>JARUPY010000279.1:1333472-2666945 GCA_029817715.1 Melastoma dodecandrum | reverse complement strand
TTGGACCTTATATGGAAAATATCGATCCTCCGGTTCAGCCTTTGGTGAGGTTTCGACATGAACTACAACTCAAATTATATAAGGCTTATTATGTTCATTGTTGCATTAAGAGACAATTTCATTTGATGATAATTGGGAGAAAAAAAATTGCAGGTTTCAGTTGATTAGGGTTAATGCGAAGGGGATGAATGAAGGATGCAAGTGGGTCGACATGTTTGAAGACGTGCACATCATAATCTTCTGCATAGCTCTCAACGTTATGATAAGTTGTCCATTGCAGCGGGAAACAGTGGAAGAGCTCTTCTTCAGAACAAAATGATGCAAAGCAAGGCGTTCTTTGAGAATGTCGTGAGGCAGCCTTGCTTCAAGGAAACGCATTCGTGCTGCTACTGAACAAGTACGACCTCTTCGAAGATAAGGTGAACTACGCGTCGTTGACTCTGTGTGAATGGTATGAGGATTTCAACCCGGTGCAGCCCAACAACAACAGCCAGACGCTCGCCCACCAGGCCTACTACTACATCGCCATAAAGTTCAAGGAATTCTACACGTCACTAACGGGTCAGAAGCTGTTGGTGTGGCAAGTGAAGGGGAGGGACAGGGTGACAGTGGACGAGGCATTCAAGTACATAAGGGATGTGCTCAAGTGGGATGAGGGAAGGGCGGAAAGCTACTTTGGTGGTCAAGAGGATTGGTTCTATGGTACCGAAATGAGCACGTCGCCGTATGTCCTGCCGGAATGAGCCGTGATCACGCCCTTTTGTGGATATATTTGGCCTTCGATAATATCGGCCACAATGTTTAAAATGCAACTTGCCTCGGTTCCTTGAGTGACCATCTATTCTGAGAAGGGTTGTTAATGAGCCGAATCGGGCTAGAACTCCCCCTACCCGAACCCGGCCTGAATAACAAAATATTCTGAGCCTGACCGGGCTACATTTTTTAGTCGACCCGGGCTCGAGCCCATCCAAAAAATTTTAGTCCGAGTCCGAGATTGATTGAGGGCTCGAGTCCATCCTCTTCTTCTTCCAGAAAGTAAGCCAACCATCAAACCTTATGTCCCTCTCGCAACAGGAAGCATTAAAGGTCCTTCAATTGAGCAAAATTATGCAATCTAATCAACTAAAAGGGTTTTCTCGAACATTACAGGATGAGCCTTAGTATAGAGGAATGTGGGTTCCTACAGCCTGCTCAACCCGAAAGCAGAGAGATGGCCCAAAGCCTAGTGTTTCCCTAATAGCATCTTGTCTCTGCCATCAAAATCAAGGGTGAGGAAAATGGTGAATGAGTTGGAATGAATAGAATTTGTTGCGAAAGCAGCACCATCACTCAAGGTTTAAGGAAGAACTTGAGGATTGACTTTCTTGGAAGTGGTTTGAGGAGCCATTGATCAAGTGAAGATGATGGTCAGTCTAGCAAAATGTACCGGAATGTTTTGGAAGAAAAAAACCACTCTAGGAGGCGAGAAATGATAACACTTGAGGAAAAAAGAAAAACGACCCATCTTAGGAATATTTTGAAGAAAAGGAGGGATATATGTTTCCTACTGAAAAATTTAGGTCGTAGACCCATAGACAAGAACGGGCCTACCATGGCCCATTACCATCACTTGGACTCCACATTCACCCAAAAGAAAATAAGAATTCAACTTCGTTTGATTGAGACAACAACCCATTTCTATCGCTTGCTTAATCTTAGGTATCGCACAGACCCCCATCATTCGCCTAAAAGAGAGTAGCAGTTTTCAATTCATTTAACCGAAGAGTGTTGGTAATGTGTGTGGACATGTGTCACGAGACTAAGAAGACAGTTGAGATATTATGCTGAAGAAAAGGAGGCGATTCAGTACGAACACTCTCCGATATTCAAGGAAGTAGTGGGACTTACAGTATAAATATGATTTTTGTAGATAGTTTAGGACAACACAATTATAATTTAAATAGAAATGGGTTGTGACTTAGCTCTTAGTATTACACATTCTTGTTCTCTACTGCAATCTCTCAATGTACTCTATAAGCTATTGTAAGTATTCGTTCTTGCTTAAGCTTTCTGTTTTTGTTTATTCTTTTTTTACGTCGACCAAGTTCTCGAAACAAATATTGAACTATATATTAATTTACCAAATAATTCTGACGTGTTTGATTTTCAATAGAATTAACACCTTCTTTAGTCCAACCAATAACCTCATCATAAGAACTAGAGTTAATATAAAACTTATTGTTTTCAAGTTTTTCTGGTTAGTAAAGTGTTGAAGGTTGTCGTGTCCAGTAAGGCTCAATGGACTTTCATTATTTTCTTAATCTTATTAAGACGAATAAAATATTAGTTTTTGGTAAATTATGGGTTTGGAATTATTATGGCCCGTTTGGTTTGAGAAAATTTTCCGTTTCCTTGGTTTTTAATTTTCAATAATTATATCATAAATTTATTATATTTTATTTTTAAATTTTATTCCTTTAAATAAAAAATAAAAATGATTTTTGAAAAATTTAAAACTAATATAACCTATTTTCAAAATTTAAAATAAAACAATTTTTTCAGGAAATAGAAAATCTCGTCCAACCAAACATACCGTTAACTTCTAACACGAGTTCCCGCGTGCACAGATGATTTCATATGAAAAAATAATAATAAAATGTCTGAGCCCGGGTTCGAACCGGGGACCTCTAGTGTGTGAGACTAGCGTGATAACCAACTACACCACCCAGACGGTTGTTATTCATAAAAATTTAGATATAATTAAATAAAATATTTGGTTACTATTAACCTGAAAAAACTATATTTAAAATGTATTAATAAACTAAGACAAAATTAAATAACAATTTTTTTTTGTAAATTTAAAAATAAAAAAGTTAAGTAGTTTCCGATTTGAACTTTTATAGACCGGTAAGAGGAATCGATTTAGAAACCCCGCTCCACTTTCACTTTCACTTCCCACCGTCGGCTTCGCTTCCCACGCCACCACTAAAACAAACAATTTTTGGCAATGACGGAGGAGGAAGAGGGCGGAGGAGAGGGCTTCGAGGAATGGGACGCCGACTTCCTTAACCAGCTTATCCACGTCGAGGAGCGCGCCCTCTCTTCCTCTTCCTCTTCCACCTTCACCCCCTCCTTCCAATCCACCTCCTTCACCCAACCTCTAATTCTCTCTGACTTGCCTCCATTGCCCTCCTCCCCACCGTGGAACCCCCGCAAGAACCTCCCTCCCCCTCCCCCTCCCCCTCCCCCTTTCCCTCTCAGCTTCTCCCCTCCTCGAGAGCTCTCTCAGCGCCCTCCCCCTGACTCCGATGCCCGCCGCCAAATTGGATGGCCGCCTCCTCCTCCGACGACAAAGGCTCCTCGTTCCCTGGTCCGTTCTATCTTCATGACCTACTGACCGATTGCTGAGTTCTTGATTCCTGGATTTCTGATTGAAACTTTCGCTTTCTGTTTGATCTCATCTCGCTCCGGCAGAAGGACGGCGGTGAAACCAGGAATAAGCGAGGGAGGAGAAGGGATCCCCAGTATCAGCCACCCGCCAAACCTGTTTGTCCGCCCTATCAAGACAAAGGAAAAGCTTCCCTTGAAGGTTCCAAAGGGAACAAAAGCTTGAGGTGAGAGGGGCTTTTGCATGATTTTTTCTGCTTCTTTTTGGGTTTTTCCAGCGTGCCTGGATATGAAATTGTTCAATCGGTTGTCTATGTTTGCTGATGCGAGATAGAAATTTCCATTTACCAGCAGAGGGTCTTTCCTTAAAGAAATCAGGATTTGTACATTTTAGTTATCGCTAGTCTGTATTCTCAGGATTGCAACTGCCGAAACAGCCATTTTGACTATCAATGATTGAGACATGTGGCTCGCTGAAATTTTTGACACAGCTGCGAGCAATGCCTAATTGTCAATGTCTATATACCAGGGAAAGGGATGTAGAGCCACCTCCATCAGTGAGCCTAGGAGTTACAACTGCTGACGCTACTGACGATCAGATTAGGTTTCGAGCTGACATTGGTGAAATATTATCGGCAGTTGCGCCTAAAATTAATCTCGTGTTTATTCTCTTACTTTGATTAGCATCTTCCTGATGGGTTTATCCTTTGCCTTGTCGTTTAGAAGCCAACTTTAGAGCTGTTGGAGTTCAAACTGATGAAGCCACGGAATCTACCGGTTTACCTTCGTTGAATGAGTTTCGAGGTCATCAGAAACTATCCAATAATCTGCGGTCCATTTGGTATCCTCCCAAGGCACAGCAGCTGCCATCTGCTTTTCTTTCGAAGCTGTTTGTTGCTTGCCACCCCCTGTTCTGTACCATGAATGCGGACAGATCCTTTCAATCAGGAGCAGATTGCATCTCAGATAAATTCTCAGTCGGTGCTTCTGAAGTTGCAATGGTTTCTAAATTTTATTCAGCTTTCATTGAGGTGATTTTATGTTTTAACACGCTCTTAAAGCATTTTTTTCTCGTTTTTCATCTTCACATTACGGTAACTACATTAGAAGGAAGTGCCTTTTGTTGTGGCAAAATGCTGGGCAATCATACTATTTGACCATTTAATGCTTGAGTTGAGTACTCCTGTCAAAAACTTATGATTCTTGTGGAATGCTTCTACTGCTATATCATTTTGACCTGAAACCTGGAAAACTATGCAGCAGATGGAGAGAAGTCAATATCTTTGTATGTTGGCAGTAGCATAATATAGATCTTTTGCTTTGTCGTAAAGTGCTAGGTAGTATGATGGTAGCATAGTGGTTTTTCGGTTTGACAAGACTCTGAAAGGACAGGCTACTGCTTGAATCTCTAATGATGCATCACGGCGGTAAAAGCTCTTTGTTGGACTTACATTGGATTTCTTTTTATTGACATTTTAATTTTTCTTCAAATGGAAAGCATATGCAGTTGATAAACTATCTATGTTGTTAGTTGAGGTCATCTGGTAATTGAAGTAACTCATTTCACTTGTATTATTATTTTGGTCATGTTAATTGAGCTGAAGCTTAGTGAATATGAGGGTAAGACTTGACATAACAATGAAAGTACTTTGGATCTGCAGTTTATCTTGCTTTCAACAAAATTTGGAAGCTCATTTATATGCCTGTCCTTCCAAAATCTCTGTTGGTTGGGGGCGGGCCTACACAATGAGAATGCTTGCTTGCTATTCATGCCTACATAAACAAGCACGGGAAAATGCCAGAGACACACACACAGTATAAGTAGGGAAAATGGCCAGATTAAGCCAAAGGATTTGCCCCTTTGTTGTAGTGATGTATGCCTATATAGTTTGTTGTTCAAGGCTTCCTTGTAACTAATGGATTATTGCCAAAGAATGCTTTCGTTTAGAAAGAATAAGGGAAGGGATAAGCCAATTGAGGCAAATAAGAAGTTCGCTAATGCAAATGGTTGGTGGTGGTGTGTAATTTGTACATTGATATTCTTAGCTCTCTGTTTCAAATATTATGGGTGAGACGTTTCTATTTTTGGGGTCCAGTTTTCTGATGATGCTATGATGGGAGTTATAGATACTATGCTCATTGAGCATCCACTCGTGATTAATGTTTTTTTCTTGCTTGGTTCAGATGGTCTTGTAAACTGCTTGGTAAAAATGTTATCTTGGAGTCATTGGTTCTGATTTAAGTTGAATAGTGGTTGTATGCTGGGTGAAAAATTAGAGGGACATCTATATGTGAGGGTCAATAATTCAACTTTCGGTTTGGCAAGAATGGGCGGGACCTTCAATCTCTAGCCAATCTATCAGGTGTCGTGGTGTACATGTAGTGCAAGGTAGAAGATGATGGCTCTATATATAATTACAAACGGTTCTTTCCATTCTTGAGCTGGTAACTAGATGTCTTCCTGCTTGAAGTTTCATAAACATTGGATATTAGACGATGCCATTTTCATGGAAATCCATCACTGAATTCAAAGTCAAATATTGTCGGACGAATTTTTAGTTTTTTTGTGAAGACTTGGGATTTGTTTTTAGCAATCCGTCCAAGGACATGAAAAGGAAACCAGAGGGAAGAAATAGAAGTGTAGTTCTTTTGGCCTATGGAATATGCTTTTAGTCCAATTTGCAGGATGATGTCTCTTCAGTTGGACTGATTATGTCTTACTTTGGCTACTACAACCACATCTTTTATTGTATAATGTTAACTACGTGGCATGTGAATCTTTTGTTAATTTGTGTTCCAATCAGATTGACATTCATATGATGATTTTTTTGGTTTAAGTGCTAAAATGTTGTGTTCTATTTTTTTCTTTTTTTGGTGCAGGTTTCCAATGGAATGGCCCGGTTGGAAACTCTGTTTCAACCCCTATTTGATTTATGTGGTGTTGAAAATGTGAGTTTCTTTTACCTCATGGTGCTCTTTCCTACAGTCCGACTTTGAAATAGCATTTCAAAGATGAATTTCAGTAAGTTTACGTGAACTTTGTTAAATGTTTCTGACATTTTGAAGGCATATTCTTTTCCTTTATCTGGGTAAATAAATTGAATTCTTTAGGTCTATTGTAGGCTTAAAGCAGATGAGAAAATGTTTCTCTAATATGTTGTCTTGAGCTCAACATTTGAGACGCTTGGAGAATGTAAACTAATTAGTTACGAGAGTTTTCATGAATGGTAGCTCCTTAAATCGATTTTTAACCTTAAGGACACAAATAGTAAACCATAAACCGAAGATAATGCTTGGAACCAATTACCTTATTATTTCCTTTATGATGAACAATTTGAGCCTATGTTTATTGCCGTTAAATGAATGCACCATCTTCTTCGTGTTATTCTAAGGCAATGAACTTTCTATCAGAACTTGCAGACTAATATGCTTCCCTTTGTACAGGTTGCTCTATTATCTGGATCGTTGAATATAATGTATCTGATTCTTAACCATATGCTGACTATTGAACAGGTTTCGCGAGAAAAGCTGAAGTGACTATAATTTCAGTTTTGCTTTCTATTGCAGAATGATAGACGTTTAGCATTTTTTTCCGATTCTATGCACAAGTTTATAAATGTCTCGGTGTCAAATGTTTCAATAGTGCTTAAACTTTTAGACTTTTAGATGAGGAGGGTCAGGTGAAAAAAGAGTTGGATTGAAATAACAAAGAATGGTATCTTTGTCTTAGGCATTAATGTTTTTTTTTAATGAGAAATAGTGCAATGGCGATATAAAATTAGATATCAATACAGCTGATTCCACCTAATGCAATAAAGGTTATTGTGTTGTTTAGTATAATTACATGAATACTTGACATAACTTATTCTATGGTTGTAATTTTTAACCCCATTGCATATGATGCTTATGAACTTTAATTTGATTTTTTCCAGTGCACTCTACTCAGGGACAATGTTGTATGGAAGGGGCTTCCTTCTATTCATGATGCCAGAGCTGATCATTTTGGCAATAAAGAATGTGAATTCCATCCAAGTGTGAGTTGCAGTGTGGGAGCTCCTACTGTATTTGCTTCAACAGACCATATGTTGACTACTGTAAAATCCAAGTTGGGGATGGGGGATTTTAAATGTGGCACTTCAGTTTATTCGTTGAACTTGATTTCTATCTTTGGATTGATGCATGGACTCATTAAGAGGAACACTGAAGAATGTGTCAGACTTGGGGCAGTCTCAGTTATGAGGTCTGTTTTACTGAAGGGTAATGCTTATGAGGATAGGGTGAAGTAAGTTTTCGTTGCAAGTTTTAGTATTGTGAAAATGATATTGATGTGATGGGCTCTTCTTCATGCATTGGATTCTTATTTAGTGAATCTATTGAACAGGTTTCCACTGCCACAAGCGTTTGAAAGTGTCTTGATACTCCTTAAAAAGGATTCTGGGAAAAAGCTTCAAGAGGAAGCTTTGCATCTCCTGTTCCTGCTATTAAATTGTATGTACATTGCCTTGTCTAGAATACTATTATTATTTATAGAAAGATGTTAACTTCTTGGATCTTGTATTTGTTTGTTAGATGGTTCCAGAGTGTTTCACCTAGCAGAAATGGGTTTTAAAGTGTTATATATTCGTTTTCTATAAAATAAGCTAGGGTAATCGAACAATATGGGGCTTATTTTTCTGCCATTTACACTTATCCATAATCATACATGACAATTGACCCTGTTGTGGGATCATTGCTTAAGTTCATCTATGTTTTTACTTTCAGTTCTAAGAAGGTTTAAAACTTTATCTTGTATGATTTTTTGTTCTGTGCAAGCTAGTGATCCTTGTTCTCTAACACTAGAATTTCTTAGCAAATAGTTTTGGGATGAGAATATTGTCGTAGCTCATAACTTTTGTTGGTTGGACTGTTTATTTGAACCAACGACATTTTCTATCCTACATCTATCAGCAGTTAGATGGCTTACATAGATAGTTTACCTCTGGCTGTAGTCAGGATATAGTACTGCATTTTTGTAATATTTATTGACAAAGGGTTTGGTCACATTTGTTTGCGTGGAATGTTAATCTCTTTCTTCGTTCTGTAGCCTTTACCTATGAGCTTTATACAGCCTGGTTAAGGTGTTTTTGGTGCTCAAAATACTCCATGGCTGGAGTAGGAGTAGAAGAAAATTAGCATATACATCCTCAGGCTTACCTTTTCAAATATTTACCAAGAGTATGTTTCCATCATTGTATTAGTGACTAACAAATCACCAGCCCTTGCATCTGCTTTTCTGAATTTAATGAAGAAGATTTATTTGCCTTCAGTAACATTCAACACTAAATATTGTCAGAAATGTTTTTACCTGGCTAAAGTACATGGATTTGGAGTTTTCTACAGCATCTTGCAAACGGTATTCAATTGTAGCTGTATCAGTGGGATATAATTAAGAATAAACCTAATTATTATTAACATGCTGTTTATGTGCTGGAAATTTTGCACAGTGAAGCATCTTTCTATTATCTTTGATTTATTGCTTTTAATCTGGTTCTTGTGCATTGGCAGGTCCAAAGATCTTTGAAGCATTTGTTGTCAATTGTGAGGATGTGGGTGACTCATTAGTTGAGTCCCATGTTGGGGACAAAATAATTTCAGGAATTGATGACATCCTGGAAAGTGTAGCCGAGTGTGTCTCTTATGGGGGAGGCAGCATACAGGTATTTATTGTTCCCAACTTAGTTGCTGATTTTTCATGACTCATGAGATTGTGTATTTCTTGGGGTTGTCTGCCTGAATGAATGGGCATTCTGATGTATGTGTTCACGAAGAGCTTTGTGGATTTGAGTGCTTAGCGAGTGCCATTTGTGGGTGGGGGTGACTTGATGATCTTGGATTGTTTATCAATGGTCTGTACCAGTAAGTCACTTAAAGTTCGGCTGTTGATGGGCTGTGAAAGCAGTTCCACAGATTAACCTTCTGCGTTCAAGAAAAACAAATAAATGGAAATATCAATGTCCGATGTGATGCTTGAGGAGTTTCAGAACCTTGGGGCCTCCGATAACTTAGTGGCCATGATTTTGAGGTGTGAAGCCTCTTTGCAAATATTTACAACTTGAAGGCTACATATCCTTGCTCAGCTCTGCATACCAGTATTTGTCTAATGATGTTTAATAAAAGAGGTTGTGAAATTTATAGTACTCCTAGGTAGTTTAAAATCATCTGTATAAGTTGTTTACACCATATGTTCTGGTGTGGAAACTTGGACCATGCTTATGGAACTATCTATGTTTTGGTCTGTTATACCATTCCAATTGGAATAGATAACTAAACAGTTATTTTGTAGGATTTGATACTTAGAAGAAAGGCCATTGTCCTGGTTGCATTTATTGCATCGTCTGGTTCGAAGGGCTTTGAAATTGTGATGAACACCGGGCAATCCAATGAGAGGAACATACTTGTGGAGATGTTGCGAGCTTTAGTATTAGATTTGGACATAGAGGCCAGAGGCTCAACGAAATCGCCAGAAATCGGGAGGGAGAGGTACGTGACCGGATTCATCCATATAATGCTCTTTTACGAGTGCAGATGCTAATCTGTCTACCTGAACTCTGCTTATTGACCTGTTTGCCCCACCACAACTTGCTATTTTTGCCTCTGCATCTTTTCTGGTGGTGGTGGTGATATTCATAGGAATTTACTGATGCGTGAGGCTTTAATATTGCTCAACCGGCTCATGTCCAACCCAAGTTCGTCGGCTGCTTGCTTAAGACTGCTGACAAACACCAGAGACACGGCGAGCTTGACCATCAATTTCGCTAGCCGAATGTGTAAGAGTCGGCCGAGGGCCATTCAGACAGACAGCGATAGGCTTATCGGGGTCCATGATCTCGATGACTTGGCGAGAGCGTTTAGACGGAGAGTGTTTGCATATTTAGGTGATCGAATTACTTGAATACAGGGATGGCATATTTACTGGAACCGGGTGTCCACAGTTATCTCCTTACCACGTGAGAAATATACAAACTTCTTCCTAGTAGGGGTATTGGCTTTTTTTGAGTAGTGGCGGTGGTAGTCGTAGTTGCTGTTGTCAGTCGAGTTACTTGTCCACGCTGTCCGTGCCCCCAAAAAAAAAACTCAAGGTCCCGGATTTTCAGTCAGCAATGAAATGATTTTGATCCCCTTTTTATTTAGCACACGTTTCTTTCTCCTGTAATAATTATATATATTTAATTTCATACCTTTTATTAATTCCATAGTATTTTTTTAGAACACAGCGTTCCATTCCACAAACCCATCCTAAAGTTATGATAATGAAACATTGTGATGTGTGGAGAAAACACCACAAACTCGACGCACAAGCAGACCTGAATTTCGTGTTGGAAATATTGATGAACAAAATAATCAATATCTTTAGGGGAACACGAGAGAATGATCATTGAATATAGTCACTTCGGTGATATTGACTTTTGATACTATCTATAGTACGTATCGAATATAAGTGCATGGCCACTTGGCATTTTCTAGGGTTGAATCTTCACAATTATTTTATTTTTTTTATGTTGTTTTGTTGTATGTTAGAAACTAATACATTATTTTCTAAAAAGAAAGTGATTTATAGTAGCAAATGCAACTATGGGGATAACAATTAAAGATGTAATGCCTTCCACTTATCGTCCTTTGTGCATTTGGCATATAAAACGATATGCTTTGACGCATCTTTGTAATTTGTATAAAGATTATTCCAATTTAAGCTCTGGAATTTTCTATGTGTTTTTATGAGTATGATGAGGAGGAGGATGAGTTTTTTATATATTAGAATGAACTATTATATATATAATCTCTGAAATAATATATGACTTGGATATTTATTCAAACTAAAGGAGAAATCGGCTCAGTTAAAAACAACATTTATTGATGGTATAAAAAGCATAAAATTAAGTTAGTGTTTCAATGTTGGTTTAAAATATTATATGCATAATAATTTAGATATTGTTGAGTTTGAGTCATTTCAACTGGATGTTCAATAAAAAAAAAACAATATAAAGAGTTAGAAGGAAAATACAACTCAATGCAAAGGTTTCTGAGGTTGGAGCAAATTCATTGATGCTGAAGTAAGTGTCTTATATTTATATTCCAAAGTTATGCAACTCAAAATGAGGTACAAGCAATAATGTCACTGAGGATTGTACGGTTGTACGGTTCGTTTTTAAAAAAATTCGTCAAAAACCGTTGGAGTTTGAGAAATTACAGAAATACCGTCGATAGGGCGCGTTTTCAAAACGCGCCCCCTGAGTAACAAAGAGGGCGGGTTCTCAAAACCCGCCCTCCGTGTAAAACTATAGGGGCGGGTTCTCAAAACCCGCCCCTATGTCCCTGAAACAATGCCGCATAAGGGCGCATTCTCAAAACCCGCCCTACATGAGGGCGAGTTTTGAGAACGCGCCTTTTAAACACTTAGAAAAATTTTCACCAAGCACCAGGCCGCCTGTGCCATGTCCAAAAGGGGCGGGTTTTGAAAACCCGCCCCTACCTTATGTCGACCGGGGGCGGGTTTTGAGAACCCGCCTCCCATACATGTCCAAAAGGGGCGGGTCTAGCCCTATTACACAGGGGGTGGGTTCTCAAAACCCGCCCCTGACTAAATTATACAAGGGGCGGGTTTCGAAAACCCGCCCCCCTATTCGACTAAAAATCCTAAAGTCGATCGGGGGCGGGTTTTGAGAACCCGCCCCCCATACATGTCCAAAAGTGGCGGGTTTTAAAAACCCGCCCCTAGCCCTATTACACAGGAGGTGGGTTCTCAAAACCCGCCCCCGGCTAAATTATACAAGGGGCGGGTTTCGAAAACCCGCCCCCCATCCGACTAAAAATCCCCAGTCGACCCTCCCGACCAATCCTCCCCAAAAAAACCCTACTTCCGACCCTCCTCCGCCGTGCCGCCTTCCCCGTTGATTCGCTCCGCTCTCCTCCTTGCCGTGCCGCCCTCCGTCTTGCCTCCCCATCTGCTGTGTCGCCGTCCCTCCGTGCCGCCATCGCTCCGTGCCGCCGTCCCTTGTTCCATGCCGCCGTCCCTTCGTGCCGCCCCTCTAGTCCCGGCACCGAACACCCTCCTTATCCGTCCTTCCATCCGCATAAGTGTTATCGTAAAATGTAGTTTAGTTAAATTAGGGTTTAGTTCAATGTAGGTTTAGTTTTAATGTAGGGTTAGTTGAATTTAGATTTAGTGAAATTAGTAGGTTTAGTTGAAATTTGGATTAGTTACATTCGTAGGTTTAGTTAAATTAGGGTTTAGTTGAAATTAGGTTTAATTGTAATTAAGGTTAGATAAATTTCGGCGAGAAATGAATAATGACACGTTTTTTAAATATTTGTAGGTATTTGGAAGTCTGACGAAGCAGCTATTCTTTATATCGTAAGTATCATCTTACGTTTCAATGTCTTATGTACATTTACTGTTGT
Source organism: Melastoma dodecandrum (assembly GCA_029817715.1). Lineage (NCBI taxonomy): Eukaryota > Viridiplantae > Streptophyta > Magnoliopsida > Myrtales > Melastomataceae > Melastoma > Melastoma dodecandrum. Next base: position 2,654,141 of record JARUPY010000279.1, on the reverse strand, counting down.
ATGGAAATGGGAAGGTGATTCATAATATTGAAGGAGTTGCTTACAATAGAGGTCCGGTGAAACGTTTAAAGGTAGCGGCAGAAATAAATTATGTGCAATTAGAAAGGGTTATCGCAAAAGCGATGAGAATAAACGAACGAAGTAGGTTGGAAATATGTCATAGGTATCCCGTTCAGTCATATACTGCGTCTGGCAGCATTAAGTTTGTGTTAGTACCTATTACTGATGATGATGATGTGAGATTGTTGTGCGACTTTGCGATGTGCAATGGCGATCGCGTTCAAGAAGTATATGTCACCTCAGTTGGTAGTAACTCTGGCAATGAAGAAGGGGCAGGAAGTTCAAGAAGTAAGCATGGTGATATCGTGAGGAATGAGATCGTAGGAGTGGATGTGAATGCGGGGAGCTTTAATGTTGTGCATGATAACCCTGGAAGTAGTAATGTGGGTAAAAGTTTTCGTCGGTTGTCTCCGGTGATCGAAGGAGCTAGCGGATACGATGGTAATGAGGAGGATGGTGATAATGAGGAGGAAGATGATAATGAGGGGGATGATGGTACTGAGAATTATGGTGGTGATGACTATGGTGATTATGAAGATGGTGACCCGTTTGAATGTTTAGAATGTGACTTGGGCGATCAAGCTTTTCTAGACGAAATGATGTATGTGCAATATGAAAATGATCTTGTTGAGTCTATAGTAAATTCTGATAATGACATTAATACTGATGAAGAAATGTTTAACGGTGTTGATTTGGGAAACGATGAGGAAGGTATGAGGGAGGCTGGTCCATCTAGGAAGAGGTTGGAGAAACCTCTACCTTTCTATCTCGAAAGTGGCGATACTGGGAAGGTAATTGTGGAGGACGAAGATGTGCGTGTTACGGACGACCCAGAATCAGTGGTTGAATTTCGTAAAGGGATGCGGTTCAAAAATAAGAAAGAACTCATTACGACGGTGAACACATTCTGCATCAAGAACCACTACAATTATGAGGTGATTGAGTCGGATAAGATTAGGTGGTACGTGATTTGTTCTGAAAATGAGGGTGGTTGCAAGTGGAGATTACGCGGGAGGCAACGTTCTGGTGACCATGAGTTTGAAATAACAATTATTGGTGAGCCTCATACATGTTTAAATGCAGTGCTTTCCCAAGACCATTCTCGAATTGACTGTAACTTTATGGCTCCATGCTTTCGTACTTTTGTTAGAGAATCTCCTGAAGTTAAAGTGTCATTCATACGAAATGTAATTAAGGAGAAATTTGGATACGAAGTTAGTAGGAGACGTGTATGGGATGCAAAGAGGAAGGCAATTTGTCTTGAATACGGTGATTGGGATGAATCTTATAATGAGTTGCCGCATTTGCTTAATGCAATTAGAATTGCCAATCCCGGTACAATTGTTGATTGGGGTGAATGTTGTAATGTTGGCGAGGTGGAGGAATTCTACTTTCGAAAAGTGTTCTGGGCGTTCGGTCAGTGTATTCAAGCATTTAAGCATTGTCGACCGGTGGTAAGCATAGATGGCACATTTCTATATGGTAAATACAAGCATAAACTGTTAATTGCATGTTCAATGGATGGAGAGAACCATATTGTGCCGTTGGCATTTGCACTGGTCGATGAAGAAAACTATGATTCATGGAGTTGGTTCTTAAGATGTCTTAAGGGGTATGTTGTCGGTGATAGGACTGGAGGTCTATGTTTAATTTCCGATAGACATGCCGGCATTCAAGCGGCCGTGGATGATCCTGATGTTGGTTGGACTCCTCCATTTGTGCATTGGCGTTTTTGTCTAAGACATGTTGCAAGCAATTTCAATACAAGGTATAAAAATATTGTTTGTAAGAGGAAGTTGATAGCCGCAGCGAGGAAATCAATGAATTTGAAGTACCACAACATGATGAGAAGCTTGTTTCAAACAATGCCAGAATGTGCCGAATTTTTCTCAGAGATGAGTGTAGAGCAGTGGACTTTGAGCGGAGATGGATTTCATCGATATGGTCTTATGACAACGAATTTGAGCGAGAGTTACAACTCCGTCATAAGAGGTGCAAGGAATCTTCCGGTTTCGGCTCTTGTTAGAAAATTATGGTATAATTGTGTATCATATTGGATAGGTTTGCCTGTAGATGGTGATGCAGTGATAGGAGACACCTCGATATTGACAGTCGAGGTGTGTCTACAGTTATTAGGGCGAGTACCTACGGGAGACAACATTAGGTCAGGACGGATTAAACTTACCTGGCTGGCACAAAACTTTTCTGAGATTCCGATTGATGCCACTGAGGAAGTTGTTCAGATGTACACGAGGGCGTACATACTACAGCTGATAGGTGAAATGTTATTCACCACTAAGTCTGACAAATTAGTTCATCTGTTCAGGTTGCCACTTCTAGCTGACTTTGAGAGGACAGGGCAGTATAGCTGGGGTAGTGCCTGTCTAGCATGGTTATATAGGAGCTTGTGTAAGGCGTCTCACCATAAGGCTTCACAGATCGAGGGCCCTCTCATATTGTTACAGATTTGGGCATGGGATAGATTCCCACACATAGCTCCCTTGAGACGTCGTACCCCATTCGTACCGGATATGGTTCTTAGCTATCGCTGGGCCGTTGTGAAGGATGTGCGCACGGTCGCTACCCATGTGCTTTCATCATATAGAGAGGCCTTTGACAGGCAAAGCATTGATCAGGTACACCTTATGATTCAATAAAGCAATTACTTTTGATTGTATCATATATCCCTTAATCATTTTCATTGAAATATGCAGGTGATTTGGCATCCATTCCCGGAAGAATTGATAGCTATGCTTCCAGCATATTGTCGATCGGGAGAGATGATTTGGCATGCTCGAGTCCCTCTCATATGCTTTTATATCGTGGAGTGGTATTTCCCAGACAGAGTGATCCGGCAGTTTGGCGATCAGCAGCTGGTACCTGATCAGTGCGACACCAATAAGGCCCTTCATCGTATTGATCTACGAGGGAAGAATATGAATAATTGGAGGGAAATCCACCGACAATATGTTGAGATTTGGGAAGATAGGTTGAACAATGTCGTGCCGTTGGTGTGGGAGTCTCGCAAGAAATACTCCAAATGGTACGCGAGCCACAGTAGGCAATACATATCTCACACCGGCTCCATGCTGGGCAAGATGGTTAGTACATTACTTTTATCTATTCAATTTTTTTTAATAGCATATATTCATTTACGTCTTCCTTATTCTGTGACAGCTGAAGAATTTCAGAAAGATTAAGCTTCAATCTGACCAGCCCGAACTCGTCTCTCTTGCCGAGGACTCAATGCAGATGATCAGGGAATACGGACCGCTTCGATTGTATGGTCGCGCTGGCGGGTTAGAAGACCAACCTCCGTTTGACTTCAATGCACCGCATGATGGACAGCCCATTGACGGCGATGAGGAGATGCCACATCATGGACAGCCGTTGGACGGCGACGAGGACATGCCACATGATGGACAACCCTTGGACGGCGATGAGGACATGCCACCGGCGTATGACGATCCTTTATTTGACGAGGACGGTCGTGAAGTGCAAGAAGGCACGCTTATCTCGCAAATTTCAGAAGTTGATGCCGAGTACTGTACACCACACTTTGAGGTTGGGTCCAGTTCGACTCCGGGTGCTCCGATGAAAGGAACGACAGAACGCGGGTAAGTTGAATACAACTTCGAAGTTCGTTATAGTTAAACTAAACTAATATAAGCTTCTCAGGTACGACCATTCCCAAGGCCCATCTCAACTTACGCAATTGTACCAGGACGACTCGTCGGACCAGCCTCCCGTTATCATGCCATATGTGAGGAGGAGATCGAGTAGGCGTAGAGGGAATTAGTCATCTCTTTGTAAACAATTAACATCGTTTACGTTTGATTCGAGAATTATATATGGAACTTCTTAAGTTTTATGTTATTCTCCTCCTAGCAGCCTTACATTATCACGCCTTATGATTATCAGATTGTTTCTTTCGATCGAACAGGGAGTGAGAATTAGACCTGCTTATAGTGGAAATTTTAGTCGGATGGGGGGCGGGTTTTCGAAACTCGCCCCTTTTGGACATGTATGGGGGGCGGGTTCTCAAAACCCGCCCCCGGTCGACTTTAGGATTTTTAGTCGGATGGGGGGCGGGTTTTCGAAACCCGCCCCTTGTATAATTTAGTCGGGGGCGGGTTACCCGCCCCCTGTGTAATAGGGCTAGGGGCGGGTTTTCAAATCCCGCCCCTTTTGGACATGGCACAGGTGGCCTGGCGCTTGGTGAAAATTTTTCTCATGTAGGGCGGGTTTTGAGAACGCGCCCTTATGCGGCATTGTTTCAGGGACATAGGGGCGGGTTTTGAGAACCCGCCCTCTTTGTTACTCGGGGGGCGCGTTTTGAAAGCGCGCCCCATCGACGGTATTTCTGTAATTTCTCAACCTCGAACGGTTTTTGACGAATTTTTTTAAAAACGAACCGTACAACCGTACAATCTTCTAATGTCACTCACTCTTAAATGTATTTCTATGGAGCTTGAGATGCATGAATATATCGTGGATATTTTCAATACTTTGAAGGAAATATAAAGTTTATTGGTGTCCAAAGTCTGTTACAAGCTCGATGAAACAAACTTGTAGCATTTTATGTAGACATATTCTCAATGTTTTCGATGCATTGAATATCAACCAATACAACAACACCTCATGAAGAGATGGAATAGGGGTGCAAAATATTATGTTGTCAAAGACACTGGGAAAAGTACTACTTTCGAATATTGTGCATGTGGAAGAGTATTTTGACCGTTAAAATTTCACACCCGCTATACATACAACTAGTAAATGAAGCTTTCGTCCGTGGAGCGACTTCGGTACTTTAACTTTGTTGATAATGCATATTTTTTATACTGACAGACTGAGAAAAGGATCAAGAAATTGTTTAAAAGTAGTTTATTTTTGTAATTAAATTTATGCATTAACTTAAATTTTTATTTTTTAGGGTATAAAAATACAAAGTTTCAGTTTGTTCGAAAAAAACCATTCTTGCGTCAACAATTTCGTTTAGTTTGACTCATATGCTAATGGTGAGTAATTTCATGCAATATGTTATTCATTATTTATTGTAATTTTTTATGATATTTTATTGAACTCTAAGATTCATTTTTGTGAGTGTGTAGATCAAGATATTGATGCTACATACCATTTAGAAGAGGAGAATGAAATTTTGTCCATGTGCGGAATGATGTGCTAATATGTCGATCCAACATAAAATTTTATATTTTAAGTGACAACAGATTTGTCTAGTTTGAACGCTAGAGTTATTTTTCCTTTTTTTTTTTTTGATACTGCAAAAGTACGGAAATGTCTTTTAAGAACTTTCAATGAATGATGAGAGCCATGAGATGAAGAATCGATTCATAACCTTATTCTCGTCATGGAAACATTTCAATTAACGTAAAAAAAAATTATGTAGTAATTGATAAAAAAAGTATATGTTAAAAGTAAGATAGATGCTCAGAAAATGTTGTTAGTTTAAATATCTATCCGAAAGAATTGTTATATCATTCGAATTAAAGTTTTCGTGAATTTGTGAGTGATTATTTCGGAAACTTTCGGTTGCTAGAGATTGCATTAAGATATTTATAGATGAGAAAATTATTTTGGAAACTTTTGGTTGCTCTCTAAATTCTTAAAAAAAAAAAAGCAAGATGGTTAAACTTCAAATCAAAATTTTATCTTACTAGTCATTTCACTTATGATGACTAATATAAGAGAATCACTTATGATGACTAATATAAGAGAAAGTTAAGTTCTCTAATGATGAATGGTCGTCACAAGGGGATGTCATTGAAAGAATGGTTGAACAATGTCTTCGGCAATGATGTATAGAACAAATTTCGACATCAAATGTTGTGAATTACCTCATGGAGAAGCTAAAAGAAAAATGATCACCGGGACGAATACTTCAACATAAGATGTATAACACATATTTCAAAATTGATTGCCGAGGATGAGTATTCTAATGATTGAAAATCTGATCGAGCTTGTTAGCCGATTTGATTAGATGATCCTCGGCTAGATGTAACATGTTTTGCTTCATATGCTATTAAAAGGAAGAATTCAATCAAAGTATAACGATATTGTAATAAATAACAACCAAGCCTTTGAAAGATTATAAAGTTCAACGTAATTCGCTTTAGGATGATGATTAAGCTGAGCTAGTGAGATTTTTAAATGGTTATTTCATTATAATCATAAAAAATCTTTCAAGATCCATCCATTTTACATCTATGTCACATTTTCATGAGGTGACTGGTTTAGGTAATGTTACTAAAGAATGCATGATTGAAAGTTTTGATTCTCATATGGAGATATTGATGATGAGTTTGGTTAGAACTTTGGGAGTATGAAAAATTGGAGTTTTGTTCATAAATAACATTAGTCCGCAAATTATTTCGTCAAATACGGCACCGAGTTATAGCGAAATCGGCATTTGAAATGCCGACTTTGATTACGAAGGAAGTCGGCTATTCTAAGGTCGATTTCGTCCTTTTCAAACTGAAGTCGGCCTTTGTAAGGCCGATTTCATTAATTTTAGTAAAAAAATAAAATACGCCTAAGGAAGTCGGCCTGCCGACTTTCTTAAAGCATTACAAAGAAAAACTTTCATAGGGACGCGCAAAAAGGGAAACGAGACACTAAAGACTTTTTTTCTCAGTGATTGGATTGGGGGTGTGGATTAGAAGAACTTCCAGAAGTGGGATTGTCACATCACTACAAAAAGAACCCCAAAGCCATAAGAGGGGGACTGACTTCCCGGAGGAAGCAAAAACCCAGGGAAGGAGGAACGTTCACCACTCACCACCCTCCCCCCACGCGGGACTTCTTTTTCTTTTTTTTTTATTCCACACAGGGTTGTCCAATAATTACCCCACCTAGAGACCTTTCCCATACGTCCGTTCCTTCTGTTCTTTTCACCCCTTTTGATTGACATAGAGACAGATAGAGAGGTGCATGTTTATTCAATCTCCATACGCGTTGGAGGTCGGCATTTGTAAGGCCACTTTAGTGGCATTATTTTTTTATTTAAGGCTTTAAAAATTGGTCTTACAAAGATCGACTTCATATGAGTGGGACGGATGATATGAAGTCCGCCTATGTAAAACCGACTTCGATTTGATGATTATGAAATCGGTCTTACAAAGGCCGGCTTTCTTTATAATTAAAGTCGGTCTTTGTAAGGCCATTTTTACAACCTCAATCAACGAATTTTCAAACTACCTACCTTATTTGGCGAAATAATTTTGTGACGAACTAGAAACAAAACTCTAAAAAATTGTAATGATTGTTGTGTTGGTTCAATGCAATTAAACTAAATAGTCAAAAAAATAAATAAATTTCATGTTATAAATACTGAAAAGGAAGAAAAATGCGTCCTAATTATTAGGGGTGAGTAGGTTCTAGGCTAGGTAGGTTCCGGACGTGGAACCTGGAACCTACCCTGTAATGGCTGGTCCCTTATTTTTAGAACCTAGAACCTATCATGTGGCTCAAAAAACCACCCAAGAACCAACACGTCGGTTTTGGTACCGGTTCTGGTTCCATGTCCTTATACGACACTTCTATATTAAATCCACCACATTACTCCAATTAATCTAATAAAACCCCAAGCTCAAGGGCTCGCGAAGAGGGCATGGACAAGGGGTGGCGGGTTCAGGTATCCGTAAAGAGCCACATAACCATGCGCAAAATTACTAAATATAAATAAGAAATATTTACAATTTTAAAATAAAAATTATTTATATAAATAAAAAATAAAGATTATATAAAAATAAATTATATAAATTATATATTAAAATATATTATGTCAGGCTCCTGGTTCTGAGGTAAGAACCTGAAACCATACTTGATAATGCCAGTTTTCAAAATTTAGAATCTCGAACCTACCCGATCTCTTCGAGAATCTATACTGACACCGACCCTATAGTGCCGGTTCCGACCGATTTCCGATTTTACTCGAAACATATGCTCACCCCTACTAATTATATCTAAAGGGGGATGTTTGTAGTAATTATCACTATGTAGCAAAGTGATAATTACTAAATCAACTAATGGATTTTTTTCCCTTTCCTTTTCTCAGAAGAAAGCAGGAAATTACAAGCCTGATCCGAGTTGGACGGGCAAAGTGGAACAAAACATCGATATATGTCCAGAAAGTTACAACAGCTGCTTATCATACCATTGGGAGTGCACAGACAACAGACCATCAAACAACGGGTAAAATGGAAGTTACAGCTGCTTATCTTCATCATACGAAGTCGAACCCTCTTGTGCAAGCTAGTCGAGTCTACACATTGCGGGGAAACCTCCTCAGTTCTGAGCATACCTGAGTAGCAGCCTGTGCCAAGGCTCCGACCTCCCCACAGTTCTTCATGTCGGATAGAATCCCTTCGATCCTCGAGACCTCCATCATGGAAACCGAGAGTATCATCCCATGCAACATGTACTGCCGGCATGAGTAACCGAGGGCATGCACCATGCGTTGGACCGGCAAGGAAGCACCCCCGCCTCTCTTCCAGCCTCCGAGGACTGCACTGACTTTGGAAAGATTCCCAAATAAGCCCGCAGCTCCTTCCCTTGGGGCAGCCGTCAGTAACAAGACCACACATTCAGATGCCATGTCGGAAATGTTTGCGTCAGGTGACCCACTCATGTCTAGAAACACACTGGCAGAAACACTAAAGTCAGTTATGTCTTTGATGCTTCCAGTTGCATTGGAAGATCTGTCGTCCAGAAGAGCGGGCATGTTTGGGCGAGCGAAATCCTTGTCATAGCATACTGAACGCTGGAGCAGGGCCCTGCACAAGCCAAGAGTCGGCTCCATGAAATCCTCCATGCCTTTGACATATACAAACTCCAGGAGGCTTCCAACCCTCCTGACCACTTTCAACTGAGAGAGCAGCTTCATGTCCAACTGGGGAGCAGACGTTACAGCAACACATAACTTGACATCATTTACATTTGCAAGGGAGAGATCACCATGTAGGAACTTGAAGCACTGAGTCACAGTCGTCGGTTGAAGAATGTCAGGAATGCTGATAAGGTTGAAGTCTATAAGCATTAGAAGAAGCTTCTGCGCATACATGGGGATCGGATCTTCATCCTTGATGAAGGCCGGGTAGAGCGGTAGGAAAAGCAAGCTTGATATGGACTTCAGCTCATCCAGACTTTGTTTCAGAGAGGAGGGTTCATTCAAGATCACGACCATTACATCGAACAGGATCTTCAGACAAAGAAATCTGGCATCACCATCCTTGTTACCCTTGTACAGAGCCGCCAGGCTAGGCAGAATTTCATGGATGAATATCTCCCGACTTAGCAAAATTGCTGAGCAATCAACAGTGATGGAGTCGACAATGCGGAGAACAGACGACTGGCAATCATCTCTACCCTGAAAGTTTAAATAACACAACAGCATCCAACCCAGCTCATGTCGTATACTCAAAGCAAATCTTCATACATAAACAAGTTTGAAAGGTTAATAATTCACAGAACATGCCCTCACCTGGAAAGAATTCTCCAAAATCTTTATCATCTTGGCGAGCTGTTGAAGAAGTTGATTGATGGACATTTTCTGCTTAAGACTTGGACTCCGTAGAAGATTGAGAATGGCAGGGAATAAATGGATGTTGGTCTTCTGGACGGCTCGACTGTTGAGAGGCGACATGTGACCTTGGCGCCTTCCACTGATCAACAGCTGGATATCTCCAACTATGGTGTTAAGCATACTTGGTATGTTGGAAGCCATTATATGCATGGAATCATTTAAGCAGCGTTGCACAAAGTTGTCCTTTTCTTTGGAAAGCCGTTCAAACACAGAGATCAATTTTGAACTGCAAAAGAAGTGCAGCAACCATTTCTTGCTGCTTTTGCAGAAAAGGGCAACCAGTACAAGAGCCTTTCCCCTCAGTACTTCGCTTCCCTGCTCAATCAGTGAAACTAGACAGGAAGCAAGGGTTTTCTCCTCAGTTGACGAAAGGAGTTGCCGACCAGTATTTGTTGTTGCATGGCTTTTGAGCGTGGACATTATCAGAAGATTTACACAGATCTGCTGCTCACGAGGCGAGCCCTTCACAAGTGACGATGCAAAGTCCTTGAAAGAAATCTTACTCATGACTTGCTGAATGCTTGCAGGACTAAAACGCACAAGACGAACCAAGCAAGATCCAGCAGTGAGCCTCATGCTTTCAGGCTTTCCCGGAGCCCTGTAAATATAGCACAAATTGCTAATCACATCCTGGCTTGTGAATCGTGCTGCCCAGTTGCCTCCCTGACTACACACATTCTCTAGTGTCCTCAATGCATAAAGCTGGGTCATGTCATCCTCGCCTTTTCTTAAGAGAGAACAAACAAGTTGTATGACAGAATTGGGAATCTGTACATAATCATAAAAAGGTATCAATAACTCGATAACTACACAAGCCGCATCAATATTCTGAAATCTTTCTGGCTAACAAAAAGCAACTGATACATGGAAGAAATACGGAAATTGCAAAACTATTCAGGTAATCTGATTTTACAGAATGTTTTATGCTGTTCAAGATAGGATAATACAGCAAATTCAAGTGGATAGCAAAATGATATGCAGTTCTTCCATTCATATACATACAGAAATAACAACACAAATTGGTTGCTGATAATATCAAGTGGAATTCTGAGAAAGATTTTAATAAGAATGAAGATAATCCACATTAAAAAAATAAAATAGACTAACGAGAGGTCGTAACAGGAAGTAATCTGACTTTCAATCCTACAGTGCAAAGAAAGTTTGGAACATAGGCACAGATGTTTTTATTTTCACACAGTATGCAGAAACAAAAGACAGTCCTCAAGTCAGTCAAATGGTTCCTACTAAAAAGAAGGGTACCTGCCACACAACTGTTGGCTTGCCATCTTTAGAAGGAGATTGAGGGGATTCCCCAACCCCATTTTGCTCACTCTGAGTTGATATGTAGTAGAGCAGCTCTCCTAATGCAGCCATAGAGAATCTTCTTATTTTCTCCTGCCTATCACCTACGCCATCCGTAAGGGCACCCAGAAGTCCCGAATTGGACAAATCATCTACTATTAACGTGCAGTGACGTATTAGCAAGCCAATAAATGCGGCAACTTGAACCCTCAGAACAGTAACCTTTGATTGCCGTAACATCTTAATGAGGACGAGCATTATGGGTCCATTTATCAACATATTAGCTGCATCAGGATGGCTGCTCAACATTTCAAGGTACTTAATCACATTCTGCTTTTCTCCGAGACTGTTATTCCCACTTAAAATAGCAAGCGTCCTGCTGACTAGTGATTCCATCTGCTCCTTTGATATTCTTGACAAATCAGACGGTTGCACAGCTGCAAACGGAAGGGAAGGAATCTGCTCGGATGTCTTGTCTGCCTTTCTATTTGGCATAACCGGTCTCACAGAAGAATCAGATAGGTGCCAGATCACTTGCAGCAGTGTATCACCCTGTGATTTTGAAGAATCAGACTCTTGCGCATGACCAGTGCCTCCCTTGTTTTTCTCTTCATTTAGCGGACGATTAGACGGTGTACCTGGCACACTATTCGCCGGGGAGACTCCCCTCCTCAACTCATCAGTAGAAGAGACTTCAGAAATTGGGGAATTCTCGATGTGCATATCAATGTCCATGTCTTCAGATTTTCCATCGCCGTCATTGTTACCAGATGTTTTTGCAACAGGAGCAGAAGTAGGCACATCACATCCATCTTGTTCCTCTTGTGAATCATCTTCTGTGTTCTCATCAAAGTTGAGCTCCATGTCAGCATTCTCAATCCTGACCTCCGAATCAACCTCCAAGCCATTGGGCAAACACCGGCGGTAGTTCTCCTTCTCATTCTCACGCTGCAAATTGGATTTTGCAATCCTAGAGAGCCTCAGGAGGTTGACAGCCCTGGCAGAATAGGCCGAACCCTTCCGTTTCTCTTCAAGCCCTTTTTCAGAAGCTTTTGAGTTAGTCTTGCGAGCACTTGCAGCTGATTTGGCAGGTGCCTCAGGGACCTTTGTGGTGTTCTCATCTCGTCTTGGACCTGATCTGGCGTCCTTCTCCTGGTGCTTGAGAGGACTCGTAGGCTTTACACCATTGCACTCAGTGAGGCAGGGTTTACAATTGCGATCAATCGTACTGTCAAAAGCAGGCTGAGGAGGAAGGGCTGCAAGAGGGAACTCAGATTTCCAAAAGGCATGTCCACATAGCTCTGGCCACGTGATTCGTTCTCCTGGATTTTTCACTAGGAGAGACTCAATCAAATTAACGAAAGGTCGGCTTGGATTTCCTGGGAGTGGAGGAGTTGGATCCATGAGAATGGACTTCACAAGCTGAGTGAATTCACCTCCTGTGAAAGGAGGCCTCCCTGCATAGCACTCATAGAGAACGCATCCAAGGGCCCAGAAATCTGAAGCATAGGAATGGACACCTCCATCCTCAAAGAGCTCAGGAGCCATATAACATGGTGTTCCACGTTTCCCTTGTGGAACCTGAGAACAGGAGAAGTCAAGTCAATGCTAAAACAAAATATTAGATTCAAACCCACCTAATGCCGTAGCCGGAAAAAGTACTCACCGAGGATGATGGTGCTCTGGCTATATCACTCCATTTTCTGGCCAGACCAAAATCGCAAAGCTGTACCACAGAAGGAGACTCAATGTTAAGTATTCAGGTGTGAATGTCAATTCCAAATTCTTAGGGGAGACGAATTATCTTAGTACCTTTGCTCCCCCATTTTCATCCATAAGGATATTTGAAGGTTTTAGATCACAATAAATGATTCCTTTGGAGTGTATATACCTAGACAATTTCGATATTGAAAGGTTGATAAGAAGGATCAGAAATCACAATCCTCAGAGTATTTGTAATCCGTAATTAGTCAGCTTTTCTTACTGCAGAGCTCTGACAAGATCAGTTGCAAGATCGTGGACAGATTCTTCTGGCAAATGACCATCCTGAAATAAGAAAGCAAAGGCTAACTGTCATTTGAAGCAGAACATCAAATAACACAATTTGAAGGACAGAACTAAAGGCAGGCTCAGTAATGTCAAAGGATCCTTTGTAATTGGGGGAATTGTTTTGGTGCGTGGTTTGAAACATGGGAAGCATGCAAACATATGTCGTTTAAATCATTCCCTTAAAAGAAGATGAGGGACAATTTTCTCTCCCACAGAGTGTGATTCTAAAGACTCACGCATGGCAGTTAAGGACTTAATTTACTAATACCCCATATGAGTTTTTGCCTGAGCAAATCCACCAGAGTTAAAAAAATAAAACAGGACGAAAAACAGCCTATCATAGAACTTCATAAAGAACAAAAATGGTCACCGAATCTCCTCATGTTAGAAGGAAAAAGAGAAAAAGTACATATAACAAATCGTAGCGCAGTAATACCTGCCGCAACAATGAGATCAGATCTCCGCCAACACAATACTCCAACACTAACCACAGGTGGGCAGAAGTCTCATACCTTGGACCGACATTGCAAAAGGCGATTGTCAGAAAAGTAGTGAAAAGTAATGAATCAAACAACGACTTAAGGAAAATCCATTGATTACCAAGAATAGAACTTGAGAACGTTGGGATGATCAAGAGAATGAAGAATCCTGACCTGCGATTCCCCCAAATACAGCGAAAATTAATCACCCACCCCAACCGAATCAACTAAACAAGAAAATGTCACAAACAAACAAGGGGAATTAAGTACGGGGGGGGAGCACGCTCACTCACTTCCTGGAGGACCTTGGCCTTCTGAGACTTATCCACGCTCTTGATGGCGAAGTACTCGATCGTCTTCTTCTTCCGTCCCTTGTAAACCGTCTGCAAAACAACGTCAGGAGCAGGTTTTCAAAATCCTCCAAATTCACCGAGATGGCCGCAGACAAAGGATCGAATCGAGGGGTGGGAGGGGGCTAGGGTTTACCGAGTGCTTGCCGCGGCCGATGGCCTCGTAGATGTGGTATTGGTTCATCTGTCGGTTTTCAGCTAGGGTTTCTCCGGCTGAGGGAAGGCAGTGGATAGATCCGTTGGGAGTGATGGCGGGGCAACGGATTTGGAAGACACTTCCAAATGAGAGCAGGCGGGGCCAGAGGGAGAAGGGTTAGCGGACGGGAGGAAGAGCGAGCGGGAGAACAAAAAATTTTTAAAAAGTTATGGATCCAAAATGTTTCTTTTTTTTTTTCTTATTAGCCGTTTGAAATATACACACGTTAAATATGTGATGACCTGGCAAGATCGGTAGGAGAATGGGTTTTGATAATCAGTTGCATGCAAAAATTAGATAATAACGTGGAACATTATTATTAATTAGAATTTGATTTATTAAATATTTAAATATAATTGTATGTCCAATCATAATCTCCGCATATTATTCTTACCGTTTTTTATACAACCATTCTTAACTCATAGTTACTCATTAATTAAAGTTTATCTATTTTATTATATATGCGAAGACAGAGTCAAATCTCCAAGTTGGTCGTATGCAGAATTGAAGACGTGGGAATGGAATGAAGCGGAGGGCGTAGAGAATAAAGAAATTGTTCAAGTTACCGTATTTTATTAGATATTTGTGCATCACTTGGCACTTTTCACTTGCACTCCACGTCATCTAGATCGCTTTTCATAAATATTATTTTATAATTTTTTATTTAATAATAAAACGTATGAATTATTATTATTTAAAATAAATGAGTTAATTATCTTGTTCGATTTAAGATTTTTATAAAAAACATCTCTGGTATAATTATGAATGCTTTTTATCTAAAGGAAGATTAATTTATGTTATTATTGTTGGCGTCCGCGTGAGAACAATAAAAAAATATTAGAAATCTTTGGTATCTCAAGCATGCGTCATAGAAAAAATCGATCAGAAGTATATTATCCTTTGAATCTAGAATGTGGAAAAAAATAAATTTTAACTCATTTTGTAAAGTTACATATATGTAATATGTATCCATAAAATAACTATATCTGTGAGTTTCAAAAATATTATTAAAATTTCGATGTAGTATCTCAGTTATTTATATTAGGAACATTTTTATGTAAAATTTCTAGAGGAAAAAATTATGGAGTTAAGTACGCAATGAGAAAGGCATGTACAAAGCTTCAGGTAATAGTAGTCATCAATTGTAATCGGTTTTTTCTTGGACGAGTGTGAGGCACCAAAAATTTCTAATATTTTTCCATTGTTCTCACGAGGACGTCAACAAAATTCATAAATTAATCTAAGACATAATATCCCAATCAATGTAGTCATTCAAATTAGTGATACCCATGCTTCTCAATCAATATTTAGAAAAGTATTAAGGATAAATTATAGGTTGAAGAACGTTTATCCTTATGAATGAATTCTAATTTTGTCATATTGTGATAAGTTGGCTTGTAAATATCTCTTCCATAGTTACCAATTCATTGGGCGTTATTTTGTACAATTTAGTCGGAGTTTCTTCTACATACGCACGCCCTTTTTTTAGGTCTTTTGTCAAATCATCACTTTATGAATTTAAAGTTGCAACTCGTCGTTGTGGATTCAAAATGAAAGAGATAAATAACTCTGTATATATTTTGTCTATATTCTTATCGTAACTTGATTTTCACTGCATATTTTCAGGACTTATTTATGTGATGTCAAATTTAGGGGATTGAATATGTAATTTTCACAAAATTAGGAAAGACCCTATCGTATGGATCTAAACCCCACTAAAGTTTAAGTATCGAGGTGAAGCGTTTTAAAGGTTGGCATACATGAAAAAAAAGTGAAGTCCATGATAAATTTACTAATTTTAACCACGCATCATCATTAATTTAAACTGCCACAATCAATCTATGCTAGGATATAATTATTGATTCCATAAATTTCTTATTTGTAATATATATTAAAATTACAGGTTTTAATATATAATTATTTCCTAATATAATAATCTTAACGGTTTTGTATTGGTTATAATTGTATTAAAACATGCATCATTTATTAAGGGTAAAATAATTCTTTATATCAAGAATTTGCTTTTTAAAGTCGTGAATTCACCTCTCGAAATATTTATTTTCCGAGGTTTTAATAAATAAATCAATCAAAACAACGAAATAATGTATGATTTATCGTAAACAACCTCTTACAAACTTGGATCATCGATTCATTTCAATCCAGAAACAAGTCTGCAAAGAGTCGACATTTTTTTCTTGAGGAACCTTCCTTCTTTCTCGACAGAGCCTGTTCTTCCTCAATAGAGCTTCATGATCCGTTTCGTTCCTTTCCAATCGAATTCGTAACAAATAAGAAACAAAATACTTCCATTTACAAGGAAACTCGATACATCGATATTAATCGATGAATACGTGTTGCGATGAACGAAAAAGTAAAATAGTTTCCCTATGTCAGGTATATTCATTTACATTATTCATTATACAAATCACATATTTTATTCCAAGTAGTTGCACCTTCGGACAAGTCGTCACATATGTAAATGATATAAATTGGATATCCGATATGAGCATTGGAACAAACTGTTCCTGTTCAACAAAAAGATAACTTTATACCTATTAGAAATTACCAAGATTAACAATGCCGATCAATTCGGTTCTAGGAACCCTCATTACCCATTCGACTGTGGCACATGCTACCGGTTCGAATGAAGTAAACTAACACCGATATTAATGGCAAAACGAAAAGAAGTTCTCCAACGAACTCTACATTCACAGATTCAAAAGAAGCCTTTCCTACCACTTCAGGCTAAAACCACTTTCTAAAACAGTTTCATTTAGAGGCCTCTGGAGACTTTTTCAACCACTGGTACGCAAACCACAGAGAAGAAAGCAAGGCACCGTTCGCCATATGCGGCAGGAGCATGCGTCCCCAGTATGGATAGTAGGGTCCCGGCAATTTTACCAGTGTGAAGACTATTGCGATCACAATGACATGCCAAGGTACTTCTGTACGGCCCTCCTGGAAAGCAAGAAAACAGACCCAAGTCAGACGGGGTCAAATCGGCAAAGCTTAATCGCCGGATAAGTAAATTCCTCTCTCCTTCGTTTTTGTACTCTAAAATTCCCTTGAAAAATAGTAGACTCGAATGACTTCATCCTATTGCAACCCATTTCTTGGTAGGAAGGACTATGCGGCAAAGCCTCACAGATGCAACATAGGTAAACAATACAATTAGAGCTACCAACACTTGGTGCTACTAGGACTGCTCTCAACGAACAAACTAATGCAGTAGCTGCAAAACCAGCCATGAAGAAGATTTCAGTGAACTAATCATGTGATGATCCAGATATCAGGATTCTGATTGTAACTCAGTTGTGCAAATTCGCATATATTCTCAGAGGTTATAATGGACAAAAAAACCCACATCTTAGCAGGATTACTACTTTTACTTGTGTCCGACATGAAATGATTTCAAAACTTCTTAATGAACCAATCGAAATCGCCAAGACAATCTACGGAGAAATTCATGATCAAATGAAAGACTTTCTTTGAGTCTTAGAAAAGAAAAAACACAAAAACAAAAACAATTTCAGATTGAATTAACCCTCAAGTTACGAAGGCCAAGGACATCAAAAAACATTTACAAAGAGGACCAAAGAGTGCCAAATAATGACAGATGATGAAAAAGATTATTGACATTTAAAAGGGAAAAAGTTACACCAGGGTCGTGGTTTTCAAAATTTCAGTATAATTGTGGTTTTTTTAATTGAAATTACCCTAATGTCAATGCTTGTCCTACTCAAAAACATCGTTCAAAGTAACAACATATGAGCCATTTTAAATTACCTGAGTCATTGCTTGATTTCGATTATTTACTCCAAATAAATAGAATAAAATATGATGTCGCCTATTTTAATTAATTGCCTTTCATATATGTATTATTTTGGTGTAAAACTCTCCTGTAGTCTCTCAACTTGGTCCAAAGTGCTGATGAATCTAATTAACCAGTGCAACAGCTTAAAACTTATTCAGCAGGAGGTAATAACATATACTCAATTTTGATATGGCCCACTGCTATACAGACATGTTAACACCATCATTCATTACAGCAGGACAAGATTTACAAGATCGTGCAGAAAGACTTTAGTATACCTCAGACTTATTATTACTACATTTAAGGGTGAGGATGAGCTGGCAACAACATTTAAAAGACCATTGCAATCTTCTCCAACAAAATCATCAAAAGAAATAGAGTAATTTACCTTGAGTAGAGGAGATAACTCCAATAGAGTCTCCTTAAAAACCCAGGCGACGGCAACTCCCAATAGAAATGGAAAAGGAACAAGCAAAAGCTTTCTCTGATGAGCACAGTATGACATCTCGCTAAGGGATGATACTACCAACAATGGGACACACAATAATTTCACAACCGCCAAAATGAGATCGATTGTGAGCTGTATGAAATTCCAGAATGTTGTATCCAAGGGAAATCTCTTCACTGCCTGAGGCATATTGTTCCAAATATTAGTTGCTTTGTTAATTAGAGGCTGAAAGTTGATTTTTTTGGAATTATCCGGGTGGCCTGCAGCCGTGTTGACAGAACAGAATATTCGAGGTAACCTGCAACGCTGAAATTTCTGGTTTAACTCAACAACAAACTTGCGCTCCTTTATCATACAATCTCTGTAGCCCTGCAAAAGCAAAACAGAAGCAACTATCAGCAATCTGTCATAACGACATACCCCACATTTTTGCTTATTTTAGAGAAGACCCATCAAGGGGTTGTACTAGTCTAAAAAAGTAAAAGAAAATATCTGCTGAATAAAATAAAAACAATAACGTCAGCATGATCATGATTTCCAGCTGATGACACTAATGAAAACGTCTTTGGAAAATATAGACGACAATTACAAAGAAATCAACTAAGAAAGTGAGCTTACAGTATGGTAGCAAACTTGCACATGAGGCGTAATACAAGATAGTGTCCCCATTTCAGCCTGTCTCAAAAGCCAAATGCTACTCAGTACAGACTCTGGTATATATATGTCTTGCCAGGACGTGGTGTTGTTTTCAGTTTACTGTAGAAAGGAAGAAATCAAATTGAAACCAAGATGAGCAATGTTTGTAGAAAGTTTCACCTTATTGAAACAAATTTTTCAGCTCCAATGAATCAATACTGTATGCGAGCAATAATGGCCAATGACGATGACTCGACCAAGCTAACTGATAATTTAAGAAATGCAACTTCAAACCTCCATACAATATAACAAGACAATCAGGGCCGGATCTTCAAAACTCAATAAAGGATAATGATGCAAAATTATTGATGCCAAGTCATTAAGCATTGCACTCTTCTTGGTCCTTGTGACCTGGTTGCGGCAAACAAATCAAGGATGTGTGCAGGAATACCACTAGATAGCACAGAATTTTGGGGCCACATTTGAAATGAGGTTTGTGTGAGATAGTATTATAATTACTGTTATTATTGGTGACCTCAACTGAGAAGTTTGGGCATAACTGTTTTAGTGGCCTGACATTACTTAAGTTTTCTGTTTGGCTTGGTACCTCAACCTCAAGCATTTGCCAAACATATGCCTTCCCTACGAGCACTTCATAAGGTTGGAAGAAGAGCCATGGCCATGTATGAGCACTCAAACAGCCCTAGACATCATTGGGCATGCCAAAAAAATTTACATACGATTTTGAATTGGATAGGACATATATTTTCTTTTTTTCCTTAACAATTACAGCATTTGTAATAAAACAAGAAAATAAAATACACCAAGGTCCAAATGAAGAAGGAAAGACGTGTCCATATCGAAAAAGAACACGCTGCAAAACACAAGGCTCACTTCATAAAACTACAAATGAGTAAAAAGAAACAAAGTACTGGTCTAACCAGAACTGCTTGACAAAGAATACACAATGAAACAAATCTTGTCAACCCCAGAAATGCTTCAGTAAGCAATGAGACCCAACAAAACAATCAGGCAGTTTTTGGATAAGTTAATTAGGCATTTTTTATGCCCAGAGAGTTGCCCTCCTAGTGCCTAGAATGCTTGCCCTTGTATCGACTAAATCAGAACTAAATGGAGGTGGAAGACCATTTCTAGCAGTCGAAAATTTTTTGAATTTGTTGAGGGCAGATAAATATATAAATCGTCACTAACAAACCATTTGAATTTCTTAAGGGTTATAAATACAAATAAGGTCACTAACAAACCATCTATATGTAGGCACATCACCAATTTATTCATCTTTTGTTTAAATTGCCAATTGAATGCTCGCAAATCACACATCTTATTTTCTTACCAGCTAAAAGAATAATACAACACGAGGACCGTTTCACAACAGAAGTTCGTCAACACAATAAGGCAGCCCAAGAATCTACTCTGAAAATTCTTCAAACGACAATTAATGGACAAGAAAAGAAAAACCCAAATTTCGAACAGATCCCAGAAGCTGTCGGGCGCAATTGTTTGGCTCCTCCTTCAAAACCCAGTCAAACCCAGAAGCTAAAACTCGAGTCTCTGGTAAACCAACCTCTTCCTTTCCCTCTCAACCAAAAACCCCCAAATTGGATGAATACCATTTTCAGGGACCAACAACTCACTGAAGTACCCATCAACACATCGACTCCAAATTAAACCGCCAAAACCGAAAAGTAGCCATAAGTCAAACAATTGAATGGATAAATGTTATCATACACCTGAGAATCCATTCCCTACTTACCGACGGTGTGCTTAATATGATGTTTCTTCGTACGTTGTGGCCAAGTCGGGCGTGGGCTTGTGCTTTTTCTCCTTGCAATAAAGAGACGAGGTTTCTCTCTCCGAGTAGAGTAGGGCGGACAATTTCAGAGTTTTGTACGGAAATACGGTTAGTTTTAAAAAAAATTTGCGAAATACGGTCCCAGTTTCGTAAAATACGGTTTTACCGTCGATGTGGCGCGTTTTGAAAACGCGTCCTCCGATTTATAAAGAGGGCGCGTTTGCCCCGGCGTGCCAAAGGAAGGGGCGGGTTTTGAACACCCGCCCCTTGAGGGGGTTCAGGGGGGGCGGGTTTTGAAAACCCGCCCCTTGAGGGGGGTTCAGGGGGGGACGGGTCTTCAAAACCCGCCCCTTGAGGGGGTTGAGTGGGGGGCGGGTGAGGGGACTCGCCCCTTGAAGGAGGGGGTTGAAGGGGGGGCGACTGAGGGGGGTTGAGGGGGGGACGCCCCTTGAGGGGGGTTGAGGGGGGGCGAGTCCCTCGCCCCCCCCCTCAACCCCCCTCAAGGGGCGGGTGTTCAAAACCCGCCCCCCCTTAACCCCCCTCAAGGGGCGGGTTTTGAAAAACCCGCCCCTCCCCCCTCAACCCCCCTTCTCCCCCCCCGTCATTCCGATACTTGGGAGAATTTTCTCCAAGTGTTTAAGGGGCGGGTTTTGAAAACCCGCCCCTGGCATGAGGGCGCGTTTTGAGACCGCGCCCTTATGCCATTTTCCCATCTCGCATAGGGGCGGGTTTTCAAAACTCGCCCCTTCCTTTGGCACGCCGGGGGGCGCGTTTTAAACGCGCCCTCTTTATAAATCGGAGGACGCGTTTTCAAAACGCGCCCCATCGACGGTAAAACCGTATTTTACGAAACTGGGACCGTATTTCGTAAATTTTTTTTAAAACTGACGGTATTTCCGTCCAAAACTCGACAATTTCAGACAGGCAAGACGAGCACAGGTTAAAGCCCGTTCAGACAGGTAAACGTCGGGCCTTCGGCCATATTAATTTACGAAAGAATTTTCAAAATTTTAAAAATAATATCTAAGAGTCCAATTTTATTTATAAAAAAAGTTAAATTTATAAAGTCCTTACTTCTATAAAACGACTTTATTTTTTGGCAAATTATCGATATTTAGCCTCAACTATTGGCCAACTTTACGTTTTGTCATATCGTTTAAAAATTTTTGAATTTGGCCTTATTTCAATTTTACTTTTCGATTTGGCCTTATCCGTAACGGACGTTAGGAGGAGCCGACGTGTCACTAACGTCCCTTTTACCTACGTGGACAATAATTAATAAAATAAACATTTCTTTTTTTACCCCAGACACCACAAGGGGACGTCTCCCCTCTTCCACTCCCTCCTCCCCCCCTTCCCCCTCTGCCTCTTTCTTGTGGCTGACCATCTACATGTGCGCATCATCCGTTGGATGGTTCTTCCTTCACCATCCCGAGAAGAAAGGGGAAAAAGGGACGAGGGAAGGGGGGGAGATGAGGAGAGGGAGGGAGACGAAGGGTAGGGACGAGGGGGATTCGGAAATGGGGAGCGAGAGAGACGAGGGGATTGGAGATTTCGAGGGGGGAAGAGGGGGAGGGGATTTCCAAAGGGGGAGGGAGAAGAGGGGAAAAAGGAATTCGCAGAAGGGGAGGGGGAGGGAGAGGGTGCAGGGGGCTGGGAGAGGGGAAGGGAGTGGGTGTGAGGGCAGGGGGAGGGGGATGGAGTGGGTGCAGGGGGCTCCGGGGAGGAGGGTCGGGGGAGGGGGAGGGGGAGGGAGTGGGTGCAGGAGGGGCGGGGAGTGGGTGTGGGGGCGAGGTCGGGGGAGGGGGAGGGAGTGGGTGCAGGGGGGTCCGGGGAGTGGGTGTGGTGGCGAGGGGGAGGGGGGGCCGTGGGTGTGGTGGCGTACGACGGGAAGGTTATAAATTATGCAGGCATAATTTATACACGTCAGAAGACTACGTAGACATAATATTACAGACGTAAGTGACACGTCGGCACCTCTTAACGTCCGTTACGAATAAGGCCAAATCGAAAAGTAAAATTGAAATAAGGCCAAATTAAAAAATTTTTAAACGATATGACAAAACGTAAAGGCTAATAGTTGGGGCTAAATATCGATAATTTGCCTTATTTTTTTAACTCGAATTTATGAAGCCCGAATTTTTTAACGTTTTTTTTTCGAAAATTAAATTTATAAAATTCAAATTCATGACATTATTTTTCGGAACTTTGAAATTATCTACCTTATTTCACAATTTTTTTTCCATCACACTATTTTGGCACTTTCCTTGATAAATGTCTTTTTTAACATAAATATATCCCGACATCACGTGATGAAATTTGAGTTCAAGTATGAATTATAAAATTAAATATAGTCATATACTTATGTAATTCGCTTAATTTAAAATTAAATAAAATATAGTTTTTTTATTTTAAGTTATATTATTTATAATTTAATTTTAAAATAAAAATGTATTAGTTTCATTTCTTTTCTGATTTTTTTAACTTTTCTTTTTCTTTTTTGGAAGAATCGTGTTTATTTATCGTGTGTCAAGAATTCAAAGAGTTAATAAATTGCAAGTATACTAATATTAAATTTTTTTAGGAAAATTGAAAGCCCTTTTATTCATGCTATTATGTTTTATATCTTATTCTCCTTTGTTCTAGAACTTTACGGATGACGATTTAACATAAGTCACATCGGTTAAATTTTTCAGACTTTGATGAGATAAAAAATTAAAGGATATGGATGATGATTATGTGATCAAAGTAAAGGTAAAATCATGATGGAATTTATTTTTAAGTTAGTTTTTTATTTTATAAAACATATTATGTTTTTTATTTTTTTAGTTTGAAATACTCTAATGCTAGATTTTTTTATTATTTAGTTTATTGAATTATTTTATTATATATATATAATTGAATTAATAGAAATGATATTTTATAGAAAAAAAAGGAAAAACAATATAGTAAAATTCCGAAAACTTTGCCCGGACAAACAAAATAACTCGTCCAGCTATTTGAGTCCGTCCAGGCACATATAATCTCATGGAGTTAACGGTAGGATTTTACCGTTATTGTTTAACAAAATTTGTGAAATAATGTTGACTTTCTAGTTATATTGTTCCTAAGTCGTCGAGGATTTTCATTTTCCAAAAAAAAACATTGTTTCAAACGGCAATTTTAGCATACTTAGCCTAAAACGCATGTAAAACAACGTTATATGACATATTTTACCAGGACTTTATATTGTCATGGAATTGTCAGATTTGCTGGAACGTGAATTAGCCTCGGCAATTGTGTCAGCATTTAACATTTAAGGGATTACCTAACTTTCAGGGAGCATACTCAGATGGTGACTTAGTGCACCATCTTAATCATCAATTTCCTTTTGTTCTCGTATCAAGAGCTTTTGTTCTCGAGTTATATAGGACTGATCTCGAGTTTACATTAGGTACTTCAATCATGCTGTTATGCGGACCCTCATCTTCTCTTTATAGATGTGCTTTCTTTCTATGGTCCAACTCAGAATATTCTACTTGTAAACAACGAAGAGGTGATTGCTGGCCTAAGTAGAGCATCCTGGGGAGCGTGCTCTCTGCTTGTGCTCGCATGTACGCCCTTCATTTCGGGAGATGCGCTCATGCTTCTTTTTTGAAGAATGTGAGTGGTATGAACGTAATCGTTTCCGATGGCCTTGATAGACATGTATGTGAAATGTGGGTTACACGTATAAGGGCATGCTTTCAATCACATGGAGGGCAAAAATCATCGGTCGTATAGTGTGGTCATCTCTGGTCTCGCACTGCACTGTCGAGGACTTGAAGCTCTGACAATGCTCTCGCTGATTGTGGGTAGAGGATTGATCCAGGACGAGGCTGTATATGTTGGAGTGTTGAGTGCCTGTAGTCAAGCTGGTCTTGTGGATGAGTGTGTCAGGTGCTTCGAACGAATGAAGGTTGACCACAGGATCGAACAACAATTCGGCATTATGGTTTCATGGTGGATTTGCTAGGCCGATCTAGGCAAGTTGGTAAGGCTTACGAACTCATAAAGAGCATGCCCATGAAACCGAACGACATAATCTGGAGAAGCCTTCTTAGTGCATGTATAGTCCATGGAGAAAACAAAATATGCGAAATTGCTTATTTGAGTCAAGCTCACAGAACCTGGACGATACACGGTGTTATCCTCTTTGTACTCCCAAGCCGGAAGATGGGGTGATGTAGCCAGGATCTGACTGGAAATGGAGAACAGGGGGACTTGTCATTCGCCCGGATCCAGCTCCGTCAAGGTGAACCGCGCGGTCCACAGATTCATTTCGAGGGATGTCAGGGAGACGGATTGTGATGAGGTCTCAGAGATGAACCACCAGATGGAATGACAACTGAAGTTCGAAGGGTACACACTGGACAAGTCACAGGCATTGCTAGACGTTGATGAAGAGGAGAAAAGGGTGATACTGAAAGGCCACAACCAGAAGTTGGCCATAGCTTTCGCTCTGATACATACATCGGGTGGATCGCCAATCAGGATTGCCTGGAACCTGAAGATGTGTAGCGACTGCCACACTTACACAAAAAGCATATCTTTGTTATACGAAAGAGAGAGAACCGTGAAAGATCGAAGTCATTTTCACCATTTTAGGAAGGATAGAATTCTTAAAGAAGCCTGCAATTGTTTCTGCCCAGAGGCTTATATGATCCAGGGAAGCCTTCGGACAGCGCAGAATATCATGTAAATGAGGATTATTCATGTTACAAAGGTGTCCGTACAGAACTGGACATTACATCATTGAATTTTCAGCGACGACACATTTGATGTTATCTCGAGGGTCCTGGGGTCGCCGGTCTCCAGAGAAATACCTCGTGGATCTTCACGAACTAGCATTGCTAGCACCCGGTGCGAGCTCCATGCTTCCGTTAAGTTACTAGTGGCATCTCCTAACGTGACAGCGAAAACCGCATCGAAGCCACCAGCCCCAGGAACTCCTGCTAGCAAAACCCCTTCTATGTCCATAGTAGCATCCAAAAGTTCAGTCTGTGCTTCAGGTTCTATCTGGAAATGAGCCGGGGCAGTGTTTTCGAATCAGAAGATATAGGAGACTCAGAAAAACTAGGAAATTCATGAGATGTCAGAAAAGGCATAAGGAAAACTTAAAGCGTGCCCCAATGGGGATGAAAAAGACATAAGAGGGAGAAAGAAGCAGCAGAAATAGCCTTTTACCGGGATGCCGGCAGCCACTCCCATTGCTCGCAAATGAAATCGGACTTCAAGCATCGAATCCCTTGCCTTCAAGAGAGTTCTAACAAGTGTTTCTTCCCCAGGCTCCTTCGCTAGTTCTGTCCACTGAATTCAACATTTTTGTTGGATCAACCCAGCAGAATACTAGTAAAATTACTGGATCCTTCATTTCATAGCCATCAGCATCATTGTATTCACCAGTTGTATCTCAGCTCGATTGACTTAGAGTTGATTCCCCATTTCCAGGAACAATTTTTTAGGGAGTTTAAGCAAGTAAATTTGAGGGAGATAATTCACAAATTGACGATGTCACTAATTGAATAAGCTTGTACAGCTGTACTTCCCACTCCCCACCTAGCACTAAGGTTAAAAATGTTTCCTTGAGGAAATAGTAAGCGTGAAATACATCTACGACTCTGGATGGCAAGCTACCAAAAGTGTTCTCACTTCAATTAAATTTCTCCCATGTGCAGGCATTGTCGAGTTAGTAATGTCAAAAGGATTGCATAGAAAAAGGAGTCGAAAATCAAAGACTGGACAATGTCTATACATTACTAGGTATGAGACACTTGATTCGAGAACAGAACCAACCAATCTCATGGATGTTCATCACCAAGGTTGCAGCCCCCATGGAGATGATTTTCTTTCTGGTTATGGGGACAACCTACTTGTCACTCCTTATATGCTGTCCAAACAGAGGTCATGTTTATCCTCTGACTGAAAATGAGTCTTAACCACTTTCAACGCATGCTTCAGAGCATAGCGAGTCAAACCACTCAACTACAAAGACTAATACTCCAAACACTTACACCGTTACACTGCCACATTAAGTTATCAGAATAAAAAGTGTAAACTACAACAAACCAAAAGAAACACTTTTTTTAACAATTGTTCAGTGATTTATTTAATAACAGAAAACACTATGCTCACTTTATCAGGAAGATTGAGTGAGCTCAAGAAAATGAAGAAATTTCTGATTTTGGCATCCACAGAACTTAACTGAGAGAAGATTACTTCTTTAACACTTTATATCTCAAATTAGAATTGATTTTTCACAACAACCTGACAAGATTTCGTGCCATTCTTAATATGTGTCTTACCCCCTACCCAAAT
The DNA here is from genome assembly GCA_029817715.1 of Melastoma dodecandrum. NCBI lineage: Eukaryota > Viridiplantae > Streptophyta > Magnoliopsida > Myrtales > Melastomataceae > Melastoma > Melastoma dodecandrum. Next base: position 2,627,057 of record JARUPY010000279.1, on the reverse strand, counting down.
TAATAACTACCATCTTATGAAACACCAAATAATTTTTTCCAATAGAATCATGCAAAGATAGAAGGTAGAGGTGTACCTTACTAGCCTTTTGGTGGCTACACTGCTGGATCACATGTTTATACAAATCCCAGTTCTCCTTGGCTATTGCACTTAGATCATTTAGTCGAAGTTCAAGAGTTTTATTGGCTTCTGATAACTTATTCCAAGTTTCCATTGCCTTTTGGGGATCAGATTTTTGCCATTTCTTCACTGCTCCAACCATCGATACTGTAGATGAACCTCCAGTCCCAGGTTCTCCTAATAACTGAACAAAACAGAATATCAAAAACGTACTATTCTTTGTCACTGAAAGGTATTGAACATATTGTCATCAATCTCTGGATTCTAAACTGCTCCAGTGATAACAAATTTCCTAGTATTATGCCCGCTAACCCGCGTGAACATTATAATTACTAATCGAGTGTTTATCCGCAATTCTACCCTAGCAAATATGAATTCCGTCATCCTACTCTTGCAAATATTGAAAAGGTAGTTTTATGAACCAAAACAGTAACAGGGCGCCAAAAGATGCAATTTCAGTGTTGTGTCAAGGCTCGTCCTCTATTGTATAAAAGAATAATAAACAAATTTACAGCTATTTCCTCAAAAATCATAAATTTGGCCACTGTTTGATGAACCAAACAACATACATTATAAAAACTTTCGGAAAATAAAAGACTATCTTTTATACACTTTTTTTGCGTCTCGTCTGAAACATTATGATAGCAAAACAAGAAAATAACACAAAAACAATATTTCATCTAGGGCCATATCATGGCTTTTTTTGTTACTATAGTATATGTAGATTGTCCCCTACCCCGCAAGGAAAGGGTGTATTACTCCTTACCGAGGATGCGATTGCGACATTAAAAGAAGGGGTGCAGAAAATTGGTGCGCGGCAGGCAGATGCAGAATATAGGCGGGAGTAGTCTATACAATAAACAGGAAGATGCTTTCAAAAACATTGAAGTTACAGAGAACTTACTAGTGACATGAGTGGTGGCAAAGAGAATTTGGTTATCTCATGATCCCAATTTCCATTAAAGATGTCTGGAATGACCTCAGTTAATGGGAGTGCATTGGCTGCAACCTGAGAATAACAATAGAGAACCCGGTAGGAAAGCATCCTTACTTGAAGTTGTAACCTAGACATCTTCTGTAACAATGACTACACACATCCTAATAAGCAAATAAGGTTAGGCCCTCAGCAAATACCTGGGCAGAAGAGAGCACTTCCGGTGAGAACCGTACATAGCGTTGGCTTCCATAAACAGCTGCACTAACATCAAACCCGCTACCAACTTTCCCTTGAGCGATGCAGTGTGCACTCTGGGCTATAATATGCACTATATCCAGATCTATTGATACAGTACTTTCCCCGGTAATTTTCTGGGATGTAAAGGAAAGATCAACAACTCCAAGATAATGAAGCAATCCAGCAACCACGGCGGTAGTCATAGCCGCGGATGATCCGAGGCCTGTTTTGGCAACCTCGGGCTTTCCCTTTTCGCCATCTGAGGTTTCATCATTGAAGGTAATTGATGCAAAGGGAGGAAGTGCAGCCAATGACTCAGGAGTCAAAGGGAGATTTTGAGCTTCAATCTAAAAACAGTAAAAGATTAACAACACTTTTACCTAAAACACAAACTCAAGGTCTCAACTTAAAGAAACATTTTCGCATGCCCGAAACGCATTCATGATGCCACTACTTATACGCACCGTGAAATTACTGTACCTGGTTACGGTAAGAGTAGAAATCGTTGGATCCCAAAACAGTAATGTCAAGACCTACAATAGAATTGGTTTTCTCGACATTAGAGTTCCCAGATTCTCAGTGTTATCAAAAGGGTGTTCACAAAAGTGCATCAGCAGATACCTTTCAAAAGTAGCCCATGGAGTTCATTCTTTCTGTTCTCATCAAATTTTGCATGTGCAGCTGCAACAGCATACTGCACCGCCTGTTCCACAAATGGGTTCCTTGACTCACTAATGTTCAAAAACACAAATGAGCTTGTTGATTCAGCTTACATGCATTTTCTCCACAAAGATTTTGACAAATGCCTCAATGCACAAGACAGAACAGACATCGGGAGAATTTACCTTGGAGAGGCAGGCTGCAAATCAAGGTTCTTTAGAGACAGCTTGAACAAGCTTTCTCTGGAAAGCTGAGGAGATGTTAACTTGATATCTGTCCAGGCCTGTACATGAAAGAAATACCGACCACCAATTAGAATGTCTACACAAGTGGAAAGGTTATTTCGTTTGTGTCTGCAGAATGCTTGGTTTTGTATGTTAAATGATATCATTCAGTCTGAATGTGAATGGATTCCATCAAGGTAACCTTCAACCACTCCAGTATATGGTGATCACAAATTTCAAGATGAGTGGAAATGAATGCAAGCCTAGGAACTACTTAACCCATGAAAAACATATATAAAAATAGAAGATAGGAGCCAAAGAGTTCAAATACCCAAGCCCAGCTATCAGGCTTAATTTCTTCGTAAAGGGGTCTGATAATCGCATAGAACCGGGCAGTTGTACTCAGAGCGATCCCCGCATTGGGTCTCTCCAACACGAGGTAACCACCGGTCATCAACACCTTCCCGGGAGCCGAAACAACCCTGTCGAACACAAAAGAAACGGAAATGGGGTTTTCAACCTCTCTCGTCCCAACACGATTCTTCAAATTATTTCGCAGATTTCGGCAAGGATCACAAAAAGTCATCCCCCTATCAGCATCACCCCTGGAGCTCAACCATAACAGGACACCCACACAAACCAACAGCATTCAGCCGTAAATTTGCAATCACCCAGTTCATGATTTAAGCTAAAGAAGCTCGACAGCGATCGTAGGAATCAAGGGGACACAGAATCAAAAGTACCCAGAAAGAAAGATGTGATCTTCAAAATACAAAAAAAAAGAAACGAGAAAGAATTCCCTTACACCGCCATTTGTTCCTGCGCCAGTTTTCCTTCTGCCCGAACGAAGAAGGAGATGAGAGAAAGGGAAAAACCAGAACTTCAGATCATACACCAGATTAATCACGGGGGCTTTGTCCACTACTTCTCAGATGTGGCCACGCCCGACGCTCCACGACAAAAAGAAAAATTGGAGAGGCGCGCAAGAAAAGCCTTTTCCTCAACTAATGTGAACAGGAGAGCATCGGCCTGGGCTACTCTCTTCGAACCCGATTGATCAACCGGCGATCGGTAGTGGGCGGCCGTCCCCTCTTCCCTTTCCCTATCAGACGCTTTTCTCCGGAGATCAACGTGCTAAAAGTTCCACACTGTTCAGCTACGCTCTTTAATGTGTTTGGTGTATATAATTTATTTAGAATTACCTCCTCAAGTGAAACTTTTAATAAAATATTAACATTTCAATCTTTTAACTTTTTTTAACTCCTTTTTATATCATATAGGTATTGGGTAAATGATTTTATTTTTATGTATAATCATTTTAATATTCGAATCTAACATATTAATCTAAGCATGTCGAAGTTTGAATAACTTGGAATAAATAAATAGCTCGAAATGATGGAGCAAGCAATTCCTAATGTCGTCCTCCCATATTAAAAAAAAAAGCATCGGATATGGTGAGGAATGAAATAAATGAATAAAAAATGAGAAGGAAAGAAGAAGTTATCGAAGCCTTGTTGTATCGGGTGAATTCGAAATTATAAATTTAATAGTAGAATTCTCCAACCTTATTCAATGAACTCAGGCGGATACCATTTAATTTTAATTAATTATTAATAAATAAATTAAATTAATTAAAAAAATTAAATTAATTAAAAAATTAAATTATAATCGGTTTTCTGTAAGTATCAATATGTAATCACTTTTTTTTGGGGGGATCTTCGGCCAAAATTGGAGGACCGAAAGGATTTGGGTGGTTGAGCCGTTCAACTTTGACCTTTATGGTTTGTGCCGAGTGTCATTTTCTGAATTCACAACAAATTCCAACCCGCGATAATGATATGGACAACCACATCGTCCCCACGCTTTGACTGATTTTACTTGGAGTTACGTTCCAAGTTTGAGAAAAATTTACAAAAATACGATGAATAATTTTAAAATTTCAAAAGTAATGCATTCAAATAGAAATTTATAAGTTTGACTTCATCATGTTCGCTCCGGAAGTGACCGCGGATAAGTAGGATTCAAACACGTCGGAAATCTCTGGCACTACGAGCAACTGGTGCTCGGAGGATTCGTTAAATGTGTGGTTGCTGTATGAAATGAAAAGAAGAGAGATAAGACAGTGGATGGGCAGCCTTAAGCGGAAGCACTTACAGATGCCGTCGACGATGCCTTTGGAAGTGAGCAAGAACACAGGAGCACAAAGAGGGCTTGAATGCTGGAATGCTTGAAAAGATAAATTGATAATATGTCCGTCTCTAGAGAGGTGTTTTATACAATGCCTAAGAACAAGTAGTTATACTAAGCTAGTCTTATGTATATATGGTAAAGTAATATTGTACATATATTACGTTTCCTTTGCTACCGGTCTTCATGGAATATCTTCTTTCCATGTGAACGATCTTGTCAATAATCTCATTCCAGATCCTGGGATCATCTAGAGCCTTAGTTAACAGCCAAGTCAACCGATCGCATTGCCCATTGTCCTTCGCCGTAGAGTTTCCTTACTCGCCCAACTAACTGTCGCTTGTCGCTTCCGCTGTCCCTTGTCGCCTGTCGCCTGGTAACCCCGTCGCTTGGTGACTGCTTCGCCCAGCAAGCCTTCACCTGGCGTGTTTTCGTTGCCACCTCCTTACTGGATTTCCGCCCTTTGGGCCTTCATTCTGGACCGTTGATCCACAGACGAGACCGAGACCTATGGCCAAGAATTTCTATTGTTAAACATATAAGTCCCCCTCAAGGCAGACTGAGTGATCTGTCTCGCCTTGAAAAAGACCAAGTAATCATTCCCCCGTAACTTGGTAACGTATGCAGGTGAGTAATAAATCCTTGTCCGTCGATATCCCCAAAACGTATCGGTTGAGATTTCTTAGGGTAACTGTGGAATCCCTGAAATCTCTGCCATGATATCTCCTGTCAGAGCCCTTTATCCTTCATGATTTCGCTATAAAAGGGGTACTCGGTTCGTCTTCCAAATCGCAAACCTTGCTTCTGAAAGTGACTGAGTCATGAATTTCCTTCCTTCCTTTCGAAATCTTACCTAGGGACTATGTCCATCACCTTAGCTTGCTTGAGAGCCTTTGTCCATCACCTTATGAGGATGGTTTCTAAAATCTCCACTTTTCTCTTTCTGGAAGGGGAGAAGGCCTGCACAAGTCCTCGACGCGGTGTTCTGAGCGGCGTTCACCCAAGCCCGCCTTTGCCGTTCCAAGGGGATGACGAGCTGTCGAGGTTTGGTGAGAAACCACGAAGGAGCCCTCCATCCTCGGTTCGTTAGCCTCTCGGCTTTTGGGAGATCAGACCAGACTCCGGGTCTTTAACTCCACGGCATCACGTGTCCCCGAGGTTTAAGGGTCAGGCCTCCCTCGTGCTGCTGCATGCTCCACAGGGTGATGGAGTCGAGGATCTTCTTTGTCCGAGGGAAGAATCGGGCGTGACTTGTGGCCGCTCCTGTGGATTAACCCTCGACTCCCCTAGGAAGGTTGTAGGGTTTTCTCTAACACCGGGAAGAACCTAGTGTCTGTCTGGTTCCTGTGGATAAACCCTTGAATGTTCGCATGGTCTTTAATAGAGTATTTCCTAATGAATGGAAACACCATCTACTGAGTCGCTTATGTTTCATTTGTTGTACATTTATCATCAATCAAACCCATGTAATGAATAGATTTGAATGAGAATAAATTCGTTTTCTTGGAACTCTTCGCTTACCCACTTATGACCTTTGGTATGCCATCAGTTTCCAAGCGAATGGACGTTCTGTATGTCGCCAGTTTGCAAGTGAGGCAACGTTTCCTATCGAGTTTAGAATGTCAAGCGACGTTTTGCTTGGGCTCGGACCTTTGTCGATTTCTAGGGATATAAAATTCTTGAGTGGTAGGGGTTTCCCGCTCACGCTTTCAGAAAAACTCCCTTCCTGTCTTTTCATAACCCTCATTCTTGCGACTCTCATGGATTCCGGCACCTCATCCTCGTCGTCTTCGGGCTCTCCGTCCCGCATAGTCGGTGACGCGGCCTAGTTTCGACATGCCTTTGCTAGGGCCAAGCAGTTTCATGTTTTTTCCTGTTACGAGGCGGAGTCAGAGTATGGTCTTTCGATACCGGACCAACAAACCCTTGGCCCGTACGTCCGTGATCAGGAAAGTTCGTTCCTTTACACCAGCAAGTTGCCCGTTGTGTTCTCCTCTGACGAGTTTGACCTGTCAGGATGGGGGCCGTCCATTCGGGCCAGCCTCCGTTACTTTCCTTCTCCCAGGGGCAAGGTTAGTCCAGATTGAGTTCCAAGATAGATGGCAAAGAAAGGTGTTGCGTGGGAAGCGATTGGATTAAAACCCCGATCGAAGTATGCCACTCCTCGGTTGAGCCTAGCGTTTCCGTTTTTGCTAGGTTTCTTCCGTTCTGGAACCCTATTGTCAACTGCTTCTACCTCCCGAAAGGGCTGATGACAATCACCCTGGAGGATATTGGTTTCCTGTCTCGCTGCAGTCTTTCTGGCAGTCCCTTGTGTTTTGACAACAAGCGTGCCGACCTTCAATTCAATCTTTCGGAGTGCGTCAGCGAAGTCGCTAAGCGGCACCTTAGGGATGACAAGTGGGAACTCCAGGAGGAGTTTGAGTTTTACTTGGAGTGGTTGTCTTAGTATATCTTCTATAACTGGGGAAGCGCCCCGGCCAGTTTATGGTTGGAGTGGACATAAGCCTTTTTGAGGCTACCAATGCTTACAAGCCAGAGCTTGTGGCCTTCGCCCCATTTTTGTTGAGTCTTATGTACCGTGGCCTTTACCAGGCGATCAACGACCCCGCCAACTTTCCTGGGTGCCAGACAGATGGCCCTCTGTGGATCGTGTTGTATTTTCCCGGATTCACCCGTTATCTTGAAGCCATGCGTACCAGTGTTGATGTCATCGCAGCGGGCTCGCCTAACTACCGAGGTGCCTTTAGCATTGCCGGTTGTATTGAAGCCTTGATGAACGGGTGCCTTGACGGCACTGTGGGTACAGTTGCTTCCTGGCGTCCTTTCCCTGAAGAGTGGGAAAGGATGCGCTCGGAAATGGTTGAGTGCTTTCAACCGACTTTCTGTGCCAGGGACTTAGTGGCTGTGGACTCTGAGGGCTTGATCTTCGAGGTGTACAATCCTCACCTCTGCGCCCGTCAGTTTGGTTTCACCCAGTGTGTGGGCGTCCCTTTCTTCCGGTCCAAGAATCGGCCTTTGGATACGCGTATTGTATTCCTTCCAGGGCGTAGACTGGTCGAACTGTCTCAGCCTCCGCACCTCCGTTCGATGAAAGTTTGGCCTAATCTTTCAGTTGGTCGCTCGCCGGAGTTTTCTATCGCTTGGTTTGGGACCTGGGAGCGGATGCAGGCTACCTCTCAACTGGAAAGGCTGATTGAGAGGGAGAAGTCAGCCCTTTCCCTGACGCTTCCTAGTCTGAGTGTAATATCTTCGAAGAAGCAGTCATCAGGTGATGACACATTCTCTTCAGGTATGCTGGAGTAGTTTGACTTCCACCGTAACAATGTCCGGATGGTAATCCTTTTTGTCAGCAACAGGTGTCAAGAAGAGTAGGTCTTCCATCACCGGCTCATCATCGCAAGAAGCCCTCCTGAAAAGGAAAGCGTCTCAAGGTTCTGTTTCCCCGTTGTTGCCGAGCGTTCCTTCTAATCGTCCCATCGAGCAGGTGTCGTCTGGGAATGTGTCAGGTATTGGTTTAAGCATATACTCTACTTCCTAGTAGAAGTCTCGAGTTTGACACACTTTCCTTTTGTCAAGGTGCCACTGCTTTTTGCCCTATTGATGTTGATGATGTCCCTGATGACATCCTTATTTCCTCATGGCTAGGTGGCGAATGTCACTTGGCCAAATCAGAGTCGGAGAAGCCCCTCCAGTAAAGTTGAACATGAGGCTCTGCCTCCTCTAAGTCTCGAGGTCGGGGCCCCCTCGGGTAGTGTTGCCGTTGCTCCGGAACTTCCATGCGAAGCGACGGATGTCTCCCAGGGACAGGCGACAAGGGACGAACAGTGGAGCCGCCCTCGAGCGAGGCGAGGGAAGTGTATGGGGATAAGGCGATAGGAGCCCCCTAGGCGAAGCGGCGGAAGCCCCCCAAGGCTCGCAAATACGTGCTCCTTGGTAAGTGTTCCGAGAATCCCGTCGCTTGTCTTTTCCTTAGATTACTATCTGAATTAGGTGCATTCGCGGCAGCCTTTGCATTCTTTACTTGCTTTGCCATTGTCCTCCTCGAGCATGGGGTCAACTTTAAGGAGGACTTCAACCAATTACTGTCTATGATGGTCGAGCTCGAACAAGCAAGTGCTGGTCGGCCGGAGTTGGCAATTCTGGTCTCCCTCTTTCGTCGGTTCTTCTGGCACTCATGGGGTGAGCGGCGTGAGGTTCTCGTGCTTAAGGCAAAGCAAGAGGATAGGGAGCTCACTCTGTCGCAACCGCTTCCATCCTCTGCTCAGATAGCTGAGCTCTCTTGGAAAGAGGCTGCCCTTCTAAAGCGAATGGAGGAGTTGTAGATTGCTATCCAGCGTCTCCAGGTGGAGCTGGACGTCATTTCTGCGGACCTTGCTACGGTTGGCCCAAGTTTGGTTGCTGCCGGCATGACAAAGACAGTTGAGTGTGCAGCCCTTGACCATACGAGGGAGGCGTATGAGCGCGATTGGGGCAAGGCCCTCGATTTTGAGGCGAAGGACACCATGGTGACCGGTATAAAGGACCGGATGAAACGTTTACTCTGTTCCTTGCCTCATGGTTGATTTGATATGTTTGTATTTACCCCCAGATTGTGGGAAAACGTTTTGAGATGATGTTTTTGTGCATTTCCCACATTGTGGGCCTATACCTCTTTAGGTACTTGCCGCTGATTTTGAGGTTGTTTGTCGATCCATCGAGCCCCATAGGCGATATGAATTTTCAAGATGGGATTCAACTACCCGGACTGGCCCTTCCCAATTTGGTTTCCATTTCCCTTGGAAGTAGTCTCGGACTCCCTCGGGTAGCCTGAGTTTCCAGACTAGGTCGCCCTTATTGAATGACCGAGGGACCACCTGCTTGTTATAATAGCGGACAATTTTCCTCTTGTGTGCTTCTAAATGGTTTAGCACGTTAATCCTGGCGGTATTTAGTCTCTCTTGCTCGATGTGCAGGTTTTCCTCGTATCTCTTGTGTTCGCCGAGGTGCCTGAGGAATCTAAACGACCGATAATGCATCTCTATCGGGAGCATAACATTGTGCCCGTAAACAAGTTTGTACGGGGCGATGCCTGTGCTTTCTCTTTTGGTAACCCGGAGGGCCCACAACGTCTCCTGGAGGAGGGTATGCCACGTGCGCGGGCTATTCCCAATCATCCTCTGTATCACTCGCTTGATGAGTTTATTAGACGCTTCTGCTTGTTCGTTTGACTGAGCATAGTATGGAGTTGAGTTGAGCACTTTAAACCCAAAGTCTTCGGCAAATTCTTCCACGAGTTCGCCGTTAAACACTCTTGCATTGTCTACCATGATACTCTGGGGTACTCCGTATCGGTAACTAATGAAGTTCTATTTAAACTGAATCGCGTCTTTCTGATCGATTGACTTATACACCGCCGCCTCTACCGATTTGGTGAAGTAGTCTGTAGCGACGAGTATGTAAGCATCTCCTCTGCTTGAGTGGGGGTGGATTTCTCCCATGATATCTAACGCCCATGTCCTGAAAGGCGATGGTTTTATTATGACATTCATGTCTGTTGCGGGGATTAGCTTCACTGGCCCGCATCGCTGGCAAGCCTGGTAGGCTCGAGCCATTTCGATGTAATTCTTGACCATTGACGGCTAATAAAAATCGTGTCGCTTAATTGCCCAGCTCATTTTGATTCCAGCCTGGTGTGCTTCGCACAACCCCTCATGTGTTTCCATCATGATTGGGATGGCTTTGTCCATATCAGCGCATCTTAGAAAGACATCTTCACTGGTATTTCTATACAGGACACTATCAAGGACTACGTAATGTCTGGCGATCACTCGGATCCCCCTTTCCACTTTTGTACTGGTATCCTTGAGGAATTGTCGTATTGGTTCATGCCAGTCCTCTCTCTGTTCGAATAGGTTGGCGGTACGAACTTCTTCAGTTCTTACCCCGTCATCGCAGAACTCTGGCTATTTGCTTACGAACATGGTCGTATTGCTTTTGGATACTTATGAGTTACTGATCAACCCTGAGGCCCGCTATGCTAAACATTTGGCCTCTTGATTGTCATCCCGCTTTACATGAGCGATTTCAGCCCCTCGTAGGTTGGCGAAGAGTTCTTTTGTTCTGCGTAAGTATTTACCAAGATGATGCGTGGCACTCACTTTGGTCAAGGAGTTGTCGAATCACTAGTTGGGAATTGTTGCATATCTTTACGTTCTCCAACTTCCAGTCTAGAGCAATTCGCAGGGCCTGGATTAAAGCCTCATACTCTGCTTCGTTGTTGGTAACTTTTCCATTGATGCGGCAAGCCACTCTGGTTTCTGTTTTCCATGGTGTCTCAATAAAGACGCCCACGCCAGCTCCAAACTTGTTAGAAGACCCGTCGAACCAGATTGTCCATCGTTCGTTTGTTTGAATTTCCTCATGGGTAACATCGAGATTGCCTTGACCATAATCAACGACGAACTCGACTAAGGCATGGCCTTTAACTGAGGTTTGCGGCTTGTGGTAAATGTTATAGGCTGATAGCACTAGACTTCATTTACCTATTCTCCCGGTGAGCAAGGGATTGTCGAAGAATACTTTGGTTACAGGGGTCTTAGAGACGACATACACATCGTTAGACCCGATGTAGTGCCTAAGTTTCATTACGGAGTAGTATACCGCTAGGCAAATCTTCTCTGTTGAGGTATACATCTGTTCTGTTTCTGTGAGTAAGCGTGACAGATATTAGATCGCTCTTTCTACTCCGTCGTGTTCCTATGCTAGCATTGACCCATTGATAAATTGGAATGCTGCCACATAAAGAATGTATGGCGCATTTACGTTTGGCGGTGCCAACACAGGGGGTTTAGTCAAATAATCCTACAGTTTTTGGAAAGCTCGCTCGTGTTGCGATGTCCATTCTAGTTGACTTTTTTCCTTCCCTTCAAGAATAGTCGAGAAGGCACTTGTCTTAGATGCCACATTGCCTATGAATCGACGAATGTAATTTACCCTGCCGAGAAAGGCTTGGAGTTCCCTTTTGCTCTGTGGAGCTGGAAGGTTTTGGATACCACGAGTTTTAGAGGGTCTACTTCGATTCCTCGTTGGTGCACAAGGAACCCAAGGAAGTTCCCTTTCTGTACTCTAAAAGCGCATTTCAACGGATTAAGCTTGAGGTTGTGCTTTCGCATATTTTCAAATGCTTCGCTTAGATGATGATGGTGATCTTGTCTCTTCTTGGACTTTACCACCACATTGTCGATATATACTTCGACTGTCTTTCCTATTAACGAGGTGAAAATCAGGTTCATTGCTCTTTGATATGTGGTTCCAGCATTTTTCAATCTGAAGGTATAACAACCCACTCGAAGATCCCTATTGGGCATCTGAATGCTGTCTTATGCACATCTTCTTCGGCAATGAAGATCTGGTTATACCCAGAATACCCGTCCATAAAGGACATTAGCTCGTGGCTTGCAGACTTATCCATAAGATCATCAGCGATAGGCATAAGGTATTCGTCTTTAGGTGTCGTTTTGTTCAAATCACAAAAATCTATGCACACCCTGATCTTGCCATTTTTCTTGACAACAGGCACTATGCTGGAAATCCAGTAAGCGTACTTAGCCGTCCTTATGTATCCGGCATTGAACAATTTCTTAATTTCGTCGTAAACCATTTGGGCTACTTCCCGCGACATCCTCCGCGACGGGTTTGAAATTGTTGTATGTCGAGAGCCGGTGCTCGACTAGTTCTCGGTTGAGGCCAGGCATTTCGGTATAATCCCAGGCGAAGCAGTCTTTATAAGTGCGTAGGACTTCTCTTATGTCCTGAGTTTCGACTTCGCTTAATAACGAACTGAGGTAAGTAATACGTGGGGAATAAGTAGTCCCTAGGTTTATCTCCCTCAAGGGGTCGCAAGGAACAACAGAAGTATTAGGAACCTCTTTATTATTTGAATAAATAGTTAGCATCTCTCTACATGTTTGGGGAGACGTGTCTCATTTATTCTGGAAGTCCTGTATTAGGAACCTCTTTATTACACCGTGTCTCATTTATTCTAGATGTCCTGTATCTAGCTAATCTTTCTAGGACATCCGATATGGGTCGGTCTGATCACTCTCCATTGGAAGATGATGGGTTGAGGAGTCTATCGGACTCCAAATCCGTCTCAGTTTGCTGGGTGCTGTTATCATCTCGTATCCCGGCTTCGTGCATGTCCTTTTCGAGTGGAGTTAGATCTTCATTGACCTCAGGCTGCAGCTCGTCTCCCCATCCAGTTGGGACAATCGGGTTTTGAGGTGGCGCCAGCGGTGGTCCATCGTATGAAACTAGGAACTCGTAGCCTGCCTCGCCCAGAGGGCCAACGTTCGGGTCTCCTATAACATAACTCTGCTTTAGTGTCATATCTTTGACCTGTTTGACTGCCCCTATGCAGATATAAGGTATGTCAGCACTTTCATTTGCATCTCCCATAACAACTTTTAAACCATGTTTCCCCCATAATAGGAGTTCCTGGTGAAGAGTAGAAGGTATGGCTCCAGCTTTGTGATGCTAGTCTCTTCCGAGTAAGGCATTGAAAGAGGGCTTTATGTCGATGACGAAAAAAGCCGTCTTCTTTTCATGCGTGCCTACTCGGAGTTTAGCAGAAACCACGCTACACAGGAAGAGGTAATTCTATTGAAACCGCTGACTCTTACGTCAATTTCCCCAAGTTCGGCTATGTCACCCCCTAGGCTTTTATAAGCTTCAAGGGAGAGCAGGTTGATAGTCGCTCCATTGTCTACAAGTTCATGCCGTATTGCTACTTTATTGATTGTCGCTTGACATGACATATGGAGGGAAAACATGTGATTTTCGTAACATTGTAAGTGGTTCTCTAAACCACCTACTCGGGAAGTTTCGGGGTATTTCAATTGTGGTATTAAGATTGAAGGGTAGAGCTAGCCTACCTTTCGTCTGATCGTTTTCCTTTTTAGAGAACTCTACTGGTAGCATGAGGACGTTGCAAGCAACTTCTTTCGCCTCGGGTGGAGTCCCAGATTGAATTGGGTTGTAGTCGCTCTGCGAGTTAGACGCAATGTCACTTTTGCTCGACCCCTTTGCTTTCTTAATATCAGAGATTATTGTTTTGGTGCATTTTTCTACAGCACGTCGTGCCCTCCTTTCTCTCCGCTTCTTGGTTTTCTCGGTGGGTATCTGGGGTTGTGTTCCCATACCCACTTTCTGCCATGTCCCTATATTTGGGAGAACGGGTTACCCGAACGAAGCGTGAGTTTGTGAGAGATGACAGGCGATTATCAACCTGAACAAACTCCCTTTGGTGTAGGTCATAGCCCTTTTTAGGCTTCCCTCCAAATGAAGCTTTTGAAAAATTAGTAAATTCAAATTCAGATTGGTTACATGACTGAGGGTCGACCTTTTCCACTTTGATCTTCCCTTCAGATGCCAATCCCACTAGAAGTATGAAGTATTGATTACAACAGAGCTGGCACATCTGGGTGATGAGTTCCTTGTAGGCTACTTTTGGTTTACACCTGTAACAGAGCATGTCAGTCGTTAGAAACTGAGTTATAGACGTGCCCTTTTCCAATGCATCCTCATCGCCTCGAGGGTAGTCTTGTCGCTCTGTATCATCTTTCGCCTACATCCAAGTACTATAAGGCAGAAACCGCAGAGACGGAATTCGGTCATCCGCTTGACCTGCGAATGGGGATTTGTTTGTGTCCAGTCTCAACACATCGGGAATTAGTAGATCGTAACACAGGATAAATGAAATGTGGTCGCCAATCTTTTAAAGAACAACAATGCAAATTAGATCGCAAGTACAAGAAAACTTACTTCAATTTTCGGAAAACAGAATATAGAAAGCAGAAAGACAACAAAGCAGCATTTCAGGGTATTTGAATGATTGTCGTGTTACAAGAGATTTCCTAAAGATTACCTGTAAATTCAACCCTAAAAGTAAGATAAAAGACAAAAATGTCTGACCCTTGATGTGTGACTTTTAAACCATGTTTCCCCCATAATAGGAGTTCCTGGTGAAGAGTAGAAGGTATGGCTCCAGCTTTGTGATGTTAGTCTCTTCCGAGTAAGGCATTGAAAGAGGGCTTTATGTTGATGACGAAAAAAGCTGTCTTCTTTTCATGCGTGCCTACTCGGAGTTTAGCAGAAACCACGCTACACAGGAGGAGGTAATTCCATTGAAACCGCTGACTCTTACGTCAATTTCCCCAAGTTCGGCTATGTCACCCCCTAGGCTTTTATAAGCTTCAAGGGAGAGCAGGTTGATAGTCGCTCAATTGTCTACAAGTTCATGACGTATTGCTACTTTATTGATTGTCACTTGACATGACATATGGAGGGAAAACATGTGTTTTCGTAACGTTGTAAGTAGTTCTCTAAACCACCTACTCGGGAAGTTCCGGGGTATTTCAATTGTGGTATTAAGATTGAAGGGTAGAGCTAGCCTACCTTTCGACTGATTGTTTTCCTTTTTAGAGAACTCTACTGGTAGCATGAGGATGTTGCAAGCAACTTCTTTTGCCTCGGGTGGAGTCCCAGATTGAATTGGGTTGTAGTCGCTCTGCGAGTTAGACGCAATGTCACTTTCGCTCGAATTCTTTGCTTTCTTAATATCAGAGATTATTGTTTTGGTGCGTTTTTCTGCTGCACGTCGTGCCCTCCTTTCTTTCCGCTTCTTGGTTTTCTCGGTGGGTATCTGGGGTCGTGTTCCTATGCCCACTTTCTGCCATGTCCCTTTATTTGGGAGAACGGATATTCGAACGAAGCGTGAGTTTGTGAGAGATGGCAGGAGATTATCAACCTGAACAAACTCCCTTTGGTGTAGGTCATAGCCCTTTTTAGGCTTCCCTCCAAATGAAGCTTTTGAAAAATTAGTAAATTCAAATTCAGATTGGTTACATGACTGAGGGTCGACCTTTTCCACTTTGATCTTCCCTTCAGATGCCAATCCCACTAGAAGTATGAAGTATTGATTACAACAGAGCTGGCACATCTGGGTGATGAGTTCCTTGTAGGCTACTTTTGGTTTACACCTGTAACAGAGCATGTCAGTCGTTAGAAACTGAGTTATAGACGTGCCCTTTTCCAATGCATCCTCATCGCCTCGAGGGTAGTCTTGTCGCTCTGTATCATCTTTCGCCTACATCCAAGTACTATAAGGCAGAAACCGCAGAGACGGAATTCGGTCATCCGCTTGACCTGCGAATGGGGATTTGTTTGTGTCCAGTCTCAACACATCGGGAATTAGTAGATCGTAACACAGGATAAATGAAATGTGGTCGCCAATCTTTTAAAGAACAACAATGCAAATTAGATCGCAAGTACAAGAAAACTTACTTCAATTTTCGGAAAACAGAATATAGAAAGCAGAAAGACAACAAAGCAGCATTTCAGGGTATTTGAATGATTGTCGTGTTACAAGAGATTTCCTAAAGATTACCTGGAAATTCAACCCTAAAAGTAAGATAAAAGACAAAAATGTCTGACCGTTGATGTGTGACTTTTAAACCATGTTTCCCCCATAATAGGAGTTCCTGGTGAAGAGTAGAAGGTATGGCTCCAGCTTTGTGATGCTAGTCTCTTCCGAGTAAGGCATTGAAAGAGGGCTTTATGTCGATGACGAAAAAAGCCGTCTTCTTTTCATGCGTGCCTACTCGGAGTTTAGCAGAAACCACGCTACACAGGAAGAGGTAATTCTATTGAAACCGCTGACTCTTACGTCAATTTCCCCAAGTTCGGCTATGTCACCCCCTAGGCTTTTATAAGCTTCAAGGGAGAGCAGGTTGATAGTCGCTCAATTGTCTACAAGTTCATGACGTATTGCTACTTTATTGATTGTCACTTGACATGACATATGGAGGGAAAACATGTGTTTTCGTAACGTTGTAAGTAGTTCTCTAAACCACCTACTCGGGAAGTTCCGGGGTATTTCAATTGTGGTATTAAGATTGAAGGGTAGAGCTAGCCTACCTTTCGACTGATTGTTTTCCTTTTTAGAGAACTCTACTGGTAGCATGAGGATGTTGCAAGCAACTTCTTTTGCCTCGGGTGGAGTCCCAGATTGAATTGGGTTGTAGTCGCTCTGCGAGTTAGACGCAATGTCACTTTCGCTCGAATTCTTTGCTTTCTTAATATCAGAGATTATTGTTTTGGTGCGTTTTTCTGCTGCACGTCGTGCCCTCCTTTCTTTCCGCTTCTTGGTTTTCTCGGTGGGTATCTGGGGTCGTGTTCCTATGCCCACTTTCTGCCATGTCCCTTTATTTGGGAGAACGGATATTCGAACGAAGCGTGAGTTTGTGAGAGATGGCAGGAGATTATCAACCTGAACAAACTCCCTTTGGTGTAGGTCATAGCCCTTTTTAGGCTTCCCTCCAAATGAAGCTTTTGAAAAATTAGTAAATTCAAATTCAGATTGGTTACATGACTGAGGGTCGACCTTTTCCACTTTGATCTTCCCTTCAGATGCCAATCCCACTAGAAGTATGAAGTATTGATTACAACAGAGCTGTCACATCTGGGTGATGAGTTCCTTGTGGGCTACTATTGGTTTACACCTGTAACAGAGCATGTCAGTCGTTATAAACTGAGTTATAGACGTGCCATTTTCCAATGCATCCTCATCGCCTCGAGGGTAGTCTTGTCGCTCTGTATCATCTTTCGCTTAAATCCAAGTGCTATAAGGCAGAAACCGCAGAGACGGAATTCGGTCATCCGCTTGACCTGCGAATGGGGATTTGTTTGCGTCCAGTCTCAACACATCGGGAATTAGTAGATCGTAACACAGGATAAATGAAATGTGGTCGCCAATCTTTTAAAGAACAACAATGCAAATCAGATCGCAAGTACAAGAAAACTTACTTCAATTTCCGGAAAACAGAATATAGAAAGCAGAAAGACAACAAAGCAGCATTTCAGGGTCTTTGAATGATTGTCGTGTTACAAGAGATTTCCTAAAGATTACCTGGAAATTCAACCCTAAAAGTAAGATAAAAGACAAAAATGTCTGACCGTTGATGTGTGACTTTTAAACCATGTTTCCCCCATAATAGGAGTTCCTGGTGAAGAGTAGAAGGTATGGCTCCAGCTTTGTGATGCTAGTCTCTTCCGAGTAAGGCGTTAAAAGAAGGCTTTATGTCAATGACAAAGAAAGCCGTCTTTTCTTCGTGC
Source organism: Melastoma dodecandrum (assembly GCA_029817715.1). Lineage (NCBI taxonomy): Eukaryota > Viridiplantae > Streptophyta > Magnoliopsida > Myrtales > Melastomataceae > Melastoma > Melastoma dodecandrum. The sequence continues at coordinate 2,609,537 of JARUPY010000279.1, read as the reverse complement.
GTTCCAACTGGGAGTTTAACAGAAACTACTCCCACACAGGAACAGGTAATTCCATTGAAACCGTTGACTCTTACGTCAGTTTCCCCAAGTTCGGCTATGTCATACCCTAAGCTCTTGTAAGCTTCAAGGGAGAGCAGGTTGATAGTCGCTCCATTGTCTACAAGTTCATGCCGTATTGCTACTTTATTGATTGTCGCTTGACATGACATATGGAGGGACATGACATATGGAGGGAAAACATGTGATTTTCGTAACATTGTAAGTGGTTCTCTAAACCACCTACTCGGGAAGTTTCGGGGTATTTCAATTGTGGTATTAAGATTGAAGGGTAGAGCTAGCCTACCTTTCGTCTGATCGTTTTCCTTTTTAGAGAACTCTACTGGTAGCATGAGGACGTTGCAAGCAACTTCTTTCGCCTCGGGTGGAGTCCCAGATTGAATTGGGTTGTAGTCGCTCTGCGAGTTAGACGCAATGTCACTTTTGCTCGACCCCTTTGCTTTCTTAATATCAGAGATTATTGTTTTGGTGCATTTTTCTACAGCACGTCGTGCCCTCCTTTCTCTCCGCTTCTTGGTTTTCTCGGTGGGTATCTGGGGTTGTGTTCCCATACCCACTTTCTGCCATGTCCCTATATTTGGGAGAACGGATATTCGAACGAAGCGTGAGTTTGTGAGAGATGACAGGCGATTATCAACCTGAACAAACTCCCTTTGGTGTAGGTCATAGCCCTTTTTAGGCTTCCCTCCAAATGAAGCTTTCGAAAAATTAGTAACTTCGAATTCAGATTGGTTACCTGACTGAGGGTCGACCTTTTCCACTTTGATCTTCCCTTCAGATGCCAATCCCACTAGAAGCATGAAGTATTGATTACAACAGAGCTGTCACATCTGGGTGATGAGTTCCTTGTGGGCTACTATTGGTTTACACCTGTAACAGAGCATGTCAGTCGTTATAAACTGAGTTATAGACGTGCCATTTTCCAATGCATCCTCATCGCCTCGAGGGTAGTCTTGTCGCTCTGTATCATCTTTCGCTTAAATCCAAGTGCTATAAGGCAGAAACCGCAGAGACGGAATTCGGTCATCCGCTTGACCTGCGAATGGGGATTTGTTTGCGTCCAGTCTCAACACATCGGGAATTAGTAGATCGTAACACAGGATAAATGAAATGTGGTCGCCAATCTTTTAAAGAACAACAATGCAAATCAGATCGCAAGTACAAGAAAACTTACTTCAATTTCCGGAAAACAGAATATAGAAAGCAGAAAGACAACAAAGCAGCATTTCAGGGTCTTTGAATGATTGTCGTGTTACAAGAGATTTCCTAAAGATTACCTGGAAATTCAACCCTAAAAGTAAGATAAAAGACAAAAATGTCTGACCCTTGATGTGTGACTTTTGACGTTGTGATCTGCCTTACATTTATAATGATTATTCTTGATCTTCAAGTTCCACTTGATAAAGTTATCTTCAATTCCGCAATCTTCAATTAGTGGTTTTAATTACGATCTTCCATTTGTAAAATCTTATTTCAAAATTTTTCTCCAATCATCTCGGAGAGAATCTTTCATCGAATTAGATTCTCGACGGGAAGAATATATCAAATTAGATTCTCTTCATCGACGGGGAGAATCTTCTATCGAACTGATTAGATTATCTCAGGGAGAATCTCTATTAGATTCTCCCCGTCCACTAAATAATATTGTATCGATCAATTCTCCCTTCAGACAATCCTCAACTTGGAAGAATCTCCACTTAGATAGGGAACACATTCGGAATTTTCTCCGGGGAAAATCATGATATGGAAAAATCCTAGACTGGATTGGATTTTCTGGGAAAAATATTGAGACTGGATTAAATTTTCTGCAGAAAGAATCTTTGATTAGATTATCCCACTTAACTATCATATTCGTCGATTTTATATTCGTCGATTTTATATTCGTCGATTGTGTTCTATTAAATTCACAATCGATGACCCAAAATTATCTGGTGTAAACAGATTCCTCGCATTTCCTCGCATTAATAGTATGCGAGGAATTGGCAGATGAAGGTGGCTCTGCTTCAACCTGATGAATCGCTTCATACTTGTTTCCATTGAATCGAATTATTCTGTTCAAGTGCCTGGACCTGTTGCGTCAGAGTTAGGATGATCATTTGTTCCTGCGATTTTGATGGAATCGGTGGTTGCAGCATGGTGTCACTGGGTTTCTTAGCGTTTCTGCAGATGTGCAGCTTGATTTGATCCGAGTTTAGATCATGAAACTCGAATCTGAATCCGGGACGGCTCATCTGTCTCTAGATAGATTGAGTTTTGAACTCTCACTCCAAAACTCGTGGAAAGGTTAAATTAGGCCGAAGCTTAAGCTACTTTGTCCGAAAGGCGGGTTACATGCCTTGTCTGGAGCTCCAGAGCATCACTACGCCATCTAATCATGTTTGGAGTGTTTCCCAGTTTCAGATGACTGATAGTGGAGTAGACTTTGCTTATCAGAGGCGGTAATTTGATATCAAGTCATGGGTTCTCAGGAGACGTTGCTGTGTGTAATCGGTGTATGTAAAACAAGCTGCGATGATGTTGCTAAGAAATGATCTACACGGATGCAGTTAAGAAAGAGTACACATTACATACACAAACAAGAGCTATCCGCTTATTTACCTGTATAATCCCACTTAGGTGGGTGGACATAGATAAAGCATTTTCGTCATAGCCCCATAAGTTGTGTGCATCTGCAGCTAGTCGTCACCTGGGATTGGAGTCCCAGAGTTTGCAACCTAGTTTTTAAGGACACACCTATGTACAAGGGAAACCCCACAAACGATACCCCACCACAACTTCGACGCACTTTGAAATTCATATAGTACAGCGAGGATTTTAACCAGCTGCATATTGCCATGCAGCAGACTACTTCCAGCATGGAGGGAATTCGAAGCTTCTCATGCTTTCTCTTGGGCGAGGGGAAGGTTTGGCCTCATCTGATCTCTCTATAGACTGAACATCCCAACGCCCATCTCTCCATAACCCGTAGTAAACTTCTGGGACACGGGCGACCTTCTGATAGTCCTTGTTGGGGCTGTAGTGTGCGATCCTCCTGATTAGTTCCTCTGGCATATCGAAGAATTCCAGCGCCTTTAGCTTTGTCAGGTTCTCTATACCAGAAGGCAACTCCTGAAACAGTTTGCAGCGCTGGAGGACAAGCTTCTCGAGATTAGGCATCGCGTCCTCTTCAATGTCCATGGTTCTCAGTTCCTCGAAGTAATCGAGTCCCAGAATCTTGAGCTTCTTGAAACCTTTCGCTTTAAAGCACAGGGATTTCCCATTGTAAACTTGAAGGAGCTCGAGGACTACCAGATTCGGCAATTTCTGGAGGGTTTCCAGTGGATCCTCTTTCAGCCGACTCCATTTGAGATTCAACTTGACAAGGCCATGAATGTTTGCAATCCAACTTGGTAATAACTCCAATCGCCCTCTCAAATAGATCCTCTGAAGTAGTTGTGGTGGAGACCGAAGGTAGTTCAGGTCCAGGATCTCATCATCGTCGAAGGCACTCACTGACATTGCTTGGAGGCTCGTCAGCTTTGCGATCGAGCTGCACAAGTACCTGCCATCTTCTTTCCTCATCTTCAGTATGGCTAACCGAGTAAGCTGTGTCAGCTTTCCAATCTCTTTCAACACCACACTGTTCCTCTCACTGTCAGCCTCTATGTAGCACAGCTTCTGTAGGGATTGCATCGCGCCAATCCCATCAAGTGCCTTGAATCCATACTTTGAACAGTTATAGGATACATTCTCATATCGATATACGAGGAGATGGCGGAGACGCTGGAGCTTCAAAACTTCCTCGGGAAGTGATGTGACATTAGTCTGTTTAAGATCTAAAGTCTCCAACTTCTGAAGCTTCCCTATGGAACGTGGAATCGTCTTGACCTCAGTGTTTCGGAGGCTAAGAAATATCAGATAATAACAATCGACGACTTGAACTGGGAACTTACTGATGGGTGCAGCTTGTAAGTCTAGGACAGTAAGAAGTCTCATGCTGCAAGTTAGAATAGCATCCACAAAGGGCTTGTCGACTGCAAACAGGTATAATGAGCGTAGTTGAGAGAATGACCTGGTTGGCAGTATTTCTCGCTGATTGCTCTGTATTGACAGTCGGCGAACTTTCTCGGGCCATGTATCAGTCAAATCCTTTGCAACTGTTGCAAACATCTGATCTTTCGACTTGCACGCTATTATATCTCGTAAGAAGTCGTGGATGCGGCACGACTTGACCCGTCCATCGGTGGTCATTTCTGCAACTTGCATGAGACTCCTGTTCATAAGCTCCCCAAAGTAATCCTCTGCAACTTCTTCTGCAGTCTTGCCTTCCTTTCTCCCAACAAAACCCTCTGCAATCCACAGCCGGACAAGTCTTATGTGCTCAATTGGCAGACCCTCCGGGAATACGGAGAGATGTAGGAAACACGCCTTTAGATGGTAAGGTAGATCACCAAAGCTAAGCAATAGTACCCTCTTCAAGTTTTGCAGTTTGTCATTCCCATCAATTTCAGCACAGAGGCCGCGGCGAACCACATCCCATTCGTTTATCCTCCTAGTCTCTTTTGTAGCTAGAACACCACTGATGGCCACAATTGCAAGAGGCAGCCCGTCACACTTCCTAAGGATATGTTTGCATATGTCTTCCAAGTGCGAAGGGCATGGGTTCCCCTGAAATGTCTTCCTGCAGAATAGCTCCCAGGACACATCAGTTTGCAGCGGCTCCATGTTGTAGACCTCTCCATGGAACTCTGTGCAGGCAGTAGATGCAACGTCGATGTCCCTTGTGGTGATCATCACTTGGCTTCCCTGGTCATTGTTCGGCAGTGCGTGCTTGATTGCATCCCACTCTCGTATGGACCAGACGTCATCTAGGACGATCAGGTACCTCCTCCGCTGTAGCAGGTCCCTAATTATCATCTTTAGCCAGTGGCTATTCATGGTGTCGGCACCGGGAGGCACCGGCTTTGACATGTCCCTCATGATTTGGCGGAGCATGTCTTTCAGTAGATCTTCTGGCTTTGCATAACGAGACAGGTTGATGAAGGCGTACACAGAGAAGTGCTTCCTTACCTCCCCATCCTCGTAAACTTGCATCGCAAGAGTGCTTTTCCCCAACCCTCCCATACCCACGATTGAGATCACCTCTCTTCCCGAGGTTCCTCTGAGCAAGCTATCCACAAGTTTTTTCTTCGGTTCTTCCATTCCCAAGAGCTCGGTCTTGTCGAGTAGGAGCGCATCCGTGCGGGGATCCGGCCACGCGATGTCCTTGTTTGATGAGCTGGGATCGTCTCGAGCCCTGTTGAATTTGCGGCGCAGGCTTTGTTGCCCAGCACACACGCTCTTAATCCTTCCTGATATCATTCTTATCTCAGTCGTAAGGCGGTGACGATCCTTCATGTTCCTCACACAGCAGGACAGCCTCCGATGGATGCTTCCCAATTGGATGCTTCCCCATTGGAATTTATCGTGGTCATGTGTTAGCACGAGCTTCAACTCATCGAGTGCATCCTCCATATCGTAAGCACACTCCCTCAGCTGTTTTACCCACACCCTTACTTCCTCATCGGTCTCCTCGAGGGAATCTGCGATCCGAAGGTTGGCCTGGGTCCTCTCGAGCACATCTTTCGCCGATACAAGCTCTTCTTGCCTTACTCTCAACAGTTTGTACTCATTTTCCAGAAACAGCCCAACTTTTGTAACCAGGAAGTTCACTACACTTTCTGCCATCTCCCCGGCATCCCTCGTCGAGTGTCTGTCGATCCCTTCGGATAATTGCTTGATGGCAAACGCTTGCCACTATCTGTTAATAATTCTAGGATACACAAAGTCCGCGGATGTAGAACATTACTGGAATTGTTTATTACGAGGAGAAGACGATTTGTCTTTACTCTCGGGAAACTACCATGGCAGATTATCCATTGACTTAAAATGGATAACCTTGTGGTTCAAGTTTTAGAAATTCGCGACATACTTGACATGGCGTATTGTAAATCGCCACTTTGATTCACACTAGGGAGTTGAGGAAACTGCCAGAAGTCGCAGCAGCAGCAGCGATGATTGATCGTTTTTGCCTGGACTTGTCTTTGCTGAACGAGATTGAGAGAAAAAAAAAATATTAGAAGGTAAAAGATAAATGTCCTTAAGGTACAAAGCAGATTAGGAATACATTACATGAAAAAAGAAAAAAAAAATCCCTTTGGGAAGAAACCAACAGGATGGTCTTCAAATATGCAAACCACGTGGAAAAGAGAGCGAAAAAACAAAAACGTAATCACTTTCGGATTGGGTCATGTTCAGATCTGACGAAGAGATAAGCTTCGGAGAACTTTTTTTACATTTAAAAATATTCATTCATCTAAAGTATTCAAAGCATAATTATCAATTTTTCTTGCAAAAATAAAAGAAAATACGTGTTCAAAAAATTTTAATTAAAACATGTTTAATAATTAGAATTTAATGAATAAGAGCGATACTTACGGATAGGGGGTGAGCATTCGGACCGGACTCGGATATTCAAGTCCGAATTTTATCCGAGTCCGAAATTCCGAATTATAATATTTGAAGTCCGAGTCCGATTCCGAATTTAAAAAATTCCGAACTCCCGAGTCCGAATTTAATTCGGACTCGGAATTCGGATAATCCGAAATTCCGAAATTTCAATCTTCAATCCAAAACTATCCATTTCTAACTCTTCAAAAACTAGTTTAAAATTACATGTCCACATAGGATTAAGAAAGATTCTCGTGACATAACGATAATAATAGTAAATTTAGATAAAAAAAGAGCAAGGGATATGCCCATCTTCTATAAATCTTCATTCTTGAATCCTTGAAATGTCATCAAACTTCGAATACGCTTTCATACCCATCTTTTCAAAATCTACAATTCAAATTAAGTTATGTTAGTCACAAAAATAATACCAAAAGTCTAAAACTGTAACTTTTGACAAAACATACTAAAAATATGAACATTACCATCTTCGAGTTTTTCAATATCGTCTGTATCTTCTTCAATACTAATAGGTGCATAAGAATCTCGAAGCCAATCTTGAGTGAATAAGAGAGATTCCACGATTCTAGGAGATAATGAACTTCGAAATCATTCAAGCACTCGACCTCCAGTACTAAATGAAGACTCTGAAGCAATAGTAGATATAGGAATTGATAAAATATCACGAGCCATTCGGCCTAGAATGGGAAGCCTATAACTCAACACTTTCCACCATGCTAAAATGTCAAATGACTCGATATCATCCTCCAAGTCCTCAGCCAAATACTTATCCAACTCTGACTTATTACTTTCACCATCTATTTGTTCCGCCTTCTTGAAACGATTCCTTTTTCGTCTTATCATATTCTCATCATCGTCATCATCGTCATCATTAACACCTCCTAATGTCACGACTTGAGAAGGAGATGATGCAAACTTGCATTTATAATCATTGTACAATTCGTAAAGTGCACTCTTCACATTTTCAAATACTTGCTCACCTTTTTCAGCTTCATACATATCTATCAAAGTAAATCTCAAGAACTTCAACTTTTGTCTTGGGTCAAGAGCTACTACAAAGTATAACAACATGTTCATTTTTTCAGATACACCCCAATATTTATCATACTTTGCTGCCATTTGTGATGCCATCATAGACAAATCTATATCACCACTCTCCTTCCATTTTCTAAAAAGAGCATGAAGATTTGCAATATCACGAAAGAAAGGATGAGCACTTATAGATTTTGATCCAGAAACCTTCAAAGTCAAGTTGTAAAATCTCTTCAGAATATTTACCAACCTTTTCACAATCTCCCAATCCTCATGAGTAGGCAACACTTCACTTCCATTATCATCTCTAAGATCAAATTTCATCAAACGATCCAATTGTTCATATTTCACAAAAGCCTTTTATAACTGCTGCATCCAACATCTTGTAAGTAGTGTTCCATCAAGTGGGTACATCCAAACTCAACCAACCTTTATAAGTGACATCTTCCATACTCACAACTTTTTTGAATAAAGCATACCGCCCACATGAATTTTTAATGAATTTAACAACAGCTCGAACTCTTCTAATGGCATCAAATACACCATGCATACTCATGCCATCGGCAACAATGAGATTTAATATGTGAGCAACACATCTCATGTGAATGTACTTTCCTTCTAACATAAGCTTGCTCTTATGCTTTTCTCTCAAATAATTCACAGCAACTTCATTAGGACTTGCATTATCCATCGCACTACGAACAACTTATCAATCCCCCAGTCACGTAAACATATCTCCAAAGCCTCTCCAATATCATTTCCTTTATGAGAAAAAATAGGAACAAAGCTCAACAACTTCTTTTGGAGATTCCAATCATCATCAATGTAATGAACTGTCACGCACATGTAGTTTATCTTTTGAATTGAAGTCCAAGTATCAGTAGTGATGGAAACACTTTGAGAAGACTTTCTAAAATATGCTTGTAACTTCGCTTTCTCGTTGGAAAATATTGGAAAACAATCTCGTTGAATGGTCCAACGAGATGGAATGCGAAATTTCAGGCATGCAACTTCCATGAACGATTTAAATCCTAAACTCATGACAAACTTGAACGGCAATTCATCCAATATTGTCATCTTAACTACAGCTTTTCTTACGGCCTCATAATCAAACGTATAAGTACCTAAAATTTCTCACTAGTTGTAGAGCTCAAACCAATCAATTGCAGTTGCTTATCATCCGAAGAAGCCTTGTTTCGACAACTAGTCAAATAATTCTTCAATGGGGCAGTTCCATTTTGTGACCCTGCTTGAATTTCCTTTTGACAATTGTGGCACCTTGCCATGGATTGACCATCTTTAAAATATCTGTCGAAATGCTTCCAATGTACTGATCTTGGCTGAATTGATTTTGTGTTCTTTGTAGCAGAACTCCCAGAAGCAATTGATTCAATAGGAGTATCGCTGTCGACCATGTCCGTATCGTTTTGTGAAGAAACTTCGTTGTCTCCATAACTAAATCCTAAAATAGAAAATAAACATGAATGTAGATTAGAAATCAAGTTTGAGCTTTAAACTTGCATAGAAATCAAGAAATTGGACAACTAATTGCTTGGGATAGATCTTGTCAGTAGTGATAGACTCTTTCAGATTTCTCCCACATGAAGTTTCAGCCCCATTGATTGGGAAGAAGTGATTCATGTGAAGATTGAATGAATCTTAATGATAAAGGTTTTGAGGACACACTCCTATCTCCCCCATCAGTCATCGCTCATAATCGTTATCTTATCATAATGCTGGGATGCACCTCCTTCTCTCCAAGAACATTAAATCAAATAATATATAAAAAAAACATTGTCGAAGTCCCCCAAAGTGACATGTTCATGTCAATTATGACTTACTGTTTGTTTTCCTTTGTGGGTCTGCTGTCTGGCTATGTTGTCCTGCGGCTCTCTCTTTCTCTATCTCTCTCACAGATCGCTTTCCTTCACACACACTCCCCCGTGCCTCACTTGTCGTCTTTCTTCCCTCTCAATGCCTGTGTCCTTTTCCCTGACCATGAATAAAGGACTTTCGTTTGAAAGATTAAAAAACAACCCCCTCCTGCACAAACAAAACCCAGAACCCCCCAAGTAGAGAAACACCCAGAATCAATATTTCCTCCCAACCAACAGGAATTACCCAAACTCTTCCTTTTCTGCTCATCAAAATGTAATTTTTATTACGAGAAAGTAACAAGGTCGAAGTATGGCACGGAATCGGCTCATCTATCAAGTTATGGTTTATGTGGTTCGTGGCAATGGTAATTACACGGAGGAAAAGAATGGAATCAGTACATATGAGAAAGACGAATGTATAGCCGGGACCACGAGGAAGAAGAATATGCCTATGCAGCGAAGAAGAAGAAGTTGCCTCTCTGTTAATAGACGGAGTGCAGGAAGTCTACCAGTTCCCAAAGCAGAAGCAAAGTTGCAAGGAAACTGACCGCACTAGAAAGGAGCAATTGTGCAGCGACTCTGGTTTGCCCATTCTTGCTGTTGGCAGGTGGAGGAGAAGATGCACTGGGTGAGCTTGGAGCCTGAGATCTCGCAGAGATGATATTGGGGAGGATGGTCTACGGTGCCCTAACCCAAATCAGAAAGAGGAAATGAATATTGGGGAGGCTTTGGAGATGATATTGGGGAGGATGGGAGGAACGATGGGTCATGGGATGTTGGAAATAAATTACAAATGGGCCTCGGCTTCTTTTTTTAATATTTTTCGGATATTCGGATATCCGAATTTTATATCTTGAAATCCGAATCCGAATCCGTTTTCGAAATGTAAATTTGTAATAAATCCGAATCCGAGTCCGAAATTAAAAAATTCCGAATCCGAGTCCGAAAAAAATTCGGATATCGGACTCGGACATCGAAAATCGGATTTTTTGCTCACCCCTACTTACGGAGGCGTTGTGTAGCCCGTTGAGGTCGATCTCTTGGCTTGACGCGGCTGTGGTCAGGTCGTTGGATAGCCGTCGTGTGATAATTCCTCCCGTCTCTGTTCGTCCTGCACATGTAGGTAGATTGATCAGAATACAATACGACTTCTCGTGGTGCTGATGTGCAGCCACGAGAAGTTTCAAGCATTGGTACTCGATGACGATGGAGAACAAGATCAGATAGGCTTGAGGTTTGTCGTTGTCGCTGGTCTGTCCATCGTGAATGGAGAGTCGTTGCTGAAGGAACTTTGGTCGCTTGCGGCTACCGTCGTGATGGAAAGTCCGGGCTGCTGGTCGGGTCAGCGTTGGGGAGTTTCCAGGTTGTCACGGGACCTACCTTGGGGTCGCCGGCAGGGAAGATAAGCACGATCTCTGGAAGGACAAAAAAAAACTTGGGTGTGGGGTGACTGACTGTCTATCAGTGTCCCTTCCTATGTGTGTGAGGGTTGAATGTATTTATATGTACCTAATTTGTGTGATTTTGTGTGATTTTTGTAATTTTTCTGGATTTTGTGTGATATTTGATTATGATTTTATTTCCCAATATCAAGGCTTTGGAGGTCCTAGTTTAGAAGATTTTTTTTCTCTGAGAAAAATCATATTTTGAATATATTTTATTTCTTCTCTAAGTTATTGTTTGAAGATATTTTTCTTCCTAAGAGGAAAAATATTTTGAAGATTTCTTTTCCTTCTTCTAGAATATTTTATGAAGATTTTACAAAATTGGGGTAATACAGTTGCCTCTCTTTGTGAGGGAAGCTTTGAAAGATTTTCTCGCAAAGACTTCGTTAGTACCCCAAATTGTGGAAATTGTGGATTTTGGGTATCCTGACCTCTACTTTGGATCCCATCAAGAAAAATGTTAGTAATACGAGAATAATCAAACATGTACGATTATGACATTCATGCATGCCGTGATTTATTTTGACAAAGTTTATTTGGATGCTTCTGAGTAAGGTAGGAGCAGGGCTTCTGACATTTCTCACGGCTCACTCTTATTTCTGAAAGCTATCTCGGCGGAATTTCAGAAGTCCTTTGGCTTGGATGCTCATGTTCGAGTCGAAGGAGACTTTATCTAGGTTGTAATGTAGTTTTGGCGGAAGGCCTTTGGATAGAGAATCTAAATTTGTCATTTTGAAGTAACGAGTCTAAGGACCTCATCGGAAGTTGTTGTACCATAGAGGTTCCACCGTCCAAGCGATATCTCCATATACCAGACAATAGACTCGTTGAGACGCGCCGTTGGGGACTGATGGCCTATCCACTAGAACTTTGGAAATCCGTTTTGGGGAATGTCTTCTCCTCGCTTTGTCCAGGAGATAGCACCTTTGCTTTTATGACCGTTCATGTTGGCCCTAGTGTTTTAATTTGCTCTTTTGTTTATTGTGTTTTGCTTTTGAAGACTTTGGTCATTGTGCTAATTTTGCTTTTTCTTGATGCTTTTTGGGAAATGCCCCATTTTTCGTTCTTGCTTGTTTTTTGTTGGAGACGCTTTGGAATCCATGGGGACTTGATTTTTTCGTTGGGTAGACGTCTCTCTTTGGGAACAACTCAACTGGCACACATGTCCATTGATGGTGTCTTTTTCACTTGAACCTCAAGGAAGTGTTGCCTCTGTGGTCCATTACTTTCGGTTTCTTACTACAGGATCTCCATTTACTTCAATGTGAGGCGATCCTTAGACTCAGAGGGGGTAGTATGGGCAGAAACTTCGACTTTGGTTCGGAGGGGTTAGCAATGATCAACGTTCAATGTGTGGATTAGAGAATAACCGCTCGATCTTATCCTGGTTTGTGCATCGTTTGTCAAAGGATTCCTCGTCTGCCCGGACGCTTGTTTGGATAGACTCTCGTAGTGTTTACACTCATCTCTCTGGGGTAAGTGTTTGAGAGTGGGTTTGCCTTCTCCGCTTCTCGCCCAGAAGCATTTTCTTTTTGTGAAAATTTCATGAAAATTATATGCATGAACTCACGAATGCTTAAGGAGTGAATACCTTTGGGTATGCAAACCTGGTTGGAAAAATTAGCAAATGGCGCTCAAGTTGGTCTGAGTTCTATAGAGAAAGTGCTTCTAATTTTGTGCCCCAGTTCGTGTCTTTTGAGCTTAGGCTCGAAACAACTTCCATCTTCGTGTTGCCCCAGAGTTTGTATCGTACCGTGTGGTTGCTCGTGTACCTACACAGTTGACAACAAACAGAGATGGAGTTAGCTCAAGTGTTTTGACTCTCGCTTAGGGAAATATCGATAAGGCCACGTATCCGCTGGGGAGATGAGGAGAGAATCTTCATCTCGATTGTCGTTGGGGAAGAATATGCTCGCACATCCCACTCGGGCTGGGGGATTTGATGTGCTCATCTAACCGACTGTGGCTTGGGAAAATGGAAGCGTGACTCCAGCGGAGGAATGATAGAAAATTTGTTAGGAATAATGTAAATGAAAACTCCCTTTCATGTGATGATCTTTGGTGATGACAAAGGTAATCCCGAAGCTTTGGTTCGGAAATTTTCCACCCAACCACCTACGCCTTTGCTCGTAATACAGGATGCTCGTGTACCTACAAACGCCAAAGGGCGCAGTACAAGTGAGCTCATGTTGTCTTGATGCAGAAAGTATTGGATTAATGCTCCCCTTTCATGTTGCTTTGTCAGTGTATCTTTGTCCGATAGAATTGAAGGTTTGGCAAGTGCTACTTCTGCCTTATGTCTGTTATGAGGGTTAAACTTGTACCTAGCAAACAATGGCGAGAAAACAAGTGAGTTTGTGTGACTTGCTTCTTTTAGAGTAGAAACGAAATTTGCTCATGTAATTTCACACATTTGAAAGGAAAAGTAGACTCTTGATACTTCCCTTTTTGTTTCGTTATTGCGTCTTCGTCCGATGGAATCAAATGATTAACGAAACTGCAATAAGTCTTTGGCTTGAAGCTTTGACACCATTTAAGTGTAGTAACGTCGGAAAGCGTCTGTACTGATTGGTTGCGACAGTTCTCCTCCATCCATCTTTGTTAGGATGGTTGCTCCTCCCGAGAAGGCGTATTTGACGACGAATGGTCCCTCGTAGTTTGGAGCAAATTTTCCCCTAGGATTTTTGACGTTTGGAAGGATCCGTTTGAGGATGAGGTCTCTTGGTTTGTACTTGACCTCTTTAACTTTTTTGTTGAACGCCCTGGACATGCGTTGTTGATAACACTGCATGTGGTCGATTGTAGCAAGTCGTTTCTCGTTGATGAAGTCGAGGTGGGTGAGCTGGTGATTGGCCTTCTCTTCTTCGGTCATGTTGCTTTGGGACGAGATCCGGAGAGTATGTAACTTGACCTCTGCTGGAATGACTGCTTGAGATCCATAGACGAGTTCGAAGGAGTTGCCCCAGTCGAAAATGTGCATCGTCGTCCGGTAGGCGAGTAATGATTGCCGTCTTCAGGGATCCTTTTCATGTTTTTGTTGGCAGCTTCAAGTATACCGTTCATTTATGGACAAAACGGTGAAGAGTTGAGTGTTTGATTCGAAATTCATTACATAGAGAATTCATATGTTTGCCATTGAAGTTTGTGCCGTTATCGGTGACGAGCAACCGTATCTGACGATGATGTTTGCTCGTGTGAAACGTATGACGTTATTCGTGGTGACTTCCTTGAAAGATTGTACTTCGATCCATTTAGTGAAGTAGTCGATGGCGACCAGTATGAACCGACATCCGTTCGATGCCTTGGGATTAATCGGTCCGATTACGTCCATGCCCCACATTGACAACGGCAATGGTCCGAACATTGGGTAGAGCCTTGTTGGAGGGACGTACAGCCTGTTGCTGTAGATCTGACATTTATGGCAGGTTTTGACATATTTGATGCAGTCGGCCTCGATTGTATGCCAATAGTATCCCTGACGCATGATCTTCTGAGCGAGAGCATAATCATTCATGTGTGGTCCGCAAACACCTTCATGTGCTTCGAAGATGATGGCTTGGGCTTCCTGTTCGGTGACACACCGCATGAAGGCTGTCGTGAAGGACGTCTTGTATAGCACGTCGCCATTAAGGAAGTAGCTCCTTGCAATCCTTCGGATGAATTTTGCATTCGTTTCCTATGTTGCCTTAGGAAACGCGCCCGTCTCCAGGTAAGGTTTGATGTCTGCAAACCACAGTGGTGAGTCCTCAAGTTGGCAAGGCTCGACGTGTATGCAACTTGGGTCTTTAGCGATGTTGATGCAAAGAGGCTATTTCTCCTGCTAATGAAATCATTGATGCAAGAACAACAAGAGCATCAACGAAACGATTATCTGTCCGAGGGAGGTAATTGAACTCGATATCAATGAGCTGGTGGGCTAGTGTTTGTAGGTAGTCCAGATATGGGATGAGCTTTGGGTCCCGTGTGCTCCATGCCCCGTTTGTTTAGGAGATAATGAGTGTCGAATATCCATGAATGTCAAGAAATCAGACTCGCATATCGAGTGCACGTAATAGGCCGAGAATGCATCCTTCGTACTCAGCGATGTTATTCATGCAGGGGAAGGTGATTTTAGCGGCTGTTGGAAAGTATTGTCCGTCCGGAGATATCACCACTGCTCCGATGCCTGAACCGGAAGAGTTGACAGCACCGTCGAAATACATTATCCACCTTTGCTGTGACTTTGTGAGGAAGATGTTTTCATCTGGTAATTTGACTTCCAGAGAGGAGTTATGAGTTCCTGGATATTCTGCGATATGGTAAGTGATTGTTCTGCATTTGACTGACTTTGTCAAATAAAATCTGATGTCGAATTCGACTAGCTGTAGTTGCCATTTGAAGACTCTTCCGATCAGTGTTGGTTTATCGAAGAGATACTTGAGAGGGTCGTTCTCAAATACCAGTAGGATCTCATAGTGGAGAGTGTACTGTCGGAGTCGGTGTAGCACCCATACGAGTGCACAACAGGTACGTTATGGCCGGGACTCGCAATTAGTGAATTTCTTGCTCAAGTAGTAGATTGCATGTTCCTTGGCGCCTAGTAATTGTTGGGCAAGTATAGCTCCAAATGACTCTTCTTGAACTGTGAGGAATAGCGTGAGAGGGTGCCCCGACTTTGGCGGGATGAGGACGGGTGGTTCTGTTAGGTAGGCCTTTATCTGCTCGAACGCAGTTTTGTAGTCATCGTCCCATTCGAATTTGACATCTTTCTTTAGTTTCTTGAAGAACGGTTTGCATGTATCAGCAAGGTTAGGGATGAACCTCCCAATGTAGTTGACACGACCCATGAAGCCCCGAATCTCTTTAACTAACTTTGGTGCTGGGAGATCCCCAATTGCCTTGATTTTGTCGGGGTCGATCTCGATGCCTTTGCTGCTGACAATGAATCCGAGAAGTTTGCCTGATGTTGCCTCGAAAATGCACTTGGCCGAATTGAGACGAAGCTTGTACTTGCGAAGTCGTTCGAATAGCTTGCGGAGAACAATAATGAGGTCCTCTTCTGGTCTGGATTTGGCGATCATGTCGTCGACGTAGACCTCAAGCTCACGATGCATCATGTCGTGGTATAAGACCACCATTGCGCGTTGATAGTTTGCCCTAGTGTTCTTGAGTCCGAAGGGCATGACCTTATAACAAAACGTGCCCCAAGGTGTTGTGAATGTCGTTTTTTCTTTATCTTTTTCGGCCATACGAATTTGGTTGTAGCCGGAGATCCATCCATGAAAGAAAATTTGTTGAAACCGGTGGTATTGTCCACAAGCACATCGATGTACGACAGAGGGAAGTCATCTTTGGGACTTGCTTTGTTAAGGTCGCGGTAGTCGACGCAGACTCGGACCTTCCCTTTTTTCTTGATAACGGGGACGATGTTGGCAACCCATTGTGAGTAATTGGCTACTTCGATGAAGTTGACCTTAAGGAGCTTGTCGACCTCTTCCTTGATCGCAAGGGCTAGCTCCGGCTTGTGCCGGTGTTGTTTCTGCTTGGGGGGACGGATAAGTGGATCAATGGGGATTTTGTGTTCCACTATCTCCGAGTTTAGTCCTGGCATATCCGCGTACGTCCAAACAAAGATGTCTGAGAACTCCTTGAGTAGGTTGACGATATTCTTGGCCTCATCTGCTGGGAGATCTGCCCCGATGTGTAGCTCCTTGGGTTCGTTGTCTATTCCAATGTTGACTGATATGTGTTCTTGTAATGTTATCTCCCTTGGTTCCTCATGTCGTTGGAGACCTAGTTTGAGACCATGGTAGCCGTCGATGCCTTCGAGTTATGTATGATTACTTCATCTTGTTCGAGGGAGTTTTCGGGTATGTTCGATGTTCCTGAGAAGGAGAAGATATCAGAATCATTGATTCAAATTGATTACTGAAATATTCTTTAATGCAACAACCTAGAGTTATGCGCTTTGGACAAAAGGGAAGCGTTGTGGGATCAGGACTTAGCGGGTCCCTCGTCGTTTCCTCATATTCGCCCAGATCATTAGCGCCCCGATCCCACAGACGCTCCGACAGTAACTAGGGTCATGTTACATCTGGACAAACTTGCAAGTCCGACTATTCTAAGTGCAAAAAGTAAAGTTGGAAAGGTTCACCCTTCGAACGACTTGTTTGACTCAGTTGGGCCGATGCTTCCAACATGTTGATTTCTTCTTCGGGCTCTTGTGCCTCAATCTTCATATCCTCCATCTGTTCGGAGAGGATCTCACCTTCCAATGTTGTTGCTGACGAACGGACGAAAGGGTTGGACGACTTGCCCCCGGCACGCATATTCTAGATTGTTGGTTTAGGCCTCCATGGTTCGTCGCCTTTGGATTCGAGAGCGCGTATCCCCAACTGGATAGGGATGTCGATCGGATGTCGGATGCCTTGCCCTTGAGCTTCGAGTCCTTGACTAGGCTGGTATCCGAATTTGATGAATTGTCGAGCATCGCTAACGTTGCCCTGGCCCATTAGGGGATCTGACTTGAAGTCCCTCCTGACCATGTTTACCATCTCGAACGCTAGGCTATCGATGGTTCACCAGTTGGTTCTCCGACATAAGGCATGTCAATTTCATGGCATAATTCCATGGTATACTCCCCTTTGACTGTGATGAGCTTGCCATCTGATGAAAAATAGACCATCTGGTGCAAAGTAGAAGGGATTTCCCCGGCCTGATGGATCCATGGACGTCCTAGTAGCATGTTGATGGATCCAGCGGTCCCAAGAATTTGGAATGCGGAGGAGAACAGAGTGAGCCCCACGTTGATCTCTAAGGTCACCTCGCCGTGGGCCTGACGTTTTGCGCCATTAAAAGCCCGAATGGTCAGGCTGGAAGGTGGAATTCTCTCCATGTTGACACCGAGCTTCTAAGCTACAGCAAGAGGGATGACATTGACTCCGGACCCCCCGTCGATGAGCACTTTGGAAATAATAGTATCGCAACACTTGAGTGTGATGAACAAGGTGCTGTTGTGGTCCCGTCCTCGTTCTGGCAGGTCATCTTCTGAGAAGGTGATGCCATAGTTTGCCAGCATGCGGTTCATGTACGAGTCCAGTGCGTTGACCTCAATCTGTTCCGGTACGCGTACCTTGGCCAGAAATTTCTCCAACATCTCCCTTTGCTTGTCGGAGGAATGAATCAAGTCGAAGAGGGGGATATGGGCGGGTTGCTTCTTCAACTCCTCCACAATGTTGTAGTCGCTTTCTTTCACTGAGTAGAACACCTTGCGAATTTGTTCATTCGACGGCACCTTTGGCTTTGAAGAATGCGGTTGGGGCATTAATGCCGATACTACTCTTCCTGAGCAGGTGATGCGTTCGACTTCTGGGCTGGGTGTTATGCCACTTGGACCAATGACAATTGGACTCCTTGGCTCCACCTGCATCAATGC
Organism: Melastoma dodecandrum; assembly: GCA_029817715.1. Taxonomy (NCBI): domain Eukaryota; kingdom Viridiplantae; phylum Streptophyta; class Magnoliopsida; order Myrtales; family Melastomataceae; genus Melastoma; species Melastoma dodecandrum. Next base: position 2,591,223 of record JARUPY010000279.1, on the reverse strand, counting down.
TTCGGCTTGCGGCGGTATCTCTGATTGTGCTGGACATACTGGGATGTAGACATATGGTACTCGAGAGAGTACTTGGGAGAAACTGTCTGGCATAGTGACGTATATCTGCAGAGGGTGTGCACCCCCTCCGTAGGGTCCGCGTCCACGTCCTCGGCCTCGGCCTCAACCTCGACCACAATTGGACTCGACAATGTTGACATATTCTTCTCCTCCAGACTGATGCGTCCTAACCTCCGTATCATCCAGCTTCTCAACATCAGACTTCTTTTGCTTTCTCGGATGTCATACTTCAGTTCTAGGAGGAAGAGACACAATTGGAACACAAAAGTGTGGTTTCCTGTCCTGTCTAATTTATGTCGGCATGAGGTTCAAAGGTGTGGCCACATTAGATGACACATAGTGAGTTTGCATGCGGGGTCGGCGTCTCCAACCTCGTCCCTGATCGAGCTCAGCTACATTGGCATGTCTGGTGATCTCTTGCTCCACATCGTGTAAATGCACCTCTTCTTCATGATCAGTCAGCGACGCAAATGGATTTGTCCCGACCTAGTTGACGTGCTCGTGCAATGGATTGCACATGACATTTGGAGTCGTGGCCGGTGTTGCGAACGAATGACGCCGTCATCCAACAAGTTCTGAATCTTAAATTTGAGCACGATACAATCATTGGTATCGTGCCCCGGTACTCCAGAATGATATTGACAACTCGCCTTTAGCCAAAAGAAAAAGGGTTGGACGGTTTAGGAACCAAAGGTGTGATGAAGCCCATGTCCCTCAGCCGGGTGAACCTGACATCTAATGGATCCGGAGTCGGAATCAGGTCCTCCAATCTACGTCGGGGACGCTCTTGTTGTGCAGGCCTTGGCTGCTGGTGTATCATCACGGGAGTGGGCGGTCTGGGACTGGCCGCCACAGGCATGGGGGGCAGCGGTGTCACTGCCTTCATTAACTTTTTATTGTGCTCTGCAGCCGCAACGAGCGCCTTGGGCTTTGGTTTGACGGTCGGTTTCACAAAAGGAGAAGGAATTAGCCCGTCACAGCTTACCCCATCCGGTTTGTCGGCGTTGATGACCGCATGGGCGAAGGTTGAGATGGTCTGCCCAATCATGTAGGGTAAGTACTCGCGCGGGAGTAGTTGGAAGAACTCGTCTATCAGCTCTTTTTTTTTTCAGAGCGGGCTTAATCTGCGAAGCCATCTGCCTGAACCGATAAGCAAACTATTTTGATGTCCTCGGTACAGTACCTCTTCAATTTCCACAAGTCTGATATTGTGGGTGCCATCTCTACATGAAAACTGAAGTAATTGAGGAAGTCGAGGGCCAACTCCTTGAATGTTGCATGTTGGCTCACATCCTTAGTATAGTACCAGTGTAGCGTCGACTCCGCCAAGCTCTCTTGGAACATGGCGATACGAAACTTATCATCTATCGGTACACAGCCATCTTGTGGCAGAAGTACTTCAGATGCAACTCCGGACATCCGTTCCCATGAAACTTCTCAAATTTGGGCATTTTAAACTTCGGCGAGACTTGAATCTGGGGGACACGGTAGTTGGCATACTCCTAGTTGTGAGCTCGGTGCCCCAGAATGGCATTGAAGCGCTTTTTCATCCTCGCCATATGACGCGCCTCTTCTTCTTGCATATAGGCAATCCTACCCTCGAGTCTTGTCTCAAAAGCGTCAGCCTGCTGTTGTTCACCGAATAACTCATCCACAATGGCCGCATTACGTGTTATTGGGTTTGGACAGTTGATTCCTCATGTGGAGCCGGGGGTGTTGTGATTGGTTTGGGAATCCCGAAGCCGACAGTTGTAGTGGCGACATGAACATAGGGATTTAGCCCCAGTGGCACCGACTGGCAGGGAGTTAGTTCAAACGTCGCTGGCAAGTAGGGAGTTGGCCCTGGTGCCAATGATTGTGGGTAGTACGGCGACATGAAAGGACGGGTTCCGCTAGGTGATCCGGCCATGTCTGGAGGTGTGTACGTTCACGCCTCTCACTCCGCTAACAGGGGTGAAGTAGGAGTTAAATGCGGATGGTGCATTGGTAGGAACTAAGGACCCTGGCATGTAGGGTAGCAAGTGCGGGTTTTGTGCAACGGGAGGTGTGACCATTAGTTGTCGTTGCAATAACTCAGCCACCACCGTCTTCAAATATGACAACTCTGCAGAAAGGGATTCCACCTTGTTCCCTAGGGAGTTGTCAGCGTTCCGGGCCGGTGCATGTGGAATTGGCACAGATGGCGTAATGGTTGGCATTGTTGAGCTCTGCATCTCCGGAGCGGTGAATACAGAAACTTGAGAAGATAGTGACGGCAAAGTTTTCACGGAAACTGTGGGTGTTGCTGTTGACGTAGACCCGATGGCGATTGGAGTTGAATGGACGATCGTCGCGGACGCTCCAGTGTTGGGCATTGTCATATTAGAAGAGGAGACTTGTGAGCTAGCCATCTGCACTGTCCGGCTTCGCAGCTCGAACGGATGTGTCCTCGGGAGATTGATTTTGGTACCTTGGGTAATGGAAATGAGAATTGAATTAGCTTCAATTGTGAGTTCATCTTGAATGCATGATATGTAGTGATGCATGATCGTGTCTAATGTAGGGATTTGATTAATGTCACAACGAAATTGACCCAAAGGAAATGAAGCGAATTAGATAAATTCTACTCTGTCATAGAAATCAAAATTCATCAAAGGAAAAGATAGGATTGGCTCGCAGGCCCAATAAAGGTGTCCATAATCAAACGCGGTCCCTTGGGGCGTTGCACTTCTTCCAAAAATGATGAGACTGAGCCGCACGGTCATCCGCCTTGGGCTTTGGGGGAAGCTCGCATGGTTCTTCTGTGAGGGTCATCCATACTCGAGAAATGTGTATGATTATCCTCTGAATTGATGTCTTCGATTCTTTGTCGTCAAGGCTGACTCGAAGCCGTTCTGGAGACGATATGATCCTTGGGATTCGAACTCAATGATGTCGGACTCGAGCTGATGCATAGTACGAAGTGCATCTAATCCCCATGATTGGAATAAAGTCTCCGTCTATGGAGGTGATGATGGCGTAATTTGTGTCAAAGCATGGGGCTTTCTGGTAGAAGTCAGCGGATTCCAGTGAGCGGAATAGTGCATTGACTTCGGCGAATGTGCGTGATGGTAGACGAGCGAGCTCCACGATACGGGCAAGTAGCATCGGGCTATGTTCCCTTGTGAATACTTCTGTTGTGATTCCCAGATGTGTATAAAACCAAACTTGTAACAATGCAAGGCTAAAGGTTACGCGATGTTGTTGAATTCCTCGTCTAGCTCTCTGAACGATGTTGGTGAGATTGAAATTAATTTTCCCAATCAAATTTGGTAGGAAAAGGGCCATCTTCCAGTATAGCTTTGGTGATGTAAACCGTCCGCTGATGTATCGTCTTCTTTTTGTATGGATACAAAATCGTCCCAACGAATAGTAGGATGAATTACCGCGCCAATCCTTGGCCTTTACCCATGCGGGGGATGTAAGGTACTGTCTGAAGATCAATGAGGCCGTTGATGCTGATATCACTTTGGGAGGTGAACAGGTCGGGCACGCTTGCTGAGGAAATTCAGAGGAGTTTTGCTATGTACTCTTTCGGTATGTCAACTCGGGGAAGAGGCAATATCCCTGTGCGATGATGCATCTCGACCAAATGCTCATATTCTTCGTATAGTGCGCCAATTCTAGATCTCCGAAGTGAAAGGTGTAAGAATCTGTATCCCATCGTGCAACAAAGTTCTGAAGTAAGGCCCAAACCAGCTCGAGGTAGATGAGATGTAACAATACTTTGAATTTGGGCTGGACACATTCTTTCTCTGAGGGCCTCAAAAGAGTGAGCAAATCACGAAGATCGTGGAGATCCGAAACTTCTGGGCGTAAAGAAATCGACTCCATGAAGCTAACCTGCATACTTGGGTGTCATTTGAAAGTGACGACATTCCAATCCCTGATCCTAACATGATTTGATGCCACATGCGATTTGAACAAACACACCTTTGAAAAGGGAACGTAATAACATATTTGGTGCGCAAATATGCAGCAATGAATGCATATGGATGCAATGAAGCGTTAAAAGAAAGTAGGGAAAGGAAAAAAGAATTGATGAAACCCCCCGCAACCAACCCAAACAGTTGCAAAACGAACAGAATTGGTGTTGCTACTTATCACATAAAAAACATACCTGACACATGTCCCTGCACATTAGCAGACACTTAGTAACAAACATATTCACGTGCGACGTCTGGTACCTGTAGTGGGCATACAATTTCTAAGAACTCACTCGGATAAAGGGAGGCGGGCCCCGGTCCATATCTTACAAGCCGCAGAAAGCAGCGAGGCCGTGCCGTTCGGTGACCCCCTAAAATCCTAATCCCTGATATAGGGACTCACCTAGACATGCCTAGGAAAGCGGTAAACAAACACAACCATGGGAGCATAAAAAGGGCACCGAGCCAGATAACATGCACAAACAAGTGTTCTCCTCTCCGCATGTGGATTTGAATGTAAAAGCTTTCGGTAGAAATCCACATGTGGAGTCGTCATCCTGGATGAACGCGCGCCTTTCCGTGACCTCGCGGCGTGCGACGGCGGTTTGGAAGACACGAGAATCCGAGGCCTGCTCCCCCGATGCTCCTCCGGTCGACGTCAAGACTTAGGCGTCAAGGCGCTGCGAAAGAGAGCGGAGTTGATCCTCCTTTGATTCCTAATCTGGCCTACTCGGGCTCTCGCTCGATCGTCCGAAGGCGATGAGCGAGAAGCGGATCATTATCCTAAAAAGGAGTCTTAGGGAATACCGGGAGAAAATGGTAGATGTGGCTTTGTAAGAAAAGGTTGATGTGGTTTAACCTAGGTAAGCTATTATGGAGTCATCATCGACTTATTTATAAAACGGTTTAAGTCGAAAAAACCGTTGGTAAGGTGATCCCTATTTATTAACTTTTACATTACAACATGCGAAACGGTGGTGTTGCTCCAAACATGTCCATGTTTACGGGCGTTGGACCCGATTCGGGCTTCTAGGCCCAAACTTGTGTTAGATTAAAAATATCACATGCAACATAAAACCAGTGGGCCTAAAGCATGCAAACATCCACAAATCAATTATTTAGATCAATGGGGCGGGGAAGGATAGTGACAGTGGGCCTACGCACTTGGGTCCACGGCGCATTACAAGTGGAAAAGAAAGAAAATTCGGGAGGCCCGCACCTCCCTCATGTAGCTAAGGCAGCCGTGATAGCACCTCGTTGGCTGAAAATTGACAATCGGGGCCGCTCTAGTAAAGCCTTCTACCGCGCCTCCTGTCTTGTGTCAGCCTCCTCCGGCCTTCAGGGTTTGTCATGTCGAATTCCTCGAAGTACTCGTTCGATTTTTCATGCAAAATAAACGAAAATATGTGGTCAGCAAATTTTAATTAAAACATGTTTAATAATTAGAATTTAATGAATAAGAACGATACTTACGGGGGCGTTGTGTAGCCCGTTGAGGTCGATCTCTTGGCTTGACGCGACTGTGGTCAGGTCGTTGGATAGCCGTCGTGTGATGATTTCTCCGTCTCTGTTCGTCCTGCACATGTAGGTAGATTGATCAGAATACAAAACGACTTCTCGTGGTGCTGATGTGCAGCCACGAGAAGTTTCAGGCATTGGTACTCGACGACGATGGAAGATCAGTTAGGCTTGAGGTTTGTCGTTGTCGTTAGTCTGTCCATCGTGATCGGAGAATCGTTGCTGTAGGTACTTTGGTCGCTTGCGGCTACCGTTGTGATGGAAAGTCCGAGCTGCTGGTCGGGTCAGCGTTGGGGAGTTTCCAGGTTGTCACTGGACCTACCTTAGGGTCGTCGACAGGGAAGAGAAGCATGATCTCCGGAAGGATGTAAAAGAACTTGGGTGTGTGTGAGGGCTGAATGTCTGTCAGTGCCCTACGTGTATGAGGTTTGAATGTATTTATAGGCAGCTAATGTGTTCGATTTTGTGTGATTTTTGTAATTTTTTTTGGATTTTGTGTGATATTTGATTATGATTTTATTTCCCAATATCAAGGCTTTGAAAGTCCTAGTTTCGAAGATTTTTTTCTCTCAGAAAAATCATATTTTGAATATATATTATTTCTTTTCTAAGTTATTGTTTGAAGATATTTTTTTCCTAAGAGGAAAAGTATTTTGAAGATTTCTTTTCCTTCTTTTAAGATATTTTATGAAGATTTTGCAAAATTGGGATATTACATGAGTATTGTCTTTAAGGTGAGAAAAATGAAACAAAACCAGTGAAGGTTATGATATGATTTGTCATATGATTGTACGAGGAGTTATCCATTGCTGAAGATTGAAGGGAAAATTCATGTTAGAATATGTAAGTATTTATGGTTGGAAAGATCAAGACATTAGAATCGAACTCACTCTTTCGAACAATTACTTCCTCCTTGGAGGGACGACATGCAATTTTAAAAGAATTTTCGAATTTGACAGTGATTGATGTTGAGAGTATTGTCTTTAAGAAGAGAAAGATGAGATAGAACTAATGAAGGCTGATAATCCATATGACAATTTGACCAAATTTGCAGTTGCTTAACGTCGGTGATTTACCCTAGTCTTAGAATATTTTCTTCTCGGGACGAATGAAACAAATGATTAGAGTGATGGTATCTGGGGCACAGAAAGTGAACTATATACTTTTTAATCTGTATGAGTTCATGAAACAAAGTAACACCCATGAAAAGGGTGGTCCTTAGCCTAGCAATGTTCAAACTGTTAAAAATTTTATTTTACTTTTTATTATTTTATTTTGTTTTATAAAAAATTTTGTTAGGTTGTAATTAATTACTGATTTAAGTTTTCGAAAATCGGGCTTTGTTACAATATACTAGACAATGCATGATGGCTCGTTCAGTTTATGTGAACTTTTATTTAAGCTTTTGCGACATCTCGGTTTGTGATTGATGTGGGCTGGACGACATTCAGTGTAGGCCAAGTGTGTTAACGTAAGCCAGCGATGGAAGGGCCCGTCACACCTTATTTAACAGATGCTAGATCCCCTCTCCCATTTGCCCTAACCCTAACAGTGGTGCTCCATTGGCTATCGACAAGTCCGAGAGATGAAAACCCAGATCATCGCCTTGTCCTATGTTTTGCAGATATCATGGGCAACGCTCCTCGAGAGAATACGCTAAAGGCTTGATAATCGGGTTATTTAGAGGTACGTCGACCCCTGTTACGTACACCTATTTTTCGCACTTTTTGTGTCATAAATTTGATTACGGTGATCCTGGATTAGAGGAGATTTTCTTACACAAACATGAAATCCCTCACGAGAGGCTTTCAAAGCAATCATTGCCAAAAGAAAGCGATAAGCACGATTTCAGTGAATGAAATGAATGAGCCTGAAGGTGTGGAGTTTGATTTTTGAGGAACAAAGGTAGGAGAAGGTGCCCACTTCTGACATGTCACAGCTGCATCCCAATTTCAACACCTTTTTGTTTTGCCAAAGGTACCTACTAAGCTAATCCAATAAAATGGGGATGGTCATTGAGTTATGCTCCAACGCACCGCAAGTATGCATGTTTCTATACTCGTCCTAGACCATCGAAGATGAAACATCGCTGCCCTTAGGAGGGAAGTCCACATACTCAATCACCTAATGTGAATGGGGTAGATGGAATGTATAAAAAAATTGCCCAATATGTTGCTCACTTGGTGGGTTGTTGGGACCTAGAAATGAGCGAGGTGAGGAGATTACCTTCTACGTGCCTCCTTAGCCAAAGTATATTGATTGGGATCACCCATACCTAAGGGGATATTAAATGCCTGATTTTACTCGTTTCTCTCATGAAGATGAAATTACCCCTATAAAACATATCGCTTGACTCACTATACAAACAAGCGAGGTAACGGCTAACAATTTTCTAAAACAACGCATGGTCCTGAACTTACTTATTGATCAAGCTTTCTCATAGTACATAAGTTGGGTTCCTAATTTAATCTGGGATGGAGAGAGATGGACACTCAGTTTCTGTTAACGTTTAGTTGTCTTGAACCTTTTGTAATTATTGTCGACCTTACTCGATTGAGACAACGATCGGAAGAGTGGCTAGAGCAGTTCTGAGTAGATTCTGGGAAGCTAGGATGAAGTGCACCACTGCCGCTTCAGAGAGTGAGAGAGAGTTGATGTCCATAGCTTAAAATGCTTTGAATCAAAGTTTGGGAAAAACTTCATGGTCGACATAATCAGTAATATGGGGGTTGAGAACTTGAATGTACCTTGATGGTATGCTCAGGTGCTTGTTGGACATCACACTGTAAATTAATGTGCTCCAACACTCAGGTATAATGAGAGACTCTTGCAACTTGATGAATAAATCTCATTGAAAGCGTTTTGCCAGAAAACGTTTTATTATGGCTCTCTTCGCTTTTTACCATGATCTGATCTTTTCTCGTAACTCTAAGGGGCTCTATTGGTTTACATTCTCCTATCAAAGGCTGGCGACTTTCGTAGCTTTGAGACAACCATTTTCACCATCATATCTTTTGGTATCTCCTCGTACGTGAAGATGTTTTCGACAGTATGCATTAAGTCAGTGAATTCTTTCAGATGAATCCTATATTGCCTTTGAACTAGGGAATTGGATGGACATCACATGACTATCTTGCCATTGATGCGTCTGAGTTTTGACTACCTCATCCCTCCATAGGTTCTCTTTGTCATTATTGTCTTGATTGTTGGTAGACGAGACGGTTAGTTGGGTATACAACATCCTCAGCTGCCGAGCAATATCTTCTATTTGCTACTCCAAATGGGAGATCGCCACGATGGAAACAACCATATGTTTTTTATATTGTATTTCTCAACTCGACACATAAGAATGAGAGCTACAAGTGAGGAAGGGCAATCCAGAGGGAAAGAGGGTGCTTTAGCTGAGCACGTGACGACCATGCAAGAGGGGCATGCTGGCAGGCGTTTCCTGCATGGAGAGTGGCATAGAAACACCCCAGAGGGCGAAGCTTGTCCAAGTACAATCCCCCGAAACTTCGAATGAGTCGCTAAAGGATGAAACGAGCGTTGCGGAGGCTGTGGGGACGGCTAACTTGTGTTCTTTGGTTGTTAGGGACGTAGCACAGGCGTGCCTTGACACGGCGTCGACTTCAACTAGTAAGGGAGGTTTGTCACAGGGTCGAACATGGATCCGTTGCCCATCAACTAGCAAGGCTTGAGCAAGGCTGCTTAGGTGACAGTCTGTTGGATCGTTCGGGAACAATAAGAGGGGGGAATTAGTGTTTATAACTTTTTCGCCATTTTCTCAGTATAAGCGAAAGCGTACTGTAACTCAGCATAGCGTTTTTCAGAATGAGAACTACTTCGTTGTCACCGCTACGATTTTGTCGAGTAGATTTTCGTACGAGTGTTGCGCGATCGTAATGGACACAGTGATTTATAGTAGTTCGGTCTTAATTGACCTACGTCCACTTTCCACCAACAAGGTGATTCCACTATATAATATAATGGGTGCAAATAGCCCTTGCACTAGGCGTTTGGTTCTCACAAAGTGAGATTTAGAATCCTATACAATTGATGATCACTCCTGGCAAGGGTCAGCTCCTCACACAGTGGACGTCTTCTCGTTTCCAGCAGAATGATGCTTTTTCTCAGCAGTTGGTAGCTCAATGGATTCCACACAAAACGTTGTCGCTCAGATGTAAGCCTGTCTATCACAGCACACAGACAACGTTATGTCAGAGAATAAATCCTCATATAATAATCCTTACAGTGACAGAAAGACTTCTCAGAGAGCAGCTCGTTTCTGTTTCACAGTAGAGGATTGCTTCAGCACTTTTGTCGTTCAGTAGAGGATTTCCACACAGATCTTGTCTCTCCTGGATATGAGCCTGTAATTGCTTAAGAGACAACCACGAAGTTGATCACACAGATCACCACAAAGACCACAAAGAGAAGAACCACAAAGATAACCACAAAGACCACTAAGAAAGGGTATACGTCCTACACTCAGTTCGGACGTGCACGGTTACCACAGCCGTGACTCACTGCACTGCACACCCAGTGCCTAGGGTGGAATTTTCTACTCCGGCGGCTTCCACGCAACCTGCTCTACTATCCGTCCCCAGGAGTTCGAGACTTCTGCACAGCACCCCTGTGCTCGGGAGGACCTCTTTCCACTCCGGCGGCGTTCCCACCTCCTGCTCTACCCTGCAGGCACGAGACTTCTGGCGCGCACCCGCAAGTGCGTGTCTAACTGCTCAAACTCCGTAGGTTCGAGACTTCCCTGCGAAGAGACACGACAAGAACGGCTTCTTGCCGATGGGTTAGCAACTGGTTACTGAATTCAGCACAGGTATTCACTTAGCTTCCCTCAGACGATTCGCCAGCCGCTCGTTAAACACACCGAGGACACCTAGTCCCTCTCACGACGATCAAAGGATCTGACCTCAGCCCCTTGACACTCTCACACGCAGCTTACAAGAGAAAGAACAAGGAGACACTTAGCACCTTCCGCTCTCCGTCGATGTACAAAGCTCACTTAGACCACTTAGACCACTCAGACCACTCAGACGCACAAAGGCGCTTAGATCTGTCGTCTTTGATCTGATTATAATGGAGAAGGAAGCATAGAAAACATCCAGGCAATCTTCGAGATTTGTTACCAAAATTGGCAGCCAGGACTCAGCAACGGTCTGCTCACCCGATTGCTGTGCTATGAAGAGTAAGTACCAACGATAACTTTCCTCTCTTCTCTTAATCAAATAATTTATTTCTAATATTTATGATCTGATCATAATCTCATCTGATCGATTATAATTAATCAAAAATATTTGATTAGATATTTCATCCTGTTCCATCGTAATATTGCTGCAGGATATTAGAAACATATTTTGTTTCTAAAAATAAACTTGGAAAGGTAATCTCATAGTATTTACTTGCCTAAATCTTCGTAATGAGATCATTAAGCCACATTTAAATGAATTTGGATACTCAGACGAAAGTTCTGAGATAACCCAAAATAAAACGTGGGTATTGAAAATTTGTTTCCATATTTTCAATATATATTCGTAATATCACAGCAACAACTCACTACAACATATAACAGTTATCATCTGTGATTCAGAAGCACATTGCTCAAACTCATCACTAGGGCCAAGCACGTAACTCATGAAACATTACTGCTGACCATTAGTAACGCGCTGCTTAAGTTCATCATCAAAATCAGGTTAACACAGTCCGTGAAGGAGGCACGGATTTGAGCGTTGGGTGTATTTTTGGTCTCATTGAGTTCCAAGGGATAGTGAGAAAAGGTTGGTCATGCTCGGGTGGGCACAACGCCGGGCCGGTAGCGTTGCTGGGTTGAGTTGGTTGTAGCAGCGTCTCAGACCCGTCACAGTTGGTCTTGGCTGCCGAAGAAGTTCCCAACATGTTCTCTTCAAAGCTCGGACCATCCGGAGAAATGAGACTTACGGTTTCTGGCAACGGGATCTGGATTATGTCAACCACGACTCTAGGAGCACGGGTTGGAAAGAGTATGCGGGAATTTGTTTTTGAACTGCTGACTGGACAAATTTGAGTTACTTTCTTCATGACGACTTTCTGCAGCCAGGGGGTTCTCTCATTTTCGAAGTAGTCTGTTGTGTCGTGGTGCATTTCATGACTGGCAGTATAAGAAAACTAGGGAAAGTTATATCAGCTAACTGGTATTGTCGACATTTGTTAGTCTATTTCATTTTGAGTTTGATAAATTTGGTAGTGTAAGGACATACAGCGGGCCATAGTGTGTGTGTGCTCCCCATTGGACGGAACCGCTTCTGTAACCTGCTTGCCATTCAATTTTCGAATTTGGAGATTACAACAAATAGCTTGAGTAGGCGTTTTGGTAATCGCCGAGGCCTCCGAAAGTAGCCTTACTATTTGCGAGGATCAATGAGAGTCCTACATCGGCCTTGACAGGTGGTTCTTAAAAGGCCATTCACGATCAATTTCAATCATCGGCATACTGATGTGTTATTAAGGAGAGAGTCACCCAGTGAAAGAGGACAACCTCTGAACAACTACAATAGATCATGGAAGAAAATTAAGGTGAGAGAATTTAAAGATGCTGCTTCTTCCAGAGAACAAGAGATGGGAACAGTTTTTTTAAAGATCACCAAGCTTGCCTAACAAAGTTTCCATTTTCCCGAAACGAATGTAGCATGGTCCACAAGACTTCAGTTCTTGATCCTGAGCTAAATGCATAGAATAGCCTTCATGCACTCGAAGCAACAAATGCATCCGTTGTAGATGGAACCAGTTACAAAGAAATAACTTGTAATTTAGATGGATATTTGAGTGAGATACCCAAAATGATATCGAACACTTCACCATGTGCTGAATCGTATGCAGGGATGAACATTCAAAGTATTCAGAACTAAACCATTCTATAATGTTCCACAACCCTTGTTAGGATTTTATGACCCGAAGTCAAATATATTGTGATTTGAATAATAATAGATTCGCTCGTGAAATACACGGAAAGGGAGAGAATATATCTCTTGGGGAAGATATATTAGATGATATTTGATTATATCACGAATATATTTAACTGTCAGATTTCCAATATAATACGGGTATCTATTCTATAAATAGGTGTCATACGAAGCGAAGAAAAAAAAAGAAGAGAGAGCAAATCCTTAGAGCATAGAAGAGGGATACACGAGTACAAAGAGTGTGGCAGTAAAGAAAGGGCGTGTGTTGGGGAAACACGGGAAACACTTCGGGGCTATTTCTTACCAGGAAAGCAGGATCTTATACTCGGGTAGGTCGAGGGGGTTAGAGAGGGTCTCAACCTAGGTTTGTACTTCATTGTTATAGTGAAATCTTCTTCTCCACCCTTTGACGTAGGTTGATTGACCGAACCACGTAAATTCTTTGTCTCCTTATTTTTCGTTAACTTTCGATCAAGAACCAGATCCGGTTCGACTCGCTTCCGAGGGCTTCCGCATGTGTCAACAATTGGTATCGAAACTCACTTGTGCAGATTCGAGATCCATGGCTGGTGGCAAGTTCGAGATTGAGAAGCTGGATGGGAGCATGAATTTTGGCTTGTGGCAAGTCAAGATGAGGATGCTACTGGTACAGGGTGGATTGGAGAAGGCTCTTACAGATCAGTCAAAGGGCGCTTCGAAGTTGACTTCTGACCAGTGGGAGGAGATGGATGCTAGAGCGTTATCGACGATTCTGCTGTGTCTATCCAATGAGGTTTTGACTAACGTGCTCAAGGAGACGACAACGACTGGGATTTGGAGCAGGCTGGAGAGTCTGTACATACCTCAGAGCAACAAATTTCTTCTTAGACAAAGGTTCTTCATACTCAGAATGACGGAAGGTAAGTCCGTTAAATCCTACCTGAATAACTGGTTGTCTACATCTTTGGATTTAGAGAGGATCAGTGACAAGATCGATGAGGAGATCTAGGCGATGCTGCTGTTATGTTCATTGTCCTCTTCATACTAGAGATTCAGGGAGACGTTCTGGTACGGGAGAAATGTTCTCACAGTTGACGAGGTACAGTCTTCCCTTTTAGCAAAAGATTTGATTGATAAAGCGTTGACGGGTGAAGCAGGGCGACCGATGACAGATGCATTAACAGTAGGCAGGACCAGATCCAAAGGTAGTGGCGGGGTATGGTGCTTCCACTGCGGTAAGAAAGGACACATAAAAAAAAAAACTGCAGGAAGCTAGCAGGGAAGGATGGAGGATTGCAAGAGTTTGTGACAGTTGTTGTGTATACTAGCGATAGTGATGCCAGAGACGAAGACGTACTCATGGCTAGTGAGGTGCAGGCTATTGAAACTGGGTCAGAAAGACAATTTGACGAGGATTGGATTCTCGACTCAGAGAGTACTTTTCACATGATTTCTCATAGGGCGATGTTCACTGCATATTGTTCCACCGGAGAAGTACGATTGGGAAATGGTCACAAGTGTAAGGTTGTAGGTGTGAGAACGGTTCAACTCAAAATGAAGGATGAAACCGTGGGAGAGTTAGCACGTGTTCGACATGTACCTGACATCACGCGAAATATTATTTCTGTGAGTGTTTTAGAAGCCAAAGGGTACGGATTTTCTGCTTCAGGTGGACTCCTCATTCGCCGAGAAATGCGGTTGTGGATGACTGGGAGCCAATGAAGGGCTTGCATGTTATGAGATGGTCGTTGCTATTACCACTGTTAGCTTCTGGAAGGCGTCATGAACATTTCATCAGTCATCGGAGAAACGGAGTAATAGGTCGCGAGCGTAGAGATGCAAGAAGATGTGGATAGTTAAGTCCGTCGTAGATGGGCTTGGATATACCGTTGGTTAGACTTGTTGGAGCCTGGCGAGTCTCGGGGGAGATTAGTACTTGGTTCATCAGACAATCTATGGACTTCGCCCAAGTGGAGTTTGTTTTTACGGCACGAAGTTAGATATATAACGATTTGGAAAATATTAGATTCGTCCGTGAAATATATAGAAGGTCAGAGAATATATCTTGTGAGACATATATTGGATGATATTTGATTATATCACGAATATATTTACCTATCAGATTTTCGTTATACGTGGGGTATCTATTTTGTTAGGTGTCATACGAAGCGAAGAAAAAAAAGAAGAAAGAGCAAATTCTTAGAGCATAGAAGGGGAATACATGAGTGCAAAGAGTGCGACGGTAAAGAAAAGGCGTGTGTTGAGAAACACTTCGGGGTTATTTCTTACCATTAGAGAAAGTACATTGTTATAGTGAAATCTCCTTATCCACCCGTGGACGTAGGTAAATTGACCGAACCACGTAAATTCTTTGTCTCCTTAATTTTCGTTAACTTCCGATCAAGAAACAAATCCGATTCAACTCGCTTCCAAGGGCTTCTGCATGCGCCATCAGCCCTTGTACCACACAGTTTTCCTAAAGGCATCGGTGATCCGCGTGTACTCAAACGTGTCCTTACCATCATCCCCCGTTACGGAAGAAGCAGCGGCTTTCCATCCTACCATTTGCATTCTTCTTTGTATCACCCCAATGGGCGATCACGGTCGGGGCAAGAGCTCCAGCAATTCGAATGCACAAGCCCAGGATCGTCCTCTAGAACATCGTCCTTCGAGGGTAATTCAGGAACTGCTTTCCCCGTGAGTCTCTGCCATTTTACAGTTCTGTCAGACGAGTTCACTTTGCTGTTCATGGTTAAAGCGCGTGCGGAGCTGTCGGGGAGTTCGAGTCCAGGCTGGTTGTCCACTCTGAAGGGATCAAGTACGGACTCGATTTCTTCACTGAGGTGAGGAATGAGCTGGTCTTGCTTTACGTTAGGTCTGGATAGATGGGTTCAGCTGAGTGGTTGTTTCATAGCATGGTGGAGAGAGAATTTGTCGCGGGGTGTGTCCAGATGGGCTGTACCAGTAAGGCCTTGTCTTTATTTCTTCGGATGGAGTTTGGCCGGGATTAAGCCTGATGCCATTACGGTTGTTAGGTTGCTTTCTGCATGCAGTCGATTAGGTTGTTTGGAGATTGGAGAGTGGATATAAGAGTCGGCTCGAGCGAGCAATTTGGACAGCAATGTGATTGTCCAGAATGCGTGGCTTGACATGTACATGAAATGTGGCAATACCGAATTGGGGAGAGCTCTCTTCGACTGTATGCACTCTAGAAATGTGATTTCGTGGAGCATGATGATTACTGATTATGCGATTAACGAGAACGGAGAGGAAGCTCTGGCTTTGTTTTCGAGGATTCAGGACAAAGGAACAGAGCCGAACTATGCAACATACCTTGGGGTTTTGTCTGCTTGTGTCCATGTCGGACACGTGACCCTGGTTCTGGCCATCTTCGACTGCATGAAACAAGAAGGGCATAGAACCTTAAAGGGAGCACTATGCCTGTATGGTCGATCTGCTTGGTCGATCGGGGACCTCAATGAAGCGCATAGTTTCATAACGAATATGCCAATGGAGCTAGGCACGACTATTCGGGGTTCCTTACTAGGTGCTTCCGCAGTTCATTAACATAGAAATGGCTCAGATCGCGGCCGATGCAGTGCTCCATTTAGCGCTCAATCTAGCCTCTTATCAAGTGCTATTGTCCAACATGTATGCCAAGGCAGGAAACTGGGATCGCATGCAAAAAATGAGAACCAGATTGAGGAAGAAATGCGTGAATAAGGTCATGGCATATAGCTCCATGGAGCTACTACACGGAGGGATTCGTGTTTTCTACAGTGGCAGTTAGTCACATCTACGATCAAAGTGTATATACGAGAGACTCTGGATGACTTGTGAGGAATCTGGGTTACGTGAGGGAGACAAGCCCGGGACCTTTACTCGGTTCTCGGTGCTTATCATGCGGCTTTCTGGTTCAGGTAGGTTGCTCGGCACGCATGCTAACAGGGAGTTTTGTAAAATGCTGGTTCCTGGTGATGTAACAACAATACATCAACACTTTGAGTAAATAAATAAAACTGGAATTACGATCAAATCTACCCTTTGTTAGCTTCCGTAAAATGTGACGGTGAAAAGCAATCATACCAAACTAAAAAAAAAATAAAGGTGGAAAAAGGAGAAATAGTCAATTCTTAAGGAAGAACATTCAAAAGTAGCGTTTTTTTTTTCTGAATTTTAGTGAGTCTTACGACCCATAAAATTTTTATTATTCATTATCAACTAGAAATTAGTTTTAAACATGTAATTAATGGTTATATTCATTTTATAAGTTCATTGTTCTGGAAAGTCAAGCCAGAAGACGTTCTCGCTGCTAACATGTAAAAAGCAATGGCTGTAGATAGAATGATACAATAAACACACACACACACTATTACACATAAAAATTGGATGACAAAAAAAAAGTTATAAAAACTCAAAGTTTTGTACGTGTAAGCATTTCTAATTAAAGGAACGCATTGGGAAAGTTATTTTTGGAATCAAGCAAAGATTCTTTACTAGTAGTACAGAGAGGCTTGGTGACGAGTCAAACAAGTTTTGGAGGGGAAAAAAGTTTGCAAATTGTGCATTATGGTTATAATTAGTGATCACTGTGCAGATGAACGTGGACAGTCGAAGCCCCGACGAACCACTAAACTTTCTGTCTCATTTTCCTTTTGTTCATGTTTACGGAGCATTTTCCAGATCTTAATAACTCAAGATCCCCCCCACCCCCCCACCAATGAACAAAAATAATTTTCACATAGAAATGAAAATGTCCACGTCGAGAGGAAACTTCGAGTGCAAATCTCTCACATGAACCTGAATAATATTATTACTATCATCAGTTAAGAACTGTTGGATTCAATCAGGGAATTCAAAGGTGTTATAAACTCACAAAATGTTTTCTGGGCCCCTGGTCATATACAATAAAATTATTGAAATGTTTATGACACAAGTAATCTTTATTTAATGTTTGTTATGCTCGACCTCTAAAGGTGCTGAACGGGTGTAACTGCGACATACATTGCGAAACCTCCATGTATTCTCCATGAAGTTGCACGGATTTGGACCTTATTCATCTCTTATTTCATCCCGACCAGCGATTAGTCGGACCGTGACAAAGATAGAATCACAAACGTAATGTTGTCCCACATAGAATACATTACAAGTTTTCACGAGTTCACAAAATCTTGATCTTTTCGATAAGGGGTAACACCTTTATTGGATCAATAATTGATTCGAATCTCGAGCCAATATGCATTCCATAAGTATAAAGCTCTTCTAAACAAGAAAGAATGCGTATACACGTTCAGAGTGTTAAAAAAGAAATTGGAAAGTTTCGAGGATGATTCATATCTCTTTGTTAGTATTGTTAATAATTTTGATTAAATGCCATCGATTGAGTAATTGTTTCCGCGAAAATGGGGTAAATAAACTTGAATGTATCGTTGTCAACATCGTACTGGCTTAACTGCACACGAAACATTCTGGCAAAAATTAAACTAATTAAAGAGCTTGGTCTTTCAAGAAATTGCCTGACTTGACTAGAAATGATTAAAACAAAAAGGAACACTCATCCAAGCAAGCAAAACTTGCTTATCATGAGATAAGCAATTTATTAAAAAAACGCCAATCATGTCATAAACCCAATTATCATATCAATTGTGGTTAAAGAGACTAAAATTTAGTTTAAGACCGTGAAATCTCCCAGAAAAGCAGCGGAAGGTGACCACAAATTTTGTCGATCAAAGTTAAGATACTTAATAACAGGGCAAGCATGTCCTGAACTCTGTGACAATATCTAGGGTTGCGTTCACATCTATTAGTCAAGAAATTCATGAATATAAAAAGTCCATAAGATAGCCAAATGCGACACTGATATTGGGTCACCACGATTCCGATTTTAAAAGATTATCCCGAGACCCGAAATTAAACGGGCCACATCACTAAACACAAATAATTAGTGCTTAACTCCCTCCCATTTCAAAAATTAACAGACAACAATTAGTTCAATCATATACTTTTCCTCATGGTTTTCTTCAATTTATAAGGGAAAGAAAGTTGCAAGAGTGAATGAATAATCTTCGTGGGATCTGAATCAACTCCACACAATCAGAAAGAAAGCTGACTACTTTTTGTTTTTTTGGTGCATATTTTAAACCCAGCAAATGGTTTAATTTCTTCCAAAGACCAGCACTTAGCTGAAAGGGACTTTCCCCTTTCTACAAATTTAAAGTATTCGTATTTGCTTTGCACCTAATGACATTATCTTATCTTCTTTAATCCAATCCCCTTTTCTTCCTCAAGAGGAACGGGTCGGATCTCGCCTCAGCAATGACAAGTCCAGGCAAAAACGATGAGGATCCGATCCCTTTCACGATCATCTGTCCGTCAGATCTCGACTCTTGCTTCTGAGAAAACATAATCCCATGGAATTCACCCCCCATTTTCACTCGGACAAGAACCTCCAAGAATGTGCTCGTGTGGGAGGGGAGTGAAATTACCGCGCTGAGGAGATCTTACGATGCTGAAAGAAATCCGGGCCTATCCAGATCGAGTACAAAAAATTCAGCATAATTTCCTAGAATTAATTGGGATTGTATCTTCATTTGAATTGAGTGATCGCTGATGCTACTGATTTGCTGCAATCTCCAGCATGAATAAAAAATGGTCTTCTGCATGATTGATATCGAAATAATATCAATACTAAACGGTAACAGCAATCTTATTCTGCGCGTGGAGATCCACCAGAGCACAGTGCCCAGATCGTTACGCCTTTTGGGCAAACTAACCATGGATCGAAATCAATAAGCAAGGATTTCCCCCTTTCTCCTCTGCTGTTGGTGTTGATAATAAGATAAATAGATAAGCGGCTTACCACTTCATGTATATTGGATGAATCATATTAATTTCCGATACACAACGATGTTTCTGCTGCAAATTTCTAGGACATGAACCACCATCTTATCCATTTAAATCAATAGATAATCTGCCAAGGTCAGGGTAATTCACCGGGCAAAGACGATTTGCCTTCTCGGAATAATTAAATCAAGTAATGTTTACGTCAGTGGACTACATATACATGCATATATTAATAGATAGTGGCAAGCATCCGTGGTCAAGCAACTATACAGAAGGACTGACCTTCGAAAGGAGTTGGGCAAGATGGCAGAGAGTACAGTAAACTTCGTACTCAACAAGCTCGTGCTGTTTCTGGAAAACGAGATGAAACTGTTGAATGGCAGCCAAGAAGAGTTCATCACGGCGAAAGAAGAGCTTGAGAGAACCCAGGCCTTCCTTCGGATCGCAGATTCCCTTGAGGAGACCGATGAGGAAGTCAGAGTGTGGGTGAAACAGCTGAGGGAGTGCGCTTACGACTTAGAGGATGCCGTCGATGAATTGAAGCTTGTACTAACACACAACCACGAGAGACTTGAATGGAGAAGCCTCCGCCGGAGGTTGTCCTGCTGCCTGAGGAACCACAAAGCTCGTTACCGCCTTACAGCCGAGATATGCAAGATAAACGGACGGATTAAGAGCATATGTGCTGGGCACCAACGACTACGCCGCAAATTCAACAGGGCTAGAGATGATCCCAGCTCATCAAACTCAGAAATCACGTGGCCGGATCCCCGAACAAATGCACTCCTCCTCGATAAGACTGAGCTTGTGGGAATTGAAGAACCAAAGAAAAAACTTGTGGATAGCTTGCTCCGGAGAACCTCAGGAAGAGTGGTAATCTCGATCGTGGGAATGGGCGGGTTGGGGAAAAGCACTCTTGCGATGCAAGTTTATGAGGATGGGGAGGTAAGGAAGCACTTTTCTGTGTACGCTTTCATTAACCTGTCTCGTTATGCAAAGCCAGAAGATCTACTGAAAGACATGCTCCGCCAAATCATGAGGGACATGTCAAAGCCCATGCCTCCTGGTGCCGACACCATGAATAGCCACTGGCTAAAGATGATAATTAGGGACCTGCTACAGCGGAAGAGGTACCTGATCGTCCTAGACGACGTCTGGTCTATAAGAGAGTGGGATGCAATCAGAAATGCATTGCCCATCAATGACCAGGGAAGCCAAGTGATGATCACCACAAGGGACGTCGACGTTGCAACTACTGCCTGCACAGAGTTCCATGGAGAGGTCTACAACATGGAGCCGCTGCAAACGGATGTGTCCTGGGAGCTATTCTGCAGGAAGACGTTTCAGGGGAATCCATGCCCTTCACACTTGGAAGACATATGCAAACATATCCTTAGGAAGTGCGATGGGCTGCCTCTTGCAATCGTGGCCATCAGTGGTGTTCTAGCTACAAAACAGACTCAGAGGAAAAACGAATGGGATGTAGTTTGCCGCAGCCTCCCCGCCGAAATCGATGGGAATGACAAGCTCCAGAACTTGAAGAGGGTATTATCGCTCAGCTTTGATGATCTACCTTACTATCTAAAGGCGTGTTTCCTTCACCTCGCCGTATTTCCAGAGGGTCTGCCAATTGAGCGGGTGAGACTAGTCCGGCTATGGATAGCGGAGGGTTTTGTCGAGAGAAAGGAAGGCAAGACTCCCGAAGAAGTTGCAGAGGATTACTTTGGGGAGCTTATGAACAGGAGTCTCGTGCAAGTTGCAGAAACAACCACGGACGGACGGGTCAAGTCGTGTCGCATCCATGGGGTTTTACGAGATATAATTGCGAGCAAGTCGAAAGATCAGATGTTCGCAACAGTTGTGAAGGATCCGAATGATACATGTCCCGAGAAAGTTCACCGACTGTCAATACAAAGCAACCAGCAAGACAAACTGCCAAACAGGTCACTCTCTCAACTGCGCTCCTTATACCTGTTTGCAGTCGATAAGTCTTTTGTTGATTCAATTCTAGCATGCGGCATGAGTCTGCTGTCTGTCTTAGACTTCCAAGCTGCACCAATCAGTAAGTTCCCAGTTCAAATCGTCGATTGGTATTATCTGAAATTTCTTAGCTTCCGAAACACGGAGATCAAGACAATCCCGTGTTCCATAGGAAAGCTTCAGAATCTGGAGACTTTAGATCTTAAACAGACTAATGTCACCTCTCTGCCTGAGGAAGTTTTAAAGCTCCAGCGTCTACGCCATCTCCTCGTATATCGGTACGAGAATGTATCCTATCATTGCTCAAAGTACGGATTCAAGACACCTGCCGGGATTGGCACTATGCAATCCCTTCAGAAACTGTGCTATATAGAGGTCGACGATGAGAGGAATGACATGGTGTTGGAAGAGATAGGAAAGCTGACGCAGCTTACACGGTTAGCTATACTCAAGATGAGGAAAGAAGATGGCAGGTACTTGTGCAGCTCGATCGCGAAGCTGACAAGCCTCCAAGCAATGTCAGTTAATGCATTTGACGACAATGAGATCCTCGACCTGAACTACCTTCTATCTCCACCGCAACTACTTCAGAGGATCTACTTGAGAGGACGATTGGAGTCATTACCAAGTTGGATTGCAAAGATTCACGGCCTTGTCAAGTTGAATCTCAAATGGAGTCGGCTGAAAGAGGATCCATTGGAAACCCTCCAGAAATTGCCGAATTTGGTAGTCCTCGAGCTCCTTCAAGTTTACAATGGGGAATCCCTTTGCTTTAAAGAAAAAGGTTTCAAGAAGCTCAAGATTCTGGGAATCGATTATTTCAAGGAACTGAGAACTATAGACATTGAAGAGGATGCCATGCCTAATCTGGAGAAGCTCGTGCTCCAGCGCTGCGAACTGCTTCAGGAGTTGCCTTCAGGTATAGAGAATCTGACCAAGCTAGAGGTGCTGGAGTTCTTTGATATGCCCGAGGAACTAATTGGGAGGATCGCACACTACAGCTCCCATGAGGACTATCAGAAGGTCGCCCGTGTCCCCGAAGTGTACTACGGGTTCTGGAGAGATGGGCGTTGGGATGTTCAGTCTATAGAGAGATCAGATGAGGCCAAACCTTCCCCTCGTCCAGGAGAAAGCATGAGAAGCTTCGAATTCCCTCCATGCTGGAAGTAGTATGCTGCATACCCAAATGCGCTGGTTAATATCCTCACTTACTATATGAAATTCAAAGTGTGTCAAGGTATGGCGTGGTGTGGTATTGTCCGTGGGTTTTTTCCTTATACATAGATCAGATGTCATGTAATCACTGCTTTCCAGAAAACCTAGATTGTAAGCTCTGTAACTCCACTCAGGTAGATGATAATATAACGACTAGCTGCAGCTCTGTGAATTATGTGGTTATGACGGACAAGCTTTCTCTATGTACACACATAAGTAAGATAATTTATGTAAAGAAATGGATGAATATGCATTGTGTATGTATACCCTTTCTTAACTGTATTCATGTAGATTATTTCGTAGCAGCATTACAAATCATTTCTACAAGACATGGACACAGCAGGGTCTCCTCAAAATCCCATGCCTTGATATCATGCAAGGCAAGTGAATTGGAAAGAGAATGCTTAAATTACCCCTTCTAACAAGCAAATTCTTGTCCAAATCACTCATCCAAAAGTGGGAAACACTCCGAACATGATTAGTCAGTCCTGGTGAACTTCCGGGGATCTAAACAATGCAGTAGGACTTTCAGACAGTATTATGCTACGGCTTTTCTTAATCTGCCCGCGAATGTTCGGAATGCGGATTCAAAACTCAGATCAAATCAAGTTACCGAAAGAAGCACGACGGGGGATACTGTGAAGTGAAGGAGGCTGTAAAGTGAAGAAAGGAGGCGACACATTCTTGTTACTATGGCAGTTGTATTAGTTAGAATATGTAACAGAATGTACAGAGAGTGTTCTGTATAAAAGCATGTAAAACAGAGTTGGTTGTTGACAGCTAATAAGAATTTTCCTTCTCTCGTTCTTCATCTTCTTGCTTTCTTTCTGGGTCCTCTGTACGCGGGCTCTGGCTCTGTCATGGTATCAGAGCGACGCACCTACGCCGGAGTTGTTACCGCGGGAGGAAGTTAGTCAGCGACAAGATCGCAAGTCAGCCAGGTAGTTTCGTCATTTGACAGCATCTCAGGAGGTATGCTTCATTCACATCAGGAAGATCCAGCGTCTCCCTACTTTCTTCATCAATCGGATAATCTAGGTTCAGTGTCGATTAATCCGGTCTTGAATGGGGTTAATTACTTCACCTGGAGTCGCTCTTTTGAAATGGCAATGGTCTTCCGAAATAAATTGGGATTTATTGATGGGAGCATACAGATGCCACATGAATCAGATTCTTTGCATCTTGCTTGGAAACGTTGTAACACGCTTGTCATCTCCTGGTTGTTGCGATTGATTTCAGACTCAATTGCTTCTAATGTTTTTTTCCTTAACTCTGCGGCTGAAATCTGGGAGGTTTTGAAAAGAAGATATGCTCAGCCTGATAAGACGAAAATAAGTAGACTGCAGTATTCCTTAATGACTATTGTTCAGGGAAGCAGATCCGTGGATGCCTATTATACAGAGCTGAGTGCTGTTTGGGAGGAGTTGAAGAATTTTAGGCCTTTTCCTTCATGTAAATGTGGAAAGTGCAGTGACACATGTTTTAAAAGATTTGTAGATGATCAATTAGAAGATTATGTTTACAGATTCATGCATGGTTTGAATGAGCAGTATGATTCGTTAAAGAGCAGAGTTTTGGGAATGAGTCCCTTTCCGACATTGGATGAGGTTTATAACATGGCTATACAGGAAGAGTCATACAAGTTTGATGGTAGTCATGATAGAGCAGGACATGACAAGTTGAGTCAATGGCTCTGGCTGTGCCACCAGCAACAATGTCTTCTGTAGATTTGAAGCAGAAACATCGCAAGATGGAGATAATCTGTGATTACTGTGGGAAGAAAGGTCATGTCAGAGAGAAGTGTTTTCGACTAATTGGGTTTCCAAGTAATATCAACAGTAATAGAAGAACAAGGTTTCCTGGAAGGATGAATTATCAAGCTGCTGCTCTAGTTGGAGAGAAACCTTTAGTTGGAGAGAAACATGTGGTTCATGCTGATTCAGGTCTCGATGAAGTAAAGGCACAAGTTCAGAAGCTTATGCTTATGCTAAATTTACAGAATCAACAGTCACAGCCTCCTGCTGCATTTTCTTCAACTCCTGCTGCATTTTCTTTACCTGCAATTTCTTCTGTTCCTGATTCCTTTGCTGAAACGTCGAAATCTTTTCTCAATACAGCAGGTAACTTTGTTTGTTCTAGTCTTGATAATTCTGTTGAATCTTCTGCTAATCAGTGGGTGGTGGATACTGGTGCCACTAATCACATTGTTAGTAATCCTCTTTTATTTCGCAATTCTCGGCCAGTACAAAATCTTTCTGTTTATCTTCCAGATGGAAGAAAAGCTTCAGTTTCCTGTGTTAGAGAAGTACTAATACATGATGATTTTGTTTTACAAAATGTATTTTGTATTCCTACTTTTACCATAAATCTTATCTCTGTAAGTCAGCTCATGCGAAATGGCAACTTTTGCATTGTTTTTCTTAAAGATATGTGTTTCATTCAGGCCCTATCATCATGGAGGATGATTGGACTAGCTAAACAAAGAGCAGGACTTTATATTCTGCAAGAGAACAAGGACAAGTCTCACAAAGTAGGATCTTCTGCCCAAGAAAGTTCTGTGTCTACAGCTTGTGTTACACATGTAGAATCTGACTTTGATGTTTGGCACTATAGGTTAGGTCATCCGTCGTCTGTTAAACTTAGACACATACAAAGTTGTAATCATCTAATTCCTCTTTCCAAGACTGATGTATGCACGGTTTGTCACTATGCAAAACAGAAACGACTTTCATTTCCTGTACATCAACAAAGATCTGAAAAAGCATTTGAGTTAGTTCATTGTGATATTTGGGGACCATGTTCTGAGTTGTCTATGGATGGTTACAGATATTTTCTTACTATTGTTGATGATTTTGCTCGGGCTACATGGGTGTATCTTCTAAAACTGAAGTCAGAAGTAGCTACACTAATTCCTCAGTTTTATAATATGGTTGTTAATCAGTTTTCTACTTCTGTCAAGACTATTCGATCAGATAATGGCAAAGAATTTTTTCCTTCTCAGTTTTACAAAGACAAAGGCATCATTCATCAAACTAGTTGTGTTGAAACTCCACAACAAAATGGTATAGCTGAAAGAAAACATCAGCATATCTTAAATGTTGCTCGGGCTTTAATTTTTCAGGCTAGTTTGCCACTTGCTTTCTGGGGATATGCAATTTTAACTGCAGTTCACATTATTAATCGGCTTCCTGTTGATTCCTTGAATAATAAATCACCTTTTGAACTTTTGTTTCACAGGTTTCCTGATTATCAGCATTTAAAGGTTTTTGGTAGTCTTTGTTTTGCATCCACTTTGCAGCATGGTAGAAAGAAATTTGATACTCGGGCTAGGAAGTGTATTTTTATTGGGTATCAATTTGGCACTAAAGGTTACAAACTTTATGATCTTGTTACAAATCAAGTATTGGTGTCTAGGGATGTTGTCTTTTATGAAAAAGTGTTTCCTTTTAAACATTCTGGTCAGTCCCAAGTCTTTGTTTCCCCTGTTCCTCTACCTGTGCAATCTGATGAGTCTGCTTCTGTTCTGGTTCCTCTGTCTTCTAAGTGTGATATCTCTTGTTCTGACACACAACTTTCTGGCAGTCTAGAGTTACCTGATCTTTCTCAACAAGATACTTTAACTGGGGTAAGAAGAAGTACTAGATTGAGACGTGTTCCAAGTTACTTGCAGGATTTTCATCATTCTCTTGCTTCACGTTTAGCTGATTCTTCATCTGTTCCTATTTCTGCTAGTCATTCTGCCTATCCCATTCAAAATTACCTGTCATACTCTCATTGTTCTCCTTCTTACAAGTCTTTTGCTTTTCAAATAATGTTACAATCTGATCCTACTTCTTATCATGAGGCTGTGCAATATACACATTGGCAGAAAGCTATTGTTGCTGAACTTGATGCTTTAGCTGAGAATGACACCTGGTCTTTGGTTCGATTGCCTACTGGGAAGATACCTATTGATTGCAAATGGGTTTTCAAAACTAAGTATAATGCTGATGGCTCAATTGACAAGTATAAGGCTCGTTTGGTTGCCAAGGGTTATACACAGTGGGAAGGAGTTTATTACACTGAAACATTTAGTCCCATTGCCAAACATGCTACTGTGCGTGTGTTTCTGGCTTTGGCAGCTATGCATAATTGGCATTTATGTCAATTGGATGTGAATAATGCTTTCCTTAATGGTGACTTGTGTGAAGAAGTGTTCATGGTTTTGCCTCCTGGGCTGCATTTGTCAAAGAAATTTGGTGATTTGCAGTTTAAGGGGGAGTCTAATATGGTTTGTAAACTGCAAAAGTCCTTGTATGGTCTTAAACAAGCATCAAGGCAATGGAATTCTAAGTTTGTGGCTTCCTTATTGAAGTATGGATTTACTCAATCCAGGTCAGATTATTCTCTATTTGTAAAAGGAGCTGGAAATGATTTTGTTGCCCTTTTAGTATATGTAGATGATATTGCCATCGGAGGGCCAAATGTGGCAGTGATTGACAAATTGAAGCAGTATCTTGCTTCTGTATTCAAGCTCAAAGATCTGGGAGTGTTAAAATTTTTCCTTGGCTTGGAGATAGCAAGGTCTAGTTCTGGAATTGTCTTGTCACAGAGGAAATATGCTCTAGAATTGTTAGAAGAACATAAGCTGTTAGCTGCAAAACCTGTTTCGGTTCCAATCTCACCGAATCATGGTTTGTCTAAAGAAGATGGTGAGTTGTTGAAAGACCCATCTGTATACAGGCAGCTGGTAGGGAAGCTATTATACTTGACTTTGACAAGGCCTGACTTAATGTACTCAGTGCAGATATTAACACAGTTTATGTCGAAGCCCACTAAAGTGCATCTTGGAGTAGCATTCCAGGTTCTGAGATATGTTAAAGGTAGTCCAGGTGAAGGTATTTTCTTTAGTTCGAGTCTGGACAACAAATTGAAGGCATATAGTGATAGTGATTGGGGAGGATATCCAGACACAAGAAAGTCACTTACTGGTTATTGTGTTTATCTTGGAGATTCATTAATTAGTTGGAAAGCTAAAAAGCAACAAACCATATCAAGGAGTTCGGCTGAGTCAGAGTATAGAGCACTTAGTATGACTACATGTGAAGTCATTTGGCTGCTCTCCTTGCTGTCAGAATATGGCTTTGTTGTTAAACAACCGGTTGATCTTTATTGTGATAATCAGTCAGCGATTCACATATCGAGGAATCTGGTTTTTCATGAACGGACAAAACATCTAGAGCTGGATTGTCATTTCGTAAGAGAAAAATTGCAAGATGGTTTGATTGATCTGAAATTCATGCCTTCTAAGCTACAGCTTGCAGATTTCTTCACTAAGGGAATGGCAGCACCAAGGTTTCAATGGTTAAAGAGCAAGATGAGCATGAAAAATCTATTTGCTCATCTTGAGGGAGAGTGTGAAGTGAAGGAGGCTGTAAAGTGAAGAAAGGAGGCGACACATTCTTGTTACTATGGCAGTTGTATTAGTTAGAATATGTAACAGAATGTACAGAAAGTGTTCTGTATAAAAGCATGTAAAACAGAGTTGGTTAAAGATAGTTAATGAAAATTTTCCTTCTCTCGTTCTTCATCTTCTTGCTTTCTTTCTGGGTCCTCTGTACGCGGGCTCTGGCTCTGTCAGATACAGAACAAACCCGAACTATGTCAGGCTGCAACCACCGTTTCCATCAGAATCACATAAACAAATCATCAACCTACCGCCGACATGACAGTTCAACGCGGAAGCACAAACAGGGCAGGCTGAAGAACAGAAGCCATTCATCAGGATGAGGCGGAGTTACCTTTCATCCCCTGATTCCACGGACCTCAATCGAACTTAGGAATTCAAGTGTCTGCGGTGAAGTTGATGCCGGAATTCGGTCTCTGGGCTCTCTGCCTCCGATCCCCGCAAGCCGACCCTCTAACTGACTGTTGGATCTTGACGTTGGTCTGGACGGACAAAATCAGACCCGATTCTCGAGGAACCCGCGTTGACCCGTAAGCCACGTACGGATTGCCGTGCCGATTATGGATTACATGATTTCTAGTCCGTAGATCCGACGGGCCATCATGTTGTATGCTATAACCAAGATATTATCTCAACAACATAACGTAAAATGATTTTATGTTTCATACAAAAATTTGTTCGGTATAGTCATAGAGAGCTTTTAATATCATTTTTACATCTAAGTGAATATGATCATACATTACATGAATGTTAATCGTATTGTCTTAAATTATTCCCCTTTCATATAACAACTATTATTAAGCTCTTAAATGTATTTCACCAACTAATGCCTAATTCGAGCGATCTCGGATACGTTGTGTCATGTGTTGAGAATTATTAGATAGGAACTCAAAAAAGACACGAACATAATTACAATCCACGAATTACCAGCTAAGATGGTGAATTTGAGGATTTTGAATCTTAATGAAGATCTTCTATCGATGCAGTCCAAGTAGTTATTTTACCAGTATATATATAAATATTATAAAATAGTTTAATTATTGATTTTGTTATATATAATTAAATTTATTTATTTACATTTAATGTTTATTTTTAATTTTTTACAAAATAATAATTACAATTTTAGTTACTTGAGCCAAGTTGGAAGAATTTTCCGCTTAAAAAACAAAAGTAAGCAAAAATGGAGTTCTTTTGTACAATAACGAAAAGATATAATTAGCCGATGACTTTTGGAATATAGAAATTAAAATACGTAGAATTAAAATTTAAATTCAACTATTCTATTTGATTAACGTTGCTTAGAAATCCTTTAATACTTTTGTAATATAAAAATAATGTATTGAAATTATTAATTGACGATATTACATAAACATATTATTTTGATAAACAATTATTTTTAAATTGATTATTTTTCCTTTTTGTCTCATAATAAGATACTTTTATGTTTTTCGTCAAATGATTTTATAAATATTCTTATAAGGTATAATAAGAATTTCATTAAAGAAATAAATTTATTTGATATTTTTTATTCCAAAACTCCTTTCCTATTTAATTATAATTGAGCATCGACAGTTTTAGGATTCAATTATCAATATTTTTAATTAATCTAAGGAGCATATTTTTGTAACAATCAATTTTTCAAAAAAATTTCAATTAAGATAAAATATACAAGGTTAAATAATTTAAAATATGAATAGAAAGAGTGACGAGAAATCTTTTTGATGAAGTTTGGGATAGAAAAATAATTCCTAAAAAGTGAGATTGAATTAGGGGTGAAAATGAGTCGAGTCGAGACCGAGTACTCCTAGGCTCGAGCTCGGCTCGATTAGGAAAAGCTCGAGCTCGAGCTCGGCTCCAGCTCGATCGAGCTCAAATAATTGGAGCTCGAACTCGGCTCGTTCCAATTATGGAGAGCTCGAGCTCGGCTCGAAAGGCTCGAATGTAGATCGAGCCTAAGCTTGGCTCCAAAGCTCGGCTCGAAAGCTCGAGCTCGATTTCAAAATATACATATATTGATGTTGACTCGAACTCGGCTCGGTTGGCTCGAAAACATATATAATAAAGTTCACTTCAAATCATTTGCATAGATAATTTAAAATCACGAAACCCATTTTTTTTTTCAAATAAGAGAATTATGGGGAAAACACAGAATAGAAAATCATCATGAACCAACAAGCGATGGGAGGGCATCGGATCTTTCTATTCACGTGTGCTTTGAATCATTATGCCTAAACACAATATGAGAGGGTAAGGGGATGGGAAGCGTACCTTGACTATGACGCCTTCACCTCTTTCTGTCGCTTACCCGCGGGTGTAAAATTCGGCTAGCTCCTCTCCGGTACTTTTTGACGCTCGCTCCGGCCGATCCTCGCGAGACACAATGTATGAAAAGGCCGATTATTTTCCACTTATCTAATGAAGAGAGGAGATCGCCACGCCAAAAGGAGAGGGAGATAGATGTTTTTCCTTTAGGGTTTAATTTTACCAGAGTGTGGGGAAGGGGAAGGAAAAAGTTTTTTAGATAATTTTATTAATTTTTTATTAATAAATTATTAAAATTTATTATATAATATTAGGCTCGCGAGCCTTCGAGCTGTTAGTGTTTCGGATCGAGCTCGGCTCGTTTCGTTAACGAGCCGGAACGAACCGGCTCGAGCTCGGTCAAAGCCGAGCTTTGACCGAGCTAGCTCGTGAGCAGCTCGCGAGCGGTTCGGCTCATTTTCAGCCCTAGATGGAATATCTCTATATCTTAATCAAATACAAAAAAGAAAAAAGAATTCTAAATTAACCCAATGATAAAAACAAAAATCTTCTCTTTTTTCTAACCTTTTACCCGATAAAAGAAGTTAAAAATTCAACAATTTATCCCAAATTTCGTTAGCTCCACGCAAATAAAATAAGATGAGCACCACAAGTTTTGCATGCCCAAATATTGTAAGTGGCTCAATTAGCTTATAAAAAGATAATAAAAACATAATAATGAATATATTAAATCACCATTTGATGTGATATCATTGTGCATGCGTAAGATTCTCTAGGTAAGACTAGAATAATTAAAATATAAGCGTAGATACTTAGTAATAATTACCATCGACATTCTCCTCTATAAAGTCAATGTCTTGTAGGTGGGAAATTTAGCAATAAAATAAAAAATATTAATTTGAATTTATTATATACAAAAATAGACGTTTATGTCTCACAGATGTGGTCGGCTTTCTGTAAACTTATTTTCGTATACATTAATATCACCGACTTATATTTGCATCTCGTTTGTGGCTAATTTGGACTCCGATACCACGTAATGTGAATATACTTTAATCCTAATAATAATCCACGTGGGGTTAGGGAAAACCTCATCTCTTATTTCATCACTCGCCAAAATAAAAGGAGAAACAATGGAGCCCTAATTCCATATCCAAATTCAATAAGCTTCCCCTGAATCAAAGACACCCGGGAACAAAACCATGAGCAGAAGGGACGACATCAAAACGGGGACTAACTTGTGGAACTTATCCTTGAGCAGTTGTGGGCGTCTCTGAAAGCATGGTCAGAGGACCGCGTTTTACACTTCCTAGAGTCGGAGTAATCCAAACCGCCATTTCATTAGTTTCGTCCCGTGGAGGGTTACTTGAAGTCGAACTGATTTATGCGGTGTGCGGATGATGTTGTGGCTTGCGGAAGGTAATTTTGAATAATATTCTGGGTTTAGTTGAGATTTGTAGTGATTTGATGAGTTGAAGTCAGCTTTGGAGGAACTCCCATTTAGGCACGAGGAAGTAGTTATGCAGCTGCTGGTAGAGAAGAATAAACTTATTGAATATAAAGTTGAGGTGAAAATAACTGAATAATGAGAGATCAAATTAGAAAACAAAGCGATTCAATCCACTTATTTTCAGCAAAACAGAACAGTCATATCGAAGACGGAGAGGGGTGAATTAGTACTTGATGTGTTATGCTTACTAGAAATTTAGTATGTTGGACTTTGAATATGACTAAGAGGGAGAGGGGTGAATTAGTCTTATTGCTCGAATAGGGACTTTTGACCTTTTCTTCATAGAATTCTTGTGGTGGAAGACTAACCTTATGTAAAGAATATGACCTTTTGTGAGGTTTCTGTTTGAAACAGAGATTATTAGACAAAACCCGAAGTGATTTGCCTATATGGAACGTTAATCAAACCAATGGATTTGTTTTTTTTTTGTCAACTTAGTAGAACCTTAGAGGTTCATGTTAAAGAGACGTTAGGAACATATGTTATATCACCTATTGTAACACGCCAATCAACCTTTCTGTGTCTGCACTATTCTCGTTTTGTGTATAGTTTTTATATGATCAGAGCTTATGAAATCGTTAGGGAACAAAAAGAAGTTAGACGTGATTTTATAATGGTTCGGCGAAGATTGTCTATGTCTACTCTCACCCATAATATAGGGCAATTATTACTAATCAAAATGTATCAGTGATTCAGAAGGTGATACACGATCAACCCTCCATAGCACATGCATCAAAAGGTAGAGTACACTTTCAAAAGTAAGTGATTGCACGAGTTAGCATGAATAGTAATAGTAACCAGTTGCACGTGTTAGTTTGACTAACTCCCCGAATACCCTCCGGCATGGACGTTTCACAACGACAGCGTCCAGACCTGTTCAGCTCCTCACCTAGACTTCCCATTGGCTGCTCATTAAGTAATCTCTTAACTTCTCACCAAGAATGCTCCACTTCCTGTGAAGACTTCCCCTTGGCTCCTCACCGAGTACCCTTAACTTCCCGTCAAGACGTTTTTATACACACACACAACAGAGCGTAGTTATAGAACCAGCTCAATCCTTACCTCCTATGCTCGTTGAGACCAGGTCTTCACTTTGGCCGGCTGCACATTGGCACATACAAAACCAATAATCCTCTTCAAATCATACTATATGTCACTCCAATGCTAGCCACAACTTATGACCGAGTCCGTCAAGCCCACCACTTCCAACACAAAGACTCCACCAATGATACTACCTTATATAGTGCTCATTCCACCTGTAGTGCAGCCTAATAAAGCCCTAAAACCCATGTACAACTAGTATCACATCGGCCAGAGAAGACACCAAAAGTCCTTCAACTCCTGTAAATATGGGTCCTCTTTCCTCATTTGACATAACTTGAAGAGTGAGGAACTCCTTAACTTGTTGAAGCTCTCGAGTATTCTCTGCTCATATGATTAATGACGAAGTTCTGCTAACGCCAATACAGCCTAGAATTCTTTGCCCATCTCTAGAAGATCAGCCAGATCAAGCTTTTATGGCCCTGGTGTTCTTCGCCCATCTTTAGAAGACTCGCCGGATCAAACATCTATAGCCTTGGTGATTTTTGCGACTCCTGGAGACCGGTTGGATCAAGCTCTATAGCCCAACGTTTTTATCAACATATCTCCCTAAAGTTCCAGCGGATATTCGTCAGAGCATCAACCCATTCACATTTCGAGTATCTTGTGAGTCTAGAATCAAGGATTCACATGTATTTCTCGTGACGAGAGATTGAGCCCACTCATTTTTCATTCGATAATTTGTTACACCATTTCTAGTCTTAAATTCGGACTGCGGAATTTTGTGTTCACAAGATCAATCTAATGTTGTATGTCCCAAGGAGGAAGTCATCCCGACATCTCTCGGGAAACATGTCCTCGAACTCTCAAAAGAGGGCTCGAACTTGAGGAGGCATTGTCAAGGTTTGCTCAGCTCCTTCCTCGAACAACATCACCTAGTTGATACTCCACTCTCCTCGAACCACTTAAGTTAGCTCAAAGCTCTTCGAGCTGGATTCTTGCTCACCTAATATAGTTGACACTAGTGTTGGATGAGTCGAATTGAGATTAGGGGAAGAAGGGTGATTTACTTTTGCTCGAGGGTGATGGAGTTGAAGTTCTTGACCCGTCTTGCACTGCTCGTCGATCATGCTACAAGGGCATTTCCAACAGTAAATTGTAAGCATCCATGGGCACCACATCACAAGTGATGATATCCTGGTAGTTTTGGCCAATACTCATCGACAATAGAATTTGCTTCGTCCCCCTCAGATCAGTCTCCTTGCTCAACCATTGAAGTTTGTATGGTCAAGGATGTTGCCTGATCGACAACTTCAACTTCTCGACCATGATAGTAGAAACCACGTTGGTGCAACTTCTACCATCGATTATAACCAGACAAAAATTTCATTGTATTGTGCAGCAGATTTGGAAGATTCTCTCTCATTGGTCAACTTCGTCTACCATAGTGTTCGCCTTGAGAGCCTTTTGAATCACTATCAGATCTCCTTCATAAAGCTCCTACATACTCTTCTTCGACATCCCATACAGGATCATAAGTTTGATCATCAATCGGCACTTTGTCCGAAAGCTTCAAGATAGTGATCGCCTGTAGATTGGGACATTTGGCCGCCATGTGTCACATCTCTTGACATTTGAAGCGCTTCTTTGCACTAGGGTTTGTGGGTAGTGGTCGAAGGTACACCCCTTCACCTTGCCTTGCTCATCGATGGAAGGTTCCTCGATGATGAATTCCCTTTGCTAAAAGGCGTCGACCTCATAGTGGACTTTGCGATTACTCTCTTCGCTTGCTATTTCTTGACTTTGTGGGAGAGGTTGCATACATTCGAAAAACTCCAATAAGGTTATAGGTCAATTGCATATGCAATATGGAGTTTCAAACCTCGCAAGTACCTAGCGATGGTTTGCTCTTGTGGTTCTGCTAAGTCGCTTTGTATCACTAATACACTGGAGGTATGTTGAAATGAGTTCGCCTTGAGAAATAGGTCATCTTGATATCACTCGGGTAGAACGCATTTCATCATCTCTCGCTTCATCTTTTTCTAAGAGCGAATATTCTCCTTTTTTTCCCTTCGACGTTGCAAGTTCATGTTGTCCCGTCACATGCCCACATACTTACAAAGTTTGAGTGCTGCCAACTTCACCTATCGATCATTCAAGATTTCATCATACTCAAGCACTGGCTCGATCGACTGAAAGACACTCGATAAACTCTTTTAGGTCAAGCTTTCCTCGGAACTCCAGAATGTCCATTCTGATGTTAACAGGCCGAGCGGACTGACGCTCCATGTGACTCTTTCTAGAATACTCTTTGTCATTCAAGTCTTCGACAAAGGGATTG
Source organism: Melastoma dodecandrum (assembly GCA_029817715.1). NCBI lineage: Eukaryota > Viridiplantae > Streptophyta > Magnoliopsida > Myrtales > Melastomataceae > Melastoma > Melastoma dodecandrum. Next base: position 2,556,131 of record JARUPY010000279.1, on the reverse strand, counting down.
TGTTCCTCCTTTGCTTCTACTGGTCAATGAGATGGTTTCCCAGGGGTTCTCATTTCTCCAAGAATCTGTTTCACTTGCAGCCTCAACTCTTCCACCTCCTGCTTAAGGCAAGATGAAAGAACTTCTTCCAATTTCATTCTAACACGGAATTTGTTCTCCATGTCAACCATGCGCTCCAACACCTAGTTGACGGGGGACGAGGTGGGTGAATGGTTCGATTTATCGGCAACAAACCACGACGATGCACCGGGGTACGTGACACAATCAAACAAGTAACAAAGGGGATAAATGACACCCAACCTTGGATACAAGCTAGGACACCACCAAGAAACAATGAGCCATATTTGAAACGTGTACGAATACATAATACGAGGTTGAACGACACCATAATCTAAGCTAAGCCACCATCGGGGTAATGAACGTTTAGTTAAGCTCGCCACATATATACTCCACAAAATAATAAGAGACTGAATAAACTCAAAGAGTTTTGGAAATCTAGTATTGAAAATCTATTCTCCGACTCCTCAAAATAAGGGCTAATATAGGACGCACATTGATAAAAAAATGTAAACAAAGGAAAAAAAATACTAATGAAATAAAATAAAAGAAAATAATGATAAAAGGAATTGCCCAACAAAGTTGGCGGAGCATTCGCTGTCCCCCGGATTACGTATTGTCAAAGTAGGGACAATTTGGTCGTACTCGTCGACCAGCTATCTTTTTGCTCAATAGCTCCCATTGATAGCTCTTGTCGACTGATGTCTCTCATTGATTGGATACTCGTCGAAAGATAGTGTTTCGCTCGACTACTTTTTGCTTCTTATGTTGCTTGAGTCTACCATATCAGCAAGGTCATGGCTGTTCCTCCCTCTATTGATCTGCTCAAGTCAATCCGATGTTCATGTTTATTGCTCAAGTTGATCCATTTCTCATCAGTCTCCATCCAAGACGAGATTGCCACCGACGATTTCACCGTCTCTACTAGTCCTGGTTTTCTAAATCGTAAGCGCACTCCCTCAGCTGTTTCACCCACACCCTGACTTCCTCATCAGTCTCCTCAAGGGAATCTGAGATCCAAAGGAAGGCCTGGGTCCCCTCAAGCTCTTCTTTCACCGTGATGAACTCTTCTTGGCTGCCATTCTATAGTTTAATCTCATTTTCTAGAAGTAAGTTTACTGTATTCTCTGCCATCTTCCCGGACTCCCTTTGAGGGGCAGTCCTGTATAGTTGCTTGACCATGGACGCTTGCCACTATCTATTAATATATGCATGATGCGCCACCAGCTACGGAAACTTGAAAAGGCAATGATGAAGGCGAAAACGCATGAAGGAACTAACGACAATGTAAACGAAAAGGATAAAACCCGGACCGCTGCTGGAAACAGCCGAAGCACCATGATGACTGCCACGAGAGTTGAACGCCACACAACAGGATACAGAAACACCGCCGATTATGGGAACGCTCGGATAAAATCTCGCCACGCTTGGAATCCACCAAACGATAAGATAAGTTGCGCAAAGTTCATCCAAGAACTTGACGACTGCCAAATTTGGGTAAAATATTCAAAGAGTTCTGTCTGAAACATAAACACAAGAGTCCTATTTATAGAGGACAAAAAATGGCCTAACCCTAGCTCCCCATTAGGCCAAAATGGTAAAATCCAAAAAACTAATTAAAACAAGTCCAAAAAGTAAAACTAAGGAAACTAGGCCTGACGTCGACTTGCCCGTCTTGATGTCTTCTCGAGTTCATCTTCTTGAGCTCTCGTTCTCAAGCTGATGAATCGACTTGACCACTTCAGTAGCTTGAAGGTGCCCCTCTTCTCGAGCGCTCCTCTTGAGTTGGTCCCGACTTGGCCTTGCTCGATCCAAATCGCATTATCCTCCTTTGGCTGATGAAGATTTGTCCTCCAATCAAGGGGTTCTTCGTTCCTCATACAATGTGAGATCCTGGACGTTGAATGCCGCTGACACTCCATACTCTCCCGGCAAGTCGATCTTATAAGTTATAAGCGTTGTTGTTGATCCTCTCGACGACTCAAAAAGGACCATCAGCCCTGGGCATGAGCTTATTCTTCCCTCTTGCTGGAAACCTCTCCTTCCGCAAGTGAACCCACACAAGATCCCCTGGTTGGAATAACACTACCTTCGTCCACGATTTGTCTTAAACTAGTTATTCTCATGCTGTTGCTCAATAAGGGCGATTCTTCGCATGGAGCTTCAACATCTCTTCAGCTCGTCGAACTGCATCCTTCTCGATAATACCCTAACTAGGCATTGGTAGCAACTCGATGGGAATCCTCGGGTTGACACCATACACGACTTCGAACGGTGTAGCTCCAGTAGTCGAATGACAGGCTCGATTATAGGCGAACTCAACTTGTGCGAGCTTGATATCCCAATCATTTTGATTCCTCGACACCATAGTTCGAAGTAGGCTTCCCATAGTCCTATTCACGACCTCAGTTTGCCCATCTGTCTGCGGATGGCAAGTGGGCTTTGTCCTGAGTTTGTGTCAAAGTGTCGTCCAGAAGTAGCTCAAGAACTTGGCATCTCTATCCGACACTATCGACAATGGAACCCCATGAAGACAAACGATCATTCGAAAATAAAGATCTGCCACGTGAGAAGCGTCATCTGTTTTCGTGCAAGCGATAAAGTGAGCCATCTTCGAGAAACGATCTACAACTACCATGATCGAGTCCTTCTGCCATTGTGTTCGGGGTAATCCAAGAACGAAATCCATGCTCACATGCTCCCATGGATGTTCAGCTATAGGCAATGCTGTATAGAGACCTTGGGGCTAGACATGACTCTTCGCACGTTGACAGGTTGTGAAACGTCGGATCAACTTTTGTACGTCCTTAGCCATTCGAGGCCAGTGGAAATGCTCCTGAAGCATCTCGAGAGTTTTCCCGACTCCTAGGTGACCAGCTAGTCCTCCTCCATGTACCTCGATAGGCTTCTCGAGACATCCCTTATATACCTCTCCAAAGTCTGCCTCTCGAGTACAACTATTTAAACATCTCAAATCCGATCAACTTAGATTCCATTCTTGCCATAAGAGCTGATTTTCTCGACAATGCGTTTGCTTCGACATTCTTCAACCCCGACTTATGTTTCAAGACGAAAGTGAATGATTGGAGAAATTCCACCACTTTGCATGACGTCGATTAAGCTTTGCCTGCCCATTGATATGCTTCAAAGACTCATGATCAGTATGAAGAACGAACTCCTTGGGCATCATATAATGACTCTATGTCTCAAGTGTACGAATGATAGCATAAAACTCCTTCTCGTTCGAGTAATTCAGTCGAGATCCATTCAACTTCTCGTTGAAATAAGAAACTGGTCGACCCTCCTGTAGCAATACGCCTCCAATCCCTACTCATGAGGCATCATACTCAACTTCAAACATCTTCTCAAAGTCAGGGAGTGTCAATACCAACACTTCGGTCAAACAACTCTAGAGCAACTCAAAACTAGATTGAGTCGTGGGAGTTCACTCGAAAGTTGCCCCCTTCAAACACTCGGTCATCGGGGCAATGATCGAACTGAAGTCCTTGATAAATCTCCCGTAGAATGATGTTAGGCCATGAAAACTCCGGACATCATAAACTGCCTTTGGAATAGGCCCATCTCGAATAGTATCAACTTTACTCTCATCCACCTGAATTCCTTCTCTCGAGATGACGTACCCCAAAAAGACAAGTTAAGTCTAGAACTCGCACTTCTTGCTGTTCCCAAATAGACGTTGCTCCCTCAACTTCTCAAACAACTGTCTAAGGTGGTCAATGTGTTCATCCTCATTGTGGCTATATACAAGAATATCATCAAAATAAAAAACCATAAATTTGCCGATAAAAGGACGAAACACCTGGTTTATCAGTCGCATGAAGGTGCTCGGCGCATTCGAGAGACCAAACGACATAATCATCCACTTACACAAGCCGAATTTGGTTTTGAAAGCCGTCCTCCACTTATCTTCTTCTTTCATCCGAATCTGGTGATAGCCACTTCGTAGATCTACCTTCGAAAATACTGTTGACCCATACAACTCATCGAGCATGTCATTAAGTCGAAGAATGGGAAATCGATACCTGACGGTGATCTTATTGATTGCTTGTCTATCGACACATTCACCATGATCCATCCTTCTTTGGAACCAAGATGGCGGGAACAGAACACAGGCTGAGGCTCTCTTGAACAAAGCCTTGTTCGATAAGCTCATCGACCTGTCGCTGCAGCTCTCTCACCTCGTTGGGATTACATCGATACGCAGGTCGATTAGGCAGCGAAACTCCAGGAATGAGGTCGATCTAATGTTGTATGTCCCTCAACGGAGGAAGTCCTCCTGGCATCTCCTTAGGAAACACATCATCAAATTCTTGTAAAAGTGCTCGAACTCAAGGGGACATAGTCAAGGCCTGCTCTTCTCCTGCCTCGAACAACATCAACATGTATACATATTTCTCATCGCGAATATCTCGAGCCAACTCCACCAACTTCGAATTGAATTCTCGAGTTTGATCTCGAGACGATGGGTTGGGTAATGCGTGGGTGGTCAAGGGAAGTAAGGTAATCTTCTTCTGATCGAGAGTGATAGAATAAACATTCTTATTTCCATCATAAACTGCTCGACGAACATATTGCCACGATTTTTCCAATAACAAGTGACACGCGTCCATCAGAACTACATCGCAAGTCACCGTGTCTTTGTAGCTCTGGCCAATGCTCAACGAAACCAACACCTGCTTAGTCACCCTTAGATCACTCTCTCTGCTCAACCATTGAAGCTTGTATGGTCGAGGGTGTGGCTTAGTCGACAACTTCAGTTTCTCGACCATGGTAGTAGAAGCCACATCGGTGCAATCCCAGTGTCAACAATCACGTGACACACATTTCCCTGCACGGTGCATCGGGTCTGAAAGATCCTCTCCCGCTTGTCGACTTCATTGGCACCACATTTGCATTAAGAGCCTGTCAACAACTCACCCTCATCGGGTTCCTCCACTACTTCTTCTTCAGCATCCCAAATGGGTTCTCCTTCTTGGTCATACACTTGATCATCCTCCGAAAGCTCCATAATTGTAACGGTACGTCGATTAGGATACTCAAAAGTTATATACCCAACTCCTTGACACTTGAAACACTTTCTCGAGACACCAGTGTTTGGGAGTGTCCGAACCTCAACCTTGGCTTGATCCTTGGTATTACTCAAGATTGGGCTTCTCGAAGAAGAACTCGAGATGGGTCTCGAGGACGAACTCCCTTTGCTGAAAGGAGTGCTCCTCATAGCTGGCCTCACAAGCGTTCTCATAGCTTGTTGCTTCTCGACTTTGTGGGCTAAGTTGTATACATCCGCGAAACTCCAATAAGGCTACAACTCAACAGCATCCGCCACATAGTTTTTCAGCCCTTTAATGTACCTTGTAATGGTCTACTCATGGGGCTCAATTATATCACACTGGATCATCAATTGCTTGAACTCGCGAGTGTACTCAGAAACACGAAGATTGTTGAAGTGAGTTCAATATGAGGAACAAGTCGTGTTGATAGCTCTCGGGTAGGAACCTTTTCTTCATCTCTCTTTTCATCTTTTCCCACAAGCGAATCTTCTCTTTCCCTTCTCGATGACACTGCTGATTCAAGTTCTCCCACCATAAGCTAGCGTACTTTCGAAGTTGAAGGGCTGCCACCTTGACTTGCCTTTCCTTGGGAATCTCTTCATAGTCGAATACTCTCTCAATGGTATGAAGCCGGTCGAGAAACTCTTCGGGGTCCATCTTTCCCTCAAACTCAGAAATGTCCACTCACATATTAATTGGTCGTGCGGGTTGATGTTCTCGAGTTTGCCTCCTATGACTCTTCTCGTCCCGAGTTGATCTCGTAGGACTCTCATCTTCCCCATACCTATCCACAAACTGATTTTCTTCCTCGTCCTCAAAGTATCGAGGAGACTGTGGTTTAAGTTGCCTCCTAGAAGGAGCTGCTGCATATGACGACGTAGCTCTCCAATCTCCTGTTCTAAACGAGCCGAACGGGCCTCCTTCAACGTCATCTCATGTCGGACTCTATTCGCCATCACCGTACGCGCAACGACAGATTTGCAGTCTACCACAACCTGCGCTCACAACAACCCAGCGCTCACACAACAATCGTGCGCTTTCAAACAACCCGGCGCTCAACACAACCATGAGCTCTGATACCAACTGATGCGCCCCTAACTACGGAAACGTGAAAAGGCAACGACGAAGGTGAAAACGCAGGAAGGAACTAACCAACAACGTAAACGAAAAGGATGAAACTTGGACCGCCACTGGATACAGTCGAAGCACCACCAGGACTACCACGAGGGTTGAACGGCACACAACCGAATATAGAAACACCACCGATTATGGGAACGCTCGGATAAAATCTCGTCACGCTTGGATTCCACCAAACGATAAGATAAGTTGCGCAAAGTTCATGCAAGAACTTGACGGCTGTCAAATTTGGGTAAAATATTCAAAGAGTTCTGTCTAAAACCTAAGCACAAGAGTTCTATTTATGGAGAACAAAAAATGGGCTAACTCTAACTCCCCATTTGGCCCAAAATGGTAAAAACCAAAAATCTAATTAAAACAAGTCCAACAAGTAAAGCTAAGGAAATTGGGCCCGACGTCGGCTAACCCGTCTTGACGTCTTCTCGAGCTCCCCTTCTCAAGCTCTCGTTCTCAAGCTGATGAATTAACTCGACCACTTCAATAGCATGAAGGTGCCCCTCTTTTCGAGCGCTCCTCTCGAGTTGGTCCCGACTTGGCCTTACTCGAGCCAACTCGTATCAATGTAGTCCACAGACACAAACATTACTTGATTAATTATTCCGAGAAGGCAAATCGTCTTTGCCCGGTGATTTACCCGGAAACTGCCCATGGAAGATTATCTATTGATTTGAATGGATAAGATTGTGGTTTATGTGATAGAAGAAATTAGCAGCAGAAACATTGTTGTGTATAGTACATTAATATGATTCATCAAAGATAGATGAAGTGGTAAGCCGCTTATCTATTTATCTTAACACCAATAGCATGGGAGAAAAACAGAAATCCTTGCTTATTGATTTTGATCCATGGTTAGTCCGCCCAAAAGGCATAACGATCTGGGCACTATGCGATGGTGGGATCTTTGGGCACATAATAAGATTGATGCTACCTTGAGTATAGATATTATTCCGATATCAATAATGCAAAAGACCATTTTCTTTGTTGCCCACCGGTCTCCAGAGCTTCGCTCCGACTAATCCGGACTTGACCCGAGCGGGATACTTGGCTATGGTGGGTGAGTTTTCCAATAGGGGTAGCTGAGTATGGTAGGTTTCGAACCGATACCTCCTTAAGCGAATCTAAGCTCCTTATTACTTGAACCAACTCATGTTGGTGCAAAAGACCAGTTTTTATTCATGCTAGAGATTGCAGAAAACCAGTAGCAGCAGCAATGACAAGTCCCTCAATTGTGTTTAACATATGCACACAAAAAACAAAACAAAAAGTAGTCAGCTTTCTTTCTGATTATGCGGAGGTGATTCAGATCCCACGAAGATTATTCATTCACTCCGGCAACTTTCCTTCCCTTATAAATATAAATTAAAGAAAACTATTGGGAGTATGTCTATTTTCATTCATTATGTCTATACGTACATAATAAGCATTAAAGCCTAAATATCAACTAAAAAAGTATTACTTGAATAATATAGTTAAGTATCCATAATTTTAAATATATAGAAAACCAAGTGTTGTTTCGTTAAATTTTTAAATATCAGTGTCGCATTTGGCTATGTTATGGAGTTTTTGTATTCTCGGTCAGGGATTAAGTATGTATACTTTTACCAACATTCGGGGGACTTTAACTTGATCAACAAAATTCGAATTAAATTAAATTAGTCCGAGTCGAAAGATATTTTACTATCAGTGTTTTTGCTGAGAAGACTATGATGTATAACTATGTCCTCTTAGACTAAGGGTTGCCTGTGAGTGCTTAGACCACATTGGGGACCAAGTCTATACTTCGATTGGGTTATCATAATTAGATGGGCAAAGAACAGAAGTTGTCGTGGGTCTTATCCGATCTGATGTTTGGTCCTTAAATGATTTGTCTGCGAATTGGATGAAGACTCTGATGAGATAGGCAAAGACTTCCTTTTCAGTTGAAATTGCAGTCTCAAAGACTTACATTAACACAGTGCTCGAAGCAAACTCGTTGCTGTCGCTCTCACTCGATGCGTACAACCAACCTCAATTTAGAGGTTGGTGTGCGGAAACAATCACTCAATCGATGTTGAGCCTGTCCGATGACATCGATACTTAAGTCTATTTACCCCATTCTATGGGAAACAATTACTCCATCGATGGTATTAAATCAAAATTATTTACTATACTAACAAAGACGTAGGAATCCTCCTCGAAACTTTCCTATTTGTTTTACTAAGATTTCACGAAGCGTTCGAACCCTGTGAACATGTCTATGCATTTTTTTTTGTTCGTAAAGGAGCTTTATACACATGGAGTACATATTGGCTCGAGATTTGAAACAATTATCGATCCAAAAAAGTTGTTGCCCTTTACGGGACAGATCAAGATTATGCGAACACGTGAAAACTTGTTATGCATACTTCGTGGGAAACACTATGTTTATGATTTTATCCTTGTCAGGGTCCAACTAATCTCGGGTCTGGGTGAAATATGAGATGTGTATGTCCAAATCCGAGTACCTTCGTGGAGGTTTCGCAATATATTTCCCTTTTAAGGCCGTCCAGTACCTGTAGAGGTCGTGTATAAACAAGCATTAAATAAAGTTTACTAGTGTCATAAAATCATTTTAATACACCCGTTCAGCACCTTTAGAGGTCGAGCATAAAGGTTACTTGTGTTGGATCGTTCAGGAACACTAAGAGGGGGGTGAATTAGTGTTTTTCACTTTTTCGCCCTTTCTTGGTGTAAGCGGAAGCGTACTGTATCACAGCAGAACGTTTCTCAGAATGAGAAATACTTTACTGTAACTGTTATGATTTTGTCGAGTAGGTTTTCGTACTAGTGTTGCGTGATCGTAATGGACACATTGATTTATAGTGGTTCGGCCTTAATTGAACTACGTCCACTTTCCACCAACAAGGTGATTCCACTATATAAAATAATAGGTGCAAAAAGCCCTTGCACTAGGCGTATGTTCCTCTCACAAAGTGAGATTTAGAATCCCGTACAATAGATGATCACTCCTGGCAACGGTCAGCTCCTCACACAGTGGACGTCTTCTCGTTTCCAGCAGAATGATGCTTATCCTCAGCAGTTGGTAGCTCAATGGATTCCACACAGCTCGTTGTCGCTTAATATAATCCTGACTTATCAAAGAACACAGACAACGTTATGTTAGAGTATAAATCCTCACAGATAATTCCTTACAATGAAGAATAGCTTCTTAGAGATTAGCTCGTTTCTGTTTCACAGCGAAGGATTACTTCAGCACTTAGTCGTTCAGCAGAGGATTTCCACACAGATCTTGTCTCTCCTTAAGATAAGCCTGCACTTGCTTAAGAGACAACCACAAAGTTGAATTACAAAGATCACGAAGATAGAAACCACAAAGATCACAAAGAAAACCACAAAGCCACTTAGAAGGTATCCGTCCTACACTCAGTTCGGACGTGCACGGTTACCACAGCCGTGACTCACTGCACTGCACACCGAGTGCCTAGGGTGGAATTTTCCGATCCGTTGGCTTCCACGCAACCTGCTTTACTAACCCTCTGTATCAGGCGTTCAAGACTTCTGCACAGCACCCCTGTGCTCGGGAAGAACTCTTTCCACTCCGGCGGCGTTCCCAACTCCTGCTCTACCCTGCAGGCACGAGACTTCTGGCGCGCACCCGCAAGTGCGTGTCTAACTGCTCAAACTCCGTAGGCTCGAGACTTCCCTGCGAAAAGACACGATAAGAACGGCTTCTTGCCGATGGGTCAGCAACCGGTTACTGAATTCAGAGCAGGTATTCACTTAGCTTCCCTCAGATGATTCGCCGGCTGCTCGTTGAACGCACCGAGGACACCTAGTCGCTCTCAGATGATCAAAGGATCTGTCCTCAACCCCTTGACACTCTCACACGCAGCTTGCAAGAGAAAGAACCAGGAGACACTTAGCACCTTCCGCTCTCCGTCGACGCACAAAGCTCAAAGGAGAAGGAACCAGGAGACCACACAGACGCACAAAGGCTTAGTTTTCTGTCGTCTCTGGTCTGTTTATAAAGGAGAAGGAGGAGGGAGATCATCTAGGCAATCACCGAGATTTATTTCCAAAACTGGCAGCGATGAGACAGCAACGGTCTGCTCAACGTTCACTGTTCCATAGAAGGTAAGAACCAACAGTAACTTCCTTCAACCGTATCAATTAGATAATTTATTTCCAATCTGCATTATCTAATCATTATCTAATCGATTGTGATAATCAAATAAATTTAATTTGATATTTTCTCCCATTACAGCGAGACATTGCTGCAGGGAATCAGAAAGATATTTTGTTTCCAAAAATAAAAATTGGAAAGGCAATCTCATTTTATTTGTTGCCTAAGTGCTTATGATAAAATCATTAGGCTACGTTAAATGAACCTAGACACTCAGAATAATTATCTGAGATAGATTAAAATAAATCTTAGAATAAATCGTGATTATTAAAAATATGTTTCCATATTTTCAACTTCTATGCGTAATATCACAGTAACAGTGTACCGGAACGCAGTAATATATAGCGGTTACTAGCTGTGGTTCAGCAACGCATTGCTCAAGCTCATCACTAAGAATGAACACATAACTTGTGAAACATTACTACTGACCACCAGTAACATGTCGCTTAAGTTCATCATCAAAACCAGGTCAACATTGTCCCCCTTTTTGATGATGACAAAATATAGACTTAGGGATTTAGGGATCGAGCTTGTGTCTCAAATCCCCCTTAAATCCTTAACTCCCCCTGAACTTATTCTTCTCCCCCTTTTTGTCATATCAAAAAGAAAAAGAAAAGAGGATAACAAAGGATAGTTTTATTACCAGTGCAGCAAGAATATGCTAGCACTCAAAAGACAAAGTCAACAGCAGCCAACAGTTGCTGCAATGTATAAAAAAGAAACAGTTTCTAAACAAGTTCAGAAATAGAAGAGCATAGCTCATTCTAGAACAACAGAGCATACACCTAAAGATAGAGAAGAGTAGCTCAATCCTAAACGGAGAGCATGGCTCAATCCTCGGCATTGTCAAGCAAGGTCTGGACCATCTTTTCCAGGCGGGTCAGCCTCTCAGCAAATCCATCCAGCCTCTCAAGAATGGAGCGCCTGGTGTAGCTTAATTCCTCACAGAGGACCTTTTGCAGCTTAGAAGAAGAAGGGGACTCATCCTTGGATGAAGCAGCTGCCTTCTCACGCTTAGCATAGCGCTGTTTGCCAGATTCAGTTGTGGACTTACCACGGACAGAAGCAGCGATCTCTCGCTTGGTTGGCTTTTAATGAAAACACCATCCACATGAATATAGCCCATACTGGCGACAGAATTAGCTCCAATAAGCTGAGTAGTCCATGTGTCCATTTGATTTTCAGGAACAACCTGCTCACCATATATCTGCAGCAGGGCAGTAACAATATGTGCGAATGGAAGTGCCGTGGTCTCATCCTGAACACAAGAAGCCATGTGGCCAAATATAACACTTTCCAAATTCACAGGAATACTTCTCTTAAGGTGAACCATCAGATTCCAATCTCTTGGCATGACCGTGTCAATGCTGCCAATTCGAGGGGCCAAGCAGGACATTACTGCCTTGTGAAACATCCGGTTGCTGAAACTCAGCCCGGTGTTCTGCAAATATCCGCTGACAGCAGCACCTCACCATCATTGATGGTCTGATAACCTTCCAGCTTTCCTTCACTGATCACCCTCAGGTTGTTAACAAGATCAGATTCAAAGAGGCGGCAAACATCAAACACAGAGAAAACAAAGGTTTTCTCATCTACCAACACCTTGATGAATTTAATGAGAGAATCTTCCTTACGAAAGGTAATATTGGCATAGAATTCATTGACCTTTGAGATGGAACCGATGCCATCATATTCACAAAAGGATCGCCAGGTCAACCTTTCAAACATCTCAGCAAAGCAGAGCTCATGTTGAGTAAACCAATCAAAGTCTACACGCTTGCATGCGGCAATATTGCGCTTGGTCATGTTTCTATTTGGCATAGTATCATCAGCAAGAATCCGATTTAACTCAGCCAGAGAAACATACTGATCAACCTTAGGAATAAAAACAGAGGAATCTGCATTTCTCACTTTCTTTTGAATAGGAGAGCCAGAATGCATACCATCCCTTATACCAGCATAAGTTCGCTTCATCCTGGTGCGAGAAGCAATACCCAGAGAAGAGCGAATCGAAGGATTCTGAACAGAGCCGATCACCTCCACATTTTCATCCTCGTCAGGAGTCTCTTCAGCCAAAGAGTCCTGTTCATCGGCGCTCTGGAAATCCTTAGGATCCTCAGCGCTTTTCTTGCCTTTTTCGGCTTGAGTCTCCGCGTCAGTAGCAGGGAAGTTTGCTGCTTTGGGTGACACAGAAGCAGACTTGGTAACCGCCTCAGTTGGAGCGGTTTCCTCCTCAACAACGAGGGTTTTCTCCTTAGCAGCCTCAGGTTCGCCTGGGGTGGTGACATCACCAGTCGGAGCCACATTGTCCTCGGCAGGAACCACAACAGGTGTCTCCTTGGTCTCAGTGACCACCGGAGCAGGGGATTGCAACTTCGAGGGCTCCCCCTCAGTAACTGGCGAAGGCTCCACAACAGAGATTTGCTGGACGGAAGCAGTCACACACCGTGACCGTTTCTTGGGAGTTCCCTTGCCCTTTCCAGATTTCGCGGATTTGGGTGCCATTATTGAAGGAGAAGTGGAGAAGAAGGAAGAAGGTCGAGATTGAAGAAGAAACGAGGGAAGTTAGGGATTTGAAAAGAAACCGTAGGTAGTTTTTGGTTTTATAGAATATTTAAAAGAAGGAAAGAAAAAGAAAATGGAAATGGCACCATAGGAAAATTTTATTTTCCTATCAAAACTTTCTCAAAATAATTAGATGACAATATTATCATCTCAGAGATTTGGATTACATATCCCTAATTCATTTCGTAAATACACAAACCTCTCCTTGTCAAGCGGTTTAGTAAGTATATCAGCAAGCTGTTGCTCAGTATTTATATACTGAATATCAACTTTGCCACATTGTACATTGTCACGTAGAAAGTGGTGTCTCAACTCAATATGCTTAGATCTTGAGTGATAAACAGGATTCCGTGACAAATTAATTGCACTTGTGTTATCACACATAATCGGAATAGCATCAAAATGAAGATCATAATCTTCAAGTTGTTGTCGCATCCATAGTAACTGCGCACAGCAACTAGCTGCTGAGACATATTCAGCCTCTGCTGTGGATAAAGCGACAGTCGTCTGCTTCTTAGAGAACCAGGAAATAAGCATATTTCCAAGTAGTTGACAAGTGCCAGACGTGCTTTTTCTATCAATACGACATCCAGCATAGTCAGCATCAGAGTATCTTATAGGATTCAGCAATGATCCTCTAGGGTACCATATGCCTAAGCTGACAGTTCCTGCGAGGTATCTAAATATCCTTTTAACTGCAGCAAGGTGTGACTCTTTTGGAGCAGACTAATATCTAGCGCATAAGCATACGCTAAACATGATATCAGGTCTCGAAGCAGTAAGATAGAGTAATGACCCTATCATGCTTCTGTAAAGTTTGGAATCAACTTCCTTTCCTCCTTCATTCTTTTCAATTTTGGTATTACTACCAATAGGAGTTGACAAAGGTTTAGCATGCTGAAGCTCAAATTTCTTGAGCAACTGTTTGCTGTATTTTTCTTGATGGATAAAAATTCCATCTGCTGTTTGTTTAATTTGAAGTTCAAGGAAGAAAGTAAGTTCTCCCATGAGGCTCATTTCAAATTCTCCTCTCATAAAGTTAGAGAATTCGGTACAAAGTTTTTCATTAGTTGAACCAAATATGATGTCGTCCACATATATTTGAGCGACTAAAAGATTAGCATCATGTTGCTTCAGAAACAAGGTTGTATCGATCTTTCCACGCCTATATCCCTTTGCTATAAGAAAGGAACTAAGCTTTTCATACCATGCTCGCGGAGCTTGCTTAAGCCCATACAAAGCTTTAGAGAGCTTATAAACATGATTACGATACTTTGGATCGGTGAATCCAGGAGGTTGTTCAACATAGACTTCCTCTTTTGGATCACCATTTAGGAAAGCACTTTTCACATCCATTTGAAATAACTTGAAGTTATTATAGCAAGCATATGCTAGAAGTAAGCGTATTGCTTCTAGACGTGCCACTGGGGCGAACGTTTCATCATAATCGATGCCTTCTTCTTGTGAGTAACCTTTAGCTACAAGTCTGGCTTTATTCCTTATAACATTTCCAGACTCATCAAGTTTATTTCGATAAACCCATTTTGTTCCAATAATGGAACGATCATTGGGTCTAGGTACTAAACTCCAAACTTCGTTTCTCTCAAATTGGTTCAATTCCTCTTGCATAGCAAGAATCCAATTAGGGTCATCAAGAGCATCATCAATGCCTTGAGTTTCATCTTGAGAGATAAAAGCAGAGTATTCACAGTACAAACTTGCTGTATTGTGGGTTCGCACTCCTGTGTGCAAAGAACCTATTACTTGATCAATAGGATGTCTTTTCTTATATAACGAAGGAACACGATTCTCAATTTGAATATCCTGGAAATCACCAGAAGCATTTTCAGTGTGTGCAGCAGGCACTTGCTGTACATCTGCTACAGTGTTTCCGTTCGGATTATTGTCAGCAATCATTTGTTGGGAGGTTTCATTTGATGCTGTTGTTGAGGAATGTGCTACTGCTTCCAAAGCAACTTCCTCCTGTGTCGGAGAATCATCAATTTTAACATTGATAGACTCTACAACAGTTAGAGTTCTTTTATTAAAAACTCTATATGCTTTGCTCGTTAGGGAGTATCCTAAGAATATGCCCTCATCAGATCGAGCATCAAACTTTCCGACACCATCTTTAATGGGTCTCAAGATATAGCACTTACTTCCAAATGGATGAAAGTATGAGATATTAGGCTTTCTGCCTTTATATAACTCATAAGGAGTTTTACCTAATGAGTGTCTCAAATGAATACGATTTGAGATGTAGCATGCTGTGCTTACAGCTTCAGCCCAAAGATTTTTAGCAACCTCACTTTCCAGCAACATGGTTCTCGCCATGTCTTGTAAGGTTCGATTCTTTCGCTCTACAACTCCATTTTGCTGTGGAGTGTATGGAGCAGAGAAATTATGGTTAATACCATATTCTTCACAAAAAGAAGTAAAGTCATGGTTTTCAAATTCGGTACCATGATCCGTTCTTATGCTTCTTAGAGAAACACCTTTCTCATTTTGAAGTTGTTTGACTAACGTTTCAAAGGTTGCAAACGCATCACTCTTGTGAGCTAAGAATTTAACCCAAGTGAATCTGGAGAAGTCATCTATCACAACTAATCCATAACGTTTACCTCCAAGACTTTGAGTCCTTGTTGGACCAAATAAGTCCATATGAAGTAAATCAAGCGGAGCGTTGCTTGAAATCATATTTTTACTTTTAAAGGATACCTTTGTTTGTTTGCCAATAGAACAAGCTTTGCAAATCTGATCACTGTCAAACTTGATTTTAGGCAAACCCTTAATGATGTCCTTTTTGACAAGTTTGGACAGCAAGTCGTAGTTAGCATGTCCCAACTTTCTATGCCACAGAGTAGCTTCGTCCTTAACGGACAAGAGACAATTTTCTCCAGCGGAGATGTTCTTAAAGGACAGGATATAGATGTTTTTCTTGCGTTCACCAATGGAGCACGTAACATCATCCCGTGAAACAGTACATGTTTTCTCATTGAAGGCAACATGATAGCCCTTATCACACAATTGACTAATACTAATCAAATTGTGCTGGAGTCCTTTGACATAAAGAACTCCTTCAATGGTGAGGGAGTCAGAACAGCAAATGGTTCCTGTTCCTTTAACCATCCCTTTTCCATTATCACCAAAAGTGACAGCACCACCATCCTGGAAAACCAGTGTGGAGAATAAGGAGACATCTCCTGACATGTGCCTCGAACAGCCACTATCTAAGTACCATACATGGTCCTTAGCGATGGACATGAAGCATCCCTGAAACAGAGAAAGAACTTAAGTAAGTCGTTCTTTCCATTTGACAATAGAACCATCAATTTTAGAAGAAATGCCACGCATATCATTTCGCCGCACATTGCAATTTTTAATGAAATGATCTGGCCTTCTACAGTAGTAGCAAAGTCTAGGTATCCTTTGAATAATATAATGAGACTCGCCATTCCTAACATGAGGAGGAACATATTTCCCATGAGGTGAATGCTTCTCATTTCCAGAATCATGCATCTGATGCATACGTAAATTCGTTTTTTTGTTTGCAGCATCAAGTTGCTGCTGCAGTTCCTCAATCTTTGATTTGGATTCAGAAACCTTCTTTATCGCTTTCTTAGCCTTTGCTGATAACTCTTCCTTAAGAGAAGCGTTCTCAGCACTCAAGAATTTATTCTCCTTCTTAAGGGCTTTATTGTTTGCGGATAAAGACTCAATTTTATCATAGAGTTCAGAGAAAAGATTCTCAATATCTTTAGCAGATAGATCAGAAGGTGAGAAAGCGTTTACCTTCTCAGTTTCAGCATCGGTTTGCGCCATATAGCAAATGTTTGCTATTTCGTCATCCTGATCTGATTCCTCATCACTATCACTCCAAGATGCCATCATGGCATTTTTCTTGTATTTTGAAGATTTGCCCTTCTCATTCAAAAGTGGGCAATCTGGTCGCATATGACCAGGTTTGTTGCACTCATAGCATACACCACCTTTACTTTGGTGTGGTTTAGTATTCTTCTTTTTAATATCTCGCTTTCCCTTAAAGCGATTTTTGCGAAAATACCTTTTGAATTTCCTTGCCATCATGGAGACTTCATCCTCAGATTCATCGGACATTTCAATACATCCTTTAAATGCAACAGCATTGGATTTCTTTTCTTCAGCAAACTTGTTCTCATTCTCATAAGCGACAAGAGAACCAAGTAGCTGTTGAAGACTTAAGCTCGTTAAGTCCTTTGCTTCTTCGATTGCCGTTTTCTTGGCTTCCCAAGTTTTAGGCAAAGAGCAAAGTATCTTTCTGACCAACTCAGAATTAGAAATTGTTTTGCCAAGTGATTCCATGGCATTAGTGATTTCGGTGAGTCTATCAAACATTTGATTTATTGACTCATCCTTTTTCATCTTGAATGCTTTGTATTGAGTTACTAATGCATTCACGTTGGATTCATTGACTTGTTCTGTTCCATCATAGATCAAAGCAAGTCTATCCCACATTTCTTTCGCCGGCTTACAAGTAGAGACGGGATTGAATTCGTTTTCAGCAAGAGCGCACACTAAATAGTGCCTTGCTTTAGTATTGAGAGAAATAGTTATCTTTCTTTCATTTTCATGCCGAATGTCGTTCGGATTAGGTGGAGGAACTATTAGATCTCCTTCCATAATAATATGCCAGCAATCGGCTTCTTTTGCTCAAATGAACAACTCCATTCCCATTTTCCAATATGAGAAGTGTTGTCTTGCAAAGAGCGGTGGACGTTCGGTCGAATGACCATCAGTCAAGAGCATTGACATTCTGTTCAGTACTCAGCAGCACCTTACTGTGATTAATGTAAGACTTTCAGCAACAAGCTGTTTTGGTTCAGCAACAGAGTTCTGTACTAGCAATCACACAGAAAGCTTTCCAGCAAACCCGCTCTGATACCAATTGTTGGATCGTTCAGGAACACTAAGAGGGGGGTGAATTAGTGTTTTTCACTTTTTCGCCCTTTCTTGGTGTAAGCGGAAGCGTACTGTATCACAGCAGAGCGTTTCTCAGAATGAGAAATACTTTACTGTAACTGTTACGATTTTGTCGAGTAGGTTTTCGTACTAGTATTGCGCGATCGTAATGGACACAGTGATTTATAGTGGTTCGGCCTTAATTGACCTACGTCCACTTTCCACCAACAAGGTGATTCCACTATATAAAATAATGGGTGCAAAAAGCCATTGCACTAGGCGTATGTTCCTCTCACAAAGTGAGATTTAGAATCCCGTACAATATATGATCACTCCTGGCAACGGTCAGCTCCTCACACAGTGGACGTCTTCTCGTTTCCAGCAGAATGATGCTTATCCTCAGCAATTGGTAGCTCAATGGATTCCACACAGCTCGTTGTCGCTTAATATAAACCTGACTTATCAAAGAACACAGACAACGTTATGTTAGAGTATAAATCCTCACAGATAATTCCTTACAATGAAGAATAGCTTCTCAGAGAGTAGCTCGTTTCTGTTTCACGGCGAAGGATTGCTTCAGCACTTAGTCGTTCAGCAGAGGATTTCCACACAGATCTTGTCTCTCCTTAAGATAAGCCTGCACTTGCTTAAGAGACAACCACAAAGTTGAATTACAAAGATCACGAAGATAGAAACCACAAAGATCACAAAGAAAACCACAAAGCCACTTAGAAGGTATCCGTCCTACACTCAGTTTGGACGTGCACGGTTACCACAGCCGTGACTCACTGCACTGCACACCCAGTGCCTAGGGTGGAATTTTCCGATCCGTTGGCTTCAACGCAACCTGCTTTACTAACCCTCTGTATCAGGCGTTCAAGACTTCTGCACAGCACCCCTGTGCTCGGGAGGAACTCTTTCTACTCCGGCGGCGTTCCCAACTCCTGCGCTACCCTGCAGGCACGAGACTTCTGGCGCGCACCCGCAAGTGCGTGTCTAACTGCTCAAACTCAGTAGGCTCGAGACTTCCCTACGAAAAGACACGACAAGAACGGCTTCTTGCCGATGGGTCAGCAACCGGTTACTGAATTCAGAGCAGGTATTCACTTAGCTTCCCTCAGACGATTCGCCGGCTGCTCGTTGAACGCACCGAGGACACCTAGTCCCTCTCAGACGATCAAAGGATCTGACCTCAGCCCCTTGACACTCTCACACGCAGATTGCAAGAGAAAGAACCAGGAGACACTTAGCACCTTCCGCTCTCCGTCGACGCACAAAGCTCACTTAGACCACTTAGACCACACAGACGCACAAAGGCTTAGTTTTCTGTCGTCTCTAGTCTGTTTATAAAGGAGAAGGAGGAGGGAGATCATCTAGGCAATCACCGAGATTTATTTCCAAAACTGGCAGCGAGGAGACAGCAACGGTCTGCTCAACGTTCACTGTTCCATAGAAGGTAAGAACCAACAATAACTTCCTTCAACCGTATCAATTAGATAATTTATTTCCAATCTACATTATCTAATCATTATCTAATCGATTGTGATAATCAAATAAATTTAATTTGATATTTTCTCCCATTACAGCGAGACGTTGCTGCAGGGAATCAGAAAGATATTTTGTTTCCAAAAATAAAAATTGGAAAGGTAATCTCATTTTATTTGTTGCCTAAGTGCTTATGATAAAATCATTAGGCTACGTTAAATGAACCTAGACACTCAGAATAATTATCTGAGATAGATTAAAATAAATCTTAGAAATTAAAAATATGTTTCCATATTTTCAACTTCTATGCGTAATATCACAGTAACAGTGTACCGGAACGCAGTAATATATAGCGGTTACTAGCTGTGGTTCAGCAACGCATTACTCAAGCTCATCACTAAGAATGAACACATAACTTGTGAAACATTACTACTGACCACTAGTAACATGTCTCTTAAGTTCATCATCAAAACCAGGTCAACAACTTGTCTCATAAACATTTGAATAACTTTATTAGTATTATTATTATTATTATTATTATTATTATTATTATTATTATTTGGTTGGGCATCTCGAGTTATTTAGATCTTCTATAATGAAGAATAAATGAATATGAGATAAAGTCAGTATAACAGTAATTAAATTAAGTACCCAAATGAATTTACCAGCCAGAGCGAGTGGCTTGGATTTTAGTCTAATTACAGAGACGAGGAGATAGACCAAGAGTCACTTGATCTCCTCGAGGATTTTAATCCGCAAAATAGAGAGTATTTTGAACATATGAATTTATATTAGAAAATCCTTGCATCAGTCTATTCTCGAGCTGCACAATTGTTTGAGAATCTGCAGGTTATGATGTATTATTTATCCTGAGACCCATGGGAAATTTGGATTCACTAGGTTTGAGGACTGGCTGGAAAGGTTGATCGAAGAGAAACGGGAAGACTTCTACCGAATGAAGGGTGAACTGGATACGCTACGTTTTCCAGGTATCAAACTCGAATATTAATGGATAACAAAGGTGTGTTATTAGTGAAGAAATCGGGAAGGCAGAAGGAGAAGAAGAGAAGGCTATTGAAAAAATCGGAAAGGCAGAAGGAGAAGAGGAGAAGACAATGAGAGGGGGAAGCAAAATGTTTTTTTTTAACCAATCTGTCCTTTTTTTGTTTTTCTACAGTAGTATAAATATAGCTAATAGAATCAGTTTGTTACAACCAATTCAACATATTATAGATCAGGAAGATTCAACTTAATCCAACATTCCCCCTCAAGTGAATCAGTTGATGCTTGACCGAGAGCTTGCTTCGCATAACATGTAACCGCTGCATTGGAACCACTTTAGTCAGCGGGTCTGCAAGTTGATCCTCCCATGAAACATGCTTCACCTTTAAGCTCCCTTTCATAACTTTATCTCTAATGAAAAGATAATTAATCTCGACATGCGGATTTTGACCAAGATGGAGTGCACTTAAATTGACACAATAAAGCACCGGTGGAGTTGAGTATGGAACCTGCAACTCCTTCAGTGAAGATTCTGTCCATACAACATCAGCGGTACCATCTGTGAGTGCTTTATATTCAGATTCCGTCCTAGACCTAGATACCACTTTCTGTTTAGTAGAGTTCCATGAAATAAGATTCGATCCTAAGAAGGTGCAAAATGCTCCCGTGCTCTTTCGATCATCGGGACAACTTGTCCAATCCGCGTCCGTATAACACGATAGAGTAAAACATCATTAGCAGAAATAGTAACTCCATAATTCATTGTTCCATTCAAGTAGCGCAATATTCTCTTCACAGCCTGCAAATAAGTGATTCTTGGAGCATGCATGAATTGACAAGCCTTATTTACGGGAAAACTTATGTTAGGTCTTGTGATTGTACTATATTGCAAAGCTCCCACAATGCTGCGATATTCCGAAGGATCTTCTAGAAGCTCTCCATCGTATGCTGACAGACAAGAATTTGAAGCCATTGGAAATTGGTTTACAATTTGTCATGCCAGCATTCTGTAAGTGTTCTTTGACATACTTTTCTTGACACAAATGAAGGTTCTTATCTCCTCGCGTTAGTTGAATTCCAAGGAAAAAGGATAGAGCGCCCAAATCCTTCAAAGAGAACTGCATGTTGAGCTTCTCCAATAGAGAATGAATAACACCTGTAATACCCTAAATTTTTCATTGAGTTTACTTTATTTATTTTATTAAATTTTTAAGTCAAAAATTACAAAACCCTCCAAATTGAAGCCCTAGCCCATATACATGGTCATGTGTCTTAAAAAATTGAATAACATGGCCAAGGTTCATTTAAAAGCCCAACTTTATTGCTATTTCTTTCAAGTGACAAATTTTTGTTTTATTTTATATGTCGTTATCGGAGAGATTTCTTTTCCTCTGATTCATCTCTTTCACACGATATCTCCATAATCCCCTTTCCAAAAGAAAAGAAGAGAAGATTATCCCACAAATTATCAGACAAATCCTTCTAAGGGGAGATAATCAGACATTCCTATGAGAGGCTACACCCCCTCTGGAAATCGGAGGCCAACTCCTCCTCCCTACACATCAATGTCGGAGGCCAACTCATCCCGACATATACATAGAAACTGGAGCCAAGGACTCCTCATCTTTAGGGCTGACGAGCCAAAGCCTCCCGACCAGCTGACACCCTTCTCTCCGACGACACCGCCTCCTGCCACCACCACAACCCAAGCATGGTGCTCCAAGGCAGCCTTCTAACGGATTCCCCGACGTTCTTCTTCCTCCCAGGTAATCCCGGGACGAGGCAACCCCTTGGTGAGTTTTTCAGTCTTGTTACTCATAATCATGCAGCCACTCTTTCACCTTAGAGCATGGCTGACCACCTTTCGTATTTTTTTGAACTCGTTGCGTGTGACATGTGAACGTGAAATCGAGCCCCGACGGAGCAAGACAACCTTGGTCAGAATGCAGGGTAGGTGTTCGACGGGTCATAACTTTCCCGTCGGGTGTCGGATCGATGCAAAATCAGATGGTATCTCTACCTTACTTGATTATGCATCTTTTTCAATTTGTTTCAGGTTATTTGGAGTCTCATAGACTGAAAAACGTGCTTGGAAGCGTCGGAGAACCTTCGGATTTCCCAGTTTCGCCGTCTCCTAGCATTGCAGGCCAAAATGGGGTCCATTTTGAAGGGGTTATGCATGTCGGTTGACTCCGACATCTTATACAGAATGATCCCCAATGGGTGATGGTCTTGAAAAAAATTTTATTTCATTTTTATGATGACTGACAAACCAAAGGGGGGAACACGGACGAGGTTGTGGAATCCAGTGTTGTAACAGCATCGGAAAATGCAAGTTTGGAAGAACCAAGGTTAGTGCCTCTCTTCAGTGCGTGATGCGGGCCAGCAGTCCCGGTGTGTGCTCTCTTGTGAAGGCGGGGCGAGGCGACAAGCCATCGCCCGCCAGCAACAATAATGACAACGGTCACGAGTCGACTGTTCGGGACTGACGGGGCTCGACGGGATCGCGGGTCTCTTTATTAGTTCCTATTGTATTGGAATAAAAAAACAGAAAGATCCATTTATGACAATTTTTCGTTATTCTCCCCTATGTGGGCTGGGGTTTGAAGGGGCGTGACCGAGATAGGACTCCGGAAGCTAAGGGCGTGCGTACAGTTTGCGGCTAGCCTGCATACTGCAATCCCACTTCCGAGGGGATCTCGAGATATCCAACCATTGGATCGTCTCCAAACATTTCAGACATAAAATAGACTGAAAGACGGTTGCATATATGTGTATTTCAACCGTTAAAGTTTCTCGTAGATTTGAACATGAATCAATGAACAGAACACATGCAGAGATGTACTTTCTATACGTCGCAGTCCCGTTCTTAATGAGATCCCAATTGATCTCACCGTTAGATCGCCACCAAACTTGACAGACATGTTTGTCAATTGCATATGATCATTTAGACATATTGTGCGTATTTTCACTTACACATATGTTACTTTTTCTATTTTTCTTGGAGGTGTTAATTTGTAGTAAATAAAGAAGTCTGCATGAATGTACGACTTTGTGATTTCATAAGTCGAGATCCCGCAATTCAATTAATATGTCATCTTAATGAATGATTGGATTTTTTCATTCTTTTGATAATATATCCCACTTTTTCTTGTTTTCGTTGCATGAATATCCGACATTGTTTCAAGGATTCGACAAGATGTATCTCGGAGATGGAGTTCAAGATTGAGGCGCGCGAGGGGAACCCGTAGAGGAGGCACGTCACTAAAGCGGCCCCAACTGATGAAGCCTTAGCCGATGACATGCCATCCCGACGGGCCTCAGGTAAATGAGGGAGGTGCGGGCTTCCCGAATGTAACGGGCTGTGGGCCCAAGTGCATAGGCCCACGGTCACCATCCTTTCACGCCCCCTTTAATCTCAATAATTGTCTGTGCTTGTTCGCATGCCTTAGGCCCATAGGTTTATTGTCGCATTTTTTTTGCTATCAACGAGTATGAGTTCGGGCCCAAAAGCCCGAATTGGGTCCAATGCCCGTAAACAAAGAAATTTTTGGAGCAACACCACTGTTTCGCTTCTTAGAATGTAAAAGTTAGTAAATAGGGATACCTGAACCAACGGTTTTTCTAACTTAAACCGTTTTATAAATAAGTCGGTGGCGACTCCGAAATAGCTTACCTAGGTTGAGCCACATCAACCATTTTTTTACGGAGCCATCATGGATGAGGGAAGGTGACACAAGCCGCTCCCGGTTTTCCCGAAGACTCCTTTTTGGGATCATTCTCCGCTTCTCGCTCGTCGCCTTCGGACGATCGAGCGAGGGCCTGGGTAGGTCCGATTAGGAATCAAGAGAGGATCAACCCTGCTCTTTTCCGCAGTGCTTTAACGCCCGAGTCTTGACATTGACCGGAGGAGCATAGGGGGAGTAGGCCTCGGATCCGCCTGTCTTTCGAACCGCCGTCGCGTGCCGCGAGGTTACCGAAGGGCGCGCGTACAACACCATTATCTGATCCGGTGATGATTATGTCATGCACATATACTAGAATGATGGTCACCGTCGTTTGGGAAATCTGAAAAAATAACAAGGCATCCGCTTTGGAGTTCGTAAATCCCCAACTAAGAAGACAACCACTCAACTTTAAGTACCAAGCTCGGGGACTTTGTTTCAGGCCATAAATTGCTTTATGCAACCTACAAACGTAACCTGATTTATCTATATAGACAAAACCCGGTGGTTGATCCATGTAAACGTCTTCATGAATATCTCCATTTAAAAATGCATTATGGACATCAAGTTATCAAAGGCACGAACCAAAGGAAATAGCCAATGAGAGTATAATACGAAGAGTATGCTGTTTAGCTACTGGGCTGAAAGTGTCAATATAATCGATATCCGTCATTTGGTGATATCCCTTTGCTACTAAGCGTGCTTTGCGTCTTTCCAAAAAACTGTCTGATTTCATCTTCACGCGGTACACCCATTTGCTACCAATGACTTTATGCCGAAGATCTCGAGGAACAAGTTCCCAAGTATTGTTCTGCATTAAAGCCTTTAACTCTTTATTCATAGCATCCTTCCATTGTGGGTCTTCCAATACTTCAGTTAGGGATGTGGGTTCTGATGGCAAGGTGTCGGTAGGTGGGGACGGGAAAGTGCAACTTGTAGAAAAGAGTTTTGGCTTATGGTCCCGGCTTTTGATCGTGTTACTATAGGATGTACATGCAGACCCACCGACTAAAGTGGTTCCAACGCAGCGGAAACATGCAATGCGAAGCAAGCTCTCGGTCAAGCATCAACCGATTCGCTTGAGGGGGAATGTTGGATTAAGTTGAATCTTCCGTATCTATAATTTGTTGAATTGGTTGTACCAAACTGATTCTATTAGCTATATTTATACTACTGTAGAGAAACAAAAAATGGACAGATTGGTTAAAAAAAAATTTTTTGCTTCCTCCTCTCGTTGTCTTCTCTTCTTCTCCTTCTGCCTTTCCGATTTCTTCAATTGTCTTCTCTTCTTCTCCTTCTGCCTTTCCGATTTCTTCATGGGAGCTAGGCTAAGTCTAGTAAAAATCGATGATGGGACCCCCTCGCCCGTTTACGGTGCAACCCAAAAAGGGTGCCCGTGTGTGGTCCTGTTCAACCCAAAAAGGGTGCCGGCTTGTGAGCCCGTATGTAGCCTTGGGTTTGAGGAAGCGTATTGAAAGGGTTACTATATAGCAAACCCAATCTCACATCGGATATAGAAAAGAGTCCGACCTAATATATATAATCTAGCGGGCTAATCCTTTTATAGCCAATTGGTTTTAGAGAGGAACCCGCTAGACTTGTATGTTGGGCTCGGCATATGGATCGGTCCGATATTTTAACAATTAGTCATGTTAGTCGAAGATGAGATCTCATCTGCCTCAATGCCTTCTGTTATAAGGGTGTCCATTCAATGTTGGATGGGTCTCCTGGGAAAGCGTGGGGAGATGACGAGATGAGAACGAACAAGCATGCATTCATTAGAAGGAATCTGGATGAATTCGCCATCCGAAGAGGCTTCAAGGGATGCCTTGTGTGACACGCTCATCAGCTCGAGCATTCATGTCACATAGATTACATGCAAAAATGGAGCATCCGAAAGGACCTGACTTGTGTTCATTTAAAGTAGTTTTAGGAGATATTCCTTATTTGATCGGAATCGGACAAAGGAATCTGTCTTATTAAACGAAAAGAACGACGTTACAGATACTGCCTGAGGTATTCGTCCACGCGGGTATAACGGACTTCGGGGTAAAGCTTCGAGGCTTCTTCTCCTCCCTCTCCGATCTCGAAGTTCGTTAAGCAGCCTTCATAGAATATGTGATAGTAATGAGTGACTCCCACTTGCGATGCATATGCCATTCCTAGTATTCCAAAAATAATAAGCCAAAGTATGATTAGATAAACCAGTCTTAGAACATGTAAATTATGTTATAATCAGGTGATTTTGTATGGTGATACCCCTCATTGAAGCCAAGAACTCTTCTGCAGGGATGCTAATTTTCTCCAGTTCGATGCTTTTCATCTTCTCCCATATTTCAACTATCTCCCTCTGTGAGAGGATGTTCTCCGGAGGCCTCAGGTAAAGGGTCTTGTTCAGGGTCCTCGGATCATCTATTGCTTTTATCGTGTATGTCCCGATATCATCCTCGTCTAGGAAGACAGCTGCAGACGGCAAAGCCATCGATCAGGACATGGCATGGATCTAAGAAAAGGGATTTACCAAATGGTTTGTTTACCTTTGACATTGCCGTCGCCATAGAGTCGGACGGTGTGCTTAGGTGGTGCAAGTGTCTCGAGCTGGCAGAGGTTTCCTACGAAGTATCCACTGAAGCAGTTGGCGGACACGTATGTGAAGGGGATCCCAGCTTCCTCTATCGCTTTCCTCACCACCATCTTCTCGTCGAAGGTCACTCTTCCAGGTTCCATGGCGTTGCTCATCTGTGCTGGGTCCATACCAAATTCCGAAGGCAGGAACCTCTACAAAAAGCACGTGAGCGTGTTCCAATACGAGACTACATCGCCAGGAGTTGCAATAACCATGCAAATTGTACGGATACCATTAAAAGATAAAAGGAAACTCACTAAACTACTGAATAAAAATGCTTGCACAATATTATACACAAAATATTAGTTTTTTTTTGTACTCTCTTTTGCTGAAATGGTTTAGTAGTCGGGATTCTTTGTCCCACTTGCACTATGTTTGGCTCAGTGGGATTCATCGGAAGATGTGGACAACAGTCAAATTTTTTACGTTTTCCCTTACAATTTTACTCTCATGATTGAAAGGAATGCGTTCATTTAAGAGCTCGAATGTTGTGCAACTTGAGGAAGATAATCAAACTTCCAAAAAAGTTAGCTTTATAAACTAATGTTAGTTTATTATTTACAATAAAAAATTAGTATTATGAAGAGATTTTTACTTATGAAATATCTATTTACCTTTAATTCTTATCACAAAAAATTGCCTGCATCTATTATTATTATTATTTTTTATTTTCTCACAACTCGCTAAGACCATGAACTCTACATCCTAAATCGTCTTTTGTTGTGTGGCTACAATTTTGTCGTGATTATTATTATAACTCATTTAAATAATATTATATTCTGCAAATGGGACTCTGTCGGTAGTTGGTTTAGATCTCATTTAACATTTATTGGTGCAGACAGAAACACTCAACAGTGTATCATAAGAAGACACCCTTTAACATTAAAATTCCATTTTTTCCTTAAATTGATAAAGCATTGTTAATTCCTTTTATATACATACGAGTAGAAGGGTATAAACGTCACATAAAATTAACCCCTCATAACTAGATCAATCATCCTTTCTTGTTTTAAAGGCTTTCTTTTTATTATTTGAATCGAACTAGAAAATATTTATTATAAATTTTTATTCCAATTATCAGGATACAGGCATTAATAAAAGAATGATTATCGAAGTTTCTCACAGAAATGCACAAAGCATAACATAAATTAACCGGCTTTCCTCCTTTTAGGGGAGGGAGGGAGGATGGGTTAAAGCCTCTCACCTTAATATTTCCTGCTTTCTTGATGGCCTCAACCAGCTTGAGCTGCAGCAAGATGTTGTGACTCCTGAAATGGACACCCGACATGGCGGAGATGACTACATCGACCTGCCTGACTGCGTCCACGAGGCTCTCCATGTCCGAGAACGATCCCTCTATGAGACGGGCGCCCTGCTTCTTGAAGGACAACAGGGTCTGGAACTTCTCGATGTCCAGTCCGACCTCCGGGCGCATGAGGACGTAGGTCGGGCGGCCTAGCTCGAGGCTAGCCTTCACGATCCGGCGGCCGATGTAACCGGTCCCGCCGACGACTAGCACCTTGGTCTTGGCCGCCATGGTTCGCTTAGAGGTGAGATTTTGGGCGCTAACTCGATAGAAACTTGGGGTTACTTAATATCCACGTGACGGCACAATGACCGATGAAGTTTCCAGAGACTGTTTATATCGTGGGGGGTTTGGTTGGGATAGACTTTGAGTAAAAGCTGTCTGGAAGACTTTTGGCCGCTACTCAATTCCCTAAATATATATTAATATAATATCTGAAACTTATAAACAACCCTAATGCTTCAAGAAGAAACTAACCAGATATGTCAAACCCAGTTCGGAGTGAGGAATCTTAGCTGAATTTCGATGTTAAAATTTTTAAATTTTAATTATTACTTTTATTTGAATCGAACAAAATGTATTGAAGTATGTAATAATCAGTTTATTTTATTTATATGAAACAATTTATTTTCTAATTGTACCTACTCTTTAAGAAATGGCACGTGTATAAATCCATCGTGTTTACAAAAAAGCTACCCCAAGAGATCGTGTATGAGAAAAAATGCTTGTTAACATGTCTTGTGAAAATCCTAAGTTTTGAGTGAGCCCCCAGAGAGAAAGCGCATGTTGCTGCTACGTCTTCCCCTTTTTCTATGTTGAGGTGATTATCGTTAATCAATACTCCCTTTCATTTTAAGCATGTGCTCTAAATCTAATGTTGGGATGATGAAGAGGAGTGAATAACTAAGCAAACAAACTAATAGACCCGCATTCATTGATTAACCAAATTGATAGACCCAAATTGATGATGGGGGCAAGCGAACAAACTAAGCAAAATGACAGCCCACATTCATTAATTAACCAATAGACCCGATTTAGAAAAGACCGTTCACCTACTGCCCCAAATTTCCCCCAAATCAAATACATATTCTAATATTAAAGATCTTTTCACAAAAATGATTAAAAAAATAGTAACAACAGTCTACTGCTCTTAACTCAAACTTACCTTTGCCACGCATACTTACTACTTATACGGAGCTATAAGTTTTGTATTGTATTTCTACGGCATTGATTGTTTTCTTTTTTTTTTCAACTTTCTTCGTATGATTTTCTTATAATCTAACAATTTGGGAAAAAAGTCTTTGAACGATTTATAAAAAAAAATACTTCAATTTTCAAATAAGAATGGGAGGGGAGAGTTTGGTATGGTATGTATGGTATTTGTTGTACCTACAAATATGCTTGTCGTCGGAGCAAAGTTTCCTAAACGAACATTTTTTTGGAGAATGTTTCCTAATTCTTCCAATTTATAGAAATTGACTAGGAGGAATCATCTAATATTACAATTAGCCTCATCAGTCTTCATTTGTAAGCCACCAGAGAAAGCTACAAGTTTCCCAACATCATCGCATATTTATGACTAAGAATTGGCTTCGACACGCCGGATCTGTCGGGAATATCCTTTCTACTTCGCTATAAGTGGGCGAGTTTACTTAACGATTCCCACGTTTTCAATCCAACCGTGGGGGTCAAGACTCCATCGACCTTTCCTATTTCCTCCTAGACTAAATGTTTCATCTTCTTTTTCTTATCAAACAGCACTAGGATCCTTGTTGTTTTTACAAGGTCCAATTGACATTCTATTATCTCGTGTTAATTTTCTTCTATTTCAGCCAAGTTTAAGTTTATCTTAATCAATATTAAGACAACAATGACAGATTTATAGCTTTTTCCATAACAATGATCTAAGTATCATCAAGTTTTGAGAAAATGCTAATTGTACGCAAACACAGATCTTTTGACAATTAGTAACAAGTTATCGATATTATCGTTCTTTCATATCAATTTGGACTATAGAGAAACAAATTTTAATACATTACATTAATTTTATACAACGAAAAAAAAAAAGAACAAGGTTCAAAATCTTGCCTTTAAAATGGGATACTCATGGAAAGGATCCAGATCTGAAAGCATGTGGGGGACAATTTGCTGCCAGGTTTGTGTGCGAATCAGAAGAGAGAAGAATAGTTTTCTTGGGTGCCCCTTGGTAATTTTACTATAAGAAAAAGGGATTTCTTTTTATAAACTACGACAGGTTGTATGAAAACAATTAACATAATAGCCATACTTTTCGCATTGTTATTGGTCATATTTTCGCTTATTAAATATTTACTTGATTATATGTCCAATTATAATCTGCCATGCCATTTTTTTCCATACACCCATTCTCACCTTATCAAGGAAAACTCAAATCTTGAATTGGTTAAATACAATCACAGTCAACTTCCCAGCTAACTAAAGGTTCCAGATTTTTTAAAATTTAATACCTAAAAATTCATTAGAGTTGAAATTCTGAGTTACCATTTACGAAGTTAAAAACTATAAAAATATTCAAATGATTTTTTAAAATGTTTTAAATAAAAGATTGCTATATATATATATATATATATGGACAAACTAAGTAGGGCCGAAAAGAATTATACAATTTAAGAACTTCTACTGCGTGTTTGATTTCATAATCGCAGTCGGAATGGAATGGATTTGGTTTCATTCCAATTCCGATGTTTGATTTCACCAAAATGAAAATGGTCGGAATTGCATTCCATTTCATCTCATTTTTCATTCCTTCCATTTCCTTCCCAAAGTACGGAATGGGCACCCCATTCCTTCCGTTTCTCCATTTCATTTCGCTTATCATTCCATTTCTTTCTCCGTTTCATTTATCTGATTATTCCATTCATTTATCCATTTCATTTCGCTTACCATTCCATTCCTTTTTTCCGTTTCATTTACCTTATCGCTCCAGTCATTTATCCACTTCATTTCGCTTATTTTTCCATAAAATCAAACATCCCATTTAGGGGTGAGCATTCGGACCGGACTCGGATATCCGAGTCCGAAATTCACTCAAGTCCGAACTTCCGAATTCTTTTTTTTTAAGTCCGAGTCCAAGTCCGATTTCATATAATTCCGAACTTCCGAGTCCGAAATTAATTCGGACTCGGAATTCGGATAATCCGAAATTTCCGAACTTCGGATTGTGAATAAGTGCTACACATTTTGAATTGGAAAAAGAATACATTCCAACCACATCCAACAAAAAGATGCAACATCCTAAGCCGATGCAACAATACTCCAAGCTTAAGATTAAAACTAGTCTAAAATTTGATGTCCACGTAAGATTAATAACGATTCTCATAACGATAATAATTGCAAAGCTAGATAAAAAAGAGCAAGGGAAGCCACTTGAAAGCATCTTCTATAAGTCTTCATTCTTGAATACTTCAAATGTCCTCAAAATTCGAATACGCTTTCATACCCATGTTTTCAAAATCTACAATTCAAATTAAGTAACGTTAGTCCCAAAAATAATACCAAAATCTACAATTTAAATTCGAAATGATATTTGTTGACACAACAAATATAACTAAAAAATCAACATTACCATCTTCGAGTTTTTCAATATCATCTGTATCTTCTTCAATATCAATAGGTGAATAAGAATCTCGAAGCCAATCTTGCGTGCATAAGAGAGATTCCACAATTCTAGGAGATAATGAACTTCGAAATGCATCAAGCACTCGACCTCCAGTACTAAACGAAGACTCTGAAGCAACAGTAGATATAGGAATTGATAAAATATCACGAGCCATTCGGCCGAGAATGGGAAGTCTATAACTCAACACTTTCCACCATGCCAAAATGTCAAATGACTCGATATCATCCTCTAGATCCTCAGCCAAGTACTTATCCAACTCCGACT
Source organism: Melastoma dodecandrum (assembly GCA_029817715.1). Taxonomy (NCBI): domain Eukaryota; kingdom Viridiplantae; phylum Streptophyta; class Magnoliopsida; order Myrtales; family Melastomataceae; genus Melastoma; species Melastoma dodecandrum. The sequence goes on along the minus strand of JARUPY010000279.1, from coordinate 2,524,134 downwards.
TGTTACTTTCACCATGTATTTGTTCCGCCTTCTTGAAACGATTCTTTCTTCGTCTCGTCATATTCTCATAGAGTCATCATCATCATCATCAACATCATTAACGCTCCTATGTCACCACTTGAGAAGGAGCTGGTGAAAACTTGTATTTGTAATCATTATACAATTCATAAAGTGAACTCTTCACATTTTCAAATAGTTGCTCACCTTTTTCAGCTTCATACATATCTATCAAAGTAAATCTCAAGAACTTCAACTTTTGCCTCGGGTCAAGAACTACTGCAAAGTATAACAACATGTTCATTTTCCCAAATGCACCCCAATATTTGTCATACTTCGCTGCCATTTGTGATGCCATCATAGACAAATCTATATCACCACTCTCCTTCCATTTTCTAAAAAGAGCATGAAGATTTGCAATATCATGAAAGAAAGAATGCGCACTTATAGACTTTGATCCGGAAACCTTCAAAGTCAAGTTGTAAAATCTCTTCAAAATGTTTACCAACCTTTTCACAATCTCCCAATCCTCATGAGTAGGCAACACTTCACATCCATTATCATCTTTAAGATCAAACTTCATCAAACGATCCAATTGTTCATATCTCACAAAAGCCTTTTGTAACTTTTGAGCTGCATCCAACATCTTGTAAGTAGAGTTCCATCTAGTGGGTACATCCAAACTCAACCAACCTTTATAAGTGACATTTTCCATAATCACAGCTTTTTTGAATAAAGCATATCGACCACATGAATTTTTAATGTATTTAACAACAGCTCGAACTCTTCTAATGGCATCAAACACACCATGCATACTCATGCCATCAGTAACAATGAGGTTTAATATATGAGCAACGCATCTCATGTGAATGTACTTTCCTTCTAAAATAAGCTTGCTCTTATGCTTATCTCTCAAATAATTCACAGCAACTTCATTAGCACTTGCATTATCCATCGTCACTACGAACAACTTTTCAATCCCCCAATCACGTAAACATATTTCCAAAGCCTCCCCAATATCATTTCCTTTGTGAGAAAAAATAGGAACAAAGCTCAACAACTTCTTTTGGAGATTCCAATCATCATCAATGTAATGAGCTGTCACGCACATGTAGTTCATCTTTTGGATTGAAGTCCAAGTATCAGTAGTGATAGATACAGTTTGAGAAGACTTCCTAAAATATGCTTGTAACTTCGCTTTCTCGTTGGTAAACATCTGAAAACAATCTCGCTGAATGGTCCAACGAGATGGAATGCGAAACTTTGGGCATGCAACTTCCATGAACGATTTAAATCCTAAACCCATAACAAATTTGAAAGGCAATTCATCCAATATTATCATCTTAACTAAAGCTTTTCTCACGGCCTCAGAATCAAACTTGTAAGCACCTAAAAGTTTCTCACTAGTTGCAGAGCTCAAACCAATCAATTCTAGTTGCTTACCATCCGAAGAAGCCTTACCTCGACAACCATTCAAATGATTCTTCAATGGGACAGTTCCATTTTGCGACCCCCCTCGAATTTCCTTTTGACAATTGTGGCACCTTGCCATGACTTGACCATCTTTAAAATATCTGTCGAAATGCTTCCAATATGCTGATCTTGGCTGAATTGATTTTCTCTTCTTTGTAGCAGAACTCCCCGAAGCAATTGATTCAATAGGAGTGTCGACCCTATCCGCATCATTTTGTGAAGAAACATTCGTTGTCTCCATAGCTAAATCCTAAAATAGAAAATAAATTTACATTACCCTCCCAAACATCCCCAGAGGTACACACAGCCAACACGAACAGTACGCTAACACAAAACTAAAGACAAAGCCATCCAATTCAACAGACCACTCACTCAAACCATATCATTGTACGACAACAGTCCACATGCCCAATCAAAACCCTAAACCAATCAAACCATATCACTGTACGAGGCAATAATTTAACAACATCAAATCAAAAATCAAAACCTTCCACATGCCCAGTCAACTAAAGCAATTCATAAATCAGTCCTCCAAGCAGAATTAAGGAAAAAAATTAATAACATGACGGGGGAGGCACACCAGACGACGCCGTTGCAGTGAATTGGCTTTCTTTTTGGGGGGGAAGAAAGTGGGATGGCTGGCTAAACAAAAACCAGCGTCAAGCCGTCAACCAGGGTGGGGGGGGGGAGAAGCACAGGCGGGGGAGGAGAAACGAGGGGGCTTAAATTTGTAATTTGGTCCTTTAATTATTTTATTGTTTTCAATCAAGTCCTCTTTTTCTATTACTCCTTTCTATAAATTTCGGATATTCGGATATCCGAAATATTTTTTTAAAATTCCAAGTCCGAGTCCGTTTCCGAAATTTCATTTCAAATATATCCGAATCCGAGTCCGAAATTATAAATTTCCGAGTCCGAGTCCGAAAAAAAATTCGGATATCGGACTCGGATATCGGAAATCGGATTTTTTGCTCACCCCTAATCCCATTAGTGTTATAGGAGTGGGAAAACAACTTGTAGTGTAAGATTTTCATAAGTACCGATGTCTCTAATAAATTAAGAATCAATTGAATATATTTGTGAATATATCCACTTTTTTTTTTTTTACTTTTTATAACCAAAAGGTTCATGGATCAACTTCAAATAGGTTTTTGTCCGGCTTACATCCAGGCCAGGACCTCCTTTTAGGATTATCGCATAGATCTTGTAATCCACGTGTCGGCCTTTACCAAAGCTAAGGCCTAACAGCTATCCCAGGACGCGACTGTTGGAAATAAGAGACTAAAAATGAGTTTTGTACGGAAAATACGGTTAGTTTTAAAAAAAAATTTGCGAAATACGGTCCCAGTTTCGTAAAATACGGTTTTACCGTCGATGGGGCGCGTTTTGAAAACGCGACCTCCGATTTATAAAGAGGGCGCGTTTTCAAAACGCGCCCCCGGCGTGCCAAAGGAAGGGGCGGGTTTTGAAAACCCGCCCCTATGCGAGATGAGAAAATGGCATGAGGGCCGCGGTCTCAAAAACGCGCCCTCATGCCAGGGGCGGGTTTTCAAAACCCGCCCCTTAGACACTTGGAGAAAAATTCTCCCAAGTATCGGAATGACGGGTGGGGAGGAGGGGGTTGAGGGGGGGGGCGGGTTTATTGAAAACCCGCCCCTTGAGGGGGGTTCAGGGGGGGCGGGGTTTTGAAAAACTCCGCCCCTTGAGGGGGGTTCAGGGGGGGGCGGGTTTTCAAAAACCCGCCCCTTGAGGGGGTTCCAGGGGGGGGGCGGGTTTTCAAAACCCGCCCCTTGAGGGGGTTTTCAGGGGGGACGGGTTTTCAAAACCCGCCCCTTGAGGGGGTTGAGTGGGGGGGGCGGGTGAGGGGACTCGCCCCTTGAAGGAGGGGGTTGAAGGGGGGGCGACTGAGGGGGGTTGAGGGTTTAGGGGGGGGGGCGAGTCCCCTCAAGGGGCGGGTTTTGAAGACCCGCCCCCCCTGAACCCCCCACAAGAGGGCGGGTTTTCAAGACCGCCCCCCCCCTTAACCCCCTCAAGGGCGGGTTTTCAAAAACCCGCCCCCCCCTCAACCCCCTCCTCCTCACCCGTTCATTCCGATACTTGGGAGAATTTTCTCCAAGTGTTTAAGGGGCGGGTTTTGAAAACCCGCCCCTGGCATGAGGGCGCGTTTTGAGACCGCGCCCTCATGCCATTTTCTCATCTCGCATAGGGGCGGGTTTTCAAAACCCGCCCTTCCTTTGGCACGCCGGGGGGCGCGTTTTGAAAACGCGCCCTCTTTATAAATCGGAGGACGCGTTTTCAAAACGCGCCCCATCGACGGTAAAACCGTATTTTACGAAACTGGGACCGTATTTCGCAAATTTTTTTTAAAACTAACCGTATTTCCGTACAAAACTCGACTAAAAATAGCCGAGTGAGTAAATCGGTTCCATTTACCATAAGGGTATTCCCTGATCACGTGGCATGGAAATATTCATTAGTTTGAAGTCAGACAATGTCATTACAGATGGCGTAAGAGTTCTCCTGGCAATCCTAAAAAGTCAAATTTGAAATCCTTATTGGGAATCCGATCACTGCATCACATCTAATATTTTAACACATAAAATAATATCAAAAATTTCTTATTATCATTGCAGATTATCTGTGGTGAAAATTATACTCTTCTCACCATAAGATAACTTGTTCTCTTGGATGTTGTTGGGATTCGAACCATCTCCGAGTGAATTAGCGTTGCCCGTAAAATTTAATGATGACTTTTACTTAAGAATATAATATTTGCGGTGACTAGATGTTCGCGTAGGAAACGGACCACGTCGGAAATATTTGGCAATTGGACTCACAGGGATTTGTATGTGGTCGCCAGAAAGATGAATTTCAATGATAAATAATACGACTGATTACAAATTTGAAAATTTACAGAAATAAACGAACGCTTACAGCCATAAAAAATGAATGGAAACGGGGTAGGGATGACGGAGGCGGTGTAGACTCGCTGTTGAAGGTGCGACTGGAGCTGACGTCACTGCTGACGTTGTAGACTCGTTGTCGCGAGACGTGGGTCTAGTGCTGACGTCACTGCTGACGTTGTAGACTTGGTGCAGTGCGATGTAGACTTACGCCTTGTGGAGTAAAGTCTGGTGGATGTCGACTGCGGATGTCAAGGCTTCGGATGAACACCTTGGTGGCGGAGATGCAGGCGGAGGATGATCGTCGGAATTACGGTCGCTCGTCCCGACGGTGGAGGCGATGGTGGGAGCTGGGTGTCGCGACTACGGTTGCTCGTCCCGACGATGGAAGCGCTGGCGGAAGGTTGATCAACGGAGCTACGGTTGCTCACTCTGCTGTTGAAAGGATGACCCAATAACCCAGGCCGGGGTATCTACTAGACTAAGAGTGACGAGCAATGCAAAGCTTGTGTTTGGCTGATTGATCGTGTTTTTTCTAAGAAGAGTCTGTTTCCCTTTTATACTAAATCTCAATAGATCTTTGTACGCTGCACACGTCCTGAAAAAATCCCTTGAATCATGGCTCGATCTTAACTTCTCTCCAAGGATCTCGGAGTTTGTTTTCTTTAGAGATTCCCCTAACCTCCTCTTAGGGAGATCGTGTGCGGAGCGTGTCCAGATGAGTTGTAGACTTAGCCCACGCTCATATTTTAAAAGGAGTTTTAGATTTAAGCTGTTATGCGCTGATATTTTGGCTCAGTCGATGGGCTGTAGGCTTATCACAGGCCCAATGTACCATATAGCGCTAACATGTTGACGCGAGCTGTAGACTTAGCTCGAGCCCGCATCTTATATTGGGCTTTCCTAGGCCTGTAGACTTAGCATAGGCCCAAGATATTCCATAGTGTCAACACTAGAGGCACGAAATCTTTGAAAATCATGACACAATAAAACAGTTTGGGGACAAAAATCTAGTGACTTATTAAGTTGTTATATATGTATTAAAAATAGTTGTGAATCTTTTTTTGTATTTTCATTAAAAAATTCTTATGTATTTTCTTACGTCTTTAAAACTCCAAAAAATGGATAAATTCTCTTTCTTTTCTTTAGTTTTTATTGATGACGAAATTTATATACCTTAAGAAATTAATTTGACTCGATGTGACGGGGATCGTCGGGGTTCAAGAGTTTCTATAACACGACCCATTGGCGACTGTTTTCTTTGGTATATTTTATGTTAAAGGCTTTTTATAATAATTTTATTAAAATTATTTTGTCGATATATGATATTTAATTTAAAATGATAAATTATCTGATCAACTCTCTGACAACTTGCCAACCCAACAAGTCATATAAAAAAAATTCTTTAACATAGAAAAAGAAGCGCACTGATGACTATTTTGGCAGGGGAAGATAATTTTTTCCGCTATGTCGGCATTTATTTACTCCACGTTCTTTTGACATACATGCATAATTAATTCAATGCTGATTCGTGACTCATGTCGCGTGATCTTTTTAAATGAATGCTGATTCGAAACGTGTCCCCGTAAACAATCGTTACTCATACAGGATTGGGCAAATTAGTCTATTAGTCGTCGCTGCTACAAATATTGACTAGAAACTATAAAATTTGGATATAATGTGGCGAATGCGATGAAAAAACATATATTTATAGTTTGTCCTTAAAATATAAGGCGATTTGAACTTGGCAACGGGCTAAGAGTTCTATGAACGGCGTGTGGATGTGACAGGAATAAGGGCCCAGTGAGGCCCATATTAGGTTGAGGTCTCGAGCGAAACGAACTAGGAAACACATTGAGCGAAGACTGCTCGGCGATACGATCGTTTAACGAAGGATCAACGGCAACTTGACGATATGAGCGGAGAAACACGCCGAGAGAAGATCGGTGGGCGAAACTCTTGTTTGCTGAAGGACATTGAGAGAAGGAAATTTGAATTCTCAAAGACATGAAAACTACGAGGCTCATTTAGGCAAAAAAAAGTTAGAGATTTGAAGACATGTAAAGAAGAATGTCCAAGAAAAAGATTATGAGACTTATATGTTTTATCCTTTCTTTTAAAAACCTAAACAACACATTCCAAACATTAGACATAACTAATAATACAATTAGCATTTTCAGACTTTCTTGCTCTTTCGCGCTCGGTTTTAATAACAGCACTCGTAAGTGATTTCGTTTAGGGGTTGGCACTCTGCTTTTCTTGGTCTCTACGATGACTACACACAAAAACCTACACAAAAATCCAATGTTCACAGTGCATGGTTTCGGGCAGGCCAAACCAACCCCCTCGATTATTGAGTGACCTCCACTAAATGTTTTCGAATCCGATTAAATATTGATAGGTTTGGGATAGCTGACCCCGGCCCACCTAATAAGAACTCTAAAACGACTTTAATATTAGTTTTATTAAAAAAAATTAATATTTATTGTCCCGTATCTTATCCAATTCTTATCCAAACTTTAAATACGGCAACTCAATATTCCAAACATATCCCTCGTTCCTTTTCTTTTTAATCTCTCAAGATATTCCATCAATTTCCCGTCTCCCTTTTTTTCTTGTTTTATTGCCTGAAGTAACATTTCTTCGTATATGACATAGTGATTGGAACAAAATATAATTTCTTGGTAGAGAAGATCCACAACCGCCACTTTTTTTCAACTTTGCTACTTCTCTTCTTCGATTAATTTTATTACGAGCTTCCTGATTCAAAGAGATTTCTGTCCACCTTTATATTACTTCCCTTGAATAAAAATTTCCTCCTTAGCTCGATTTTATTCCATCATCATAATCAGATTTTTTTATAGGAAACAAAATATTTGAGAATGGATAATTTTGATATTTTCGATTTTATTTCATCATCACCCGAGGCGAGACGCTGGTTGGTACATCCAGCCCGTGGACAAGCACCTCTGGCCTCCGGGTTTCGACCCGGTCAAGCCTACAACAACCCCAGGAAAGTTGCAGGATGATAGGCCTCAGCCACTTTGGGGCGGGGGGTTGTCTTCTTTTGACAATCCAGCCATATATCTCAAGACTTGCTCCCTTTACGAGTACTACCCTCCGGTTTTCGATGCTTGTTGCAGTATAAAACCTGTGTTTCGTCTCATGGTTTTCTACTCCTTACCATGAAACCACTGTCACAAAAATTCTTTTATCTCTTCGTTCGATGTCGAATTTGTCTTTTGTTTAATTCTTCTATCAAGTTTTCTCGCTACTTGTGTATCAACCCCATGTGGATTCCTTTTTACAAGAATCCAAAAGTAACATGGGTTTGATCTTCGCTATCATGCAATGGTCAATAATTTTGGGTCCCACTACTTTTGAGAAACCCCGTTCAATGTTATCATTCTGTTTTGCTAATTCATAAATTTTATTTTTAAACATACTCTAAAAATATTTCCTAAATTTTTTCTTAAAAAAAGAGTTACCAAATTACAAAATAACTAGGGGTGTCCAGGTTCCGGGTGGGTCGATTCCGGACGTGGAACCTAGAACCTACCCTGTAATGCCCGGTTCCTTATTTTTAGAACCTAGAACATACCCTCTGACTTAACCCTGTGGCTTAAAGAACCACCCAAGATCAACCCGTAGGTTCTGGTACCGGTTCCGGTACCATGTCCACACTTCAACATTACTCATTTAGATACATGTGCTTTGTAATATATCCTTACTAGAAAGGAAACGAAATCATACAAGCAAATGCAAGATGCATTGAAACCCCTCTTATTCATGGATAAGACCCCCTCAAGTCTATAAAAGCAGTTGTCATTTGCATTCATATTCCCCTAATGGTCACGTATGGGAATCAGATTATTCTTCTCATATTGAAGATCACACGATACGATCGAGAAACCTGAACAGTAGTATCATGTAAAAATAAAAAACATGCAGTATAAGGTAGTACATTTATCAACCCAGACATGGCATCAATGTCAGGGTTTCAGCCTAACATAGACGCACTGACTTATGGAATTCAGATGCTTCCAAAACTTGGTATCAGAGCCATGTTTTCTTTATTCTTTCTTCAGGGAGAGAGAAAGAGACTAAGCACCCTACTTAGAGATTCGCCTTGCCTTAACAACTATGGATTGTCCTACTATGATAAATGCCCCTGTTACACTAGACTCTAGCCCCACTTTTCGCAAATCCTCCTCTGCTAAACTTGAGATCTCACATCAGGATATCTCAGATAATAACTAGATCTCGGATACCACCATACCACTTCTCAACCAATACACTGCCTTTAGCAAACCGTCCTCCAGCCCTATCAGAAGGATAAGATCTCTTATCCGACAACCTACTTCACAGGTTCTTGAATACATACAGGCGAGTAAATTCAACTAGCATCATATTATGGCCACCCAAAGAGAGCAATTTATATCCCTACAATTGCCCACAGACTTTCCACGGCAATGGTCTCAAAAGGGATATACTCACCTCCATTTTGGAGCAATCAGACTGGCCCTCACTTATCATGGTAGAAAGGGATTACCAGTCACAGCCAGAATGGCCTTGCTGGACACTAGGTTTGTTGAGTATCAACATGCGTGCATTGGGACAATTGAGACTACTTTAAATGTAGGAACTGTGTTTGTTACACTATATCCTAACTTTTGCATGTCTCTCCAAGACCCGAAGATCATGACAGCCTTACAGATTCAAATACAAATTGCTGAACCTCAGCAAGACCCAAATTCCATTGAGGCGACATTGCATTATCAAATGTCCTACCGAGTAGAGAATCATGATTAGACCTTAAGGTCCCAGAAGATGCTAATGATGCGTTGATCATTAATGCTGACTACCATCATGCAGAAGCCCCTACATGCCTACATGTACCCAGACAAATCACAAGGAGTGAGTTACTCAAGTTACTTCCAGAAAGATGGATAACTAACTACGAGCAACTACAGCAGCATGTGAAACCGATCTAGTCCTCTGAATCTAAATTTATAAGAGAGAATGACGGATCAGTGACCATCAAGTTCGACAGGTCACATGAGAAGGATGCTGCTACTCCATCAATCTTCCCAACCATGTTTATGATCCAACCGGTTCCTAAGAGTAAGAAACCTGATTCCCTCAACCGGATAATTCATTTTTTTGATGGACAGGGAAAGGAAGTTTACTTCTTCACAAACACAAAGACTGAACACTGCTACTGGGATGTTGGTAAATGTAAAAGATTTTGTGATTGCCATGAGGAACCCGAAGAAGATGACTATTCCTCTATGAGGAAAAAGAAAAATCATCGGTCACAAAATCTACCAGAGTCAGATAGTGACAGTGATGATGATACTGACCAGAAACCTTCTGTTGTAGCCCATACAGGATCTCACTAGGACCATTATGGTGAATGGCAATATTTGGTAGATATGGCCAAGACTCGAAAACCAATGAAGCAGCCCGCAAAGGTGCTACCCTGTTATAAAAATATTTTAAAATGGCAGAAGAAACACCCTTCTGAATAGGTAGTCCCAGTGGAAAAGGAAGAAGCACCAGCTGAGAAAATCAACACTGTAGCAGCTAAGCCCAGAGCAAGTACCTGCGCTCAAGAGGCCCTCAGAACATTATTCCCCTCAGCAACAATGCCCAGTATTATGATGATGGGAAAAGGTGAACTTAATTTTCCACCTATTGCGGAACATACTGTTGATAATGTTCGCTATTCGGCGAAGGTACCTGTTCCTACAGAACTAGACAAGAATGGCCATCCTATGCATAACAGCATAGTAGAAACAGTCCTCAATTGGCAAAGCCAAAATGCGCTCGCACAAAACTCACCCTTAAGCACAATTTTGTCACAAGATTGACAATATGCAGGATGACATGAAAGGTACTGAAAGAAGGCTTACAGACAGGATAGACATCAGCATGGCAAGACCCGGGAGATATTAGAAACTCTCCAGAAAAGGTTAGACAAATTTGAGAAAGGGATCTTTCCACCTTATTTCAAGTCTGACCCAGATGCTGAGATTGCCAAATTGAAAAGATAGATCAATATCATTGAGGACAAGTAGGTAAATCTATCGGACAAACCAAATATGACAGATTTCTTAAACTTTGGAAGACCAAGGTCTACTAACCCTGATTTTAATTTAGAAAGACCTAGGCCTTATATAACTTATGTATTGGATTTTGGAAGAAACCCTATGTCTCCCACTACACAGATACAGGAGACAATGCATACAGGAAAGATAGATCCAGCTGAATTAAGGGATCCAATCCGTGACCAAAGGAAAAAGGATTGAAAGCGTGAGGAGATTCGAGAAGGCAAGAAGAAGGTAGAAAGTTCTATAGGAAAGAGGCCTTCTACACGGCATAGAACATCCAGATCCTCGAGTGCGAGTTCAACTCCTCCTACCCAACAACTTATGATCAAGGAGAAAGATCATGATCCAAAGGTGTCAATCCCAAATTGGGTAACCTCATCAATTGCTACGGTTTCATTACATTCCTCTAATACTCCTTCAGAGAACTATACTGATTAAGATGGTTACCAAGATAACCATGATTTTGCTATTAGCAATTACTTTAAGATTTCACCACAAATTCTGATGACAACAGGTCATGAGCCAGAAGAACCAGAGGAGTACACCTCACCAGAAGAAAGTATTTCGGAATCCACAGAAAAAGCATTCGAAAGGCTTTCAGAATCATCAGAAGAGGTACCTCAAATCTTTATGGCTGACATGAATAATCCAGAACCAGTGGTAAATGAACCACTTGATGAAGATTTGTCAGATGAGTCCAATGGTAGACGACAACCAGTCACAAGGACAAATGAAGGGATTACTAACCTCAAATTCACCTTTGACGATATACCTTATGCCAAATGGCCCCAGAGAATACATGATTTCTATGCTTGGTGTTTATATAAGAAACTGACCATATTTAATAGTTTTGATATACTTGCAGATTTGACATCCAGATTTAGCGGAACCCTTTTGATCTGGTGGAGTTTATTTCCAGAACCAATCCAGATACAGATGATGAGTGTTCCTTTGCAGGATTTTATGAATAACCTCTACGCCCATTTTGTTGGAAATCCTAACAACATTCTTAAAGAAAAGAGAACAGAATTTTTCCAACGCAGGTGTTGTTCATACAAGGTCAGAGATCTGGATAAACATTTTCAGAGGCTTTTACATTTGTTTATTCATCTTGGTGGTGACAATTCCTTGAAGCCAGTATTTCTGTCTTCTATACCATCTTCTATCTCATCAATGGTAGAAAAGAGCCTAACCATTAAGCACTTGAAAATTACTGATCTAACCGTTGGTAAAAATCCAATAAGAAATCCACTTGGGTCTCAGTGAACTTTGCCAGAGGAAGGAAATTATCCAAGGCTTTTTAAAGCAAGATAAAAGGCTTGACCAAGTTTGCAGGAGCAAAACCAACAGGTATAAGATTAAGTGTACTTCAAAAGATTTGTGTGATTGCTCTCCAGGTCCTAAGCCTATCAAGCAAAAATTCAGAAGAAAAAAGCATAACAGGAAGTTTGTGAGAAGTCCCGACAGACCTCGACGGTCTCCGAGAAGATGGAAATGATTTCTAAGGATCAAGAAGAAAAAAGGTCCTCAAAGGAAATCTTCCAGGTGTTTCATTTGCAACAAATCAGGTCAATTCGAAAAGAACCGTCCGAAAGGACAAAGAAAGCTAGTAGCACAAATTGAAAAATTCTCTGGAGTTTCTTTGCGTGACGATGATGTCGAATCACTCTTCTCTATAGATGATGAACCTTCTTCACGAACTGTGCGCTGTCTTGAAGGATATATTGACACAGAAGTTTCAAATTCTGATCAAGACAGATATTCCTCCTCTACGTCAGAAGAACAAATTAGCAAAAGGATTTGTACGATCAGTGCTTATCCTATGCCAGAAGAATTTCAGGAGAAGTTTTCACATGAAACCTTATACTCAAGGAAAGTATCCACGAACGGATCAGAGACAGAAGAGACTGAAAAAATCTCCTAGACGGACAGAGAAATTCCGTTAATAGTAACTTCGCAAGTCTCCCCACACATAAAAGTACAGGTATACTTTTCAAAGTATCACAGGCCAGTAACTACTATAGCCTTTATTGATACAGGTGCAGCTGAGAGTATGATCAACTCTGTCGTAGTACCTCATGAATTCCTTGTGCCAAATGAAAGATCTTTCATTGCAGCATCGGGTGAAATATTCTATACCCACTATAAAACTAAGAGCCCGAAGATCATGATTTTCCCAACTTGCACTATCAAGACTTCTTTGATTGCCACTGATCTTCCTGGCAGAGATATAGTTTTGGGATGGGATTTAGTACAACAGCTGCCAGAACTTAACATTTTGACTACAGGACTCAGGTACAATGGAAACTTCAAGTCGTACACAACACTTACGAGAATGTATTCCATTGAGCCTGCAGAGAAAGTACGCTAGTTATTTGATTCAGCATTTGTAGAAAACCATACTGAGTTCTTGAAGAAATGCCCTCATCCTTTATGGAAGAATCCAGATTTCTTTGTGAAGCTGCCATTCAAACAAAATGAAGATATGAATCCAACCAAGGCGAGTCACCCTGGTATGAAACCTAACGATACTCGCTTGGCTAGGGAAGAATGTCTATCTTTATTGCAGCAAGGACTTATTGAACAGTCTGACTCACAATGGGCATACGAGGCGTTTTATGTAAACAAATGCTTAGAGCAAGCGAGATGCAAGAAAAGGTTAGTTATCAACTATCAGCCTCTTAACCATTTCCTCCAGGATGATAAGTTCCCATTGCCTAACAGGACAACACTTTTCTCCTCATTAGCCAAAGCTAAGATATTCTATAAATTCGATCTTAAGAGTGGCTTTTGGCAATTAGGCATACATCCTGAGGATAGATGGAAAACGGGATTATGTATCCCAAATGAACATTTCCAATGGACAGTTTTACCTTTTGGACTTAAGACTGCCCCATCACTATTTCAGAAAGCCATGACTTGAATCTTTTGGCCCATACAGTCTTCAGCACTGATATACATTGATGACATACTATTATTCAGCCCTGATAGACAATCACATGAGCTCTTGTTAAGACAATTTGCAGACATCATACAGCAGTATGGCATAATGCTTTCTGAAAGAAAGATCAAGTTATTCGAGACCTCGATTGGATTCTTGGGAATGAGATTATCAGAAGGTAAATACTACCCAGGACCCCACATTGCCCAAGAACTGTTAAAATTCCCGGATTCTCATTTGACTGTTAAACAAATTCAGCAATTTTTGGGAATTATTAATTATTTGAGAGACTTTGTGCCCAAAATAAGCAAATACACCAGTCCACTGGAAGCACAGCTGAAGAAAGGGGCCCAGCCTTGGGGACAAGCCCAAACGGAAGTAGTCCAATACCTGAAGACTCAATTACAGATGCTTCCCCCTTTGCAGATTCCTTCAGATGGAGTCTGGATACTCCAAACAGACGCCAGTGATGACTTTTGGGCCGCTATCCTACTAGAAGAAAAGGAAGGTACTAGACACATCTGTGCGTATCAGTCTGGTAAGTTCAATCCTGCCGAACAACACTATCCCTCAACCATCAAGGAAATATTAGCAGTGAAATATGGAATTAAGAAGTTTGAATTCCATTTGGTTGGGTATCAATTCATTGTTGAGAGTGACGTATTCTTTTAGCTCAATGCTCAGATTCAAGCAGAAGAAGATACCTAACGCACAGTTGCTCAGACTAGCAGAATGGTTTTCTCAGTATTATTTCACAGCGAAACATATCAAAGGTACTACAAATGTAGTAGCAGACTTCTTATCCAGACCCTTTGATATTACCCATCCTACTCTGCTAGAAAACCCTCAGTTACAGGCGATGATTTCTACATATATTCCAAAGCCATATGAGTATCGTCGTCTCCTTCCTCCTGAATTCATTGGTTTTGACCAAGCCCACATTAATTCAGTATTGGCTCAGTCTTCTCAGTTGATGAAGAAATATTTGGAACACATATTTTGTAAGTATGGCCAACTGATGTTTCCAAATGACGGACTACATTCAACATATCCATTCTTACAAACTATCCCAATTCACCCAATGGATATGTTCCCTAAAGAACTGAAATGGTTTCTGTGGTACTTGCTACATAAGCACACCATAGCTCTAGAATTTCCCACATAAGAGATTCTTCAGTACTTGGAGCAACTAGGGAACCTTCATACATATGTTCCATATGGGAAGCCGCACTCATTCTTGGCAGAGATATTATCATGGTTTGCCCCGTTGATTCAATGGCAGACCTGGTTCGAGATTCATAGGGATAAGTATTTTAAGTATCCCGGACTAACAACTTTTTCTACTTATCTATTTCGTAGACATTGGCACTTTGATTCTAATTTGCAGGCTATGGTAGCCATTAATAACTCTGAAGAGTTTGTCAGCCTTTCCTATTCACTCACCTTCTGTGAGGACGCTACTTTCTCAGAATGGGAAGATGCTCTTGCCAGCAAGGAACTCCTCAAACAGAAGATATGTAAAGAGAATGGAGTTCATTACTTGACTTATGAAGAAATTGTTCAAGCCCGGATCCAGCACACAGATCCAAACGACGTCTACAGGCTTCAATGCGTTCTCCACCAACATTCCCACGACAAATTGTACTGGGACGATAGCCCAAGAATTCTTGACCAAGGTGGACTTAGGAGATGAAGGCCCAGAAGCATCGGCATCAATCTCAGGCCCAGAATCATCTCGTGCAGGACCATCATCCAGTCATAAGAGACCAGACGAGCATCCTCAGGACCACGCGGCAAAAGACCAAAGAACTAGCCGCCCACGTGATAAAGTACGAAGATGCTCTCAAGATAAGAAGATGCTTTAAGGATAAGGTCGGCACAAGCGCACAAACAACTTTCCTTAAAGCTGCAAGATTCCCTAAAGAAAAAGAGCACTAGTGTAGCTTTAGCTTTTGGTTTTAGCATCTTAGCTTTTCCAGCTTTCTCTAGGACCCTTGTATTATATAAACCCCTCCAGTCCGAGGAGAAGATGCAAGAGGAAAACCACATAAAAATAACATTCAAGAGTTTTCCAAATCCATGAGTTTCTAAATTTTCCCCAAAGGCGATATCTATAGTGCTGGTGTCTTAACTCTCGATCTATCAGCCAAACCCTCTACCTTCGATAAACCCAAAAGCATTTAGAAAATCCAAAACTCCAAAAACATTTGAAAAATCCAGAAAAATCAAAATTCTATGTCTTTTATTTCTTGAGTCTTCCCAATCTCTAGAATCGTTCTCTCTGCATGATATTGTTTAAATCATTGAGAAATCTTGAGAATCTCAAGGATTTCTCAATCCTTGAGAAATCTTGTCTAAAGCATTGTCCTCTAATTAGCAGACCTCTGTTGAATCCGTAAGCTACCTCATTCGCCCCCAGGACCAACTTGCCGCTTAAGCCAGGAGGGCTGTCAGGCACCGGTCGAGGCTTGAAATTAGTAGTAGGTAAGACATGAGGCTCCCTGTAGAATTCTTCCTTCTCTTTGTTTATAATCACATACTTCTATAAAAATTTTCTCACTCCAGCCGCAATTCCTTTTCCCCATCCCTGCAGTGATGGATTCTTCTTCGCCGTGAAAGAAGTATCATTGCACGAGCAAGGAGCTAGAGAAAGCATTCTACAACTTGAGCAGGTGAGGAAATTATTCTCCGCAGACCACCTTTCCCACTGCTATGGAGAATCCGCTATCATCATGCTGCTGAGTTCGCCAATAGAGAAGGGGAACTCTACATCTGGAAGAAAAAATCGTTTATTGGGCGCATACAGATGCGCATAATCCAGATTTATCGTTATCTAGAGTACAAGTCTACCAAATCGGTCATCAACCAGGTAGACACACTACTCCACTATGAGGTAGAAACCAACCCCGAAAGGGACTGGTTCCTTGATCCTTACCCTGGTCAAGTACGTCGAAGCTGGGAAAGGCTTAACGCCTACGCCTAGTATAAGACCTACCTACAGTGGTATTTAAAGTCTTGTTTATACTGGAGTTCCTTTGTTTAAACTTTCCGCTGTCTATAATCTTTGTAATTATGCTGTCACTCTTTAGTTTGATCCTGTTTCACCGACTTTGTACAATTGTTGTGTCCGTTGTACTGTTTT
Organism: Melastoma dodecandrum; assembly: GCA_029817715.1. Lineage (NCBI taxonomy): Eukaryota > Viridiplantae > Streptophyta > Magnoliopsida > Myrtales > Melastomataceae > Melastoma > Melastoma dodecandrum. The sequence goes on along the minus strand of JARUPY010000279.1, from coordinate 2,507,565 downwards.
GGTAGTCGAAGCTTCGATCTTGCACAATTCCTTTCCTTATGTACCCCATTGTCCAGAATTGTAAGCTGATCGTCGTACCCATGGTATCAGAGCCATGTTTTCTTTATTTCTTTTTTGAGGGAGAGAGAAAGAGACTAAGCGCCCTACTTAGAGATTCGCCTTGCCTTAACAATCATGGATTGTCCTACTGTGATAAGCGCCCCTGTTACTTTAGACTCTAGCCCCACTTTTCGAAAATCCACCTCTGCTAGACTTGATGGTTTATATGAGATCTCACATCAGGATATCTCAGATAATAACCAAATCTCGGATAGCACTATACCACTTCTCAACCCATACACTGCCTTTAGCAAGCCATCCTCCAGCCCTATCAGAATGATAAGATCTCTTATCCGACCACCCACTTCACAGGTTCTTGAATACATACGGGCGAGTAAATTCAACCAGCATCATATTATGGCCACCCAAAGAGAGCAATTTGTATCCCTACAATTGCCCACAGACTTTCCACGGCAATGGTCTCAAAAGGGATATACTCACCTCCATTTTGGAGCAATCAGACTGGCCCTCACTTATCATGGTAGAAAGGGATTACCAGCCACAGCCAGAATGGCCTTGCTGGACACTAGGTTTGTTGAGTATCAGCATGCATGCATTGGGACAATTGAGGCTACTTTAAATGCAGGAACTGTGTTTGCTACACTATATCCTAACTTTTGCATAATCTCTCCAAGACCCAAAGATCATGACAGCCTTACAGGTTCAAATACAAATTGCTGGACCTCAGCAAGACCCAAATTCCATTGAGGCGACATTGCATTATCAAATGTCCTACCGAGTACATAATCATTAATGCTAACTACCATCATGCAGAAGCCCCTACATGCCTACATGTACACAGACAAATCACAAGGAGTGAGTTACTCAAGTTACTTCCAGAAAGATGGATAACTAACTACGAGCAACTACAGCATCACGTGAAACCGATCCAGTCCTCCGAATCTAAATTTATAAGAGAGAAAGACGGATCAGTGACCATCACGTTCGACCGGTCACATGAGAAGGATGCTGCTACTCTATCAATCTTCCCAACCATGTTCATGATCCAACCGGTTCCTAAGAGTAAGAAACCTGATTCCCTCAACCGGATAATTCATTCTTTTGATGGACAGGGAAATGATGTTTACTTCTTCACAGACCCAGAGACTGAACATTGCTACTGGGATGTTGGTAAATGTAAAAGATTTTGTGATTGCCATGAGGAACCCGAAGAAGATGACTATTCCTCTAGGAGGAAAAAGAAAAATCATAGGTCACGAAATCTGCCAGAGCCAGACAGTGACAGTCAAGATGATCTTGACCAAAGTCCTCCTATTGTAGCCAATGCAGAGTCTCACCAGAAGCATTATGGTGAATGGCAAAATTTTGATAGATATGGCCAAGACTCGAAAACCAATGAAGCAGCCCGCTAAGGTATTACCCTGTTATAAAAATATTTTAAAATGGCATGAGAAACACCCTTCTGAACATGTAGTCCCAGTGGAAAAGGAAGAAGCACCAGCCGAGAAAATCAACACTGTAGCATCTAAGCCCAGAGCAAGTACTTGTGCCCAAGAGGCCCTCAGAACATTATTCCCCTCAGCAACAATGCCCAGTATAATGATGATGGGAAAAGGTGAACTTAATTTTCCACCTATTGTTGAACATACTGTTGATAATGTTCGCTATTCGGCGAAGGTACCGATTCATACATAACTAGACAAGAATGGCCAACCCTATGCGTAACAGCATAGCAGAAACAGTCCTCAATTGGCAAAGCCAAAATGCGCTCGCACAAAACCCAGCCTTAAGCACAATTTGTCACAAGATTGATAATATGCAGGATGACATGAAAGGTACTGAAAGAAGGCTTACAGACATGATAGACACTCAGCATGACAAGACCCGGGAGATATTAGAAACTCTCCACAAAATGTTAGACAAATTTGAGATAGGAATCTTTCCACCTTATTTCAAGTCTAACCTAGATGCTGAGATTGCCAAATTGAAAAGACAGATCAAGATCATTGAGGACAAGCAGGTAAATCTTTCGGACAAATCGAATATGACAGATTTCCTAAACTTTGGAAGACCAAGGTCTACTAACCCTGATTTTAATCTAGAGAGACCTAGACCTTATACTACTGACATATTGGACTTTGGAAGAAATTCTATGTCTCCCACGACACAGATACAGGAGACGATGCATCCTATTTTTGGTCAAGTTGGAAAGAGAGATCCAGCTGAGTTAAGGGATCTAATCAGAAAAGATAGAAAACGTGAGGAAATTCGAGAAGGAAAGAAGAAGGTAGAAAGTTCTACAGGAAAGAGGCCTTCTACGCGGCATAGAGCTTCCAGATCTCCAAATACGAGTCCAACTCCTCCTACCCAACAACTTATGATCAAGGAGAAAGATCATAATCCAAAAGTGTCAATTCCAAATTGGGTAACCTCATCGATTGCTACGGTTTCATTACATTCTTCTGACACTCCTTCAGAGAATTATACTGATTCAGATGGTTATTAGGAAGACCGTGATTTTGCTATTAGCAATTACTTTAAGATTTCGCCACAAATTCTGATGATAGCAGATCATGAGCCAGAAGAACCAGAGGAGTACACCTCACAAGAAGAAAGTATTTCGGAATCCACAGAAAAAGCATCCGAAAGCCTTTCAGAATCATCAGAAGAAGTACCTCAAATTTTTATGGCTGACAGAAGTAACCCAGAACCAGTGGTGGATGAGCCACTTAATGAAGATTTGTCAGATGAGTCCAATGGTAGACGACAACCAGTCGTAAGGACGAATGAAGGGATTGCTAATCTCAAGTTTACCTTTGACGATATCCCTTATGGAAAATGGCCCCAGAGAATGCACGATTTATACGCTTGGTGCTTACATAAGAAACTGACAATATTTAATAGTTCTGATATACTTGCAGATGTGACATCCAGGTTTACCGAAAGTGGAGTTTATTTCCAGCGAAGTTCCGTTAATAGCAACTTCGCAAGTCTCCCAACACATAAAACTACAGGTATACTTTTCAAAGTATCACAGGCCAGTGACTGCCAAAGCTTTTATTGATACAGGTACAGCTGAGAGTATGGTCAACCCTGTTATCGTACCTCGTGAATTCTTTGTGCCAAATGAAAGATCCTTCATTGCAGCGTCGGGTGAAGTATTCTATTCCCACTACAAAACTAAGAGCCTGAAGATCATGATTTTCCCAACTTGCACTATCAAAACCTCTTTGATTGCCACTGATCTTCCTGGCAGAGATATAGTTTTGGGATGAGATTTAGTACAACTGCTGCCAGAACTTAACATTTTGACTACAGGACTCAAGTACAATGGAAACTTCAAGCCGTACACAACGCCTAAGAGAATGTATTCCATTGATCCTGCAGAGAAAGTACGCCAGTTATTTGATTCAGCATTTGCAGAAAACCATACTGAGTTCTTGATGAAATGCCCTCATCCTTTATGGAAGAATCCATATTTCTTTGTGAAGCTGCCATTCAAACAAAATGAAGATATCAATCCAACCTAGGCGAGTCACCCTGGAATGAAACCTAACGATACTCGCTTGGCTAGGGAAGAATGTCTATCTTTATTGCAGCAGGGACTTATTGAACAGTCTGACTCACAATGGGCATGCGAGGCGTTTTATGTAAACAAACGCTCAGAGCAAGCGAGAGGCAAGAAAAGGTTATTTATCAACTATCAGCCTCTAAACCATTTCCTCCAGGATGATAAGTTCTCATTGCCTAACAGGCCAACACTTTTCTCCTCATTAGCCAAAGCTAAGGTATTCTCTAAATTCGATCTTAAGAGTGGCTTTTGGTAATTAGGCATACATCCTGAGGATAGATGGAAAACGGGATTCTGTATCCCAAACGGACATTTCCAATGGATAGTTTTACCTTTTGGACTTAAGACTGCTCCATCACTATTTCATAAAGCCATGACTAGAATCTTTTGGCCCATACAGTCTTCAGCACTGATATACATTGATGACATACTATTGTTCAACCCTGATAGACAATCACATGAGCTCTTGTTAAGACAATTTGCTGACCTCATACAGTAGTATGGCATAATGCTTTCTGAAAGAAAGATCAAGTTATTCGAGACCTCGATTGAATTCTTGGGAATGAGATTATCAGAAGGTAAATACTACCCAGGACCCCACATTGCCCAAGAACTGTTAAAATTCCCGGATTCTCATTTGACTGTTAAACAAATTCAGCAATTTTTGGGAATTATTAATTATTTGAGAGACTTTGTGCCCAAAATAAGCAAATACACCAGTCCACTGGAAGCACAGCTGAAGAAAGGGGCCCAGCCTTGGGGACAAGCCCAAACGGAAGTAGTCCAATACCTGAAGACTCAATTACAGATGCTTCCCCCTTTGCAGATTCCTTCATATGGAGTCAGGATACTCCAAACAGACGCCAGTGATTACTTTTGGGCCGCTATCCTACTAGAAGAAAAGGAAGGTACTAGGCACATCTGTGCGTATAAGTCTGGTAAGTTCAACCCTGCCGAACAACACTATCGCTCAACCATCAAGGAAATATTAGCAGTGAAATATGTAATTAAGAAGTTTGAATTCCATTTGGTTGGGTATCATTTCATTGTTGAGAGTGACGTCTTCTTTTAGCTCAATGCTCAGATTCAAGCAGAAGAAGATACCCAACGCACAGTTGCTCAGACTAGCAGAATGGTTTTCTCAGTATTATTTCACAGCGAAACATATCAAAGGTACTACTAATGTAGTAGCAGACTTCTTATCCAGACCCTTTGATATTACCCATCCTACTCTGCTAGAAAACCCTCAGTTACAGGCGATGATTTCTACATATATTCCAAAGCCATATGAGTATCGTCGTCTCCTTCCTCCTGAATTCATTGGTTTTGACCAAGCCCACATTACTTCAGTATTGGCTCACTCTTCCCAGTTGATGAAGAAATATTTGGAACAGATATTTTGTAAGTATGGCCAACTGATGTTTCCAAATGACGGACTACATTCAACATATCCATTCTTACAGACTATCCCAATTCACCCAATGGATATGTTCCCTAAAGAACTGAAATGGTTTCTGTGGTACTTGCTACATAAGCACACCATAGCTCTAGAATTTCTCACGGAAGAGATTCTTCAGTACTTGGAGCAACTAGGGAACCTTCATACATATGTTCCATATGGGAAGCCGCACTCATTCTTGGCAGAGATATTATCATGGTTTGCCCCGTTGATTCAATGGCAGACCTGGTTCGAGATCCACAGGGATAAGTATTTTAAGTATCCCGGACTAACAGCATTTTCTACTTATCTATTTCGTAGACATTGGCACTTTGATTCTAATTTGCAGGCTATGGTAGCCATTAATAACTCTGAAGAGTTTGTCAGCCTTCCCTATTCACTCACCTTCTGTGAGGACGCTACTTTCTCAGAATGGGAAGATGCTCTTGCCAGCAAGGAACTCCTCAAACAAAAGATATGCAAAGAGAATGGAGTTCATTACTTGACTTACGAAGAAATTGTTCAAGGTCGGATCCAGCACACATATCCAAACCACGTCTACAGGCTTCAGTGCGCTCTCCACCAACATTCCCACGACAAATTGTTCTGGGATGAGATAGCCCAAGAATTCTTGACCAAGGTGGACTTAGGAGATGAAGGCCCAGAAGCATCGGCATCAATCTCAGGTCCAGAATCATCTCGTGCAGGACCATCATCCTGTCATAAGAGACCAGACGAGCATCAGGACCCACGCGGTAAAAGACCAAAGAACTAGCCGCCCACGTGATAAAGTACGAAGATGCTATCATGATAAGAAGATGCTTTAAGGATAAGGTCGGCACAAGTATTGAGTCTGCAAAGGGGAAAGCATCTGTAATTGAGTCTTCAAGTATTGGACTGCTTCCGTTTGGGCTTGTCCCCAAGGCTGGGCTCCTTTCTTCAGCTGTGCTTCCAGTGGACTGGTGTATTTGTTTATTTTGGGCACAAAGTCTCTCAAATAATTAATAATTCCCAAAAATTGCTGAATTTGTTTAACAGTCAAATGAGAATCCGGGAATTTTAACAGTTCTTGGCCAATGTGGGGTCCTGGTAGTATTTAACTTCTGATAATCTCATTCCCAAGAATTCAATCGATGTCTCGAATAACTTGATCTTTCTTTCAGAAAGCATTATGCCATACTACTGTATGAGGTCAGCAAATTGTCTTAACAAGAGCTCATGTGATTGTCTATCAGGGCTGAATAATAGTATGTCATCAATGTATATCAGTGCTGAAGACTGTATGGGCCAAAAGATTCTAGTCATGGCTTTCTGAAATAGTGATGGGGCAGTCTTAAGTCCAAAAGGTAAAACTGTCTATTGGAAATGTCCGTTTGGGATACAAAATCCCGTTTTCCATCTATCCTCAGGATGTATGCCTAATTGCCAAAAGCCACTCTTAAGATCGAATTTAGAGAATACCTTAGCTTTGGCTAATGAGGAGAAAAGTGTTGTCCTGTTAGGCAATGGGAACTTATCATCCTGGAGGAAATGGTTAAGAGGCTGATAGTTGATAACTAACCTTTTCTTGCCTCTCGCTTGCTCTGAGCGTTTGTTTACATAAAAAATATCGCATGCCCATTGTGAGTCAGACTGTTCAATAAGTCCCTGCTGCAATAAAGATAGACATTCTTCCCTAGCCAAGCGAGTATCGTTAGGTTTCATACCAGGGTGACTCGCCTTGATTGGATTGATATCTCCATTTTGTTTGAATGGCAGCTTCACAAAGAAATCTGGATTCTTTCATAAAGGATGAGGGCATTTCTTCAAGAACTCAGTATGGTTTTCTGCAAATGCTGAATCAAATAACTGGCGTACTTTCTCTGCAGGATCAATGGAATACATTCTCGTAAGCGTTGTGTATGACTTGAAGTTTCCATTGTACTTGAGTCCTGTAGTCAAAATGTTAAGTTCTGGCAGCTGTTGTTCTAAATCCCATCCCAAAACTATATCTCTGCCAGGAAGATCAGTGGCAATCAAAGAGGTTTTGATAGTGCAAGTTGGGAAAATCATGATCTTCAGGCTCTTAGTTTTGTAGTGGGTATAGAATACTTCACCTGACGCTACAATGAAGGAACTTTCATTTGGCACAAGGAATTCATGAGGTACGATAACAGGGTTGACCATACTCTCAGCTGCACTTGTATCAATAAAAGCTATCGCAGTCACTGGCCTGTGATACTTGGAAAACTATACCTGTACTTTTATGTGTGGGGAGACTTGCGAAGTTGCTATTAACGGAATTTCCCTGTCCGTCTAGGAGATTATTTTAGTCTCTGATCCGTTCGTGGATACTTTCCTTGAGCATAAGGTTTCATGTGAAAACTTCTCCTGAAATTCTTCTAGCATAGGATAACTACTGATCGTACAAATCCTTTTGCTGATTTGTTCTTCTGAGGTAGAGGAGGAATATCTGTCTTGATCAGAATCTGAAACTTCTGTGTCAATATATCCTTCAAGACAACACACAGTTCGTGAAGAAGGTTCATCATCTATAGAGAAGAGTGATTCGACATCATCGTCACGCAAAGAAACTCCAGAGAATTTTTCAATCTGTGCTACTAGCTTTCTTTGTCCTTTCGGACAGTGCTATGCGAAGTGACCTGATTTGTTGCAAATGAAACACCTGGAAGATTTCCTTTGAGGACCTTTTTTCTTCTTGATCCTTCTGTCAGGACTTCTCACAAACTTCCTGTTATGCTTTTTTCTTCTGAATTTTTGCCTGGTAGGCTTGGAACCTGGAGTGCAATCACACAAATCTCTTGAGGTACACTTAATCTTATACCTGCTGGTTTTGCTTCTGCAAACTTGGTCAAGCCTTTTATCCTGCTTCAGGAAACCTTGGATAATTTCTTTCCTCTGGCAAAGTTCGCTGATGCCCAAATGAATTTCTTGTTGGATTTAACCAACAGTCAGATCAGTAATTTTCAAGCGCTTAGTGGTAAGGCTTTTTTCTACCATTGATGGGTATGGAAGAGGAGAATTTGAAGCTGCATCCCTCGGTGAAGAAGAAGCGAGTCTTCCTATACTACTGCGTCGAGTCCGAGGAACTCGCCTGAAAGGTCGCCGCCCATTCCGACGACATCATCCAGCTTCAGTCCATCAAGTCTGTACCCCGGCTCTCGATTCGTGGGTATGGAAGAGGAGAATTCGAAGCTGCATCCCTCGGTGAAGAAGAAGCGAGTCTTCCTATACTACTGCGTCGAGTCCGAGGAACTCGCCTGAAAGGTTGCCGCCCATTCCGACGACATCATCCACCTTCAGTCCATCAAGTCTGTACCCCGGCTCTCGATTCGTGGGTATGGAAGAGGAGAATTCGAAGCTGCATCCCTCGGTGAAGAAGAAGCGAGCCTTCCTATACTACTGCGTCGAGTCCGAGGAACTCGCCTGAAAGGTCGCCGCCCATTCCGACGACATCATCCACCTTCAGTCCATCAAGTGGAGGTTACGTTCAAACCTTCTTTATTTTTTCTCGGAGCAATTTCTCTTTTGGGTCGCTCCACGATTGGGTCAAGTAGGTGGGTGGGGTGGGGACTCAGGAACAGGAACCGGTTGTTGGGTAGGTTAAGATATAGGTTAGGTTACGGGGCGGGGCAAAATTTAGGTTAGGTTACAGGTTCTCGGTTAAACCTGAAACTGTACTTGGCACTGTCTGCCGATTTTCAAAAATTTAGAACCTATAACTTACTTGATTTATTCGAGAATCGGTATTGACATCGACCCTATGATACCGGTTTCGACCGATTTTCGATTTTACCGAAATTTATGCTCACCCTGAAAATAACTATTCCAATGTAGAATTTTAAAATATTTCAAAATATTCGAAGAAAACCCTTTAAATGAAACTATTGCCGCATGACTTTACACCACTATTTGGTGTGTTATAATCGTTTGTCGCTTTCTTTTTGCCTAAAGAATCTGAATCAATTCGACTCCCCTTTCCTTCCCCTGTATGTATCACACTTTCTCGGGTCGTATCCAACTTTGTATACATTTCGGTATCACGACGGAGGAGGCGTCCGTCGTCGAATCATCATCCATTGCTCACGAACTCTTGCTAGATGTATACCAGAGCTTCTTCTGGCAAATCAACAGTCGCTCCTTCTCGACTTTGTACTCAGTATCCTCCTTCCGGCATCCCCACCTCATCCCCTTGGCTATCGTCGATATCGCATCAATGTAGTAGCTTGACTCCCTTATGATCGCGTACCCATTCGGTCGGAGGATCCGATCCATCTCCAGCAGCACGAATTTCATGTCGCATCTGCAAAACGATCGATCATGTTCTCACATTGCCGATGCATCATACATTTGATTGAGATTAGTTGTGTCCTTGAAACGCATCGTACCTGTGACTCTCGGCGGTGAAGAGACCATCGAGGTGAAGGAGGTCGTACGTTCTAGGGTACGTCGAAAAGGCCTCGCACCTGCCAAAAACATGGTGCAGTTTCATCCTTCAGTCCATCGAAATTCATTTGAGCAAATCAGAGTACTAGGGATTTCCTGAACTTACCAGTCATGGACAGTTCCAATGAGGCCACGATCATAAACTACGGTCAGCGTGTTCGGCCCATAGGAGGAGACGACATTCATGACCCAAACAGGGTCCTTGATCAAAGCTGCCGCAAAGCCTCCATAAACAGTGTTCATATCCATGACGTTTCGTACCTTATCCGTTCCAATTGCAGGCACCAACTTCTTATAGTGCGCTGCCCGAACCTTCCACTTACTGTTATCATGCTTGAAACCGCTGGCACTCCCACCCTGAATCTCGGAGATCCTCTCGGGAGTGATGTGTAGCCGTGTGGGCCATTTCGGCACTGATTTCACCGCAACCTTCTTGTGTTTCGGGTTCGGAACCACGACGCAAGGACGAAGAGGAGTGTACCAAGCAGAGTCCGGCTCGAGGCTGTCGTCACACTTTGGCGGGTAAGCATCAGGTTTCGAGAGCTGGTTGTAGCAGCTGCTGTTGGAAGATTTCTGCCACACTGTGATATCTTCCTTCTTGTTGTACAGCTTGAAGCACATAGAGGTGAGCAGCTTCTGCAGCTTATTATAGTCCGATTTCTGGGCCTCGATGGTTGTGTTCCAGCCTCGCCAGTGCCTCTGGTAGTTGACTGGTGGCCCTGAGAGGACCCAAAAGCCTCCTGGCCGCAGTATGCGGTGAATCTCGAGAAGGTAAACCCCGCCTGCCGATACGTACATGCCAGGACCAGATCGAACAAACACAATTATATCTTTGAAGCCTCTCGAGTATAAGATTCAGAAAAAATCAGCAGACGCTAGAAAACCAGCACAAGACATTACCGAATTCTGTCCAAGGGATGAGGCATCTCGAGCAATGTGCCATATCAAAGGAATTTGATGGGAAAGGGAGACGCTGGGTGGAGATGATGCCTAGTATCGCTGGGATTCCACGCTCCAACGCGAACTGGACTTGAGCCTCGTGGTTATCCCGGGGAGCGAGTGAAACGGTTAGGATCCCACGATCCAACAAGTCGCCTCCCCAGCTCGCAACCTTTTGGATAGACAAATCGATCAGTAACGGTACGTACAATGGCCTGCCTCAGCATAGTATACGGCTGATAGATCGAGAATTCAAAGTGCCAACTCACCCCGCAACCAGTGTCGATGGCAGTGCGGACCGAGCCGTCCTTCATTCCCGGGATCAGATTCTGCATTAGATCAACATAGACACTGACGCCATCCGGAAACATGGTCCCTCCTCCAGGGAAAAGGAACTTCTCGCCCTGTTTCTTCAGCCAATGCTGATTAGATTTCTCCTTGTTGATCCAATCATACGGCACGTTCCTACGAACCGAAACACGACAAAATGACCGAAGAGATAGAGATCAATAGTCCGCCTCCTGTGACAGAACAAAACATCAAGGCCCGAGAAATTGTTGACAATTAAACTGCCTACCTGTACCAACATTCGTCCCTGCTCTTCGGCCATCTGATCGGAGGCTTGTACCCATCTGGTGGCGGAACCAGGCATTCTTTCCGCTCGTGCGCCGGGGGACAGTGCCGTTCCATGAAGGTTAGCCGGTTCATGCCATACTTCCTCCATCTCTGCATCAACCAACATTCTAAGGATCAATTCCCGAACACAATCCCGGTAACAAATCTGGCGGAACTCAATAGTAATAATACCCTCGGATCCGTGCACGGAGTGTAGTCCTGATACTCGATGCCGCACTCCGGGAATTCGACGAACTTAAAATTAAGCGGGGCGACGGCGGTTTCCTTGGGCGCGGGGACGGCCTTGGTGGGTACGGAGACGACCTTAACATCAGTCTTGGCAAACAATTTGTCCTTCTGGGAACAGAAAATCCCACCGAGGTAGAACGACAATCCGCACAAAACGACCACTGCGAACGTCAAGGGGACAACCCTCGATTTCCTGTCGTGTTGGCCGCCCGGCTTCCCCTCCTTATCCTTATGCTTCATCCTCTCAGGTTCACAGCACTTAAATACTCACGACAACCTGAATCAAAACCCGGATCAAAGAAACTGAAGAGCTTTGAGTTCCCAGCAAGTAGTGACGAAATGAACAACAACAACCAGTAGTGTACCAAAAGTCAGTGTAGTCTGTAATATAGAAAAGAAGAGGAGAGGAGGGGAGGAGAGGTGACTCAACACAAAAATCAGACAGATCTAAAAGCAAACCGACCGACCCTCGTTTTTTTTTCTTCATTCATGTTCTTAATATCACATGATGTTTTTGGGCCACCCCAGAAAAACTAAAGAAAAACACACCAAATCAAAAAACCCCACACACTTCCTTTCCGAAAGAAGGCATAAAGGAAGAAAAAGGGAATCCCTCCCCCCTAACAAAATCAAACCCAATGGACAAACCACCCAAAAAAAATAAAACTACAGAAAACACTCTCCCACGACACGAAACAACACAAACACACAGAGCTAAGGAATTGGGTGATGGTTGGGGGAGAGGAAGAGGAAGAAGAAGGTGGGGGAGGGAGTCTTTGTTAATTAGTAGGGTTTTTTTTTATTTCTGGGATTTAACAGCCTCACGTGATTCCACGTTGCCCCCCCAACAAAAATCAAGATAAGCGAGAGAAAGAGATGGAGATGGACATAGACATAGAGACACACACTGTACACAGTGATGTTTTTCGTTTTTCTAATCTCTTTTTGTGAAACCGAATTCAATCGGGAATTTGGGGGTCATGCAGGCAGGCAAAGCCATTGAATTCCTCACGCTCCAGAACAACTAAAATATAACCCCGTGACAGGACCTCATCGTCCATTTTAAAAGAAAAAAACAGGACACAAAACAGGGTAAAATAACCCACGTTAAATATGATGATGGAAGACACAATTCCACATATCCAGCATGAGTAAAGCCAAAAGAAGGGAGTGAGAACCCAGAAAGAAGAAATGGTTAATAAAGAGCTCCAAAGAGAGGGATTGGAATAGGAATGAAAAAGACTATGATGATGATGATGAGGTAATTGGAGTAGGAGTTAAAATTGTTGTATACACTGGGAGGGGGGGGGGGGGGGGGGTTGTCAGTGTACGTGACAGCAACTATCTGATAAAGGTCAGGGGGAGTTGGCAGAGGGTATTATTTTCAGAAAAAGGGTATTCCTTACCTTTCTCCCTTACCTCTTCCTTACTTCTTCTTCTTCTCCTTCTCGAACTTGGTACTCTCAGCCTTGTCTCTCCAACCCAAATGAAAAAAGAGAAAAAAAATGAAGATTGGGGTTTTGGTGATTTACTCAGAAGTGAAAGAGAAGACGAGGAAATCGCAGTTTGAGTTAGAGAAGGGAAATGGGAGGGGGGGGGGAGTCAGTTTGGGAATGGAATTGGGAATGGAATGAGATTTTATTACTACAGTCTGTGTGTGGGTGTTTTGCTCTTTTTTGTTTCTTTGTTATTTATATTATTATTTATTTTTGGATGTCTTTGTTTCCGAGCCTTTTGCGTGTTTCCACCACCCCTCGCCACCATCCAGCTGTCTTTCTCTCTGTCCCCAGCCTTCTATTTAATAATAATGATGATGATGGGGCTTATTCTACGGAGGAAGGTATCCTGACAGTGTTAAACGGGAAAATGATTTACGGAATAAGTAATATAATTTTGTCTTACAATTAAATTTTATAAGTCTGAAATTATTTACAAAGTAACTCGATTTTTTTATAAATTTAAAATTTTGGAATTGGACATCGCCTTTATTTGATTATAAACAAAATTTCACCATCCTACCGAAAATTTACAGGAACCGTTTCTGAAATATATGGGAAAAGAAAAATAGGGCAAAACAATGAAATAATAATAGAAATAATAATAATTGATAAATGTGTCGTCCATCCAACGAGGAATATATTAAATATATCGATAACAATAATAATACTAGTTTCTTTATCAGGGGAGAGTTCGCTCTCGGAGTTCTATGTTTGTGTGTAATAAGAGCACACCCGTTAAGATTCTAAAAATAATAAAATTTCCAAATTTTAAAATAACTTAATGTCATTGGTAGTTTCAATATACCTCCAAATGAGTAAAATTATTTATTTATTTAAATTTCTTAATAAATGCACACAGACCAACATCAACAAAATCCAAATAAATATTTTAGGGGGTTAAATAGAAGATTAAACTCCTTTTCATTAACGGGGTTGGGGGGGGGGGGGGGGGGGGTAATGATGGAAGGTTGTCTCCTCTAAAAAAGTTTATATTACAAAAGTCCTTAAATAAGATTAAACTATGTAAATCCAGATATTGTTTGATTAAACTATAACCTATTTAATCCTGCTTGATTTCAGATGTCACCTAAATTCATCATTTGATCAGAAGAAAGCAGTAAGTCTTAACAATTCAGCCCAAGAACTTAAATATTATTTGATGACGCGTCATAAGAATAAGAAAGCGATTGGCAACAACTTTGAAGAAACCAAAGTCGCAAAAAAAAAAGACACGATATTTCGTGTATGGAGATATGGACGCCTCACGAACATTTCAAATAAATTGGGCAGTAATACATAAAAAGAGACCAACCCCAGCTCTGCTTCAAATATTATTCAAATTGGCTAAACTGCATGGACGCGGCCAGTCCGTAGTCGAGGCCTCCGCCATTTACGAAATTGATGTAAATTTTTCATATAAATATACAAAAGCCGCGTACATATATACAATGTAAAAGAAAATCTACATCTCCTCCTATTTCATACATATGTACCATAATTTTAATGCAATCACGTACTAATATACTAATAATATACATGTACATTATTCGTACATGTATTGTATATACGTACAAGTATTGTACAATGACAAAACATGTACATTTTCTCTTATGTTTGTACAAATTTCGTACATATGTACAAGAAATTTCCTTCAACCACAACGTGATGTACGACAAGTGTATGTGTACATTATTCGTACACGCATTGTACACATGCAAGTTTAATGTACAATATCAAAACATGTATATCTCGTCTTATTTCGTATATATGTACAATAATTAGCTTACAAACCATAATAATGTACGAAAAATATACAAATGTACATTACTCAATTGTACACGATACGAAAGATGTATAATGGTAAAATAATCGTTTTAGCCGCCCCAAGAAATGGCATATTATTGACGAGGCCTGCGAAACAAAATATGAGGAATTGGATGGAATGGACGAGCATGAACGGACGAGTCTATAACAAAGTTTGCTCAAAACGCTTTCCGACTATAAAAAAAAAAAAAGATATAATAATAAAACAAGACAAACCCCTTTTGCTTATGAAAACGATGCAAGAAAAAAAAATGAGTTGTAAATGGACTCTTGGAATTTTCACACAAACTCACAGGATTTGGAATTTTGCTTAGAAAGTCGATCAAAGCTGGAAGCAAAGACTTAAATCATACTTATAAATCGGCTCGAAGCTTCGGACAATTTTAACTCCAACAAGGCTGAGATTGCGAAACTGGAGTTACGATATCCGGAAAGGTCATATCATACTCCAAAACTTCACTACGTTTCCATAGTTTAGCTACGTACATCGGTAAAAGGTCTTTTATATTAACCATTTTCTCATATAAAGTTTTGAATTCCAAAACCCTTAACTCCAAAGTGCCGATCCAAGAGAAGAACCATGTAAAATTTGGAAACAAAATACGAGAAATCGACGTACGTAAACCGACGAGTGGATAACAAATCCGCACATAGCGGTTTCCGCCAATTATAAACAACGAAGCAAGAAAAAATGAGAGAGTAAGGGTGTAAATGAATAGGCGCACCTCCATGTTTCGTCAACGACAATGAACTTCATAAAGATTATACCGTCGAACTATCCTTTTTTTTTCCTCACCCTTGTAACGTCGTTTGCGTATTTATTTAATTATTTTGTTTCTTGGGGCTTCTTAAAAGTCAAAAGATCCTGCCTACAAACTCCGGAATTCCATGAAATTTTAATGTGGGTTTCGGTCAAACAATGTTAAGATTGATTTTCACGATGCTTTGTTTTGGAGTTGTGATAAATAACTTTTTCTCATTGATAATGTATATATATTTAAATAAATACCATTTTTATTCATATATTTAATTGCTCGTTCCTTAATTTAAGACTAACACAACGAAAATTCATCCATCTTGAGATAGTACATGTCCGAACTGAGTTTTACTCCAATCAAACTTCCTAAACCCTGTTAGAAATCTGTGTTCATGTAATTAAGAAGAAATGGTGGTGCCACCCCACCAACAAAGAGAATCTTCAAATCTTGGAAACGAAGCAAATTCACACGTGTCCCATTAGTGGAGAACTGAATTTCAATTACTCAAATAATGGAAAATTCCCTTAAAGAGAAGAATTTGGTTGAAAGAGTCTATTTAAGCATTTATAGATGTATCTATCTTTGGCGCAAATATTTGGCGCAACACATCTACGTTAACTGGCCTATAACTTCTGATCCGAGATCGACACGCAAGCGATTATGTTATCAATTTCTTTTTTTCTTTTTGCCTTCTTCTAACACATGATGATTTCTAATACATGAAATAGTTTTTATGTATTTTCGTTTGAGATTGTACGGAGTTGACTCTTCACACCACCATTATAATCATTGCCACGTCGTTTTATTTCATAAAAAATAAAAAGTTTTCTACCCCGAATCTACTCTTCTTGTAACAGCAAGTAATGCCGAAAGAAATGGTCAGTCACCCCACAGGCCTCTTCTAATTGTGGTCGTAGAAGTCAGATCCTTAAGTTCCGGCAGTAATGGCGGGTTTTGGGTTGGGGGGGGGGGGGGGGGGGGCGGGCACCTTCCCTTTGTCTCCGGACAGTGATGATCGACCCCATGTGGTTTTGACATAAACTCCCACCCAATACACCCCCAATTAAATATAAATAAATCGAAAGAAGAAAGTGATAAAATAACAAAGACAATGATCGTGTGAAGAAATCTATCTACTCTTTTTCTTTCCTCGAAGATCACCACCGACACAAGATATCATCATCATCATCTTGCATTTTCTTCTCCAGAGTTGTTCGTTTCGTGTCGACACACCGACGAATTCGAGGTCGTTCTCTCAACCGAATAATTTTCACAGTTGGTGAGCTTCTTGGACTACCCGAAACGACGACGTGTGGGGTCGGTCCCACGATGACTTAGAAATTTTCGTCCGAGATGGTTTTTGGTTTTAATCGATTGGGGCGGCATCTCTAAGCTATGATGGAATTGTTGTTATAAATTAACTCCACGCTGATTAAGAGTTCTTTGTCCCTTTTAATCTATAGAAAAGAGGGTCAGCGTCATTAGGAAAGATTGATTTGTTAAAAGGATTATTATTATTAAAAGGACTTTTCTATTAGACAATATATGATATTAAAAGGCGATGTTAAGATTATCGGATTAAGTAAAATTATATTGTGTATTATTTGGTAATGAAATAACATTCAAGAGTGAGGAAACCGGTCATCCAGACTCGTCGGGCTTATATAATACTCGTCCAGGCCCAAAGTACAGGATCGGGCCGATTGACTTAAAATATTTTTTTGTAATGTCCAAGCTCACTTGTCAAAATTATCATCTATATAATTAAAAATAATTCCTACCCGTTTACATCTGATAAAAAGAGTAAATCTTTTTCTAATTATAAAAATAAATATGGTTTTTCTTGTATAAATACATTATAATCCGGATAAGATTTCCAAATCCAAGTAATTCCATGGTCGGTTATCATCTGGAATTGGATTTAGGGTTTTAATTGGAATTCCAAATCCTGATGAACAAGCTGTTTCCAAACGTAGAAAATCATTTCAGATTCTATTTTAAATAAAATTATTTATTCACCCTCTTTATAAATTATAAAATTCTTGCGTTTTGCTTTATTTTCGAAAGATAATTTTGTCTTTCTAATTATTATTTTGTAGTTATTTAAATTATATAATTATAAATTCATTTGTATGCTAATACCAAATATAAAAAAATCAATTTTTTATGTTAGTTAAAAAATAAAGTGACGACCAATCTACTTCACAAAATATCGGGACCTAATGTAATTAAGTGATAAAACTCTTTCTAAGGGAAACCATTACATTCATAAAAATGACATACAAATTTACTATTTTACCCCTAAATTCTCGAATGTTAACGTAAATTAAGTACGCAAACGTGACGGGTAACTCTAATTTCATAACGTTAACGGTGCGTTATGTGATCTTTTTGTTGAATGTACCTGCAAGACTAATTCAATCCCTTTTTATTTCTAATCAAAGGTTCAATTAATAAAAAAAGGCAACTTTCGTGGATAGACTAACAAGCGGCGAGGCAACTCGAGGATAATCTAACTTAACTTTGATTTAAAAATAATTTCACACAAAAATAAGAAACTAAAATTTACAGGTGCCACGAGTCGATATTTTGGTCATTCACATCGAATAAAAATCAAAGTTAAATAAGTCACGTCCAAAATTGAAAGCGCTTTGTCACGATAAATAAAAAATTTGACTCGTGGCACTACAATTGGGCCGTAAAAGATTGAAAATATCAATTTAAGATGACAAAAGAAAATTTTTAGATGTGAGGCCAAGTCGGCTAAATGTTGAGGCAATGAATTGATATTTTGTAATTTATTTGTAAATCTTCTTCTTATTCAGACTATTGAAAGATTAGTATATAATTTATGTACGTGCATATTACGATATCTGAAAATATCTTATGAAGATGGTTGAACAAAATTTTATCCCATTCGCTTTTATGGGTTAGCTTTATAATGAGACATCTCATCGATTTATATACGTTAAATGTTACCTCCTAACAATTACCCCGAATAGTTAATTGACCTTTTTGAAAATCAATGCGGCTAAAAACTGACCTCTCAAAATGTCCGCTAACTGTAAAGTCACTTTCACCTTCCCCAAACCTAACTCATGCTAAATACATAGAGACTTAAGATTGATACTCGCACCAAGATCACAAAGTGTCGTACTTGAAAAATTATAACCAATAGTCTAAGGGCTGGTAAAACTCCCCTTAGTTTTTAGCTGCGGAGGTAGTTTTCTTCGTATTATAGCGATGTACTCTTCTGTTTGTTCGACGGTTTCAAACTCACCTAACTTCCTCTTCTTAGACAAGACATCCTTCATCAGATTAACGCAGTTCGACATCTGCTGAAAAGCCTCTGCAAAAGAAATGTTAATTTGAAGTTTCAGAAAAACACTGAGAAACTGAAATTGGGCTTCATCATGCTTTCGTACTCTTTGAGGGAATTTGGATTGAAGGTCAGTCTTGGTTATCCGTGTTAGCTCCTACACTCGCATTAGCTCGCTCCACTGGTATAGAAATTTTGCTCGAATGAACGAGAGATTGGTTTGCAGCGGGAAGGACACGTCCTCATGAGGCGCGGACTGGTCCTTGTGCACTATTTCACGTACATATTGCAGATGAATCCATCCATCAGATTTGGAGGACTCGTCCTCCGCGGATTTATGAAATCTTTTTCCTCCACAGTCACGTCCTCCATCTAGCATGGATGTCTCCATCCCTTCACTGTTCGGCACTTGTAGAGGATAATTGATCCCTTTCGTCTTTGTATTGTCCCTCGAACGACTTGTTGATGGTACCTCTACGAGCACCCTACCATTCCTCAAGGTTACGACCTTTACATGCGCTCGTAGATTAATCTCAGTATCGCTCGACAACCCTCCTTGTTGTTGCGAGTTCAATGCTTTAGCGAGCAGATTGGAATGAAAATTGACATGGCTTGATATCTAATCTTGGAGTCTCGAATCTTAATCACGGTCCTAATTTTTCATGTATTTAATCGTTAGTTCCTCAAAACTCGATTTCTTTTTCCCAATTCTGTTGGTTTCATTTGCTAAAATACTAGAGGCTGCGTCGCTCGATCACTAGTTTCCCTTTTCATGAGAAGTTTGGATGATTCATTCACCTTTAATTATACATATTGGAATAGGGATTGTTACTTTGATTTCCTAATAAGTTGGCTTCCTCCATGATGGTTAAACAGTGGTCTGTTAAGTGCCCACCACTGTAAATATCATGACCAATTTGATGTACCTTCAATGGAGTGCAAGTTTACCGTCTCAAACTTTTTGAACGTCGCCGATATCTGCCTTAAATAGAGGTAAGTACATAAAGTTTGGGAACGCCGAAAAGTTTCTTACCACTCTCTCGATCAAATGATTTATTCTGTACACAAATCCACCGCGCTGTTTCTCAAAACTCTCTTTCTTCCACATATGATTCTTTAAGGAATGACTAATTTGAGTTCTTTGCGAGAAAATTCCATCTGCCCATTGTAGAAGGCTTACAAATGTCGCCATTCTGGTACATCATGATACGAACAAAATTCTTGGAACGTTTCCAAGCCTCCTCGAATGATTCCAACTCATGTTGCCTAAAGGTACTGATGTCATTTATCATTTGATATAGCTTTATGGCGAAAGATATTAGTCTAGAAACGCTTATTGCATCTGTTCACAAGTAATAATCAGTCCCACCGGCAAAGAGTTCAACCAACTCCATGATCAATTCTTCAAAACGAAGGGTAATAACTTTGATAGCACCACATCACGGGGACTCTATTTTGGCTGAAGTTGTTGCACATACTTTGGAACAAGCTGACTTGCTCTTGTGGCTTTGCTGAAGTGAGGCTCTACCATCGGCATGGTATAAATATCAAGCACCCCTTTTTTTGTTGCCCCTGAATGAGATTTTCGTCCATATTGCCTTGCTCGAAACGAGCACTCTCACGAACCCGTAGTCCTTTCGATCTCAGTTTCAAAACGTAGATTTGACGCACTTCGAGTTCGTAGTATGCATAATGTAGAGAAAAACACATAGTAAATACTAGCAATCAAACGTCTTTAATGTCAAATAGGAAAAAGGGTTAACAATAGAAAACAAAATCTCAAAATTCATTCTTCGTCAACTGAGCCACAATTTGATCACATTAATCGGAAGGCTGCAAATTAAAATACTCTAAAAAACCATACTAAATAACTTTAGATATGACTAGTAAAGGTCCATCCCGAGAGAATCAAAGGAAAACCTTTTCTAGCTGTCACACTAAAAAATAAAATGAGGTCAAACAATAAAGCTAATGTAAATAAAATAAGAAAATAAAAATAATGATTCAATTAATAACAAAAAACCTAGAACTATCAATTTTCCCAAACAAATTATCCAACTCATTTTTTTCCTTCTTTAATTATCAAATGCTTAAACTATTAACCGAGGGTTTGGTTATCTCCTTAAACCTCTCCCGAGTGCGCTAAGGAAACATTCATTGTATCGTGCTAATCACTCTACTCCTAGGCAAATGACTTGTGTGAACCATTATGTAGCAATTCTAATTGCCTACCTTAAGTTATCCAATATATTCCCATCCTTCTCACATATTAGCTCCGTTTCGCAACAATATGCTAACTTAGGCTATCCAGTCTATGACTCAAACAAAACAACATTTCCAAGTCCGATTAGGTTTCCATCTCAAATTATTTGGTGATCAGGCAATTAACCACTGTAATATCAAGATATCAATACATAACCGCGCAAATTCGATAACACCAAGAAAGGAATTAATTTATTAAATAAAATGCTAGGTTAGTTCAATAAAATAAAATTAGTTCATAATAATATAAGAACGATCAATAAAAATTCAAGAGAAAATGACGACAACAAGGGAAAATGAAAAAGAAAACTCTCTTCGCAATCTTCCTACTCGGAAAGTAGTCGCCTTGTCCGGATCTTCACTCGAACTCTAGCCGTCGCCTCCTTCTCTTCTCTACGGATCGAGTGTTGAAAACTACAGTTTAGACCTAACACCGATCGTCCCTTAGGCTAGGGTTACACCTAAAAGTATGTAGTAAATAAAAAGATTTCCCAAAATTCTCCAAATCAAAATAAGATGTAAAATAATTCAATAAAATATCACAAAAAGACTAAAACGTGTATCTAATTGATGCTCTTTTCCCTTGGATCGAAATTTGGAGAAGACTTTCGCGCAGATATCAAAGGGTGGAGTCCTTCTTACAGACGAAAGCGTCCTTCCGTCAGCAAATTCCCCGAGGATTCATATCGGAAGGACGCGCTAACATGACCTAAACTTTTCAATTAAAAATCACAAATACGAATACTATTGTTAAGCGTGGGAAATGGTAAAATGTCTAGATTACACATATGTCCACCTCCCAGTTTACGCACATGTCCAATTCAATTCTGGGGACACCTATCATTTATTTCTCGAACGGACCTCAATTTTTATAGTACAGCAGACAATAATTACATAATTCATATCCTTATCTTAATTATGGAGATTTTCGCCAAAATTGGCCTTTACATTAAGATATAATAGAAGTTTACACCGACTTCTTCTAGCAACTCAATGAATCATGCAACATAACTCACAATTCTAAAGAACAGTTACTTAATACTAAGTACGAACCCCCAAGGTAGCATGCAACATTACATTTCCATCCCTTATGAGATAAACAAGCCATCAACGCTTTTACTCATACGAATCACAAGTTCCCTAACCTTCTCATCCGGAATCACCAGTATTCAATACGCAACTACATTTGATAGCCTATCACACAGGTATAATTAATCCCGGGCCCTTACGCCCCCACACATGAGATCGAATCCTCCCATCCGACCTGCCCTTTAGACTTCTTGGGCGCATATCCTCACATCTGGCCTCTCACAACCTGTTAACCTTGCACGGATCCTCCCATCCATCCTCCCTTTATGGGTTACCTTAGCACGGATTCTTCCATACGCCTATTCATTAAGTATTTTTCCTCATACGGATCCTCACATACGACGGCATGCATGTCTTCGGGTCATCTCATCCATGACGTATGGACTCGGATCTCCCCATGCAATCCATTCTTACGACATTTCTGAGCTCGGATCCTTCCATTGGGCTCCTCTCTGAACCACGCCTTACATTTCCATCCATCACTAGTCATTTTTAAACATATTCCCTTCATCAAGTCCATCACACTCAGCATACTCGTAAATAATCACGACCACACATACTTTTACGCATACAACGCAATGTTATCAAGAAAAAACAAACGACTTCTTGCATATTTTTTTAAAATTGAAATGAAGCATAAAATAAAGATTTTACAGATGTTCGTAACGGATGGTTTAAGGTGATAATGCTACAACTTATTTCGTTCCTTTGATTATTTATCGATTAGACCAAAAAATAAGAGGGATAAAAAAAATGGAACGTGGTCGTAATTAATTTTCCGAATGTTTGCTTTCTTATCGTCACGAATCAAGATCGTAATTAAGTTTCCTTGTCCTGATGACAACTAAGGGATAAAGACAAATATATACATATAGACATTGGTGCGGTCCTAGGAAGGCATAATCAACTGCTTCGGTCGCTCCAGTCAGAATTTTATTTACATGGATGTACTTCTAAAAACAATCTGATGGCCGAACGTGACCCAAAGTTCTACCACGTGCGTGACTACAATATGATGTCGCAATTTGATTCATGTATGTCAGGTCGACGTCTTGGAAGTTGATCCGACTACAAGCTTGCTCCGAGCTGCAATCCAGTTTCACCGCAACCTTCGTCGCGGATGATCCACGGACGTCCTTGTACGTGATATCGCTAATCTTAACCCCGGAAGCCTATCGAGGGAGAATATAAAGAAAAAAAAAACAAAAGTCATTTTAGTCCACGATTTGCTCACATATGGCATCGGTCGCCCTTAATGAACCGATCGGGTTACCTGGTTCGGGCAACCTTTATCGTGAGGACAGTAGTGCTGGTCGATGATGATTGGGTTTCCGACGTCCTTCAGAAGAATGTGCTGGAAAATTACGTTCTTGACGAACGAAGTGCTCGGCCTCGCCCACGACTTGATCCTCATCCCGTTTTGGGTGCCGGTGAATGTGACCCGCGAGACCCGCGAGACCCAATTAAAAATCACAAATACGCCTGCTATTGTTAAGCGTGGGAAACGGTACAATGTCTAGATTACACATATGTCCACCTCCCAGTTTACGCACATGTCCAATTCAATTCTGGGGACACCTATCGCTTATTTCTCGAACGGACCTCAATTTTTATAGTACAGCAGACAATAATTACATAATTCATATCCTTATCTTAATTATGGAGATTTTCGCCAAAATTGGCCTTTACATTAAGATATAATAGAAGTTTACACCGACTTCTTCTAGCGACTCAATGAATCATGCAACATAACTCACAATTCTAAAGAACGGTTACTTAATACTAAGTACGAACCCCAAGGTAGCATGCAACATTACATTTCCATCCCTTATGAGATAAACAAGCCATCAACGCTTTTACTCATACGAATAACAAGTTCCCTAACCTTCTCATCCGGAATCACGAGTATTCAATACGCAACTACATTTGATATCCTCTCACACAGGTATCATTAATCCCGGGCCCTTACGCCCCCCGCACATGAGATCGAATCCTCCCATCCGACCTGCCCTTTAGACTTCTTGGACGCATATCCTCACATCCGGCCTCTCACAACCTGTTAACCTTGCACGGATCCTCCCATCCATCCTCCCTTTATGGGTTACCTTAGCACGGATTCTTCCATACGCCTATTCATTAAGTATTTTTCCTCATACGGATCCTCACATACGACGGCATGCATGTCTTCGGGTCATCTCATCCATGACGTATGGACTCGGATCTCCCCATGCAATCCATTCTTACGACATTTCTGAGCTCGGATCCTTCCATTCGGCTCCTCTCTGAACCACGCCTTACATTTCCATCCATCACTAGTCATTTTTAAACATATTCCCTTCATCAAGTCCATCACACTCAGCATACTCGTAAATAATCACGACCACACATACTTTTACGCATACAACGCAATGTTATCAAGAAAAAACAAACGACTTCTTGCATA
Source organism: Melastoma dodecandrum (assembly GCA_029817715.1). Taxonomy (NCBI): domain Eukaryota; kingdom Viridiplantae; phylum Streptophyta; class Magnoliopsida; order Myrtales; family Melastomataceae; genus Melastoma; species Melastoma dodecandrum. The sequence goes on along the minus strand of JARUPY010000279.1, from coordinate 2,483,053 downwards.
TTTTTTTAAAATTGAAATGAAGCATAAAATAAAGATTTTACAGATGTTCGTAACGGATGGTTTAAGGTGATAATGCTACAACTTATTTCGTTCCTTTGATTATTTATCGATTAGACCAAAAAATAAGAGGGATAAAAAAAATGGAACGTGGTCGTAATTAATTTTCCGAATGTTTGCTTTCTTATCGTCACGAATCAAGATCGTAATTAAGTTTCCTTGTCCTGATGACAACTAAGGGATAAAGACAAATATATACATATAGACATTGGTGCGGTCCTAGGAAGGCATAATCAACTGCTTCGGTCGCTCCAGTCAGAATTTTATTTACATGGATGTACTTCTAAAAACAATCTGATGGCCGAACGTGACCCAAAGTTCTACCACGTGCGTGACTACAATATGATGTCGCAATTTGATTCATGTATGTCAGGTCGACGTCTTGGAAGTTGATCCGACTACAAGCTTGCTCCGAGCTGCAATCCAGTTTCACCGCAACCTTCGTCGCGGATGATCCACGGACGTCCTTGTACGTGATATCGCTAATCTTAACCCCGGAAGCCTATCGAGGGAGAATATAAAGAAAAAAAAAAACAAAAGTCATTTTAGTCCACGATTTGCTCACATATGGCATCGGTCGCCCTTAATGAACCGATCGGGTTACCTGGTTCGGGCAACCTTTATCGTGAGGACAGTAGTGCTGGTCGATGATGATTGGGTTTCCGACGTCCTTCAGAAGAATGTGCTGGAAAATTACGTTCTTGACGAACGAAGTGCTCGGCCTCGCCCACGACTTGATCCTCATCCCGTTTTGGGTGCCGGTGAATGTGACCCGCGAGACCCGCGAGACCCAATTAAAAATCACAAATACGCCTGCTATTGTTAAGCGTGGGAAACGGTACAATGTCTAGATTACACATATGTCCACCTCCCAGTTTACGCACATGTCCAATTCAATTCTGGGGACACCTATCGCTTATTTCTCGAACGGACCTCAATTTTTATAGTACAGCAGACAATAATTACATAATTCATATCCTTATCTTAATTATGGAGATTTTCGCCAAAATTGGCCTTTACATTAAGATATAATAGAAGTTTACACGGACTTCTTCTAGCGACTCTATGAATCATGCAACATAACTCACAATTCTAAAGAACGGTTAGTTAATACTAAGTACGAACCCCCAAGGTAGCATGCAACATTACATTTCCATCCCTTATGCGATAAACAAGCCATCAACGCTTTTACTTGTACGAATAACAAGTTCCCTAACCTTCTCATCCGGAATCACGAGTATTCAATACGCAACTACATTTGATATCCTCTCACACAGGTATCATTAATCCCGGGCCCTTACGCCCCCCGCACATGAGATCGAATCCTCCCATCCGACCTGCCCTTTAGACTTCTTGGACGCATATCCTCACATCCGGCCTCTCACAACCTGTTAACCTTGCACGGATCCTCCCATCCATCCTCCCTTTATGGGTTACCTTAGCACAGATTCTTCCATACGCCTATTCATTAAGTATTTTTCCTCATACGGATCCTCACATACGACGGCATGCATGTCTTCGGGTCATCTCATCCATGACGTATGGACTCGGATCTCCCCATGCAATCCATTCTTACGACATTTCTGAGCTCGGATCCTTCCATTCGGCTCCTCTCTGAACCACGCCTTACATTTCCATCCATCACTAGTCATTTTTAAACATATTCCCTTCATCAAGTCCATCACACTCAGCATACTCGTAAATAATCACGACCACACATACTTTTACGCATACAACGCAATGTTATCAAGAAAAAACAAACGACTTCTTGCATATTTTTTTAAAATTGAAATGAAGCATAAAATAAAGATTTTACAGATGTTCGTAACGGATGGTTTAAGGTGATAATGCTACAACTTATTTCGTTCCTTTGATTATTTATCGATTAGACCAAAAAATAAGAGGGATAAAAAAAATGGAACGTGGTCGTAATTAATTTTCCGAATGTTTGCTTTCTTATCGTCACGAATCAAGATCGTAATTAAGTTTCCTTGTCCTGATGACAACTAAGGGATAAAGACAAATATATACATATAGACATTGGTGCGGTCCTAGGAAGGCATAATCAACTGCTTCGATCGCTCCAGTCAGAATTTTATTTTACATGGATGTACTTCTAAAAACAATCTGATGGCCGAACGTGACCCAAAGTTCTACCACGTGCGTGACTACAATATGATGTCGCAATTTGATTCATGTATGTCAGGTCGACGTCTTGGAAGTTGATCCGACTACAAGCTTGCTCCGAGCTGCAATCCAGTTTCACCGCAACCTTCGTCGCGGATGATCCACGGACGTCCTTGTACGTGATATCGCTAATCTTAACCCCGGAAGCCTATCGAGGGAGAATATAAAGAAAAAAAAAAACAAAAGTCATTTTAGTCCACGATTTGCTCACATATGGCATCGGTCGCCCTTAATGAACCGATCGGGTTACCTGGTTCGGGCAACCTTTATCGTGAGGACAGTAGTGCTGGTCGATGATGATTGGGTTTCCGACGTCCTTCAGAAGAATGTGCTGGAAAATTACGTTCTTGACGAACGAAGTGCTCGGCCTCCCCCACGACTTGATCCTCATCCCGTTTTGGGTGCCGGTGAATGTGACCCGCGAGACCCTCACATTCTCTACTCCTTCCTCTTTGGCCGTCTGTCCGAGGCTTCCGATGCTGAGCAGTTCGTGAAGCACACCCAAGGCAAATTTATTAGCCCACATGGTCGTGAACAACGCGAATTATTAATGCGGGAAATGACATTACTCGGGTTACCTGATGCCATGTCCCGGTCCACACTCGATATTCTTGATCATGAGGTTCTTGCTACCCGGACCGATGGAGATGCAGTCGTCGCCTGTGGCGATTTTGGTGTCCAAAATCATAACATTGGTCGACTCCCCAACGTGAATGCCATCAGTGTTGGGACTGTTCCGGGCCGCAGAGAACTTCATGCCTCTCATTGTTATATTATCGCAGCCGTTAATAACCGTGTGAAAGAATTGACTGTCGATGGAGGTCAGCCCGTTTACGTATATGTTCCGGGAGCGGCTGAATTCGAGGCTCTGCATTTGAAGTTCCGAATCGATCAACCCTCTGGGACAGAATGTATATAGTATAAACATGCCTGCACGTGTTTCGATATGTAACCTACCGTTGCGCCCACCGGGCAACTCTTGCCGGACAGTTTGCAATCCCATAGACTCCTCCCGCGACCGTCCAGGGTCCCACCATATATGGTCAATCCGACAACGTGACGAACGATGATCCAGTTAGCCGAGTTCCCGTTCATTCTTTTACTAGAGGGGGCAAGAAGGGTGCCGTCGATGAGGAAGGTAATTGAGTCACTCTTGCATGGGCCGTTGAAGGCAGCACTTTGGAGGAAATACCTTCCGGGAGGGACGTATATAGTTGACGGGACGGTCGATGAGCAGGCAGCCGACCAAGCCCTATGGAAAGCCTTGCTGGACTCCGTTTTTCCGTCTGGTTTAGCTCCCAAGGTCATCACATCGTAGCGGACCGAGCAACTGCCATTCGGAAGGCGACTAAGCAAGTCAATGAAGACGGCCATCAACATTGACATGACAAGCTTAGACGAAGCATTTTCCATTTCTTGTTGGGAGAAGGAGGATAGTTTTCTTACTGGGTTTGGAGAAATTCCAGTTTGGGTGGTGATGGGGATGAATGGGGTTTCGTGGGGGATTTTATATGTACAAAAGTTTGGTCGTAATTTTGTCGGTTTGCTTGGGGTTGGACAAAATATACTTATTTTTCTTTTTGATTCGATTGAGGAGGGCCTTTACTCAAGTTACAAATGTACTTTCTCAATGTTGACGTGTACATATGTTGTGAATTGAGGGTCAGGTCAAGGTTTCAATGCAATGGACGAACGACCACTCTTTGATTTGGAGTCACCCCAAATTAACTGATGACGGATTCGTAATCTTTTCACGAGCCCTTATCTACGCATTGGACGTAAAAAAAAAATAGATCAATTAATTAATATTGAAAACATATATTGATTGATTGCATGCCAAAGCTAAGAAACACAGGCATAAGTGCGCTCTTCTCATCGACTTCTGCTACGGGAAAGAGGAGCTGCATCCAGGATATATGTAATGATACGGTCCCGGAACTGAAGAAGCAAATGGAAAACATTGCATGGCAAATTGTTTACGAAAAGGACAACCAGCCACGGATTTCTTCAAATTATTCACCACAACCACCGGCATCCAGTCTATGACTCAAACAAAACAACATTTCCAAGTCCGATTAGGTTTCCATCTCGAATTATTTGGTGATCAGGCAATTAACCACTGTAATATCAAGATATCAATACATAACCGCGAAAATTCAATTAGACCAAGAAAGGAATTAATTTATTAAATAAAATGCTAGGTTAGTTCAATAAAATAAAATTAGTTCATAATAATAAAAGAACGATCAATAAAAATTCAAGAGAAAATGACGACAACAAGGGAAAATGAAAAAGAAAACTCTCTTAGCAGTCTTCCTACTCGGAAAGTAGTCGCCTTGTCCGGATCTTCACTCGAACTCTAGCCGTCGCCTCCTTCTCTTCTCTACGGATCGAGTGTTGAAAACTACAATTGAGACCTAACACCGATCGTCCCTTAGGCTAGGGTTACACCTAAAAGTATGTAGTAAATAAAAAGATTTCCTAAGATTCTCCAGATCAAAATAAGATGTAAAATAATTCAATAAAATATCACAAAAAGACTAAAACGTGTATCTAATTGATGCTCCTTTCCCTTGGATCGAAATTTGGAGAAGACTTTCGCGCGGATTTCAAAAGGTCGAGTCCTTCTTACAGTCGAAAGCGTCCTTCCGTCAGCAAATTCCCCGAGGATTCATATCAGAAGGACGCGCTAAAATGACCTAAACTATGCAATTAAAAATCACAAATACGCCTACTATTGTTAAGCGTGGGAAACGGTACAATGTCTAGATTACACATATGTCCACCTCCCAGTTTACGCACATGTCCAATTCAATTCTGGGGACACCTATCGCTTATTTCCCGAACGGACCTCAATTTTTATAGTACAGCAGACAATAATTACATAATTCATATCCTTATCTTAATTATGGAGATTTTCGCCAAAATTGGCCTTTACATTAAGATATAATAGAAGTTTACACGGACTTCTACTAGCGACTCTATGAATCATGCAACATAACTCACAATTCTAAAGAACCGTTACTTAATACTAAGTACGAACCCCCAAGGTAGCATGCAACATTACATTTCCATCCCTTATGCGATAAACAAGCCATCAACGCTTTTACTCGTACGAATAACAAGTTCCCTAACCTTCTCATCCGGAATCACGAGTATTCAATACGCAACTACATTTGATATCCTCTCACACAGGTATCATTAATCCCGGGCCCTTACGCCCCCCACACATGAGATCGAATCCTCCCATCCGACCTGCCCTTTAGACTTCTTGGACGCATATCCTCACATCCGGCCTCTCACAACCTGTTAACCTTGCACGGATCCTCCCATCCATCCTCCCTTTATGGGTTACCTTAGCACAGATTCTTCCATACGCCTATTCATTAAGTATTTTTCCTCATACGGATCCTCACATACGACGGCATGCATGTCTTCGGGTCATCTCATCCATGACGTATGGACTCGGATCTCCCCATGCAATCCATTCTTACGACATTTCTGAGCTCGGATCCTTCCATTCGGCTCCTCTCTGAACCACGCCTTACATTTCCATCCATCACTAGTCATTTTTAAACATATTCCCTTCATCAAGTCCATCACACTCAGCATACTCGTAAATAATCACGACCACACATACTTTTACGCATACAACGCAATGTTATCAAGAAAAAACAAACGACTTCTTGCATATTTTTTTTAAATCGAAATGAAGCATAAAATAAAGTTTTTACAGATGTTCGTAACGGATGGTTTAAGGTGATAATGCTACAACTTATTTCGTTCCTTTGATTATTTATCGATTAGACCAAAAAATAAGAGGGATAAAAAAAATGGAACGTGGTCGTAATTAATTTTCCGAATGTTTGCTTTCTTATCGTCACGAATCAAGATCGTAATTAAGTTTCCTTGTCCTGATGACAACTAAGGGATAAAGACAAATATATACATATAGACATTGGTGCGGTCCTAGGAAGGCATAATCAACTGCTTCGGTCGCTCCAGTCAGAATTTTATTTTACATGGATGTACTTCTAAAAACAATCTGATGGCCGAACGTGACCCAAAGTTGTACCACGTGCGTGACTACAATATGATGTCGCAATTTGATTCATGTATGTCAGGTCGACGTCTTGGAAGTTGATCCGACTACAAGCTTGCTCCGAGCTGCAATCCAGTTTCACCGCAACCTTCGTCGCGGATGATCCACGGACGTCCTTGTACGTGATATCGCTAATCTTAACCCCGGAAGCCTATCGAGGGAGAATATAAAGAAAAAAAAAAACAAAAGTCATTTTAGTCCACGATTTGCTCACATATGGCATCGGTCGCCCTTAATGAACCGATCGGGTTACCTGGTTCGGGCAACCTTTATCGTGAGGACAGTAGTGCTGGTCGATGATGATTGGGTTTCCGACGTCCTTCAGAAGAATGTGCTGGAAAATTACGTTCTTGACGAACGAAGTGCTCGGCCTCCCCCACGACTTGATCCTCATCCCGTTTTGGGTGCCGGTGAATGTGACCCGCGAGACCCTCACATTCTCTACTCCTTCCTCTTTGGCCGTCTGTCCGAGGCTTCCGATGCTGAGCAGTTCGTGAAGCGCACCCAAGGCAAATTTATTAGCCCACATGGTCGTGAACAACGCGAATTATTAATGCGGGAAATGACATTACTCGGGTTACCTGATGCCATGTCCCGGTCCACACTCGATATTCTTGATCATGAGGTTCTTGCTACCCGGACCGATGGAGATGCAGTCGTCGCCTGTGGCGATTTTGGTGTCCAAAATCATAACGTTGGTCGACTCCCCAACGTGAATGCCATCAGTGTTGGGACTGTTCCGGGCCGCAGAGAACTTCATGCCTCTCATTGTTATATTATCGCAGCCGTTAATAACCGTGTGAAAGAATTGACTGTCGATGGAGGTCAGCCCGTTTACGTATATGTTCCGGGAGCGGCTGAATTCGAGGCTCTGCATTTGAAGTTCCGAATCGATCAACCCTCTCGGACAGAATGTATATAGTATAAACATGCCTGCACGTGTTTGGATATGTAACCTACCGTTGCGCCCACAGGGCAACTCTTGCCGGACAGTTTGCAATCCCATAGACTCCTCCCGCGACCGTCCACGGTCCCACCATATATGGTCAATCCGACAACGTGACGAACGATGATCCAGTTAGCCGAGTACCCGTTCATTCTTTTACTAGAGGGGGCAAGAAGGGTGCCGTCGATGAGGAAGGTAATTGAGTCACTCTTGCATGGGCCGTTGAAGGCAGCACTTTGGAGGAAATACCTTCCGGGAGGGACGTATATAGTTGACGGGACGGTCGATGAGCAGGCAGCCGACCAAGCCCTATGGAAAGCCTTGCTGGACTCCGTTTTTCCGTCTGGTTTAGCTCCCAAGGTCATCACATCGTAGCGGACCGAGCAACTGCCATTCGGAAGGCGACTAAGCAAGTCAATGAAGACGGCCATCAACATTGACATGACAAGCTTAGACGAAGCATTTTCCATTTCTTGTTGGGAGAAGGAGGATAGTTTTCTTACTGGGTTTGGAGAAATTCCAGTTTGGGTGGTGATGGGGATGAATGGGGTTTCGTGGGGGATTTCATATGTACAAAAGTTTGGTCGTAATTTTGTCGGTTTGCTTGGGGTAGGACAAAATATACTTATTTTTCTTTTCGATTCGATTGAGGAGGGCCTTTACTCAAGTTACAAATGTACTTTCTCAATGTTGACGTGTACATATGTTGTGAATTGAGGGTCAGGTCAAGGTTTCAATGCAATGGACGAACGACCACTCTTTGATTTGGAGTCACCCCAAATTAACTGATGACGGATTCGTAATCTTTTCACGAGCCCTTATCTACGCATTGGACGTAAAAAAAAAATAGATCAATTAATTAATATTGAAAACATATATTGATTGATTGCATGCCAAAGCTAAGAAACACAGGCATAAGTGCGCTCTTCTCATCGACTTCTGCTACGGGAAAGAGGAGCTGCATCCAGGATATATGTAATGATACAGTCCCGGAACTGAAGAAGCAAATGGAAAACATTGCATGGCAAATTGTTTACGAAAAGGACAACCAGTCACGGATTTCTTCAAATTATTCACCACAACCACCGGCATCCAGTCTATGACTCAAACAAAACAACATTTCCAAGTCCGATTAGGTTGCCATCTCGAATTATTTGGTGATCAGGCAATTAACCACTGTAATATCAAGATATCAATACATAACCGCGCAAATTCAATTAGACCAAGAAAGGAATTAATTTATTAAGTAAAATGCTAGGTTAGTTCAATAAAATAAAATTAGTTCATAATAATAAAAGAACGATCAATAAAAATTCAAGAGAAAATGACGACAACGAGGGAAAATGAAAAAGAAAACTCTCTTAGCAGTCTTCCTACTCGGAAAGTAGTCGCCTTGTCCGGATCTTCACTCGAACTCTAGCCGTCGCCTCCTTCTCTTCTCTACGGATCGATTGTTGAAAACTACAATTGAGACCTAACACCGATCGTCGCTTAGGCTAGGGTTACACCTAAAAGTATGTAGCAAATAAAAAGATTTCCTAAGATTCTCCAAATCAAAATAAGATGTAAAATAATTCAATAAAATATCACAAAAAGACTAAAACGTGTATCTAATTGATGCTCCTTTCCCTTGGATCGATATTTGGAGAAGACTTTCGCGCGGATTTCAAAAGGTCGAGTCCTTCTTACAGTCGAAAGCGTCCTTCCGTCAGCAAATTCCCCGAGGATTCATATCAGAAGGACGCGCTAAAATGACCTAAACTATGCAATTAAAAATCACAAATACGCCTACTATTGTTAAGCGTGGGAAACGGTACAATGTCTAGATTACACATATGTCCACCTCCCAGTTTACGCACATGTCCAATTCAATTCTGGGGACACCTATCGCTTATTTCTCGAACGGACCTCAATTTTTATAGTACAGCAGACAATAATTACATAATTCATATCCTTATCTTAATTATGGAGATTTTCGCCAAAATTGGCCTTTACATTAAGATATAATAGAAGTTTACACGGACTTCTTCTAGCGACTCTATGAATCATGCAACATAACTCACAATTCTAAAGAACAGTTACTTAATACTAAGTACGAACCCCCAAGGTAGCATGCAACATTACATTTCCATCCCTTATGCGATAAACAAGCCATCAACGCTTTTACTCGTACGAATAACAAGTTCCCTAACCTTCTCATCCGGAATCACGAGTATTCAATACGCAACTACATTTGATATCCTCTCACACAGGTATCATTAATCCCGGGCCCTTACGCCCCCCACACATGAGATCGAATCCTCCCATCCGACCTGCCCTTTAGACTTCTTGGACGCATATCCTCACATCCGGCCTCTCACAACCTGTTAACCTTGCACGGATCCTCCCATCCATCCTCCCTTTATGGGTTACCTTAGCACGGATTCTTCCATACGCCTATTCATTAAGTATTTTTCCTCATACGGATCCTCACATACGACGGCATGCATGTCTTCGGGTCATCTCATCCATGACGTATGGACTCGGATCTCCCCATGCAATCCATTCTTACGACATTTCTGAGCTCGGATCCTTCCATTGGGCTCCTCTCTTAACCACGCCTTACATTTCCATCCATCACTAGTCATTTTTAAACATATTCCCTTCATCAAGTCCATCACACTCAGCATACTCGTAAATAATCACGACCACACATACTTTTACGCATACAACGCAATGTTATCAAGAAAAAACAAACGACATCTTGCATATTTTTTTTAAATTGAAATGAAGCATAAAATAAAGATTTTACAGATGTTCGTAACGGATGGTTTAAGGTGATAATGCTACAACTTATTTCGTTCCTTTGATTATTTATCGATTAGACCAAAAAATAAGAGGGATAAAAAAAATGGAACGTGGTCGTAATTAATTTTCCGAATGTTTGCTTTCTTATCGTCACGAATCAAGATCGTAATTAAGTTTCCTTGTCCTGATGACAACTAAGGGATAAAGACAAATATATACATATAGACATTGGTGCGGTCCTAGGAAGGCATAATCAACTGCTTCGGTCGCTCCAGTCAGAATTTTATTTTACATGGATGTACTTCTAAAAACAATCTGATGGCCGAACGTGACCCAAAGTTGTACCACGTGCGTGACTACAATATGATGTCGCAATTTGATTCATGTATGTCAGGTCGACGTCTTGGAAGTTGATCCGACTACAAGCTTGCTCCGAGCTGCAATCCAGTTTCACCGCAACCTTCGTCGCGGATGATCCACGGACGTCCTTGTACGTGATATCGCTAATCTTAACCCCGGAAGCCTATCGAGGGAGAATATAAAGAAAAAAAAAAAACAAAAGTCATTTTAGTCCACGATTTGCTCACATATGGCATCGGTCGCCCTTAATGAACCGATCGGGTTACCTGGTTCGGGCAACCTTTATCGTGAGGACAGTAGTGCTGGTCGATGAGGATTGGGTTTCCGACGTCCTTCAGAAGAATGTGCTGGAAAATTACGTTCTTGACGAACGAAGTGCTCGGCCTCGCCCACGACTTGATCCTCATCCCGTTTTGGGTGCCGGTGAATGTGACCCGCGAGACCCTCACATTCTCTACTCCTTCCTCTTTGGCCGTCTGTCCGAGGCTTCCGATGCTGAGCAGTTCGTGAAGCACACCCAAGGCAAATTTATTAGCCCACATGGTCGTGAACAACGCGAATTATTAATGCGGGAAATGACATTACTCGGGTTACCTGATACCATGTCCCGGTCCACACTCGATATTCTTGATCATGAGGTTCTTGCTACCCGGACCGATGGAGATGCAGTCGTCGCCTGTGGCGATTTTGGTGTCCAAAATCTTAACATTGGTCGACTCCCCAACGTGAATGCCATCAGTGTTGGGACTGTTCCGGGCCGCAGAGAACCTCATGCCTCTCATTGTTATATTATCGCAGCCGTTAATAACCGTGTGAAAGAATTGACTGTCGATGGAGGTCAGCCCGTTTACGTATATGTTCCGGGAGCGGCTGAATTCGAGGCTCTGCATTTGAAGTTCCGAATCGATCAACCCTCTCGGACAGAATGTATATAGTATAAACATGCCTGCACGTGTTTCGATATGTAACCTACCGTTGCGCCCACAGGGCAACTCTTGCCGGACAGTTTGCAATCCCATAGACTCCTCCCGCGACCGTCCAGGGTCCCACCATATATGGTCAATCCGACAACGTGACGAACGATGATCCAGTTAGCCGAGTACCCGTTCATTCTTTTACTAGAGGGGGCAAGAAGGGTGCCGTCGATGAGGAAGGTAATTGAGTCACTCTTGCATGGGCCGTTGAAGGCAGCACTTTGGAGGAAATACCTTCCGGGAGGGACGTATATAGTTGACGGGACGGTCGATGAGCAGGCAGCCGACCAAGCCCTATGGAAAGCCTTGCTGGACTCCGTTTTTCCGTCTGGTTTAGCTCCCAAGGTCATCACATCGTAGCGGACCGAGCAACTGCCATTCGGAAGGCGACTAAGCAAGTCAATGAAGACGGCCATCAACATTGACATGACAAGCTTAGACGAAGCATTTTCCATTTCTTGTTGGGAGAAGGAGGATAGTTTTCTTACTGGGTTTGGAGAAATTCCAGTTTGGGTGGTGATGGGGATGAATGGGGTTTCGTGGGGGATTTTATATGTACAAAAGTTTGGTCGTAATTTTGTCGGTTTGCTTGGGGTTGGACAAAATATACTTATTTTTCTTTTGATTCGATTGAGGAGGGCCTTTACTCAAGTTACAAATGTACTTTCTCAATGTTGACGTGTACATATGTTGTGAATTGAGGGTCAGGTCAAGGTTTCAATGCAATGGACGAACGGCCACTCTTTGATTTGGAGTCACCCCAAATTAACTGATGACGGATTCGTAATCTTTTCACGAGCCCTTATCTACGCATTGGACGTAAAAAAAAAATAGATCAATTAATTAATATTGAAAACATATATTGATTGATTGCATGCCAAAGCTAAGAAACACAGGCATAAGTGCGCTCTTCTCATCGACTTCTGCTACGGGAAAGAGGAGCTGCATCCAGGATATATGTAATGATACGGTCCCGGAACTGAAGAAGCAAATGGAAAACATTGCATGGCAAATTGTTTACGAAAAGGACAACCAGCCACGGATTTCTTCAAATTATTCACCACAACCACCGGCATCCAGTCTATGACTCAAACAAAACAACATTTCCAAGTCCGATTAGGTTGCCATCTCGAATTATTTGGTGATCAGGCAATTAACCACTGTAATATCAAGATATCAATACATAACCGCGCAAATTCAATTAGACCAAGAAAGGAATTAATTTATTAAATAAAATGCTAGGTTAGTTCAATAAAATAAAATTAGTTCATAATAATAAAAGAACGATCAATAAAAATTCAAGAGAAAATGACGACAACGAGGGAAAATGAAAAAGAAAACTCTCTTAGCAGTCTTCCTACTCGGAAAGTAGTCGCCTTGTCCGGATCTTCACTCGAACTCTAGCCGTCGCCTCCTTCTCTTCTCTACGGATCGAGTGTTGAAAACTACAGTTGAGACCTAACACCGATCGTCCCTTAGGCTAGGGTTACACCTCAGAGTATGTAGCAAATAAAAAAGATTTCCTAAGATTCTCCAAATCAAAATAAGATGTAAAATAATTCAATAAAATATCACAAAAAGACTAAAACGTGTATCTAATTGATGCTCCTTTCCCTTGGATCGATATTTGGAGAAGACTTTCGCGCGAATTTCAAAAGGTCGAGTCCTTCTTACGGTCGAAAGCGTCCTTCCGTCAGCAAATTCCCCGGGGATTCATATCAGAAGGACGCGCTAAAATGACCTAAACTATGCAATTAAAAATAACAAATACGCCTACTATTGTTAAGCGTGGGAAACGGTACAATGTCTAGATTACACATATGTCCACCTCCCAGTTTACGCACATGTCCAATTCAATTCTGGGGACACCTATCGCTTATTTCTCGAACGGACCTCAATTTTTATAGTACAGCAGACAATAATTACATAATTCATATCCTTATCTTAATTATGGAGATTTTCGCCAAAATTGGCCTTTACATTAAGATATAATAGAAGTTTACACGGACTTCTTCTAGCGACTCTATGAATCATGCAACATAACTCACAATTCTAAAGAACGGTTACTTAATACTAAGTACGAACCCCCAAGGTAGCATGCAACATTACATTTCCATCCCTTATGCGATAAACAAGCCATCAACGCTTTTACTCGTACGAATAACAAGTTCCCTAACCTTCTCATCCGGAATCACGAGTATTCAATACGCAACTACATTTGATATCCTCTCACACAGGTATCATTAATCCCGGGCCCTTACGCCCCCCACACATGAGATCGAATCCTCCCATCCGACCTGCCCTTTAGACTTCTTGGACGCATATCCTCACATCCGGCCTCTCACAACCTGTTAACCTTGCACGGATCCTCCCATCCATCCTCCCTTTATGGGTTACCTTAGCACGGATTCTTCCATACGCCTATTCATTAAGTATTTTTCCTCATACGGATCCTCACATACGACGGCATGCATGTCTTCGGGTCATCTCATCCATGACGTATGGACTCGGATCTCCCCATGCAATCCATTCTTACGACATTTCTGAGCTCGGATCCTTCCATTCGGCTCCTCTCTGAACCACGCCTTACATTTCCATCCATCACTAGTCATTTTTAAACATATTCCCTTCATCAAGTCCATCGCACTCAGCATACTCGTAAATAATCACGACCACACATACTTTTACGCATACAACGCAATGTTATCAAGAAAAAACAAACGACTTCTTGCATATTTTTTTTAAATTGAAATGAAGCATAAAATAAAGTTTTTACAGATGTTCGTAACGGATGGTTTAAGGTGATAATGCTACAACTTATTTCGTTCCTTTGATTATTTATCGATTAGACCAAAAAATAAGAGGGATAAAAAAAATGGAACGTGGTCGTAATTAATTTTCCGAATGTTTGCTTTCTTATCGTCACGAATCAAGATCGTAATTAAGTTTCCTTGTCCTGATGACAACTAAGGGATAAAGACAAATATATACATATAGACATTGGTGCGGTCCTAGGAAGGCATAATCAACTGCTTCGGTCGCTCCAGTCAGAATTTTATTTTACATGGATGTACTTCTAAAAACAATCTGATGGCCGAACGTGACCCAAAGTTGTACCACGTGCGTGACTACAATATGATGTCGCAATTTGATTCATGTATGTCAGGTCGACGTCTTGGAAGTTGATCCGACTACAAGCTTGCTCCGAGCTGCAATCCAGTTTCACCGCAACCTTCGTCGCGGATGATCCACGGACGTCCTTGTACGTGATATCGCTAATCTTAACCCCGGAAGCCTATCGAGGGAGAATATAAAGAAAAAAAAAAACAAAAGTCATTTTAGTCCACGATTTGCTCACATATGGCATCGGTCGCCCTTAATGAACCGATCGGGTTACCTGGTTCGGGCAACCTTTATCGTGAGGACAGTAGTGCTGGTCGATGAGGATTGGGTTTCCGACGTCCTTCAGAAGAATGTGCTGGAAAATTACGTTCTTGACGAACGAAGTGCTCGGCCTCGCCCACGACTTGATCCTCATCCCGTTTTGGGTGCCGGTGAATGTGACCCGCGAGACCCTCACATTCTCTACTCCTTCCTCTTTGGCCGTCTGTCCGAGGCTTCCGATGCTGAGCAGTTCGTGAAGCACACCCAAGGCAAATTTATTAGCCCACATGGTCGTGAACAACGCGAATTATTAATGCGGGAAATGACATTACTCGGGTTACCTGATACCATGTCCCGGTCCACACTCGATATTCTTGATCATGAGGTTCTTGCTACCCGGACCGATGGAGATGCAGTCGTCGCCTGTGGCGATTTTGGTGTCCAAAATCTTAACATTGGTCGACTCCCCAACGTGAATGCCATCAGTGTTGGGACTGTTCCGGGCCGCAGAGAACCTCATGCCTCTCATTGTTATATTATCGCAGCCGTTAATAACCGTGTGAAAGAATTGACTGTCGATGGAGGTCAGCCCGTTTACGTATATGTTCCGGGAGCGGCTGAATTCGAGGCTCTGCATTTGAAGTTCCGAATCGATCAACCCTCTCGGACAGAATGTATATAGTATAAACATGCCTGCACGTGTTTCGATATGTAACCTACCGTTGCGCCCACAGGGCAACTCTTGCCGGACAGTTTGCAATCCCATAGACTCCTCCCGCGACCGTCCAGGGTCCCACCATATATGGCCAATCCGACAACGTGACGAACGATGATCCAGTTAGCCGAGTACCCGTTCATTCTTTTACTAGAGGGGGCAAGAAGGGTGCCGTCGATGAGGAAGGTAATTGAGTCACTCTTGCATGGGCCGTTGAAGGCAGCACTTTGGAGGAAATACCTTCCGGGAGGGACGTATATAGTTGACGGGACGGTCGATGAGCAGGCAGCCGACCAAGCCCTATGGAAAGCCTTGCTGGACTCCGTTTTTCCGTCTGGTTTAGCTCCCAAGGTCATCACATCGTAGCGGACCGAGCAACTGCCATTCGGAAGGCGACTAAGCAAGTCAATGAAGACGGCCATCAACATTAACATGACAAGCTTAGACGAAGCATTTTCCATTTCTTGTTGGGAGAAGGAGGATAGTTTTCTTACTGGGTTTGGAGAAATTCCAGTTTGGGTGGTGATGGGGATGAATGGGGTTTCGTGGGGGATTTTATATGTACAAAAGTTTGGTCGTAATTTTGTCGGTTTGCTTGGGGTTGGACAAAATATACTTATTTTTCTTTTTGATTCGATTGAGGAGGGCCTTTACTCAAGTTACAAATGTACTTTCTCAATGTTGACGTGTACATATGTTGTGAATTGAGGGTCAGGTCAAGGTTTCAATGCAATGGACGAACGACCACTCTTTGATTTGGAGTCACCCCAAATTAACTGATGACGGATTCGTAATCTTTTCACGAGCCCTTATCTACGCATTGGACGTAAAAAAAAAATAGATCAATTAATTAATATTGAAAACATATATTGATTGATTGCATGCCAAAGCTAAGAAACACAGGCATAAGTGCGCTCTTCTCATCGACTTCTGCTACGGGAAAGAGGAGCTGCATCCAGGATATATGTAATGATACGGTCCCGGAACTGAAGAAGCAAATGGAAAACATTGCATGGCAAATTGTTTACGAAAAGGACAACCAGCCACGGATTTCTTCAAATTATTCACCACAACCACCGGCATCCAGTCTATGACTCAAACAAAACAACATTTCCAAGTCCGATTAGGTTGCCATCTCGAATTATTTGGTGATCAGGCAATTAACCACTGTAATATCAAGATATCAATACATAACCGCGCAAATTCAATTAGACCAAGAAAGGAATTAATTTATTAAATAAAATGCTAGGTTAGTTCAATAAAATAAAATTAGTTCATAATAATAAAAGAACGATCAATAAAAATTCAAGAGAAAATGACGACAACGAGGGAAAATGAAAAAGAAAACTCTCTTAGCAGTCTTCCTTCTCGGAAAGTAGTCGCCTTGTCCGGATCTTCACTCGAACTCTAGCCGTCGCCTCCTTCTCTTCTCTACGGATCGAGTGTTGAAAACTACAGTTGAGACCTAACACCGATCGTCCCTTAGGCTAGGGTTACACCTCAGAGTATGTAGCAAATAAAAAAGATTTCCTAAGATTCTCCAAATCAAAATAAGATGTAAAATAATTCAATAAAATATCACAAAAAGACTAAAACGTGTATCTAATTGATGCTCCTTTCCCTTGGATCGATATTTGGAGAAGACTTTCGCGCGAATTTCAAAAGGTCGAGTCCTTCTTACGGTCGAAAGCGTCCTTCCGTCAGCAAATTCCCCGGGGATTCATATCAGAAGGACGCGCTAAAATGACCTAAACTATGCAATTAAAAATAACAAATACGCCTACTATTGTTAAGCGTGGGAAACGGTACAATGTATAGATTACACATATGTCCACCTCCCAGTTTACGCACATGTCCAATTCAATTCTGGGGACACCTATCGCTTATTTCTCGAACGGACCTCAATTTTTATAGTACAGCAGACAATAATTACATAATTCATATCCTTATCTTAATTATGGAGATTTTCGCCAAAATTGGCCTTTACATTAAGATATAATAGAAGTTTACACGGACTTCTTCTAGCGACTCTATGAATCATGCAACATAACTCACAATTCTAAAGAACAGTTACTTAATACTAAGTACGAACCCCCAAGGTAGCATGCAACATTACATTTCCATCCCTTATGCGATAAACAAGCCATCAACGCTTTTACTCGTACGAATAACAAGTTCCCTAACCTTCTCATCCGGAATCACGAGTATTCAATACGCAACTACATTTGATATCCTCTCACACAGGTATCATTAATCCCGGGCCCTTACGCCCCCCACACATGAGATCGAATCCTCCCATCCGACCTGCCCTTTAGACTTCTTGGACGCATATCCTCACATCCGGCCTCTCACAACCTGTTAACCTTGCACGGATCCTCCCATCCATCCTCCCTTTATGGGTTACCTTAGCACGGATTCTTCCATACGCCTATTCATTAAGTATTTTTCCTCATACGGATCCTCACATACGACGGCATGCATGTCTTCGGGTCATCTCATCCATGACGTATGGACTCGGATCTCCCCATGCAATCCATTCTTACGACATTTCTGAGCTCGGATCCTTCCATTGGGCTCCTCTCTTAACCACGCCTTACATTTCCATCCATCACTAGTCATTTTTAAACATATTCCCTTCATCAAGTCCATCCCACTCAGCATACTCGTAAATAATCACGACCACACATACTTTTACGCATACAACGCAATGTTATCAAGAAAAAACAAACGACATCTTGCATATTTTTTTTAAATTGAAATGAAGCATAAAATAAAGATTTTACAGATGTTCGTAACGGATGGTTTAAGGTGATAATGCTACAACTTATTTCGTTCCTTTGATTATTTATCGATTAGACCAAAAAATAAGAGGGATAAAAAAAATGGAACGTGGTCGTAATTAATTTTCCGAATGTTTGCTTTCTTATCGTCACGAATCAAGATCGTAATTAAGTTTCCTTGTCCTGATGACAACTAAGGGATAAAGACAAATATATACATATAGACATTGGTGCGGTCCTAGGAAGGCATAATCAACTGCTTCGGTCGCTCCAGTCAGAATTTTATTTTACATGGATGTACTTCTAAAAACAATCTGATGGCCGAACGTGACCCAAAGTTGTACCACGTGCGTGACTACAATATGATGTCGCAATTTGATTCATGTATGTCAGGTCGACGTCTTGGAAGTTGATCCGACTACAAGCTTGCTCCGAGCTGCAATTCAGTTTCACCGCAACCTTCGTCGCGGATGATCCACGGACGTCCTTGTACGTGATATCGCTAATCTTAACCCCGGAAGCCTATCGAGGGAGAATATAAAGAAAAAAAAAAAACAAAAGTCATTTTAGTCCACGATTTGCTCACATATGGCATCGGTCGCCCTTAATGAACCGATCGGGTTACCTGGTTCGGGCAACCTTTATCGTGAGGACAGTAGTGCTGGTCGATGATGATTGGGTTTCCGACGTCCTTCAGAAGAATGTGCTGGAAAATTACGTTCTTGACGAACGAAGTGCTCGGCCTCGCCCACGACTTGATCCTCATCCCGTTTTGGGTGCCGGTGAATGTGACCCGCGAGACCCTCACATTCTCTACTCCTTCCTCTTTGGCCGTCTGTCCGAGGCTTCCGATGCTGAGCAGTTCGTGAAGCACACCCAAGGCAAATTTATTAGCCCACATGGTCGTGAACAACGCGAATTATTAATGCGGGAAATGACATTACTCGGGTTACCTGATACCATGTCCCGGTCCACACTCGATATTCTTGATCATGAGGTTCTTGCTACCCGGACCGATGGAGATGCAGTCGTCGCCTGTGGCGATTTTGGTGTCCAAAATCTTAACATTGGTCGACTCCCCAACGTGAATGCCATCAGTGTTGGGACTGTTCCGGGCCGCAGAGAACTTCATGCCTCTCATTGTTATATTATCGCAGCCGTTAATAACCGTGTGAAAGAATTGACTGTCGATGGAGGTCAGCCCGTTTACGTATATGTTCCGGGAGCGGCTGAATTCGAGGCTCTGCATTTGAAGTTCCGAATCGATCAACCCTCTGGGACAGAATGTATATAGTATAAACATGCCTGCACGTGTTTCGATATGTAACCTACCGTTGCGCCCACAGGGCAACTCTTGCCGGACAGTTTGCAATCCCATAGACTCCTCCCGCGACCGTCCAGGGTCCCACCATATATGGTCAATCCGACAACGTGACGAACGATGATCCAGTTAGCCGAGTACCCGTTCATTCTTTTACTAGAGGGGGCAAGAAGGGTGCCGTCGATGAGGAAGGTAATTGAGTCCCTCTTGCATGGGCCGTTGAAGGCAGCACTTTGGAGGAAATACCTTCCGGGAGGGACGTATATAGTTGACGGGACGGTCGATGAGCAGGCAGCCGACCAAGCCCTATGGAAAGCCTTGCTGGACTCCGTTTTTCCGTCTGGTTTAGCTCCCAAGGTCATCACATCGTAGCGGACCGAGCAACTGCCATTCGGAAGGCGACTAAGCAAGTCAATGAAGACGGCCATCAACATTGACATGACAAGCTTAGACGAAGCATTTTCCATTTCTTGTTGGGAGAAGGAGGATAGTTTTCTTACTGGGTTTGGAGAAATTCCAGTTTGGGTGGTGATGGGGATGAATGGGGTTTCGTGGGGGATTTTATATGTACAAAAGTTTGGTCGTAATTTTGTCGGTTTGCTTGGGGTTGGACAAAATATACTTATTTTTCTTTTGATTCGATTGAGGAGGGCCTTTACTCAAGTTACAAATGTACTTTCTCAATGTTGACGTGTACATATGTTGTGAATTGAGGGTCAGGTCAAGGTTTCAATGCAATGGACGAACGGCCACTCTTTGATTTGGAGTCACCCCAAATTAACTGATGACGGATTCGTAATCTTTTCACGAGCCCTTATCTACGCATTGGACGTAAAAAAAAAATAGATCAATTAATTAATATTGAAAACATATATTGATTGATTGCATGCCAAAGCTAAGAAACACAGGCATAAGTGCGCTCTTCTCATCGACTTCTGCTACGGGAAAGAGGAGCTGCATCCAGGATATATGTAATGATACGGTCCCGGAACTGAAGAAGCAAATGGAAAACATTGCATGGCAAATTGTTTACGAAAAGGACAACCAGCCACGGATTTCTTCAAATTATTCACCACAACCACCGGCATCCAGTCTATGACTCAAACAAAACAACATTTCCAAGTCCGATTAGGTTTCCATCTCGAATTATTTGGTGATCAGGCAATTAACCACTGTAATATCAAGATATCAATACATAACCGCGAAAATTCAATTAGACCAAGAAAGGAATTAATTTATTAAATAAAATGCTAGGTTAGTTCAATAAAATAAAATTAGTTCATAATAATAAAAGAACGATCAATAAAAATTCAAGAGAAAATGACGACAACAAGGGAAAATGAAAAAGAAAACTCTCTTAGCAGTCTTCCTACTCGGAAAGTAGTCGCCTTGTCCGGATCTTCACTCGAACTCTAGCCGTCGCCTCCTTCTCTTCTCTACGGATCGAGTGTTGAAAACTACAGTTGAGACCTAACACCGATCGTCCCTTAGGCTAGGGTTACACCTAAAAGTATGTAGTAAATAAAAAGATTTCCTAAGATTCTCCAGATCAAAATAAGATGTAAAATAATTCAATAAAATATCACAAAAAGACTAAAACGTGTATCTAATTGATGCTCCTTTCCCTTGGATCGAAATTTGGAGAAGACTTTCGCGCGGATTTCAAAAGGTCGAGTCCTTCTTAAAGTCGAAAGCGTCCTTCCGTCAGCAAATTCCCCGAGGATTCATATCAGAAGGACGCGCTAAAATGACCTAAACTATGCAATTAAAAATCACAAATACGCCTACTATTGTTAAGCGTGGGAAACGGTACAATGTCTAGATTACACATATGTCCACCTCCCAGTTTACGCACATGTCCAATTCAATTCTGGGGACACCTATCGCTTATTTCTCGAACGGACCTCAATTTTTATAGTACAGCAGACAATAATTACATAATTCATATCCTTATCTTAATTATGGAGATTTTCGCCAAAATTGGCCTTTACATTAAGATATAATAGAAGTTTACACGGACTTCTTCTAGCGACTCTATGAATCATGCAACATAACTCACAATTCTAAAGAACAGTTACTTAATACTAAGTACGAACCCCCAAGGTAGCATGCAACATTACATTTCCATCCCTTATGCGATAAACAAGCCATCAACGCTTTTACTCGTACGAATAACAAGTTCCCTAACCTTCTCATCCGGAATCACGAGTATTCAATACGCAACTACATTTGATATCCTCTCACACAGGTATCATTAATCCCGGGCCCTTACGCCCCCCACACATGAGATCGAATCCTCCCATCCGACCTGCCCTTTAGACTTCTTGGACGCATATCCTCACATCCGGCCTCTCACAACCTGTTAACCTTGCACTGATCCTCCCATCCATCCTCCCTTTATGGGTTACCTTAGCACGGATTCTTCCATACGCCTATTCATTAAGTATTTTTCCTCATACGGATTCTCACATACGACGGCATGCATGTCTTCGGGTCATCTCATCCATGACGTATGGACTCGGATCTCCCCATGCAATCCATTCTTACGACATTTCTGAGCTCGGATCCTTCCATTGGGCTCCTCTCTGAACCACGCCTTACATTTCCATCCATCACTAGTCATTTTTAAACATATTCCCTTCATCAAGTCCATCACACTCAGCATACTCGTAAATAATCACGACCACACATACTTTTACGCATACAACGCAATGTTATCAAGAAAAAACAAACGACTTCTTGCATATTTTTTTTTAAATTGAAATGAAGCATAAAATAAAGATTTTATAGATGTTCGTAACGGATGGTTTAAGGTGATAATGCTACAACTTATTTCGTTCCTTTGATTATTTATCGATTAGACCAAAAAATAAGAGGGATAAAAAAAATGGAACGTGGTCGTAATTAATTTTCCGAATGTTTGCTTTCTTATCGTCACGAATCAAGATCGTAATTAAGTTTCCTTGTCCTGATGACAACTAAGGGATAAAGACAAATATATACATATAGACATTGGTGCGGTCCTAGGAAGGCATAATCAACTGCTTCGGTCGCTCCAGTCAGAATTTTATTTTACATGGATGTACTTCTAAAAACAATCTGATGGCCGAACGTGACCCAAAGTTGTACCACGTGCGTGACTACAATATGATGTCGCAATTTGATTCATGTATGTCAGGTCGACGTCTTGGAAGTTGATCCGACTACAAGCTTGCTCCGAGCTGCAATCCAGTTTCACCGCAACCTTCGTCGCGGATGATCCACGGACGTCCTTGTACGTGATATCGCTAATCTTAACCCCGGAAGCCTATCGAGGGAGAATATAAAGAAAAAAAAAAACAAAAGTCATTTTAGTCCACGATTTGCTCACATATGGCATCGGTCGCCCTTAATGAACCGATCGGGTTACCTGGTTCGGGCAACCTTTATCGTGAGGACAGTAGTGCTGGTCGATGATGATTGGGTTTCCGACGTCCTTCAGAAGAATGTGCTGGAAAATTACGTTCTTGACGAACGAAGTGCTCGGCCTCGCCCACGACTTGATCCTCATCCCGTTTTGGGTGCCGGTGAATGTGACCCGCGAGACCCTCACATTCTCTACTCCTTCCTCTTTGGCCGTCTGTCCGAGGCTTCCGATGCTGAGCAGTTCGTGAAGCACACCCAAGGCAAATTTATTAGCCCACATGGTCGTGAACAACGCGAATTATTAATGCGGGAAATGACATTACTCGGGTTACCTGATACCATGTCCCGGTCCACACTCGATATTCTTGATCATGAGGTTCTTGCTACCCGGACCGATGGAGATGCAGTCGTCGCCTGTGGCGATTTTGGTGTCCAAAATCTTAACATTGGTCGACTCCCCAACGTGAATGCCATCAGTGTTGGGACTGTTCCGGGCCGCAGAGAACCTCATGCCTCTCATTGTTATATTATCGCAGCCGTTAATAACCGTGTGAAAGAATTGACTGTCGATGGAGGTCAGCCCGTTTACGTATATGTTCCGGGAGCGGCTGAATTCGAGGCTCTGCATTTGAAGTTCCGAATCGATCAACCCTCTCGGACAGAATGTATATAGTATAAACATGCCTGCACGTGTTTCGATATGTAACCTACCGTTGCGCCCACAGGGCAACTCTTGCCGGACAGTTTGCAATCCCATAGACTCCTCCCGCGACCGTCCAGGGTCCCACCATATATGGTCAATCCGACAACGTGACGAACGATGATCCAGTTAGCCGAGTACCCGTTCATTCTTTTACTAGAGGGGGCAAGAAGGGTGCCGTCGATGAGGAAGGTAATTGAGTCACTCTTGCATGGGCCGTTGAAGGCAGCACTTTGGAGGAAATACCTTCCGGGAGGGACGTATATAGTTGACGGGACGGTCGATGAGCAGGCAGCCGACCAAGCCCTATGGAAAGCCTTGCTGGACTCCGTTTTTCCGTCTGGTTTAGCTCCCAAGGTCATCACATCGTAGCGGACCGAGCAACTGCCATTCGGAAGGCGACTAAGCAAGTCAATGAAGACGGCCATCAACATTAACACGACAAGCTTAGACGAAGCATTTTCCATTTCTTGTTGGGAGAAGGAGGATAGTTTTCTTACTGGGTTTGGAGAAATTCCAGTTTGGGTGGTGATGGGGATGAATGGGGTTTCGTGGGGGATTTTATATGTACAAAAGTTTGGTCGTAATTTTGTCGGTTTGCTTGGGGTTGGACAAAATATACTTATTTTTCTTTTTGATTCGATTGAGGAGGGCCTTTACTCAAGTTACAAATGTACTTTCTCAATGTTGACGTGTACATATGTTGTGAATTGAGGGTCAGGTCAAGGTTTCAATGCAATGGACGAACGACCACTCTTTGATTTGGAGTCACCCCAAATTAACTGATGACGGATTCGTAATCTTTTCACGAGCCCTTATCTACGCATTGGACGTAAAAAAAAAAATAGATCAATTAATTAATATTGAAAACATATATTGATTGATTGCATGCCAAAGCTAAGAAACACAGGCATAAGTGCGCTCTTCTCATCGACTTCTGCTACGGGAAAGAGGAGCTGCATCCAGGATATATGTAATGATACGGTCCCGGAACTGAAGAAGCAAATGGAAAACATTGCATGGCAAATTGTTTACGAAAAGGACAACCAGCCACGGATTTCTTCAAATTATTCACCACAACCACCGGCATCCAGTCTATGACTCAAACAAAACAACATTTCCAAGTCCGATTAGGTTGCCATCTCGAATTATTTGGTGATCAGGCAATTAACCACTGTAATATCAAGATATCAATACATAACCGCGCAAATTCAATTAGACCAAGAAAGGAATTAATTTATTAAATAAAATGCTAGGTTAGTTCAATAAAATAAAATTAGTTCATAATAATAAAAGAACGATCAATAAAAATTCAAGAGAAAATGACGACAACGAGGGAAAATGAAAAAGAAAACTCTCTTAGCAGTCTTCCTACTCGGAAAGTAGTCGCCTTGTCCGGATCTTCACTCGAACTCTAGCCGTCGCCTCCTTCTCTTCTCTACGGATCGAGTGTTGAAAACTACAGTTGAGACCTAACACCGATCGTCCCTTAGGCTAGGGTTACACCTCAGAGTATGTAGCAAATAAAAAAGATTTCCTAAGATTCTCCAAATCAAAATAAGATGTAAAATAATTCAATAAAATATCACAAAAAGACTAAAACGTGTATCTAATTGATGCTCCTTTCCCTTGGATCGATATTTGGAGAAGACTTTCGCGCGAATTTCAAAAGGTCGAGTCCTTCTTACGGTCGAAAGCGTCCTTCCGTCAGCAAATTCCTGTGGGATTCATATCAGAAGGACGCGCTAAAATGACCTAAACTATGCAATTAAAAATAACAAATACGCCTACTATTGTTAAGCGTGGGAAACGGTACAATGTCTAGATTACACATATGTCCACCTCCCAGTTTACGCACATGTCCAATTCAATTCTGGGGACACCTATCGCTTATTTCTCGAACGGACCTCAATTTTTATAGTACAGCAGACAATAATTACATAATTCATATCCTTATCTTAATTATGGAGATTTTCGCCAAAATTGGCCTTTACATTAAGATATAATAGAAGTTTACACGGACTTCTTCGAGCGACTCTATGAATCATGCAACATAACTCACAATTCTAAAGAACGGTTACTTAATACTAAGTACGAACCCCCAAGGTAGCATGCAACATTACATTTCCATCCCTTATGCGATAAACAAGCCATCAACGCTTTTACTCGTACGAATAACAAGTTCCCTAACCTTCTCATCCGGAATCACGAGTATTCAATACGCAACTACATTTGATATCCTCTCACACAGGTATCATTAATCCCGGGCCCTTACGCCCCCCACACATGAGATCGAATCCTCCCATCCGACCTGCCCTTTAGACTTCTTGGACGCATATCCTCACATCCGGCCTCTCACAACCTGTTAACCTTGCACGGATCCTCCCATCCATCCTCCCTTTATGGGTTACCTTAGCACGGATTCTTCCATACGCCTATTCATTAAGTATTTTTCCTCATACGGATCCTCACATACGACGGCATGCATGTCTTCGGGTCATCTCATCCATGACGTATGGACTCGGATCTCCCCATGCAATCCATTCTTACGACATTTCTGAGCTCGGATCCTTCCATTCGGCTCCTCTCTGAACCACGCCTTACATTTCCATCCATCACTAGTCATTTTTAAACATATTCCCTTCATCAAGTCCATCGCACTCAGCATACTCGTAAATAATCACGACCACACATACTTTTACGCATACAACGCAATGTTATCAAGAAAAAACAAACGACTTCTTGCATATTTTTTTTTAAATTGAAATGAAGCATAAAATAAAGCTTTTTACAGATGTTCGTAACGGATGGTTTAAGGTGATAATGCTACAACTTATTTCGTTCCTTTGATTATTTATCGATTAGACCAAAAAATAAGAGGGATAAAAAAAATGGAACGTGGTCGTAATTAATTTTCCGAATGTTTGCTTTCTTATCGTCACGAATCAAGATCGTAATTAAGTTTCCTTGTCCTGATGACAACTAAGGGATAAAGACAAATATATACATATAGACATTGGTGCGGTCCTAGGAAGGCATAATCAACTGCTTCGGTCGCTCCAGTCAGAATTTTATTTTACATGGATGTACTTCTAAAAACAATCTGATGGCCGAACGTGACCCAAAGTTGTACCACGTGCGTGACTACAATATGATGTCGCAATTTGATTCATGTATGTCAGGTCGACGTCTTGGAAGTTGATCCGACTACAAGCTTGCTCCGAGCTGCAATTCAGTTTCACCGCAACCTTCGTCGCGGATGATCCACGGACGTCCTTGTACGTGATATCGCTAATCTTAACCCCGGAAGCCTATCGAGGGAGAATATAAAGAAAAAAAAAAACAAAAGTCATTTTAGTCCACGATTTGCTCACATATGGCATCGGTCGCCCTTAATGAACCGATCGGGTTACCTGGTTCGGGCAACCTTTATCGTGAGGACAGTAGTGCTGGTCGATGATGATTGGGTTTCCGACGTCCTTCAGAAGAATGTGCTGGAAAATTACGTTCTTGACGAACGAAGTGCTCGGCCTCGCCCACGACTTGATCCTCATCCCGTTTTGGGTGCCGGTGAATGTGACCCGCGAGACCCTCACATTCTCTACTCCTTCCTCTTTGGCCGTCTGTCCGAGGCTTCCGATGCTGAGCAGTTCGTGAAGCACACCCAAGGCAAATTTATTAGCCCACATGGTCGTGAACAACGCGAATTATTAATGCGGGAAATGACATTACTCGGGTTACCTGATACCATGTCCCGGTCCACACTCGATATTCTTGATCATGAGGTTCTTGCTACCCGGACCGATGGAGATGCAGTCGTCGCCTGTGGCGATTTTGGTGTCCAAAATCTTAACATTGGTCGACTCCCCAACGTGAATGCCATCAGTGTTGGGACTGTTCCGGGCCGCAGAGAACCTCATGCCTCTCATTGTTATATTATCGCAGCCGTTAATAACCGTGTGAAAGAATTGACTGTCGATGGAGGTCAGCCCGTTTACGTATATGTTCCGGGAGCGGCTGAATTCGAGGCTCTGCATTTGAAGTTCCGAATCGATCAACCCTCTGGGACAGAATGTATATAGTATAAACATGCCTGCACGTGTTTCGATATGTAACCTACCGTTGCGCCCACAGGGCAACTCTTGCCGGACAGTTTGCAATCCCATAGACTCCTCCCGCGACCGTCCAGGGTCCCACCATATATGGTCAATCCGACAACGTGACGAACGATGATCCAGTTAGCCGAGTACCCGTTCATTCTTTTACTAGAGGGGGCAAGAAGGGTGCCGTCGATGAGGAAGGTAATTGAGTCCCTCTTGCATGGGCCGTTGAAGGCAGCACTTTGGAGGAAATACCTTCCGGGAGGGACGTATATAGTTGACGGGACGGTCGATGAGCAGGCAGCCGACCAAGCCCTATGGAAAGCCTTGCTGGACTCCGTTTTTCCGTCTGGTTTAGCTCCCAAGGTCATCACATCGTAGCGGACCGAGCAACTGCCATTCGGAAGGCGACTAAGCAAGTCAATGAAGACGGCCATCAACATTGACATGACAAGCTTAGACGAAGCATTTTCCATTTCTTGTTGGGAGAAGGAGGATAGTTTTCTTACTGGGTTTGGAGAAATTCCAGTTTGGGTGGTGATGGGGATGAATGGGGTTTCGTGGGGGATTTTATATGTACAAAAGTTTGGTCGTAATTTTGTCGGTTTGCTTGGGGTTGGACAAAATATACTTATTTTTCTTTTGATTCGATTGAGGAGGGCCTTTACTCAAGTTACAAATGTACTTTCTCAATGTTGACGTGTACATATGTTGTGAATTGAGGGTCAGGTCAAGGTTTCAATGCAATGGACGAACGGCCACTCTTTGATTTGGAGTCACCCCAAATTAACTGATGACGGATTCGTAATCTTTTCACGAGCCCTTATCTACGCATTGGACGTAAAAAAAAAATAGATCAATTAATTAATATTGAAAACATATATTGATTGATTGCATGCCAAAGCTAAGAAACACAGGCATAAGTGCGCTCTTCTCATCGACTTCTGCTACGGGAAAGAGGAGCTGCATCCAGGATATATGTAATGATACGGTCCCGGAACTGAAGAAGCAAATGGAAAACATTGCATGGCAAATTGTTTACGAAAAGGACAACCAGCCACGGATTTCTTCAAATTATTCACCACAACCACCGGCATCCAGTCTATGACTCAAACAAAACAACATTTCCAAGTCCGATTAGGTTTCCATCTCGAATTATTTGGTGATCAGGCAATTAACCACTGTAATATCAAGATATCAATACATAACCGCGAAAATTCAATTAGACCAAGAAAGGAATTAATTTATTAAATAAAATGCTAGGTTAGTTCAATAAAATAAAATTAGTTCATAATAATAAAAGAACGATCAATAAAAATTCAAGAGAAAATGACGACAACAAGGGAAAATGAAAAAGAAAACTCTCTTAGCAGTCTTCCTACTCGGAAAGTAGTCGCCTTGTCCGGATCTTCACTCGAACTCTAGCCGTCGCCTCCTTCTCTTCTCTACGGATCGAGTGTTGAAAACTACAGTTGAGACCTAACACCGATCGTCCCTTAGGCTAGGGTTACACCTAAAAGTATGTAGTAAATAAAAAGATTTCCTAAGATTCTCCAGATCAAAATAAGATGTAAAATAATTCAATAAAATATCACAAAAAGACTAAAACGTGTATCTAATTGATGCTCCTTTCCCTTGGATCGAAATTTGGAGAAGACTTTCGCGCGGATTTCAAAAGGTCGAGTCCTTCTTAAAGTCGAAAGCGTCCTTCCGTCAGCAAATTCCCCGAGGATTCATATCAGAAGGACGCGCTAAAATGACCTAAACTATGCAATTAAAAATCACAAATACGCCTACTATTGTTAAGCGTGGGAAACGGTACAATGTCTAGATTACACATATGTCCACCTCCCAGTTTACGCACATGTCCAATTCAATTCTGGGGACACCTATCGCTTATTTCTCGAACGGACCTCAATTTTTATAGTACAGCAGACAATAATTACATAATTCATATCCTTATCTTAATTATGGAGATTTTCGCCAAAATTGGCCTTTACATTAAGATATAATAGAAGTTTACACGGACTTCTTCTAGCGACTCTATGAATCATGCAACATAACTCACAATTCTAAAGAACAGTTACTTAATACTAAGTACGAACCCCCAAGGTAGCATGCAACATTACATTTCCATCCCTTATGCGATAAACAAGCCATCAACGCTTTTACTCGTACGAATAACAAGTTCCCTAACCTTCTCATCCGGAATCACGAGTATTCAATACGCAACTACATTTGATATCCTCTCACACAGGTATCATTAATCCCGGGCCCTTACGCCCCCCACACATGAGATCGAATCCTCCCATCCGACCTGCCCTTTAGACTTCTTGGACGCATATCCTCACATCCGGCCTCTCACAACCTGTTAACCTTGCACTGATCCTCCCATCCATCCTCCCTTTATGGGTTACCTTAGCACGGATTCTTCCATACGCCTATTCATTAAGTATTTTTCCTCATACGGATTCTCACATACGACGGCATGCATGTCTTCGGGTCATCTCATCCATGACGTATGGACTCGGATCTCCCCATGCAATCCATTCTTACGACATTTCTGAGCTCGGATCCTTCCATTGGGCTCCTCTCTGAACCACGCCTTACATTTCCATCCATCACTAGTCATTTTTAAACATATTCCCTTCATCAAGTCCATCACACTCAGCATACTCGTAAATAATCACGACCACACATACTTTTACGCATACAACGCAATGTTATCAAGAAAAAACAAACGACTTCTTGCATATTTTTTTTTAAATTGAAATGAAGCATAAAATAAAGATTTTATAGATGTTCGTAACGGATGGTTTAAGGTGATAATGCTACAACTTATTTCGTTCCTTTGATTATTTATCGATTAGACCAAAAAATAAGAGGGATAAAAAAAATGGAACGTGGTCGTAATTAATTTTCCGAATGTTTGCTTTCTTATCGTCACGAATCAAGATCGTAATTAAGTTTCCTTGTCCTGATGACAACTAAGGGATAAAGACAAATATATACATATAGACATTGGTGCGGTCCTAGGAAGGCATAATCAACTGCTTCGGTCGCTACAGTCAGAATTTTATTTTACGTGGATGTACTTCTAAAAACAATCTGATGGCCGAACGTGACCCAAAGTTGTACCACGTGCGTGACTACAATATGATGTCGCAATTTGATTCATGTATGTCAGGTCGACGTCTTGGAAGTTGATCCGACTACAAGCTTGCTCCGAGCTGCAATCCAGTTTCACCGCAACCTTCGTCGCGGATGATCCACGGACGTCCTTGTACGTGATATCGCTAATCTTAACCCCGGAAGCCTATCGAGGGAGAATATAAAGAAAAAAAAAAAAACAAAAGTCATTTTAGTCCACGATTTGCTCACATATGGCATCGGTCGCCCTTAATGAACCGATCGGATTACCTGGTTCGGGCAACCTTTATCGTGAGGACAGTAGTGCTGGTCGATGATGATTGGGTTTCCGACGTCCTTCAGAAGAATGTGCTGGAAAATTACGTTCTTGACGAACGAAGTGCTCGGCCTCGCCCACGACTTGATCCTCATCCCGTTTTGGGTGCCGGTGAATGTGACCCGCGAGACCCTAACATTCTCTACTCCTTCCTCTTTGGCCGTCTGTCCGAGGCTTCCGATGCTGAGCAGTTCGTGAAGCACACCCAAGGCAAATTTATTAGCCCACATGGTCGTGAACAACGCGAATTATTAATGCGGGAAATGACATTACTCGGGTTACCTGATACCATGTCCCGGTCCACACTCGATATTCTTGATCATGAGGTTCTTGCTACCCGGACCGATGGAGATGCAGTCGTCGCCTGTGGCGATTTTGGTGTCCAAAATCATAACATTGGTCGACTCCCCAACGTGAATGCCATCAGTGTTGGGACTGTTCCGGGCCGCAGAGAACTTCATGCCTCTCATTGTTATATTATCGCAGCCGTTAATAACCGTGTGAAAGAATTGACTGTCGATGGAGGTCAGCCCGTTTACATATATGTTCCGGGAGCGGCTGAATTCGAGGCTCTGCATTTGAAGTTCCGAATCGATCAACCCTCTGGGACAGAATGTATATAGTATAAACATGCCTGCACGTGTTTCGATATGTAACCTACCGTTGCGCCCACAGGGCAACTCTTGCCGGACAGTTTGCAATCCCATAGACTCCTCCCGCGACCGTCCAGGGTCCCACCATATATGGCCAATCCGACAACGTGACGAACGATGATCCAGTTAGCCGAGTACCCGTTCATTCTTTTACTAGAGGGGGCAAGAAGGGTGCCGTCGATGAGGAAGGTAATTGAGTCACTCTTGCATGGGCCGTTGAAGGCAGCACTTTGGAGGAAATACCTTCCGGGAGGGACGTATATAGTTGACGGGACGGTCGATGAGCAGGCAGCCGACCAAGCCCTATGGAAAGCCTTGCTGGACTCCGTTTTTCCGTCTGGTTTAGCTCCCAAGGTCATCACATCGTAGCGGACCGAGCAACTGCCATTCGGAAGGCGACTAAGCAAGTCAATGAAGACGGCCATCAACATTAACATGACAAGCTTAGACGAAGCATTTTCCATTTCTTGTTGGGAGAAGGAGGATAGTTTTCTTACTGGGTTTGGAGAAATTCCAGTTTGGGTGGTGATGGGGATGAATGGGGTTTCGTGGGGGATTTTATATGTACAAAAGTTTGGTCGTAATTTTGTCGGTTTGCTTGGGGTTGGACAAAATATACTTATTTTTCTTTTTGATTCGATTGAGGAGGGCCTTTACTCAAGCTACAAATGTACTTTCTCAATGTTGACGTGTACATATGTTGTGAATTGAGGGTCAGGTCAAGGTTTCAATGCAATGGACGAACGACCACTCTTTGATTTGGAGTCACCCCAAATTAACTGATGACGGATTCGTAATCTTTTCACGAGCCCTTATCTACGCATTGGACGTAAAAAAAAAATAGATCAATTAATTAATATTGAAAACATATATTGATTGATTGCATGCCAAAGCTAAGAAACACAGGCATAAGTGCGCTCTTCTCATCGACTTCTGCTACGGGAAAGAGGAGCTGCATCCAGGATATATGTAATGATACGGTCCCGGAACTGAAGAAGCAAATGGAAAACATTGCATGGCAAATTGTTTACGAAAAGGACAACCAGCCACGGATTTCTTCAAATTATTCACCACAACCACCGGCATCCAGTCTATGACTCAAACAAAACAACATTTCCAAGTCCGATTAGGTTTCCATCTCGAATTATTTGGTGATCAGGCAATTAACCACTGTAATATCAAGATATCAATACATAACCGCGAAAATTCAATTAGACCAAGAAAGGAATTAATTTATTAAATAAAATGCTAGGTTAGTTCAATAAAATAAAATTTGTTCATAATAATAAAAGAACGATCAATAGAAATTCAAGAGAAAATGACGACAACAAGGGAAAATGAAAAAGAAAACTCTCTTAGCAGTCTTCCTACTCGGAAAGTAGTCGCCTTGTCCGGATCTTCACTCGAACTCTAGCCGTCGCCTCCTTCTCTTCTCTACGGATCGAGTGTTGAAAACTACAGTTGAGACCTAACACCGATCGTCCCTTAGGCTAGGGTTACACCTAAAAGTATGTAGTAAATAAAAAGATTTCCTAAGATTCTCCAGATCAAAATAAGATGTAAAATAATTCAATAAAATATCACAAAAAGACTAAACCGTGTATCTAATTGATGCTCCTTTCCCTTGGATCGAAATTTGGAGAAGACTTTCGCGCGGATTTCAAAAGGTCGAGTCCTTCTTAAAGTCGAAAGCGTCCTTCCGTCAGCAAATTCCCCGAGGATTCATATCAGAAGGACGCGCTAAAATGACCTAAACTATGCAATTAAAAATCACAAATACGCCTACTATTGTTAAGCGTGGGAAACGGTACAATGTCTAGATTACACATATGTCCACCTCCCAGTTTACGCACATGTCCAATTCAATTCTGGGGACACCTATCGCTTATTTCTCGAACGGACCTCAATTTTTATAGTACAGCAGACAATAATTACATAATTCATATCCTTATCTTAATTATGGAGATTTTCGCCAAAATTGGCCTTTACATTAAGATATAATAGAAGTTTACACGGACTTCTTCTAGCGACTCTATGAATCATGCAACATAACTCACAATTCTAAAGAACAGTTACTTAATACTAAGTACGAACCCCCAAGGTAGCATGCAACATTACATTTCCATCCCTTATGCGATAAACAAGCCATCAACGCTTTTACTCGTACGAATAACAAGTTCCCTAACCTTCTCATCCGGAATCACGAGTATTCAATACGCAACTACATTTGATATCCTCTCACACAGGTATCATTAATCCCGGGCCCTTACGCCCCCCACACATGAGATCGAATCCTCCCATCCGACCTGCCCTTTAGACTTCTTGGACGCATATCCTCACATCCGGCCTCTCACAACCTGTTAACCTTGCACGGATCCTCCCATCCATCCTCCCTTTATGGGTTACCTTAGCACGGATTCTTCCATACGCCTATTCATTAAGTATTTTTCCTCATACGGATCCTCACATACGACGGCATGCATGTCTTCGGGTCATCTCATCCATGACGTATGGACTCGGATCTCCCCATGCAATCCATTCTTACGACATTTCTGAGCTCGGATCCTTCCATTCGGCTCCTCTATGAACCACGCCTTACATTTCCATCCATCACTAGTCATTTTTAAACATATTCCCTTCATCAAGTCCATCACACTCAGCATACTCGTAAATAATCACGACCACACATACTTTTACGCATACAACGCAATGTTATCAAGAAAAAACAAACGACTTCTTGCATATTTTTTTTAAATTGAAATGAAGCATAAAATAAAGATTTTACAGATGTTCGTAACGGATGGTTTAAGGTGATAATGCTACAACTTATTTCGTTCCTTTGATTATTTATCGATTAGACCAAAAAATAAGAGGGATAAAAAAAATGGAACGTGGTCGTAATTAATTTTGCGAATGTTTGCTTTCTTATCGTCACGAATCAAGATCGTAATTAAGTTTCCTTGTCCTGATGACAACTAAGGGATAAAGACAAATATATACATATAGACATTGGTGCGGTCCAAGGAAGGCATAATCAACTGCTTCGATCGCTCCGGTCAGAATTTTATTTTACATGGATGTACTTCTAAAAACAATCTGATGGCCGAACGTGACCCAAAGTTGTACCACGTGCGTGACTACAATATGATGTCGCAATTTGATTCATGTATGTCAGGTCGACGTCTTGGAAGTTGATCCGACTACAAGCTTGCTCCGAGCTGCAATCCAGTTTCACCGCAACCTTCGTCGCGAATGATCCACGGACGTCCTTGTACGTGATATCGCTAATCTTAACCCCGGAAGCCTATCGAGGGAGAATATAAAGAAAAAAAAAACAAAAGTCATTTTAGTCCACGATTTGCTCACATATGGCATCGGTCGCCCTTAATGAACCGATCGGATTACCTGGTTCGGGCAACCTTTATCGTGAGGACAGTAGTGCTGGTCGATGATGATTGGGTTTCCGACGTCCTTCAGAAGAATGTGCTGGAAAATTACGTTCTTGACGAACGAAGTGCTCGGCCTCGCCCACGACTTGATCCTCATCCCGTTTTGGGTGCCGGTGAATGTGACCCGCGAGACCCTCACATTCTCTACTCCTTCCTCTTTGGCCGTCTGTCCGAGGCTTCCGATGCCGAGCAGTTCGTGAAGCACACCCAAGGCAAATTTATTAGCCCACATGGTCGTGAACAACGCGAATTATTAATGCGGGAAATGACATTACTAGGGTTACCTGATACCATGTCCCGGTCCACACTCGATATTCTTGATCATGAGGTTCTTGCTACCCGGACCGATGGAGATGCAGTCGTCGCCTGTGGCGATTTTGGTGTCCAAAATCTTAACATTGGTCGACTCCCCAACGTGAATGCCATCAGTGTTGGGACTGTTCCGGGCCGCAGAGAACTTCATGTCTCTCATTGTTATATTATCGCAGCCGTTAATAACCATGTGAAAGAATTGACTGTCGATGGAGGTCAGCCAGTTTACGTATATGTTCCGGGAGCGGCTGAATTCGAGGCTCTGCATTTGAAGTTCCGAATCGATCAACCCTCTGGGACAGAATGTATATAGTATAAACATGCCTGCACGTGTTTCGATATGTAACCTACCGTTGCGCCCACAGGGCAACTCTTGCCGGACAGTTTGCAATCCCATAGACTCCTCCCGCGACCGTCCAGGGTCCCACCATATATGGTCAATCCGACAACGTGACGAACGATGATCCAGTTAGCCGAGTACCCGTTCATTCTTTTACTAGAGGGGGCAAGAAGGGTGCCGTCGATGAGGAAGGTAATTGAGTCACTCTTGCATGGGCCGTTGAAGGCAGCACTTTGGAGGAAATACCTTCCGGGAGGGACGTATATAGTTGACGGGACGGTCGATGAGCAGGCAGCCGACCAAGCCCTATGGAAAGCCTTGCTGGACTCCGTTTTTCCGTCTGGTTTAGCTCCCAAGGTCATCACATCGTAGCGGACCGAGCAACTGCCATTCGGAAGGCGACTAAGCAAGTCAATGAAGACGGCCATCAACATTGACATGACAAGCTTAGACGAAGCATTTTCCATTTCTTGTTGGGAGAAGGAGGATAGTTTTCTTACTGGGTTTGGAGAAATTCCAGTTTGGGTGGTGATGGGGATGAATGGGGTTTCGTGGGGGATTTTATATGTACAAAAGTTTGGTCGTAATTTTGTCGGTTTGCTTGGGGTTGGACAAAATATACTTATTTTTCTTTTTGATTCGATTGAGGAGGGCCTTTACTCAAGTTACAAATGTACTTTCTCAATGTTGACGTGTACATATGTTGTGAATTGAGGGTCAGGTCAAGGTTTCAATGCAATGGACGAACGACCACTCTTTGATTTGGAGTCACCCCAAATTAACTGATGACGGATTCGTAATCTTTTCACGAGCCCTTATCTACGCATTTGACGTAAAAAAAAATAGATCAATTAATTAATATTGAAAACATATATTGAGTGATTGCATGCTGTGCTCTTCTCATCGACTTCTACTCCGGGAAAAAGGAGCTGCATCCAGGATTTATGTAATGATACGGTCCCAGAACGGACGAAGTAAATGGAAAATATTGCATGGCAAATTGTTTACGAAGAGGTCAACCAGTCACAGATTTCTTCAAATTATTCACCACAACCACCTCCATCTAGTGTTTTTAAGGCGCTGTAATCCCTCAAATTTGGTCAAAATAATAATAATAATATTTTTAGATTAGATAAGATTGCGATTTAATTTTTTTAATTCAATCCTTTGCATAATCATCGTTAGTTGATTTTTTTTTTAACATGCCTTATCATATTCCTCATCAGACATTCTTACAATTAGGAAAAACTCAATCACATCCCCTGAATTCCCCAATCTGATATCCATTCACCTAAGGAAGGCAACCGCAGATTTTTGGAATAAATCGGGGGGAATCGTTATAATCAATCTTCTGTCCCTCACAAAAAAAAATCAATTATGTAGGGACATCACAGACACATCAGGGAGAGACAGACGCTCCCACTTTCAGTGAGATACGCTCCTATCTCTCCGCCCCCCTCAAAGATTCTCCAGCACTCCAGACATTCGTTTTCCCTACATCCAGCGACCCCAAGGTAGGTCTAGTCACATCCACGGAGAGGCCCACGTCATCAACTCAAACCCAGTCTCCCCAGGAGATTCCGACATCAAACAATGGAGTGAGCCTCCATTACCGACGCCAACCGGAAACATCACCTTCATCGGCAGACGATCCTAACCTCCAGCTGCGATGTCCTTTTGAATTCAAATAAACACGATAACCCGGTCTCAACTCTCCACGATCACACATAAGCGTCGCGAGGAGATTTTTTTTGTTCTAATATTTTACTTACATGTACGAGATGTAGGAACTATCAATATCTCCAACTTTGGCCATCCTTCCCCGGGCATTCTTCAAACTTCAAACCAAAGGGTGTTCCCCCTTTTTTTAGCCCCGATCTTTTAGCGGCGACGTCTTTAAAACCGGCGGACGACAACCCCTTTCTCAGCACCAACACGCCTGGAACGGTAACGATCCTTCTATCATTTGTCTTATTATTTTATTATTAATATTTTATTTATTTATTTATTTGATCCTGAGAAAGCGCTTCCAACGCTTAGGAGAAGTTCTGAAATGTCTTGTCCTCTGTCCAAATCTTTCTTTCTGTTTTCGTCTAATAAATTTACGCCTTGAAGGCTTTGAACCTGTAATTCTTGAACAATCACATAAGTCTCGTTTTGTACACTTAATTTTGTACCTGGTAGACTTGTTTTGGCAATTCATCTCAAGTTTTTTATCTGGCTTCAGGAATCCTTGAATGATTTCCTTTCTTTGGCATAATTCACTAAGACCTAAATGAATTTCTTGCTGTATTTGGCCAACTGAAAGGTTAGTGATCTTCAAATGTTTGGTAGTCAAACTTTTTCTACCATAGCTGATATCGAAGAAGGTATGGAAGATAAAAATATTGGTTTCAAAGAATTATCAGCTCCAAGATGTATAAACAAATGTAAAAGCCTTTGGTAATGTTTGTCAAGATCCTTAAGTTTGTAAGAACAACATTTTCTTTGAAAAAATTTGTTCTCGGTTCTTCTAAAATATTAGTAGGACTTCCAATGAAATGAGTATAAAGGTTACCCATGAATTCTTGAAGGGGTACACTCATCATTTGTACTTGATTTGGTTCTGAAAAAAAACTCCACTAAACTAGGAGTGTTTCTGTGAATCTGGAAGTAAAATATGCAAGAATGTCAGATGTATTGAAAATTGTCAATTTTTTGTGTAAACACCAAGCATAAAAATCATGTATTCGTTGGGGCCATTTGGTATATGGAATATCATCAAATGTAAACTTGAGATTAGTAATTCCTTCACTTGTCCTTGTATTTGGTCTCTGTCTTTCTGCTGAATGATCTGAAAGACTTTCATCTATAGGCTCATCAACTATAGGGTCTGAGTTACCTCTGTCTGCCATAAAAATCTGAGGTACAGATTCTGACGAATCTTCATCTGAAGTATTCTCACCTGATTGGCTTTGTTCTACTATACCTGGTTTATCTATCATAAGAATATGCGGAGAATTTTCAAGATAATAACCAATAGCAAAGTCTTTTTCATCCATTGAGCTCTGAGAAATATTATTACTAGATTCTAGCTCTGCGTAATTCTCAGATGGTGTGGAATCAGAAGAATCATGAATGGAAATTCATGCAAGAGATTTTGTTACCCATTTGGGAATTGAGACCGGTGGATTCTCTCTTTTCTTTTTTTTATTATTTAATAAAAATGAATTATGATTTGATAAAATATGATATTCTCGTAAAAATTGATTTATTGTTAAAATCTATGAATATTTTTTTATTTGATCGTCACAATTTTGACACTAATAAAGTTAATGGTTTTCTTTTTACCAAATAATTGTTTCAAAAGTTTTATTTATATTGAAATATTCATTTATTGGATAAAGAACATTAATGATACAATTCCTATTATTAGCAAAGTCCCTTCACGCAAT
This sequence comes from Melastoma dodecandrum, assembly GCA_029817715.1. Taxonomy (NCBI): domain Eukaryota; kingdom Viridiplantae; phylum Streptophyta; class Magnoliopsida; order Myrtales; family Melastomataceae; genus Melastoma; species Melastoma dodecandrum. The sequence continues at coordinate 2,443,581 of JARUPY010000279.1, read as the reverse complement.
TATTATTATTATTATTATTATTATTATTATTATTATTGTTATTATTATTAATATTGTTATTATTATTATTAAAAAAATCAAGTCACACGTTTTTCTTTAAAACAATAATTTTTTTTAAATTGTCAATTAAACTATTTTTTATAATTAATTAATTTACCTTTTTTTAAACACGTCACATTTTTTTAACAACAATTATTTTTTTTTAATTTTCAATTAAACCATTTTTTTAAAATCAATTAATTTACTTTAAAAAAACAAAAAAAAAGGTATCAAGCACAACATGTAATTGATGATGGATTAAATTATTACTATTATTTGAATTTTCTAACCACTTTTTTTGTATAAAAAAACTGGCAAATTATCGATTTTTGGCCCAACCTATAGGTCAACTTTCTTCTGTGGCATATGGTTTAAAAAGTTTTAGTTGTGGCCCAATCTACATTTTTTTTTTTATTTGGCCTAATACCTGACGTCCGTTAAGCAGTGCAGACATGTCGTTGACGGATCTTTATGATGTACTACGTGGCTCTATTTTTTTTCAGGGAAACATTACGTGGCCAAAATTGAAAACCAGCTCATTTATGCACGTGGGATCTATTATAATCGAAGGAAAGAAATTGGGATTAGGGTTTCTTTGTAATTTCTGTCCTCCTTGGCCGTGTTCATCTGGGTTGTTCTTGGCCGTGTTCATCTGGGGTTCCTCGCTTATTCTTGCGTACGTTCATCAGGTTAGTCGCTCTTTCTTGTCTTGGTTGTTGAGGTTCCTCACTTCCTTATTGTTGTTCCTTTCTGGGTTGGGGTTCTGGGTCAGGTATTGTAAACGGAATCTGTAGAGGTTGCGGAATCTGCCAACTCCACCTCTGTTACTTGCGAAAGGTGGTGCAAACATGGGATGCGAGCTGTATTGTACATCTCCTGGAGTGGAAGCAATCCAGGGAGACGTTTCTTTCGTTGTCCAGTGTGGAAGGTGATTTTGTTGTGTTATGATCTGAATTTGTGTTGTGTTCTGAGCTGATCCAGGGAGACTTTTCTGATTTGTGTTATTATCTGAATTTTGTTGTGTGTTCTGAGCATGTGTACAGGATGATGATTGTGGCTTTTTCAGCTGGTATGACGATGTGATACCCCCTCGAGAAAAGGAAATTATATCACACCTTGTTGAGACTACAAAGTTGTTAGAAAGTAAGGTCGAGCTGATGCAGAAGAGCCAAGCTACAATGGACGAAGTAATCAAGCATCTCGAGGCTCAGGTGTTGAAGCATAAAATGGTCCAGTCATCCCATCAGTTGGAACAACGTGCAAATGAAGCGATGATGAAGAAATTAGATAGAAATTTTCAAATTGATGACCTTTGTTGTGTTAGTTTTAATAAGCGTTGTTATATATGGGGCCCAGACTGGTTGATTACCTTTGTAGCCGTGAATGGCAGAAATTGGTGTTTAAGTAAGTTTTTTATGAAATCAGATAATGTTGGTAGGAAATGGTAGAAAATGAACTTCATTAGATCATAATATTTGACAGAAAATGGTTTTGGCAGAAAAGCTCCAATACACCGTACGCTCCAAAACACCAGAAGATCCATACATATACTCCATGCACCATAATATCCATACAACTTAAGTTCAGAAGCTGCTAAACCAAAAACCTCCAGTAATCCAACTAAACCAAAAAGCGCAGAACATGTGTGTCCAACTTAAATTCAGCTTTGTCCAAGGTCAGGGATGTTGTGTCCTGTTTCAGCTGATGTACTCGAACCGGAACGACTGGAACCACCTTCAGCCCTTCTCTTTTTGCAAGTCCTCTTGTTATGCCCTGCCTTGCCATATAACTTGCATTTCACTCTCCAGTGATAACCGGAACCTGTAATACCACCTATAGTAAAGTTTTCGATATGAAAAATTTAAGAAGATGTATTGAGGGACGTTATTCCATACCATAATCATGATAGGTGTGTGATTCTTCTGCAGATTCTGTGTCTGCAGCTTGTGCAGGTTCCATCGCAGGTTCTGTGGTTGCAGCAGGTTCTGCGGCTTGAGATGATGATGGCTGTGATGAAGGTTGTCTTCTACAGGTTCTCCTGTTGTGTCCAATGTTGCCACAAAGTTTGCATGTCATCTGCAGTCCCTTCCTATTCAACTGAGTTTGAGCTGTCTTCAGGTCCTCTTCCTTGCTTTTCTTCCTGTTTTGTTTCTTTGGTCTTCCAGGCAACTTCTTATAAGGTGGTGGCCTTATTGGATCGCCCTCTATCTCTGGCCAGAATTTGCTGCCTTCTAGTGTCTCCAAAACATGCATGTACGCTTGGCAATATGCGTCCATCTTGAAACAGAGATCGACATAGTCTTCTATCCTTCGCTTCATATACAGAATACAAGACAATGCATGCGTACACAGAATGCCATGCAATTCCCAACTTCTACAACTACAAGATCCAGCCCTTAAATCAACTAAAAACCTCTCTGAGTCGGCTAAAGACATTGACACTTCAAATTTTTCGGTGATGGAGGGTTTAACTACATATCTAGCTGCAGTTTCTTTCTATGCTCTCTATGTTTTCTCTGACATGTTGTGTCACCAAATCAGTCCTCTTGGCTGCAGCATTCTTCTTATCTACTTACCTAACCATTAACAGACGCCTAATGCGCTCCAACATATCAATTAAAGGCAGTCTTCTAGTGGACACAATATATGAGTTGAATGTTTCTGACATGTTATTACTACTTGTATCGCACTTAGTTGAAGTCTTGAAAAATGCTTTACAGAAATGGTGGGGACCTTATTTGTTGAAGTCTTCAGCAGCCAGGAGGGACCTGGGGACACCATCCCTACTAAAAGTCATCTCCCTCATGGCAATTTTGAAGTCAACTTCGTTTGTAGATCTCACAGCTTTGTAGAAGCAACTCTTCAGGAATATTCCTTTGTGCTTGACTTTCCAATTTTGGTAGATGTGCCTTGACCAGTTTCTCGACTCGGCATCAGGTACAAGAAGGCTGATGGCATTCAGCAGACCCTAAAATAGAAAACATTTCAAAAGTCAAATAGCTATAACCAATGTTGAACAAATATAGAGCGATAAACAAACCTTTTGCTGGTCTCTAATGAAAGTCCAACCGTGCCCACTTCCAACATTCAATTGCTTGAAAAGCAATTCAAGGAACCATGTCCATGAATTCTGGTTTTCTCCCTCCACCACAGCCCATGCAATTGGGTACATGCCATCATTCCCATCCCGTCATACAGCCGACAATAAAATCCCTCCAACTTTGGTTTTTATGAAGGTACCATCGAATCCCACAACCCGTCTGCACCCTAGAAGGAACCCCTTGATCAAAGCCTCAAATCCTTTGTATAATCTCCTAAATGTGGTGTGTAGTCCTGTGGATAATGTCAAATCAGTCATCAACTCAAAACAACTCCTTAGATATCTGTTCCTAAGAGCAGCTAGATATGGTCGGAGCTTCTTGAAGTGATCATCGACTGAACCAACCATCATGCCATCTGCAATCCAACATGCCTTGTAACACTTCATCAATCCGACCTCAGTTGTGTACTTCTTCATTATCTCCTCTTGAATTTTTTTCGCCGTGGCACCGGCCCTTCTTATATTACCATCCACCAATTGTTCAGCCAACCATTTGGTAGTAGCTTGCCTATTTCGCATGTTACGAGCACTTGTGTAACTGCTTAACACATTTTTAATGGCGAAGGATCCATCCTTCTTTGACCATGACCCATAAATCCTCCATGGACAACCAGATTCGCATACAGCCTCTTGCTTTATTTTCGAACTTCTCCTCCACCGTAAATTGAATCCATTAGCAATGACATACCTCTGTATAGCATTATGCATCTGCCGTGGAGTCTCAAAACACAATCCAGGTATCAACTTTATCACCTTATGATCACAATGTGGATCATACATACTAAGTTGAGATTTCAAATGTTTCCTCTTTAATCCTATGGTGGATGTTCCATCGTCTGGAAGAATATCCTCGTCTGACTTCTCATACTCGGATTCTTCGACATCATCAACATCATCCACATTACTAACATCTCCTTCTACTTCCACAGTAACAGGACCACTAACAGCCTCAATTTCCTGGGACACTCCACCAACCTTCTCCTGGACATTTATCTCATGCAATTCTAAGTCCTGCTCAGCCTCTGAACTATCCACTTCACTATCAGACAAACTTAAAGAATGTCCAGACTAGTATCCTCATTTTCAGATCTATTATCTATCATAGTACCTTCACAAAAAACCTTAACAGTAGAACCACCCGGACACCCATCACACATCTCTACCACCTCCTTGTCAGTAACAATTTCCTTAACACCCTCAGACCCATAAGCATACAACATCTTCCTCACAGAGCAACCAACATCTTGGGCGAAGGCAACCAACGTGAAATATCCCATCAAATCGCAGTCTATAGCAGTGTATTTCAGGACCTTATCACCCACATACTCAAAATTATTCCCCTCAGAGACCATACCACTTATATGCATGTCGAACGAAAGCCTCTTCATTCTGACCTACCCACCTATATGCGCAACAATCCCTATTATCAACCCGTACAAATCCAGTTATCCACTAAGCCGGGACGACTTAAAAAAAGGTAAAAAAACAAGCAAAATCAACTAATTTGTAGGAAGGAAAACGAATGAATCGACAATGACAACACAGCTCCTACTGGAATCGCAGAAAACACGATTCCCCCAAATCAGAACCCCTCAGGTATGAAGCACGTCGGGAAGAAGCACAATAAAGAAAAAAACAAACACAATAAACTTACCCGGATGACGCAAAGGGAGTTAATCAAGCAATGCGGACAAACCCCTCCTCAAATCGGACTTCCTTCGATTTCTTCCAAATCGAAATGACAACGAACCCTAACCCTAAACCCCCTTTTGTTGATTTATTTCGTCTGGGTTTTCAATTTTGGCCACGTAACGTTTTCCTGAAAAAAAATAGAGCCACGTAGGACATCGTAAAGGTTCGTCAACGACACGTCCACACCGCTTAACGGACGTCGGGTATTATGCCAAATCAAATAAAAAATGTAGATTGGGCCACAACTAAAACTTTTTAAGCCATATGCCACAGAAGAAAGTTGACCTATAGGTTGGATCAAAAGTCGATAATTTGCCTAAAAAAATTTAAACGAAAACTCCGAGGTAATCGACGAGGTGATCTCAAAGACTGCGCGAAGGGAACCCGCGGGGGAGGCACATCACTAAAGCAGCCCCAACTGACGAATTCAACGCCAATACAAGCCCCCCCCCCCGGTCGGGCCTCAAATACTTGAGGGAAGTGCGGGCCTCCCGATGTTTTTTTATTTTCACATGTAACGGGCCATGGGGCCAAGTGCATAGGCCCACGGTCACCATCCTTCCCCGCCCCCTTTGATCTTAATAATTTTCTATGCTTGCCCGCATGTCTTAGGCCCATAGGTTTATGCTTGCATGTTGTTTGGTATCAACAAACATGAATTCAGGTCCAAAGCCCGAATCGGGTCCAACGCCCATAAAACATTGACATGAGTTCACAGTCATGCCCGGATCGGGTCCAACGCCCGTTAAACGAAAGAAAATCTTTTGGAACAAGCGAACCCTTTCGCATGCTTAGATGTAAGAGTTAGTAATTAAGAATCCCCGAACCAACTGTTTTTCCGACTTAAACAGCTTTTAAAATAAGTCGGTAGCGACTCCGTATAGTTTACCTAGGTTAAACAACAATAACTTTTTTTACGGAGCCATTTTGTATGAGGAACGGACGATGCGAGCCGCTCCCGATTTCTCCCAAAAGTTCTTCTTCGAATCATGCTCCGCCTTTCGCCTGCGGCTTCTTAGAAAAATAGAGACGGTCAGTGAGGGCCTAAGCAGGCCCACTTAGGAACCCAAGGAGGAATCACCCAATTCCCTTCCGCAGCGTCCGACGCTCGAGTCGTGACGTCGAGCGGTTGGGCCTTGGGGAGCGGGCTCGGATCCTCGGGTCGTTAGAACCACCACGCGCGTGTTAGGCCGGAAGGCGCGCATACAGACGCTAAGGAGGCAACGTCTCTTATTGCCCAAGACGTGAGGTGCTAGGCGAGGCGCTCGTCATAATGTTTAAGGCGCTCATGTTCAAATATTATACTTTCAAATGTTGAAAATATAATATCCTTAACATTTAAATTCATAACATTGCAAAGAGTAATCGTAATCCAACAAAATCCTAAACAAAATGTTTGAAAACACCATAATTACATAGAAGCATATAAATTAAAATAATTACTAAAGGGCGTTTTGGTTGAATAATTTATAATTAATAACATTATTAAAGCGCATTTAAGTGCTTTTCGGATAAACATAATAAAAATATGCACAGCCATTAGATAAAAGTTTATGTCAAAATAATAATCTTGAATTAATTTGAAAATGAAGTCAAAAGATATCAAATCTTTATATATTGTTCAGATAAACGGCTTCTCATATTACGTATTATAAAAGTAAAGACAATAATTTAGTACTTAAATTTATGGGAGGCGGAAGCTAAAGATTTCTTGCTCTTCCAAATTTGGGGTATTGGGCTTTCATAATGGGCATTGTTCCTAATAATCAAATAGGCCCAATTCCCAGCTCCCCGCTCGCCAAAAAACCTAGCGAACCCAAACATCAAGCCTTTGCCTTTCCCCGGCCGCCTATTCAGCCAGTCGCAGAAGACACGGGAGTTGAGGAAGGCATCTGGCCAGGCTTTCAGGTCACAAGGGAAATAAGGGGGCAGAAAGGCTTCTTTTTTTGAGAGCCTATGTGGCGCCTTAAATGCGCCTGGCACTTTCCGCCAAGGCCCAGACACTCCTTAATGGCGCTCATCTGGCCCTCTCCCCGCCTAGGCGCCTTGGGCGCTCCAGGCGAGAGCGCCTGTAGTAACACTGCTGCCATCATCTTGAGCACTCTAAGCAAGCTAGAACTGACGGCACAAAATGAACCATAGCAGAGAAAAGGATTTTTGGCCCCCACCCTCTCGGGGAAATGAATCTCGTAATATAATCGTTATTTGTAGATTTTCATTGGACTCCATTAGAATACAAATAACATCTTACGTAGACACCTATTGCATGATACATCTAGCATTACACTCATACAATCATAAACTAATACCCTCGTACGTCCATACGAAAAATTTCCCAGCTTTCCCCCACCAAGACACTTCCCATGCAGTAATCTGCCTACCTATACAACTGAAACACAGGCAGGCCAATCCTTTTACCATACTGAACAGCCAGCCAGAGCGTAAAGGAAACATAAGCTGTGAACAGACAAGCACGTTTCAACCAATTCACCCAAGCAACTGAAGAAAGCATCCTGAATGAACATATGCTACGCCAAGAATTAAGGAGTCTAATCAGTCTGATGGATACTATGGAAGTAAAAAAACCGGTAATGAGACCAGCAACCGCTTCCCATTGCAAGAATCTTGATCTACTCTTATCAGTGATAAGAGATTCCAGTATCATTCTGAACCTGAAAGGATAAAAGCCCATATTAGGTTATTGCATTGCAAACTTGCAATAGCTGAACTTTATCCCCTTTCCTTAAGTGCACAGAAGTGTCCACTTTAAACAGAGCACTCCTGGTTAGCCAGGGCATGGAGAGGGATGGTGACCACAACTTCCCAATGCGAAGACATTGATTCGCACATCAAATCAACAATAACTTTTGCAGGTGCCCCAGAAAAATGAAAGCATTGAAAGGTCATATTGTCCATGATCCTCTTTTCCAAATGAAGTGTAGTATTTCCAACACCGTCTAAGTTATCAAAGTTATAATTTTCTTTACTATCGGTTTGGATAATAACTGTAAGGTTATGAGAAGCAATGCAGCCAGAAAAAAGGGTGGGCTATCCACACGTAGCTTTTAAAGGTACCAATGGCCAGTAGGCATTAGAAAGACTTTCTATCTCCGAACGAAAAAAAAATGAATTGTGATAAAATTTCAAGAGGAACATTGAACTTTGTGCTTAGAATATCCAAACTCGTTCTTTTGACGTGTGTACTAGGATTTGTATGTTTGTTGGCCCATTCACCTCCCAACTTTCATATTTCATGGTAAGCAGCCACAGAAATACATTAGACGACACAATAATTTATTTGGTCAAAGTCCCTAATGCGCATGCAATCGCTAGTCGCACTTTCATAAACACAAAAAAAAAAAAAAAAACCAGATCGGTACTCACAATATATAGTATCTCTGGATCATGTCAACTGTAGAGGGCTCTTTTGCTTGACAACTAAAACTATTCCCATGATATATGTTTACAATGGAAACTCTGGATGTGGACCAGCACTCATAAGTTTCGTTTATCTGAAAAAAGATGAATGTTGTAACAAATAATATTTTGCAGGTAAAAAAAAAAAAGATGCATTAGGCAAACGAATCCCACCTACGGATTTTTTTTCAATGGACATAAAAACTGGAAAATTCTAAGATAAAAGTATGAAATTGCCATCATACACCAGATTAATAACATGATCACATTACCTTTAAGCTGTCTTTTGTCAGCCATGCACCCCTAAAACCAGGCCGGCAAGTGACAGGAAGAGCTTCGTTAGGAACTTCTGCAAATGCAACTCGCATCTGTCCTAATAAAGCATCTTCGTATTCAACCTGGGAATAGGGAAAAAGAATTACATACATTAACACATTATATCTATGGAATGATCTGAACTAAGATAGCAGGTTAAAGTCAACAACAATATTTAAGAGTTCATTATCAGTCTGGATCAGGATTTTCAGTTTGGTTCCAAAACAAAATCCACTCACTGACCAACAGATTAAAGAGTTCTGTACCATTTAAGAACCACTTTTCTGTTTAATCCTTGGGTTACCAGTTCCGTTTTTGTTGGTCCTAATTTTATTTATAAATGTGGGTTGTCACTACATGTGGCCCAATAAGAGAGAGAGTGGAAAGCTACCGTACAGACACTTCCGATGCATAAATCTATTAATTTAGTATTAACTAGCCAATAATCTTTTATCAATGCCTAATCAATAAAAATCCAACATTAATATATTGCTGGGAAAATGATGAGAGGGGCATGCCATAACAATTTTATATCAATTAACCATGCCTAGCGACATGGGTTGCATCCAAAATAAATCACCTGTGCATTTTATGCAACAATCCACACAAGTGATAAAGTAATTTTCTAATGTGACGAAGACAATTGATAAAAGCAATCAATAGAGGAGCTGTCACAGCCACAGAATAGCAGCATACCCTCTTAATTGCTACATCAGTATTTGAGTAAACCCACTATAAGGTCGCATTAGCCGCAATGCAATTACACATCAAAATGCTCACAGAAAGAAAACATCAATAGATTTGGGGTCCAATATAAGATAAACAAAAACAAAGAAACTGCAATTGCATACTTAATGTCTTTGGTGCATGGATTTTATCAAAGGAAAGATGTTTTTTTTTTTCAGAAAAGTAAAATCCTTGAGGGCAAGCAGAGTAGTCGAGTGAATTATCTAATCTACTTTACTTATGCTTCGCACAGAAAACTTCCCTGAAATTGATTTACAGAAGATTTCAAACTCGACCCTTGGACTCAGCAAGAACTGCTTCACTACGATAATAGTAATGAACTCAATCATATCTTGGAACAGTAATATAATCTCCAATTCATTAGTGACGATGAAACAGCAGGCATAACTACATGTATATCCTTCTATTCCTCATCCCATCTAGCCAAGGATTGTTCTTCCCTCTGACATCGACTCAATTTCAATTGCAAAACAAACAAAGCTTATCCGAGGTATTATAGCAGGTAATTAAGCAGAATCAATCATCTTTTCCGACCCTACAATTCGGAGCCTACAAGGATCAAAAGCTTATCCATCTCCCAAAAATCCAACCAGGAAATGCAAGAAATACCTTGAAAACCGAAGCCCAGTAATAATCATAATGGCACCGAAATTTCCTCTTCTCAGAGGGACTAAACACGGTCTTGGGATTATAATTCAACAACCCTAGCTCGCACACTTTCGAATACCTAATATCTACACCTGCACCACACGAAAAGCCACCGTCATTCTCGCAATCGCATTCCGCCCATCAACGGCACGGAATTGAATAACTACTAACTGCTGGAGACGATTCTGCACAGATAGGGAGGCGATGCGGGGGTCAAGTGGGAGGAAACGGAGGAGAGGGCGGACGACAAGCCGATGAAGAGCAGCGAGGAGAAGAAGAGGGCGAAGGGGAAGAGGACGGCGAGGAAGAAGAGCCCGACAAGGAGGGAAGGGATGGGGTTGCCCTTGGGGTTGGTCTCAGGTGGGGGAGGAGGCTCGACGGGCGGCGGGGAATCCATTGAAGGGCGGAGCCGGTGACCGGGAGGGCCGAGATGGGACGGGACGTTGACCGAACCCCCCGGCGGTCGCCGGGTGTTATGGAGGGGTATAATGGGCGGATGAAAAAGTTGGGGGAAGTTACATTTGATTGACCTGTGGGAACTCCATCCGGGCTCAAGAACATTGGGCCGGCCTCGATACCGACAAAAAGGATGCAACATTTGCATAAAAGGACGACGCAAACATGAAGAAATAGCGTGCCTCCAACTTTATGCTAATAATCTGCAGGACAATTCATTCCTTCCAGAGGCGTAGCCAGGGACCGGGGTAGCGGCCCCCTGAATTTTAGTAATTATTAAATTTTACCTTTAAATTTTTTTTACTTTTTAATATTTAACCCTTTAAAATTTTACACAATTACAGTTCAATTTGGCCCTCCTAGATAAATTTTCTGGTTTTGCCACTTATTCGTTCGTCAAATGTCCTAAAAACTCGAATTATTAGGTAAAATCGTGACATAATATATATTTTTATTTTTAATTAATTCGAAAAATACGCAAGTAAAAGAGAAATGCGGTAAGCGGGAGGTGTAGTACAGTCTACTCCCTAATTGCACTGGTTTCGGGGTACACCATAAGAGAACCCACATCTGGCTGTCGACAACCATGTGATGCGCCGGAGATCATATTCGAGTTCATCTTCCCGATGGAATGTTCAGGTTCCCGACCGAAATTAAATCCATCCAATTTATCTTGTAGCTCTGAACAAGGAATGTATCGCAAACATTATTAATCTTGTTCAAAAAATTAAGTGTATTCCTAAAAAATAATGTTTTTTTATTTTATTAGTTAATATTAATTATTTCTTAAAAAAAGTAAATATATTTAACACATCCTATCGACTAAAATTCTTCCCAGTCAGCCATTTTCACTGTATTAAAAATAAAGAAAACAATAGTTTAAAAAATTATTCCAAAAAATGTTCCCCTTTGATTAAAAGAAAAAGAGAAACGTAAAACACGACAATTGCTATTTTAATGCAATTTGATCATGTAATATGGGGGACATAAAAGTCACGGAATAAAAAAAAAAGGGACCCAATTGCTTAAAAATCGAAACTGTTTCCCGATCCATTCAATATATCTCAGCCGTCCAAACTTAGGGATCCCGTTTCCTTATAAATACCGCCAGGGGCCGAAAACCCTAAACGTTTCCTCAGACCCGCCGTCATCTTCTCCTCCATCGGTCCATCCCCGGCAGGTAAGCCGAAGCCTCTCATCCCCCACTTCCTTCTCCGCTGCTCTTCTTCGCCTCCGCTTGAAGTTTCCGCCGTGTTTTTTGCGTGGTTGTCGACGGAGAGGAGGTGCCGAAGCGAGTCGTGTTGATCTAGTTGGGACGAATTGTTCCTCTGATCGTCTCCGGTTGTGGCGTAGTTCTTTTGTTTGAGCTCCTGTGTGGTCTTGTTCCGTCGTGTTTGGTAATATTTTCTGACTGTTTTTGGGCAAGTTTGCGAAGAAGACGGTCGTTTGTTTTTTGTTTTTTAGATTTGTTCTTGTGAAAGGGATGGAAAAATGCTCGCGGTGAAATGGACTGTGAGGAAGTATTTGACCGTGTACCCTCTGGATTTCTCTGTCTAATGGACTGCGAAACGCCAGAATAATTTGTTTCTTGGCTTTGTTTCTGCATTGTAGGGTGGGTTTAATCGTTAGAAGCAAGTTTGGAGTGTGATTTAATTTCTTCTGAAACCCCTGGCCGTGTTTTTGTCGATCCTTCTGCAGGTAAGTCATGAAGCATAATAACGTCATCCCCAACGGCCACTTTCGGAAGCACTGGCAGAACTATGTCAGGACCTGGTTTAACCAGCCTGCTAGGAAGACTCGCAGACGTTTGGGTAATTAACTGGATTTTTTCTAAGCTGATGGATCTAACTGGTGACGGCTTGGCCCTTTGTAATTGCCCTTTGAAATATTTTTCTGATTGCAGCGAGGCAAAAGAAGGCTGTGAAGATCTTTCCCAGGCCTACTGCTGGACCCCTGAGGCCGATTGTTCATGGTCAGACCCTGAAGTATAACATGAAGCTCAGGGCTGGGAGGGGATTTTCTCTGGAAGAACTCAAGGTCTTATTCGATCTCTCGTCTCATGTTCGGAATTCTTTTAGTCTCCATAAATATGTTTTGGAGACTGTTTTCGATGAGCCGGTGAAACATTATGTTTGGACCTTTTTCTGTAAAATTAAGCCTGAGTTTATTCCGTCTGAAAGGGTCAAGGCATTTATTCTGACTTGTCCATTCTCACCTGCAGCCTTTGGTCTCCCCCTGGATATGCATGAAACTTGTTCTTAATTCATGCCATTTTGTGTACTCCAGGCAGCCGGTATCCCGAAGAAGCTGGCCCCAACTATTGGCATTGCAGTTGATCACCGCCGCAAGAATCGCTCCCTTGAAAGTCTTCAAGTGAATGTGCAGCGGCTGAAGACATACAAGGCGAAGTTGGTCGTCTTCCCGAGACGTGCTAAGAAATCTAAGGTGGGGGATTCAAGAACTTTTTTCCTTTGGAGAGGAATACCTCTTGACACTTTCTTCGTTGTATCTCAATATTTGACTATAATGTTCTTACAGGCCGGTGATTCTGCTCCGGAGGAACTCGCTAATGCGACTCAAGTCCAGGGCACTCTCCTGCCTATTGTTAGGGAGCAGCCATCAGTGGAGCTCGTGAAGATAACCGAGGAGATGAAGTCCTTCAACGCTTACGCGAAGTTGCGTGTGGAGCGCATGAACACCCGCCACGTCGGTGCACGGTTGAAGAGGGCTGCCGAGGCCGAGAAGGAGGAGAAGAAATGATGGAAAGTTGTGTTGTTTTCAGGAGATCTTTTCGGAGGTCGAATTTGTTATCAGGTTTTGGTATTTTCAATGAGAACCATCGAACAGAAGGCTGGATTCGAACTTCTGCAGTTACTTGATCTGCATGGTGTTTCTGAATTACTAGCTGGTTGTTTCTTTTTTCTCCTCTATTGCGTATGATATTTTTATACATTTGTTGTCATCACTGGGTTGAACATAGGCTCGGGGTCTTCAGGTTTGAAGAATCCGAGTATAAGACCATTGCTAACAAAGATTAACCAGATAGGAGGAGTCACCTATGTTCCCAACGGAGATGTTATCCTGCAAGGCCGTGGAGCGGAAGCTGTAGGTTTAGCTTTTCTGTTCAAGGTGTTTCTGTGGCCAATCTGATCAAGGTTTAGCTTTCCCAACGGAGATGAAGATGGCTAGTACCACATGCACTGCCATCGCGAAGATGGACAATCTGTCTTTGTGGTCATATGAGACACCCGGAAAGGATAATTACCTATGATTGAATGGATATAACTCCCTAAAGCCGCTGCTTTCAGGCCTCCGGCTATCTGTCTTAGTGGTCATATGAGACACCCGGAAAGGATAAGTACCGATGAGTGAATGGATATAACTCCCTAAAGCCGCTGCTTTCAGGCCTCCTGCTAAAGTATAACGCCTGAGTGAGATCAAGAAGCTGGTGGCATATAAGGTTCACTCCAGTCAGTGCATTGACTATGACATTAGGGTTTAGATCTTTTGGGGGAATAAAGCTTCAGCTACCGAGCTTGGATGATTTCGCAGATGTGCGAGCGTGAGGGGCATTCCTTTTGATCTCTATCGCCATCATGGCGAACAAAAACACCTGAAAGAATCAAACAATGTTTGTGCAAACTTCACGTGTTACTGAACAAGCTTCCCTGAACCGAGGATGACGGAGTAGCTGACGCCCTGATTAAGCATGGCCTTGCGACCTAAGAAGATGTCTGCCGGACACAAGTGCGTCCACTGCTGCCGGAGAGGGTGTTGTATTTGCCGCCGAATCGCATGGGAGGACGAGAAGATATCGTCCTCGTGTACTATGTATAGAAGAAGAATCCAACTCTTTCAAAGAAGTCCTCCCCTGTATTTGCCCAATGTCTGACCTTGTTATAATTGTCCAGCTATCATGGACTTCACAAGGAATCATCTCTATTCGAGCCTGATCGGCCACGAAAGAGTAAGGGTGGTTTTGGTTTATGAAAAATTACAACACTCTTTCTATTAGCAAGAAAGCAAATGGATTTTTTTTTAATCTTTAAAATAGAAAACGTATTTTCTGTTCATGCTTTCTTTAAAACTAGAATATATAAGTTAAATCAAATATTTTTAAATTATACTTTTTATTTTAATATTACAATCGTACTTAGTTAATTTTCACATTTTTACTATTTCTATAAATAATATATATTTATCAAAAAAATAAATTAAAGAGAATGACAAACAGGAGAATAAAACAAATCAACTTAAGAAAGAAAAAGTTGTAAAATATGAGCAAGAAGAAATCAAGGAAAAGGAGAGAAATATAATGAAATAGATGAGTGATACCAACATGGGGTTGATCTAAGGATTCGCTTAAGGAGGTCTCCGATTCGAAACCTAAATATATTATTTGAGAAAATTTTTAACTTTGATATCTTTATTGTTCAAAATTAGTTAATATAGCAAAGTTTTTTTGTAATTAGAAAGTTTGGAAATTAATAAATTGAGTCCACGTTTTTTATTCCACAAATTATCCCTAAAGATAATCAGGCGTTTAATTTTTAATTAAAAAATGAACTAATTTCTTATAAAGAATTAAAATTACAGTTTTCATATTTTTCAAGTTGAAGAATATTCTAATCTTTATCTTTTATCAAAAAAAAATTCAAGTTTTATCATTTCTATTTTTTTAGTTTTTATTCAACAAACAAAATAAAGTAAAAAAGAAATAAGAGATATAATAAATATAACAAAAAATTTAATTGCCTAAATGCTTTAGAAAAAATAAAATTTGAGAAAGCATTTAATAAAATTCATTCTTTTGTCTTATTTTAGACAAAATTTAAGGCCATCTTAAAATTTAGGGACCACGTCAAAAAAGAGACAAATTTGAAAATTTTGTTTTTTCTATTTATGGAATAATTCGAAACAAATTCTAGAATTTGTTGACCAATATGTAAAACCGAATAGCAATTTCTTTTTTTGTTATCAGACGGATTTAAAGAGAAAAATTAAATCGGAGCACCAATCGCGTAATTGCTATGGTTTTCATTAAACAGAGGACGAAGTTGAAGGGGTTTCTGTTTATCTTGCCTTAATTTTGAACCGCCCCACTTTTCTTCTAAAGCAAAAATAGAGTGTGTTCAATATAAGCAAGACTCTCTTTTTAGCCCACGATTCCCATTTTAAGACAAAATGAAAAATGGATTACAAAATGGAAAAAAGGGAGATTCTGAAATTGTGGAGGGTTGAGAGCAAACTTTGAATTTTGCCTATGAAATGAGGTAGAAAAATATATCGATCAACTCCGATTGAGCAAGGGCCCGTAGCTCAGAGGATTAGACAATGCCGCGTGGAGGTAGAAGGCCCATGGGAGGGCGAATCCATCAAACTTGATCAGCCATGAACAACAGCTAGACATCGGACTGTAAAAATTGAGGCCAGATCCACGGACAGCTCCACGACTTCCGTTTGCTCCAGCTCGCAGCACCCCCCATCCATTGTCTGTAACCCTGCCCTGGTCGGAGGTAATAACCCTTGCCTCTCAAGTCTAGTTTCTAATTTAGGATTGTAGATCGACCGTCATCTATTATGCTGGTGGTCCTGATTTAGCTTAGTCTAATGGGGGAAAATATACGGTAGTCTTTGTTCACGCGTCGACGTATAAAATTTTTGAAACATTCAAAATTGATGTGATTTTTGTTGGGTTTAATGTTCCGCGAGATTTGTTTTCTCTAAAGTCTAAGTAAAACCAATGCCTTGGCTTAAATGAATTAAGTGTAGACTTATTTGATTATTATTCAAAGAATTACTGGTAGTTATGGTAGTTATCTGACATCGCAGATGATCGATATTAATGGGTTCACCATGCCTCGTAAGTATTTTGATCTTTCTGACCATCGATTTCTCAGTTTTTAGGCATGTACACCGGATGACGGTTTTAGAAATTTGATAAGGAGAACTTCGATGATCAGCATACTCGGGGAGGACCCCCTGAAGATGGTGAAGGGGACTTTGCGTTGGAAATGCTTCACTAGAGCGGCCCCATCTGACGAGCTCGACCGATGTATAACAATCCCAACAGAGCCTAAGGTACAAAAGAGACGGTGCATGCCTCCCGAATCAATCTCAAGTCCACTTATAATAGGTCGTGGGCCCAAGTGCTACACGCGTGACCCTTCCACGACCCTTTTAATCTAAATACTTGATATGTAGTTGCATGTTATCATGCTTATAGATTTCTATGTCGCATGCGGGTTTGCTAATCAAACAAACACGAGTTTGGGCCTTGCACTCGTAAAACAGTGATAAGAGACCACTCGACAACTAGATCGGGTTCAACACCCATAAATGAGAGACTTTTTTTAGCAAACACTACCTTTTTCGTATGAGTGAATGTAAAAGTTAGTAAATATGAATGTTCAAACCAAGTTGTTTTCTATCTTAAACATATTTTTGATTAAGTTGGTGGTAACTCCCTATTATGAAATATGAACTCTAAATAATCATAATCAGAAATGTGTTGTATATGAGAATTTCTCAGGGATTTGGGGATGGTACTCCATGCACTATGTCTTAGGTCTAAGCAAAGATTTCTTTAAAGCTTTGAGATGTTTGCACTAATTAGTGGTTCTAAAATGACATCATCTTGTATGTTAAGTGTTATCAAGTTAAGATATGTTCTTAACATTGTGACTTAAGTGGTGGAAATATGGACTTTTTTTAATTTCAATATTGAACAGAATCATTGGTGTGGGTACAATAGACCTTGATATGGCTGCACCAAAGTGTCAAACGACTACAAAAACATTGTTGTTGCTGCACCAAAGTTTCACTAATGTTGTGTCGTCTTCGTATATCATAGATCAATCAGGATTCGAAGCTTTCCCACGCTTTCAACAAGAAGTTTTCCAACAAATGCTGTGTCATGTTCAAGGCGTATAAGGCTGAAGTTGAGAACCAACTAGGCAAAAGGATTAAGGCTGTCAAGTCTGACCGTGGTAGTGAATACTACGGTAGATATGACGGATCAGGTGAACAACGTCCAGGTCCTTTCACTAAGTTCCTAGAAGAATGCGGTATCGTCCCTCAGTACACTATGACGGTAGTCCTACGATGAACGGTGTGGCTGAAAGACGAAACAGAACACTTAAAGACATTGTGAGGAGTATGATTAGTCATTCTACCTTACCAGATTCCCTCTGGGGCAAAGCACTTAAGACCGCAGTATATTTGCTCAACAAAGTGCCAACTAAGGCTGTTCAGAAAACCCCTTATGAACTATAGTATGGCAAGAAGCCAAATTTAAAGCATTTACATATTTGGGGTTGTCCAGCTGAGGCAAGGCCTTACAGGCCACATGAGAAGAAACTGGACTCTAGAACGGTTAGTTGTTATTTTGTTGGTTACTCTGAGAAGTCTAGGGGTTTCAAGTTTTTTGATCCCACTGCTAGATCGTTCTTTGAGACGAGAAATGCCCGATTTTTTGAGGATGTTGAGTTTGAAGGGGGAGATAAGGTTAAGGATGTCGTCTTTGAAGAGGAAACAATTTCTCTTCCTTCGATTATTGTTCCAGATCTTGATCTGGTGCAACAAGATGACAATGAGGTACTCCCTCTTCAGGCTGAAGAGGCTATTCCAGATGAACAAATTCAACAACCTCAAGAGATAGTGCCACTTAGGAGATCTACTTGAGAGAGGAGAAGCGCGATTTCGGACGATTTCGTCGTATATCTCCAGGAGCATGAGGAAGGCATTGGAATGACAGAGGATGACCCGGTCAACCTTTGTGAGGCCATGCGGAGCTCCGAATCTCAGAAGTGGATTGATGCCATGAAGGATGAGATGAAGTCAATGGCTGACAATGACGTTTGGGATCTCATTCCACTGCCCACTGGTGTGAAACCCATTGGTTGCAAATGGATTTTTAAGACCAAGAGGGATTCTAAGGGCAATGTGGAGAGATATAAGGCTCGTTTAGTCGTTAAAGGCTTTACTCAAAAGGAAGGCATTGATTATACAGAGACTTTCTCTCCGGTTTCTTCGAAAGACTCTTTTAGGATTATTATGGCACTTGTGGCTCATTTTGATCTCGAGCTACATCAGATGGATGTAAAGACAGCGTTTCTCAATGGCGACATTGATGAGACGATTTATATGGTGCAACCAGAATACTTTGCTTCGCAAAATGTAGAGAAGATGGTGTGCAAACTTAAGAAATCCATCTACGGGCTTAAACAGGCTTCTCGTTAGTGGTATTACAAATTTCATCAGGTCATAGTCTCATTTGGTTTCGAGGCTAATATCGTTGATGAATGCGTGTACCACAAGTTCAGTGGGAGTAAGTTCATTTTTCTAGTTCTGTATGTCGATGATATATTGATTGCAAGTAACGTTGTAGGCTTATTGCACGGAACTAAGAAATTTCTCTCGGAGAAATTCGAGATGAAGGATCTTGGTGATGCCTCTTTTGTATTAGGGATCCAGATTCACCGAGATCGCTCTCGGGGTATTCTTGGATTATCATAGAAGAGCTACATCGAGAAAGTGCTGATGAGGTACGGGTTAAAGGACTGCAGACTAGGAGATACCCCTGTAGCTAAAGGAGACAAATTCAGTCTCAATCAGTGCCCCAAGAATAACTTTGAGATTCAGAAGATGCAGAAGATTCCTTATGCGTCGGCAGTTGGGAGTCTGATGTACGCTCAAGTCTGTACGCGTCCTGATATTGCATACATAGTAGGGATGTTGGGGAGGTACTTGAGTAACCCGGGTGTGGATCATTGGACAGCAGCCAAACGGGTCTTGAGTTATCTACAGAGAACAAAGCATTTCATGCTCACTTACCAGAGATCAGATCAGTTGGAGATCATCGGGTATTCTGACTCCGATTTTGGTGGATGCCAAGACAGTCGTCGATCCACGTCAGGTTATATTTATCTGCTAGCTGGAGGAGCTATTTCCTGGAAGAGCGCTAAGCAGAAGCTCACAGCGTCTTCAACCATGGAAGCAGAATATATAGCCTGTTTTGAGGCGTCCAATCATGGGGTATGGCTGCAGAATTTTGTCGCAGGGCTGCGCATCATTGACAGCATTGAGAGACCGCTTAAGTTATTCTGTGACAATAAGTCGGCAGTGATGTACTCCAACAGCAATAGGAGCTCTTCGAGGTCTAAGCACATTGACATCAAGTTCCTAGCTATAAAAGACAGGATTCAGAGTGGCTCTTTATTTATAGAGCACATTGGTACGTCTTCCATGATTGCGGATCCGTTTACTAAGCCGTTACCACCCAGGATCTTTCACCAGCATGTTGCTCGTATGGGTGTTATGTCACTAGATGATGTAATGGTTTAGTGGGAGATGTTACTCCGATTAATTTAAGTTGTACGTACACTTTTGAACTTCAGTTTCAGCTTTGGTTTCGTTTTCAGTTTCGGTTACACTCTGGATCGAGAATTTATGGATCTCACCTTAGGAGGACCAGTTGAAAATAGGTATGTACAGATCACATCTTATGTAATTTCCATGTTGCGCACCTATACTTGGTCTATGTCATCGAGTGTGTTGGTATTTGTGATTATTGAAGGTTTAGCTGCGATTAATGACAGCGAAAGCCGCTTTAGTCATGATACTGATATGCTTGATGGACCAGACTGTTGAGATGGTTGATAGGGATATGTTTTATGGAGATCTCATTTAGTGTGTTATGACTGTTTGGTTTTATCAGTCGGTCCAAGTGGGAGATTGTTAGAAATAATAATTTCATTAGGTGGCCCGACCTTTATGTTCAGTCATACACAAACTATCCGGATATTGGGCCTGATTAAGTGATCTAATTTATATCAATATTAGGAGGGTCCAATTGACGTCTCGTTAAGTATAGGGGTATATTGCGCAGATACCATAATAATCTCTTATTCTGTGATGGGTGGAATTAAAGAGATTATTAACCTCAGGGACTTAATTGTCAATGAGGGGTTATGGTCCCCAGGCCATACGAATATAAGACAACTGTAGGGCATCCCATTACCCTAATCAGTTTTACATTCGTCAAAATCGTAAAGGCCTGGAAGACTAAAACCTAGGCGTTCAGGCTTTCCAGGTTTCCAATGGATACATCAGGTACGCTTCCATATCTAGACTTTGACCTCGGTAATTCAACATGTGTGTTCCCAGTTTCTGTGGATTAAATCTAACAAACTGAGGAAAGCATTGGATAAGTTTATGTCAATCTAAACCTTTAAAATGGTCCGAGGTTTAATCGTTTATCTCAAATTTATCATCCCTCTTTACCGATGCTTTTTCTTGAAATTCAGTCACGAAAACTCCATCAAAGCGTGATGACATGTAAAAAGTTATTTCAAAGAACTTTGTTTTCTTTTCCTAATTCATCGGACCATGTCCCGTCGAGTGAGGATGGTCTGGAATATATATTTGATACATAAAAAAAAACTAAGAACGATTCTTAAATTACTGAATGTAAACATTACGGACCATCGTTGTACTTATTAAGAACACCCTTTCATAAACGGTCCGTAAATTTAGGGGGTCTGTTTGCGGACGAAATATGTCACGATATAATGGGGACTAAAGTGTTGAATGTTATGTAGTCGTCAATAATACAGAAGAACAGAAAACGATCAAGAAATTCACTAACACAAAGAAAGAACACTTACAGCCATCTTAGAACACTTAATGGGATTTATGACAGTCAGGAAAACCAAGCAGCCCTTCGGGGTCATTCGAATGATTGTCTATTTCTTTATAATTGACCAAGGACGACTTATTTATAAACAGAATATAAAACCGTCGACCGAAACGCATTAAAAACGTGCTAATTACTCTAAAACTAAGGATCGATCAACTGCTGGAATAATCCCATCATCGACGAACTCCACTATCGATCGTCACGGCATCGATAAGCAAGCTCCTGAGTTAGTGTTGACTTTATGCTTTGATGATTATCTTTGACACATTATAGATACTGAATACCTTTAACGCAGCAACAATCTCGAGCACCTTCGAAGCCCCAACATGTAAGGCCCAAAATGACATTTATCATGCAAAAAGGGCCGGGACTCTATTAAGCACCTTCTTCGGGGCTTTGTTTCACGGATGAGAAGCATTTCTAAACTCAGCACGGTGTTTCTGTTCCATCTCGTCCTCGTCCTCGTCCTTACAAATTTACGTCCAATTGTGCTAAAAGCATGTAATATTGGTGGGTAATCCAGAAGGTCCAATTGCCGTGTTTGAGCCGATCCAAGTCATTTGTTGACTTAATATATAGTGAATGATTTTAGGTAGGAAGTTGGAAAAAAATAATAATAAAAAAAAAAAATCGACGAGGCTCAAATAAGTATCTTGCATCCAGAAATAAATATACAATCCACCTATGGTTTGTCAGATGTACAAATTTTTCCAAGTCTTCTGCAGGCCAAAACCGGTTTTAAAAGAATTTCCAACCCCCATTATAAACGGCAGTTTGATTGATTACATATAGTCATCAAGTTTAGCAACTTCATTTAACATCAGAAACCATGGCCTATTCACCCCTCGTATTCCACCTCGTTACCGGCTTGTCTCTGCTTTCTCTTTGCGCTCCCTCCGCAATGGGAATGGCCCCCAAGAACAACGCGACCGACCTAGCTTCCTTGCTTGAGTTCAAGAGTAGTTTAACCGACGACCCCCACCGGGTTCTCAGCTCGTGGAATAACACCATGGACTTCTGCAGCTGGCCTGGGGTCACATGTGGCCTTCGTCACTCGCGCGTGATCAGGTTGGTGCTTCCAAACTCGAGACTTAGCGGACCTTTGTCACCGTATGTCGGGAACCTCAGCTTCCTGAGGGTACTGGACCTGGACAATAACGGCTTCACAGGGGAGATCCCACATGAAATCTGTAAGCTCCGTCGCTTGTTCTACCTGGGATTCCAGGACAACTCTTTTTCTGGTCAGATACCAGCGAACATCTCAGGATGTGTTAAACTAAGAGTCATTAGGCTGGCAAATAATTTGCTCGTCGGCCAGTTACCTGGTGGACTAGCCATTCTGTCAGAGCTGCGCGCCTTCTTTGTCCAAGGCAACCATCTAACAGGGAAATTCCCCGAGTTCTTTGGAAATTTGTCGTCCCTAGAATACATTTCAGGAGGGTACAACACTTTTTCCGGAGCTGTGCCAGCCTCACTCGGGAAATTGCACAAACTGAAAGAGCTATTTTTCTGTGTGAATTCATTTTCCGGCGTCTTTCCCTCCTCGATTTTCAATATTACCTCTCTAGAAGGCATAATTTTTGCAGAGAACCAGCTTGAAGGCGGTCTTTCTTCTGATATTGGAAATACTCTTCCTAACCTCCGGGATGCCAATTTTGGTACAAATCATTTGACCGGACCGTTTCCTCCCTCGATAGCGAATGCAACCAAACTACTGAGATTTGGCATAGCCAAAAACAATTTCAATGGCTTGGTGCCCAACCTCAAGAACTTGAATCAGCTGCAGTGGTTGGAAATCAGTAGGAACCATCTGGGGAGTGGTGCACAAGGTGACTTGCGATTCCTCGACTCACTCAACTCAACCAATCTAAAGATTCTGTCCTTCGCTTTCAACAATTTTGGCGGCAAGCTGCCTCTGTCCATAGGGAACTTATCCTTCCAGCTGACTTCATTTGTGTTTGGATCAAACAAGTTGACTGGAACCATCCCTCTCAGCATAGGGGACCTTGGAAACCTGGAATTTCTAGCCATGTCAGGCAATCGTTTCACAGGAAGCATCCCAGAGGAAGTCGGACGTTTGAACAAGTTGAAGGGTTTTCTAGGACAGAACAACGGATTCTCCAGGGAAATCCCCTCTTCTTTTGGAAACATGACATTGTTGACAAAACTCTCATTGGCAGGTAATGAATTGCGAGGGAGCATCCCGGCAAGCCTCGGAAAATGCCAAAACTTGCTCGGGTTGGATCTCTCTCATAACAATTTGAGTGGCGCTATACCCTCACAAGTTCTCAGTATATTTTCTTTGGCGGTTGTCCTGGATTTATCGTATAATAAAATAACGGGCAGCTTACCAGATGAAATCGGAAATCTAAACAAGCTCGCGAGTTTGTATGTGCAGGGCAACAGAATATCAGGTCGAGTACCCGAAAGCCTCGGTCACTGCACTAGCTTGGAGAAATTGAACATGGGGAATAATATGCTTCAAGGCAACATTTCTACATTTCTTTGTCCTCTGAAAGCACTTCAATATTCAGACCTGTCACAGAATAACTTTTCAGGTGAGATTCCAGAATGCTTAGAGACTCTCCGGTTGCAATACCTTAATCTATCTTTCAATCATTTAGAGGGAGAAGTTCCAAATCAGGGAGTTTTCTTAAATACCAGCAGTTTCTCAGTCATGGGGAATGGCAAACTCTGCAGTGGAATTTCCGCACTAAACTTACCCAGCTGTCCAACTTCTAAATCAAAACGCTGGAGAAAATTATCGCCAAAGAAGATCATCGCGACCGCTGGCGGAATTGTTGTCCTATTTGTTGTGGTTATGTTGCTTGTAACATATATCGGCATGAAGAGATATAGGAGAAGAAATGTAAAGTCACCGGCCAGATTGGAGCTCGGAGGCCCTTTCCCTCAAATTTCATATGAACATATATTCAGGGCGACTGGAGGCCTCAACCAAAACAACATGATTGGTGCTGGAAGTTTCGGTTCCGTGTACAAAGGGATCCTTGAAAACAATGATGATACAGTAGCCATTAAGGTTCTTGACCTTCAAACTCGAGCCGCTTCGAAAAGCTTCGTGGCAGAGTGCGAGGCATTAAGGAATATCAGACATCGGAATCTCGTCAAGATCACTACAGCCTGTTCGACGATTGATTTCCAAGGTAATGATTTTAAGGCCCTTGTGTATGAGTACATGAAAAATGGAAGCCTGGAAGATTGGCTGCATCCAAAAGTTGCATCTGAGGGTGTCTGCCAAAAGTTAAGTTTAATGAATAGGCTGAGTATTGCTCTCGACATTGCTTGTGCGGTGGAGTATCTCCACCATGAGTGTGAGACGCCAGTGATTCACTGCGATTTGAAGCCGAGCAATGTTCTTCTGGACGAGGAAATGACTGCACATGTCTGTGACTTTGGCCTCGCAAGAATTCTGTCCGCCGATGAAGTCGTTTCACAAGTAAGCTCGGTGGGGGTGAAAGGGACGATTGGGTACAACCCTCCAGGTGTTTGTTTCATTTTATCCTTGAAATTATTTTGTTCATGGCCTTTTGGGTCAGACTTTTCTTACGCTTATAATAACTTGAGCTGGTCATCTACTAACAAATGTGCAGAGTATGGAATGGGAAGCCAAGTGTCTAGGGAGGGTGATGTTTACAGTTATGGAATCCTTCTGCTAGAGATGTTCACAGGGCAGAGACCAACCGATGAGCCATTCAAGGATGCTTGGAACATTCGAAGCTACTGCGAGGCTGCCTTGCCAGAAAGAGTGATAGAAATAGCAGACCCTTGTTTGTTTTTGAGTGAGTTTGGAGAAGGATCAAACGTCCGTGCTCCGGGAAGGATTCAAGAATGTCTGGCAAAGGTGTTCGAAATCGGAATTGCATGTTGTAGGGAGTCGCCAGGAGAAAGGATGGACATCCGTGGGGCCTCAGCGAAACTCCAGTCTATCAAAGCTTTGGGACGCTGGTAATATGAAACTACTGTGAATGATGGATTATAGCAAGAACGTGTTCTTCTTGCAAGCGTTTCTTGTGGTTTTCTTGCTTGGTTTGATTATATGATGATATCATAGTAGAAGTAGGATTGGTGGTTGTATTATCTAAGAGGTTTTCGGTGTTTCGGAAAATGAAAAATGCGAAAGTGGACCCGATCTATTCATGGGATGTCCCTCCCTTGTGATTGATATACGATTGGTAAAATGGGTGGACGGGATGATCTCCCTCCTCGCACATTACAAGAGATTCAACCATGGAAACCATCAAATTAAATTCGATAGACTTGGTCTAAAGTCATGAAAGGGGGACTAGAGTCGAATAAATACGGCCAAATAGACAGGAAGCAAGTTGAAACAGTCAAAAACCAGATCATCTCTCCATTTTCGGGCGGAACGGAAGTGAAACAATCACTCATGGATTCACTGAAGTCCTGCTTTGTTGTTATGGTGTTCCCTCGTGTGTTTTTGCTCGTAGCTTCATTGGTGGCGGGATAGCGCTAGAGCAACGAAACCGATCGAGTCGCATTGCTCGAGTTCCGAAACTGGATATCCGACGACCCCAACCGGATACTTGGCTCGTGGAACGACACGGTTGGCTTCTGTCATTGGCCAGGCATCACTTGCGACCATCGTTATCCACGCGTGACCAAATTGGACCTTCAAGGATCGCAACTTGGAGGGTCACTGTCGCCGTTCATTGGGAATCTCAGCTTCCTCAGGACAATAAACATCAGCAACAACAGCTTTACTGGCAGAACTCCTGAAATCGGCAAGTTGCATCGGTTGACAGAGTTGGTACTCAACAACAACTTGTTTTCAGGTCAGTTACCAGATAACATATCGGGCTGCATAAGCCTAGGGGAAATCAAGCTGAGCAAGAACATGTTTGTTGGAGAAATACCTCATGGATTAGCTGCAGTGTCAAGGCTTCGAGTCTTTGAAATCTACACCAACAATTTGACAGGGAAGTTCCCCGATTTCTTTGGAAACTTATCGTCTTTGGAGTTCAATGATGGAACATACAACAATTTTAAGGGAGCCATCCCAGCCTCCGTTGGGAGACGACAGAAATTGCGACGGCTTTTTCTTGGATTTAACTTATTATCTGGGACCACACCCAACACAATCTTTAACATAACGTCTCTAGATGTCCTGGAGCTTGCGTTCAACCAACTCAAGGACGGACTCCCGGAGGATCTCTGAATCACTCTTCCTAATCTGCTCTTCCTCAATTTTGCAGACAATCACTTGACCGGACTTATTCCTCCTTCATTAGAGATTGCCACAAAGTTGCAGAGCCTCCATGCCCATGAATAATTTCAGCAGCCCTGTGCCTGATCTCAAAAATCTGAATCGCTTACAGTGGTTGTCTATTTTTGAGAATCAATTGGGCAATGTCGAAACCGGAGACTTGGCATTTGTTGAGTCGCTTAACTCCACCGAGCTAGTGATTTTGACGTTCAGTGACAACAATTCGGGGGCACGTTACCTCAGTCTATAGGGAATTTATCGTCTAATTTGAATGTATTGTCTTTAGGCACTAATCGGCTGAAAGGAACCATCCCTTTGTGCATTGGAAATCTCCGCAACCTGGAATTTCTGGGTGTCGGCTGGAACCCATTGACGGGCAGGTTACCCAGGGAAATTGGTAGGCTCCACAAGCTGAACACCCTTGGAGCACTGCTCTGTCAGAAGTTGATCAGTTTGGATCTCTCACAAAACAATCTGAGCGGCACCATACCCTCACAAGTCTTCGGTATACCTTACTTGTCAGACTATCTCGATTTATCGCAGAATAAGTTGGTTGGCATGCTACCGGTTGAAATTGGTCCTCTGAAATACATTGGAAGATTGTATGTGCAGCAGAACAAACTGTCGGGACAAAGTGTTGAACACCCTCGGCCAGTGCACTAGCTTGGTGGAACTGAGCTTGGGGAATAATCGTCTTGAAGGCAACATCTCTTCCTTTCTGAGACCTCTGAAAGGACTTCGATATCTAGATTTGTCATGGAATAACTTCTCCGGCGAGATTCCGAAATCTAGGAACTTTCCAGCTTACATACCTTAATCTATCTTTTAATAGTTTTGAGGGAAAAGTTCCCAATCAAGGAGTCTTCTTAAATGCCACCGAGTTCTCCATCAAGGGAAATGGCAAACTCTGCGGTGAGATTTCGGTGTTAGATTTCCCGAACTGTCCTTCTTCTAAATTGAAGCACATGAGAAAAATATCATCGAAGGTGATCATCGTATCCACCGGTGGGATTGTGCTCTTGTTTATTGTTTTGTTGTTGCTGGAAACATATATCTGGCAGAGGAAAAATAGAAGAAATGAAAAGCCACATTCCGGGATGATGCCGAAAGGCTCTTTTCAGCTAATTCCGTATGGTGATATACTAAGGGCGACCGGTGGTCTCAACATTAATTGAAGTTGAGGAAATATGTCAGCATCTGATCGGAGAACACTAACCAACAATGTCAACGAGAATGACATGATAAGATTTGGTCTTAGTCGAAGATGAAGAGAGCTATGACCAACATATTCCAATCGAAGCATTATCAACGATATTTGTTCATCAAGTTGCAGTCCCTTCAACAAGTGTTGAGTGTCTCAGAATATACAGAGAGTTCAAGAGACTTTTACTCCAATGCAATGTCCAGGAAACTCCTAAGCAGACCGTCGTGCAGTACCTTCAAGGACTAAAGTTACAAGTCTCTGAAGTAGTCGAACACTAGTATTGAACGTATGACGATGTTCGAACACCCACCCACAAGATCGAGCAGCAACAGGCGAGGAAATTGGACCTCACAGCCATTTAAGATGGATTCGCCTTTCAACATGGGGAATAACTCACGGTCGAGACCACAATCGACTATCTCGGGAGAACCCCAGCAAGGCCTGAAGCAGGGTCGTCCAAAACCGTACAGCTGTATTTCAAATGCCAAAGGACAGGATGCAGGGCCTTCAAGTGTCTAACAAGGAGAATGTGATCATCAGATAGCTGTCAGACGAAGAAGAATAGCTCAAAGAGGACACTTCTCCTATTTGAGATTGAGATCAAGACGAGATCGAGGGATACTCGGACGAAGGGGAATGCTAGTTGTACGCAAAACTTTGAGTGTGACGCCGACTCGAGAGAAGAGTTGGAGAAAGAATATTTTCACATGAGGTGCACCATCGAAGATAAAGTCTGAGTTGTAATTGTAGATGGAGTTGGCGGCATCAATGAACGATGGTCGGAAAATTCAAGCCGATTCTCATCCATATGAATCCGTAGGCCAATAAATCCTCACGCCAAATTCTTGGCATATGACACTATAAATATTTATAGTGTGAGTAACATTTCGAAAATCACTTAATTGTTCAAAGAAGGTAAGAAAAATTATAGAAAAAACACGAATTGTCCGTCCTACGTATAATTGCATTTGGAATATTTGAAGCACTGCTCAAATCAAGTTGGCCCCATTCTCAGGAGAAAGGACTTTTCAATTTCGATTTAAAACTTTCATGAGATTATGAATCCAAAATGGGGCGAAATGTATAACGAGACGTAGAACCACGTGGATGAAGAGATGTTCTAAATAGTTTTATAAACGATAAACGTAGCCAAACGCTTGCGCAAACCTGAGGAGGACCAATTAGAACTTCCACGCGTTATGGAGGTAGGTAATATTCGAAGCAACCCATTTACGTAATATGTAACATTTTTAATAAGAAATTAACACATAATTTACTTTTCACGATTAGTTTCTTACTTGTCAATTATAATTGGACGTCCAACATTCAAAACCCACGCAATATTAATATTATTATTTTTTTTAAGTTTAAGATCCAATTACGGAAATAAATCAGTCGACAACGTATCAAAAGTTTATACATCTTGGGGAACTTGTTGGACCGCGTCAAAGCGGGAAGTTTCATAAGAAGGTTCTTGGTCCACATGATTAGCAACCACAATTATTGAATAAGAAAAGTCAGACTTGACGCCCACAATTATTTGTGACCCCTTAACAGTAACGAATATTTTGATTTAACATTATTGTGATTAAATCTAATTTGCCTATTATATTTGTTTTTTTCCCACTATAAAACCCACCCCACCTGAAACCAATTTCACAGAAATCCTAGAAAGAACTAAAAATCATCCATCCATTTTCCCAAAATTTTTACCCAGTTCACGATGAACCACAACTTTGCCACGAGACTGTCCGGGATGTTGCTCAGGCGGCACCTCGGCCTGACGGCCATCGGTCCCACGTCTACCACTCGATCTGTCCTCGAGTTTTCCTACCCGGCATCGAGGCCGGCTTTGACTGGCTGGCTCAAGGGTAACTCTACCCTCCCGACGGTGAACAACGAGCAGAAGAAGGATAACCTTGAGATGGAGAAGTCGTCCAAGGCTGTTGTCAGTAGTTATTGGGGCATTAATGTTCCGCAGCCGAGAAAGGAGGACGGGTCGGCATGGAAATGGAACTGCTTCCGCCCATGGGAAGCTTACACGGCAGACGTCTCCATCGACATCGAGAAGCATCATGAGGCAAAGACGTTCATGGACAAGTTCGCCTACTGGACTGTCCAGGCCCTGAAGGTCCCCACCTACCTTTTCTTCCAGAGGCGGCACATGTGCCACGCGATGCTTCTGGAGACGGTCGCGGCCGTTCCCGGGATGGTCGGCGGCATGCTCCTCCACTGCAAGTCGCTCCGGCGGTTTGAGCACAGCGGGGGGTGGATCAAGGCCCTGCTGGAGGAAGCCGAGAACGAGCGGATGCACCTCATGACCTTCATAGAGGTGGCCCGTCCCCAGTGGTATGAGCGAGCCCTAGTGTTTGCAGTCCAGGGGGTGTTCGTCAATGCATACTTCCTGGCCTACGTCGTGTCCCCCAAGCTGGCCCACAGGATAGTCGGGTACCTGGAGGAGGAGGCGGTGATCTCATACACGGAATTCCTAAAGGACCTAGACAATGGCAGCTTCGAGAACATGCCAGCTCCTGCGATCGCCATCGACTACTGGAGGTTGCCCCAAGACTCGACCCTGAGGGACGTGATCGTGGTGATCAGGGCGGACGAGGCGCACCACCGCGACCTCAATCACTACGCGTCGGACATACAATGCCAGGGACATGAGTTGAAGGATGCCCCTGCCCCAATTGGATATCACTAATCAGAACCACACACTACTACCCTCTTATTTTCAGCGCCAGTCCAATGAGTATTTGAGTACAAACATATTGTTTTATTGTAATCAAAATGTATTTGTTCACTAATACATTTATTGAAATTATAATTAAATAAGAAAATCTCACAATCGGGTCAACTTAATTCATCGACTAATCTTCGAGGCAAGTCTAATACAATTTGAAGTAACATTATTTTTGCTAATGGATAGCATAGTCTAAACGGAATATTGTAATTGCAACGTAAACTTACCAACAAAATACACTACGTATTTGTTGGAGTAGGAACCGCCGGTGCCGATGACGAAAGCGGAAAGAAGAACGGGGGACGATGTCCGATGCACAGATTTACGTGGTTCGGCCCAAACCGGCTTACGTCCACAGGGAGGTTCTCCTTGAGATTCCACTATAACCAACGAGTTACACGATTACAAGCCCCGAGAAAGTTTCACCCCGAGTCCCCGTAGAAACCTTCTACCCGACTCTCCAAACAGTCTCACCGCTCACCGTGTATCACTCGTTCTCAGTACAACGACTCACCAGAGACCCCGGAGCGCGACAACCCGTCGCCTCCCTTACCATAGTTACAGAGTCTACATCATACTAACCCGTGGATCTCACCTATCCGACTCTCCTATTCGAGCCTCTAGACAATCCGTCTATTTATAATAGACAACAAAATCTAGGACGATATCTTTCCGATATCCCATAATATCACACGAAATCTTATGTGGTATTACCTACCAGATTCTCTATGATTTCAACTTCGAATCACTAACAATCTTCACATTTAGCCGAAGTCCCTGAAATCTTCAAGATCTCCTCCTAGATCTCTCAGGCTCCGAAAGGCTCCCCTTTCATCTGTTGCGTCTTCCTGAGCGTGTCGTCACCACATGTGACAATCACTCTACATTCCACGCGATCACAGCACTTGCGCTCCCGAGCAACCACTATGCATTGTGGCTCCAGCTCTCTCTTACACTCCGCACTCGCTACCTTCTTGGTACCCCGAGAAGTCCCACCTGTCAACTATTGCCAGACTTCTCCACCTGGAGCTTTAAACCGTTCCACCTCACTATTGACTTCACCGTCAATGTGAGCATCACCGCTGAACTACTTCATCAGCTGTACCTGCTTGACACCCACAAGCTCGTACACACAGTCCGTGCACCCGCGTTGCTAGCTAACGCTCCATCTGAAACTAGAATCCCGTTTCAGATAACCTGATCAAATTGTCATGCCCTTAAGAGCCTTGCCAAGTCCCTTGACTCTGACCCCAAATTCCGCATGGACCTGCACTTGCGCCTTAGCACCCACGTGGCTTTCACTATCCGCGCTCCGCACACCTGATCATTAACCGGTGAACTCCACCTCACCGCAAGAAGTTCAATCCTTAAACTTCTCCACCTCACCGCAAGAAGTTCAATACTCAAACTTCTTCACCTGGAACTAAAGAATCGTTCCCCTTGCTCTCAACGCGTCCGTCGATCCCGCAAGTATCCACGTCGAACCCAGTACACTAACTCCCTTCGACGTCCTTTCTTGGCTCAAAATCTATGAGCCATGCATATCTCTATGCATCCGTGCTTCTTCCAAGTACTCTTATTATCAATCTGCATTCTCGTCAATATATCGCCCACTACATTATCATTTTGAACTTCCGTCGAGGAAATCCACTTATCTTCACGACCTCGCTCGGATACCAATTGTTGAGGTAGGAACCGCCGGCGCCGATGACGAAAGCGGAAAGAATAACGGGGGACGATGTCCGACGCACAGATTTACGTGGTTCGGCCCAAACCGGCCTACTTCCACGGGGAGGTTCTCCTTGAGATTCCACTATAACCATCGAGTTACACGATTACATGCCCCGAGAAAGTTTCACCCCGAGTCCCCGTAGAAAACCCTCTACCCGACTCTCCGAACTGTCTCACCGCTCACCGTGTATCACTCGTTTTTAGTACAACGACTCACCAGAGACCCCGGAGTGCGACAACCCGCAGCCTCCCTTTCCCTATTTACAGAGTCTACATCGTACTAACCCGTGGATCTCACATATCCGACTCTCCTATTTGAATCTCTGGACAATCCGTCTATTTATATTAGGTAATAAAATCTAGGATGATATCTTTCCGATATCTCATAATATCACACGAAATCTTATGTGATATTACCTGCCAGATTCTTCAAGATTTCAACTTTAGATCATATTCATAACAGTATTAATTAATAATATAAACAAGCACTTAAGATTAATGATTTAAGTAAGGGTGGCTTAGTTCGAACCACAGCCATTCCTGGCAATTGCGTGAGCATTTTCACTTGGTCCCTTGAATTGGGTTTATTCTAATTCTCGTATTCACGTGAAACTTGTCCTTTGGGGAGCAAATACTCGAGTGTCTTGCCTGTTTACGTTTTCTCTTTGTTGACTAAAAAGTTTGACTTTTCAAAGTTGTCCATGTTAAATAAATATAAGCATGTGAAAGTTGTTATTAGTGGACGTCACTGGTGGCGTCACCCAGACTTTGCACTTTCCCCGCAATCTGCATTGACCCTTGAATTGGCGAGTCCGTTTCTTTGTTGACTTCTGGAATGTCGTCGTCGTAGACAGGGGCTGATGTCAGTAGTGACGTAGTCAAAACTCTTGTGAATCCATTCCCAAGAAAACTTGTTTGGAGTTTTTCCGCCACCCACCAGGCATTACTAATATCATATTAATAAATTCAGTAGGAAAAAAGCAAATAGGATTTGTTCCTCTAGATGAAACACAAACGCCGTGTCGCCTTTTGATTGATCCATTGAGTGAATGAATACGTTTCGGCATATTATTGGAAGGCATCTTAGGCCGTTCATACTCTTTAACTATTACAGTGAATCAATTTGTAAGAAATTGATATAAGTCTCACGACAAGTTTCCAGTATTATTTGAAAGCTTTTTGGTACGAAAACTTAAGGTAATCCGGTCCGATTTTCTTTGCTTTTTTTTTCCCCTACAAATAACGCTAGAAAACAGTTTCTCCAGAATTTATATTGAAGCTAAGGAACACTTTTTCATTGTCCCTTAAATTTTTACTATAGCTTAAAAGAGCTAAATGAGTTTTTCATGACTAATTTTGAAGTAATTACACTTTTGAAATACAAAACAAAACAAATTTCTAAGCACCAAACATACATTCCTTGTAAAACACTTAGTCATTTTGTTAGTTCCCTAAATTCAGATTTCCTACTACGATCGTCGAAACGTATACTGCACACGAAAACGCGAGCCGCTAAAGCACTCACCGGAGTGTGAGAAAAGAAATACAATGGAATATGGTCACCGATGAAATAAACACAAACTTAAAAATAAATGAATAAAAAAATGCTTTCTTTAACTAGAAGGAAATACTGTCGTTTTTACTTGAACACAAAGCACAGCAAAATACAAAAATGGTGGAAAGGTGAGAAAAGCATAGGACAAAAAGAAAAAATAGGCATCTATTTATACGAGACTAAATATAAATGTCAATGCATCATGAGGAAAACTGCTAGTGATCGTGGGTGATGTAAGAAAACTGCTAGACGTGACAACGTGAATCTTGATTCGGCTTGGGGTATTCTTCATACTCAGTATCATTATAATCGCTCTCATTAACTCGCCATGCTCTCAAACTCAAGTGCCTGGAATTCTCTTCGAACTCGGATTGCTGAGAGCATTGTCTTGATCTCGAGTTGTTTGTCCCTCGAATGCTAGATTCTCTTCTAACACGCATCATCTCGATCCTGATCTTGAGCTGCTAGATACTTCTTGTTTAGGGGTGAACATTCGGTGTTCCAAATCCGAACCAGACCAAATACCGAAATTCCAAATTTTAAACTTTTAATTTTTTTTGTCCTCCAAATACCAAATCGAATTCTAAAGTTTCAAATGCCGAAATACCGAAATTATTTCGGTATTTCGGTTCGGTATTTTGATCTTCCAAATTTTTAATTGAACCAATAATGGGCCCAAAACCAATTAAAAAAAGAAATTTAATCCAGGCACATAAATTTCGAAAGCCCATAAAAAATAAAAATTTAAGCCCATAATTTTAACAAATTAAAGAAAACACAATCAAATATCCAAGCTCTTAGGTCCAAACAAAAAAAATCCAAATCAAAAAGCTAAAATCCAACAAGAACTCCAAATCCACAAGTCTCACAAGACCCTTCAATCTTGGTTCTTGAACCGCAAGAGATTGAAACAACCGATGAAACTAATCTCATTCCAATGTAAGTACGGACTAATAAGGAATACTATGGAATTAAACATTACCATTTTCGAATTTTTCTTGCTCAAACGATCTTTGTCTAGCTCAACTTCACTTGAGTTCCCTTGGCAAATCAAATCTTGTGTGCACATAATTGCCTCAATACTCTTGGCATCCAAAGAACTTCTAAAAGCATCAATCACTTTGAGGCACCTTGTCCGCCGACATATCTCGTGGCGTATGGATGATGGGAGTAGGATTTCCTTCTGGTATGATTCTTGGTCTCCATTGAGCCCTTTGGTGGAGATCTTTGGACGTGAGGAGATCGAGCGGTGAGGGATTCCTTATACTGTGTCTGTGGCGGATTTCTTTTTGGATCCGAGCTGGCGGAGTTATGTTGATGACGGTGAAATGAGGATTCATCGGCATAGGCGTGCATATTTTGACAGGCTATATGAGCTCATGTCGGTTACATGTTACCCATCACCAGGTATACCTGATAAGGTTGTCTGGTCCTTACGGTCCGATGGCGTTTTCACTATTGCTTCTACATGGCGGTATATTTGCAGCGAGTATGAGACTGTTCCGTGGGCTAGTTTTGTCTGGTCTAAGGCTATGTTGCCACGGTTCTCCTTTGTTCTCTGGCTGGCCGTTCAGAGAAGGCTATACACTTCGGATATGCTCTTTTCTCTTGTATTTCTTCTTCTTCAACTTGTGCTTTATGTGGATTGAGAAGAGAGCGATTCGACCACCTATTCTTCACATGCTCATACTCAGCGGAGGTATGACAGTACACTTTTGGTCGACTTGTGGCTCCGAATTTTCCGCGTAGATTCAGCGCCATAATTAATTTGCTAGTCACACCAGTTGGAGCCACCCTACGACATCGTCAGCCCTTCATTCGGATGTTTGCTGGATGTGTTTATTACGTGTGGATGGAACGTAATAAGCGTCGCATAGGCGAGCGTATGTTGCCTCCCAGGACACTGGCTATATTTATTCTTGCGTCATCGCCACGTACATAAATTGATTTACTTGTTTTAGGTACGTATATGGGGTATACATTAGTTTCGTGACAGCTTGATTTCTAGGGGTATGCCCCTGTGGTTTTTGTACTGACTATTTTTTATGGGTTATAGATTATTACTTATAAAAAAAAAAGCATCAATCACTCGTCCATCTATTACATATTGAATAAATATTAGTTTGAAAATAAATAATAGAATGAACAATGAGTTAAGAAGATATGAAAAACTTACTTGTGCTAAACGCGGACTCGGAAGCAACTGTGGAGATTGGAATGACTAAAATATCACGAGCCATTTGGGCAAGTATGGGAAACCTAATAGCAATGACTTTCCAATACCTCAAAATATCAGACTTTCCAATAGCATTATTTCATCAGAGGTAGCGGATGTGGATATCGAAGCTGACTGACTAACGAATGATCCCACCATCGGCACATAATCACTATTCATCTACATAAGAAGAAAATGTTAGATTAACAACAAGCATCAAGACTATAGCAAGCAAGAGAGTACACAAACAGGTTCATTTGTTCAATACATTTGTTCTTTATTTCCAAACAGACAAACTGGAATAGAAAAGGGAACTGGGGAATATAAATAAATGAAGTACAAAAACAAGTATTCTCCAAAAATGCAAAACCTTCAGCTGTGAGTAAGTCGTGTTGAACCTCGCTCCAAGTAACTAAGCTCTGCAACTTCTCAGATGGATGAAATGTCACCTCCAAGGTGTTACTGTCTGGGAAACGACGTGATTCTCCTCAACGCATGGGATGAATGAGACCTTCTCCGTAGTATCGAGATTACTCGTTGCTTTGTTATCGGCATCAATGCATTCTGGGATTTCCTTATTCTGAACAGGGCTTTCTAGTACAGCACTGTTGTTCAACACCCTATGTTGGGTTGATCTTTTTCGGAAGCTCCAGCCACATCCGTTCTTTTCACCTGCCAATGACAATTGGCAGAACTTAAGAAAGGAAAGGTAATCACCGTTCCAACAGACCACCAAACTAGGAAAAATTGGTGAGGACAACTATGAAAGTCAAATCCAAGACAAACAGCATTCCACAGATCAAACAGCCGATGTCCCTCCACCAAAACCGACCCAGTCTCATTAAACTTCTGGAAAATGCAACTAAAGAAACTACACCCTCAGTCAAACACAAAAACCCAACTGAACTAATGAACCAGACATCATCGGGTCCCAGAAATAGAAAACCCAAACCAGATCTAGCACCATCCGCTTACAACTCATTGGACATCACAGATAATCGACATAATTATCGAACAACAACCCCAACATCAACTCTCAAATCTCACCCTACCCATCACCCGACAACAGCAATCACACAATGCAGATGAGATGCGCGGGAGAACCCAAGCTCAACGAGCCAACTAAGACTCCAACCCGACGGGATGGATACCAACAACGCCCGGCACCCAAAATACCCATATTACCTCCGACGTGAGGAGCCTGCCGTTCCCGGACAACCACTTCGACATGGTGACGTCGGCTGTGTTCGTCCACACGGTGGGCAAGGCCTACGGGGACCGCACGGTGGAGGCCGCCGCGGTTGAGGGTGGTGGGGGAGCTCGTGAGGATCCTGAATTCCAGGAGGGATAGGGATCGTGTGGGTTTGTGGGCTCAAAACATGCCCATGGAACATGGGCCAAAAGCCCAAAGTAAAATAAGCTCGATTAAAATTCAGTTTGTTTGGAATACCGAAATAAATATTTTAAAATACTGAAATCGAACTTTTTCGTAAACATAGAATCAAACCAAAAATCGAAAACCAAAAATCGAATAACAAATACCGAATTTCAAATACTGAAATGCAAAAATTTTGGTTCAGTATTTGATCACGTTGTCTCCAATCTATCCTACTGAAACATATTTCCTCAAACTCGAATGGCTGGCTTGTTCTTCGAACTCGAGTTGCCGAAAATATTAACTCAAGCCATTAGGTCAAAGTAACCTGATTTTAGTGACGTGTCTCTTCTCCCCTCCCCGAGGCTATGACGCCGTTACTATTCATTGTACGAGGCCCGTTGTTTTAAGCCTAAAATGCTTTGTTCAAACACAATTCCAAAAAGTTTGGTTTATACCAAACAAGTTGTAAAGTTACTAAACTGTTACTATAAGATAAAGTATGCAAAATGTGAATCACAATAATTCACAAGAAAGAACATGGCGGCGGCCACGAACTACAAAGCACAAAACACTTGCTACCATCGAAATAACAACAGACATCCAAACTGTGTTTTACTATGTTTTCCTTCGTGACTTCCGGGTGCGTGATCCTAATAAGTTTTTCCCGTTTTTCCTTAAGAGTAGAGGCCAGCTTTCACACACCTTAAAATATGTCACCAAGTCTGGATAGATGA
This sequence comes from Melastoma dodecandrum, assembly GCA_029817715.1. Taxonomy (NCBI): domain Eukaryota; kingdom Viridiplantae; phylum Streptophyta; class Magnoliopsida; order Myrtales; family Melastomataceae; genus Melastoma; species Melastoma dodecandrum. Next base: position 2,405,663 of record JARUPY010000279.1, on the reverse strand, counting down.
GCTCACAGACGAGACGAAGCCAGGATGGGTTCTTGACGAGCCTTTAAAGAAACAGCGGCATTGACTTCGGAACCGTTGTGGTCGATGATACGCACGCATCGTCCAGCTGGAATAAGTCTACTCCTATCTTGATGGGTAACTTGTCCGTTGTCGACCATTCCAATAACTTGATTCTAGACCTTAGCCGATGGACGTTCCTCTATTATGGACTTTTGTATTCATTCAATATTATTTTTGTGTTGTATGCCCTTAATGCGCATTACAAACCTGAATATTTCAATTGTACAAACGTTGCGCAATATTATGCACCCCTTCCGCTCGTTTCGGACGGGCTTGCCCGGGCTCTCGTTCGGTCGTCTCGAAGGCTACCAACGACAAGTGGAGCATGATCCGGAAGGGAACAAAAAGAGGACTATGATCTTTCGTTGCTCCACATAAAACATGTTTCGTTGCTTAAACTAGGTAAGCTAATATAGAGTCGCCACCGACTTTATTTTTAGAAAAAATATGGTTTAAAGTCGAAAAAACCAAAGAGAGTTCACGATTTCTAATTAGTTGCTCTCTTACTCAAACATGCGAATATGAGGTGATGATGCTCTCAAAAAGTTTCTGATTACGGGTGTCATACTCGATTTGTGCCTTTAGACCCAGACTCATGTTATTGGGTTATGGGCTTAGGCCTGATTGGGGCGTTGGACCCGAACTCATATGTGATGATCACATGCGCAAGCACATATAATTATTTAGATTAGAATAGGTGGGGAAGGGTGGTGACTGTGTGCCTAGCCCGTTATTAGTGGAAAATAGAAAATCGGGAAGACCCGCACCTTCTCTCATATACCTTAAATTTTTCAGTTTAGGACCAGTCTTCATTAATAGCAATTTTTACATGCGCAAAAAAATCGGGACGGTCTATTACACGCATCTTCAAGAATTCATGTGGAAACTCTAAAATAACAAAATGTTTCTATTTTTACTTTATAACAACATTCAGGTACTATGTTTCATTTTCATTCATTAATCGAGATAATTTTTGATAATTTTTTTAAAATATATTTTTTAGAAAAAGGTTAAATTATTAATAAGTTTTCTTTGAATGAAATTATAACTTTGCTTATCAATTTATATTACTTTCATATTACAAATATAACTATTACATTTGTCACATATTCATTAGATACATGCAATGTCAATATATGGTTGGATATACTACTCTTTGTTTATATTTTTAAGAATTTATAAAAGCAAATTGGTAAATATTGATATGGTATTTTTGTTAACAATTTCTGAATGAAGTTTCTTTATATATGAATTAGAAATTACAAAACAATTAAGTACAGCATATGTTTCACAAAATAAACTAAGATTTTAGTGTTTATATCTTAAAATATTTTTCTATAAATGTAGCTTTACTTGTTTCAATTTTTTGCATAGTTCAGAAAATAAAAATATTATTTAGGAATAAAATGTTTTGAATTTTAAAAATTTTAAAGTAAATTACTAAATTCGTTTGTAAATCATTTGCTTTGGTTAATAATTTTTCCTTAAAGAAAGGACATTCATAACCTTTTTTTATCTGCATAATATTCACAAATCTTCCTATCAATTTGTTTTAACCTATCTCCCAGCATTTGAACACAAAAGTTTCATATGCTTTAGTTAGCGCTTTATTTTAGGGCCGAATGTCAATCCAAAATTTCAGAGGCCCATACTTAATTGGGTCAAAGCCCATAAATTGACATTTGAATAAAGTAATAGGCATAATTCATTTTGTTGGCTGAACGGCGGGAATATAATGGAATATTGATTTCCTCAAACGAAGAATTATTTGAAATGGAATAAAATATATTTTATTTTATTCAAATTAAAGGGGAGAAAAATTGGAAATATAATGAAATGGTCAATTTCATTATGAATGTATATTTTCATTAGAACTCTGGACGTACCTATAATACCAAGAGTAACAGATGGGACTCTCCATTTATTAAACATTTCTTTGTTTTGATACTTATGTTATATTCTCTTCATTCTTGTCGTTTGTTTGTCAGTCAAATGTATAATAAGTTTAAACAAATCACGTCGCTGGATGTTTCCAAATAAAGGCAAGTTGCAAAGCATTAACTTTTTTACAAAATAGTTTAATTTGCTAAAGACATAAGCATCGTATATGAGTATATCGCAATCCGATAACCTAGGTTAGGTTCTGAGTTTAGTAAATGTACTCAAGGACCGACCCATCAAGTTTGAAAATTGGACCCTATCGAAGAATTATATGTTTATTCAAAGTATAATAAATAGGTTCTAATTATTTTAAATGTTTTATTATAAGAATTGTTTTCAATTTAAACCTCCTAGTTCATATTTTGGTGTAGTATATAACAATAAATTATTTTTTAATTAATTTATATTTTTTAATTATATAAATTATTTAACAAAAACAATCTGGAAGCAAATCGATAGAAGGAACACACCCCTTATGTATTAAGAAGTTAATAAGTTATTTTCTTTAATAAATTAATCATAAAATAGTCCCTACGAAAGAAAGGAGAACATGAATTAGAAGATTTGTCTCGGCAAATTTATTACCTTTTTCGTACTATAGACATGGTAAAGTGAAAAAATTGGAGCATTGCCTCCTATGCGTGCAATAATAACGATGATTAATGCCCTTTCATTTAAATTTCTTGTGAAGGAAAGATTAAATGGACAGACATATTAAATCATTAAAAAAAGATTATATCACTTATTCATGAAGTTATAATAAATATATAAATATATCGTATAGTTTTAGTACTATCGCGTCCGGTTCATCAAGTACAAATATATATTTTTTTTCCTTTTCCAAGTGGTTTTTCGTAACATTCTGAATTCGGATGATTCCTTTCCTGTGATTGACTTAGTTATGGGCCTAATGTCAGCCCAAAATGCAGGCCCATACTTAATTGGTCCGAAGCCCATCACTCCAACCTTTGAGGAGACCGACGTCGTTCTGCTTCAATTGTCATCCATCCTTTCTAAAGGTGTGATTTTTTTTTTTTATTATTCGTTAATATAATTTCGGTACAATCTTACAAGATCGTATGGATTGTCATGACTGATTTTTTTTTTTTAACACAAACTTAACTTAGTACACAATTTTCGAACATATCTAACAACTTCCATTTATAGTCAATTGCACACAACCACACAAACCAATTTATCATGAATGCCCTCCCCAAAGGTGGTATTGCCAAATAATACTAACAAAAAAATAATAATAATGATTTCAGCTTTCTATATGCTTGTTCTGCTTCATTTTTAGGAGGAAAGAAATATAGTTTTTTTTTTAAATTATATTATATTAAATTACATGTTTGAAGGCTATAAAGGAAAAAAGCAAGGGCAACTTGTTAGCGTACATGCATTTATGAGTCCAGTCTACGTCTAATCTCCACAGAAAAGCAGATCAATAAATGTGACAGCCGTCCGATGCAACTTGGCCAACTTTTTGTTTCGGAAACAGCAGGCCATGTCCACATTAATTCCATCTCAAAATTCAGCCATCTCCTCTAAAACAATTAATTACTGCAAAAAGGTTCAGATGGATTTTGAAGACACTATTATTATGTTTGAAGGACACGACAAAAGCAAATTAGATCTTTCTATGCAAAATTTATACCGAAAGTAGGTATACTTTTGAACTGAGAATTTAAATAAGTGTCCACGTGAAAACAAAATGGAACAGTAAGAACGATGTATCTTCTTCATATTGAAGATAATTCAGAAGTAGAGTGAGGGGAGTAATCTCTGGAATGGCTGTGGCTATGGCCCATGCCCATGGGATTGATGGAAGGATAATGGATACGCTCCCATGGAACGAAAGGGGCGAACAAACATGATGATTGCCGTTGCCGACGCATTTAAACTGAAAACGAAATGAATTAAATGCATAAAGCAAGAACATGTCCATACCCTCCTCTCCCCCACCAAACATCCCATCCCATCCCATCGCCTTATATAAGCTTTTTATGAATATGATGATGATATCATAAAATTACATGAAATTAACAATTATGGTTTTTATTATTTATATTTGGGCACCCATTAACAAAACTCATTTTTTTTGTCAGATGATTCCATTTCTTCTTACGATGAAGAAGGGAACAGCATGCGAATCAGTCGGTGTAAGCAAACTCCCAAACAAAAAAAGAAAGAAAGAAATACGAGTTCAAATATCTGTTTGTTAAAAAAGAAAATAATTGGTTAAAAGTAAAATGGAAAGCGACCCTTATGAGTTTTATAGAAAGGGGGGCAAAGAACCAAACACGCGTCTGTCTAGGAAAAGACGCGTCCTGACTTTTTCTTCTCATTATATTTTTTTCTTTAGTAAGGGCCACGACAAATTTGGCTTTTCCACCACCCTCCGAAACAAAACACCCACCCCCATCACATCGCTGGACCCACCATTCCCCCAATAAAAATGGAGTCGATTAGCTCTTCCTTTTCTGTATCTCAAAAAAATTTGTGTACACGAAAAAGTGACGTATATGAGCCGGAATAAGTAGATTACGAGTAATAATTCGAATAATTTATGAAATTAGCTTACAAATAATTCATCACGGTACATGTTGAGTCAAAGCACCAACTATTTGATGGGATGCGACACTAACTAACACACCTCGAAATTCGTCGAATAGCTTCTTAAAGGATATAACAAAATTCTCGTAGCGGAAATAAATAATCAAAAGCAAGAAACGACGCTGAGATTTAACGTGGAAATCTCCTCAATGTGATGAGTAAAACCACGGCCAAAGGCACCACCAAACTTTCACTAAATCAACAAAGAAGTGGGTACACAAGTGTTCTTCTCAAATCACCAATGACCATCACATAAACTTCTTTTCTACTCAGCGTAACATCAAGAACTCATCTTGGTAATCATACGCTCAACAACACAAAGAATCTGGCAGTCTCGGAAACGGGACGAAATCACAAGCTACAAGACTCTAATCGCAATCTTCACCATTCAGAATATAGAACCTCAAGTCAAGAATACTCTCTCAAAATTTCATGAAGTTCCAACGGTGCGATCGACAGCAACAGCCGGTTAAGTGAACATCGCGCAGGCTAAAACTAGGCTGCGGCGAAATCTAGGTTTACGTCTCTTCTTCGACCGTCTCCCCTCACTCTTGCTGCGTTTTTCTTATCTTGTATCGTGTCTTCTGAAGAAGACCCTAGATGACCCCTTGAGAGTATGATGGGCTTCGAGCTTCATCCGTGTAAAGAAACACGGGCTTGGGCCGCTCTTCTAAATAGGAGAGAACAACCCAACACTATTTGTACTGAGTATCGTTTTCTACAGAGGATATACCACGGCTTACACAATTTCTGGAAAATGAAGGCGATGGCTAGCATTTTTCACTCGTCATTTATGTTTCGATGTGCCCGAAAGAAATGAAAAAGATGAGATCGTGGACATTTCCCTCCATTGTAGGAAAGGTCTCTTTCTCAATGATTGTGGTGCTTTCGAATGGGTGTAGGAACTCACACCATCGAGGTAATGCGACCAACGATATTGTAAGTGAAGGTGTTCGGACCATGCCGATGACGTTTCCCCTATCGTTTCGAGTATAAATAAAGAAACTAGAGGGTGCACCTTTCGCCACAAAAACCGACCACCATAGGTAGGACTGACTGTTATTACATCCAAATAAATGTTCCAGTTATTGCAGAAACAGCAGGAGCAGCTAATGTCATTGAATCATTCTCATTCCTGTCTTATCCACTTCAATATCTCTGCCTTTTCGATGGGACTCTTCCTGAATTGTCATACTATAGACTTCATCCAATGTAGACAATGGCTTCATGCTCAATACGCGGCTTTTAAGCATGTCATATGCATCATTTAAACCCAGCAAGGATCTATTGACATAATCATGCATCTGAGCCTCTACAAAGGGCTTAAAACATTCGTCATTACACTTTCCACACTTACAGCATGGCAAAGGTCTGAAATTCTTGAGTTCTTCCCAAATGCCATTCAATTCGGTGTAATATGCATCTACTAATCTGCTCCCTTGTAATACAGTCATCAGCATTTGCTGTAGCTTATTAATTTTCACATTATCTGGCTGTGCATACCTCCTTTTTAGCGTATTCCAGATATCCACAGCAGAACTCATGTAGAAGATATTACTCGCAATAGATTATGTGACTGATCTAAGCAACCAAGACACTATCATCGTGTTGCATCTATCCAAGCATCATGAAACTCACTATCTGCAGTAGGCTTTTGGATTCTACCATCTATAAAAGTCAATTTACTTCTGAAAACTAGTGCCATTTGGAATGAACGGCTCCGCGTAAAGTAGTTAAACCCATCCAAAGGAGGTGTGATTACCACCGATGTGAGTGTATCTGATTGTTGCAGATATAATACGGTGAGGTTGGATCCTCAATCAGCTGCTTGACGGCACGACTTTCCGTTATTTCTGCAATCTGCTGCATTTCTCTTCTATCCGGCACTCTTACCGCTCCGACAACTGCTTGCAGATATGAGCGGCGACCGCAGCATTGCTCTGATACCATCTTAAACTACGCCGGAGGAGTTCGCCATCTCCGGTGGGATCCAAGTCTTAGAGAGGAAAATCGAAAAAAAAAAGGAAAAGGAAATCGTATTACTCTGTTGTAACCAACTCCAACCTCCACCACTTGTTTTATATTACACCCTTTTACAAATGAATTAATATTGGCACACGGCCCACTTCACAAAACCAACTTCAGTCTACAACTTCAGCCTCCAGCTGCAGACTTATCAAACTTCTTCTTCTGTCCGTTCTTGTGCACTAGCCCCTGTTTCTTGACATCATGACATATCAGATTTAAACGAGTGCATGAAAAATAGGAAATTGCCCGACCATGGTTCGATTTAGGGTAATCGTATTATATGATTATTTAAATTGTATAAAATATTATTTTTCTTCCCAATGTTAGGTGGGTCGAGTTTGTGCCATGAACGTGGCTACAAAAGAAAAATGTTTGGAGCTTTTCGAATTCTCAAGGGGTCGTCCTGCTTTTGTTGTTGTTGCTTCCTCTTGAAGACTACTTTGGTAGTGTTCTCACAAAGCAAACACTACAAAAAGTTGTTTCTTTTTTTTTTTTCCTTTTTGAAAATGATGAGTCAGAAAGGCAGGAAAAGGGGAGTAGCTTGCAAAAGGTAAAAGAACACATCATGAGAAAAGAAAAAGGAGAAAAAAGTGTCATGCTTTGTTAAGGAGAAATATACCTAATTTTATATGCTTAATTCTCAGTTCAAATCGATAATTTTAGGAGTGGGAGGAAGAGAGTTTGTTGTTGGGCGCAGAGGTAGTATAAATCCAAAACGTATAGCAAGAAAAACTAATCCACTAAGTAGCCAATTGATTAATTTAAAAAGAAAAGTCCTAAGACGGGTGCACTCTTGTAATCAGTTTTTGTTATCTAATTGCTCTATTTTTAGATACATTATAAGCTGTTTTCCGAAATCAATAAACTTAGTTTTACTGTTATAAAACATTTTACAAGAACAAAGAAACAGTACAAATCCGTAGTGAATTATATAAACTTGTGTAGCGGTTATAGATTCCATCCCTTTGGTCTCATCTAGAGAGAGATTCTTCCCATTGATTCTGTTCTCAATTATACAAAGTTCGGATTATATAAATCATGACTCAAATTTCAAGGACTTGGATCTGCAATTTCTAGACTCTAGATAAAATTCGTGTATATGCCATGGGGATGGGGATTAAAGTGGGACAAATGGGTTAAAACACAACACGAATATCTGTTCATGTACAAGTTTTAAAATTAAACACGATTATATACTTGGGTAGCTCATTTAATTTAAAATTATAATACCTCATGTGTCAATTAATTTTTTGCAGTCTTATCTTTTCTTCTTTCACAAACGAATTATCATCACGCCAAGAATTCAAATAGCTACTTAGATGTAAGTGAATCGGTTTAATTTTTTCAAAACATTGAAATATCTTTTAATCGAGTTATTATTCTTCATATCTTATATTTTCCTTTATTTTGTTAAATAATTCTACGGACGTCCAATTTATCACATCTTTGTCTGTTCTATAAGAGTGAGTATTGATGAGAGTTGTTTATATGCTGCTGTCTGATATCTTGGTTTTTTTACTTGGGGTGAGTTGGGGATTGCACTTGCCTTACTTTTTACCTGTTCCGTCACCTACTGTTTCACGTTCAATTTCATCCTCCATATTTGATTGACCGGGATTAACTATATCCTGAAAAGTTATTAATATAAAAAAATTCACTTTATTAATTGATATTTGAGAAGGAATAGTAACAGAAACAAAATTACAGAAGGAGATGGTAAAAGGATAACCTAATTTAAAAAAAAAGGGTGTTATTATAGGTTGCCTTAGCCATTTAAAATACTAAATAAGAAAAATTACAAAAAAAAAAATCGGTTATCAGCACATATATAAATATAATGCTCTTAAACGAATTTACTTAGGACGCCCGTTAACAAACATACTTAAACAAATATTTCTATGTTTTAATGTAGATCATAAGCGGGGTAGAAAATTGATTTTGTTGTGAAAAAATTACCTATAATAAAATGATTTTTTATAAAATTTTTTATTCGTAAAAAATTGCACCATATTAGATTATTAACAAGATTTTTACTGCATAATGAGTTTATAAATTAATCACTTTTTGGATTACTTAACTTATGAATCAAGGAATCACTTTTCCACTCCATTAACTTTCAGAACTCATTTTTTTAATTAGGCTAACCAGTAAGTATCAGACAAATAATTTTTAGATCTATAAGGTTTATTATTTCTATTCGTGTTTAATTAAAAGTTTCAAATTAAATTTCTTAAAGAATACAATTTTAATGTTATTTTGAATCGTTCTAGTATTGAGCTTATTTTAAAACTAAAATTCTTTTTCGCTGTTCTTGTAGCAAGATGTTTTTTTTTTCCTTTTTCATAAAGATATAGCTAAAAGATTCCTAGGAGCTCAAAAAGAGTATTCGTTCAATTGAAAGGTCGCTCCATTTTTATTTATTTTTTTTTATTTTTTCCCGCCAATTGAGGACTGTTTCAGCTATGCTGTTACGCATATGATGTTGTTCTTGTCAAGTTCTGTGGGAACAGGTACTTTTGCCAAATAGATAATATTATCAACAGTATGTTCAGCAAACTGTAAATTAACACTTTTATCACAAAGGCCATCGACGGGAAATTACCTTTTTGTCCTATTTTTTTTAAATGGTTGGCTAGTAAATATTGTTTTAATAAAAACTAAAGGTGAGCGGGTAAAGCCGGGAACCAGTATAATATGATGATTATTATTAAGATAAGTTATTGAATAAATGGAGTAGTTCTAGATCTTAAATTTGAGAATGTTGTTACAAATCCGATCCAAGTAAACCACCTAGAAGCTTACGTAATATAATTAATTTATAAGGAAAAAAAATTAAAAATTAAAATTATATTTATAAATTAATTCTAATATATAAATTATTATTAAATATAATTTATAATAATCGATGTTAAATTAGTTTATCTTGAGCTGTTAGTTGTAACTCAGTACTGCAGCTGACGTCTTAGGTAAAAGCGTAAAATACACGCTGATTCGGATAGACGTCATTTGCCATTTTGGCCCATTTCTTTTGCCTTGGGGTTGGATTTCTTTGGCCTTTTTTCGTATTTAATTCTTTTACATTTTGCCGGGTTTGAACCCACGTCTGGCTATACTTATCTTGTTTGTGGCTTCTTTTTAATTCTTTCATTTTTAATAAAATTCGTCCTAATTTTACGGGAACCTGATACTAATTTTCCTTTCAAAAGACCAAAACTCCCTTGTCAATAATAAGACTTAGTATGTTCATTTTGATCCACTTTATTTTTTTTAGCACAAAGTTTCTAACACAACTTGAACCTAGTTAACCCTGTTAATCACATCTATCTTGTGCTCGAATTACTTCATTTAACTAGTGAATTGAGATGGAGAATTATCATATAAAAAAACTTGCAAATACGCTTAAACTAAACTAAGTATTAAACAATCGAGAACCAAAATAAATAGAATAAATTCTTGAGTGGTTTTTTATTTACCGTATAATTTTTAAATTCTAAAAATAAGTAACCAAACAAACATTATAGCTAAGGGTTCCAAGCCTACCATCCGAAACCAAACATAATATTTTTATGTAGAAATTAATTATGGGGAGAAGAAGCAATTTAAAGTTGTGTGGGAAAATCATAAATAGAAATATAAATTGGAAACTCCAAATCATATTTTAACTATTTATACCCACTTTTTCTCTACCCTCCCTCCCTCCCTCCCACCTAAAATCTTCCTTTATGGCCAAAGCAGTCACCGATCCACCTCCCTCCTCCGTGTCCGTCGCAGTCACCGTCACAGAGGACACTACTGTTTCTGCCGGGCCGCCGGCCAAGCGCAGAAAAGTTGCTGACCTCTACCGTGAACCCAGCTACCGCGAATGCTTGTCGTCGCCCTTAATCCCAGGCCTCCCAGACCACATAGCCCACCTCTGCCTGTCCCACCTACGCCCTTCCACACTCTTCTCCGTCAACCGCTCGTGGCGCCGAGTAATCTCCTCCCCTCTCTACCCTCCCTACCTTTCTCTCTATACTCTGCTCGTCCCTCATGCCCCCGACAGCCACCCTCCCGTCCTCGACGCCTGCCTGCCCAGCAACACCACCGACGTCCGGTTCTCAAGCTACGACCCAGTTTTATCCACCTGGCAATCCCTGCCTCCACCTCCCTCGGACCTAAGATTGCTTCTCTGCCACCCGTCGTTCCTCTCCCGCCGCTTCCCGATCCAATCGGTGTCTGCAGCCTCACGCCTTGTCCTCCTCGCTGCCTCTACTCCAGACCTCTTCCCAGCCCTCCCCCGCCCACTCATCTTCGACCCTGCAGTTCGCACATGGTCCTTCGGTCCCGCCTTCTCCGCTCCTCGCCGGTGGTGTGCCGCCGGGTCCCTGGGCGGCTCCGTCTATGTCGCGAGCGGGATCAGCTCACAGTTCTCAGTGGACGTAGCCCGATCCCTCGAGCGATGGGACCTGGATGCTCAGGGCAAGGGACGCTGCTCGAGGACCAGAGGATGGAACCAGCTTAACGGGCTTAAGGACGGAAGGTTCTGCCGAGACGCGATCGAGGCCGTCGGCTGGAAGGGTAGGCTGTGCATGGTCAACGTCAGGGGGGACGCCTATAAGCAGGGGGTGGTCTACAACATCCAGGCCGATACATGGAACGAGATGCCGGAAGGGATGCTGAAGGGGTGGAGAGGTCCCGTGGCTGCCATGGACGAGGAGACTATGTACTGCATCGACGAGCGGAAGGGCATCCTGAGGAGGTACGACGAGGTGTCCGATGCCTGGACCTTGGTGACGAAGAACGAGGTGCTGATCGGGGCACAGCAGATGGCCGCAGCCAGGGGAAGGGTATGTGCTGTATGCAAGGGAGGGGAGATAGCCGTGGTCGACGTGGCGTACGAGGGGTCATCGCCTTCATCAGGGAAGGCGTGGGTGGTCGAGCCGCCTCCGGGGCTGCAGGCCGTGGGCGTCCATATACTTCCTAGGATGGTCAACGGGGACGACGTTGAAATTTAACACATACTTTGAAATTAATAATACCCTTTTTTGCATTTGTTTCCATGTTTATTTAAAAGAAATGAATTTTTTTAATATATTTTGGAGAAATGTGATTGTAAAATATTATTGCCCAGTTGAGGTGCTGTCAAAAGGCCGGCAATCCCATTTTTATTTAATTGTTTTTTTTTTGTTATCTAAATTATTGAAGGGACAGTTGAGTGGGGCGGGGGTTTGGTTTGTTCCGGTCAGATACAACTTTTTGGTGTTTAATAAGGGGAAAGAAAAAGATGTCAAGTTGAGGGGATGGGGATGAGAAAGTGAAACGTTGTCGTTTTATGGCGTGTCAGAATTGAAACCCAAATGCAGATTTTGATTTCCTTTTGGTGGGGGGAGGTGCACACATGCAATGTATCGTGTATATAATATATAATATGTCTAGTTAGAGAAAACGTAGGGGACGAAAAATTGGACAGAGAGGAGGTTTTCAGAAGGGGAATAAATTTCATAAATTGAAAGAATTGGTAAAGTCATGTGATGAAGATAAACTAAGACGGACACCCGCCACTTGTGTGAAGCTCGTAGCAGCAGCATTCCCCCCATTCCACCAGATCCGATCCCACCATTTTTTTATGAGACGGAACGGTTTTAATTTTATTTAATTTTATATTATTATAATTATATTTTTTGGCCTAATTAACATTTTTATTCTGTACTTTTTTCGTTTTTGTCGATTCATCCCGTCGTTTAAAACGTTTCCTAACCATACTTATACTTAAGCCGTTATCACAAAAGTATCATCTGTTACATCCCCTTGTGACGGAATCCGACGTAGCAGTTCACCTGGCTTTAACGACGATAAAAAATCACTGTTATCACAAATCAATACTGTAAAAACCTAATTTCACCCCCTTTCTCACCCACATACCCACGACCAACACCAAAAAAACCCGATCGAATAACCCTAATTTCACCCCCTTTCACCCGATTCTGTCGTCTTCACCGTTGGTCATCGCTCCAACTTGCTTCCCCGTTGTCTTCAGCAACTAAGTTCATCCAAACTCAAGACAGAGGACTCTTAGATCGTCCACCCTAAGGATCTCAGTGCTGAGGCAAGTGTTTCTTGGTTTCTCTCTACATTTCGTTAATAGAACTTAGCCTGACTTAGTATTGTTGATCCATTAGGTTTAGATGGATGTGCAAATGGGTTATTTGATTTTTCAAGTAGGAGGTAAACTTAGTTTGAGTGGACGAGGGAGGTATTGTGGGGGAAAATTAACTAAGTTCGAAGGCGTAAATGTTGATAAAATTGGTTATTTTACGATTATGAACTTGGCTAGAAGGCTGGTTACGAACCAAGTAGGATGTGGTTCGTTAAGCCTCGGAAAAGTTTAGCTAAAGGGTCGATAGAAATATTGACCGATTGCCAAGTTAGCGAGATGGTTTCTATGTTGCTTGAAGCTAAATCTATTCATGTATGCATTGAGGGTGATGAAAGGAACATGAGTGATCAGGAGGAGCAGGACCAGCAGGTTGAGGTAGAGGATGAGTCCGTTTAAAATGTGGAAAGGGAGATAGATTTGGAAAGTGAAATTAGTTCAGACTATTATGGGTCTGAGGATGATGTAGGGGACGGGGATATGCATGAGCAACACAGACAGATTGCAGCTAGTGGTATGAAATCAAGAATGTATGATCCCGATTCTGATCATAGAAGCTTAGAGTTCGATATTGGTTTGAGTTTTGACAACTTAGAGCAATTTAAGCAAGCTATCTAGGATTATGCCATTTTAAATGGTGTTGATGTTCATTGAGTTAGAGGTGATAGTAAAAGAATGGAGAAAGCCTGTGGTGAGGGTTGTCCATGTCGAGTGTATGCTGGGTGGTTGCAACGGGAAAGTACCGTAGTTGTGAAGTCTAGTAACTTGGAATATAAATGTACAAGATCGCTGAGAAATCGTCAAGCTAGTGTAACATGGTTGGAGCGTGAATTCATCAAGACTAATCGACCTATTGACTCAATGAAAGCGAGAGATGTTATGGTCGATTGATGGAAAAGTATTCTCTTCAGATTAATAAATTCCAAGTTTATCGTGCTAAGTGACATGCTCAAAAACTATTAAATGGTATAATTGAAGAGCATTACAAGAAAATTACAAGTTACATTTCTTTCCTCGGTAAGATGTGTCCGGAAAGTACTTTCAAGCTTCAGCTTGAGTTTACTCCAAATATAAGACTGTTCAACACATTCAAACGGGTATATGTGGGATTTAATGAATTACAAAACGAGTTTAGACAAGGTTGTAGGAATGTTGTTGGTTTGGATGATACATTTCTGAAGCATGCTGCCAGAGGTATTATCTTGTCTGCGGTTGGTCGCGATGGAAACAATCACATGTTTCTAATAGCATGGGCAATCGTTGAAGGGAAAACATGTTGTCTTGGATATGGTTCCTAACAATCCTCTTTGATGATTTGTGTGTCAATGATGGTAAAGGTTGGACCTTCATCAGTGACAAACAAAAGGTTTGTGTTTTCCCTAACTTCATTCAGTTAATTCAGTGGCAACTTCAACTGAGTAACTTATCTTCTTCATTTCAGGGATTGATTCATATTGTGGCTGAATTAACACCATTGGCAGAGTACCGAAATTGTGCAAGACACATTTATACTAACTGGAAAAGCAAACATTGTGGACAGTTGCTGAAGAAGTGCTTTTGGGCAACAGTGAAGAGCACGCACGAAGCAACATACCAGCAATCCTTGAACAACATGAGACTTCTATCAAATGAAGCAGCAGATGACTTTGTAAAGCAGGGTCTGGAACATTTTTGCAAGGTAAGTTCTCTTGGCTTATCTGCATTTATACGTGTGATGACAATGAATGATCCCGACTTAGGGTCAGATATCTTCATTGCAGGTCTTCTTTGACACAAGTGTTAGATGTGATGCCACAGATGATAACATAAGTGAGATGTTTAACACCTACATTGCATTGCCTAGGACTAGGCCAATTGTTGAAATGTTGGATGATATTAAAACTGCTCTTATGCAAAGGATGTATCATAAGAATATGTTGTTTGATGAGAGGGATGACAACGTATGCCCTGACATTAGAGCAACGATTGAAAAACTTAAGGTAGAGGCTGAAAAATGGGTACCTAAACCTTGCATAGGCCAACTGTTTGAGGTTGTTCGTAGAAAAGAGAAGTATGTTGTGAACTTGCATAGGTCAAGTTGTACATGTAGAGAATGAGACTTGACTGGGATTCCTTGTTGTTATGAAATAGCCTCAATAAATTTCATGAAACGTGACATTGAGGCCTATGTCAGTCACTAGTATAAGAAAGAGACTTTAAGGCATACAAGTACCCATTGATACCATTGGAAGGGGAGACGACATGGCCTGAAGCTGACGGTGAACCCATTCAGCCTCCACCATTTAAGGTAAGACTAGGAAGACCAAAGAAGAATAGGAAGAAGAGTGTAGATGAAGAGCCAAAGGACCTGAGTAAGTTACCAAGGAGATGATTGGAGATGAAATGCATCAGATGCAATGGATATGGCCATAACAAGAGGAGCTGCAAAGCCCAACCTGGTCTTACATCTTCAACAGAGCCTGGTGACTCGGAACAACATGATAATGCTCTAATTGTTCATCCTAGAATCCAAAATGTAAGTACTGGTTGTTTTACAATATGTTTGTCTGAGATTCTGGTTGTTTTATAATCTGGTAAAACAATCCCTGTTTCTTCAATTGTAGGACACACATACAAGGGCTAGGTCAAATGTGCATGGACCAGACACACAAATGGGCGAGGCAGGACCACAAAGATAGCGGCGCATGGGGAGAGGTCGGTCAGACACAGAGCCACAGGGAGAGGTAGAGGTAGAGCGAGGCATATGATAAAGACACATGGTGATGAATGAAGACATGAGCAGCCCCAAAGTAGTTATAACGTGGGCACCAGTGGTACACAAGAATCACGTGTTGCAGGTGTTGTTATCCTTTGTTCTGGAAATGTCCATACTGTTGGAACAAGCCTGTGAAGGCTTGAGTTGTGTTCTAGATATGTAATGACCTGGATGTAAGGCATAATGGCACTGTGCTGAACTGTTCAACTGTTGAACTGTATTCTGGAATTGTGTTGAACTGTGATGTAAGGCTTCAATTTTGTTGCTTTTTCTATGGAACAAGCCTATGAAGGCATATGTAATGTCTATTGAACTGTTATGTAAGGCATATGTTATGTTATGTTTTCTATTGCGGTTACAGGATAACATTACGTAAAGAAGATAACATTTCTAGCCAAGAAATGCTTAATGGCACTTAAAGGATAACATTACAAAACCTGACCACTTACAGGATAACTTACAGAATGCTTAATGGCCACATTACAAAATCTGACCACTTACAGGATGCGTACGTAACAGCAACTACATAGGATAAAATACATACTAATGCAAATAAAACGCAACACAACGACATATATCTATTTTCACCGGCCTTCAGCATCTCGATTTTGGTTTTCACTTTGATCAATTCAACATATGTCTTCCTCAATTTAGCCTCAATAGGAGCAACATCGACCCTCTTCTCACTCTCCGAAACAACTCCACCACTAACAAGGTCAATCCATTCGAAAAATCCACATCCACCATCTGAATCCTTATAACGAGGACATCCATAATATCTTCGACCATAATTTTTTGTAGTTGAAGCTGTTTTAGCATTACACTCAATTCCGCAATGGCAGAAAACGCGATTGCCCGCCAATACAGTGCTGGAAGAGCTTCTAGACGAATAACTTTTGCTGAAACCCATTGCTCGACCACGTTGCACGTCCATCTAAATAAGAACACAAACATGTTACTTGAAGGGCACCGGCACACTTACTTGAAAGCCGGCCTGGGGTGTCGATTTAGGAGGGATTAGTGGACGGGGGAAGGGGGAAAAGGGGGATTTTTATAAGAGTAATTAGGGTTATATGATTGGGGTGATTTTTTCAAAGGGGATGAAATTAGTGTTTTTTGATCGGGTTTTTTTGGTGTTGGTCTTGGATATGGGAGTGAGAAAGGGGGTGAAATTAGGTTTTATAGTATTGATTTGTGATAAAGGTGATTTTTTAACGCCGTTAAAGTCAGGTGGACTGTCACGTCGGATTCCGTTACAAGAGGAGGTAACGGAGGATACTTTTGTGATAAAGGCTTAAGTACGGGTATGGGTAGGAAGCGTTTAAAATGACAGGATGGATCGAAAAAAACGGAAAACATACATGACAGAATTGCCAATTAGGCCTCATTTTTTAAATACTTTTACACTTTAAAACATTATAATTAGTTAACAAGACAATAAATCATAAACAATAAATTATAAATTCAAATTATTAAATCCAAAATGTTAAGTCATAAACTCTAAATGCTAAATCATAAATATTAAAAGTTAAACCATAAATCCCAAACGTTAAACCATAAATATTGAAAGTTAAACCATAAATTATAAATTCAAAACACTAAACCCGAATTATTAAATCCAAAATATTAAGAACCATAAATCCTAAATGTAAAACCATAAATATTAAAAATTAAATCATAAATTATAAATCTAAAACATTAAACCTTAAATATTAAAATTAAACCATGAACCTTAAAATCTTAAAAGTTGAATGTTGTACCCTATTAGACCATAAACAATAAATTATATATGGTAAAAAATTATTTATTAAATAATATATTAAAGGAAATAATTCATTAAGTTCTTAATTTATCAAGGATAATAAAGAATTAATTGGAGCCATTAAATGTATGCTCTCCATTTCCAAAGAAATGGAGAGGATCCTAATTTGATTCGAACACGTTCGCATAGAGGATAGAGAAAGAAAAGGGGGGAGAGTTAGTAATTAGTCAATTGAGAGGGCACGAATAAATGTGACCGATCAGTTCGATGCATCGTGAATACTTGTGAATCTTTTGAAAGGAAAAGCATTCATGACAAAACATAATTAATGAGAGAGATGAGGAGACGGGGGATTTTTTATGGGGTGCGTGTGGCGGGATGAGTAGCACCGTGTCTGGAAGGGTGATAAGGTGGACCACCAATCCAAATCACATCCTCGATAAATCTACGTATTTATATTTTTGGGATTGTCTTTTCTTTTCTACTTAAATAATTAATGACATTATCCCTCAGTTTACGTCTTGCTTTTGACGAGGACTTAATCCAATCCCCTACTCATTCTAATTACCTAAATATTTTATCTTATGTGATCTTAAAATATATGGGAATAGATTTAAACTCGTACAATAATATATATTATGATTCCATTCAATTTCGGTACCCTTTAAATCAAACCTGTGTTTACTAGGAAAAAATCGAGATGAAAGAAGAAGCGTGTCCGTCGTCCGCCCATAAATCTAATAGGAAACAAAAGGAAACAAATGCTTACTTTGAATTGCCGAGAACTGGAGTTACAACACCGATACAAAGATTAAAAAGGAGATGAGAACAAGCTAAGACAACCGAAATGCCTGGAGGGGGCCGTATAAGCCATCTTCGTGTTATTTCCTTTTATACGACGACCCCTATTTTATACAACAATGACGATTACAGCTGCTAACCACACTTGAAGACAACAACTGTTAACGGCTGTTCTAAGAAGAAGAAATCGCTGGTCGATTGTGAATTCGTCAACTCTTCGATCAGTTTCACTATGTTACCTTCATTTTCGACAGATAACCTTCTAACGGTGATCTTCGACTGTCCACTTTCAGTCCTTATTCTTCAACTGTCAGCTATATGAAGGACTCCCATCATCCCTACGACCGTCGATTATGTAGGCTTCAGATATAACAAACATTCATGGGCTTGAGTCCATAGGCCCAAAATCCGAATACCAAACAATCTATTAATTAAGAGGTAGGTTTTTAACTATCTATTTGAACTCCATGTAACATTATCAAATGACGAGGTTTCTCATCAGACAATTTTGAAATATAAGTGATCAATCAAAGAATGAACCTAACTGGATATATGTATGCATAACTTGAACATACCCCAAACTACCGAGGACTTCGGTATTATTTCAATTAGTATAGTTGTCAAGAGATCTATTTTTAAGTGTTACTAATATATATTTTATTTCAGGGTATTTTCGATGGGACCATTCTAAAAAATAAAAAATAAAGAAACAGTTGGGAAAAGAGAAAGAATGTGCTTTTGGTCCATGAATCATTAGTGTTAGCTACTCGACTAAACCATTTGGAAAGTTAATTGAAGGAAAATAAAGGCTGAAATATTACTCCCCCCCGGGAGTTGGCTTTGGCAGCCCAAACCAAGCCCACTCTTCTAGGCCCATTAGTGTTTCCCTGGTCATGAGTTAAACTGCGAAAATGTATAAATCGATGCCTTACTTGCCATAAATGGGCTTCACGAGGATAAATCATAATACTGAAGATTTGTTATATTGATTCATTAAAATATAAAATAAATTAAACTAAACAAAAAGAATGAATCATTAAGATTCATAGGGTGCAATCTCGTGTTTCATTTCCCACCAATCGTGGTACAGGCAGAGTTGTCCCATGGTCAGCAAGCTATTTCACATCAATCATCAACAAATCTCTTAAACCAATACAATTCGTAAAAATACTAATTCCCAAGATTATTTACATGGGTTTTTACCGAGAAGATTAGGGAAAAGGAAAGTTGTTATCGTCTCGATCTTCTTAAGGACATGGAAGCCTGAATTAGCAAGGATTTGTTACTTCTCCTGCGGCGGCTCTCGATGGAGGAGGTAAAAAATGACAAAACTAACAATCTCTAAGCGTAATCCACATAACCCCTTACAACAAACCTAATAAAGGGTGTCCTTTTATGAAATGTCAATCGTAAACAACATTAAGAAAACGAAATGTGTATATCCATTACTTTAGTGATCACGATACTCAAGTGGGATTTCACAGTCTTATGTCATTTGTGAGAAGTCCTTAATGGCTGGAGTTGCAATACAGAAGAAACGATGGCAACAATGACATATGGGGTGTGTCAGTTAGGCTGTTAAGGCTTTCTTGTATTAATTAAAGCTGGAACAATGTACATGAATATATATATATATATATAAAGGCATTGTGGCCTTGTAACAATTTTAACATAATTAATGAAAATTGTTTTCTCTCCCTCTCCCAAACTGTCGCCTCTGTTCCTCTCCTAATCATCTCCGGCTGTCACGAAGCTTTCTCGGCGACATTTTGTCTGCTCGCATGGTATCAGAGCACTTGCAATGATAGAGTTGTTGCATGGAGGTAAGCTAGCGGTAGAGCTTGATCCTTCGTCTCCCTGTTATGTTAGTCCAGGCGATGGACAAATCGGGGTGATGGTGACTCCAGAACTTGTGGAAGGGAATTGCTTCTCCTGGAAGCGATCGTTTGAGATTGCTCTATCGATTAGGAATAAACTGGTGTTCATGGATGGTTCTATAGAGCGGCCAGATGAGACAGATCATCTGTTTCTGGCTAGGAGGAGGTCCAACGACCTTGTGAAATCGTGGCTGAATAAACCTGTTTCTATTTATATTGCGGCTACTATATTTTTCTTAGATTTGGCTAAGGAGGTTTGGGATGAGTTACGAGAAATGTTTGCGGAACCAGATAATTCCAGGATCTGCCATTTACAGTTGTAGTACCATACTTTGATGCAGACATCGAAGTCAGTTTCAACATATTATAATGAGTTTGCTTTCGATTGTGCGAGAGATTCGCATTTATGGGCCTTTGCCTAGATGCCGATGTAACAAGAGTTCCTGTTATTGGATGAAGGAATACATGAAATAATATCAAAAGGATCTGGTTTTTAAGTTTTTGAATGGTTTGAATGAAGAATTTGCTTTCATGTGGTCACAGATTTTGATGAAGAGACCATTTCCTACTCTTGGGTGAAGCTTATAATATTATTCGGAGAGAGGAAATACAAAAAGATGTGGAGAAGAGTTTACATAGTCCAATTGAAGGATTGGCCATGATGACATCTTTTGGGAGAAATTGGAAATTACAGATAGACTTGGAATAAAAAACATATGTGGATAGAAGCAGAGAAAAGACATTGGTTTTGTGAAAATTCTGGAAAGAATGGCTATATGAAATATAGATGTTATCAACTCATTGGTTATCCATCTCAGGACAATGGGAGATATGGCAGAGGGAGAGTTCAAAATGCGGGAAGGACGCCTGGTTTAAGGCGTGTGAATCAAGTTCAGGTTATGGGTGCACAATCAGGATATATGACCGGTTTTATGATTCCTCAACTTGGTCAGCTTAGTCTCTCTGAGCAGCAAGTTCGAAAGTTAATGGAGATGCTTGCTGTGGATAGTGCTACTAAATCTGAAGTCTCGGGTTCAGTTTCTTAACTTCCTTCTTCTTCTAGTTTATTAAATCAAGCAGGAATAGTCTTGTTTTTATGCCATACTTTTCTTGTACTCGTGATAAATTTCTAACAAAATCTTGGATAGTGGACACATGGGCCACTGATCATATTGTCTTTGATATTTCTTTCTCAAGTCAGAGGTTAGTTGTTCCCCTATAGATTCAACTGTGAGACAATTCTTTTGTATTGGCAACACACATTGGGGTTGTGGTTCTAAATGACAACCTTTGTTTTGAAAATGCTTTGTTTGTTCCATATTTTCATTTCAGTCTTATCTAGTAAACTTGCTTTAAAAGGTCATCTATGTCTTGTTTTTCTCAAAGATTGTTGTTACATTCAGGACTTGCAAATGACGATTGGGATAAGCAAAGGAAAGGCTTGTATGTGATGGAAGAAATAAGGGATCTCAGCAGCAAGTCAAGCATTACTGATTCTCATTAATCTTTCTGCTTGTCCAGTCAAAATCAAGAAACTCATAGAATACATACATCATTAGATACATTTGATCTTTGGCATTCTCGGTCAGGTCATACTTTTTTAGAAAAGATCAAGCATTTGAGTAAACTGAATTCTTCAATTTATGTTCTAGCAAACAACATTTGTACTGTTTGTCATCAATCAAAACAAAAAAGATTACATTCTCCTTTAAGCATGTTTAAAAGTTCTTTTCCTTTTGAGTTGATACAAGTTGATATTTGGGGGCCTTACTCTACAATTGCCATAGGAGGTTTTAAATATTTTTTTACTATTGTAGATGATTTTACAAGATATACTTGGCTATATCTAATGAGTACTAAATCTGAAACTTAAGGATACATCAAAAGCTTTTGTTGACTGGTTAACACACAGTTTAACAAAATTGTCAAGGTGATTAGATTAGATAATGGTTCATAATTTATCCTGACAGATTTCTATAAGGAGTCTGGTATTCTATATCAGGTTAGTTGTATAGAAACACCTCAACAAAATGACATTATAAAGAGAAAACACAAACATTTACTGGCTACATCAAGAGCCTTATTGTTTCAAGCTAATTTGCGTTTGAAATTCTGGGGTTATGCGGTTCTTACTGCTACATATATCATTAAAAGATTGCCTTCTAAAATCTTGCATGGTAAAACTCCTTATGAACTTCTTTTTCAGCATCCTCCTGTTTTTACTAACATGAGGGTGTTTGGTTCTCTATGTTTTTTAAATACTCTTTCTCAACACAGAATAAAGTTTGACAAACGAGCTAATAAATGTATTTTTATTGGTTATCCCATGAATGTCAAAGGATATTTGTTTATCATTTAGATAGTCATTAAGTAACTATTTCCAGGGATGTTGTTTTCTACGAATCAGTTTTCCTTTTCAGAGTTCTGCAGATTCTTTTACTACAAATTCTGCAGATGATTCTTTGTCAACTCAATCAAATTTTGGTCATTTAGATGCAGGGCATGTTTCATTTTCATAACCTTCACTCCTGCATTCATCTGATTCATCAGCAGCTGAAATTCAATCTAGTATAGAACCTGCATTAAATGAGTTTGCACCTGAAGCAATAATTTTTGATAATCTATAAAATAACTTGAGAAGAGGTACTAGAGAAAGAAGAGCCCCTTCCTACCTTAGTGACTATCATCACAAGTTTTCCTTAAGCATGGTTGGTCTGTCTTCATCCCTTGGGTTAGGTTCTTCTTCTTTTTCATCTATTGTACCTGCATTCCCTATTGATCCATAAATTGCTTATACTCGTTTATCTTCTTCATATAAAACTTTTCCTGTTCATCTTGAAAATCATCTAGAACCTCAGACATATAGTCAGGCTAAGCTGTGCTCAGTGGGTGGATGCCATGAACGCAGAACTTAAGACTTTGCAAGACAATGCAACTTGGAATGTTGTTCAATTACCTGCAGGAAAGAAGGTTATTGGTTGTAAATGGGTTTACAAAAAAAACTCCATGCCGATGGGTCTGTGGAGAGGTCCAAGGCCAAATTGATGGCAAAGGGTTATACCCAAGTGGAAGGAATAGATTATCAAGAAACGTTTAGTCCGGTTACTAAACACACATTTATTCGGGTATTCTTTGCCTTAGTTGCAGCAAGAGGTTGGTTTTTGAGGTGATGTGATATTCATAATGCTTTTCTAAATGGTGACTTAATGGAAGAAGTTTATATGCAATTACCACCTGGATAGCTGATTGAGGGGGAGATTGCAGACACAACAGCATCAAGGGGGTATGCAAGTTATAGAAGAGCTTATATGGTCTTAAGCAGGCTTCTAGACAATGGAACGACAAGTCAACAAAGTGTTTGTTGGCAGCTGGTTTCAAACAGTTGAAAGCGGAGTACTCGTTGTTTGTTAAGGAGTCGAGTGAGGGATTTGTAGTTGTGCTGGTTTATGTGGATGACATGGCAGTGGCTGGTTCTAATACAAGAGTGATAGATGATCTGCAGAATCATTTACAATCACATTTCAAGGTAAGAAACTTGAGAAAACATTTTCTTGGATTAGAGATTGCAAGATCTCATGAAGGCATCTTTGTATCACAAAGAGGGTATGTTTTGCATATGCTTGAAGAGATGGGGAAGTTAGCTGTTAAACCAGCATCAGTTCCACTTCAACCTAATATAAAGCAGGTGCATGGAGATAAGGGTAATCCATTAAACATTAGTTCTTATAGACGGCTAGTAGGCAAGCTAACATATCTGGGAATTACTTGACCGGATATTACGTATGCAGTGCATGTTCTTGAACAGTTCATGGATTGTCCTGCTAAGGAGCACTGGGATGCAATAAATTCTATCATACGATATCTTAAGGCTACACCTGAAAAAAGGGATATTATTTGCAAATATACTTGAGGTTAGCCTTAGAGCCTATGTAGATAGTGACTGGGGTGGATATACTGGAAACGATGAGGTTTACAACCGGATTTTGTGTGTTCACTGGGGAATCTTTGGTTAACTGGAAGTCAAAAAAACAGCCAACAGTTTCACGAAGCTCGACTGAAACCGAGTATAGGGCTGTAACATCAACTACAGTAGAGCTAGTGTGGTTAACCACTCTGCTGAATGACTTATGCATTCCTTCCAGTGCAGCAAAGTTATTTTGTGATAACAAATCAACCATATACCTGAGTAAGAATCCGATTTATCATGAGAGAACGAAGCATTTGGAGATATACTTACATTTCGTGAGGAATTGAGGTAATATATGTTCCAACTCAGTTACAGATAGCTGACCTGTTGACCAAAGCCTTGCATCTAGTACGGTTCATTTTCTAGTTGGCAAGATGGGACTAATAGATATTCATAGTATCCATTGTGAAGGAGAGTGTGAGAAGGCCTTAATAGTTGGAGTTGCAATACAGAGAAACGATGGCAACAAGGACATCAGATGGGGTTCGTCAATTAGGCTGTTAAGACTTTCTTGTATTAATTAGAGTTGAAACAATGTACATGAATATATATATAAAGGCTTTGTGGCCTTGTAAAAGTTTTAACAGAATCAATGAAAAAAGTTTTCTGTCCCTGTCCCAAATTGTCGCATCTGTTCTTCATATCCCGATCATCTCCGACGGTCACGAAGCTTTCTTTGGCGACATCTTGTCTGCTCGCATCATTACCCGTTTTATAAAATATATTTTAATAAAATATCGAAATAATATAAAACTAGAAACCCAAATCAGAAAAAATCCATGGTTTTATCTTTTGATCGATTGATAAGAGAGTTTCTCATATACATGTCATGGATTCGCTCTTCGTTTCCTTTTCTTTTTATCACGTGCATGCTCGTTCGTGTCCGTAATCACAGCCTTGGATATTTCGAGCCACTTACCGCATGCCTTGGTTTCTGTATGGGCCACTTACAATTGTCTCGACTATAAATTCGGCTTTGTTAAGGAACGATCTTCTGTTTCTTTTAATAGCCCGTTTCCTTTCCCCGAATCTCGCATTCTGGGCCTTATTACTATTTTTCATCTTATACGAGGTGGTGCATTTCTTGATATCTTATGGTAATTTACACATCACAGACGGCCAAAAAGATGAATGTGAAAGAGCTTTCTTTTATTGGAGTGTCTGCCGTGCTTGTTTGATTACACACACTATTAATTATATGTGCATTGGAACGTGTAAAAATGATTCTAAACTTCCACAGAATTGGGATTGTTGGAAAGGTAATTGAGAGGGTTAGAATGATCAGGGGAATTGGTCGGATGATCAGGCGAGTTCTTCAGATGAGATAATTTTTCTCATTGTCTGAATTTGGTTATTGGAGATGGCTGGCAAAGGCTTCACCATGCCTTGTTTGGGGGGAGGTTGGCTATCAGGTGCATGAGACAATATCCAACAAAGTTAGAAAAGCTTAAAAAGTAAGGTTGGTATTTGCCTTTGGCATCCCCGAGTGGATAGAATTCCATGTATATCAAGTGTTGAAAGCATGCAGCTTTTGAGAATTGTCGTTCATGTGGTTTGATAATTACCAAATGGTAATTAAATGTCACTAGATGATTTGCCATTAATTGTGGTTTGAGAATTGATATCTCAAGTCTTCGTGATCATATTTGGGATTATACATAATATCAGTTCGATATAATGTCATTTTTAAGACAACTTTATGGCTCCCCCAAATGCTTTGACGAAATAAGACCGCCGGGGATGGGAATGGAAATTGCACTTTAACTCTGAGGACCCAAAAACAAATCGTAGTCCCGAAATAACAGAAGCCCCCACGGCACAAACCCTCGCCGGTTCCCTCCCCCACTTCCCGGCGATGTACGGTGGAGAGGAAGCATTCCACGCCTCCCTCCTGACCGGCCGGATGGAGAACGCGACGATGGCGCCGACTCCGGCGGCTAGTTGTCAGCAGCAGCAAGCGGCGCAACCTCAGGCGCCGCTGTGGAGCGAGGAGGAGACGAGGGAGCTGATAAGTGTCAGGGGGGAGCTGGAGAAGGAGTTCAGCTCCGCGAAGAGGAACAGGAACCTGTGGGAGGTCGTGAGCTTGCGTTTGAGGGAGTTAGGGTTTGAGAGGTCCACCGATCAGTGCAAGTGCAAGTGGAAGAATCTCCTCAATCGCTTCAAGGTTCGATCGGAAAATTTGTTGGTTCTCCGGAATCTGAAGTACGATTAGAAGGTTAAATTATGGATTGGTTTGAACTACACCATGTCGGTCGCCTTGCATTGATTGTAGGAAAGTAATTTTTGTTTGTGATTAGGTATAGTTAGGGAATGTTCCGTTGACAATTTGCGTGCTATCGATATGTCAGCTTATTAGGAGTACTCAGTAAAGCCAATACACCCGTGTTAGTGTATCGAGGGAGGAGTACGGACATATTTTAGTAGCTCACTTCAATAAGAGCGGGAAAATGCGGATGAATCGAGGCCCTGGAAGGCTTCTAGGCCAACAGGGAACAGGAATGAATAAAAAATTAAAGCAATGAGGCGGTCAACTCTAAACCAGGGAGGCGTCTTTCGGTGTAGTGGTCAAGTTTTAAGAAATTTGAAATATTAAACATGCTCTCATATGAGCAATCTATTGCACTTGCATGATCCATTAGTATGTAGAGTCAATAATTGTTAGAAGTAAGATTTGCATACAATGGATAAAACCCAGAAACAAAAGATAACCTGATCAAGATGGGAGGGGCTGAATCATTGGTTACCTTCTTGCATTCATTGTACTCTGTTGATGTGACTTGTCCAAGTTGTTTATGCCAAGCTTGGACTTGGAGATAGCATGACAAGTTCATTTGTGGATGTGGTTGATAGAGCTGTACAATCTGGGAATCAATGAACCCAGATACCATTTGATAATTGTTTATAATCACAATCGTTTTTAGAATCAGTTGAGACATTTGCGGTAAGTTGTGTTATTTTCCACTATGTAAATTGAGATGAAAAGCAAATTTGCATCCTGAATTCAAAGTGATTCAGTTCTTTATGGTAAAAAATTTCTTTGACAAGTGAGAGATTTTTGTGCAGGGAAAGGAAACAATAAATGCGGATAACGGCCGGAAGTTCCCATTTTTTGACGAGCTGAATAGGCTATTTTCAGAAAAGGCAAGCAACCTGCAGCAAGCGCGTATTGATTCAGAAAGCCCATCTGCAAGTGGGAAGAACCGAGCGAAACGAACCTGGGAGGATCAATCTTCGAATGAAATCTCAGAATATGACGAAGAAAACGACAATGAAAGCGATGGGGACAGGCCTTCCAGGGACAATTCTCAGAGAAGGAAGGTTGAAATGACGCCCCCTAACAAGTCTTCTAAAGGAAAGAGTGGGACACGGACTAGCAGAACAGGTGGCGATGAGATCCACGATCTGCTCACGGAGTTTTTCCAGCAGCAACGGATGATGGAGATACAGTGGAAGGAAATGACTGAGAAGTATGCCCATGAGCGCCTCTCTGTGGAACAGGAGTGGAGAAACTCCATGGTACAGCTTGAGAAGGAGAGGCTGTTGTTAGAGAAAGCATGGAGGGAGAGGGAGGAGCAGAGAAGAATGAGAGAGGAGGGCCGTGCTGAGCGGAGGGATGCCTTGTTAACGAGCCTTTTGAACAGCCTTCTCCATAAAAGTGTCTAACTGGTTCTGAGGGCTTGTCGCTGCCACAGGAAGAAGACGATGGTCCACCGAATCCCAGCCAAGGATGTAAAATATCAGCCACGAAACTCTAAGAAAAACCCACACTTTCGTGCAGGGCGTGTCCTGGGTACTGAGATACGAGGACAGTGAAATACGCACATAGATCCATACATGTGTACAGTTTTATCTTTCTAATACAAAAAATCTCCATGGTTTGGGCACAGAACATCTCGTAAATATGCCGAATTTCACCAACATATCCAGAGACGAGCCATTCCACAGACAACAGAAAGGAAGCGGAATAGAAGAGTTGAGTTGCGGTCATAAGTGAGCAATCGTACATCCCCATTTCATTAGAAATTGCATGTCCCACAGACATTCCATCCGAAACACCAAGCACGGAAGACATTTGTGCACATCTTCACATGTATATGAATGATCACGGGATATATATCTGCTCCACATGCCCCGACAACACTAGACACGGAACGTCAACTCGAATCAGATGGCGGCTTCTCCTTTGGATGTTTTGAGCCATAATGATCCCCAAGTTGATTTTGATTCGCTAGTTGCACCTGCCAAGGAAGACGGGAAATCCTTTAAACCTTCACAGGAGACCAGCATAATCATTTCTTTAGCTGGAACCACAAAGCTACAGGATAATCAAAACTATCTAAGAATGGCATTTTAATATGGATAGTCCACATGCAATCCAGTGCAGTAAATTCCTCCCCTTTCCCGGAACATCTGTTTATTTATTTGGGTCGCCTCCACATATCATGAGGGTTATACAGTAGTGATATTCTTAACACTACCATTAGTTTATGTTAATGTTCTTCAGAAACTTCAGATACCCAACTTCAGCCCCACATTGTCAACAAAAGAACCTTAGGTTCTTTCTGAATAAGTAAACCCAACTACTTGAGCTTCTGTGATGAAGCCACAATGCTTCAGCCAAACAGGAAAAGCCGCAAATAACAGCACCAGAGGGTAATCCATATTAGCAGTGAAAAGAATGGAAGTTGTAAAGTTAGCAACCAATAACAAACAACATCCAAATCCAATGTTAGAAATCAAGAAGAGTGTTATTACTGGACGCTAATTTAAGTCAATTCTGTAATTCTGTAGAAAGCAATCACACCTAGGGATGATATGCTCAATCTCAGGATTACAAAAAGGAATAAAAATATTTATCCTATATTATATTAAATAAATACTTACTAATGAAATATACCAGGAACTATTCAAAACTTTTGCAAAATATGTGGGATCTCTATGAAAGAATCACTAAAAGATTATCCAGATATCCACAATCGTGTTAATAAGAGCATCATCAAGAAAATCTCATTTCTTTGGTGCATTCACATGTATACTAAATACAAGAAGGGCACCAGGCCTTAATTGCCAGCTCTTAGAAGGAAATGAATTTATGCTTAATACAATATTGTCAACATTCATATACCCTAAAGATCAAGACTAGCACACAAAATATTACGAGTTTCAACTTCCAATAATGACTACAATTCCAATGGGAATTATACCTCAAAAAGCCAAATATGAGAGCACTGACAATAAAACAAACTGTTTGTGCAATGGATGAGCCAGTTAGGCGAAATAGGAGTTCTACAGTAATTGGGGAGTTTCAAAAAGAATAAAACGATCACATAAACATAATCATATCAACTCCGTTTTACCACTCTTCTGGATCTTAAATATTCAATTTATACTTCACCAAGGACAGATTATCTGCCACATAATGCAACATTGCATAAGAATAGTCCTGCCCCCAGTTGGGTAATATCTATTACTAACCAGATAGCGAATGACAACTTCCTTTTTAAATTTACCATGGGAGATAATTAATGTCTTTTCCTATCCTGTACGACACCAGTTTGACAAGTTATCAGGTAGGGTATCAAATTATAGCCAGACTAAATACTGTAACACTTGGTCCTGAATCACCACAATTGCGCCATTAAGGCCAAAAATAATCCAACCCAACAAGGAACTGATAATCTTCCAAGAATTCATCGGGAAAGATAACGGCTCCCAACTCCACCCCAGGACTTAGAAGATCAGGGTATTGATGTTAAGAATACAGTTCGATCTCGAAACTGCAGCAAGTAGCAACCTATGTTCTATTTCTTCAAAAATAGGTTCATAATTTTTTATCAGGCATAACACCAATAAGAATTGGATTCCTTTTCTTTTACGAAGTTGAAATTGATAAATTAGTAGCAAAACCCTTCATCAAAACAACGCATCAACAATCCATCAATCCCAATATTCCAAGCAAGTCAATCACGAATTCGACAACTGATGCCATACCCACGCATGTTAAAAAACCAGGGTTCAGATAAATAGACCCTAGCCATGATAATGGGCATCTCTGATCAACACCGATCAGCAACCGCAATCGCATCGATTAAGGAATGAAGGAAAACATTCATCGGATCGATCGATCGATCGATCGGAAGGGAAACCTTGCAGATGGGGCAGGTGACCTTGAGGGCAACGGCGCGGGCCTCGAGCTGGGAACCCTTGTGCTTCTGGTTCCTCTCGGCATTCTTCCTCTGAGCCTCGATCTTTTGCTTACCCCTCGTCATCTCCTTCCCTCTGTTTTCTCCTCCCCTATTCCATCCACTTCAAATACATCAAACAAATACACGGATAAGCGGAGGGCACATTGGTAAATAAACTATGATACGAGTACAAAGAATGGGAAAATTTGTACATTAATATTTATAATATAATATAAAAAAATAAAATAATTTTTAAAATAATGATAGTACTGTGCCCATTTATTATAATCATTTATTATTTATTCGATTACAATTTTTTAGATTCTTTCTGTTATAAAATCTCTATAAATAGAAGCGATATCTACGTTCTCCGAAATCAATAAGAAATTATCTCCTCCTTTCTCTCTACATTGCGTTCTCTCGTTTTCCTTCTTTCTCTTTCCCG
Source organism: Melastoma dodecandrum (assembly GCA_029817715.1). NCBI lineage: Eukaryota > Viridiplantae > Streptophyta > Magnoliopsida > Myrtales > Melastomataceae > Melastoma > Melastoma dodecandrum. The sequence continues at coordinate 2,375,093 of JARUPY010000279.1, read as the reverse complement.
TTCTTTGTTTTACAACACTTTATCAGCACGAAGCTTCCTAAGTCGATTGAGGTAAACGACGGTAACCTCGAAAAATTTCGATTTTAATTTAATCTCATCATTATTTTTTTTTATAGTCATCATGTCGAATCTCACAAAATTAGAGTTCATGGCCCTTGACATCACCGGAAGGAATTACCTTTCATAGATTTTAGATGCCGAAATTCATCTTGCGGCTAATGATCTTGGAAATACCATTAATGATCAAAATACGACGTCCGACCAAGATAAGGCCAAAGCAATGATCTTTTCTCGCCGCCATCTTCACAAAGGTTTAAAAATTGAATATCCCACTGTGAAAGATCCCTTGGTCCTGTGGAATAATTTAAAAGAGATGTATGATCATTTGAAAACAATCATTCTTCCAAAGGCTCAGTTTGATTGGCTGCATTTGCGCCTTCAAGATTTTAAATCGGTGAGCGAATACAATTCGGCATTATTTCGAATTACTTCTCAATTGAAATTATGTGGAGAAACTATTACTGACGGAGGCATGTTGGAGAAAAGATTCTCCACTTTTCATGCATCGAATGTGCTTCTGCAGCAGCAATATCGTGCAAAAGATTTTGAGAAATATTTTGAATTGATTTCATGTCTCCTTTTGACCGAACAAAACAATGAGCTTTTGATGAAGAATCAAGAGGCCCATCCGACCGGATCTGCTTCATTCTCTGAAGTGAATGTGACATCATATGGAGGATAACAACGTAATCGTGGTCGTGGTCGTGTTCCCAGTCGTGGCCGTGGAAATGGACATGGACGTGGTTATGGCCGAGGACGTGGTGGTGGTCGATATTATTTTCGTAACAATCGTCCCCAATATGTGGAAAAGGGGAAGAACGACAAAGAGATGCATGATGAATTCAATAAGGCTGTGGAGAATAAATGTTATCATTGCGGCATGAAGGGCCATTGGTCACGTACTGGTTATACGCTAAAACATTTGACCGATCTCTATTAAGAGTCACTAAAAGGAAAAAGGGTGATTGAGACGAACTTCGTTTCCGACGAAGGAAAAGTGGCTTCCAGTGATGATAAAATAGATTTTGGCTATGATGATTTCTCCCAATTTGATATAGCTGACTTTCTTACCGAGCATGAAAATAATAATGATGTTATTTAATTTCATTTCTCTTGATGTATTTATTTATTTTTAAATGAAATTTTATGATTACGTACAAATTAAACTTTTAATTAAAAAAATTAAAATTGTATAATGTGGGAGTACTATTTTGGTTTATTTTTATTATTATTGTTGTTTTTTTTGTATATCATTAAAAATTAATATTTTATTTATGAAGAAAATGGAGGTGCTCGGAAGCGAATTCTCGACCAATGAAAATTACGACTGTCTCGTAAATAGCGCATCTACACATACTATTTCGAAAAGCAAGAAATTCTTTTTCACCCATGATCTCCAGAAGAGTGGTGATATTGATGTTCATCAAATACATTCATCGGAAAATTTGGCAGATATAATTCACAAAGGCTTTGCCTACAACAATTTTTGAAAGGCAGGTGCATAAAATTGGAATGTGCAAACTTGGAGATTTAAAGTAATCTTACTAAGAGGTGTACTCTTTTTTTCCTTTACCATGGTTTTTTCCCACAGGGTTTTGGTTTTTAACGAAACAGAATCGGAATGAACATTTAAGGGGGAGTATTGTAAACATAGCGTGAATGCTCATTTATTGTAATCATTTATTATTCATTCAGTTACAATTCTTTAGATTCTTTCTGTTGTAAAATCTCTATAAATAGAAGGGATATCTATTGTATACGTGTTCTCAAAAATCAATAAGAAATTCTCGTCTCCTTTCTCTCCACATTGTGTTCTCTCGTTTTCCTTCTTCCTTTTTCTCGTTCTTTGTTTTATAACAGGTAAAATCTTTTCTATTTTATGTAGATATAACATACCTTTTCCTTAAATTATTAGTCACCGATGACCTTCAAAGATAGACACCTTCCTAAATTAATAATTATTACATTTTTATCTAAACTAGCCCGGTAAGATTTCCCTTAAGAGGGACGCGAATACCGCCCCTACGCGGGACATCCCGCCTTTTATGAAGCTGATGTCAGTTTTTTCGTATAAATGTACGAAAGCTGACGCGGTTTTCGTACATTTGACGTAAGCATCGACTTTAATTTCGTAAATATCTCGTATACTTTTTGTGCATTTGTATGATTTTGTACGAAAAATTATAGGAGATGTACATGTTTGACATTATACATATTTCGTATAGGTATACAATTAATGTAGAAGAAGGTATGATTGTACACCTTTCGTACATTACAATGGGTTTGTAAGCTAATTACTGCACATATGTACGAATTTAGGGGAAATGTATATGTTTTGACATTGTACATATTTCGTACATGTGTACAAGTAATGTATGAATAATGTATGAATGTTACGATCGGAGTCAGACAGTACTCCAATCCTTAGGCAAATACCATCATACCCCATCCACCCTCTTAATCGTACAACATAGGGGTAGGGGTAATATGATAACTGCGCAATTCATTCGAGTTAGGATTTTGGTCTGAGTTCCAAGCCAACAAATCGTACATATTTCGTACATAAACTGCACATAGTACGAAACACATACAATGTTAAAACATTACATCTCCTCTTATTTCGTACATATTTTGTACATATGTACAAGAATTTCCCTATAAACCCATGGTACTATACAGATAATGTACATTCGTACATAATTAGTACATAAATTGTACAATTGTATGAAAATGTAAACCTTTAAATATGTAAATTATCTCTTATTTCGTACATATTTCATACAAATGTACAAGAATTTTCCACGAAAACCATAGTAATGTACAAACAATGCACATTCGTACATTACTGATACATATGTATGAACAATGCACATTCGTACATTACTGGTACATATGTACAAAAAATGTACATATCCTCATATTTCGTACGTGTACATTATTCGTACATGTATTGTATATATCTGTAAAAATTGTACAATGGCAAAACATGTATATTTTCTCTTATGTTTGTACAAATTTCATACATATGTATAAGAAATTTCATTCAACCGCAGCGTAATGTAAGACAAGTGTTCGTGTACACTATTCGTACGCGCATTGTACATATGTAAGAATAATGGCAAAACATGTATACCTTCTCTTTTGTTCATACATATTTCGTACGTATATACAAGAACTTCCCCTCAACTCCATAGTAATGTACGACAAGTGTACGTGTACATTATTCGTACAATACTTGTACACGTGTACGTATAATGTACAATGCAAAAATATGTAAATCTCGTCTTATTTCTTACATATGTAAAAGAATTAACTTACAAACCCATAGTAATGTACGAAAAATGTGCAAATATACATTACTCGTACATCAATTGTAAATATGTACGGAATATGTACAATGTAAAAAATGTACATATCACAAGATTTTTTGTACAAAACCATACAAATGTACGAAAAGTGTAAGAGATATGTACAAAATTTCGGTCGGTGCTTACGTCAAATATACGGAAACAGCGTCAACTTTCGTACATTTGTATGAAAAATTATCATCGGCTTTGTACATGGCGATACATTAGCCCCTTCCACTTAAGAGGAGTTTTCTTAGTACGGGCATTCTAAGAAAACCGTTTAAGATAATAAATGTAGTAGAATTACGAGTTTCAAGATCATTTAATGCAATTTGCGATTTTGAATGGTTTTAATTGTAATCCACAAAAGCATTAAATAATTTTGATGCACCAGTTGGCATACCCGAATTTGACAATGGTGAGTTAAACCGAGCTACTGAAATATTGCGAGATGCTTATGGAGTTTGTCTAGAGGACTCCTACACCGTGCTCAATACATAAATAATTTGAAGTAGTTCATGTGTTTACACTTATATTTACATATATTCTGAACACTTGTTCAGGCTTATGACCTGACTTATGTTAAGTGACACTCACACATGTTTTAGGTGATATTCGAGTATTTTCTTCTTTTGAATTTTTATGAAAACCATCATGTAATTTCTGGTATTTCCGCTTACCACGAGAGGTTACTTGGAAGAGATCCTACGTCCCTTATTTGGTATCAAAGTTTGGAAACTATTATTAATACTCGTTGTATTATCTAAAAACATGTGCCTAAGGTCAAATAATATGGTATAATGGATGACAAAAAGATAGATAAGTCCTGTCCATTTCTTGTTTGACTTTTGTCTAGAGAACAAGGTTTTTGTTAATACGATGTTTTTATTCGATAAGTGATCGGAGAATCTAAGTGATTGCGGTACAAACTGGAGAATAATTGATGCACTCTCTTTAGAATACTTTAGGGGCGAGTAAAGCCATCAAAGTTAACAAATGTATTAAAGACAGTACTGTTTAACAATAGAAATTCTGGGTCACAAATATCGACTTTAGGCCCAAAGTACGAGAAGCATCGTCGATGACATTCATGAGTTTTTCCGAAGGCATCGTCGATGACATCCATGAGTGTTTCCGCTTATGGGTGTCTGTCCGCTGTCTTCTATTCTTTTTTCATTTCATACGGCGACTTCACAATGAACGTCCGAGTACCTAGCTCGTAGTGCCAGAGATTTTCGACGTGTTTGAATCCGGCTTTTCCGTGGTCACTTTCGGAGCGAACACGTACTAAGTAATTAGAGAAAACTAGTCTCTTCTCATGTATATAAGATACGCACCGTGGCATCGCATCTTTACTTTATGATGGAATTTTTCTTAATTTTCATATTTCTATTGTCCAAAATCGCTATATCTTGAATTGTATGGACGTAGCTGCCGAGATATCAGGATACAAAATCTTTACCCATTCTTAGCATGATGCACCGATAGTTTCGGTCCGAAAGACTCTTCTTGTCTACAACTTTCAGCAAGACTTGAGAGAATATACAAGTGAGATGAAGATTCGAGCAAGAGCTTGTCGGCCTCCTATCATTATGTCCATTATGTCCAGTCAATCCAGGCCCAAATGCACTTAAAATTAGTAGTATTTCCGAAGCCCGTTTAAGCCAACTCATCAAAATTATTTTAATAATAAAAAGTAATATGTAAAATACATACATTATCATTAAAGTCAGATGAAGAGCACGCAATTAAAGTACATGGCACATATATCGCCCCCCATAAGGAAAGGGAAAAATGGGCTCTTCTTTTTTTTTTAACTAAACTAATCGTTTGAAAGTATATTTAAATATTGGCTATTTATTACCTGTTAAATAACGACGAAGGAAAAGGACCTCGTTGGGGTCTTTGTCAGTTAGTCATTTTCAATATTTTTAAAAGCTGAAAAGGAAAAGACGCGTGGGTCCCACCCCCGACATGAAGGATGGATAGGACGCCATGTTCTTGGTCGAATGCATGCATCAATCTGATAATTAAAATTGGGCAGAGTCATTTTTATTCGGGCTGTTGTAATCATTATTAATGCTGTTAGTTAGCCTACTTATCCTATTAACACCCCCACATGATAGGATTTGTTTTATTTATTTATTTATTATTAATAAGTAAGTAACCATATCACATTGAGTTTTAATGATACATAAAATCAATTTATAATGTTACAATCATACTAAGATGAAGTTCCTGAAGAAAATATTAACTAACTAAAACTTGCAAATGGTTTGAAATACTAGAAAGGAAAATAATATAAATTAAAAATTTGTGTTCAATATAATATGAATATATATATATGAGTATCATCAAGATACATTAATTAAGCGGAGATACAGGGATTAATATAAATGCAGCTGGAAACTCAAAGTAAGAACACACTTGAAAAAACAAAATATACACGAGTTTTATCCAACAAGAGTAAGACGATGTATCCAAATAAATGTTAAAATATGTACGTATATTTATACTTAAGTAGTCACCAATTAAAAAAAAAAGTATTGAATATTCAAGTATTCGAATATATAATTAGAGATGCATGACTCTCTAATAAAATATCAATGATGATTTTCTCTATCTAATGTTGAAGGAATTTTTAATACAGGAGGGGACCATGGCTTTTCCGGTAGGATGTATTAATCCGATCAATTAAAGTAGGAGCCAAAACTGAATCATTAACATTGTCTCCCACAAAGTTGAGCTTCTTCCTTCCTCCCCGTTAATTTCCACATGTAACGATCATTTAGATAATCATCTAATCAGGTTCAAGTCGAGCGACACATGACATTACACCTCCATCCTGAAGAGGGAATAACAACTATTAAACATATCCCACGGCTCACGGATTGCATGGCATACCTTACGACACACACAAAACCTTTATTACCAATCATCCAACTCTGCACCCGTCAATCTGTAAACATTAATTAAAAATAATGTCTTTTACGTTTGATCTGTTCATATATATACTTTTATAGTATTTCATATATTTAAAGATATATTTCGTATTTACTTTACATTAAAAACATGGGACGCCGCATCATGTATGAAATTGATGTCATTTTTCCATATATATATACGAAATGTGACGTGTTTTTCATACATTGGACGTCAGCGTTCGACGTGACTTTCATAAACGGACCGATAAGCATCGTACATTAATATCGGGTTTGTATTACCCCATGTACTTTACTTAATGTGAAATACAATTTTGAATTGTTTGGAAATGAGGGAAAAAAATTTACGAGCAGGCAAAGTTTTTAATTAATTAATTTTAACTGAGGAAATTATATCGAGATAATTTTCATTTCTAACGAAATAAAACGTCTCCATTTTATAACTAAGATTGATCCATGTTTAACTCAACCTTCAGCATGATCCTTTATTTTATACAATTTAAATTAATGTGAGGTTATAATTGATATTCCACTATCTTAATTTTCTTTTATATATCAATGTAGATGGATAACATTTCTATCACTACAAGCCAAATTGGTGTTATTGTGAAAATGACTAGTACCTTCCTTGTCTTTTCTTACTTGGTAGAGACCCGTGATTGAAGATGGATCACCAGTTTTTGGTGTTTGGGCATTTGACGTGGACATGCTTTCCTTACTTGTTAAAGACCCGTGATGGATGGAATCTCAACCACAGATGATAGTCATATCATACATAATTAGAAACAAAAAGTTACCGCAGTAATTGGTATTTGGGTTTTTGAAAATAAAACTTTTTTTCAAAAATTTCCATATAAGATATATCGATCCTATTATGGATTGATGTATTAAAGCCAAAAATTTCGATATTAATCCATATCATATCTTTTTTCAGACAATGGAATGGTGGAGAGTGGAGAATAAATGCGAGTTTGGGATTTTCGATTCTATTTCTCTTTCTAGTTATCTAAAAAAAAGGAATAGAATAAGATAAGGAAATAAGGGAGTAGAATAAAAAAAAAAGACAATACAATAAAAGGATAAAAACATTAACTATATAATTAGAAGCATAAAGTTACCTCTAGTAATGTACGAATCTACATTATTCGTACATGTACACATGTATGAAATATGTATAATATTTGTACATTTTCCTTAAATTTGTACATATTTTGTACATGTTTATAAGAATTTCCTACACTAAAATAAATGTACGAAAAGTGTACAATCATACATTCTTCGTACATCACATGTACATATATTTGAAATATGTATAATGTCAAAATATGTACATCTTCTCTAATTTTCGTACAAAACAATGTAAATGTACGAAAAGTTCACTAAATATGTACGAAATTAAGGTCGGTACTTATGTCAAATGTATGAAAGTCGCGTCAATTTTCGTACGAAAAATTGACTTCAGTTTGTGGAACATGACGGGACGTCCCGCCTACTAGACGCTAGCAATTCTTATAACATTAGGACGAGGCCAGTCGGTCGCAAAAATGTCCAAAGAACCCGGCAGGAAACTTCAGTTGGCGACGGAAATATACTACAACGCTTTGGCATAATAGTTTTATCTTTTCCAGTAATATATACAATGAATAATGTATAAATCCTAATTTCACCCTAAGTATTGATTAATTTTACTAGTTTGTAGTGGCGGTTACTCGTTCTCTGTGGTAGTTATACAATTATTTTTCCAAAGAAACATAATCACCATTTCATTATCTTCATTTTTTCCCCAAATTGTTCCTGCTAACTTTTTATATGATTTGACTCGAAATGTAATCAATTAAAAAAATTATCACACCATAAATTATGTAACAAAAGTAAATGCATCGATTTGTTTCTAATAAATTCCTGTATTAATTCTTAAAATTATATTGTTTCTAGTTACGTTTTATATGTGTCTAAGTATTAATTCTATAAATGTGTTCATAAAATTATATTCCCGAAACATTGACAAACAAACGCGGAACCAAGTATGTTTTCAGGTTCTCAAATTGGAACCAATTTAGAGAACTCGAAACATGACAAACGAGGACCTTGCTCTTTAAGTACGTTCAACTATCCGAGGACCACTCCTTTATAGGTGAAATTCGATGAGTATAAAAATATGAGTTGTGTTAAACAGAAATTTGCTAGTATCCATCCTACTTCGCATCACACTAAATTATATAATATTTATTCATAATACTTGAGAACCCGGTAATATCGCTCCTCTTGTTTTGTCATGCTTTTGGCGAGGTTTATATGAATACACGATTAATTAAAAAAAAAAACGTAATACGATTCTACATTTCAATATTCTCAAGTTGTAGCCCCTTACTCGCTATTTAAAATCACGAGCTTGAAACTAGTAATAATATGCGGTTCAAAACCATGAAAATCGTGCTACGAAGGTAAGATGTGGTTACTTTATGCCACATACATATATTCGTTGTTCTTGACCGCAATATTGGCACCCACCCGTGAAATATTGGCACCCGTGAAAAGTTGTGATTCGGAACAATCTTTTCCGGACATTTGAGAAAACTAACGGATTTTTTTGGTGTCGGAGCATGTCGTAGTTTAGGACTGTTTTTGTGTTAGAAACGTTAGCAATACCCACATGGCACACCCATTGTCGCGATTGGACTGCGACTCCTTCTAAAAATCAATCATTATCACAATTTGAGACCATAACAAATTCGGGAAAACGGAGGCCACAATCAGGTAATGTCGTTTCAGAGACATTTGCTTGAAAAATAGGCAAAAAAAAAAAATCAAATTGTTCCTTGTTTTTTTTAAAGACACGACATGATAAATATGTGCCAAGACTCGGATTTTAAAATTAGATACGTTTAAATACTTACTCATTTAATATATGACAAATTAATAAATCTAAAATTATTCTTTATTTTTTGTTATATTATGTATGATTTAATTGATTCCGCGTAATAATAAGTTAATTTTCTAATTTTTTGAAATACATTCTAATTTTAATTGCTAAACTTATTATTTATTTCAATTACAATAAAATTATTTTATGGATACATATTTAGTATTTTATATTTATCTAAATAACGGATAAACCCGAATAACACCTTTTATTAAATATTTTTCATGAATTTTTTATGTCCCCAAAACGTTTGTTCCGTGACTTTTCAAGAGTTTATTTAGCAAATTTTTTTCAAAAGTTAACTGTATATGGCCGTCCGTGTCCAGTTGTTGATTCCACCATGAAAACAATGTCGAGGAATTTTTTTTTTTCTATTGTTTTTTTTTTTATTTTTGTTAAGTTGGGCCAACTTTTTTATTTTTTAGACATAAATAAAAATTAGTATTGAAGTATCTTATTTTTTTTTTTAATCCATAACAAAATTTTTTAAAACACAAAGGAAAAGTAACTCTATGTTTTTTTAATTAGGCACCTGTCTTTTCAAATGAAATTATCAGTAAACCAAAAGAATTTAATAACTACATCCAAATTTGTTAGTACTATAATTTTTTGTTAAAATATTTAATTTAATTTCCACCGACGGTGGACTATGCGCGTGAAAAGGTGGACCGAAAAGCCACGTGTTCAAATAAAAAGTTCCATAAATATATATACATCTTGAGTGGAAGATACATTATAAATTTAAATCAAAATCTAATTAATAAAATATGATACGTTATTTATTTAGTATTTAGACAAAATCCAAAATTGTATTATATATTTATTTTGAAAAGACTTGTAAACACCTGTTATTGACGACTCTTACTCCTCTTCAAACTGCTTGAAAGTGGAATACACCGAGAGGAGATAACAGCTCAGAAACACAACACCACTCCGTGTAAGTTTCCCCTCCTCATCTTCCCTCTTTTTGCCATAACAAGATCATCTTCGTCATCATCGATCGATTGGATTACTTAACCCAAGAAGGAAAAGAGATCCCTGTCTGTGATTAAATGTATGTCATGCGTTAGGAATGCTCTCTCCTTTCCCTGCTTCCACTTTGTACTAAACGATGATTCTGTCTGAAAGGGGCTGTTGGAGGCATTAAATAAGGATTGAATTGCTCAAAAGTGGAAAGGCATTTATTCCTTCGATCTTTGAGCTTCTCCTTTTTGTGGGTTTGTTTTCTAAATTATTCTCTGGGAAGTGGGTTTGCTTCGAAAGTAGGAAAACGATGTGGTAATGGAATATCTTTTTTCTTCTTGTTGTTGTCGTTGTATTTTCTGCTGTTTTGATCGGCTTGAACGGTCTTCTGTGTTTGTGAATTCGATTGGCAGCTGAAAGAACCAAGATGGCGAGCGGGTCGAGCCTCAGACGCTTGATTCTGGTCGTTGCGGGCGTGCTGCTCTTGCTTCGAGCAGAGGGAATTAATGTCGGGATTACTTATGTCGAAAATGCAGTTGCTAAAGGAGGCGGTGAGCATTCGACTCCTTACAATTTCGCTGATATGGTAGATCATTTGCAGATGATTTAGATTTTCCTGATGTTTGGCCTTCGCAGTTTGCTTGGATGGTAGCCCTCCTGCTTATCACTTCGACAAAGGATTCGGGGCTGGGGTAAACAACTGGCTCGTGTTCCTTGAGGTTAGTTGCTCGCTTCCCAGCACTTCCGACTGATTTGGCAGTTGGTACTACTACACGGAAGATCTGTCCTACTTGTCGCTTGCATAGATTGATCCAAGATGATCCATCTTGTCAATTTTGTGGATCCGCATCTGTTATTATCTATGGAAACAATGGTCAGGCTCGGTTTGATTTTTGTTGTTGACAGGGTGGAGCGTGGTGCAACAACGTGTCCACGTGCCTCCAACGGAGTAATACCCGGTTGGGTTCGTCAAAGCAAATGGTGAAGGAGGTGGTCTTCTCAGGCACACTAAGCAGCAAACAACAGTACAACCCGGGTAATCCTAGATTTAACCGCATGACATCCGATCAGTCACTGCGAATGGAAGATAATCGGAGCATACATTTTTTTCGTGGCTGTCCAGATTTCTACAACTGGAACAGGATCAAAGTTAGGTACTGCGATGGAGCATCATTCACTGGGGACATTGAAGCCGTGGATCCGGTATGTTTGAGGGAAATATTTCTCATTCTCGAACAAACTCAAGGTCAGAACGCACTGTGAGATGTGAATTTGTTTCATCAGGCAACAAATCTTCACTTCAGAGGAGCCAGGGCCTTTGTGGCCATCGTCGAGGACCTGCTCGGGAAAGGAATGAGCAATGCCCAAAATGTACGTCCTCTGTCCTGCTGAATCTTTCTGTGCATTCGATATTCCCATGTTCCTGCAATCTGAATGAAACTATCTTGACAAATTAGTCATCCTTCATGCATGATGCGACAGGCCATGCTAGCAGGTTGTTCGGCTGGTGGACTGTCTGCCATCCTGAAGTGCGACAAGTTCCGCTCCCTCCTGCCATCGAGTACTAAAGTTAAATGCCTCGGGGATGCTGGATTCTTTATCAACGCGTAAATAAGCTTTCCTCTCCTTTACTTTACAAGAACAAAAAAATTCATTCACAGCAATGGCATTCTCATGCCTTTTTTCGTCTTATCAGTAAGGATGTTTCCGGAAATCAGCACATCCAAGAATTCTACAGCCAAGTCGTCGCGACCCATGTAAGTACACCACAACTCATCTAAATCGATCAGTCCTACTGCGTGTGAGGTGATGTTACTGGTCTATTTTAGGGATCTGCCAAGAATCTGCCCTCATCCTGCACATCTCGGATGAACCCCGGATTGGTAAGTCAGACCAGTCATGACAATTGGATCTGGCATCGATTTATTGAATATCACTAGGCCTCCCGGGTACTCCGAACCAACCATAAAATCATGTTCTATGACTGACAGTGCTTCTTCCCTCAAAATGCCGGTCAACAAATCCAGACTCCTCTGTTCATACTGAATGCCGCCTACGATGCCTGGCAGGTCTGCAAAGAAAACTCTGATCCTCGAGTTTCTTATTACTCAAAAGTCCCTCTTTATGAAAGGAGAAAAGAATAAATATGACTGGTTCGGGATTGGTCTCAGATCAAGAACATTCTGGCTCCTGGAGTAGCGGATCCGCATGGCCTTTGGCACAACTGCAAGGCGAACATCAAAAGCTGCTCCAGCGATCAGCTCAAGACAATGCAAGGCATGAAACTGTGATGCTATGTTAAAGTGATTGGGACATCGTCGGGAATCATCTGAGTCCAATATGGTCTGAAGTACTACTCTCCTTTTTTGCAGATTTCAGGCTGGAATTCATAAGCGCGATAAATCAACTTGGAAGCTCGTCTGCAAATGGGATGTTCATCGATTCCTGCTACGCTCACTGCCAATCCGGAATGCAGGAGACATGGCTGCGGAGCGATTCCCCACTAGTCACGAAGATGGTAAGCGCCCTCCACATCCTCAAGATTCCAGGACACTGCTGCCGAGTTTTCCGCTCACGATTATTGAATCATTTTGGCAGTCGATTGCAAAGGCGGTCGGGGACTGGTATTTCGATCGAAGCAGCTTCAAGGAGATAGATTGCGCGTACCCGTGCAACCCTACCTGCCACAACCGCATATATGAAAGCCAGGCAAACCATGCGGAAGCGCAGCACGGCTTCACTTTCGAAGAGTGATGGGTTCCTTGATAAGCAACCCCTCGAGGCTTCAAATAAAGATGGTGAAATATTATTGTGCTCCGGTCAATACCGGAGAACTAAGCTTTTAAACAACCGCTTCCCTTGGTAAAATATCAGGGCAGCTTTCTATGATTTTTACCTAATAAGACCAATAATTAAATTAAAGAAATTATCATCCATGGAGATGAATGTGTATTCAATTTTTTTCTGTTTAAACCAAAAAAGCAATACAATATGACAGAAACTATTCTTAGAATTTAATTGATTAATTTGATCTTACTGATTGAACTATCTGAATAAACATAATATGATGACGTAAATTTATATCAATGAACAGAATAGAGATATTTTAAAAATATGTAAGATTAACTTATTTAACGGAAAGAAATAAAATAGACATTTAATGACTGTTATCGGGAGTGTATAGTCTTGCGCTATTTGGTCTAACAGGAGGGGTTTGCTTTATTATTTGTTTTTTTTTTTAAGTTTCAGAGTCTTAAAAAAGACGACGATTCACCATCTCCTAAAAATACGATACTAATTCGTAAAAATATTGAACGAATAATGCAACCATATATAAGAAACGACGTCGTCTATTTTTTTTTAGGACACACCTATGGGTGATCAGGGCACGGGTGGGTAATCTTCGGACGTGGAAAGTAAAACTTATGTCCAGTTACTTATTTATAAAACTTAGAATATACTATGTGAATCAAAGAACCACTCAATAATCTACCATATCAGTTCTAGTCCCCGAGCTATTATGATTTCCATGTCTAATTGTGCAACACGATTGTTTAACTTGTAGTTTAGTTTAATAAAAATTTGCAGTATTTTTTTATATGATAATAATTTCATAACTCCATTTCGAATCACCAATTAAACGGAGTAGCTCGACCACAAGATGACGAGATTAATTATGTTCAAGGTTATCGATTCAATCAACTCGAAGTACTTTAAGTTGGAGAGTTTGAAAACTTTTGTACCATTGAAAAAAGAATTACATCAGAATGTATATTAAGTAAACTAGGACTCGATGATTATAAATTATAATTTAATTAATTATATTTTATCAGGTTTCATATTCTTCTACTCGATTTCAAAGTAAAAACTTATAACCATACTTGCAACCACCGATTTTAAAAGAATTAGAACCTCGAACTTATCCGAACTATTCGAAAACGTATCTTAATACCGACTCAATAGTACCGGCTCTGACTAGTAGTGTGTTTTAATGGGGCCTGTTGATCAACCCTAGACACGTCGACATCTAATATTTTTTAGTAATTAGTTTTAATCCCTACTCATTTAAATAGTACATTTTTAATATATCTTTAAGTTTAAACTCTTTTCTAGGATGTCCCCATACATTTAGACGTAAGAACATAGCAGCATTTATGTCCTGTCTTTGCATGTAGATTACAAATTAAACGATGAAATTTTTATTACTTGTGCATATAAATGTCTCCTTTTAGAAAATGACTAAAATATTACCTATAAAAAAGAGAGGTGCTCAACTGGACGTTAATATCAATCCAAGTATTAATTCTTGGACAGTAACGAACAAATACTTGAATTCCCCGCCGGTTGAGTTTGTCTTTTGGTGTGGACATGTGCCACCGGCAACCGGTGCGATCAAACTCTAGTATCTCTCACATAGGAGGGTCTCAAAACACTCGGGAGTTCGATGCAAGGATGGTGGTCTGTTTGAAACCTGGGCACTTGGCTTTGATCGTGGCCAGCGTGCTTCTGCCCTTGCTTTGGGCACAGGGCATTACCGTCGGGATTACTTACGTTGAAGAAGCGGAGGCGGTGAGTCGGGCTCCCCACTGTTGTTGCCCTGTTCTCGTAGCTAGTTTTGGTGCGATAAATCTACATTTGTTGGGTTCTTTTTTCAGTTTGCTTGGACGGTAGCCCTCCCGCATATTACTTTGACAAGGGTTCTGGTGAAGGGATCGATAGCTGGCTTGTATTTCTCGAGGTCAGGAGCCAGGGTCGATGTCATTCAATTTCGTTGACTCGCCGTGCCCGTTCTCTTCATTGAAACGGAAATTGGGTTCTGGTTCGACTTTGTTGTTGTCAGGGAGGAGCATGGTGCAACAATGTTGCCACATGCCTCGAACAGAGTGCTACCCGATTGGGTTCGTCGAAAGCAATGGTGAAGGAGATGGCCTTCCCCGGCATTCTTAGCAGCCAACGAGAAATCAACCCAGGTAATACTCGACTTGGCGAACCGTCAGCCGCCTTGCAATAGAAAAGATAACCAAAGCGCATTTCTTTTTCTTTCGTTGTCCAGAATTCTACAACTGGAACAGGATCCACGTTGGGTACTGTGATGGAGCGTCGTTCACCGGGGATATTGAAGCCGTTGACCCGGTATGTTTGCAGGGAACTATTACATCCTGCAACAATCACAAGTTTGGGAAGCTGCCGTGATATGTGAATTTGTTTTAATCAAAGGTGACAAACCTTCACTTTCGAGGAGCCAGAGCATTTGTCGCCATCATCGAGGATCTGCTTGGCAAAGGAATGAGAGACGCTAAAAATGTGTGGTACACCACTCCGACTCGGCAACTTTCCACGTTTCTCATGGAACTGTCTCAACAGCTCCATCTTACTTACATCTGACACTTTGCGGCAGGCGTTTCTCTCTGGTTGTTCTGCTGGTGGGCTGTCAGCGATCCTGAAATGTGACAAGTTCCGCTCCCTCTTGCCATCAAGTACTAAGTTAAATGCCTCGGGGATGCAGGCTTCTTTATCAATGCGTAAATATGCATAAACTTCTCATTTGC
Organism: Melastoma dodecandrum; assembly: GCA_029817715.1. Taxonomy (NCBI): domain Eukaryota; kingdom Viridiplantae; phylum Streptophyta; class Magnoliopsida; order Myrtales; family Melastomataceae; genus Melastoma; species Melastoma dodecandrum. The sequence goes on along the minus strand of JARUPY010000279.1, from coordinate 2,359,309 downwards.
GACAAGGATAACTCATTCACTGTGGTAGCGCCATCTCTCACACCTTTTGTTCATCTTATCAGAAAGGACATCTCTGGAAATCAATACATCCGGAAATTTTACAGCCAAGTTGTCACGATTCATGTGAGTATACATGCATAATTCATCAAAATGTGTCAGACTTCTAGCCGCAAGGTCACGTTGCCTGCGTTCTATAGGGATCGGCCAAGAATCTGCCAACATACTGCACATCCAGGATGAACTCGGAGTTAGTAAGTTAGCAAGTCACAGCCATTTAATGGCATCAATTCTTGATATCGATTTGCCTCCTGGTGTTTGGAACCTTACAAACTTGCTTGTGAATGAGAGTGCTTCTTTCCTCAATACGCCGCACAACAAATACAGACTCCGCTGTTCATACTTAACTCTGCTTACGATCGCTGGCAGGTCAGCAAAAACCATCTGATTTTCTTGGTTTATTGCTCAAATCTATTCTTGCAGTGAAACAATATAACTTGATTGAATGGAAACTGCTTGTCTCAGATTACGAATATTCTAGCACCGAGTGTGGCTGATCCACTTGGGCTTTGGCATAACTGCAAGGTCGATATCAAAAATTGCTCCGCCGATCAGCTCAAGACAATGCAAGGTGTGCGAACATGATAAGTGGGAGTGTCAAGTTGTATAAGGTATGAAATACTTTTTTCCTCTTTTCTGGTAGTAGATTTCAGACTGGAATTCATAAACGCGATAAATCAACTCGGAAGCTCATCCACCATAGGATGGTTCATAGATTCCTGCTTCATTCATTGTCAATCCAGTAGGTGGGAGACATCAACAAAGGGAATGGTAAGCCCTCCATACAATCAGATCTCGGAGAACTAGTGTTGATGTTTTCTGTTTTATCGAATCACTTCTGCAGGCAATCGCTAAGGCTGTTGGTGACTGGTACTATGAACGAAGTAGCTTCCAGGAGATATGCCCATACCCATACAACCCAACTTGTGGAAATCACACATTGGAAAGCCAACAAAAGCATGAGGAAGAGCTGTATGGTTTCACTTTTGAAGAATGACGAGTTCTTCGATATTCAATTGTGGCTGCTGCGAGTTGGCGAGGTGGACAAGAAACCCAGAAAAACAGGTCGAGCACCAAGAAGAAGAAAGAAGATTTTCTTGTTATTCCAAAATCTCAGAAAACCAGTGACTCCCCCTTCTTATATTGTTTTCTGTCTTTTCCTCCTCCTTCAACAACAGATACGACACTCCTCTAACAACCTCCGCGTCCGCACCAGACTAACAATCACCTATGATTTTACTCCCTTACCCTTTACAACTAATGAATGAAAGAATAGTTCAGTCTTCTGGGCCTCCTCTCATATCTCCGAGGCCTTCTTCTTCTTTCCTGTGCTAACGTCCTGCTCACACTCCCCCTCAAGATGGGAGTTATGTATATCTGTTACTCCCATCTTGCCAAGCAAACAGCTCAGCCTCCCTGGATGTAAAGCTTTGGTGAAGATATCTGCCAGCTGGGATTCTGTCCGCGTGTGTAATAGACGCACCACTCCTTCCTCCACCTTTTCCCTCACGAAATGCAAATCGATCTCCAAATGCTTTGTCCGCTCGTGAAACATTGGGTTTTTGCTTATATATATCGCCGACTTGTTATCGCAGTATAGTGTGATAGGTTGATCTGTCACAATTCCGAGATCCCCCATCAAACTCTTGAGCCATATTATCTCCGCAGTCGTGGTTGCTATGGCCCTGTACTCTGCTTCCGTCGAGCTACGTGACACTGTGTTCTGCTTCTTTGACCGCCAACTAATAAGAGAATCCCCCAGAAAAACGCTGTAGCCTGTAGTCGACCTCCTGCTCGTGGCGCAGCCTCCCCAATCGCTATCAGAATAGGCTTGTAATCTCGGTTGAGTCGAACTGGGAAAGAACACTCCTTTTCCTGGCGAGCCTTTCAAGTACCTCAACACCATCCCAGCTGCCTCCCAGTGTTTCTTGTGAGGCTTATCCATGAATTGCGCAAGGATATGCACTGCATAGGTCAGGTCTGGTCGCGTGATTCCCAGATAAATCAATCTTCCCACGAGCTGCCTATAAGAACACACATCCACCGACTCATCATCCTCCACCTGCGTCAGCTTGTGGTTAGGAACAATTGGTATAGAACTGGGCTTCACACCTAACTTCCCCAGATCCTCCAGCAGCCGCAGAGCATAACCCCGCTGGGAAATAAATATACCTGCCTGCGAGCGTGCTATTTCCAATCCCAGGAAATATTTCAGAGTTCCAAGATCCCTTAACTTAAAGTGGCTTTGCAGATGGTCTCGCAGTGCATCTATGAGCTGAGAATCCGAACCTGCCACCGCGATATCGTCCACGTAGACAAGCACGGCTAGAAAGCCGTTGTTGTCCTATTTGGTGAAGAGCGAATAGTCCGCCTTGGATTGAATGAACCCATAGGCGACTAAACAGGAAGTCAGCTTGCAATTCCATTGCCGTGATGCTTGCTTGAGACCATAGAGTGATTTCCGTAGTTTGCATACCAGTGGAGCTGCCGCAGAGCACTCCCCCTGAATGTCTAAGCCCTGCGGCAGTTGCATGAATACCTCTTCAGTGAGGTCCCCATTGAGGAAGGCATTGTGTATATCAAACTGACGCAATTCCCATCCACGGAGGGCTGTCACAGCCAGGACAGATCTTATGGTGGTATGCTTGGCAACTGGGCTAAAGGTTTCGTCATAATCGAAACCTTCACGTTGAGTGAATCCTTTGGCCACAAGACGTGCTTTAAATCGTTCAACTGTTCCATCTGCTTTCAGCTTGGTCTTATAGACCCACTTGCACCCAATAGCACGTTTTCCAGCCGGCAAAGGTACTAGATCCCACGTCTGATTGTCTGCCAGAGCCTTCAGTTCAGATGACATAGCCTCCTGCCAGTGTGGAATGGCCCGCGCCTCACTATAGCTCCGTGGTTCACAATTACTCTCCAGAGACAGCAGGAAAGACTTGTAAGGAATGGACAATTTCGTATAGGAAATAAAGGATGCAATAGGGTGAGAAGTGGAAGGAGAAGGGGAACTTACAGAGGAACTCAGGGCGGATGATTCAGGACTGTCCTGAGGAGAAGACAGGCCATGGTGGTAGTCACGGAGATAGCTGGGAACTTTATGCGGCCGGGTGCTCCTACGCAAGCGAGATTCAGAGACGTCTGGAGTGGGATCTGAAGAAGGCTCTATGGTGTTTGGAACGGGTTGAGATGTTGGAAATTCAGTAGGTGCAGCATGGGACGGTTCAGAGAAGGGAGGAAGAACGGGGATGACAAGATTAGAGGGAGAAGACGAGACTATACCAGAGGAATTTGAAAAGGGAAAAATGGACTCATAAAAGACAACATCACGGGAAACAAATATTTCACTCGTGGACAGATCAAATAGCAGATAACCCTTCATATGAAATGGATATCCCAGAAAGATACATTTCCTAGCTCTCTTATCCAACTTCTTCCGACCAGATTGGAGAGTGCACGCAAAACACAATGAACCAAAAACACGTAAGTTATGCAGACAAGGTTGTTGCTGAAAAAGTTTCTCATAGGGGGTGATGCCGGATAAAATCTTGCTAGGCAAACGGTTAATAAGATGGGCTGCTGTCAGTAAAGCATAGCCCCAGAACGTTGAAGGCAAATGTGCCTGAAACAAAAGAGCCCTGGTGATTTGCAGGAGATGCTGATGTTTCCTCTCGACCACCCCGTTCTGTTGAGGGGTGGCCACACAAGAGGTTTGATGGACAATACCATGCATTTTGTAAAACTCAGACAGAAGAAATTCACTACCATTGTCACTGCGAATCGTTTTTATCATCGCATTGAACTGGGTTTGAACAAACCGATAAAAACCAGACAATAAATTCTTGACCTCTGACTTATAACGCATTAAGAAAGTCCAAGTAACTCTTGTAAAGTCATCGACAATAGTCAAGAAGAACCTATAACCATGCAAAGCAGTTTCGGCACACGGCCCCCAAATGTCACAATGGATCATATCGAATGGCTTGGAAGTTTTGATAGCACTAGAAGGAAAAACGAGGCGCTTTTGTTTGGCCTCATGGCAAACAGAGCATGCATTTTGTGACAGCATGGTAATGGTTGGTTCAATAGACTGTAGAGCAGTAAGCTTAGAAGGTGGCACGTGGCCCAAACGCATATGCCAAAGATCAAAGACATCTAAAGTAGTGTGTAGTTTAGCAGTGCAAAGACTATCGTTGTGTCCCAGCTGCCTCCTTGAGAACGAACAGGCCTCCTTCTCTTTCAGCTAGTCCAATCATCATCCGGCTGAGCAAGTCCTGTAAGTAACAACGGTTTTGTGAAAAAATGACACTGATGTTACTATTTGCCGTCAGTTTTCCGACGGAAATGAGGTTGAAATGAAAGGAAGGCACAAACAAGGTGTTCGCTAGACTAGGACTTTGGAATTGTTGCACAGCTGCTTCCAATAAAACTCATATAATTGTAGTCCGGTTATATCAGAGATTCCATTATATCGCGTCACATCTCGTTGTACCTTGTGAGAGTGCCAAAACACAAGCTGCATTTGTAGCGAATCAGATGATCCACAGAGGCAGCATATCGAATAGGGAACTCTTCCACTGAGAGGACTGTTCTTCGACTCATGGTATAACCCCTGCCAACCTGAGATACACGAGACATGTTTTGAGTGATTCACCTGTAGTGGTGGAGCTGTTAAGAATCATTCTACCACTGATCTGTCCGTACAAAATTCAGAAAGTACTAAAATGGAAGGATCGCCACTGCTACCTCAAAATGAGATCAGTATTTCGCTCTTAAGGCCAGTTCGTGAAATATAATCTGTCCACTGCCGGCGTTTCCCTCCATAAATATCAGAACTACCGAGCTTTCATTCTCTGACCAGCGAGTGATATTTCTTTCCAGGCTTCGATTTCCATCCCCAGGCCCACCAACGTAGCTACTGGTCGTCATCCCCCCTCGCGAGTAACTGAGAACCACGGTACAGTGGAATCCCAGACAGATGCAGCTCCCTATTGGTACCCGGAAAACAAAATTTGGAGCTCGTTTTCAAGTGTCAGGCAACAAATCAGTGTAAAACTTGATATTACATTAGAAAAGCTAATAGATCTTCCCGATTGTTTACTACGAAAAGAGGCAGAAATAGAGACTTATATAATCACTGAAGCGTGAGAGACTCGGCAGAGATGCTTCAATTACCGTCTCTACAAGGAACTACCAGTGCGGATCAATCAGAAAGGTTAAACTTTATTGACAAATAGTTAGTTTAGAAGGATGTTCCGACCCTCTATCGCGCAAAGTAGTCGAGGTTATGCAGCTTGATTACCTACCCGCCTCGAGTTTCTTTAGATTGTAACATCCATCACAAAGTCAATCTGCAATCATACTATCAACCATGAGTTCCTGAATGTTTGTCTAACTGCGCGGGAAAGAGAGGGTGTCATTGCTCGCGGAGTAAAAACTTGGTTGCTGGTGAATGATCACAACATTGTTAAAATATATACTTATATTTATGATATTTTGCAAATTTTATAATTAATTTCAATATTAAAGAATGAGAAAGAAAGTTTGGCTAGAGTCAAGATATTATCACTTGTGTGTGCTATTCCACAAACAAAACACGGTGTCATTACTTTTACTATGGCATGGTAGCCATATTAATATCACTTGTTTTACTCATTGTCATACAAGCTAATCAAGATGACATGTCCGGCGGTGACGCATCGGATAAGGCTCTCAGGGTGTAAAGGGCACTTGTCCGACACACCTAGCTCGGCTCCTAGATGGGGTGGCCGTAACAGAGGGCATCTTCCCTTCAGAAGTATTGGCCGTGGAAGTAGATAGGCAGTCCCTTTCATTGGCTCCATTTCTCTCTGGAAAGAGCGAGTGCTTTATCCTAGGGTTTATCACCGCCGGACTGCCCAGGATGTCGGAGAAAGTACCTCTTCCTGGGATGCTTGCTCGTGTTGAGGCTGACGAATAGGTGTTGTTAATTGCGGCATCCTTTTGTAGCACATCTTGTATCCTCGTCAGGATGTTGAAAGCCAAGTTCACCAGAACTCGTGAATAAGCTTCGAGTATGGCATGCCCTACATCCTGGACATAATGCAAGGACGAAGGGCTAAGTGCGAACTGCGGACAAAACTAAACTGTTTGAAACTAAATGAAGGCACTGATAATTGAATCTGACAGTACCTTCCCATATTGTACTTTGCTCGCATCGAGGAACGTGTGGGGCAGGTTCGGATAATTTGCCTTGAGGAACCGCATCAAGGACTCGGCTCTATCAAGCAAAGCCTCTGTCTTCTCTAACTCGTGTATCGGGTCCTTAATGAAGGACCATGACGTCCTGGACGGTGATTTCCCGTCCTCTTGTTCGTGAATCCTCTCCTTCCATGCAAACACGGCAAGTTCCAACTTGTTAATGCAATCGAGAATGCTGTGGTCGGTCTGCAAGTTTAGCAACCTAAACATATGGTCGACGGAGCTGGGTTCTGAATTCAACACCCTGTATAAATCTTCTCCCAGGCTAGCCTTCCCGGACTGTAATATCATTGTTAAAAACATTATTTCCAAGCCAAGCCAGAAGCAATCAGAGACCTACGAAAATTTTGCAAATCCACACAGTGCTGATTTCTTTACCTGTGGAAGGGCATCTTTGATGATCGTGGGCATTGGCATTTCGGCTAGGACGCTTTCGTTGATGGATTTCGCGGCCTTGAGTACTTGATACACTATTCTCACTCGGCTTATCAGCTTTTTCCGGCCGGCATCAGAGAGACCGTTTCTCGGTACCTGAGGAGACGGAAGCCACCATTTCTTGCTCTTCTTCTTGGTCTTGCTCCATCCTTCCATTTGGCTACATCCATTCGCATACCAGAATTCATTACCTGCCATTGAATCCAACGCCTCCTGCAAAAAGATCTCGTCAGTACGATAATTGTAATGCTGACTCCTACAACGTCAGACAAAAGGACCACATACAATGAGCAGTGAATCCAGCTTCTGAAGCGCCGGGAGGTTCACGAGGACGTCAGCACGAGCTCGTGGCGTCATTATCTGTCCAACAAGTGATCCATCATTTAATGGGATTTTATCAAAAGTTTAAAACTGGTAGCATCCCAACGAGAGATAAAGACCTCCAAAGTTGAGCCATTTTTTCCACTTCGCTTTGTCGGTACCAACTCAATCATGTACTTAGTAGGCGACACCAGCCAGTTCATTTCTCTCTTCCATCTTTCTTTCTTCTCTTCAGATAGTGGCTCCAGCTTCCACAACTCCCCGAAAATAGTCGCTGCGTGAATTACACGTCATGCCTGATGAGCTAAGGTGCCAAAATGAAAATCACAGAGGTAGACTTTATCAAACTACCAGCCAGATTCGTGATCGCATTGGATAAAGCCAATGCCGTGCTATGGCCATTGGACCCGCCCGTAACATCGTCACCCAACAACAGCTTCGCAAACTTCTCCTTCATCATAACGATATCCGACGCGACACAAGATGGCCTCCCTTTGGAGAAAGAAAAACGAGCACTGCCTGTCGGGTCCCATTCCCCTGAATAATCCAGATCTTCGTCCTGTGTGGTCGGTACCCACTTGGAGGAAGTCGACCCGAGAAGGTCCTTACTCGACGAACAGCTGGAATCGCCATCATCAAAGGAGTCGGTAGGGCATCCCTCTTCGCGGCTTGTGGACCTGCTCTCGTTCTCGTACGACTCATTGTTGATGATGCACACGTCGAGGCCATTGTAAGTAACCATCCCTAGATTATAATCAACAAGAGGAAAAACAAGCTCAGCTTCCTTGAACATAAACACAGGTCCTAAATCCCTGTAGCATTAATGTACCAAATTCAAATCCCATTAGGTGATAAGCTATGACAAGTCCTAGAATGTAGAAATAGAACCAACATTAATATATATTTTTATTTCTAAATTCCAGAACAACAAGACGGGCAAGAAAGTCAAAACTGACCAAAGTCCCCCAACTACCCAAATTTGAATCAATCAAGGCCAACACTACAGCGTTTTAAAAATTCAAAAACAGATTGACTTTTGGGTCCATCCATCCATCCATGTGGTGGTAGGAACAACAAGGAACACAGAAAAAGAACAAAAACAAGAACAGAACAAAAAGGAGCAGGTAACTGGGCATACCGAGAATCACGGCAGAAACAAAAACCACACCCTAAAATTATGCAATCTAAGCATGTTGCTGTACTACAAGTACAAAATTTAACCCAGGAAAAGAAAAAAGAGAAATTGCAGTTTGCATACCTTCTGGGTCATCATAGTCAATGCTGAGGACTCTGTCCCTAATGCAGCAAGCCAGTCTCCTCCTCGTCGTCAGCATCTCTCCTTCTCTTCCTCAGACTATGTAGTAGTTAGTGTTCTTCTTCTTCTTCTTCTTAGGATTATAATGTCAATCACCCTGTCGTTTTGAAAAGTTCACAAACACAAGAAATGTAATTAATTGAATTGAAAACTAAGGGGGAGACAAAAGCCAGAAAAGCAGAAGAAAGTCCGGGATCAACTTTTCCCCGGCGTCCATCACCAAGAAAGTAGAAATCAATTCAATATTTGACCCAGGACTTGGAAAGGGATCGGACCCATGTCCTGAAAAATACCTACTCCAAAATGTTTACTTTATGGAGAGCCCACGAAACTAAATAAACAAATATTATATATATGTATATAGAGGAAATATGACTCATGTATGAAAACAACAACCCGTCACAACAACACAACCAAGACAAAGACAAAGACAAAAGGCTTTTCTCCCAAAACTGGAGCCAGTGATCGTCAGATTTTTTCTAACAAAATGTTCACATTCTGCACAGTGACTTTTTTTTTCCCCACAAACCGTTCCTTTTGTTTTTCCCTGGTTCAGAAAAAAAGAACATCGTCATCACGGAAGAATAAGAAAGCAACATCCCCCCAGTAGAAGAAAAGAAAGAAAATCAACCAAAACACCCATGAGACAAGGGTGCCGAACCCAGAAAAAGAAAAGACATCAAGAACCGGACCAAGAAGACCCAACCTGAGGGAGCCCTTGGAGAGAACAGTTGGGAGGGGATGATGGAGGGGGGAGGGGGAGAAGTTCAAAGGACGGTCGATTGGCGTGGGGAGACCATTAAATGGAGGTCCTGTCGGAGTGTGTGGTTGTGTCGTGTTAATTTTGGGAGGAAGAAGAAGTGGGAGATAGTTTGGTGAGAATTTATGTCGAAGAGGAAGTGTTGCTGGGGGTGGCTCTGTGATAACATGGGGGGGGGGGGGCGAATGGTGGGAAAACATCAAGGCCGTACGTAAAAAAACCCAAAAGAAAGAGACCCCAACCCACGTCGCGGTGTCGTGAGAATGGACGGTCGGGATGCCATCTGATTCGATCGAGACTTTTATGTCTAGTCGGAGTCAAGGCGGGGAAAAAAATACTCTGGTATATCGTCATGATATGATGTGGAGGAACAAATTTGTGGCCGGGTAAGAAAACAGGAAGAAACGTGTTAATATAAATTCATGTTATGCCATACGTATATTGATGAGAGAGCTGGCCAGTTCATGGATCTTAAAATATTAAATGTAGTAGTCGAATCACTGTGAATACGAGATAATAGATGCCATTGTTTGCGTTTTGGAAGATCTTCACATTTTCGTATAACTAAGGGAAAGAGAAAATCAAATAAAAGAAATGGCGAGATAATTTATGAAAATCCCACCGTGACCTGAAAAAGAAAAGTCCCGTTTAGAAGTTTATGCTTGGCGATAGTTTAGAGAGTTTTGTAAAAAAAACGATTAGTTTTAAAAAAAATTATAAAATACTCTCAAAACACGCCCCTCAAATTACGAAGAGGGTACGATTTCAAAACGTACTCTCCGTATAAATAAAAAAGGGCGAGTTTTTGAAAAACCGCGCCCTCATGTAGGAAACCCTCTCCTCCAACACTCGAAGAATTTTCTCCAAAAGTTGGGGCCCCTTTCTGGCATGACCAAGAGGCAGGTTTTGAAAACCCGCACCTCCAACACTTGGCAAATTTTGCTAAAGGGGACAGACTACCCCTCTCCCAACTTCATTTCGTGCGACTTACCCTCCGACCCCGACCTCCGACCCTTGACGCCCGATGCCCGACTTGCCTCCTCTTCCGACGCCCTCCTAAGACGACCTCCAACGCCCATCTTCCCTCCTCCTCCGGCTACCCTCCTCTTCCCACGCCCCCTTATGTCTGCACGGTGACTATCCATGTCTTTTCTTCCTACCGGGAGGCCTTCGATAGGCAAAGCATGGATCAGGTAAACTTTACGGTTCAATAAAGCAATTTCATTTCATTATATCGTATCTCCCTCATGCATTCACATTGAAATATGCAGGTTATTTGGCATTCTTACCCGGAAGAGTTGATAGCCATGCTTCCAGAGTATTGCCGATCGGGAGAGGCTTTTTGGCGTGCCCGAGTCCCTCTCATTTATTTCTACATCGTGGAGTGGCATTACCCGGACAGAGTAATCCGACAGTTTGGCAATCAGCAGCTTGTGTTGGAGCAATGCGACACCAGCAAGGCCCTCCATCGGATGGATTTGCGCGGCAAGACTATGAACAACTGGATGGAGATCCATCGAGAGTTTGTGGAGCTGTGGCAGGATCGGTTCAACAAAGTCGTGCCGCTACATTGGGAGTCTCACATTACATACTCCAAATGGTATGCGAGATACAGTAGGCAATACATATCGCAAACTGGCTCAATGCTAGGCACAATGGTAAGTCGTTTACATTTTTCCATTCTATTTTTCAACTATAACCTATATTCATTTCTATCGTGCTTTTTTGTGATATAGATGAGGAATTTCAGAAAGATTAAGCTTCAGTCCGACCAGTCCAAACTCGTTTCTCTTGTCGAGGATTCTATGCAGATGATGAGGGAGTACGCACCTGTACGATTGTATGGTCGTGCCGGCGGGTTGGAAGATCAATCTGCATACGAGTTCGTGCTGCCACATGGTGGACAAGATCCTCACATAGATGAAGAGGAGAATGCGGAGGAAGGGGATGAGGCATGCCACCTACATATGAGGAGCCCGTGTTTAACGAGGAGGGCAATGAGGTCGGAGAGGGCATGCTCATCTCGCAGGTGACACACCTGCAGGTCGATTACAGCACACCTCACTTCGAAGCTGGTTCCAGTTCGACCTTAGGAGCTCCGATTAAAGGCATGAGAGAATTCGACTATGTCCACTACAACTTTCATGTTCGTTTGAGTTAAACTCCCGGAACTCAACTAATATAACTGTTGGATCGTTCAGGAACACTAAGAGGGGGGTGAATTAGTGTTTATAACCTTTTCGCCCTTTCTCAGTGTCAGCGGAAGCGTACTATATCACAGCGGAACGTTTCTCAGAATGAGAACTGCTTTACTTGTTACGACTTGATCGTTGGATTCTCGTACGAGTGTTTACGCAATCATAAGGGACACAGTAGTTTATAGTGGTTCGGCCTTAATCGACCTACGTCCACTTTCCACCGTAGAGGTGATTCCACTATTTGAAAATAATGGGTGCAAAGAGCCCTTGCACTAGGCGTATGTTTCTCTCACAAAGTGAGATTTAGAATCCTGTACAATAGATGATCACTCCTGGCAACGGTCAGCTCCTCACACAGTGGACGTCTTCTCGTGTCCAGTAGAATGATACTTTTCCTCAACAATTGGTAGCTCAATGGATTCCACACAGAACGTTGTTGCTCAGATGTAAGCCTGTCTATCAAAGCACACAGACAACGTTATGTTAGAGATTAAATCCTCAGATAATAATCCTTACAGTGACAGAAAGACTTCTCAGAGAGCAGCTCGTTTCTGTTTCACAGTAGAGGATTGCTTCAGCACTTCTGTTGTTCAGCAGAGGATTTCCACACAGATCTTGTCTCTCCTGGAGATGAGCATGTATTTGCTTAAGAGACAACCATGAAGTTGATCACACAGTTTACCACAAAGACCACAAAGAGAAGAAACACAAAGATAACCACAAAGACCACTAAGAAAGGGTATCCGTCCTACACTCAGTTCGGACGTGCACGGTTACCACAGCCGTGACTCACTGCACTGCACACCCAGTGCCTAGGGTAGAATTTTCCGATCCGTTGGCTTCCACACAACCTGCTTTACTAACCGTCTGTATCAGGCATTCAAGACTTCTGCACAGCACCCCTGTGCTCGGGAGGAACTCTTTCCACTCCGGCGGCGTTCCCAACTCCTGCTCTACCCTGCAGGCACGAGACTTCTGGCGCGCACCCGCAAGTGCGTGTCTAACTGCTCAAACTCCGTAGGCTCGAGACTTCCCTGCGAAAAGACACGACAAGAACGGCTTCTTGCCGATGGGTCAGCAACCGGTTACTGCAATCAGCACAGGTATTCACTTAGCTTCCCTCAGACGATTCGCCGGCTGCTCGTTGAACGCACCGAGGACACCTAGTCCCTCTCACGACGATCAAGGAATCTGAACTCAGCCCCTTGACACCCTCGCACGCAGTTTGCGAGCAATAAGAACCAGGAGACACTTAGCACCTTCCGCTCTCCATCGACCACTTAGACCACTTAGACCACTCAGCCACTCAGCCCAATTAGAAATCGTTCAAAAACGTTCTGAGATTATGTGAGGGTCGTCTGGTATAAAAAGGAACGAAACAAATAATCGGTTTTCCAAAAACGAATAATTTGTTTCCTAAAATCAGAATACAGGAAGCCGTAATCGTGGATCAGCAACAGGATGCTCAACGGTCATAATGACCAAGAAGGGAAGGAAATCTTTGATGATATTCCTTACACGTATAATCTTTTCAGATTAAATAATGATTATCAGAATCATATAATATATTTAATCATTAAATATAATTAGATTGTAATAAGCAAATTTGGAATAATAATTATTCCTTCATCAGCGCAGTAACGCAGAACCGCTTCGCTGTAATGCAGCAAGATATTTCTGAAGCGTAGGAACATACTTCTCAGATTGTTCAGCAATGCATTTCTTACGCATATGTCAGAATAATATCCGAATGCCTTGTCTAATTATGGAAAGACCTCGTAGAAGGTGTCCAGGTACATTAGGACGATTCCAAATCTTTAATTAGGAAGGCAACATTTTGCTATTGTGTTGCCTAATGAAAGGATTTGAAAAATCCATTGTATTTCAAGAAATTTATTTCGAAATAATCCGAAATATATTTCAAAAGGAAATAATATTTCCAAGTTTCCAAAAGGCGTAGCGAAGCAGTATCAACTTGCTGCAGTGTAGTCACGTACAACTCAGGCTTAGCAACACTCTGCTCAACGGTTCGTTGTGCCACAGAAGGAAAGTCCCCAACGGTAACTTCCTTCACCAGATATTTGATTTGATACTTTCTCTTACTACAGCGTAACATTGCTGAAGGATATCAGAGAAATATTTTGTTTCCAAAAATAAACTTGGAAAGCTAATCTCACGATATTTAGTTGCCTAAATATATATAATGAGACCATTAAGCCAAATTAAACTAACTTGGACACTCAGACGAAAAGTCCAAAGTAAAATATAAACATTGAAAAATATGTTTCCATATTTTCAATGTTTATGCGTAATGTCACAGTAACAGCTTACTGTAACGCAGCAATCTGCAGCTGTTACTCGCTGTGGTTCAGCAACACATTTCTCAAACTTATCACTAAGAATACGCGAAGTGTTACAGCGACTAGCTTCTCAAGCTCACAACACATTTCTCAAACTTATCACTAAGAATAAGCGAAGTGTTACAGCGACTAGCTTCTCAAGCTCATCATCAAAACCAAGGCTAACAATAACATTTTCAGATACGGCGATCATTCATATCAAGGAGAACGGCCTTCTCAGACCCAACTATATCCGGATGATTCATCGGAGCAACCTCGCGTACCAGATCCCGTCATTATGCCTTATGTGAGGATGAAATCAACGAGGTGTAAGAGACTTTATTAATGTTTGTAAATATTTATGTATGACTTTACGTATGATATTCTAAGGTTTTATGTACGATATTGTTATACTTTTATAATACGGATTGTTAGATAGTTTAGTTATTGCGTTGTTGAAACATGGTTTCTAATGTAATTCATAAGTGTACATTAATGTCTAAGAGGAGGGCGGGTTTTGAAAACCCGTCCCTTAAGAAGAAAATCACCAAGTATTGGAGAAAATTCTCCAAGTATTAGAGGGGTGGGTTTTGATGGCACGTTTTGAAACCGTGCCCTCATGCCGCATATTGGCTGGTTTTCAAAACCCGCCCCTTCCTATCTTCACAGAGGGCGCGTTTCTTCGACAGTAAAACCGTATTTTAGAAAACTCGAATCGTATTTCATAAATTTTTTTAAAATTAATCGTATTTATGTAGAAAACTCATTGTTTAGAAAAAAAAAATAATACAAATCCTTTCAAATAAAGTGATTGGAAATGAGTAATTCTTTTGCCAATTAAAATGATTGGAAAACTTTTTCAATATAATCAGGAAACTTTTTCTTAGCTCCTCCCCGTCCAAATTAGAAATCTGATTCCGATGCCACTAGATTTCATATACTAAAAAACACACCATGAGTGTGGCGTCTATGTCACGTTTCTTTTATACGTCGTGTCCACGTCCATGTTTTTGTCTAGATGGGAGTTTTCGTGTTCATCGCCTAGTCATCATCTTTTCTAACATGTGGGTCTCTCTCCTAAGCCTTTCGTCCATTTCTTTTTGTCTACACTAAAACTACTACTACTACTACTACTAAAAATAATTTAGGTTATGTTGTACTTTGCCCGGGCGTCTTGTCCTTGCTACATCACAAAATGCAGGGCTTTATTTTTTATGTGCCAAAATTTTTCACCTAATTAATATCGAAAGTTTGTGTTGACTACTTTGAAATAGTAGTAAAGCATAAAAGTTTTAATTTTTTTAAATATTTTTATAGAAATTTTTAACAGAGTAATTTAATTAAAAATAAATTAGTGTTGCCCAACAAAAATGTATCATGACATGACATCGTGAAGTCATTAGAACATGGTAGTTATTTAGTATTGTAATTTAGTTTGGACAAAATCGAAAGTTTTATAATTAAACGAAAATAAAGTTCAAAGTTTCACCCACTATATAAATTATTCCAAAAAAAGTTATACGACCAAACAAGATTTGGGTAATGACCAAAATAACACAAATGCATCAACTTTGGTGGCGTGTTCGGTACGGAAATTGAGTTACAGGGGAGGAGCAAATGAAATGGAGGTTTCTTTATATATATAGCACATTGTTAGTATTTTACGTTTTGTCGTATAGCTTTTAAGAAATATATTTTATGTTTCTAAAAATCTAATTCAATCTCACTTATTAGTACGAAGGAGGGATTTATCTTTTGCTAATCTCTCTGAAACTTGAGATGTGCTTGGTTGGCGGAAAAGTACAGGCGAATTGATGAGCCCGCTCCCCTATCTCATTTGTCGCTTTCTTTGTGTGATCGTGCGTTTGATCACTTCACACTTTTGGGTCCAGACGAATTGGGTTCAAAATTCATTAAAACAAAAATTATTTTAAATGCCAAATTTTTTTTTTTTTTTTGCAATTCTTTTTTAATGATGTCCAAAAAATTTGGAAATGTATTAAATAATGTTTACAATCCATGAGATTTCTCTTTTCCAACGCAGTATTACGACAACAAAAGACGGCATATGAATGTACTGAGAAATAAACAAGAACAATTACAAAACTAGGAAAAATCATGACGACGATTTATGGACATTGTGATTGAGATAGCCTGGCAGACGTGTAATACCATGTGAAATATTATCCTCATTCCCCCTCTTGTTATCCTCTTTGATTTTGTTCATTTAAAATATTTTATGTCCTCATGAACAACCTCCCCCTTATAAATTCTTCTACAACGAACGCAAACAAATAAACTAGAGGAAGAAAAAGAAAAGGAAGTTATTAAATCTATAACGCGGAGGATTACCAGTTTGATTTGAACTATTAGTTCAACTCGGGCAATTAGTTTATCAATCCATGTTGCTTAAGGCTAAACACCCATGCATGGAATCTTTAACTTTCTAACATGTCATTCCACTGTTCTTACATGTAAGCATATGTAACTTACTGTTCTTATATGTAGTGTATAGGATCCTACATGTCGAGATACCATTCTTACAAGTTAAAGTTTTCTACATGTCATTTTATTGTCCCAACAAGTAATTGTCTCAATTCATACATGTCATATCACTGTTTCTACGAGTAATGACCGTGTTGCATACATTATTTTAATTGTTTGAATTTATTTGAGTTTGTCATTTTCATAAGGTAATCCCACATTTAGGCTAACTATAAGTATTATCACGCATCCGAATAACAATGATACATTTAACTATTTCAATATAGCAATTTTTATGGTAACGAAATAGTCCTTAAGTTTGAAATGGCGATGTTCACAAAAGGGCATGAAGAAGTATCGAAGTTTACATTGAATGACAACATACAACCAAGGTGACCATTTTTTTTTCATTAGGAGGATTTTATTGTGTACCATTCATGTTCTTTATACCAATGTCTCACTATGTCACATATCCATAATCACAGTTGCCAGACATGCAATGAATTAGCTGAGGCCGAACACTTGGGTGCATAATGATGTAAACTCAGGCTTCATTGTTTGCAACTCACAAATATGCACTATGCCTAGTAATGGATGGTTGTTTTATCAGGTCATCAATTTCTTCGCAATTATGTGTAATGCAAAGGCCGGTGCTGCAACCAGAAAGACATGATTTCTTACGAGCTGGTTAGGAGTAAGTATACATATTTATTCTTAAGTTTATTCATTTTTTTCGCCAATTGGCAAATACAAATAGTTGTAGGCACTTGCGACTACGAAATACATCGATGAAAAAATGATGTACTTTCGGGTCATGACAGAATACATGTATACGCCATGTATGCTCCATAATTAGGAGTGACATCTAATTGTTTGTAAGTATTTCGTGGAAAAGTGACTTTCATATGTTACTATCTTTTAATGGACAACTTACTTTACTGCTAAATACAAATATACATTCTCGTCTGTGTTTCTAAATCCCTCCGAGTCATAAGATTATCTTGCTTGACATGATTACTCTGCAAGGAGGCGGTATAGCTAGTCGAGGAAGAGCCTCTACACGCACGTCATGTACTTACTATGATGCATATTGCCCGAACAAGGCATACCCACATCAAAGGATGACATTCGGACCTTCAAAGACATGAAGTTTTGCCTTTAAAGCCACTCCTAACCAATCAACTGAAACTAGGAAATGAGTTAGTTCATCTTGTCATAGTACAAGATATATTTGCACCTTTCCCTTAACGCATAATCATTTGTTTATACATTCAAGCTGACTGTAATGTTTTGTGATGAAATTTATATCATGAAAATGATTTTCTGAAGATATTCATTCCTATTTGGGTATGGCATTTTATCGTTACAACGCAGAATTACTCACCTAACCAATCCTACGTATGTCGGTTTGTGGTTTGGCCGTATTTCGCAGGACCATCTGTATTTTGTATTACGCCTCACTTGTGGGAAGGAAATGAGATATGCATTCACCAGCAGTTAGGGGCTCATTGGAGCTCATTGTGCCTGAGATGTTCCACTACATATTCGTAATGATATAAGTACTCATGTAGTTCGGTTTGACGCCTGGATCGGGTTCAATACCTGTACCAGAGACAACATTTTTGAAGCAAACGCCATCGCATGTGAGTGTGAAAGCTAGTAAATATGAATCTTCGAACCAACTGTTTTCCGACTTAAACAATTTTACAAAAATAAATGGTTGGCGACTTCGTAATAACTTTACCTAGGTTAAGCAACAAATAATATTTTATTGGAGCTATCATGGATGGAGAAGGCGACACGAGCTGCTCCGTATCCTTCTGAAAGTTTCTTTTATAGATCATGCTCCGTTTTTTACCCGACGTCTCCTAAGGAACATGGAGACATCGGCGAGGGTCTGGGCAGGCCCGATTAGGAATCGAGGGTCTACCTCGATCTCCTCCGCAATATCCTGACGCTTGAGTGGAGGCGCGGACTGGAGGGCACCGAGTGAGTGGACCTTTATCCTCGTGTTGTCCGAAACGTAAACACGCGCGAAGGGTCGATGACGGGCATATATATGATTAAAGAAACATTCAAATTATCAGGTTATATTATTTTAAAATTAATTCTGTCAATTCTTTAATATTTTTTTTTTGTCTTCTTGATTTTAATTTTATGTTTATATAGAATAGAATTTTTATTTTACTATTTATTCATGGGTACCCGAAAACCTACATGGAACTGATCATATAGAATGAAACCCATAAACCTCTGGTAGGTAGGTTTCCGTTTCTTAGACGAGAACCGCACTAATTTTGTTTCCTGACTTGAAAGCGCTTCTTCATTTCCGAAAAGACCTGGCAATTCTCGTCGAGGTCTGCATCACCTTGGAATCGATTCTGTACCCGAAGCTTGCTAGCCAGCTCGGCTTCCCTGTTTGGAGGAATATGTAACCCAAGGAAATTCCCAGCACCAGTCCAGGCCCATAACCAATCAAAGCGGCTTTCCACCACCACGTCCTCCAGTCTCCTCCATCTTCATGACTACTTCCTCCGTCAGGCGACTGCGTTGGTCGTTCGCCGCAGAGTTTTGACAGGGGAAACCCACATAATTCAGGGTTACCTTCGAACGAGCTGTTAGTGAACGTGTTGAACTGTCTTCCGCTGGGGATTTCTCCCACGAGCCTGTTCTCCGAGAGGTTTAGGTAACTAAGGGACGTCAGATCCAACAGCTGCTTAGGTATTGCCCCATCCAGCTTGTTCACCGAGAGGTCTAGCCATTCGAGATTATTCAAGTCACCGAGAGACGAAGGGATGCTTCCCGTTAGGCCGTTACGAGAGAGGTTGAGCCCTTTAAGGGATTTCAGGTTCCCTAATTCCACAGGAACTGGACCCTGGAAATTGTTCATTGACAGGTCCAGAGACGTGAAGATCAAGAGGATTCTCACCAGTTCGACATCCAACCCTTTCATCCGAACCGTCACCGAATCCCGATAAGTCTGACCCCTTCTCATTTGCTCCAGATAGGATGTTTCTCGTTTGCCGTTCAACATGGCTTTCAGGTTCATAATGTAATCTCTCGGAAGGAAACCAGAGAAATCGTTATTGGAGAGATCCAGGATCCTTAGCTTGGAAAAGGGATTGAGACCCCCAGAACTGTTCACAGTCCCATGAAACTTGTTTGATCTCAAAATCAGGACCTTCAACTCCGGCAAAGTGTCCAACCAGTTCGGGAATGACCCCTCGATGCTATTTCCGCTGAGATCTAGGACTTCTAACATCTTACAATTCTCCAAAGAATGAGGCAAAGAGCCTTCAAACCTGTTCTGACTCAAGTCGAGGGTCCTCATGATGTTTCCCGGTCCGAAGACCTCCGGGATGACACCACCAATGTCATTCATACGAATATTGAGAACCGATAGGTTTGGTTGGAGGTTTATCAAGCATTCAGGTAAGGTTCCGGTCAAGCTGTTGTTTGACAAGTCGAGGGCAATAAGATCGGAAGCCGAGCATATCTGAGACGGGATATTTCCAATAAACCTGTTGTCCGAGGCCGTGAAGTAATAAATCCCCAGCGGAGGCAGAGGGAGTGTGCCGTTAAAGGAATTGCTGGATATGTCGATGTACGCTGTCTCTGAATTTCGGAAATACTCCGTTGGCCACGATCCTTCGAAGCTATTGCTGGAAATGTCCAGAGAGAAGAGGTACTGGAAGGGGATTCCATCGGTGGAACGGGTAATTGGGCCGTAAAGCTTGTTCGCTCGCAAAACGAGGGACCTCGCCCTGGTTTTCTCGAACCATGATGGGAATACGTCCTTCAAGCCATTGTTGCTGACGTCAAGCCAAAGAAGGGACGTACAATTTGACAAAGACCGGGGTATTTCGCCATTGAAGTAGTTATGCCCAAGGTCGATGTTCACCAAACTGGTGGAATTTCCCAAACAACTTGGAATAGTGCCAGATATATCATTGTGAGATAGATCCAGATACCAGAGAGAAGTTAGCCCGCAGAAGGCGTGTGGAATCGTCATGGTGAAATTATTGTATGAGGCATCGAAATACCATGTCTGTGGTGGAGGTACGGGTGCAGATCCCCTGAACTGGTTGCCGTTGATGTTGATAGATCCAAGATTTGGCCACGGAAATTGAATCAAGCCTTCAATGCCATTATTGGAAAGATCAAGGATCTGCAATGTGTCCCGACTAACATTCCAGAACCAGCTTGGGATCCCACCCTTTATCATATTCCCATCGATGACCAACTTCGTTAGTCTATCGAGTGAACGCATGAAGTATGGAAAGCTCGTCAAGTTCGCAGATGATAAGATTAATTCCTCGAGCTTCGGGAAAGAGATGACACCACTTTCAGGGGACTGATATATTTCCTGTGAGAGCATGAGGATCTCAAGATCCACCATCCTCGAAAATAATCTGAAATCTAGTTTGCCGCTAAATTGATTGTCGAGGAGCTTCAGGCTCTTCATTCTGGTAAGGTTACCGAGTGACATCGGCACAGCCCTTGTGAAGCTGCAATTGATAAGATGAAGATCTGTCAGGTTTTCCAAAGTGCCAATCGAATCAGGCAACTTTCCCCCAAAGCCAGTGTTGCTGAGATCCAAGAACTCGAGAGGGTTAGCCCAGTGAGATGAGGGAAAAGCACCGGTGAGGCCTTCATTGAATGAGAAATCGAGATGCTTTAGGTTTGGCAAGTGGAAAATGCTTTCTGGAAACTCCCCTTCCAGGTTACACGACGGAGCTGTCAGACGGGCTATGTCGGACGACAAGTACATGAAGGAACTTGCTCTGGCTGTAGACATGTCCACGAAATCAAGAAGAAGCTCCGTCAGGTCAGTTAGGTTCCGAGCGATCCCTTCCAAAGTGGGGTTGTCTAGCCTCAACCGGGATGACTTAAAGAGCACGTCGTTGAAGGCGAGGCTGAGGGACCTCAACTTGGTGAGATGAGATAGTTCGGTAGGAACAAGACCGGAAAAGTTTCCCCCTGAGAGATCGAGGCGAGTCAATTCCTCAAGATTGCTTATCTCGGGAGGAATCGGGGAGCCGAGGAAGTCGTTGCTCGAAAGGTTGAGCGTTCGCAAATGGCGAAGCCGAAAGAGGGAGCTGCCGGGACGGAGGGTGCCCAGAAGCCAACTACACTTCAAGTCGAGCTCGACGACATAACCGGTAGCATCATCACAGGTGACCCCATCCCACAAACAACAATCGACGCTCCGGTTCCAGGACGCCGTCTTAGGACGAGAACCGGCCAAGGCCGTTGTGTCGCAGCTCGAGTAACGCACTAGCCCGTCGACAATGAAGGAGTTGCTGAACCCTAGCAGTGCGTCGGCCTGATCGGGAGGGCAGGGCCGTGGTGCTGACGTGCATGGGGGTAGTCGGGTCAGGGATAACACTAGGAAGATCGAGAAGGGGATAATTCCTTGGGACGCCATGCTTGTAGCGAACAGGTGCGATTTTGGGATAGTTTGATGAAACTCGAAACATAAATAAAATACATGGAAAACTGACAAAAAGGGGTATAAATTAAAAACAATATTCGTTATAAAGAATGCACATAGATAATGAAGGAAGGACCAGGTCCAGTCAACGATAGACATTGGCCTTCCATAACGACGTCGTGTTCCTGAGGTCGGATATTTATTTCCTTTTCATTGATTGAGGGCTGTGTCCAAAAAGTCTTGGTCAACCTCGTATTCATGCAAAGTAAGAGAAAAAATCATCAGTGGTAAAAATCATGATACGTCATCCTGATCGCCCCCACCTAAAAGGCAATAAAAACTAAATGGTCACCCAGTTTATTAATATCGTTTAAAAAATTTTAATAAATTTTACTAAAAATGGACTATTTTTAGTAAAAAGACGTAAAATTAGTAAAAAAATAATAAATTTTACTAAAAAGTTCATTTTTTTAGTAAAAATGTGTCAAAGTTAGTAAAAAAATATGTAAATTTTACTAATTTTGTACTGTTCAATTATTTGAAATTTTACTAAATTTTCGTTGACTTTACTAAAAACCACTATTTTAGTAACGTAGAACTTAGTAAAAAAAAGTAGTTTTACTACTTTTAGTAAAAAAAGTAGTTTGTCTTCTTCTTAATGATTGTTTTGTTTATTTTGTGAATTTCATTGTTTCTTTCGGTAATTCTTGTATTATAAGCTCGACAGACCGGGCCGCCGTATTCACGTCCGTTGAGCCTATGGAGGAGAACGAAGTCCAGAAGAAAGAGTAAATCCATGAGCTCATGAGATAAGTCCAGTCCCAGCCTTGAGAGGAAAAGACAGGGGATGTTATTAGAATTGCTGGGGTTAGTTTTGGCGGAAGGAATGATTGATTGCGGCTAACAATTTATTGTTGTGGTTTGTTAGAATCATCTGTCATAAGGACATCATACTATAAATGTAATTGTGTAACGATTGTTTTCAGTTAACCAAAAAAAATATCAGCCCTTCTTCTTCTTCTTCTTCCACCTCTTCCTTCTTCCTTTGTTCTTTACCTGTTCTCGTCTAGTTCTTTTGTGATAAACTTTACTTGGGTGTAATATGCTTCATGGTATTAGAGCCCCACGCTTAACTACGTTGATCGATCCTGCTTCTACAATATGGCTGAAGTTCTTATTTCACCTTCACCGAATTTCTCTGCTCATATGGTTGGTCAGACAACACATGTCTTCTCTTCTTCTTTAGGTTTAATAACAAAAGGGGTTCTTCTCAAATTCTTTTCCCATCAAAATCCTTTCAAGTTTTTTCTCGTCAACCTTAAAACTCGAGGATGGTTACTATACTCTGTGGAAGGGGCAAGTCCTCACAACTATCATTGCTGGAGGCTATGGGGACTTTATTTATGGTACGACTATTCCTCCTCGGATGTTTCTTGATACATAATCACAAGTGATGAATCCTGAATTTAAGGTATGGCAATGGACTGACAAGTCCGTCATGAGATTTTTGTTTTCTTCATTATCTTCAGACTTCTTAGCTAGGTTGTGTGTTGCAACTCATCACATGAGGTTTGGGAGAGTCTTCGACAACGTTTTGAGTCCACATCTATTACCAGAGTTATAAACCTACATATGCAGATGCAGCAGGTAAAGAAAAAAGGTAAGACCATGCAACAATATCTGAATCTGGTGAAAATGTATTCTGACCAGTTGAGTGCAATTGGAGAGACGGTGCAATATAAAGATTATACGTGGTACTTGCTCGAAGGTATGCCAGCTGAGTATGATTCTGTAGTGACAACAATTTACAATAGACCAGACTAAACGACGATAGAAGAGATACATAATCTGTTGTTGAACTTTGATATTCGGTTGGAGAAGAGGCACAATTCAGTCTTCTTCTTGCCTCAAGTACAATTTTCCTCTTTTTCACTAGGTGAAGGAACAATTTGGCCAATGAATCCGTCCTATCAAGACTCCTATTCGTCACCATGTCTACTATCCAAATCACCAGGACGTTCCTAAGCCTACCCAGTTCTAGCCTCCAGCACATACTAGAGACCCATATCACCAAAAACAAATTCAAGACCATACACACAAACTTCATTCTATCAACACCCTAGTATTCTGGACAAACCTCCATCATGACCAGTTATCAATTCTAGTCATTGGATATGAGGTGAGAGACCATTTTCTAGACTTAAGCCTTGATGCACTCATCATGTCACACCAGTTTTAAATGACTTCCAAAATGCCTCTCCATATAAGGGTATGTCTTCTATTATTGTTGGGAATGGACAACATTTGCAAATTACTCATACTGGTAGTAAACAGTTTACAGCTAGCTGCATCCCCTACTACTCCATTACTTTTAGATCACATTTTGCATACCCCTACTCTTTCTCAGCGACTTATTAGTGTTTAGAATCTTTATCGTGATAATAATGTCACAATTGAGTTTCATACTAACGGTTCCATTTTAAATGAATATCCTCCATCGACGATAAGGCTTCGGATTTTGAAAATATCGGAGTCGCCACTAACTTATTTTAAGTTCAAGTTAGAAAAACTATAGAGATTCGTTAAGGTTCGGGAATTAAGAATTACTAAATCGCATGCATCACAAAGAAAAGGGAGGCCTTTATCGTGTGTTTCCAATGTCCGATTTTATTTACGCTCGATTTTAGAAAAGAAGTTGAATGATAAAAAAATTCTTGAGCTTAATAATACTTAAAATGTCTACATGAATCATTTTTAGAAAATATTTCTTAAAAGTTAATTTTGGGCAAAATACAAGCAACATAGATTGATTAATGCCCTTAACAGTTTCTAAGCAAAAAATAAATAAATTCATGTTGTACCATTTCTCGCTCTCTATAGAACGCTCCCGTTAGCGTCTGTAGCTCACGATGGTATTTTAAAATAGGTTGACAGCGAACCTGGCGAGTCGCTGATGTCGTAACGTTGGTGAGTGCGAAGCCATCTTCAGAGGGTCTTGATATTCGAGAATCCAAATAATCCCTCGAATACACATAACCTCGGTTGTCTTGAATGCGTTGAGTGGGGTGCGTGCCTTGGTTGTTTTCAAGGCACACCCGCGAAATACCTGCATAAGTACCGAATAAACGAAGTAAACTGTTCGAAAATAGTTTGAAACGGGATTAATTATAACATTGTAGGAGTTATTTTAATGAAAGAGAACTTGCAATGAACCCCATGTATGCAACTATAATTATCGACCGGTAACAATTAAAACCACCGTATGTTATAAGTCAATTGAGAAGAAATAAATTAAAAAGTGGTTGAAAACATTTTTTAAGAAAATAAAATTTGAAAGTATAGAATTATTTCTTTTTAGTGACAAACCACAACAGATTATAAACATCATGTGGGAAATTAAATTAAAATATAAAACAAATAAAAAAATGAAAATAAAAGAAATAAAAGCATGATAATGGGTCCCAAAGCAACAAAAAGATGTTTTGTTTTTTTTTAATTGCAAAAATAATAATAATAAAATAAAAATTGGATCCAGACTTGGGGAAGTCTACCCACAATTGTTAAAATTAATAAACTAAATAATAGTAGAGACAGAACAAAGCAAAGCCAACCCACGTTTCGATTAAAACAAAAAGAATTAGAGAGGTGAAACGGGACTAACCAAGGGGAAATCTGTTTGAGTTCTCGAAGATCCATTTGTCCAATGACCCATTCGGCATATATTCATAAACAAGCAGCCGATGAGATTTCTCGGCACAAAATCCAATTAACTTTACTAGGCAGAGGTGATGAATGCTCCCGATCGTTCCAACTTCATTGTGAAAGGATTCGTTCATATGCCTGGAATCATCGAGCCGTTTAACAGCGACCATTGTTCCATCGCGCAGAGTACTTCTGAACACAGCACCAAACCCGCCTTCCCCAAGCTTCTGGCTGAAATCATCAGTGATGTATTTCAAGTCGGCATACGAGAATCTGATAGGCATCTCAGACACCACTTCAACGTATTCTTCCTCTGTCTCTTCATTTGAGCGCATGTTCCTCCACACGGAAAGCAGCGCAGCGGAGATAAGGAGCACAAAAGCAATGACGACTCAAGGGCTGGCTCGTTTGGTTTTCTGCAGAATCTGCATTGCGGCTTCCTTCCGTGCCTTTTCCTTTGTGTCTCCTTCGGTGAGATCGAAGGGTACACTGCCAACGAAGACGTAAGCTGAGTCCTTGTACTTGGCGTGCCAAAGTTTCCTCCGAAATGCCGAGTGCTGCCTCCCTCGAGTTAATCTTCTGGATTCGCTTCACCAACGTCAACGGATTCATGGTCACAAACTACCCCCACCCCCAGTCGAAACCAAAATCACCAAAACCGCTGCCGATCGATCGAACGATCTGATCGTCTTCGCATCACTTCTCCGCCTTCGATTGATTCGACCATGCTCGGTCATGGAAACTCAGACCCTGGGAATCATTCAGGCAAAGCAAAGCTACCATCGCCATATAGTTGACCAACATATCATCAGAACCGCCACTTAACCTCGGATCTTTCGCCGTGTCTCCATTCTTAATGGCGAGCAAAGCCCAGTCCATCAAATCCGCATCCTCAGAGGAAAAACGACAGCCTCTTTTCCCATTTATGATTTCCAGGAGGAGGATCCCATAGTCATGGACGTCAACAGCGAGGGAATTGTCTCGTTGCAGTGCTTGCCAGGATCTTTTCTTGTGACTGCTTCTTACGGAGCTGTTGGATCTGTCAAATGGGGATGGTCGTCTCTCACGAACCTGGCGTTTCTGAAGTTTGCGAGCTTGGCAACGACGGAAGATGACAAGTGGGTGTAGGAAGTGCTCGAAGAGCCACGCGTGTAGGATGTTCACGGACCGCTCCGGCAGGCCACGCTGGGGCCTCCATGCCTCTTGTTCCATCATCCCCATCTGATGGTATGCTCTCTGCTGACGGAGGCTCTGGTTAAGCAGCTTGAGCCTCGACGTCTCCCCCTTGGTCAGCCCGCAGTTCCCGGTGAGCTGCTGGAACGCGAGGACAACCTGTTCTCAAAGGAGGTCTGCGACATTCGACGGCAGCTCCTCGACCACCACGTTGTCGAACCTCTGGATAACGGACAACATTCTCTCATCATCCTTGGTGACAAAGTTTATCGCCACGCCCTTGCTCCCGAAACGCCCGCTTCGTCCGATACGATGGAGGTAGTTCTCTGGCTGAATCGGCAAATCATAGTTTATGACCAGGAAAACCAGCTGGACATCGATGCCGCGAGCCAGGAGGTCGGTGGTGATGAGGACCCTAGAGGATCCCGAACGGAACTCCCTCATGATGATGTCTCGGGTGTTCTGGTCCATGTCCCCGTGGGTGGCTGTTTTTGGACAAATACATGGGACAGCAGGTGATGGCGGCAATAACATGGAGAGTGACATCCGCGCTTCATCGAGCATTCAATTCAATCGAAGTGCACATTGCAATGCCGGGCTTGTCGGCTGGAAAGAGACCTCTCCATCCAAACCCGGGTGGGATTTATGAGATTTGGTGGCAACCGTTCCCGTGAAGCCCTCCTGGAATTAGAAGTAGAAACTATCCAATCCAATCCAATGCCTTGCTTTCCACTCCTTGCATGATCCTATCCTAATAATTTAGAGAATTGTCGTGAACCTGGTTGTGGAAGAAAGAAAAAAAAAATCAAAGTAGAGAAATTCACCTGATTATACATAAGTAAAGGAAAGAATTTACCGGATTGTCGGGTAGCATAAGTCGCGGACGGAATCGTCGAGCGTCTGCATTCTAGGAGAGACGAGTCGGGGGTCGTGTCGATGGATGTAGGGAGCTCGGCCGGCTAAAATATAACCTGATGTAATTTCTAACGAGAAAATCAAGAAGAGAATGCTCCATTGACGACGAAGCCTTCGTTTTTTCTTTCCCTTCTCTCCGTGCTTGTTTCTCCGTCCCTATATGAGTGTCTCGGGTCTAGCTATCTATAGGGAATGGGTATTATTATTTTTAATTAGATTTTTTATGATTTTGTGGGATTTTAGTGATTTTCGATGATTTTTATGATTTTCGATGATTTTGGATGATTTCTATGATTTTCGATGATTTTCATTTTTTTTTATTTTTTTTGTGATTTTTGTAGAAAAAAAAATTGGGTTATAACAAAGACAAATCACACTCTCCACCACGGTCCACTCCATCAAGGTCTCTACAAGCTCCTTCGCTCAAGTCTGAGACTATCTAGAGCGTTTACCTCCCTCAACTCCCCATCTGTCAAGTCATCTTGCCACTGCTTTTCCCATCACCAAACATACAACTGACTACAACTTCTAACACTGCGGACTGGGTCATTCCAGGAGAGAAATGCAAAATTTAACTTTACCTTTCAGCAAGCAAACAATGTCAAATACTTTACAGTTGTGTCATGCTTGTGTGATGAGTAACATCATAAAAATCCTTTCCTTTGTCTAAACCTCAATCACACTCTCCTTTTCAACTTATATATGTTGATTAATGGGGTCCTTCCCCAGTGTAGTCCATTATAAGAGCTCGTTATTTCTTGCTTCTTTTGATGATGCCACGCGTTTCACCTGGATATGCTTCTTAAGAGAGAAATTCCATACCTTATCTTCCTTCCTTCAGTTTCAGAAACTGATTCAAACTCAATTTAATTTACCTATCAAAGTTGTCCGTTCAAATTAGGGAGGAGAATTTAGAGCTTTCCAAATCATTTTCTCATCCATGGAATTGTACATCAGGTATCTTGTCCATTTACACCACAACAAAATGGTCAAGTGGAGAGGAAAAAAAGACGTGGTGGAAGTAGGTTTGAATATATTGTTTCATCCTAATGTTCCTCTCTCATTCTGGCCATTTGCGTTCCATGAAGCAGTCCACCTTATCAATATGTTACCTACTAGAGTTCTTCACTCTAAATCACCTTTTGAACAGCTTTTTCATAACAAACCGCATTACTCCTTGCTTAGGATATTTGGTTGTCAATGTTTTCCATTACTAAGACCTTACAACTCTCATAAATTACAACCTAGATATCCTCCTCATGTACTGTTGGATAGAAGTTTTTTCCGTAAAGGATATGTGTGCTATGATCCTTCGTCATAGAAAACTTTTATCTCACGACACATGCTCTTTGATGAAACTGTATTTCCCTTTAAATCTCTGACTACAAGTAAATCTTCCTCTCCATCTGCTCCAGGTCCTTCTTTTGTCCTTAATGTTGTCCTACCAATTCTAGTTCCAATTCTCAATACACCACATCTGCATATTTCCACTCCTCTCCAGTTCAGTACATATGTCTAATTTCCTCACAGGTACCACATGAGTCTGCTGCAGATAATTCTCAGCCTATCTCAACTATTCAGTAGGCATACAACTTACAGAGGCAACCCTGTCCTGTTCCTACTCACCCTATGGTCACCAGAGCCAAGACTGGTATCTTCAACCCTAAACTACTTCTCACCATGACCTCCCCTACTGCTTCTATACCATCTGCCCTTCCACCACACGACTTTTCCCATTTATCTCCCTTAATTCCATCAGAATTGGCGAACTTGGCTGAGGTGTAGTTTGCACCTGTCTGGAAAGCAACTATGGAGATGAAATTTGAGGCTTTAAGGAGAAATGATACGTGGGAGCTAAATCCTTATACTAGGACTGAGAAGGTAATTGGCTGCAAGTGGGTTCTTAAGGTGAAATTACAGTCTAATTGAGCCTTGGAGAGATGTAAAGTACGCTTAGTGGCGAAAGGGTTCCATCAAATCCCGGGATTGGATTATAGAGAAAATTTTAGCCCTATGGTTAAGCATCAAACCATCAGGGTTGTTCTATGTCTGGCTATCTCGTGTGGATGGAAGCTCACTCAGCTTGATGTTCACAATGCTTTTCTCAATGGTGATCTCCATGAGACTATTTTTATGCACCAACCTCCCGGTTTGACGAATCCTCTGTTTTCTAATCACATTTGTACCAAGCACTCTATGGACTCAAACGGAGTCCGAGAGCTTGGTATTTGAAGTTGAGTAGCTGCTTGTTTGATTGGGGATTCAAAAACTCAGCATCTGATGCATCGGTGTTGTATAAACATACAACAGTCGGGGTTGCGATTCTTTTAGTGTATGTGGATGACATCATTGTGACTGGATCCGATGTCTCTACCATCAATGATCTTTTACCTACCTTGAATAAGAAGTTTCCGTTAAAGGATTTGGGGGATCTCTCTTATTTTCTTGATTTCCAAGTGGTGCGACAAGACTTTATGCTCAACTTGTGCCAAGAAAAATATGTTAAAGACCTCTTGAACAAGGCAAGCACGAGTACTTGCAAACATGTTTTCTCTTAGATGGCCACAACTGGTTCATTATCAAAGTATGCAGGTGAACCTTTGGTTGATCCTTTGTTTTACATGAGTTTGGTTGGTGTGCTTCAATATTGTACAAATTCTCGCCCAGATATAAGTTATGCCGTCAATAAAGCATGCCAATTCCTTCAACAACCTTCATATACTCATCTAACATCAATAAAAAGGTTACTTTGATTTTGAGCGAGACCAGCACTCATGGCTTAAATATCACCGCCAGTGATTCCTTTCAAATATTATGTTACACAGATGCGTATTGGGCGAGCTGTCCTGGCACATTCCTAGGTTCAAATTTGATCTCATAGTCCTCATAGAAACAAAAGGTAGTTGCACGTTCCAGTACTAAAGCTGAGTATCGGGCTCTTGTGAATGGTGTTGCTGAGGTCATTTGGTTGTAGAAACTTCAAACTGAACTCCGGGTGTCTTCTCACCAACTTCCAATTTTATAATGTGATAACCATAGTGCCATTCAATTTGCAGCCAATCCATTTCTTCATGCTCGTGCTAAACATGTGGAAATTGACTATCACTTTATTCGGGAAAAGGTGATGGATGGCTCTCTGATGGTTCGACATGTTGGTTCTGTTGATTAGTTGTTTGATCCTCTGACAAAGGTCATTCATGTTCATCGTTTCATCAAACTTCGAGGACAGCTAATTATTTTTAGTAGACCGTGTCAGGAGGGTTTGTTTTTCAGAGGGGGTGATGGTGAAAATAACGAAGAAAACTGAGTATGAAGGAGAGGATGATGGTGATGATGATGATCTATTGTCTGATGAGAATGAGGCAGGAACAGAAAGGGGAGGAGAAGATACATGGGGTAATTTTGAGGTGGAGTGTTGAGCCTATGGAGGAGAAAGAAGTCCAAAAAGGAAGAGTAGAGCCATGAGCCCATGAGATGAAGTCCAGTCCCAGCCTTGAGAGGAAACGACAAAGGAGGTTATTAGAAGTGCTGAGTAGTTTTGGCATGTTGAGATTGTGATTGATTACAGTTAACAATTTACTGCTGTGATTTGTTGGAATCATCGGTCAAAAGAATATCGTATTATCAATGTAATTGTGTGACGATTGTTTTTAGTTAATGAAAAATGTCATCCCTTCTTCATCTTCCTCCCCTTCTTCCTAGAGGGTCTCCTTGCATTCTAGTCCGCTTTTCTTCTCATTCATCCCGAATTCCATGGTGGCGTAGGTGAAAATTCCCACAACTTTTGGGCTCATCCCGCACCCTTTTGAAAATGCATGATTGGCAGCCCAACGATCCCTCCACGTTCAAAAGAAAAGGAAAATCGTAGTATAAATAAATGAGTTATATATTATTTGTAATTATTTTATTAAGTTATGGATGACAAAGAAAGAAACTATTAGGAGAATGTTTTTAACTTATGATTTATGATAAAAGATTTTCGAGCAAATTTATTATCAGCAGAATGTGGTCCTCAGGAACACCTATCTTTCTGGAGTTTGAAGCGATTTAGCGCCTACAACGTGAGTACGTAAGTACAAACACACTTGCTGATGTTGGCAAAAAGCCCTTATACGAATGGTGTATCAACTTTGTATTTCCTTAATTCCAGTGAGGAAGAAGAGGGTCATCGAGATCTCGCAACTCAATGAAGTCGTCCTTCAAGCAGATGTCAGGTTCGAACAGGTTTTCTCTGGCGGCCGGGAAGGTGTGGTGGTCTGTGAGATGATGATAGGTATCCAAGGGGAACACCAACCTATTTCGCAAAAATTCAAGATCCTGGAGATTAGGGCGATTCTTACATGAAATAAGTCATTGCCGACTACTTGAAGATTGTAAAAAGGATGTCTTTGTAAATAACAAGAAAAGTCCATGTGAGTAATTGTCGTTTGTGGCCGACCCGAGCGACACTGTTGAAAGGATTGCCATATAGCAAACCCAATCCCACATCGGATAGAAAAAAGAGTTCGGCCTAGTATATATAGCCTAGCGGGCTATTCCCTCTACAGTCAATTGGTTTTAGAGTGGAACCTGCTGGGCTTGTATGCTAGGCCTGGCATATGGGCCGGTTCGATATTCTAACATGGTATCAGAGCCCGTTTAAGCCCAAGTAAAACCGATGATGGCCCCCTTGCCCGTTTACGGTGCAACTCAAAAAGGGTGCCCGTGTGTGGTCCAGTTCAACCCATAAAGGGTGCCAGCTGGTGGGCCTGTATGTGGGTCGTGTGTTGTGTGGTTCGGTTCAACCCAAAAAGGGTGTCGGCTTGTGAGCCCGTATGTGGGCTTGGATTTGAGGTGGCGTGTTAAAAGGGTTTAACCCAATCTCACATCGATAGAGAAAAGAGTCCGCCCTAGTATATATAGCCTAGCGGACTACTCCCTCAACAGCCAATTGGTTTTAGAGTGGAACCCATTAGGCTTGTAAGCTGGGCTCGGCATATGGGCCGGTCCGATATTCTAACAGACGCGCATGCCTCCTGATCAGCGAATTGATACCAATGATTTGGCTGGGCTCATGGCTGAATTTTGGAATCGGACCCCCACTCTCTAAACCGACTGACGGGCAGCGAATCCAAGGGAGGATATTGGTGTCTTGTCACTACCGGCGGATAAATGAAAGTGTTTGATTTTTGGTGTCAGACCACATAATGTTGTGTGAAGTTCTTAACTAAAGTATTGAACTTACTTCCACCGACTTACAATTGATAAGTGAAGATGCTTGGCATGTAATTGCGTTTGGCCCCATTTACGTCTCAAACAAGCACGGTAAATCATTCAGTACTGCTCTTTTGCAAATATAGCTAAGATTAAAATTGTTCAATTAGCAAAACCTTAAGAATAATTGCAAGTTAAAAATATATATGCACTCACACACGATGGTTCTGTCGGTATTGTTCGAGGGTTCTTTGTTGGATCGTTTATGTACACTAAGAGGGGGGTGAATTAGTGTTTATCACTTTTTCGCCCTTTCTCGGTGTAAGCGGAAGCGTACTGTATCACAGCAGAGCGTTTCTCAGAATGAGAAATACCTTACCATAACTATTACGATTTTGTCGAGTAGGTTTTCGTACGAGTGTTGCGCGATCATAATGGACACAGTGATTTATAGTGGTTCGGCCTTAATTGACCTACGTCCACTTTCCACCAACAAGGTGATTCCACTATATAAAATAATGGGTGCAAAAAGCCCTTGCACTAGGCGTATGTTCCTCTCACAAACTGAGATTTAGAATCCCGTACAATAGATGATCACTCCTGGCAACGGTCAGCTCCTCACACAGTGGACGTCTTCTCGTTTCCAGCAGAATGATGCTTATCCTCAGCAGTTGGTAGCTCAATGGATTCCACACAGCTCGTTGTCACTTAATATAATCCTGACTTATCAAAGAACACAGACAACGTTATGTTAGAGTATAAATCCTCACAGATAATTCCTTACGGTGAAGAATGTATTCTCAGAGAGCAGCTCGTTTCTGCTTCACAGCGAAGGATTGCTTCAGCACTTTATCGTTCAGCAGAGGATTTCCACACAGATCTTGTCTCTCCTTAAGATAAGCCTGCACTTGCTTAAGAGACAGCCACAAAGTTGAACCACAAAGATCACGAAGATAGGAACCACAAAGATCACAAAGAAAACCACAAAGCCACTTAGAAGGTATTCGTCCTACACTCAGTTCGGACGTGCACGGTTACCACAGCCGTGACTCACTGCACTGCACACCCAGGGCCTAGGGTGGAATTTTCCGATCCGTTGGCTTCCACGCAACCTGCTTTACTAACCCTCTGTATCAGGCGTTCAAGACTTCTGCACAGCACCCCTGTGCTCGGGAGGAACTCTTTCCACTCCGGCGGCGTTCCCACCTCCTGCTCTACCCTGCAGGCACGAGACTTCTGGCGCGCACCCGCAAGTGCGTGTCTAACTGCTCAAACTTCGTAGGCTCGAGACTACCCTGCGAAAAGACACGACAAGAACGGCTTCTTGCCAATGGGTCAGCAACCGGTTACTGAATTCAGAGCAGGTATTCACTTTGCTTCCCTCAAACGATTCGCCGGCTGCTCGTTGAACGCACCGAGGACACCTAGTCCCTCTCAGACGATTCAAGGGATCTGACCTCAGCCCCTTGACACTCTCACACGCAGCTTGCAAGAGAAAGAACCAGGAGACACTTAGCACCTTCCGCTCTCCGTCGACGCACAAAGCTCACACAGACCACACAGACCACACAGACGCACAAAGACCACACAGATGCACAAAGGCTTAGAGAAAATGTCGTCCTTGGTCTGATTATAACGGAGAAAGAAGCATAAGGGACGTCCAGGCAATCTTCGAGATTTGTTGCCAAAACTGGCAGCGAGGACACAGCAACGATCTGCTCAACGTTCGCTGTCCCATAGAAGGAAAGATCCAACGGTCACTTCCTTCAATCGTATCAATTAGGTAATTTATTTCCAACAATCTATATTATCTAATCATATCTTATTTAATCGATTGTGATGATCAAATATATTTAATTTGATATTTTCTCCCATTACAGCGAGACGTTGCTGCAGGGAATCAGAAGGATATTTTGTTTCCAAAAATAACAATTGGAAAGATAATCCCAATATATATATTGTTGCCTAAGTGCTTAAGATAAGATCATTAGGCTACGTTAAATAAACCTAGACACTCAGAATAATTTATCTGAGATAGATTAAAATAAATCTTAGAATAAATCGTGATTATTAAAAATATGTTTCCATATTTTCAATTTCTATGCGTAATATCACAGTAACAGTGTACTGGAACGCAGTAATATATAGCGATTACTAGCTGTGGTTCAGCAACGCATTGCTTAAGCTCATCACTAAGAATGAACACATAACTTGTGAAACATTACTACTGACCACCAGTAACATGTCGCTTACCACCAGTAACATGTCGCTTAAGTTCATCATCAAAACCAGGTTAACATTCTTAACTTATGAAGTCATTCTCAAGGTGTTTCTTAGCCGAAACGTGTTGAGTATTTGGGAGACAAAAAAAACTACCTTATCTCCCTCCATTTGGAACCTCTAAAACATTGGGCATCAATTTCATTCGGTTCCCGGTTGGAAGATACTAATTTCAAGTGGGAGTGAACTTAACTCACACTATAATAAGTTTCGTCGTATATTTTTACCAAATAGTAGAGTTTTTTTGGTACACCCATCGGAAGAGTTTGGTAACGTGCCTTTGGGCATAGTAAACTGTTAGTACATTTTTACTAAATTTCTTATCAGTAAATAATTAGTAATTTAAAAGACGGTATAATTTACTAATTTCTACCGTAAAAACTTAGTAAATCGTGAGATGGTTGAACAGTATGAGCTGAGTAATGTCAAGAACATTTTTACTATACGACACTAAAATATCTTAGTTATTTACTATATGGTACTAAAAGATGTTAGTAAGCCGATACTGTTCAACCATCTCACGATTTACTAAGTTCATGAACCCTTGACTAAACCCGACACCATCTTAACATATTACTAACATTTTTTAGTAACTCGTATAGTACCGTATAGTAAATTACTAACATTTTTTTATAAACGTACAATAAATTACTAGTATTTTTTAATACCCGACAATAAAAATGTATCAACACATTACTAAGCTCATACAACTCAAACATCTCCCCAATTACTAAGTTAATGGGCCCTTTACTGTATAAATTTGTAAATTTTACTGTTTGTTAAAGTACTAATCAATCAGAAATTTAGTAAAAATGTACTAACAATTTACTATGTCCTAAGGCCCATTACCAACAATGTACTAAAAAACTCTACTGTATAGTAAAAGTTTACTAAAAATCGAAGAAATTTAGCAAGGTGAGAGTGATAACCTCGAACAGATATCACCGATTCAAAAAAAAATAGAGTTTAAAAAATTTACCTAATCTATTTGATAACTTATCATCTGATATCGGTTTTGACCGTTTGCATGTTCTAGCCAGACCCCGATGGCTACCCCCACGAGTTCCACATTAAAATTAGAAAATTCTTATGAATTCATCCATTCAATGCCTCCACCACCCCGTGGAGACGCAAAACTGAAATCCTAAGTAAAAGATTTGACCCCTCCAACTTGAGTTAAAGCAAAATTTTAAAAGTCCCAGAAACCACATATATTACCCATTTGTATGTTATTGACGCTAGACCGTGTTTTTACATGGGTTGAAGTATCTATCCCACGAGGTTCCAAAGACGTCATACTTCTTGTTTAGTGCCTCGCTGTCAACTGTTAACTGGACGTGATATTTGGGAAGTTTTATACATTAAAATCACATTTTTTAATATTCTAGAAAACAAATTGTAGAAAACTCAATCAAATACAGCGCTTGACATTCTATAGGACGATATATCATCGTAAAAGGCAAAATAGAAAGCACTTCAAATTAGTCAGGGCAACTATGCAATGGAATCCATTTTCAGCCGCCAAGGTTGGCACGAATTTTGGCAATGTCCTGTCCTGTTATCATGAACGCCTTTCTCAATACATCATCCGGAATTTGTGGTTCAGACACGAAGTTGGAGATTGAGGAAATTTGAACCCCAGGGTTCTGGCTGTTCAATCCTGATAAGGACAGCGCCGGCCTTGTCGAGTCGATGTTATACATGTAGTGTATGAGTCCTTTTGGGAAAATGAATGACTCCCCGGATCTGAGGATTTGCGTGAAGAGCCGATTGGACGTATCCACGAAACCCACATGAATAACTCCTTCCAAGCAAATGGTTACCTCGGAGGCTCTCGGATGCGAGTGAGGTGGCACGACCCCGTGAGGCACTATGTCGACTCTAGCCATGGAGAGGCCCATGGTGTTGATCCCAGGCAGATTTGACGTATTGGTGAGGGTGACATCAAATCCGAAGGAGTTAGATTTCGGATTTCCAGGGTTGGACAGAGCGGATGTTGCAAAGTGCGAAGTACGAACAAGGCTCGGATTGACACAGGTAGCCCCGTTAATGGAAGGGAAGTAGCTTAGAGGGTGCATGGTGCTTAATGCAACGCAGAAGTCCTGGAGTGGATCGGGGTCAGGTCTCGCAGGACACAAGACGAGTGCCAGAGCTGATAGAAAAGCATAGAAATGGAGTGGGATGGGATGGACTTGCATCTTCTCGATTTTGGGGTGGGTTTGAGTGCATTGGATTTTGTCTATCTTTTTAAAAACACAGGTTTAATGGGAGAGGTTGCTTGTGATATGCCGTAGCTTAGAAGACGAGGTAGTTTGAAAGGTTCTCCGCCTTCGCGAAATCGTTGGTTTGAGTAGCTTAAGAGGATAGAAAGGGAGTCAAGAAGCAAGGCAAAATACGAAAACGAAAATAATTATTGAAATTCAAATAATTTAACATCCTGGATTCCTTGGTTTCGTGTACAAATAGGAAAAAAATAATAATATTTTGATTGATAATTTAGTTTAAAATTTGATTTTTTTTATACTAATTTTTTTATACGATAATTTTTGTTACTTCAGAATTATATGATTATGATTTATATGATAATAAAAGTAAAAATTTCTCATTATTACATGTGCTAACTTCTTGAAACGATAATTATATCTCTTCTCATGCATCTAAACAACAAGAAAACTCTTAATGCTTATTACTAAACTTGTTGACGGGACGAAATGGAACTTAATCTATATCTCTGTTGCGAATAAAATGATTTCTCAATAATTCTCATTGAATCAGGAATGGGGTGTTCATTTGGTACATCCGAGATCTTGAATGAGTAGTAAAAAGCATCACGGTTCCCAGTTATCCAAGCG
Source organism: Melastoma dodecandrum (assembly GCA_029817715.1). NCBI lineage: Eukaryota > Viridiplantae > Streptophyta > Magnoliopsida > Myrtales > Melastomataceae > Melastoma > Melastoma dodecandrum. Next base: position 2,321,611 of record JARUPY010000279.1, on the reverse strand, counting down.
AGGTTCCCGATTGGCCATCTTTGTGGGCTGCTTTCGGAGACTTTAGAGGCCCATTACATGATATGTGATTGGCCCATCTTTCTTAATTACCTCCTTAATTGTACTTAATTAAATATTAATCTACGTGTCCACTTGAAAGTTAGTTACTATAATATAATTAATGGAGAAATAAAACCATACTTGTCCCACTTCGTGTGAAAAGACGTCGAAGGGTCTCTAAACTAATATACAAAAAGAGTCCATCCCTCTTTGTTTGACACACAAAAATATCCTCTTCTTCTTTTATATTCCCTTAAATCTCACTAGGTGTTTATTTCTTTTTTTTTTTTTTTTTGAAGGTACCTGATGCGGGGAAGGCGCCTTGGAGGGTGGTGACTTATCTCTTAAGGCCGTTTAGCGGGTGGTGCAGCAACGGCCAATATAGGTGATCTCCAAAGGCCTACATAACAGGTGGTTATCCGACAGTCCCATATCGACTGTTATATTCTCTCAGCGCTTATATTCTTCCACAGTTTTATCCTCTCGACGGCTATATTCTCCATACGACAACTATATTCTTCGTCGACAACTATATTCTTTGGGATGACTATATCCTTCCGTCAGCAAAGACTTCAAACTGCCGACGTGTTGCGTAATTAAGCCCACGGGCCCCAATTACTTCGATAATATATCACTTAAAGTTTTATTGATATTTCACCAGAACTCCGAATCATTTTCATCAACTGTTATTCTTCGAATATTGAATAAAAGAATTCCTGCGCATTGTCCATGAATAGCGATATGAACCCGCTTATATTTTCATACGAAAATTTGTATGTTGTTTTCGGTTTAATATTCTGACGATGAGATTTTTTTGTTCATAAATTTCTAGCACGCTTAATGGGACTTTCTCTACCTCTCATTTTTTTTTTCTTGAGGATACACATGGGGTTAAGGATGATCAACTTCAAGTATGATGTTGCGTACAACCGGCTTGCATGTTTTCCTTCACTCTCATTTGGGGGTTCTTCATCTCCTGAATTTCTAAAATGAGTCAAGGCTCAATCCATGGTTGAGTTATATAAGCAAACTAAAGAGATAAACGAAATTATCTGCTCAATAAGGTTGTATCATCCCGCATAGCTGATGGATCTCAGCAACATCTCGTCAAATAACTCTTCGTCGAATTTTCTTACAAGAGCTGACGTGGCTAAAAACTTTGAAATCACGATGGTGATTATGGTAGATGCTCCTTTGCTTGAAGATCAAGTAACAGCTCTTACAAAGGTAGTAGATTCTATGAACCAAAGAGATTAACAAAATGGAATGCATCGTCAATAAGCTTGAAAGTGACGGAGTTGAAAAAATATCCATGGTGGAAAATTCGCACATCCAAGCCGACAAAGGAAAGGGAGTCATAGATGTAGATGATTCCTCAAATCACATGTCTACTATTGATGATACAATTATGGCGAAAGCAGTGATGGAACCAATAAAAGAAGTGAAAGGTGAGCTTGAAGGCAAATCATCATCATCATTGACGTACAATAAACCATATAGCCAGACGATCGAATGCCTCAAAATGCCCGTAGGATATCAACCCTTATACTTCCAAAAGTTCGATGGGAATGGGAATCCAAGGCAACACGTGTCTCATTTCGTTGAAACTTACAATAATGCGACCATAGATAGAGATTGGATAATTAAGTAGTTTGTCTGCTTTCAACTGGTATATTGACCTCAAACTAGGTAATATTAACAGTTGGGAGCAATTGGAGGGGGAATTTCTAAATCGTTTCTACCAATGCTCGCCAATGGGAGTAGAGGCTACATTCATCGATGGAGAATCTTAGCCTGAACTTCATGTATTCAAGGTATGCTCTAAAGGATATATCTTATTCTGCAAGGGCTCAAACCACGATCTTTTGATGAATTAAAAATGAAAGCTCATGGCATAAAGTTAAGCTTTGTTGGAACCAAATGAGTGACATCCTAGTACATGAGCCATCTAGAGGGACGGTAAAACCGATAAATAGAATTGGGGTAATCTCGATTTTAATGACAACAAAAAACAAGTGACGACTACTAATATAGCTCCTGTTAAAATGTCAAGCGCAAAAGGGAATATTCCAGCAAATAGTCAAACACTTGCAAAAAGCGCCTAGGATAGAAAACAACGTCCAACTAAGAGATGCAAAGCAAGAAATACCCTTTTTCTGATGATGTTGTAGAAATATTTGATTACTTGTTATCCTCTAAAATGATTGAACTTCCATAGTCAAAGTGCCAACTACAAGGTAATATATTTGGGAATTCCAACTACTACAAGTACCATCATGTCTTAGAACATTCAACTGAGAAGTGTCTTGTCTTTAAGGAGAAAGTTATGGAACTTGTGCATGATAATAGATTTGATCCGGGTGCCTATGTTGCACCCTTAAATAAGATTAGTGTATCAAACGATGATACTCCTAACACTATTTTCAAGACTTCCAATCCAGCTGATATGATTAGCCTACCACATCTAAGGGCAATGCAAGAATGTATGCTCAACATGTTAAGTTATGTGGTTGGCCTGAAGAATCATCTACTGAAGAAGACGAGACTTTGGTGACCTATAAAAGAAACTGAATGAAATCTTCCAAGCCTGCTAAGAAGACGTCTCCTACGCGAGCAAAGATTTCGAAGAGGACCCCAACAAAAGTGGCTTGGCAAAAGAGGAAGGTTCGCAAGATGACCTGGCTTTGAAAGGGCCAACCTCGGTTATATTATGAGATTTCTTCCCATAACACTTTGAAAGCTAGCAAACGTATCTAAAGTTGTCACCACGTTGATAGGGAAACAGAAGGACCTACTATAAAGGTAGACATCCTATATAGCCCGACGAAAGATATTCTTTTAGTGCACAAGTCTCATAATCGGCCATTATGTGCAAATATTAATTGGAGATAAACTCGTTCTGCATTTGGAGTCACTTCAGAAAATTTCCTTGTATTCATCGTTCGGCATCGAGGCACTGGAATTGAATGGTCAAAGATAGAATCGCTTATGAAAATGACAGAGGCAAGGACTATACATGAGTTGAAGGGCCTTCAAGAGAAGCTTGCATATATTCAGAGTTTTATATCAAATTTGGCTTGATGATGACATCCATTTCATTAACTTATGAAAGCCATCAATTCTAAGTGCTCGAATCCAAGGAAGACTACTTATATTGTACATAGCAACGCAGTAAGCTTCATTAGGAGTCTTGTTAGTCCAAGAGAACGATGATGCAAGGGAGAATTCTTTGTACTACCTAAGCAAGACCTTATTTGGAACGGAGTTGAATTACTCTTTCCATTAAGAAGGAACCTCTCGCATTGATGTTTGCTATATAAAAGTTGCAGCATTATTTGTAAGCACACTCAGTTTGTCTCATATCACTAGAAGTTGTATGTCCATTTGCTAAAGGAATGCAAAGACGTCTTCGCATGGAGTTGCAACAAAATGCAAGGTCTCGATCCGAAGATCGTAGTTCATAAATTAGCCGTGAAGCATGGGTTCGCCCCATAAAGCAACCTCAGCGATAATTTCGCCCAGAGTTGATCCCACTAATAGAAGTTGAAGTCAACAAGCTCATCAAAGTTGAATTTGATTGATAGGTAAAATACCCCACATGGATCATGAATATTGTATCCATCAAGAAAAAGAACGACCAACTTTATATTTGTGTTGCTTTTTGCGACCTGAATTTCGTGTTTGTGTTGATGTTCCCCTTCCATAGGAGATGTTCTTTGACGAATCATCTATACAAAGAGATACAGGAATGGAGTTGTCTTCATCACATCTGATGGAGATGTCATTTCTTATGTATACACCATCACCCAGTTGTGCTCAAATAATATAGTTGGAGAGGAAGAACCCACCAACAGATTAGAAGAGGTCATTCGAGGATTTGTAGAGCTCATCCATTCGGCCCTAAACTTCACTTCTAACTAACGAGAATGGGTTGCTACTAGCTAACGATGGTAAACTATTACATGGAATATGCAAAGTGCCTAGCTTGTTAGTTTTATGTCAACTTCAATTCATCAATCACTCGAGCCGCTACATCCAACTGTGGCATCTTGACTATTTGAAGTATGGCGGCTCGATGTTGTGGGGCTCATTACAGTCAAATCGTCAGAGGGTCATTCATACATTCTCGTAGCAAGTGACTACATGTCCTTTCGAGAAGTGAAGAAACAAATAATGATTGTCTTCATCAAGAATAATATCATCTTTCATTAGGGTGTGCCTCACTACATCATTATAGATATAGCCAAAATTTTTTAAATAAAGTCATGGATAAACTCTGCGAGTAATTTGGCTTCAAACAGTATAACCCTTTCATGTATTATACGGCTGCAAACGGGTTGGCTGAAGTGTTCAATATGACGCTATGCAACCTCTTAAAAAGCTGGTCGATAAGGCCAAGAAAGACTAGCATGGACGAGTTGGAAAGGCTTTATGGGCATATCGCACCACATAGAATAGCAACTCAAATACGCATTCTCTAATGAATGGTGTAGAAGCAATCTTGCTCATAGAGCATCAAATTCCTTCGTTACAAATAACTATACAAGAGGGTCTTTGTCACGAAGATAATGCACTGTTATGCTTACAAGAATTAGAACCTCTTGATGAAAATTGTCTTGAAGTCCGACAATGAATCGAGTGCTACCGGACAAGGTCGTCGAAATCGACATCGCCCTTCCAAGTTAGTGACCTCATCTTGGCGGTGAGAAAATCTATAATAGTTGCACACAAGACAAGAAGCTAATTCAAATCAAAGTGGGATGGTCCATACATAATCCAAGGAGCTTACACTAGGGCGCATATAATATAGTTGAACGAGATGGGGTACGTGTTGGACCAATCAACGAAAGGTTTCTAAAGCAATATTATGCTTGAAGAATAATAATACTATGTCGTATGAGCCTAAACTGCACGATAAAAAAAAAAAAAAAAAATAGAAAAAAACCATCTTCGTATAATAGTCATGACCCGCACGAACATGAACCGTGAACGGCTCGATCTTCATGCCCAATCAATACTCTTAGATTGTACAAGTACAAACTGTAAACCTTCAATTCGTAAAATTTGACGTTCAATAGGTAATATATCCGACCGATAACGAATTAGAAATTTTCATGCTTAACAAATACACAAAAAATTAGCCACAACAGAGATGCAGAGAATATTTGATCCCAAAAGTAAAATTAGTTTTTTTTGAAAATGGGTTGGATCGGCTTTCGAAATTCTAAAGCCACAGTTTTTTTTTTATTTTATTCCAATTAATTACAGTAAATTTGTGATATATTTACGAAAGTCAAGTGCATTTTATTTCTTGTATTTTTTGCATTTTAATATATCGCACGCGATATGATATATGTTTTGACTTTTTAAATAAATTTTCTATAATACACAACTATATATTTATTATTCATCTTATGGCGTAGATTATATGCATGTATTTGCTCCTTAAGAAAGTGGGATTTGGGAAACTTTATTTTTTCGCATTTAAAAGAAAAAGTAAAATTAACTTTTTTTCGTCAAAATAAGTTAACGTTTAAAACTCCGATTTCACTTACACGTGAGTTCCCATATCCGACATTTTTAAAGAAGCAAAGTCGTGCTCATAACTTACTTCTAGTTCAAATGTTCAATTTCCAAACAACCTAATTTATTTTTTTAAAAAAATAAACATAAGAGAAATAACCCATCCAATGGAAAGGATACTGTTTTTCTTTTAACTTAAGTACTAAGGAAAAGAGATGATGGCATCTTTTGGCCCCCGCTTTCTAATAATAATCCCATGAACTCTCCCCTCTTGGATGAAAAGGGAAAAAGAAAACTACGATTTCCCCTTGCTATCATTATTATCATCATTATTATAACTAAAAGTAAAAGGAGAAACTTTCCCAGTTTTTATCTCCCATATTTCCCCACTAATCCCTAAATCAAGAAAATGACAACAAACATGTATCTTTTTTAGTCCCTGTAAATGAATCGAGGATGGTGGATCGGAGACCCCACCTTTTCTTCTTTACTTTGATCTAGAGCTACACTGATTCGTGCCGCTGAAAGTTCCATTCGAAGGGTGGAAGCGGAGCCGGCAGTTGAGGTTGCAACGGAACTTGATGGATCCGAGGGGTCCAACCCGCCACTGCGCCTTTGAGCTCCCCTTCAGGTCGAAGCTCACTTCGTTCATCCTTATCGACTCACTCACCTTGTCCATCATCTCCGGGTCCAATGGTATCGGGGACGACTCCACCACATAGTGGAAGTCCACCGAAGTGTTCTTCTTCACCACGAATGGGTCCGCCACCATCAGCCTTGCTATGCTCAGCCCCGCATAGCTCAGCACGAAGCTCATGTCCTGAGAACAAGAGACCAATCATCCATGAGAATAAACAGCGCAAGCGGACTCCTTTTTCTTTCCTATTTCTTCTTTTAGGATTCGGGAGCCGAACCTGGAAGGCAGCATGAGCCTTGGCATTGTCATTCTCTACATGGATGTTTATGAACATACGGGTGACGAGCACGCCGCTCTGGTCGAACTGGAACTGGTCGAGGCTCGTCGAGGTCACGCTGATGAAGGGCACTCGGGGGTGTATGACTATGTAGCCCACAAAGACGATGATGCCGACGATGATCACCGCGACGGTGAGGACAGCGCACACAATGGCCGCGCACCAGACGAAGGTGCTGGTGCGTTGTTGCTGGGGGCCAACGATGTACTTCCCGGTACTCTTCATTGGCCGGGGATGAGGGGAATCACCTCCTGTGCTTCCAAAAGAGACAACATCTGTAGCTTCAGCGTCTTAATATAATCTCAAAGGGTAGCAATTTCTGAAAATTTTTGAAGGGTTGAATGGGAGTCAATGTTTAAGGATGTAAGAGTTTGGGCAAATTGGGAGACCATGAAAAAGCAAGAGAAACGGGAGAATTGAGAGATGGGGTTGTTTCCAATGGTGGGAAAGTGGGGAGTGGGTTTGGCATCTTTTTATGTGTTGGGGTAGGCTTTGCTTTATTGGTATTTGGGAAAAAAAATTAGAGAAATGGGGCGGAAATTGAGATGTTTGTTTGGAATGGAAAGGGGTTTAAGGTGGAAGTAAGGGGCAACAAGACAAAGAAAGGAAAAAAAGGTAGAAGGAATACCAAACTTGGGGGAGAAGTGCTCTTTTATTGCGAGTCCCTTGGTTTTTGTCCTCGGGACAACATTGTCACATGTTGCCAATGATTTGTCCCACTTTATGCTTCTTGTGTAAGAAAAAAATCCCAGTTGCCTTGCATGTGGATCTGGATTGATTGGCAAAACAAAGACTTAATTTAGCTTCTAATCATGCACCCAAAAACGTTTTAGCACAGATTGATTATGCACACATACATAAAAAAATAAAGTAAAAGAAGAAAGACTAACAATTAACAAGAAATCAAAAGAATGATGAGATCTCTCCAATGGGTTGTGATGGTCCCTGGTGGGTGATTCCTTTTCTGGTTTACACGGATCCCAATAGTTCTTTTATGTTGGGTTGAAGAAGGGAAACATGCATTGATTAGCATACAAGGTATCTTCGATACCCACCACCACTATTTGCAACCAAATCAAAGCCAAAATCACGATGCTCATCCATCAAAAAGCAGGCAGGGTAAAATTCATTCACTACTCTGAGAAAGAAAATGTATTAAAAACAAAAGACAATATTCTTAATGAATATCGTCGAACATATAGGAAGCAACCCAGGGACAGTCCCTTGAAAGTAAAGTTTGCTAAAGCCTTTATCAGATACTGAACAAGTATTTCGCGTAAGCAGCTTCAGGCTTAACTTTATTCTGATCTAATGAAATATAGCATAGCATACATAGGCGAAACGAAAAAAGGATTCCCGATGGCGTACCTGCTAGCCCCTTGAAGTATGCCGATTTGTGATCAGTTCCCAGGTGCCGTACACTTTTAATTTGTCTGGGCAATGAAGGCTCGATGGAATCTTAGCTGCTTCAATGGGCCCAGCAGGAACAATCAATTGACTAGATGGTCAAACTCAAAAGGGCTGCACGCAACTATAACCATCATCCGGATTTGTATTTTCCGAGCTGCAAAAATAAATACCCAGTGATTTCCATATAATAGACATGTTGCTTACCGAAACATTAAGTCAACCACCCGTGATTTCCCTTTTTTCATTACCCTCCACAGGATGCTTAAAGTAGCACCTCATAAGCATATAAAAGTAAAAAAAAAAAACTCATTAATATGCTGGAAAAGAAGAGAAGAATGTATAAAAAAAAAATTGTGCTCCCTAGTTGACAGAATAGAGCTTGATCAAGAGCCCAAAAAGGTAAACAAAATCAGGGACGGCAGGATGATCAGTGCATTTCTGACAACTAAACTTTCATCCCACAAAGTAATGCATGGACAATTACATTGAGCTGTATGCAGAAAGTATGGCGGCCAATAAAAGTAAAGCCGGAAAGGGTGGAATTCCATCTAAAAATATAAAGGATAAAAGTAAAGCCGGAGGAGCTGGGTCCTGAGAAGCATAAAAGTCAGCAAAAACTTCATCGGCAACATTCAATGGTAGAATCACATGAAATGATGCATGCCAATCAACCAACGACTAACTTTGACATAAACGATAAAAAACAACAACTGATAAAAGATATCATTGTGATAGATGAATCAAACATCAGAATGTTGCTTTCCAGTAAAATATCAGCATTATAGAAACTTCAATCAGATGCAAAATCAGGCCTACAACATGCTTTATTTGTTGAGGAATGATGGCAGTTGTTACTAAATCTAAGGAACCTGACAGATGAGGTAACACGTCCCATACAAATCCTTCCCTCACACCAACCATCATGAAAACAAGTCAGGATACATAGTAATTATTAACAAAGTTAAAATAAGAAACTCTTAGCATGAGACTCTGCAGTGCTGTAAGGTTGTATGAGCGTTAACCATATAAGACGAGTTCAATGCAAATGCAAGATTATCAGACAAAAGAATAATGAGGGCAAAGATTCAGGCAAGGACAATGATTATTCACACCATATGGAATTTAAAAGAAATCAACAAAGAAACCAATTGAACTGAGTTGTAGCTTATTTTGCTAACCTAGTACCATCATCTTGACAATGCACTACAGGTAATGCAATTTAGGACATGTCACTTGATATTGCTCTAGGTTAGCAATAGAGGACTAGGACTTAAAATGCCCCAGCTTCATGAGATATTCCCATCCTTGACCAGCTTATAGCTGATTCGTACTTTCAGTCCTCATTAGCATCCTTCTATGGACAAAATATTATGGCTATTATCATCAAACAAACTGTCGGTAAGCGTCGGATGGCTTCAACGCCCCATTGTTTGTCTCTTTTTTCCATGCATAATATTGCCAAACCAACAAAATTTACCAGAGGCAAAAAAATGTAAGATGGCAAAGACACATTTTACCATGAATCAACTATACATATCAAGTAATATATACAAAAACAGAATAACAACTTATACTCCATGCTTTGCATGAAAGGCCCATTGAAAACACACTGAAGCTGACAATGACAATTACTGAATTACAAAATCTATTTTAAAAGTTTAACTTCTAAAATATTCATAGAAAATCTAATTACTTATCAAAAAATCGTTTAATTAATGTCTTGTATTGGCGAACTATTCAACATCCGCACCATTTTTTTATTTATTATAGAAAAACAGTGGAAAGACAAAAATATTTAGTTTTGTATTATCACTTTTAAAAACATGTATTTAATTTGGACATCTAATACATTAGCAAATGATAAAGTTTTTATTAATGCAATCGTCAAACCGTAATTAAAATATTAAATAAGTAAATAAAGTTTATTTTGAAAAAACAATATTAATTCATATAAACTCGTTTAAAATTTTGGCAAAATATCGATTTATGACATCAACTTTAAATCAATTTTCTGTTTTTTCATTAACCTAGTTTATTACATAATTTTGACATCAACTTTTATTTTTATTTTTATTTTTGCCAATCTTGACTTGAATTTTATCGCAGACCTTATTAGACAATTTAAAAGGAAAAAAAATAAAAAAAAATGGGAAATAAAACTAAAATCTCTCGTATGGTTTTTTATTGTAACATTTTGATAGACAAATCAAGTGAATTGGAAATCGAACTTGGACGATAGTTGTTGATGTTGTCAAAAAAAATATACAAAATTGATGAAGGTCGAATGACGTTCTATTAGGGTCTTACTACTAGGGTAAAGTGGATTATGAGGCGAATGAATGAGAGATTGAAATTTCACTATTATAGGACACGGGCATACTATATTAAAGCTTTGTTTGGCTTTCGCTAAAAGAAATTCAAAATTGGCCAAAATCAAAATAAAAACAAAAATTGGTGACAAAATTATATAACAAACTAACTTAATGACAAAATAGAAAGTTGAATCAAAATTGAGGCCATAAACCTATAATTTGCTTAAAATTATTGAAATCGTGATAAACTTAATTAAGCTCATTAATCCAATATTTAGTTTTACTTCGATAACTTTTAGTAAGCAATTTTTTCTCTAGTTATTACAATCCAAACCATAAATTAGAAAGTAGGCACTTACCTCGTAACCTTTGCTTACAATGCGATGAGGTTGTCTTCTCTTTAGACGATACATACTATGCAAGTCGCCTTCCCTTCATTTCCAATCATTCCCCGTCTCACTTTCTCTGACCATACAAATCTGAATGTGATACCTGTCCGCAATCTGAATTTCTGTCATGGGTAGGAAGGAAAGGTGTCGGAGATGCGCTGTTGCACTCCTCTTCTTCATCCTCGTTTCCATGGCTACCACCTCCTTTGCCTCTTGGATTTCCGCCAAGATCAACCACCTCGAACTACATATGATCGTATTTCCTTTATCGGCGGTTATTTGTACTGAAGACTCCTTATTATTGTTAGTATTTATTCCTTCATAGAAAGGGGATTTGAAGCTCTCCAGGAAATTTTGCAGCCTGCCATGGGGCAGCATGAACAAGTATTATCACAAGTGCTCAGCTGATGGGGGTGTCGTCCTCTGTCAAAGGTTCTGCGCAAGGAAGAAGAGGAGAGGGATCTAGACGAGGATTTTGAACAATATCATTATCCTTCATTTCATCCTTTACAGGTGCGATGAAGCAAATCTATTCTCTCCTTCATTTTTTGTTGGCACCGGGTACGATTACTTGTTGTACCGATCGGTAATGTTGGAATGCACTTGCATGTTTTACTCAATTTTATGACTAGACGAAGTCATTGGATTCATATCCAAAGAGTTGCCTTTTATGCGACGGTTCGCTCTAGAAATGACCGCTGGACAAGGCGGATTCGAACATATCGGAAATCTCTAGCACTACGAGCAACTGGTACTCGGAGGTTCGTTGTGTGGTTGTCGTATAAATGAAGAAAGAGAGGAGAAGGCAACGGACAGGCACCCTTAAGCAGAAACACCCACAGATGCCATCGACGATGCCTTCGAAAGAAAACATGAACGCAGGAGCACAAGATGTTTGAACACTGGAATGCTTGAAGATAAAAAGACTATATGTCCATATGTGGAAATGTGTTTTTACAATGCCTAAGAACAACCATTTATACTAGACTAGACCTACGTGTATACGGAAATGAAATATTATACATATATTACGTATCTGTTTTACTGGTCTTCATGGAATATCTCCTTTCCATTTGAGCAACCTTGGCAACAAATTCCTTCCATGTATTGAGACCGAACAACTACTGATCGACTGAATCGCCCACTAGCCTTCGCCGCAGAGTTTCCCTGCTTGTCCAGTTGACTGTCGCTTGATCACCTCATTGACCCTCGTCGCCCGGTAGCCCCGTCGCTTAGTAATCGCTTCGGCCGCAAGCCTTCGCCTGGCGTATTTCCACAGCTACCTCCTTACTAGACTTCTCGCACTTCAGGCCTACATTCTAGACCGTTGATCCATAGATGGCACCGAAATCTATGGCCTAGAATTTATGTTGTTAAACAGTGACAATACCGATCTGATTGTCGTTCAACGATCATCAATATGGAAAATATGAAAGAATAAGACATCCGCGGAAAGACCGAATCCGAGATCTCGTTGGAGATGATGGACGAGATATCAACTTTCAGTATACAATCTGACGTGATGGAAGGACATAGCGGCCGGCCTGACCTTGAAGTAAGACACCATATTCTCTTTATCTAGGGGTGAGCGGCCCCGATTGAGGATACCCCGTATTCTTTGCCCACTCGCATAGTGCAGGGAACCTATCCTTTGTCAGGATCTTCACCCCGGTCACCTCCTCTCCGATCAATTCAAACTAGTTTTGCAGGACTTTCGCAACGATGTCCACATATCCCACATTGTCTCCCCGAAGTGTTAAAGGGTGCAACTCCGAAAGCTGGGAGCTTACAAGCTAGTATATAAGTCTGACAACTCCCTTTATAGCCAATTGATTTTAGAGTGAAACCTAATGTAATACCCCAAATAAAATCCAGAAAAAAGGAAAACAGAAATTCTCCAATTAATAGAGATTTCAGGGGATATTTCATTATCTCTTTTACACGATTTCTCCAAATTCCCTTTCCAAGAAAAAAAGAGGATATCACCCCAAAAACCTATCAGACGATCCTAGCAATCAGACGTTTTATTTCCTCACAGAGCCAAAGTCTCCAAAAATAAACAATCAATCATCCAATCCCCACATTTAAACAAAAAATCAGAAATTCCATCAGAGCCAAAAAAAACCTCATCTTCCCCTTTCAGAGTATCTCTAACAATCTTCTCATTCCCCAAAGCCAAAGCCTCCCGATCCCTAGATAATCAGAAGACAATCAGAGATCCTCCCAGAGACGTTCCTCTACCCTCTAGAAAAAAATCGGAGATCAACTCCTCCAGACAGACACACAGACGTCTGAGCCCAAGACGCTCCATCCCTCCGGGAATCGGAGGCCAACTCCTCCTTCCTCTACATACAACCGGAGGCCAACTCCTCCTCCCACCACATACAATCAAAGGTCAACTCCTCCCGAGGTACACATAGAAACTGAAGCCAAGGACTTCCTATCTCCAGTGCTGACGAGCCAAAGCCACCCGACCAGCCGACACCTTTCTCTCCAATGACACCGCCTCCAGCCTCAGCCACAACCCAAGCATGGTGCTCCAAGGCAGCCTTCTAACGGACTCCCCGACGTCCTTCTTCTTCCTCGGGCCACCCCGAGGCGAGGCCAACTCCTCGGTGAGTTCTTTTCCTTTTTTCCGAAGCCACTAGCAATCTCTCATATCTTAAACATGGCTAACGTCGTTCCCTTTCTTCTTTGGCCTACCGCACACACCATGGGGTGAGGAACGAGCCTTCAGACAAGGTCGTGACGGCCGACGTTATAGACAAGGGACAGCCGGCGCGCCACCTTCCTCCGGTATTGGATCACGGTGAAAAAATGTCGTAATCACATAAACTCCCCCCTAAACAGATTTTCGTACGTCTCTTAGACCTCAATGCTTTTACAGTAGCTTTGGGTGTCGATTTTGCATTCATTCGTGGCATGGAAGTGTCGGGACATCTCCCGGCCTTTTATTTCAATTGTTTTCTACGGCAACACCTCCAAAAGCTGGTCTTTTCGGAGAGGTTACGGACGTTTTCGAACCACTAACCGAAAAGGTCAAATGATCTACAATGAGTACTGATCTTGGAAATATTTTTGTTTTAATTTTTATTTGATCGAGGATCGGTTATTCCCCCCGAAACGTCCGCCACTTTTGCTGGCCGCAGCAGGACAGCCTGTTGCATTGTCGTTTCCGGCGAAGTTCTGAGAGATCTAACCGTTGGATCTTGCTCAAATTTTTCAAAGATAAACTAGACTTCAAGACAGTTCTATAAATATTATATCAACTGTTGAAATTTTTAACATAATACGAAATAATCTCACGAACACACTATATACTGAGTAAAGTCTGCTGAATGTTGCAATCGTTTTCTTTATGTAATAACGGCAGATCCCGCCATTGGATCATCTCTAAATTTTGTATATTTGTTCTTCATTTCATCACGGTGATATTCACATGTTATTCACATTTTTGCATTTTGAGGATGTAATGTTTTCTATTTTTCTTCCTCAAACATTACCCGGCCGAAGTCAGAACGAGTCTACAAAATGGTTTGATGTATTTACACCTGTATATCTTACGATCCAACCGTTGGATCCATGTGAAATTTTACAAACATATTCTTCACAGTTTACCTTTCTATGAAATCCATTTGCACTCCAATCGGGCATTCGAGAACCAAGATATGAGAGGAAAAACACCGTCTGCACAAACTGTTCCGCTTTTCCAGATAGCCATGTTTGTTCCTTTATCTTAAGATATTGCATCGTTAGATTTTCATAAAATTTTACAAGCATACTCGTCATTAAGTTTCGGATCTTTTGGTTCAAATTTCGATTAAATCGGACTATCCTAACTATAGTTATAATCTGTTTTCTAGACAGTGCGCAATCTGTGTTCGTTGTGATTCGTGATTATGTAACTCTTTATAATATGGTTACATGTAAAGTCTTGCGATCTACTATCTCGCATAACTTACACTCTTTTTTTTGTCTATGCATGTACAATGGACGCGCAAATTTCGAAGGCCCAGTCGGAACCTCTTTCGAAGGTGCGTGTATCAGACGTGTGAATCTTTCCGTGTGTAAAACCGCGATGTCAAGACCATCAAGCGGCTCCCACCACATGAGGTACAATGGGGAGGTGCGGGCCTCCCCCGACAAAATAGAAAATCCACTTGTAACGGGCCGTGGGCCCACGTGCATAGGCCCATGGTCACCATCCTTCCCCGCCCTCTTTGATCTCAATAATTGTTTGTGCTTGTCCGCATGCCTTAGGCCAATAGGTTTATTGTCGCATGTTGTTTGCTATCAACAAATACGAGTTCGGGCCCAAAAGCCCGAATCGGGTCCAACGCCCGTAAAACATTGATATGAGTCCGGAGTCATGCCCGGATCGGGTCCAACACTCGTTAAACAAAAGCAAATCTTTTGGAGCAAACGCCACCCGTTTTTCGGATGTTAGAATGTAAGAGTTAGTAAATAGGAATCCCCGAATCCTACTCTGGTTTTCCGACTTAAACTAGTTTTTAAAACTAAGTCGGTAGCGATTCCGTATAGTTTACCTAGGTTAAACGACAACAATTTTACGGAGCCATTTTGGATGGGTATCGGCGACACCAGCCGCTCCCGATTTCTCCCGTAAGTTCCTCCTTCGGATCATGCTCCGCCTTTCGCCCGCCGCCTCTTAGGAAAACAGGGACGGTCGGCGAGCAGGCCGAGTTAGGAACCCAGGGAGGGATCACCCAATTCCCTTCCGCAGCGTCCGATGCTCGAGTCGTGACATCGACCGGTTGGGCTTTGGGGAGCGGGCACGGATCCTCGGGTCGTTTGAACCGCCACTCGAGTGTTAAGCCGGAAGGGGCGCATACATCCTGGATGGCGACTCCACTGGGGACTCCACACGTGGATTCTTTTCGAATGCTCTTACATTTTCAATCCACATGCGAAGAGGAGTTTTTGTTTGCGCATGTACTTGCTTGGCTCGGTGCCCTTTGTTTGCTCTCATGGTTGTGTTTGTTTACCGCTTTCCTAGGCATGTCTAGGTGAGTCCCTATACCCGGGACTAGGATTTTAGGGGGTCACCGAAAGGCACGGCCTTGCTACTTTCTACGGCTAGTAGGTTACGGACCGGGACCCTCCTCCCTTTGTTCGAGGGAGGTTTAGAAGCCTTCATCCGAGAGTCTAGCATTGTTTGTCCATTACAGGTACCAAACGCCGCATATGCATTTGTTTGTTACTAAGTGACTACTACCTGTACAGGGACTGGTCTCAGGTACGCTTTGCCTGCGATAAACCGTAGAGCTAACACTACTTGTTTTGCAGTGGATTGGGTTAATTATAGAGGACTTCAAGAATCCTCTTTTTTCCATCCCTACCTATTTATTGCTTACTGCATTCATGTATTCGCATGACCACGTGAGTGTATATTCGATTGCAGTAGTTACATTATCATGTCATTCACTGTAATCGCTTCATTGCATCACTACGTCTCATTTACAATTGCAGTTACATAATGCATACTTTTATGCATATACTAGTGCGATTATGTATCATTACAAATTTATCATGCATCGATTACGTTATTGCATGAATCCAAACATTCTCTCTATTTTCCTTCCGAGGTTTAATTCTTCAATATGGCTCCTCGAACGGGACTAAGGACAAAGCATGACATTACAAATCTACAAGCACAAGAATGCCAAGGATTTATCGACGACTACCATGGCCCAAAGTCGAACATCTAACAACATGAAGACCAAAGTTTCCATTACGGCTACAAAGGTCCAAAGCCGTGCGTCAAACGACATGAGCCCAATGTGATATCAACGGCTACCAAAGTACAAAGCCAAACACGAACACCAAAGATTATCCAACGGCTACTGAAGTTCAAAGTCTAATCTACAACATGAAAACCCTAGGGAGGTTACATCTCACCAGCTAACCGCAGTCAACATCGAAGCTAATGACGAGCCGATAATGCCGTTAACGGACATGCTATGATCAGCCACACTGGGAACATCATGCCCCTACTGATTCAAAAACTGCTCCAAGGAAAAAAAAGCGATTCCACTACGTCATCCATCGGCACAACTTCGGCACCAATGAAAACTTCTATTCCAAACAAAGACGATTCCCCAGCATACAACACAAGCATCGATCCTCAACATGGGGCAGTCTTTCAATCTGCTTCTCACACTCTCACCCTCGACATCAACAATCCTGAGAAGAGTTACAAGAGACAGATCCTCTAGCTTACATCCCGTCGTCGGCTTTCTTCACCATCCAACAAAGCATTCTAGCACAAGGGACAAACCTCGGCCTTCCCAACGACCCCGCAATATCAGGACACCTACAATCAATCAACCTTCAAATACGATCACTCGACGTCTACTGACATTCAACCTCATTGTTTCTACAATAACAAGAACTCGACGAATGCCGGATCCAAAGCATCCCCACGACAAAAACGTGAAAATGGACCAGATTCTTCAAGAGACGGCAAATACATAGCGTGATCGGCATCAGAAGCTCTCATTTGCGTTACCCGCCTTCCAACAACTCAAGACATGTCTGGCGAGGGCCACCGATATTCAAACCGCCAACACCGGGGCATCCCAACACAAGATAAATCGTTTGGGGCAACGCTGACATAACAGCTTCCTGCTACACCAAAGGACATGCAATCTACCTAATGATGACGCGTATTCTGACTAGGGCAACTCTCATCAACCTCATCCACGGTACCTAAGTGATCAATCCAGCAGAAATTAAATTACCCAAGGAGAAGGCCCACCACATGAGAGGCTAGTTATCCCCCCCAGACCAACCTCAACGGGCAATCAACAATGCACATCCAAGGATAATCGACTGGACGACAACATTCTCAGACAGATCTTGCGGAACGCAAAAGATTCCAGAAGAAAATTTACTCTAAAATTACAAAGGATCGTTCGATGTTAAGCACTCCCTTTCAAGAAAACAACCACATTAATGGAGAAAAACTGCCACAAGCACTCAACGCAGGCACTCTTTGACATTACAACACATGAAAGGAAGTGTCTATTCCTTGATTAATACTTCCTTGAAAAATAAGTTACTCGAGCTCACTTATTTTAGCCCTTGTCGCATGTTGACGAAGGCATGGGTGGCAGGGTGGTAAAGTTTCGAGCCAAAGCCTTGAAACAGTTTTGAGCCAAAGCTTCAAAATATCCTTCGTTGTCAACAAAACGACGATCTACATGAAAGGGAGTATTCGTTCTTCAACTAATACTTTCTCTGCAGAACAGGTTACATGAGCTTACTTGTTTTGCCCTTCGGCTGGTATATGAACACTAGGCAAACGACGAAGGCGAGGGTGGTAGGGTGGAAAAGTTTCGAGCCAATGTTTCGAAACAGCCTTCGTTGACAAACTAACGACGACAACACGAGAACAATCCGGGGCAAATCTCCGAGCGATCCTGGGGCAAATCCCCACCGATCCTAGGGCAAATCTCCAAGGGATCGTTGGGAAAATCCCCAACCGATCCTGTGGCAAATCTCTGAGTAATCATAGACATATCTCCGAGTGATCCTGGGGCAAATCTCCAAGCTATGTTGGGACAAGACTGAGCAATCTTGGTTAATTCTCCATTAACAAACCAACGAATCACATGAAAGGGAGTATTCATTCCTTGACTAATGCTTTCTTCGCAAAACGAGTTACATGAGATTACTTGTTGCGCCCTCCATGCTTTTCTCAGGGAGTACATGAGCGTCCTAGACAGACAATCAAAACAATCAATGAATTTCAAACTGGAGCTTCGAAACAACCTTTGTTAGAAAACTTCTTATCATCCCCAAGGAACCGAGGCAAAAATGTTGACAATACACCTGAAAAGGGAGAATCATGCAAATATTACTCTCTTCATCAAGCTAAATGAAATTACATGAGCTCATTTCGCTTACGTCCTTTGTCTCGTGGGAAGGTACGAGAGCTACTCACACGAATGGTACACAACCCATATGGCAAAGGCGAGGGTGGCAGGGTGGCAAAACTTCAAGCCAAAGTATTATCGCTATTTCGTCAAATCCTTCGTTCCTACGGACGAAGATGCACTGACGAAATTATACAAAGAGAAGTACATGAGCAACCTTATACAACGGATACAAAATCAAAGTAGTCAATTTGTCAAACCTTCAATTCCATCGGACGAAGACGCAATGACGAAACCTTACAAAAGGGAAGTACCAAAACCCTACACTACTTCACCTTTCTTATAAATGAAATTACATGAGCAAATTTCATTTCTACTCTAAAAGAATCAAGTTGCACGAAACATTTGTTTTCTTGTCATCTATTTGATAGGTACATGAGCAACCTTTTACAACGGATACAAAACCAGAGTAGTCACTTCGTCAAACCTTCGATTCCATCGGACAAAGACGCAATGACGAAACCATGCAAAAGGGAAGTACCGAAACACTACTTCACTTTTCTTACAAATGAAGTTACATGAGCAAACTTACATAACCCTACACTACTTCGCCTTTCATATAAATGAAGTTACATGAGCAAACTTCATTCTTACTTTAAAAGAAACAAGTTACATGAGCTCACTTGTTGTCCGCCCTTTGGCGAGTGTAAGTACATGAACATCCTGCATTACGAACAAAGGCATGGGCGGTCGGGTGGAAGATTTCGAACCAAAGTTTCGAGATTGCCTTTGTTGTCACCAAGGATGAGCATATCGAAAGGGAGTATCATCTATACTACTTCCTAAAAAATTTCTTACCATTCTCCAAACGGAGTCATACCTCCATTTCCCAGCTGGAGTCGGTTACAAACACCGCATTCCTCAACAAGAGTAGAATATACAAGCATATTCTTTTAGAACGACCATCGAGATGGGCATATTCATCTCATATTCCCAGCGAATGCTCAACTTTATTATAATCTCCCCAAGCGAGAGTCGAAGTACATGAGCTAACTTCACCTCCGTCCGTTGTCAACTGTGTAGGCACATGGACTCCGCACAGTACGGTACAAACTCTTAGGCAACGGCGTGGGTGATCGGGTGGAAGCTGTTCCAAGTCTAATCTCAAGGACCATGACTGGGGCATGAAAGTGCAAACACCTTCCCCGCGAAGCTTGCACAAGAGCACCACCTTAGTATGACATCTCCAAAGAGGTTTGCGTACCTAAACCTATTCACTTCTTAAGCATTTGTGTACCCTTTTGCATACAATTTTAAAAGATTTTTGACAATAAGAATGTTTCTGAGTGAGAATGGAGAAGACAAGCCCATTCATAAACACTTACCCGAAGAGATGAGTGCAAACACCATGAGGGTTCACATGCATGCGTCTGGGCGGACAAAGAATCCTTTGACAAAAGATGCTCAGACCGGGATGAGATCGAGCATTTATTCTCTATCCAAAACACGGACATGACAATTGATAACCCTTCCGAGCCAAAGTCGAAGTTTCTACACACACTAGTCCCACAGAGGCTAAGGATCGCCTTACATCGAGGTTAATGAAGATCCCGTAGTTAGAAACCGGAAGTGACGGACCACAGAGGCGACACTTCTTCAAGGTTCAAGCGAAGAGGTACCATCAGCAGATATGCTTGCTAGTTGACTTGTACCCAAGTTTGAAAACCTCGAACAATTCGCAAGATGTACAAATACTCAAGGAGTCCAAAACATCTCCAAAAAGATCAACATAAAAGAAAATGGGACAAATCCTCATAAATCCTCATATTGGTCGTCTGTATTTCCACTGCCGATGTCGGTTTGCAGGCGGTTGGAGCAGCTCATGTCGAGGTTTTTGTGGTCGGGTCCATCGATGGACCACCACAAGGCCAAGGTAGAGTGGAGTACCGTATGCAGGCTGAAAGCGCAGGGTGGGCTGGGTCTTAAGCGGGTTACAGAGTGGAACCGAGCGGCGATGCTGAAGCACATTTGGCACCTCTTCTCGGATCCGGAGGACTCCGTATGGGCTCGTTGGGTGAGGACGTATCTTCTGAGAGGCAAGTAGTTCTGGCAAGTGAGGCAGCCGAATAGGTGTTCTTGGATTTGGAGACGATTATTGACGTTGATGCACCTTGTCCGCCGACTTATCTCGTGGCGTATGCGTGATGGGAGTAGGATTTCCTTCTGGTATGATTCTTGGTCTCCATTGGGCCCATTGGTGGAGCTCTTTAGACGTGAGGAGATCGAGCGGTCAGGGATTCCTTATACTGTTTCTGTGGCATAATTATGCTGATGACGGTGATATGAGGATTCATCGGCATAGGCGTGCGTGTTTTGACAGGCTATATGAGCTCCTGCCGGTTACATGTTACCCATCACCAGGTATACCTGATAAGGTTGTCTGGTCCTTACGGTCCGATGGCGTTTTCACTATTGCTTCTGGATGGAGGTATATTTACAGCGAGTATGAGACTGTTCCTTGGGCTAGTTTTGTCTGGTCTAAGGCTATGTTGCCACGGTTCTCTTTTGTTCTCTGGCTGGCCGTTCAGAGAAGGCTACACACTTCGGATATGCTCTTTTCTCTGGGTATTTCTTCTTCTTCGACTTGTGCTTTATGTGGATTGAGAAGAGAGCGATTGGACCACCTTTTCTTCACATGCTCATACTCAGCGAAGGTATGGCAGTACACTCTTGGTCGACTTGTGGCGCCGAATTTTCCACGTAGATTCAGCGCCATTATTAATCTGCTAGTCACACCAGCTGGAGCCATCCTACGATATCGTCGGCTCTTCATTCGGATGTTTGCTTGATGTGTTTATTACGTGTGGATGGAACGTAATAAGCATCACATAGGCAAGCGTATGTTGCCTCCCAGGACACTGGCTACATTTATTCTTGTGTCATCGCCACGTACATAAATTGATTTACTTGTTTTAGGTACGTATATGGGGTATACGTTAGTTTCGTGAAAGCTTGATTTCCAGGGGTATGCCCCTGTGGTTTTTGTACAGAATATTTTTTTTATGGGTTATAGAATATTATTTATCAAAAAAAAAATTATAAATCCCCAAGGAGTCCAAAGCATCTCCAACAAGGCGGAGAAAAAGAAAGAAAGCAGTGCTGCAAATCCCTACAATTCAACAAAGAAAAAGCAGAATTAGTGCAAAGACCAAAGTCTTCAAAAGCAAAGTGCAAAAAGAAACAAAAGAGCAAATTAAAGTACCAGGGCCCACATGAACGGTCGCAAAAGCAAAGGTGCTATCTCCCGGACAAAACCAGGAGAAGACACTCCCCAAAGCATATTTCCAAAGCTCTAGTTGATCGTCCATCAGTTCCCAACAGCGTGTCTCAACGGGTCTGCTGCCTGGTAGATGGAGAATTCGCTTGGACGGTGGAACCTCTATGGTGCAACAGTTTTCGATGAGGTCCTTAGACTCGTTCCTTCAAAATGACAAATTCAAATTCTCTATCCAAAGGCTTTATGCCAAAGCCACATTACAACCCACACAAAGACTCCTTCGACTGGTACATGAGCATCCAAGTCAAGGAAATTCTAAAATCCAACTGCGACAGGTTTCATAAGTAAGAGCGAGCTGAGATAAAAGTATAAGCTTCATCAAAATAAATCATGACATACATGGGTGTTGTGATCACACATATTTCATTACTCCCGTATTTCACGGGATCTTGTTTATTACTAACAGTTTTCTTATATAGATCCCAAAGTTCAGGTCTATCAAGCATACCCTGAATCCACAATTTGGGGTATTAAAGAAATCTTTGCGAGAAAATCTTCTCCAAATTCCCTCGCAAAGAGGTGCAACCGTAATAGCCCAAATAAAATCCAGAAAAAAAGGAAAATAGAAATTCTCCAATCAATAGAGATTTTAGGGGATATTTCATTCTTTTTTACACGATTTCTCCAAATTCCCTTTACCAGAAAACAAGAGAATATCACCCCAAAAACCTATCAGACGATCCCAGCAATCAGACGTTTTATTTCCTCACAGAGCCAAAGTCTCCAAAAATAAACAATCAATCATACAATCCCCACACGTAAACAAAAAATCAGAGATTTCATCAGAGCAAAAAAAACCTCCTCTTTCCCTTTCAGAGGATCTCTAAAAATCTTCTCATTCCCCAAAGCCAAAGCCTCCCGATCCCCTATCAGATAATTAGAAGACAATCAGAAATCCTCCCAGAGACGTTCCTCTACCCTCTAGAAAAAAGTCGGAGATCAACTCCTGCAGACAGACACACAGACGTCTGAGCCCAAGACGCTCCACCCCTCCGGGAATCGGAGGCCAACTCATCCTCCCTCCATATACAATCGGAGGCCAACTCCTCACGAGGTACACACAGAAACAGGAGCCAATGACTCCTTATCTCCACTGCTGACGAGCCAAAGCCACCCAACTAGCCGACACCCTTCTCTCTGACGACACCGCCTCCAGCCCCAGCCACAACCCAAGCATGTTGCTCCAAGGCAGCCTTCTAACGGACTCCCCGACGTCCTTCTTCTTCCTCGGGCCACCCCGAGGCGAGGCCAACTCCTCGGTGAGTTCTTTTCCTTTTTTCCGAAGCCACTAGCCATCTCTCATATCTTAAACAAGGCTAACGTCGTTCCCTTTCTTCTTTGGCCTACCACACACACCATGGGGTGTGTTACGAGCCTTCAGAGAAGGTCGTGATGGCCGCAATTATAGACAAGGGACAGTCGGCGCGCCACCTTCCTTCGGTATTGGATCACGGAAAAAAATGTCGTAATCACATAAAATCCTTCCTAAATTTTTTTAAATTTTTATTTGATCGAGGATCGGGTTATTCCCCCCGAAACGGCCGCCACTTTCGCTGGCCGCAGCAGGACAGCCTGTTGCATTATCGTTTCCGGGGAAATTCTGAGAGATCTAACCGTTGGATCTTGCTCAAATTTTTCAAAGATAAACTAGACTTCAAGACGGTTCTATGAATATATATATCAACCGTTGAAGTTTTTAACATAATACGAAATAATCTCACGAACACACTGTATACTGAGTAAAGTCTACTGAATGTTGCAATCCTTTTCTTTATGTAATAACGGCAGATCCTGCCATTGGATCATCGCTAAATTTTGTATATGTGTTCTTCATTTCATCACGGTGATATTCACATGTTATTCACATTTTTGCATTTTGAGGATGTAAAGTTTTCTATTTTTCTTCCTCAAACATTACCCGGCCGAAGTCAGAACGAGTCTACAAAATGGTTTGACGTTTTTACACCTGTATATCTTACGATCAAACCGTTGGATCCATGTGAAATTTTACACACATATTCTTAACAGTACCAATCATAGACTCCATTTGCACTCCAATCGGGCATTCGAGAACCAAGATATTAGAGGAAAAACACCGTCCGCACAAACTGTTCCGCTTTTCCAGATAGCCATGTTTGTTCCTTTATCTTAAGATATTGCATCATTAGATTTTCATAAAATTTTACAAGCATACTCGTCATTAAGTTTCGGATCTTTTGGTTTAAATTTCAATTAAATCGGACAATCCTAGCCATAGTTATAATCTGTTTTCAAAACAGTGCGCAATCTGTGTTCGTTGTGATTCGTGATTACGTAACTCTTTGTAATATGATTACATGTGAAGGCTTGTAATCTACTATCTCGCATAACATACACTCTATTTTTTTTTTGTCTATGCATGTATAATGAACGCGCAAATTTCGAAGGCCTAGCCGGAACCTCTCTCGAAAGTGCGTGTATCAGACGTGTGAATATTTCCACGTGTAAAACTACGATGTCAAGACCATCAAGCGGCTCCCACTACATGAGGTATAAAGGGGAGGTGCGCGCCTCCCCCGACAAAATAGAAAATCCACTTGTAACGGGCCGTGGGCCCAAGTGCATAGGCCCACGGTCACCATCCTTCCCCGCCCTCTTTGATCTCAATAATTGTTTGTGCTTGTCCGCATGCCTTAGGCCAATAGATTTATTGTCGCATGTTGTTTGCTATCAACAAATATGAGTTCGGGCCCAAAAGCCCGAATCGGGTTCAACGCCCGTAAAACATATGAGTCCGGAGCCATGCCCGGATCTGGTCCAACACCCGTTAAACAAAAGCTTGGAGCAAACGCCACCCCCTTTTTCGGATGTTAGAATGTAAGAGTTAATAAATAGGAATCCCCGAATCTTACTCTGGTTTTCCGACTTAAACCAGTTTTCGAACTAAGTCGGTGGCGACTCCGTATAGTTTACCTACGTTAAATGACAACAATTTTACGGAGCCATTTTGGAAGGGTAACGGCGACACGAGCCGCTCCCGATTTCTCCCAAAGGTTCCTCCTTCGGATCATGCTCCGCCTTTCACCTCCCGCCTCTTAGGAAAACAGAGACTCTTAGGAAAACAGAGACGGTCGGCAAGCTGGCCGAGTTAGGAACCCACGGAGGGATCACCCAATTCCCTTCCGCAGCGTCCGACGCTCGAGTCATGACATCGACCGGTTGGGCCTTGGGGAGCGGGCAAGGATCCTCGGGTCGTTCGAACCGCCACGCGCGTGATAGGCCGGAAGGCGCGCGCACATCCCGGATGGCGACTCCACTGGGGACTCCACACGTGGATTCTTTTTGAATGCTCTTACATTTTCAATCCACATGTGAAGAGGAGTTTTTGTTTGCACATGTACTTGCTTGGCTCGGTGCCCTTTGTTTGCTCTCATGGTTGTGTTTGTTTACCGCTTTCCTAGGCATGTCTAGGTGAGTCCCTATACCTGGGACTAGGATTTTAGGGGGTCACCGAAAGGCACGGCCTCACTGCTTTCTGCGGCTAGTAGGTTACGGACCGGGACCCTCCTCCCTTTGTCCGAGGGAGGTTTAGAAGCCTTCATCCGAGAGTCTAGCATTGTTTGTCCACTACAGGTACGCTGCATATGCATTTGTTTGTTACTAAGTGACTACTACCTGTGCAGGGACAGGTCTCAGGTATGCTTTGCCTGGGATAAACCGTAGAGCTAACTAACACTACTTGTTTTGCAGCGGTTTGGGTTGATTATAGAGGACTTCAAGAATCCTCTTTTCTCCCTCCCTACCTATTTATTGCTTACTGCATTCATGTATTTGCATGACCACATGAGTGTATGTTCGATTGCAGTAGTTACATTATCATGTCATTCACAGTATTTACAATTGCAGTTACATAATGCATACTTTTCTGCATATACGAGTGCGATTAAGTATCATCACAAATTTATCATGCATCGATTACATTATTGCATGATACTAATCCAAACATTCTCTCTATTTTCCTTCCAATGTTTAATTCTTCAACATGGCTCATCGAACGGGCTAGGGACAAAGCATGGCTTGGGAATGAGCTGGTCCGAGAAATCTTATATCAGAGCCCGATGTAACCCAAATGATCCTTGGGATCAAGGTATGACTCGAAGTGGCCCTTACGGGTGGTGTATCCCGACCTATGCCCGGAAGTGGTCTTGGATTTGAGGTACCTTGCCTAGATTCGCGCCATGGCCCTGTAGTAGGGATCGAGGGGGAGGAAGGGCCACTTCTCGTCAATGTAGTCGATGACGATGAGGGGCTCGGGAATAGGTTTCCTTGGTGTACGAGCACGGGGACCTTTTGGTGGACGGGGTTGTACTTAAGTAAGAGGGGGCTCTTGTTCTCGAGATCGTCCTCGCAGTACACGTATTCCACGCCCTTCAATGCGAGGACCATCCGAATGCGGCGGACGAAGGGACCTCCCCAGACATCCAACAACATAAGGTCATCTTCCATTGTGCTTGCTTGCCCTTTTCTTTCTATCGATTGCTTTTGCGTTGGGTCGTGGAATTATGATCCTGCTTTATTTATTTGACGAGGCGATCTGCTGCTGCGACGGCTTAATGACGTCAGCACTTACCCAAAATTCCTAAAACCAATCTTCCTTGATAAATTTTGCTGCCCAAAAAACGTATCTCCCTTTGTTGCTCGAAAATCATTTACACAATTTTTGTCAACAAACTTCACCGGTCAAAATATATTTTTTGTTTGAAAACACAAGCTTCTTAATAATCATTAAAGAGAATATATCATATTTGTTTGTCAAACACAAAAATTGGGTGACTTGACTTTATATAACAAAGTTCTCGAGTAAATATGAACAAAATCTACGTAATTATTACAAAAAAAAATTCATTGACAATTTTTTCTATCGTATATGTATGATTTAGGAAGTTCCGTTTTGTATATACATTCCTTTTCATTTTCACGTGACTAATTTTTTTACAACTATTGATTTATATCCTTGTGCATCCATCTCCATATGACTAGTGATCCAACACATTTGTATTCAACGTCTTAATTTAGTACTTGCGCTCATGGGTAACCATTGTGCATCATGGCTCCAACTCTCTTTATTTTTTATACACTTAGTCTCAAACCGTACCTTTTTGGTACCCCGAGAAGTATCACCTGCCAACTGTCACGTGACCTTTCCATCTAGAACTAGAATTCGCTCCACCTTGCTTTTGATTTTACACTAGTGCAAACATTACCACCGAACTTCCTCGTTAGTTGTACCCTGCTTGACACCCTCAAAGCCCGTACCCATCGCCTGTGTCTCTATGTTGGTAGCTAAAGTTGCAACAATCGCTCTATGATCCGCACAATCGCATTACTTGCATTCCTGAGCAACCATCATGCACTATGAATCCAACTCTTCGTACGATCAGTCTCAAATCATACCTTTTTGATACCTCGAAAAGTGTCTCTTATCGATTATCGCTAAACCTCTTTTTCTGGAACTTTAATCGGCTCAACATTGCTTTTGACTTTACTATTAGTGCAAATATCATTGTTGAATTTCCTCGTCGGCTTTACCTTGCACGACACCCTTAAGCTCGTACCGACCGCTGGTGTAATTGTGCTGCTTGCTAACGCTGTAACAGACGGAGTGGCACATAAAACGCCGGACGGTCTCCCGTTGAAGGGGGTATAAAACAAAGACAGTGCGCTACGGCCAGAGACCAAAAATCAAGGATCAAATCAAACTTCCTCACTTTCCCTCCAAACTGATCTCTCATCGAAGCCCCAGTAATGGGAAGGCCAACGAAGCTGTCGGAGCCCTCCAAGAACAATAAGAAGAAGAACGTCGACCTTCCCTCCGATCCCGACAAGTCCAAGCGTGACCGCCTCAAATCCCTAGCCGTCTCCGCCGGGATCCTCTCCCCCGCCCCGTCGGGTTCCGGATCGCGTCTCGCCCCCTCCCGTACGTTGCTCAAGCACGACGGCACGGACATCATCAAGAAGTCTCAGCGGAAGAATCGGTTCCTGTTCTCGTTCCCCGGGCTTATCGCGCCAGCCGGCGGCGGGCGGATCGGGGAGCTCAAGGATTTGGGGAGCAAGAACCCCGTCCTGTACATGGAGTTCCCCCAGGTTAGTTTTTGTTCGTGTTTCTCGTTAGGGTTTTTGTAGGCTGGCGCCAATTTGTTTTTTTTTTTTTTTTGGGATTCTTGGAGGTTCGTGTGGGCGCCAATTTGTTACGGTAGCTGCGATTGGGAATGTTGTTAGGGTTAGGAAGGAAGGAGCCGATTAGGAGATGATGATGATGGCGACTAAGAAAGTATTTGCTGCTGAGATTAACTGGTTAAAAGGGGAGTACGTGTGCCAAACGTCCTTTTACTCATGCTAATGGTGGATCATTCGATTCAATAGCCATGAGTGGAAACAATTAACTAGAATAATTTGAGGGCAAGAGTCCCCGGTTGCTTAGATTTACAATGTAGACATTATTGTAATTAATGAAAGACTGGAAGAGGTTTGATTGTGACAAGGTTTGACTTTCGTGGAGCATTCATTTGAGCACAATTCTATTACGTGTTTTTAAGGTGGGAGTCTTGTTTTTACGTGGATGTGTTTTTGTTCATTTAGGGTCAGATGAAGTTATTTGGGACTATTGTGTATCCCAAGAATAAGTACTTGACCCTGCAGTTCTCAAAAGGTGGCAAGAATGTCATGTGTGAGGACTATTTTGATGCAATGGTAAGTTCTAGCACAGAAGCGGCCTCGCCTTTGCCTGTTCTTTACTTAATGAGTTTAAACCATTCTAACATTTCTTATTTAAAACCTAAACAATGACCCTGTAGTAGTGGGTGGTTTTCTATAAGCACTGGCTAAGTGAAGAGTTATTTATGTTGAATATTTGATGTTAACCTGCAGGTTGTATTTTCCGATGCATGGTGGATTGGAAAGAAAGAGGAGAACCCAGAAGAAGCTCGCCTTGAGTTTCCAAAGGAGTTGAGTGAGGTTGGTTGTTATATTTCGTAGTTATTGCATCAGCTCAAGAACCGTGTTTCTTTCTGCTTATCACAGGACTTAGTATGATTATGAGTTTCTTTTATTGGGTATAAAGGAAGTGTGAAAATTCTGGTAGACAGCTCACCAATCATCATCCTCTTGTGGGGGTTCAGGGGCAAAATGCTGAACATGACTTCACTGGAGGTGCTGGTGAAGCAGTGCAAAACAAACATCCTTCAATCAGGACGATAGAAAATGATACACAGCTGGCATGTGAAAGTAAGGAGGGTGATTCGTTGGATACTGGAGTAGTGGAAGTCACTCTCACACCTGTTCGTCAGTCAGCACGAACTGCTGGAAATTCAATAAAGTACTAGCCCTCAATTTCTTGGTTTTATTTTTCTGAGTATGAGTTCCGGTTGTCTTTATCTTACTGGGATGAATTTCTTTTGATCAACGCATTTGCTTGCACAATGTAAGTATTGGTTCATTAGTGCCTTGAGCTCATTGAGCACTATGGCAATAAATAGTGTGTAACCAGTTATCTTAATTGGATGGCTACTGCAGAAGAACTGACTGAGTCGAGACATGGTTTAACATGTTCTTATAAATGGATAAGTTTCTCTTCAGGAGTCCGTTTTCTAGGGATTGCTTATAGGAAACTCTAGATAGGTTTGAGGACTGTTCCACTAGGGTATAAGATCAAATAGGTTTCCAAGAATCTGAAATGAGTCACTCC
The DNA here is from genome assembly GCA_029817715.1 of Melastoma dodecandrum. Taxonomy (NCBI): domain Eukaryota; kingdom Viridiplantae; phylum Streptophyta; class Magnoliopsida; order Myrtales; family Melastomataceae; genus Melastoma; species Melastoma dodecandrum. The sequence goes on along the minus strand of JARUPY010000279.1, from coordinate 2,292,006 downwards.
TTTCACTGAGATTTTGGTGATAGGATTTCCTAGTGTTTACCTCTTTTCTTCATTGAGATTGCATTCTTTTATTTGGGTGCTTTGGTTTAAGAGGCGAGTTTTTAAAGGGAGGTGGTTATATAAACAGTTGTCTTACCATTGTAGAATTACCCCGTTCATTAAGTAGTGGCTTAAATAGGCATTGGAACTGTTGTGGTACTGCCCTAACTAACAGTACGTTTCCTGGAGCTGTTGTAGTCTTTAGTGCTCTGTCTCGATGTTTTGAGTTCCTGCTAGGCACCTTTTCGATACATTATATTTTCTTTCTTTCCTGGACTGAGTTTTAGTCTGAATCAAGGTACACAGAAGCTTCTTCTGGATCATCTTCTAAAAGTGATTCTGATGAGTCTGATACAGAAAAACCAAAGGTTAGTCTGTATGAGGCCTTTTATCAAAGATAGCTATTTAAATATATCCATATTTTGTGGACCCTCCTGTTTCTTGTTTTCTAAAGGGGTAATTATTGATGTCTTTCCTTAATGCGTAGAACCAAGCTGAAAGTGCCTTCTCATCCTTAGCTGAGGCTCAAAGTGGAGACACCACACATAATATCAGGCAGGATTGCGACCATACCAATTCTGCAGATCATCCAATATCTCTGTCCATGTCTTCGAGGACACAGTTGAAAGACCCTTCTCAAGCTAATCAAGGTTCTCTTGTTCAGGCCAGGATCTCTACAATGTTCAAGAAGGCGGGGGATAAGGTTCGGATTTCCTGAAAACACGCGTCGATTGAAAAATTGATTTTGTGACTGTTGTCTTTTGATTCAAGACAGTTTTCCGGCTGATGAAATTGTTTCAGTCATGATAGATGGCTTCTTTGATTTGTTTTTCTAATTGCACTTAATTGCTTGATGGTCTTTTGCTTCTTGCTCTGTAATATTTCTTGTCAGATATAGTTTTCTAAACACTCATTTAATTTTGTGATGACGCTGGAGGATTTCAGAGCACAGCAAGGAACAAGAAGAAATCTGAATTAGCTACAGCTATGGGTGTGTGATCCGCTCTTTGTCCCACCTTCCCTCCTTATCCTGAAATAGATTACACATTTTATTTTGCTCTGTGGGAAACGTGACATAGCTTTGTGCTTTGCAGAGTCTGGGCAGAAAATGCGGGGAAGTCGTACAACAAGAAATGTAGATGAGGTGCATGGACAAATATAACCTAGTGAAGTGATTGGCATATTATTATATAAATTCTAAGGTTAGAATTTAATCTGAGGTCGATGCACATAATCAATTTTGTAGCCCATGATGTCTTCTTATCTTGGTGTATTTCAGGATTGAAAGTTTTCATTCTAACGTTTCGAGTGCTGATATTTGGATCAGTCATAGCCGTACGTACAAATCATAAACCTATTCTCTGAATATTGTGGGCTATCGAAATCCATCTAACTAGTTCATGCATGACTTCTGTTTCGTCTAGGAAACCGACGAAAGAAACACGTACGGGATTTGTTGACGATCTCAATTCTCTCTGGGATGCAGTCATCTGGTGAAGGGAGTTTCTGTCATCAATGCATGTTGCACCAGATTCAGTCTTTTACCGTGTGCTGCCTTGGGAAGTCCGGTTTAGCTGCGGAAAGTCCAAGAAGTATAGTTTGCCGACATGAAAGTATTTAATCCGCAGATGGTGTGAAGTTCGAATTAGACCATTTCTTTCCTTGAGTTCATGTGCATGCGACTCCCTCGGATACTTTTGAATGTTTTTGTATACAGATGAATCGGCCAAAGCTGCTGTACCCGTGTTACTACTAATATTAAGCCTTAGACTGGCCGATGTATCTAAGTTTCTCAATCATTCAAGTTACCGAACCTAGGACTTTACTGTTCCTCAACTACCCAACACGAATGTCGTCTGTCGAGTTCCCATCGCTAGCATGTTATAAGGTGCCTGAGTCACTCAAGAGCAAGACCATGCCTCGTTGTTGGAGACCACCGTCGGACCCTCGATGCCCAACTGTGTTGGGAAGCTCAACGTAGATAGGGGCGATTTTCTCTGGACCTAGTCACGGGCTTGGCCCCATAAAGCCCGCCCAATTCTTCAATAATTTGGGAGGGGATCGGATGCGGATTTTAACCCAATAGACAATGCCCCAGCAATTTATTATTGTGCTTGGATGGGCTTGTGTAATGGGGTAAGCACGGCCCGACCCGACCCGAATCCCATCACGATGGAAAGCAGCAATCATTGGATTTCTTATAAACTGTGAATTGAATTTCTTTTAAATTTAAAGAGATACATTTTTTTAATATAGTAATCTAATTGAAAAATAAATCAAATTAATGTAATTACAAATATTTTTGTAAAAAGAAATGTTCTGAGAGTAAGACTTTCAATGAACAATGAGAAATGCTTATATAAAAAAACGAATATTCCATAATACATATCTAATTTGAACATGCTAAAATACATAAATGAATAATATTTATTAACACGCATAAAAATATCTGATTTCCAAATGTTGTTTTTCTATATACTATATTCTTAATAATAAGTAGTTGGAAATGTGGGGAAGTAAATCCGAACAACATGATTATAAAATTAGCAAAGGATCAAATATCTGCCTATGCAATACAATTAATATTTTTTGTTAGAATAAATTTAATTTATAGGATAACGTAAAAAATAAAATTGAATAAAATGTAAAACTTTCCACGTCGTCGTCGTCTTCCCCGAACTCCTCCCAACAAAACGACAACATCGTCAAGAGTTCGATCCATCCCCACCTCGAATCCCACCCAGATCGCCAATTCCTCACCCCCAACTCCCACGGCGAAAGGCCGCGACTTCAACGTCCCAACCGGCAAAGCTGGAGCAGCTCAAGACGATCGGGCGGGAGCTCGCCATGGGCTCCCAGGGCGGCTTCGGCCAATCCAAGGAGTTCCTCGACCTCGTCAAGTCGATCGGGGAGTCCCGATCCAAGTCCGAGGAGGACCGGATCGTCCTCTCCGAGATCGAAACCCTAAGGCGACGCCTTTCCGACCCCGACATCCCCAAGCGCAAGATCAAAGAGTACATCGTTAGGCTCGTCTACGTCGAGATGCTCGGCCACGACGCTTCCTTTGGGCACATCTACGCCGTCAAGATGACCCACGATGACAACCTCCTGTCGAAGCGAACTGGATACCTTGCGGTCACCCTGTTCCTTAACGAGGACCATGACCTTATCATACTCATCGTTAATACCATCCAGAAGGACCTCAGGAGCGACAATTACCTGGTGGTCTGCGTAGCCTTGAACGCGGTCTGTAGGTTGATCAACGAGGAGACAATCCCCGCGGTGCTGCCCCAGGTCGTTGAGCTGTTGGGGCACCCTAAGGAGGCCGTTAGGAAGAAGGCCATCATGGCCCTGCATAGGTTTTACCAGAAGTCACCCAGCACGGTCTCGCACCTCGTTTCCAATTTCCGCAAGGTGTGGGGCCGATGATTCATGCTTCTGTTTGCTGCATGATTGGGACATGAAGTCGTATTTTGCCCTGACTAGATGGATTTAGGGGACCAAGGATTTTGGTTGACGTGAATTTTAGCTCAAAGGAGTATTTTTGTGGACTTCGTTTTAGGTTCTCAAGCTTGATTCTGTTGGCTTTGATGAAGGAAGCGTGGTTGTGCTTGTGGTAGTGTTTGTGCTTGTGCTCTTCCTTTTCTATTTGCATGCATGCAAAAGTTTCATTGTGCTCTTCAGGATTACTAAAATTCACTTGTCATTATCTGAGACTGGACTGAATGTTCTGGAGCTATAGAGAAATTGGAGCTATGTATCAATTGAAAAATACTTGGGACTATAGAGAAAGTTTCTTATCTTGTAATTGTGTATTTGAATTAGTTTCTGGATTGTTATCAGGTCCCTTTTCTTCATGCTTCATGTAAGTATTATTTTTGTCACTGAAACCTATAGTTGTAGATTGAGCCTCTTAATTGCTGTGGCAGAGTGTGTCTTACACAATTAGCCGAAAGATCTTGTCAGGCATTTACCATCCGTGGTTGTAACATTCTTCTCAGTGCAAGCTGTATGATTTTTGTCCTTTACTATGAAGTTTCGTCGGACTACCAGAGTCATTGTGGAACCATCTAGTCCTACAAATCATCTTCATTTTTAATTGGATTTCTTTTTTGCAGAAACTCTGTGACAATGATCCAGGTGTTATGGGAGCTACACTTTGTCCTCTTTTTGATCTTGTTACAACAGATGTAAATTCCTATAAGGACCTGGTTATTAGCTTTGTTAGCATTCTCAAGCAAGTAGCAGAACGTAGATTACCGAAGACTTATGACTATCATCAGATGCCTGCTCCATTTATACAGGTATGAGGACAAAGTGTCGATTTATTAATGTCTTCTTTAATGTTTCGGTGAGTTTTTGTGTAATAATTTGGTAGCATGATATGTACTTTCAGTATATATATCATTGTTGTTAAAACCGTTTCGGGCCGAGGCGCCAAGGCGAGGCCTTTCGCCCTAAACAGGCCCAGTTGGGCGCCATCAATAAGGTGCTATTTAGGGTGCCTCAGACCTAATAACCCTCCCCAACCCCAGCGAAGTGTCCCCCTCCCCTGCCCCAGCCAAGTCTTCCCCCCCCCCCCTCTCCCACGGCCCCAGCGAAGTTTTACCCTCTCCAGATTTTAGGGAAATGTCCCCAGCTCCAGTGAAGTCTCACCCTCCCCAGGCTTTTTAGGGAAATGTTGTGAGAAAGATTGTAGAGGAAAGAAATAGATTGAAGTGGGATGTGGGATGACAACTAAAACAGATTGAATTGGGATTTTAGAGAACTCGTGCAAGCATTGTGTGGGGTATAATTCGTAAAAAATAGTGGTTTGTTTATAGGCGCCTCAAAACAATAAGGCGAGCGCCTTGTCTAGCGCCTCACGCCTTGGGTGATTAGAGACGTTGTCACCTTAGGAGTGCCTTAGCGCCTTAACAACATATATATATATATAGGTAGAATTTTGGAAAGGGCCTCCTGAGATAGACCTTTAGTGACTTTCAAAGGAAGTATGGTGTCTTTGGTGTACGGCTTACGGATAAGACCATTTGTGGTGTTATATTTTATTTGTTGTCAATGAATTTCTCAATTGAGCTGTTATTGGGGAGCTAGTTATAGGGCAGAGCAATTAGTCACTTTGGTTGATCTATTTCTTGGAGATTTGATTACTGGAAAAAGGTTACAAATGCGGCTGTCTTGAATTATGGCTCAATGGTAAATAGGTGCATTTGAGACCCGTGTTGAATTGCCGTCCCTGAAGATTTTACCTTGTAGAAATTGAGGGCATAAACAGGCCGACTGCTTCATAATAAATTGTGAGCAGTTCAGTTATTAGCATCTAAAAAATCTTATTTTCTGATAGTGTTTTACTAGGGGGTATAATAATCATCTCAATGATTCATAGATGCAATCATGGGGATAATGATCACTGCGCTGTTGTGAAGGCTTTCCTTTTTTTTTCATCTAGCTTCAGCTCGACATTGTGCCACTGTGTTGCTTGAATATGTTAATTGCATAGTCTGACTATGCAAGTGCAACCACTTCTGTAAAAACATTATTTGAGAAGTTGAATTTCTAGAAGACAAATTATTTGTCAAAAAATTCTTTTTATTGTGAAAATGCTTTCACATTTACAATTTTTACTCACTGTATGCGAGACCAGCCCGGGTAATTAGCATAATGCCACAGAAGAATTAGATGTTTAAGGGGAGTCCTCATTGCTTATGAGTTTTACCTATCCTTTTCTTTTTGGCCCTTCACAGATCAAGTTATTGAAGATACTTGCTCTTCTCGGAAGTGGAGACAAACAAGCAAGTGAGAAAATGTACACAGTTGTTGGCGACATATTCAGAAAGTGTGATACAACGAGCAATATTGGGAATGCTGTTTTGTATGAATGCATATGCTGCGTCTCTTGTATATATCCAAATACCAAGTTGTTAGAGGCTGCTGCAGAATCCATTGCCAAGTTCTTGAAGGTTTTCCCTCTCGACTTTTCTTCGTTTGCAATTTCAACTTATTTCTCATTTATAATTTGACTTGGACTTATATGTTCTCATCATTTGGCAGAGTGACAGTCATAATCTCAAGTACATGGGTATCGATGCTTTAGGAAGATTAATAAAGATAAATCTAGACATTGCTGAGCAACACCAGTTGGCGGTCATTGATTGCTTAGAGGTAAGGCCTTTCTTTCTATATATCAAATTCAGGAAGGCACTACAGGGGTTACATGGTACATTGACTGTGATTATTATGCAAAGTAGTATATTTTTACTGTGTAAGATTTGCAATTGGTGTATCGCTTTTTCCTTGCAAAAACCAGAAACAGTGTCACTCAGAGGATGCATAGATGGTTGTAATTAGATTGTGAACATGGTGTGTTGTTGCTATAGTATTCATGAAATAGTGGTTTGAGGGATCAGTTTTATCTCACTAGAGGGAGTGGATATCTTTTTTCTTATTTCACCACCTATTAGCTTGATGCTTTATGTTGGTACTAATATTCTGCCTGTTCAAGTCAGGACCCTGATGACACCCTTAAAAGAAAAACTTTTGAGCTACTTTACAAGATGACCAAGTCCTCCAACGTTGAAGTTATTGTTGATAGGATGATTGACTACATGATAAGCATAAATGACAACCATTACAAAACTGAAATAGCTTCCCGATGTGTTGAACTGGCGGAACAGTTTGCACCAAGCAATCAGTGGTTTATTCAGGTATTCCAGAACAGATGATCTTACACCTGGTTAAAGCAATGTGATTGATATCTCTATGAGGTTAAATTTTAATTTGAGATGCTATATGTTGCAGACCATGAATAGAGTCTTTGAGCATGCGGGAGATTTAGTCAACATAAAAGTTGTCCATAATTTGATGAGGTTGATCGCTGAGGGATTTGGTGAGGATGATGAGACTGCCGACAGTCAGCTTAGATCATCTGCTGTATGTTTCCTTCACTTCCCACCTATTTCTGCCACCTTTTAGTTGTTGGATTCTTGAGTGTCTATGCTATATGGCATTCACATTCTTGCCGATGTTGACACGAGCAAAACTTTTGCTCAAGGATGCACAATTTTATATAGTTCGGAAAGGGGACTATGCAGCTACATATCAGAAGTCAACAATAAGATGAACAGAAAATGGGGAGTGTTAGAATATCGGACCGGCCCAAATGCCCAGCCCAGCATATAAGCCCAGCGGGGTTCCTCTCTAAAACCAATTGGCTATGGAGGGAGTAGCCCGCTAGGCTATATATACTAGGCTGGACTCTTTTCTCTATCCGATGTGGGATTGGGTTTACTATATAGCAAACCTTTCAACACGCCCCCTCAAACCCAAGCCCACATCGGGCTTACAAGCCGACACCCTTTTTTGGGTTGAACCGGACCACACACGCGACCCACGTACGGGCCCACAAGCCAGCACCCTTTTTTTTTTGGTTGAACTGGTCCACACACACGGGCACCCTTTTTTTTTTGGGTTGCACCGCACCACACGGGCGAGGGGGGCCCACCATCGGTTTTACTGGGCTTAACCTGGCTCTGATACCATGTTAGAATATTGGACCGGCCCATATGCCGAACCCAGCATACAAGCCCAGCGGGGTTCCTCTCTAAAACCAATTGGCTATAGAGGGAGTAGCCCGCTAAGCTATATATACTAGGCTGGACTCTTTTCTCTATCCGATGTGGGATTGGGTTTGCTATATAGCAAACCTTTCAACCAGTGTTGTTAAGGCGCTAAGGCGCCACCAAGGCGAGAAGGGCTTCCATCGCCCGAGGCGCTAGACGCTAGGCGAGGCGCTCGCCTCTCCGAACTCTCCTTTAGTCCTTAAACAAACTGAAGGACAAGTTATAATGCCGCTTAGGGAAAGGCAAAAAAACATGGTTTGTGGGAACTCACAAGAACAGGGGCTGGCCGCTCAGACGACAGGTGCGGATGGCGGTTTTTTCTGGTATGGGGATGACGGGTTGAATTAAGACGGTGGGCGCAAGGGGCTGGGAAGTGGGAATGGACGTCGGGTTGAATCGGTCTGAAGGGGAGCGGTCAGGGTAGGAGTTGTTTTTTTTTTTTTTGGTAAATAGGGTAGGAGTTGTTGGGGTAGAAAGAAATAAAATAGGGTTAAAACTAAAAAGTCTTTAGAGGGGGTGCGTAGGATGGGACTAGTCGGGGCAAAAAAAAATAAAATAGGGTGTTAGAGGGGGTGGCTAGGATGGGAATGGGACTAGTCGTGGCAGAAAGAAATAAAATAGGGTGTTAGAGAGGGTGGGGGATAGGGGTAACCCAGAAACGCCTTTATAGCGCCCTAGTGCCTGAGGGCCTCAACCAAGGCGAGCGCCTAGGCGGCGCCTAGTGCATGGCGCCCGCCCGAGCCCTAAATAGGCGAGAGGGCCTGGCCTCGCCTCGCCTGAGCGCCTAGGCGAGCGAGGCGTGGCGCCTTGACATCACTGCTTTCAACAGGGAGTTTCCGATTAGGGGATTTCCTATCCTGTGGAAGCAGAGACTTTTTTTTTTTTTTTTGGTAGAGAAGCAGAGACTTGCGCTATTGGTTAAGTCATTCATGTTTTTAGTTTAAGGGAGCTTCCTTCAACTGGATGGGTAATTATTCCATAGCAACTATTGTGGGAGTGCCATAATTCTATCTACTTTAAATTTCAGGGGGGAGCCTTTCTTCTTGGGTTTCTACTGGTTTTGGATTAATTGAATTCGAAAAATTTATTTGGTTCGAAAATGCTTTTTTTCTTGTGGAAAGGGAGTCATGTTTCTGCAGTCATGGAAAGATGCTGCATGAAGTTGCTGTTTACTATCAAATTGGAATTTTCACATTGTTCTTTCTGTTCTATCCTTGGTGTTCTATAAAGTTGCTGTCTTTGTGTATGTAGGTGGAATCATATTTGCGCATTATGTCAGACCCAAAACTTCCATCTGTATTCCTTCAAGTAAGAATTCATGGTGGCATTCTTAATCTTTCTGAAATGATAATGTGGCTTATATTTCCAAAAACTAAAATTCAAACAAGATAGTTTCTTCCCATGTTTATGTTTTCTTTCTTTTTCCTTGCTTCTTCCAAGGTGATTTGCTGGGTCTTAGGAGAATATGGAACTGCTGATGGGAAGTATTCAACGGCATATATATCTGGGAAATTGTGTGATGTGGCAGAAGCATATTCAAGCGATGAAACTGTAAAGGTGTTTCTCTTCTATGGTCATTGCATTTCATTAGTTATTAATAAAATTTCTTGTAGTGTATCTTGTTATTCATGCTATTATTTTCTGGGAGATTACTTCAGATTCTGAACTAGTTTGCGTTCTCTTTTCTGGGCAGAAAGCTTCTGTTCCTATGACACCGTATTTCAATGGATCTTAAATTTTAAGATTGCTTCTTTCTTGGTGTGTGCCTTTGTGTTAGGGCCTCACAAAATCTTTAGATTGTCGGCCTTCCCTTAGATCTATGAACTTGTTGGGGAATGGTTAGCAAAACATGAATATCCTCTCTTAAAAGCAAAGTCAGGTGCCCCTTTGTTTTCTTTTGTTTCTCAGAACTTCTTCGGGAATTGCCCAACTATTCTAAATTATGTGTTTGGAAGTGGGGGGGTTTTTAGGGAAATTTGAGGCGATATGGGTAAGTTGAAACGATTTATGGAAGCTAAAAATTTTGGTGGAATTTTTTTTTTCATTTTGTGAGTCATATTGTCCCATAAGACGTGTGAAGTACAAAAACAAGACCATTTCACCTCCCTCGGGTCTATCCAAATGAGGTCTAAATCTGTTATTATTGAGGAATTGTGTGGGCTCACCCCTAGATAAGGCCTGATCAATTTGTTTTCATTTTTCACAATCAATAAGGTTAATAAGATTAGACTACTTTGGTTGCAATTTTTCATTTTATGTTTTGTTTCCTCCAGAAAAGTTGTCCTGCCGAATCTACGGGGAGTCGTGTTTTCCTATCAAAGAACTCAAAATGTCCTGTCAACCAATCATTTTGCATCATATCGCATGTACTTTTGGCATTAAACTACAATATAATCTATTGAACACATTTAAAACAACCATGATAAGATTGAAGCATGACTTCACCATGCTAACGTTAATGGAGGGGGTGTCCAACTGTAGTGATTTCGGGAGCTTTGTTCGTCCGTACAGTTTGTTTAGAAAAAAATTTGCGAGATATGGTTTGAGTTTCCAAAACTCCCAAATTTGCCGCCCCCAAGTCGCTGTTTGAAATGATGAGTTTCGATTTACAAAGAAGTCACTATTTCAAATGACGACTTAGGGAAGAGAAAAGTTTTCTAAGTCTTCCTAAGTGCTGTTAATAGCGACTTTAAGGGCGATATTTTGGGAGTGTTAGAAACTCGAATCCTATTTTGCAATTTTTGTTTTCAAAACTAACCTTATTTAGGTACAAACCTTGTGATTTTTGGAGACGTTTATGATTGCATCCTCGATGATCTTTAGCTGTTTAATGGAATTAGCAGTTTAAAGAGGCTGGTGAACGCATCTCTATAGAAAGTGGGGGTGTCTTCCCATTGCTAGTTCCCATGATGCTTGTTTGTCATAACTAATGTTTTGAACTGTTAATTCGGATAAATTTTTTTGAGAGGTTGATTTTTGAAAGAGAATAATATGTTCCTCTTTTTTGTTGGGTATATGAGAGTTTGAGTCTAAGTATCTTGTTGGTGGCCTTGATGTTCCATTTGGAACGCAAAGTGATTTCTTTGGTTGAGCCCTGGCATATGGAGTGTGATTTTTTAAATTGCATATAGCGGTAAAGCTTTGATTATCATACATTATGTGATATTTTCTGGTGCATAAACTAACTTCTTCTGATCCTTTTCAATCGAAGGAATATGCGATTACAGCCCTCATGAAACTGCATGCATTTGAAATGGCCGCTGGAAGAAAAATAGATATGTTGCCTGAGGTAGGCTCTCAAACTATTTGGTGCTCCATATAGATATGTTCTGACCTCCATCACGAAGTCTGTCTAAATTCAATAATTGGGTGACTGTTCAGTGTCAATCGTTGATTGAAGAGTTATCAGCATCACACTCTACTGAATTACAGCAACGGGCATATGAACTCCAATCGCTAGTTTCCTTAGACCGCCGTGCAGTTGAGAGTGTCATGCCTTCAGATGCAAGCTGTGAAGATATCGAGGTAAATCATAAAATTCATTTTCATGCGTGTAGATTTTTCCCAATGTTTGTGATCGAACATGTTTTCTAAAAAATCGCAGGTGGACAAGGAGTTGTCTTTCTTGGACAAGCACATCCAAGAAGCAATTGAAAAAGGGGCTCAGCCTTACATACCAGAGAGCGAGCGCTCAGGTTCACTCAACATTAGTAACCTAAGCATTCGAGATCAGCCTGAGGTTTCCACTCAAGGTCTTAGATTTGAAGCGTACGAGCTTCCCAAACCAGTGATGCAACAGAAACCTTCCATTCCTCAGGCATCCTCTACTGAGCTTGTTCCTGTTCCCGAGTCATCTTATTCGAGGGAATCAACTTATGCTGTGCCAGTACAAACCGTGTCAAGTTCTGCTTCTGGGTCAACAGAGCTTAAGCTGAGACTTGATGGTGTTCAAAAGAAGTGGGGCAGGCTGGCATACCTGTCATCCTCCACACCTGATGTGCCGTCTCAGAAGAGTGAAAATGGAGTCTCACGAAATGATGTTTCGAGTATATTGACATCAAGACCCCAGTCCTCCTTGGATTACAGGAAGCCTCCCGTAGAGGAGATCTCTTCCGAGAAGCAGAGGCTGGCAGCTTCTCTATTCGGGGCATCTTCCAAAACTGAGCAGAGGACAACATCCACTCATAAGGCTGTGAGGTCTACTGGACAGGCAGCAGAGAAGACCCAGGTGGCAAAACCGGTCGACCCTTCGACTGCCAAAGCAGCCCCTGTTCGGCCTCCACCCGACTTGCTTGATTTGGGCGACCCAATTACCACGAGCAGTGCCCCAGAAGTGGATCCCTTCAAACAGCTGGAAGGCCTACTGGACCAAAGTGAGCACGCCTCGGTCTTGAGTCACACGGCAGACAGTTCTGCAAAGTTACCTGATATCATGTCCCTTTACAGTGGGATGCCAAGTGGACAAACTAGTGGCACTGTGGGTTCCATTTCGGTGAATGGAGGTCATCTAGTTTCTCCTTCCGAGGTAGGCGGCACCGTTACACCCGCGGGAACCTCTGGACCTGTGCAATTTAGCAAAGGGCCAAACCTCAAAGATGCATTGAATAAGGACGCTCGGTTGAGTCAGATGGGCGTGACGCCAATGAGTCAGAATCCAAACTTGTTCAAGGACTTGCTTGGCTGAAGGATCCTCCCCTGCAGCTAGGTTGTCAAACTCGCGTTGGGCTCTCTAGGCATTGCAGTCGAATATTACAACGCAAGGACACAATTTGTGGGTCTTGTTCGTGTCATCCTGGAAAGCGAGATCATAAGAGTGAACGAGCCCTGCAAAGATGGCATGTGGATACGGTTTTGGCTAATAGCGGGGGCATTGTTGCACTGCAATGGGCGTGAGAGACGGAGATAGGAGGTGGGGTGGTACCTGGGTAAAGTTTGTGTTTGTGGCTGCCATTGTATCAATTGCAGTTGGGGAGTGCCATGCCCTTCGTACAAAGAAGGGATGATGAGTTTGTAATTGCTTTATTCTGATTTACATATTGTTTGCTTTTTCTTTTCTGAGTTGGGTTCATCGGACGTGTACTAATTTGAGGCTATGAGGACCTTTTACATCTTCACAATAAAGGGAATTAATTGGTCCTTTACGATTGGAAGATTGTCATCCTTCGAGAGCGAGTTTCATTATTATTTTTCTAAATTCTCTATTCCTTTTGTGTCCTAAAATAAGTAAATTTTGAAACATCAAATATATTTCGTATACATTATTTAAAATTAGCCGTGTATCTATAAAATGTTTGCTAAGCATAATCATCTTTTTGTGAATTCACGGCATGCTTAACCGTGTTGTTATAAATTCATTGACCTACTGGGGGATTGATTGACAAGTAGTTATGTGTGAAAATATTGTTAGTTTAAAAAAACTTTTACAAAATACAGTTCTTATTGTGTAAATTACGCATACCGACGCCCATCCCGACCCCTTCTTTGTCACAGTAATTTTACGATTAGGGTTAGTTGAAATTATGATTTTTTTTTGTAGATTATGAATTAGTTGAAATTAGGGATTATGTGTTAAAATTAGTGATATTGTTGCCTAGAAATTACGGTTAGGATTAGGTTTGTCTAAATTAGATTATAATTTAGGAATTTAGGAGTGTAAGCCTTTAATTAGAGATATTCAGAAATATATAATTTTTTTGACATTTGACATTTGATGTTTGGTGTTTGACGTTTGATGTTTTGATGTTCTAAGTAGTTGATGTTTGATATTCTTTATTAAGTAGATGTTTTGTATTAACGGAATGAATATCAAATTTTTTGTAGATATTGGAAATTTCGAGGAAACTATTCAATAATTCGTAAGAATTACTTCCTACTATCTTTGGTTTCAATAACGTACGCTCATTTGTTGTTGTATAGAAATGGAAGGGTGCTTCGTGGTGGTGAAGAAGTTATAATAGGGGTCCAGTGAAATGTATAAAGGTAGCTGTTGATGTCGATTACCTACAATTTGAAAGGGTCATTATTCATACTATGAGATTAAACGAAGACAGTAGGTTGAAGATATGTCACGGATATCCCATTCCTTCGTATGACCCTTTTGGCATTAATTTTGTGTTTGTGCCTATTGATGACGACGACAACGTGAGGTTATTGTTTAATTTTTTGCTATGTCAAATGTTGACCACATTCAAGAAATATATGTGATATCAGTTTACAACAATTCTAGCAATGAACAGAGACATTCACATTCAAGAAGTAAGCATAGTAATAACATGCAGGTTATAAGAGTGAATGTGGATGAGGGGTTAAATGTCATGCAAGACGAAATGAAAAATATCGAAGTTAGTAAAAATATTAGTCATCTGGTACATGTGAATGAAGGGTGTAGTGATCATGGTGGTAGTGTGGGGAATGATTTGGATTGCCGTAATGGCGGAGATGAATTTGATGGTGGTAATATTGAGGATGATTATGTAGAGGGTGACCATTTTGAATATTTAGAACGTGATTTGGGCGATGAAAGACATATTGATGAAGTTGTATATCGGCGATACGAGAAACGTATTGTCGATTCAATAATGAATTCCAATAATGATGTCAATACGGATGATGAAATGTTTAATGGTGTCGATTTGGGAGACGACGAACATGTTATGAATGTATGAGTTAATGATGCTGGTCCATCTAGGAAACAGTTGGAGAAACGGTTACCATTTTATAACTGGAGTAGTGCATGTCTGTAATGGTTGTATAGGAGTTTATGTAAGGCTACTCATCATAAGTCTTCCCAGATAGAAGGACCCCTGATTTTGTTACATATTTGAGCATGTGATAGATTCCAGCATATAACCCCACTTAGACGTCGGACCCCATTTGTTGAAGATATACCTTTGAGTTATCGGTGGGGAGTTGCCAATGATGTACGCACTGTCACTACACATGTCCTGTCCACATACATAGATGCCTTCGATAGGAAAAGATTGAATCAGGTAAAATTTACTATTCAATAATGTAATTTCATTATTTCAACAAGTGATCTCACTTGCATATTGAAATATGCAGGTTGTTTGGCATCCTTACCCGGAAGAAGTCATCGCCATGCTTTCAAATTATTGTCGATCAAGACAGGCTTGTTGGCATGCTTGAGTCCCACTGATTTGCTTTTATATTGTGTAGTTAGCATTACCCCGACATGGTTATCCATCAGTTCGGCGATTAACAGCTTGTATCGAATTCCTACGACACTAGTAAGACTCTCCATCGTATTGATTTGCGCAAAAGAAGATGAACAGGTGGACCAAGATCTATCAGGAGTTTGTGAAGATGTGGGATGATCGCATCAATAAGATGGTGCCGCTTGTCTGGGAGTCTCGCTTCAAATACTCTAAATGGTATGCGAGGAACATAAAGCAATATATATCCCACACCGGTGCTATGTTAGTCACTATGTTAAGTCGTTTACCTTTTTTGTTATATTTTTTTCTAATATAACCTATATTCATTTGTGTTGTGCTTCATTGCGATATAGCTGAGGAATTTTCGATCGCTCCAACCGACCCGATGTTGTGTCTATTGCCAACGAATCTATGAAGTTGATGAGCCAGTATGCACCGGTACGATTATATGGTCGCACCGGCGGCCTGGGAGATCAGCTTACGTACGAGTTCATGCCGCCACAAGGTGGACAACCTATGGACGAAGATGATCCCCACATGGACGAAGAGGAGAACGCAGAACAAGGGAATGAAAATGAGGTTGGTCAAGATGAGGAGGTGCAACAACCATTTGAGGACCTGACATTTGACGAGGATGGGCATGAAGATCGAAAAGGCATGCTCATCTATCAAGTAACACAACTGAATGACGAATGATACATACCTTACTTTGATATTTGTTCGAGCTCGAATTTGGGAGCTCCGACTAAAGGGACGAGAGAATTGACATATGCCCAATACAACTTTGATGTTCGTTTGAGTTCAACTCCCGCAACTCAAGTTAAAGAAGAGATATCTTAGGTACGACCATTCATATCAAGGAGAAGGACATTCTTAAATCACGCAATTGTATCCAGAGGATTCATCGGAGCAGCCTTGCGTTGAAGTTGGCCACCGGTAAAGCATTTTGTGAGAAGATCGATCAGGCATAGGGATCAATGATGTTTTTAAGCGTTTGTAATACATTTTTTAGATACTCTTGTGAGTTATTCTGAATATTGTTGGACTTTAATTTATGTTTTAAAAAATAAGGGTTGTTTTATCATTGTTTGTCGCATATTGTTGAAACATGGGCTGTTTTTTATCAACAATTTTTTCTACAACATTTTTCTTGAGGACACGTTTTCAAAATCAGCCTTTTATTAATTTATTTAAGGGGATGGGTTTTCAAAATATGCCCCTTGTTTATATCTAGTAAAGTGGCACATTTTGAAAACCCGTCCCCGGTTAGTCACCATAACCTCTTCCCTTCTTTGCCGTCGCAAAATTCATAAGTGTTGGAATGGCGGATTTTCAAAACCCATCCCTTAGAATGCATGTTTTGAAGACCCGTCTCTACATGAAGGCGGCTTTTCAAAATGCGCACCTTGTTCATTTAGTTTAGAGGGCGGGATTTAAAAACTCTTCTCTTGTTCATTACTCAAAACTCGTCCCCGATCAGACACTGGAATCTCTTCCCTTCCTTGGGTGTCGCAAAATTAACAAGTGTTGGAAAACCAGCCCGTTAGAAGACACGCTTTAAAAACCCTTCTCTAATGCGCGTTTTGAAAACTCGTCTCTCCATTAAGACGCGTTAACCACCTTCATGTGGATGGCACGAGCTCCACATGGGAGTATTTTCAAAACTTGTCCACTTTATAATTTAGGGACGTTTTTTCAAAACGTGTCGCTTTGGCAGTAAATATATAGTTTATGAAACAAGAATGATATTTCGTAAATATTTTTTTAAATTAATTGTATATTCGTACAAAACTCGAGTTATAGATATAGGTCCAACCCATTAAGCAAGCCACTCGGCCCACTAGCCCGTTCTTATCAATCATCGCCGCCGTGTGGTGTTTTCCAAAGTTCCCTCATTTTCGCGCCTTCAGCCCTTCCCCTCGCACCCCGGGAGATCCCGACGAACGGCGGAATGCAGGAGGAGGCCAAGCTCTCCTTGTCGCCGAAGAAGCCGCCGGTAACGTTGCCTGCGCCGGCGCCGGTATCGACGCAGTCGAAGCTGAAGAAGTCGTTCAAGCGCGCCGTCCTTCCTCTCCTCAACTCCGTCTCCAAAGAGGTTCCTTCATTTTGCCCCCCCCCGCCCCCGGCTTTCATCCTCATATTCGATTTCTCCGTAACCGTTTCGGAGAGATGGAGTGAATTTTCATGCGATCTGCCATTTTGTGATGTGATGTGCGTGGATCTTTTTTGTCGTGACTTGTAGGAAGAACTGGAGTAGGTGGAAGTGGATATCAGAATTTCTGTTGCTGTTAGTGTTGTCAAATGCCATGTCTTAGTATTACTGGATGCTCCCTTCCGGCTGCACCTTGGGAAGCGATGGGTTCTGTGTTCACTGAGTAATCTCATTCTGTTTGACCGTATTTAGGTTGAAATTCAAAACTTATTGGAGACGATTTAAGGCCTTTGTTCTAATTCGATGGGATAAACATGATAGGGTTCATGAGTAATCTCATTCTGTTTGACTGTATTTTTTATCATTATTAGATATTTATGGTTTCTCATGAAGGACAATGGATTTGGTTGCAGCTGTCTGGGATGCATGAGTTTGTTGTAGTCGATGCCTAGAGGGTGTTTTCATCCATTATTTGTTGCTGATTGTGGAAGTAAACTGTTATGCTAAATTTTGATTGCTCAATTTCTGTAATGCTAAATGTTAAACATCATTTGTTGGCGATAAAAACGTCTAAATACCTTTCTTTTCTTCTTCAATATTCTAGGACTTGCGGACGGCCTTTCCAAGTTGTACTGATGAAGAACAGCGACGACTTCACCAGTTGTTTCTCAAGGTACTCATTCTTATGCTGATGATAGTATTTCCCTTGACATTACTAAAATCCCATTCTCGAGCACAGATTTTGTGTAATAATCCTTTCATGGATTGTTTCCTTAGCTCAACCCTCTACCTGTACTACATAAACATCTGATTTTTTTCATCATCTAAAAGTACAAACGTTGAAGATGAACCTTGTCACGACAATAAGGTTGCTCCTTTGAAAATAGAGTTTGTGGCACATTAGTAACTATTCTTTTAGTAAATATTTATGAAGCCAATTTTTTGCACATTTGTGCTTGTGATTACTCATCTTCACACTGGTCAAAGAGCTTTGTGCAACAATGATATTCTCAACATTGAAAACTTGGCATCATCTTTTATTTCTGCGATATCAGAACAAACTAGCTGAAGGGACTTGATCAAGCACACATTACAAGAAGCACTCATTTATCATTTTTGTATGCAATATCTTATTTATGTTTTATAGCTTTGACTTAATTAACAATCTATTCTAATATGGGCTTCACAGGTTATTACTTCCTTGCATGGAAACGTTGAGGTATATTTTATAAGTTGTTCGTTTATGTAGCTCTATGCTCTTTTGTTACTCCACCCGGATAAATTAGACTTTTTATCTTTGACCATAATTTAGCTTTATTTACAAAATGGAAGTGTGCTTTCAAAAATAGTATGAATAAATAAACAACCATGGCTAGTTTTTTTTAGTTGTCCGTCCCGTATTCGGAGCTTCGCCCTGACTAATTCGAACTCGACCCGGGCAGCGCACCTGGTTTTGGTGAATGAGTCTCCCAACAGGGGTGGATGCATACAGTAGGTTTCGAACCCATGATCTCCTTAAACGAATCAAATATGTTTACCACTTGGACCAACCCCCGTGTTGGTTAACCGTCACTAGTTTTTCTAGCCTAGAATTGCTATTTATTTTGTCTTTCCATGATGAATTTCTGACAAAGGATATTTTTATGAAGACATGTTATTGTTGGATTGTACAGAATTAATAGTTTTCAAATTACAAGTGGTTTTGGTTTTCAACATAAAAGGGTTATGGTTCAACTATAAATAAAAGAAGATGTGATACCTCGATCTTGAGATTAGCGGAAGGGAGTTGTTTAAAAACTCTAATTCATATTTTGGAAAACTTGAGTTGTTTTCTTTCACCATTCCGTCTCTGATATCCTTGAAATTTGAAAGCACCACATATAAGTTTGAGCTTTTGGCGCATCTGTAAACTTGCTTATTTGGTGACATGTTATTCTACCTTGTGGTGGTAACAAAGACCCACCTAGTAATCATGTGGACAATGAGATGGAGTGATATGAATTAATTCAGTAATATATTTTAGGTGGTTACCAAAGTTATTTTTCTAAGACTTTGCTTCAATCATTTATTTAGACTTTTTAGGAGGATCAATTATAATCATCTGAGCATTTTACTTTGAATATTACTGTTCACGACTAAGTATAATTTTGGATTTATGATTTGAATCTCGATGTGACAAATTTGCTGATAACAGTGAATTTTGTTACTCATTAATTGTTTTAATCCGGTTGCTATCTTAATTTGCAGGATATTTTTGAATCATTGTGTGACGAGATGCAGGTAGGCTTATGCTTTTCCATATTAAATTTTCTAGCCAAGTGTTTTTATGACCTTTGCAAACTTCGACATTTGATGTATCAATCGGCTTTCAAGGTTTAGGTTTTTGTATGTGGATTCATAAGTCTCCCATTAAGAAATTTCTTACAACATACCCATCTAGGAATTTTGAAACATATTAAGATAATGAAGATTTTCCCTCCATATATTCGCGATTGTTTGGGGAAATTTGTGCATTAGACATATATATTTTAGTTTTCGCATATTCTACATGTATTCTCGGTTTTGGGGTTTTCGTGATGAAGTTGTTTAGCCTTGTATTTTTTTTTCTTTTGAACGGATAATATCTTTATTCTTGACATTGCAGGTAGGATCAGCTCTGGATACTTTTGATCGACTACTTGAGGAACAAAGTCTAGACCCTTTGATGACAGATAAGTAAGTGTCGTGCTGATCAACTCTTATGCTGGGAAGACACCAATAATACTACACAAATGCCTCACCTTGTGATAGAAGACAAAATTATTGACCACTCTGACAACAGAATACCTCTTTACAACAGCTATTGTAATTAATATTAGCCCCCACACACTAACCAACCAGAAATAGCATAATAGTAAAAGCACAATCTGATGCTTTTCACTTTAATATTCTTTTTAGCCTGAAAAGGAAAACTAGGGGATGAGGGAGGCCAATCAAAATCTCCGCTGCAGATAATAATGGGTTTTCTTATAATTCTTCTTCCATGGCTAAAATTGGAAGAATCAAGAGAATCTCTCTTTGCTCGGAAGAATGTTAGATGACACATTGTCATCAAGAATGATGATAGTCCAGCGAACATGAAAAAATGAAAGAACTTTTAATGTGGAGCAATACCATTATTGGAACACTTTAGAAGAGTATATTATAGCAAGTGAATAGATGAGGCTTGGCTGACAAGTCTAACAATTTTGGTACAGATTATGCATGAATTGTCTTTATAGAGAATGATTGTGTTTTCTAGCTCAAAACAGTAAAACATAATGATATATTGACTATTTGTCATTGCAACTCGGTCATTTATCTTTGTTGCTTCTTCTAACAACCACCAATCATAGTACTTGGCTTGGCCTTATCTCTTATGTTTTAGCTGCTACATCCATTGGTAATAGAATGTTCTCCATTGTTGACTTCCATTAGTTTAGGTATGGTGGGGAGAGAATAATTTACTCTTGGATGTGTGATTGTTTCTTTCCAGGACTAATGTATTGAATACTGTGAGAATCCTGCGAAGGGAAAATTAATTTTGTTTGATGTGCTACTAAGGAAGAGACCTGTGGAAAGAATGATCATTTACTCTTTGCTGTATGATTTCTTCTTTCCAGGACTAATGTATTGGATACCGTAAGAACCCTGTCTATGGCAAGGGATAGAGAAGTTCAGTCATTGACGAGGTGCTTAGAAAAGGTGGGTCGACTTCAAATCTTCGTTATAGGAATTCTGATATATTGGGACGTCAGAATTTATGGTGTGTATTAATGTTCTTCCTTGGTTATACTCAGGATGTAGCTTATCTCAACATAAAATGGCTGAATAATCATTTTTCTCAGTAGAAAGGTTGGATGGATGTGTTCTTCAATAACCTGTTCAAGAACTGCCTCTGGCATCCTTGGAAGGGCAGATGCCCACCCATTTTCTGTACTTAATTTTTTTTTTTTGGGGGTGGGGGGGGAAGCCTTTCTAGCAATTGCTCAACTTAGTTGCTTGTGTTTATAACCTTGGACTTCATGCCTGTATAGTAACGGATGTATGCCATCGACTTGAAGGAATTACTTAATTATGGTGCACTCCAACTTGAAGGATATGCCTGCTAAAATGTAGCACTTCTGAGCTTTGAATGGTAATATGAACATGATTACAAGTTCGAGACAGAAAAAAGCTCTCTGAAGTAGTCAAAATTTTCTTATCTTATTCAGAAGAGGTCTGTCATTTCACAAGGCCTACAGTATTTTTGAAGATCTTCATTTTCTAATATTAATGCATCATTGACTGCTGGTGGAAGGATATTGGTTCTAATTTATGAGTCTATGCACTTTGTTCGGTTAAAATTGAGATTCCATGCTGCCAACGTATTGTTTGATGAAGGTTGACGCAAGCTCTTTTGCTGTTCTTCATAAATCAAGCTCCTTGATGAGGTGCTTGTTTCAGATAGACTTTGTTTCTGTAATTGGGATCTGAGATTTACTTTGGTTTGGTTTATGATTTGGCTTCAGCGGGGTTGCATATACTGCTCCATGTTAACAATCAATGGTTACAATGGATGATGTGTTATTCTATTCCATCAAAAGTATTTCCTCAGGCCAAAATTATGTTCTTTTTTTTCATTGTAATCTAACCTCACCGTGTCAAACAGGCTGAAGAACACAAGAAGCAACTCCAGACTCGTATCGAATTGCTGAAGAAAAGACAGCAGGATTTCTTGGCTGCAGCTAATTCCATCGAGAAGGTGTTTGTAATATAACTATGCCCTTTTTTTTTAATTATCTGCATGTTAGTTTTTGGACTTTTGATGGAATTATTTCATCTAGAAGGAAACTGACGCAGTAATTTTCCATTTAAACAGTTGACTGGGACGGTGAATTGCAAGGCACCTGAGGCTTCTATCATCGAAGGAGATGGTAGATAAAAGCACGCACGTGATATTGTAGGTTATGCTTGTGTGAAGATGTACGATCGTATAAATGCTAGATTGGTGTGCGCTATTTGTTCCAAAGTAATTGAATCAGTATCTTATGCTTTCATTTTCTGTAGCACGTAATCCCTGTTACAGCAGTTCCTATTCCATGAGTCTTTTATGTGCTGCATATGAGTAATTGACTGATTGCGTAGGGCACCCTTCAGTGATCGTACAGTGATACTATGCTTGGGAATCGACCAAGTAGACTGTTTCTTACCTTGGCCAAAAAATTTTGATGACCTGGATGGTTTCAGCTGATCTGACGTTGGGTTAACCAGTGTAGCTAGTAGCAAATCTTTGTGATGTGACTTTTGAGTCCTGACGTACTGATGAAATCTTGGTGTGGTTTTGATATAGTTGAGGTCGACCCCTGGGTTTTCCTTGTTATGACTTTACCAGATTTAAAAGCATTGAACATGCTTTGGCAAATCACGTGAGCAAACTGTGGATTGACAACATTAATGTCACTTTCAACTGTTTCGATCCCGTGTCTTCATTGGTTTCTATATTTGCGAAATGACAAATGGTTATTCAATAACCCATTGATCACGGAATCAAGGCATGTTACCAATGTTTGCAATGGTTATAAGGTAAGACATTGTATGTATATACCATAGGTTAAATGGCAGAAAGTGATCTTTGGGATG
Organism: Melastoma dodecandrum; assembly: GCA_029817715.1. Taxonomy (NCBI): domain Eukaryota; kingdom Viridiplantae; phylum Streptophyta; class Magnoliopsida; order Myrtales; family Melastomataceae; genus Melastoma; species Melastoma dodecandrum. The sequence goes on along the minus strand of JARUPY010000279.1, from coordinate 2,269,381 downwards.
GTTACAACGGGAGACTTTGGAAAGAAAACGCTAAAACTTCAAAAACCAGAGTTGACCATCATTTTCAGGATGTCTCATTTGTGGCAATGACAGAATTAGCTGTTACCCTTAATTATTTATTCAAGTGAACTGATTATCTTTGTCTTAATACCAGAAGGGGACTGGACTGGAGTTTCTGCCTTCTTGGATCTTGTGCTCTGTCAAACTGTATACAGCTTGCAAAGAATATATTATTGTAGTAAGAAAACCTCAGTACTCTTTTCCTGTTAGAAGATACTTCGCTGTCGCCGAACAGCCAAAGGAATTGTGCTCGATAACAGTTTGTCGATATTCCGTTTTTTTTCTCTTATGATTATTATTTTCTTTTCATGGATAAACGGACACAAGATCTTTCCAATCAAAATTACAAGGACAGCTTGCTACAATCCAAAAACAAAAACAAAAACTTCTATCCAATGCCTTGCGGACTTGGAGTTTACAGCAGTAGTTGACGAAGGGTTGCTAATGAAATCATCTTCTTCTGCTACTGTGTTGATATACTCTCTTATTTGTCTTTAACTCCTGAAGAAAAGAATTCTGATATATATATGACTTGGGGTGTTCCTCTTCTTCTGCGATTAACTGGGGGGGCTTCTGATTTGCTGTACAGTTGAAAAGAATGAATGCCTCCCCCAATATTCTTTTCTTATGATTGTAGGTAGCAGGGTCTTCTTCATCTTTGAGAGTTCTACTATTTTTTTTCCTTTTTTTTGTGCTGATTTGATTGTACCCAGCTGAGATTTGTTCCATTTTTTAGCTGTCTTTGTTCTGTTGTTGTGATGGAGATTGAAGGTGGTGGGGGAAATCCCAATCAGGTCTTCAGTGACAGTTCCATGGGCAATCCATTCTGGGGAAGTGCAAAAGGTGCATACTGGATCCCATCCTGTGATCCCATCAGTGACCATCTGCACAGACAACATAAAAACCCAGAAACTAATTAATAAAATTGACAGAACATGATGTTTGTCATGATGGTGATGCATATAGCTAGCAATGATGTGATAATGATTACTGCATTGTTTCTTGTCACATGACTGACCTGTACTTGGTGGTGAGGTGGTGGAGGAGAACCAGGATCTCCAGTTTGGCAAGTTCATTCCCAGGACAGGAGTGGACCCCATTCCCAAATGGCAGATATGTGTTTGGTTTTGGTGCAACCTGTCAATCAATTCCCAGGGAAAAAAAAACATTAATAACAAACTTCCCACTATTACTCTCTCACTCACACCTGGCAATCACCATCACCCCAAAAAAAAAAACCAAAATTTGCATCAAACACCTGCTCACCTCAAATCTGGAAGGGTCGAATTTCTCAGGATCAGGGAAATTGTCTGGGCTGTGGTGGATGTTCCTGAAGAGGGGTAGCACCTTCCACCCTTTTGGTATCAGGAACCCTGCAATTAGGACAAAACCCAGATGGTCAAGAAATTGAGATTTGGGGAAAGGTGAATTTTGGGGGATGGGGAAACTCAGAAAGATTGAATTTTCCTTTCCTCTGGTCAAGCTGTGGAAAACTGGTAAAAAAGAAAAAAGATCTGCTGAATCTCACCTTCATATTCAACATCCTCAACAGCTTCCCTGAAGGTGAAGGACAGGATTGAAGCTACCCTGAGTGTCTCCTGGATGACCCTGGAGGTCAATGGCATGTTCTTTGTGTCCTCCCATGTCAACTTCCACACCCTTCCATCTTCCTCCACATATTTCCTCCTCTTCACTGCTTCTTGCTCCTCCTGAGGAAAGGAACCCCAAAGGAATTAGAATTGGGATTTTGGATTGCCCGGTAACAGCGATGGGAGTTGGGTCGACGGGGTTTTCTTACGGTGACGGCACGGAGCACGGTTGGGTTCTCGGCCAAGTACTTGATGATCCAGGTCATGACGCTGGCGGTAGTGTCGCGGGCGGCAAATATGACACCGATGACGTTGTCGGCGATCTGGTCATCGGTGAGGCCTTCGGAGCCAGACATGAAGGAGCCGAGTAGGTCGTTGTGGTCGAGCTTCATCTGCCTCCTGGTGAGGATGATCTTCTCGAGGATGTTGGCGAGTTCCTTCCTCGCCTTCATCGACTTGTGGAAGAGCGTCCCCGGGAGGTTGACGGGCATCGAGTTGTATCCCTTCTCGAGGACGTAGTAGCACCTCTTAAGGTCCTCCCTGTACTTCACCTCATCCTTCCCGAATATGGAAAGCAGGGCCACATTGAAAGCGTACTGTAAACAGCCAAACCAAAACAGGGGAACAGTCAGATTGGATTGAGTTCGAAGCTGGGGATGGATGGAGCCCACATCAATTATTTTGGGTCGAATTTCGGTGAAAGGAGAAGGAAAGATGTTTACCGTTTTCATCTCCTGGAAGGTGTTGACGACCCTGCCTTCCAGGCACTGAAGGCAGTTGGCCGCGATGGGCTCGATATCAGACACCTTGCTCCTGATAGCATCGGGGAGGAAAGCCCGAAGCACAAGCTTCCGAAGCTTGGTGTGGTACTCTCCCTGGTGGAAGAAGATGGCCTGTTTCCCGAGCATCCTCTCCTTGCTCGCGGGGAACGTGGGCTTGAACAGGTGGGACTTGGTGACGAGCACGAACTTGGCAGCCTCGGGGCTGGAGATCATGACGCAGGGGCAACCCAGGATGTGGGTCTTGAAAATGGGGCCGTAGCGTGCCTGCTTCGAGAGGAAGAAAACGTTGGGGTTCTGGGAGTAGAGCTGGAAGGTCTCCCCGACGTAGGGCCATCCCATGGTACCGGGAGGCAGGGGGAGGGACCCGCGGCGGCCGCAGCCAGGAGGGAGAAGGACCTTGAGTATGGCCCTGATGAGGAAGATGACCAAGAGAGGGGATAGAAGGAGGGGAATGGTGGAGGTGGAGAACTCCATTTCGGGTGTTGTGGCTGGGAAGAGAAGGGGGGTGTTGGTATGTGTGTGTGAGGAAGTTGAGGTTGGAATGAATTGGGTATTTATAGAAGGGGAAGGAGAAGGGGAAGGGGAAGGGGGGGCATGGATTCTAGTGATAGAGAGAGTGCGACTCTGTGGCTTCTTCACACAAAAAGTACACCCTCCCTCTTCTTTCCTTTCGAAATCACACGCACAAATCACCTCACCTCTCTCTTGTTCCCTAATTACATGTTCGTGTCATAATTTTTGTGCATCCTTTGTTTTGTTTTTTAATCGCGATTTCCTCTGATACATAATTTTGACATGGTTATTTTAATAACTTTCTCTAACACGTGTCCGTCCATATGTTTGTTTCCGCACTTGTGTATTACCCCATCTTTTACGACAGCTCATGCTTTGCTTTTGCTTGATGTTTTTTCTTGCTATGTCTACTACTACTAGTCACTTCTCTATTATTTGCTCTGCCATGGAAATTTTAGTATTTTCCATGTGAATTTTTTCTATGATTAGGTGAAAAGTTTCGGTAGAAAAATTCTTTATTTTGAAAAAAAAAACAAATTACTTTAGTTGATTTGATAATTAATTGTGAGCAGTTCCACCTACCCAGGAATATGCCCTGTAAATAAATATTTTCCATCATTATTATGACACTACACATTAAAATTACATCAAAACTCCTACAAATATTAATATTTTATATAGCTCTCTTATAAATTAATTTTATAAGAATCGGCATATACGAAACGATAATTTTCGAATTTCCTTGTAAATATAATTTTTCATATTTCTTCATCGTTTAAAAATGTCCTGATTATATTAATAAAAATTATGTAGATAATAAATTACATACATTAATTAATATAAAAATATTCGATTATCAATACTAACAATCCTCTTTCCGGAAACAAAACAATTAAGAAAAGCAATAGACAAATAAAAAACCGTATAAATTGAAAATGGATTTTGATTGTGTTTAATTTTATTAGTATAATTAAAACATATATATATATATTATTTTTATTAATTATTGTTAGAATTTTATATACGAGATCTCTTTAAAAGAAAATTATTTCAACAAAACGAATGTGAAATTATTTGGAAATAAACGGAAGAAAATTATTAATAATAATGATAATATGTAGAGTAAGAGTGCCAATAGCGTAAAAATTTATTTATATTTTAATCCATTAACATTGTCTTGAGCGACTCGTGTCAGCGACATTAATATATTATAAATTTAAATTATTAATTCGAGTGAAACGAATGTTACATTTATACAAAGTTAAAATAAAAAATTAGTTTAAATAAATTTTTTAAACTTTTTTTAGAAAATAAAATGTAAAACAAAGTTGGATTTTATGAAGATAAAATTAAGATCGATTCTTTTAGAGATTTACGTAAAAAAACTCCCAGAAGTTTTTTAATAAATGAATTTCATTGAAAAAAGAACATAAAAATCTTGTAATACTTTTGCTCTACCCCTAAAACTCATGCATCAAGTTGTGAAAATAATTTTACTAGCTCAACTAACAAAACTTTAATCCATTCGTTGAAAACAGATATATTATTGTTTTGTCATTCAAATCTAATATATATTTCCATGTTTGTTTTGTGTTCAAATACGCCGACTCTCTGACGAGATTAAATGCATCCGGAACGAAAGCATCACTTTTACATAATCAGTAAGTCATACTTCTTATCAAAACTAATCCGAATTTAGATATTTTAGACTATTTCATTTGACTTTGACATTGTGGTATTCATTTCAAAAATATATTTTTTCTTCAACCCCGAATCTATGGATCGACACGTGCCCCTTTGACTTCGATGTAACATTAATAAAATTGGAGGTTTAATCCAATTTCGAATTGACGTATAGGATGTCACCTCACTAGATCTAATCGCAAACTTTGAATAAATAAATAATTAAAATAAAATAAAGTTATCGATTGGTGGCCAAGACCAAATTCGGGTTTGTCGAAAGGGCATTTGACTTTCGATGCTGTCGAAGATGTGTGATTTATGTGGAAAAAAAAAGAGAGACAAAAAATTGAAATTTAGGGTTTGACTTTTGATATTGTTCATGTAAATTTATTTCAGAAGAAATAATTAATGCGAGGCCTAATTAGATTTCAGATCGATGTTTGACTTTTTCTTTTTGGGCGCGTGATTAATTTGCATGCATGCGCTTATCAAATTAATTTGAAGAACATCTCATTCAATGACTCTTCAAATGTCAACACAAACTATGTCTAGAAAGCTTTGGGAATGATGAATGCTATAGGCTGATTGATTGTCCCAACAATTTTGGATCTCAAAATATGTATGTATATAAACTTCAAGAAAAAAAAGTCCTAGTCTAAATCGAATATAGAAATTTCATGATTTAATTTATCACAAAGCTTTCCTAGCAAGAAAACGATAGCTCAAAGCTCCTCGCCTGAACCGAGTTTGCAGCCGGTCGTTATTTGCCGACCGATATGACGTCGGACTCACTACGCGGCATAGCATGGTAAACACGACCGTGTCCCGGTTCATCGTACAGGACTTTACGGGGAGGATACAGCTGTGACGGAAACCGCGGGGGGCCACCTCCCTTATTAAAAAAAATAACTTATGCACACGTCTGCTGATTTGCACATATATGCAAGTGTCAAAAGACACCTTTTTGAGCATTAAATACACACGTTGTTATTTATGGGTGTCGTAGTCGACCTCCTAACTAATCCAATCAATCCTGCTCTCTATCATCTCTCGGGAAATCTCAACCGACGAGTGAATGGATCAGAACTGGGACCATGAAATTCGACAACTTGCGCGACATGTGTGTCCCCCCTAAAAGAAAATTGACACGACCCCAGACCAAGTCCCCTAGGGAGGAGGAGGAGGAGGAGGAGGAGGAGAAGACGTGTCCGTGGTCCGACATCGATGTGTCTGGATACAGGTCTCAGCTCATTGATTCATTCGACGCATGAGAAAAGAAACCCTAACGGTATCTATCTATACTCAGTACTTAGAACATCATCGGAAAACCTGACCCGAGTGTGAATTTCCATCGAATTCAATCCCCCCAAAGTTCCGGCCCCATGGACATTCTCGATTTCATTAAATGAATGGGAAGCTGGAGAAAATTGAAGAAATGGGATGGGTTTTAGAAAAAAGGCGTGTGGGGTCGTCTTCTCTGGGGAAGAGGCTCCTTGTCATTAAATGTCAAAAGTTCTCCGAGTTAAATGCAAGTTGGTTGGGAATGAAACCGGGAGTCGGCTCACCCTGAAATTTCATATTACGGAAAAGGAAAAACAATGGCCGACGCATTCCCAACGCGCTATCACCATCTCCCCCGATATTTCTTTCATACGTGAAATATATAACTGATTCCGATCACATTTCGACACCATGTGTAGTTATGCTAGGTAAGGTCATTTTTGAAGTTTTTAGGTTCGAGTGAATGCTCGGATTTAGGGCTCGAGGTTTAGGTTGGAGTGAATCCTCGGTGTCCTTGAGTGTCCCTTTAAAGACATTTTTTTGGTATGACTCGTTCATCTAACCGTGTCGGCTTATATTATTTGTTTGTTTCTTCCTTTTCTAAAAACTATTACTACTAGTTGCAAATACTACTAAAAAAGATGGCGGCTGGTTTGTAGTTTTTGTGTTTCCAGCAAGTTGTAGTTGTTCTTGTTAAGAGTCACGTCAGTCAGATGGGATTTTGGGGGGGGAGACACCACAAGGACTCGAATCTTCTGCCCCCCTTCCACACTCGTCTTTCTCTCAACTTGGAAAATTAATTGATCGAGTTTGGAGGGTTTCCTCGTGTCGGTTCGATTCATTGTTTCGGAAAAGGGATTCCGTATTCTACTAGTATTGTTCCCTGGATCCGGGGTTACGCAACAAAAGGAGCATCTCTACGTTGTCGTTCTCGTTTCATCGCGGTGGTGCGATCATGTTTATCGACTCAAGTCAAACAACTGGGGAATGAAAACCAGTGCGATGGTTCCTGATTCCAATTCCTGGTTTCCTTGAATTCAGGTGGGGGCACACCCAGAGAATACAAACAATCGGATAAGTAGGGCCGTTTTCCTGCTTACTTAAAAAAGTTAATGCTTGCGGCCATACCACAACATCACACCCTTCCCCTTTTTTAAGGTCACTGTTTAGCAATTTAATGTCACAAGTCCCGGCAAGAAGAAGAAGAAGAAAAAAAAACAGACACTAGAGAAGAAAAAGGCCCCAAAAAAGGAAATGGAAATCATCCTAGGATTCGTGCCTCGAAGTGTTCAGATCAGAATGAACACTGATAAAATTTTCAGATTTTTCTTTTTATGTACATGTAACTTTTCCAAGGAATCACGCGTATATATCATAATTATCACATAACTTCATCACAGTCAAATGAGACCCGGGGATTTGTAGCTCGATGGAACATTCAAAAGTAGTAGCGTGGGTTCCACACCCAAACCCGAGGGGAAAAAGGTGTAATTTGGATGCACACGCGAATGGAACCCACAAACTTTGAAAGGGGAAAAGAAAGCACATTTAACTTGCGTCTTATTTATCATCTGCATGAATGATTCATACGTGAATGAAGGATTAGAAGGGGGTCAAATTATGTATTGGAGTGATAAATACCACGGAATATTGTTTACACGAGATAATTGATTAACGTCGAGTGTTGTATTCATTCGAATAAAAGCGATTGAAGGATAGAACATAATTGAATTGAAAGGAAATCAATCCACGAATGAATAGAAGTCAGCTATTAATCGAGAGAGAAATTAATTGATTAAAAATGAGATTTGATTGAGGGTAAAATCTTGTGAGGATCTCAGCGCGTGCCCTCCGTCAATTATGGAATAAATTCGAAGAATAATCATGAATCAAGATTATTATTTTTTAAAAAATACACAACCGAGTCTTAGTTTTAGGACAGAAAACCTTTAGGAATATAAGTTAATTTGACTGTTCAATAATAAAATTCTTCTTTTTTCTTTTCCCTATTTTTGACAAACATATAGTCTTCTCCTTGATGCTAATGAATTCATCACGTTGGCACGACCCATTTACGATTTTCTTCGTCCGACGACCATGATCAATGAAAAATGCTAATAAATATATGCATTGCCTTAGTAACGTGACTTAGTATCCCTCCATGGAATCAATCATCAAAACTTTTTTCTTAGTGAGGAGTGATGATTTCCTTAGTTGGCATTTGAGTCATGTACACGTTTCTGCCCATCTGATTATGTCTTTTCTTTTTTAATCGAGGGAGGTTTTGTCTGTTTCTGACCACACCTTTCCCTCGGATCTTCCTCTTACCCTTTTCCTTTTCCCTCCTCTTCTGTGTTGAGCTGTCTTTTCCCTTTTTTCTTTTCCTAAAAAAAAAAAGAATATTTATTTAACATCTGCCGCGTCTTAAAAAAAAAAAAGAGAAAAGAATTAAATTTTAATCAAAAGAAAACCCCCGACAAAAAAACCAAGTTGGGTGGCCACGCGTTTGTCATACATTCGTCCCCATGGGGACGACTCTCTGGTTAGCACCACTCATTTTCAGTTCATTGTAGACTGACTCCAAAGATTCTTCCATAAGTACGGATGACATTATTGGTTTTTAAGTTTCTCACCACTTTTATGGATGAAGTTTTAGTTTCGTCGCGTGGATTTTGAATCAGTTTGATGCAACATCTCACGTATGAGTCGTAATTTGGGAAGCGGCTAACGGTACGTGCACGTAACCGTTACGTTGTTTACTAAATTCGACCAAAATTTTAGTAAAGTTTACTAAAAATCGATGTTTTTTAGTAAAATCGTTAGTAAATTACTAAAAAACATTAGTAATCCGTTACTAATTTTTGACTGTTTGACCATTAGGAAAGTTTACTAAACTAGGTTTAGTAAATCTGCGAAAAAATTTACTAAAATTTTTAGTAACCGATTACTAAAAATAACGGTGATTTGACAATTTTTTTTAGTAATCGTTTCTAAAATTTCATTGTTCAACTTTAGTAATCGGTTACTAAAAAGTTTAGTAATTTTTTCCGCTAATTTACTAAACCTAGTTTAGTAACTTTCCGAATCGTCAAACAGTGAAAAATTAGTAACGGTTACTAATTTTTTGTTAAAAAATTAGTAATAGTAGTAATTTTCCAGGTTTCCCATCTGGATATTTTAGTAATGATTTATAATTTTGTTAAAAAAATTAGTAAATTATTGTGTAAAATAGTAAAGTCGTTAGTAAATTACTAAATTTTTAAATTTTTTTTCGTAATCGTTTACTACTTTTGGAACAAAATTCAGTAACCAATTTTTTTCGTAATCGTTTACTAGTACTAATTTTTTAACAAAAAATTAGTAACCGTTACTAATTTTTCACTGTTTGACCATTCGGAAAGTTACTAAACTAGGTTTAGTAAATCGGCGGAAAAAATTACTAAACTTTTTAGTAACCGATTATTAAAGTTGAACAATGAAATTTTAGTAACTAAAAAAAACTATCAAATCACCGTTATTTTTAGTAATCGATTACTAAAAAGTTTAGTAAATTTTTCGGCCGATTTACTAAACCTAGTTTAGTAACTTTCCGAATGGTCAAACAGTAAAAAATTAGTAACCGATTACTAATGTTTTTTAGTAATTTACTAATCAATTTACTAAAAAAAGTCGATTTTTAGTACAGATTACTAAAATTTTGATCGAATTTAGTAAACTACGTAACGGTTACGTGCACGTACCGTTAGCCGCTTCCCGTAATTTGATGTGCAACCTAGATATTTTTTTAATTTTAGTTATTCGTTTACGTTGAGTTTGGATGAACAAGACCATTTCGAGTGGGCGAGAATGTTCGATGATGAATATTTTGGTTCGAAGTTTTATAAATATTCGAAATTTTCTGTTTTTAAGGAGAATCTGTCGGAAAAGAGTCCTCTAATGCGTTTATGATTTAGACCGAAGAGTTGACATATTTAGGGAAAATAGTCCGGCATCACAGTTGACTCATTTGTCCAAGGCATACTCGAAACTTCGATAATTCCGACCTCGGTACGGCACATGGATCTGCCGCATCAATGCAGCGGGGATTTCAGGACGTCCCCGTCCTACGCTAGTTTTGCTTCTCTTGCTGTCGAGCTCGCCTTTGAGGTCAACCGTTTCTGGTAGACATGCTCGACAGTTAAGCTAACACCGCATGAGTGCCTATCAAGCTCTTGGTTTTTTCTGCTGAGGATCCGTCATTGACTTGGGAGTTGGAGCCGATTTCATGGACAAAAGCGCGTCCAGAAGGCTTCCGAGCTCGCGAAAGTCATACAAGCGGGTAAGCGGTCATCGGTCCGCACAGGTGCTTATCAAGGTCTTGCTTTCTACAGAAAGTGTGTTGCTGACTCTGGTGCCAGCCGATTTCGCGGATAAAAAGTGCATACAGATGGCTTTCGGACTTGTAAAAGACATATACGGGGGTACGTGGACATTGGGAAATATTCTCTTTCATAGATTGTCCCCCACCAGCATTGCATGTATCACTACCCCATCTCCGGTCGTTATAGGTAACGCAAGCGGGGACTTCCCGTAAAATAGACCAGTCGGCAACTTATTGTCAACCAACTTAAAGTCCAAAGACAGAATGCGCCATTTATCAGCAAGCTGAAAGCTACCCCTTAAGCAATACTAAATTATACGACATAATCGACTCACCACACTTTGACACGCGAACGCAATCAACCAAAACATGGCCAAACAAATTTATGATGACATACATTATCAAAGTCTTATGTTATTAGATGGCAATTCATTACAACATAAGCTAGAAAAGCCAATCTTATTCCATGCCACTGTAACATTGCTCGAATACACAACATTATAACATTATCATGGCCTCGGCATAGAAAAACATATAAAAAAAAAATTCAAAAACAATAATGAACATTAAATCTTCGGCTAACATTATAAGCTTTTAGGACGGACGACGACGTTAGATGTCAACGGAATAAATATTTTATCGACTCCCTATTTTATAACACGAACAATTGTATCGTAAGTCGTCATTATAAAGAATAAACAAACTTTTATAATGGGGACATTCGACAACAACTTTGAAACATAACCCTAACTAAGTTTAACACATTTATAATAATAAAAGAAGAAGAAGTTGATGGTTTTAGGGGATACAAGGGAACGACTTAAAAGCCAAAGAAGACAAGAGGAGGAGGAATCTCTGAACAGAAGTCGTCATTGCATATGCTTCAAGATGAAATGTTCTTCTTCTTCTTTATAAACAGCATATTGTAAGAACACAAGTTGTTCGTTTGCCTCTAAAGGAAGGGGTACGGTTGTCCCTCTTTTGTTTGCAAGCGTTGGATTCATGGAATGGGCATCCCTCGGATTAATTATTCGATAAAATTATGGTACACCCAAAAAATAAATAAATAATTTGAAGAATAAAAACCAAAGAAAATGAGCTTTCAAGCTGGATTATGGACCGACCCACTAAGCCAAATCTATCACCCTATAACCACAAGGGAAAGAAAAGAATTATTAAGGACAGCTAATATCTGACACATATCATAGTCTAATATTAATCATAATTGGATAACAAGATACTAATCGCGGGTTATATCATATTATGACAAGAAAAACTAGTCTGTCATATTACAGGTTTAAAAAATTTGTTAAAACGGAAAAGATAGAAGAGAAAGGGGGAAACAGGGGGGGGGGGATTTGGTGGTGATCCATTTCATCTTTCCGAAAATGTGGACCGTGAGTAAGTTAAGCTCCTAATTATTTATCAATTCTCTTTAATAATCTCTTTTTGTTCTCTCGAGGGGCATAAGCAGTGTGGATTAGGACAAAACAACAAAAGATTAGTTTAAGTTTGAATCGTTGATGATTTGATTTGGCAAACTGTAAGGCACTCCACGACATGATTTGATATAAAAACCATATCCCAAATCCTAAATATCACCTACGTGTAATTAGAACAAGAAAGAAAAAAAAAAGCAATTGCACTTCAATCTCTAAGTGGGGAATTACAGCAACAAAATTGTTTGGGTTGGGGGAAAACAAGAAAACATGAAGCAACTAAAACCTACGGCAACTGGTCCACGTGTTTTTTTTTTCTTAATTTAATTAGAAGTAAAAAAAGGGAAAGGCCAATCCTCCCGATCGATTGTTCGTTTATTGAGTAGTAATCGGATCCAGCTAATTCATTTAGGGAAAGTGAGGCTGACACACACAATCACACCCCAAAAAGGGGCACAACAAAACAAAAGCAGTACAACTTTCCCGGTAATATCCGGCTGATCATCCGCGTGGACATCTCAAAAGAACACACTCCTGATGGGACACTTACTCCTTCGTCCTGTTCTTGTTCATTTACGCGTGTGATTACATAACCATCTTCTGATTCATATAAGCTGAACGTAACTCTTCCTCCCCTACTTTTGTCTGTATACTTCGGAAGACGTAAAAGGAGGAGCCGAAAAGTAGTCACGCCGATGAAGAGCCAGGGAGGCCACGCCGTTACATTCACGAAACCCACTCCGCCTAGGGATTAACGTGTATGTGAAGTATTTTCACGATTAGGAAACGCTAGCATTCGTAACTTAGCCTAAGCCGAACAGAGGATGCCAATTTAGGCTAGGCGAAACATATGGGAGAGGGAACGAATTGAAGTCGTCGCATCTGGCCGGTCGGAATCAACCCAAAGCGCACACCCGACACGAAGAAAGGCCGAAATATGGTGGAGTTATGGTACTAAAGGGATGAAAGACCAATAGTTCCTAGGTTGGGTTGAAATCAATGTCATGCCTAGCTAAGATCCCACCCCTCCCTAGAGAAACACCCTTTCAAGAAATCACTGGTATAAAAAGTTGGTTATTTCGTGTTGTTCCCTACTTAAAAAATTTAGTAGATATGTCTCTAGATAAGAATAGGTCTCTGGAAATACTCAGGTTCGATACGCGGGCATCACCTGACTTTCAACTAGTATGGCCCGTTACCATTGCTTGGACTTCGCTCTTTGTCTAGAAGAACACAATCTATTGTTGTCACTTGCTAGATGAGGAGTATCGCTCTGTTTCAACCTATCATTCACTTAGAAGAGAGTTTCTAATCCATCCAAGAGAAAGACATGAGTACTACCTAAGGACACGTGCGTTGACATTATAGACTATTTTGGGCCTACTATTTTTGACAAAACCCACAATAGACGCTCAACCCATAACAGAGTTAGACGCACCAGACCTGCATCTGTAGTCTACACAGACTATATGGCTGAGTAGTGAGCCTGTAACCAGAGGTAGTTTACAAGCTTGCGCTTGCACAGGACATACGTCATGGAGAACGGTTAAATAGCCCCGAGATAAATGAAGCTTACAACCCACGTCTGTATTGACGCACGTCTTAAAAGACGATTGATTAACCCCGAAGTCAGAGGAGTCTACGACCCATGTCCACATGAGTGAAAGTCAGTTTATTGGCTCCGAGATCCTTAGGGGTGGTTGAGTCTGGAAGATCTTCAGAAGGTCGTAACAGACCGGGTATAAAAGGGAGAGGATCTCCCTCAAAGAAAATCATGAACAAATCAGTCAACAGAAGCTTATTTTGCTCGTCAGCCCTTAGTTGTTAGTTGTTAGGATTCTTCGACCTAGGCGAAACTCTTAAAGTTTCATTGGTCTTCACTTCCACCATCAGAGTGAGCAACCGTAGCTCTGGTAACACATCTCCGCCTTCGACTCCAATGCCAGGACGAGCCACCGTAGTCCCGGTACACATCTCCGCCTTCGACTCCAACGCCAAGATGAGCCACTGTAGTCCCGGTACACATATCCACCTTCGACACCGCCACTAGGACGAGCCACCGTCGGTACACTTCTCCGCCTTCGACACCGCCACCAGGGTGAGCCACCGTAGCCTCAGTATCCACGTCCGCCTTCGCATTTGACCACATTCCGTCCACCAAGCCCAGCAGTCAATTTCTGCCAACCGAGGAAGGCAAGTCTACAGCGCTCTTCCATCAAGTCTACGACGACGCTGCCCAGATTCTCAAGTCCGGAGTGCCCAGTGTCAAGTCCGCGACATCGTTCACCACCCAGACCTGTTGGATTATAGTTTCATGTGTCAAGTCTACGGCCCTGTTCCGAGTATACGGAGCACAGTAGCCAGTATACGACCTTACTACCGTCCTTGTTTTTATTTTTATGGCTGTAAGCATTCTTTGCTTATTGTGAAACCGATTACATTCGATCAATTTCATTCAATTACTTACTAGCGACCACATTTACAATCCATGTGAGTCTTATTGTTAAATATTTCTGACGTTATCCGTTTTCGACGCGAACACGTTTTTGGCGACCACAGTGGGAGACGTGAAGCTTAAAGTTTTCAGATGGCAAAATGTACCAGGAGATGAGCTAATCACGACCATCTACCTCCATTAGATGGAGATGATCAGTTTGTAGCAGGGAACTTAAATGTTGAAACCGCGGTTCTAGGAAGCCATGAAACTGCGAATCAACCTGATTCCAGGGTACATGCTCCTTCTGAGTTCATATCCAGGCTTGAGTTCCCCAAGGAATTCAATGATATGAGGAGCCTAATGGACAGACATATCACTAGATTGTAAGACAATATGACTCAGATTTTGGAACAACTCAGTGCTTTGAATAAGCCAAATGCAGCTACAAGGTCAAGCGCCCCCGTAGATAGGGAGAATTCCTTCATGGGAGATGTCCGGCGCGTAGAGAGGCGCAATGTGTCGTTCCAGGGGGATGAGCTTTGGGGCGGCATTAATTAATGCACTATAGAGGCCTGCAATAGAGACAGGATATGCCCATCAAGGCATACTACCTCTCGGTCCCGTACGTCTTGGAGAGCAAATGCCGTCTACGCAATGAACCCTGTAGACGATGACGTAGAGGCCCAAGGTGAAATGAGCAGATAGGCAAGTGGCATACCCCCTCGCCGACCTGGTAAAGAGCCTGTAGAGGAGATACCTCCAGAGGAAGCTCCAGCTATAGGAAGTCTACTGCGGCCGGAAAGTTTCTACACGAATGTCTCGGTAAACCCACAGCTACCTTGGACCACATCAAGGATGCCTTATCCCCCAGAGAAAGTGAGTCGGGACTATGTTCGGGAACAGTTAGATCCTATACCACCACTACCACAGAATCTGAGGTAGACGATTGCTCAGGTCTTAGAGCAGATGGTACCTGGAGCTATCAGGTAGGATGACCCTAGTCTATACAGGAGTCTATACCCTGCCTATATCGACAAGGACTTTCCCTGCCCAGGGGATATAGAGTACCTGATTTTACCCGTTTTTCAGGTGAAGATGAGATGACACCCATGGAGCATATATCCGGTTCACTATCAGGCAGGAGATGCTGCGGCTAATGATTTTTGGAAGCTAAAATTATTCCCGAACTCTCTGACATGAGATGCTTTCACATGGTATGCAAGCCTACCTCCTAGATCAGTAACATCATGGGCGGAAATGCAGTCTTTCTTTATAAAAGCATTTACTCAGCTAGACACCTCATGTCAATCTTTGAGGTGATGCGCTTAAGCAGACCGCTGGAGAACACCCAAGACAGTTCCTCATGCGTTTACGAAAGGTGCTTCTTCACCGTAGACCTGCAATTCCTGAAAGGGATCAGTTGATGATTGCGTTAAACGCGTTGTCTATGCCTTCCATGAAGAAGCTACAGGGAGAAAGGTTTAATGACCTGTATGACCTGTCTAGGAGAGCGACTGAGTACCATCAGTTACTGATGGAAGAAGCCCAGTCTAAGCACGCTTATCAGTTGGAAACCTTTGAGGTAGACATGGCCGAATTCGTGAAAGGCGAAGCAACGATTTGTGAGCCTCTAGCAAGGAAAAACTCAAAAGCCAAAGCGTCCCATAAATCTGGTGAAGAAATGAAATATTCTTTTGACGTAGACAAGACAGATGCGATCTTTGATTGGCTCATCTAACGGAAGCGGATTAAGCTTAAACCAGGCCATAGAGCTCCCAGACAGAAAGAGAAAAAACTAGAAATTACTGCAAATGGCATGGGTTGTTTACGCACACGACCAGAGATTGTTTATCATTCAGGATTATAATCTAGGACCTTATAGAGTCAAAAGAATTGTGCTTTCCTGAAGTAGACGAAGTCACTATGGTCGACGACAGACCTTTTGACGACGAAATAGCCATTCATATGTTCGATGTTGCTGATGTAGACATCAATTTCATCAAAACTAATACAGACTTTTCCCTACGGGAAATAAAGATTCCCAGGGAGACTTTAGTGGCGAATGCCCTCTTCCGTCGCCTTGCTGATAAGGGTATAGTGACCTGTCCGGACAAGGAAGTGGCGCCCAGCCTCTGTTGCTGGCACATGGATGACACGCACACCACTGATCGATGCAATACGTTCAGGAAGTATTTGCAGAACAACCAGGGGGATTTCTGGTATGACTTGACCCCACTCGAGGAAGTAGCGATGGGAATAGTCTCCCTAAGTTCGTGAAGCACCTCCAACAATTCACAAAGGGAATTCAAGAGCTCCCCAAGCGCAAAGCGCAGGCCAGCTACCCGAGGAGGAAGAGGCGACCCTCATGGTCAAGGTAGAGCATCCGAACAACAGCCTCGTGCGTTCGAGCGTAATGATTCATCCTCTCAACAGGGGGTAAAGCCGGTGTAGGAAAGACATGACCACTTTGGTGAATCTCGCTCTGGAAAAGTAGAGGATAACGATCTTAATAGAACCCAACGGTCTGAAAGGCCACAGGAGAAAGGAAACAAGCCGAGACACGGAACGCCTAAGGTAGACATCCAGGCGCTCCGGACAGGACCACCGATAGCTCAGTTCCTTGATGAGAAGATGCTCTGCCAGAAATGCAAGCTTATAGCTCAAAACAGGATCCTGACCACTCAGCTCTGCACCTCCTGTTGTGTCAACTACTTCCTCAAGCTTGTAGACTTGTCCTCAAATGGGGAGATCTTGGTCAAACTCGCGCGCTCTACAGCCTCAGGTACTTGTGAAACTAACAACACTTGTTCGGAATCAAAACAGGTACCAACGCGGACGGTAGTAGGATACGATCCATTCATTGGAGACTTTATCGAGGTATGTCAAACTCTCCTTGGTTCTAAGAGATCAACGGAAATTAAAGCGGTTAACCCTTCAAAATATTGGCAGAAGGCAGTGGGCAAAACCACTTTGCCACCAAGGGCTTGCAAGAGAAGGGATAGATGTCTAAGTCATGTCGCGAAGAGGCCTAGGCCTACCCTCTCAGGAGCTGCTCTATCAGCCAGGGTGCCTATAAAGGAATTAAACGCCGAAGCTGCTTTACAGACCATTTGGAAGAGCCTGGCTCAAGCTTCGACTTTACCCCGCTTCGAAGTGAAATCCCAAGTGATGTCGATAGGGAAATGAGGCCGGTCGTGAGCTGCAACGCTCTTACCCTGCCTGTAGACTTCGCTAGTAAGCGAACTGGGGTGACCCTAAGAGGTAAAGTGCCTCTTCCATGTTCTCCTGCGTACCCAACAGGTTTCCCACTGAATTGGTTTGAGAAACCATCTGATAGCATGAAACAACACATACATTCTTTATACATAACCGCTACCTTTGATGGTACAGTGGTGAGTCGAGTCCTTGTAGACAATGGAGCTACTATAAACGTGCTTCCTTTGTCCAGGTTTAAAATGCTTGGGTATAAGCCTCACGACTTAGTTAAAACCAATGTCGCCGTGAATGGTTTTAATGGTAGGAAGTCCGAATGCTTAGGGGTTTTCTCTGTGCACCTTGAAGTCGGTCGCCAGGAAAGAGAAATCGCTTTCTTTGTGATAGACATAGTCCATACTTTTAATGCTTTGTTGGGCCGCAACTGGCTCCATAAAGCGACAGCTATTCCTTCCACTTTACATAGAGAGTTAATGTTGTGGGTCGACTCTGAAATTGAAATTATCAAGGCTGATGAATACTCATGTTGTGACAAAGGTATCTTGCATGCAGAGACAAGTAAGACTGTCAAGGACCTCACACTGGAACAGTGTTATAAGCTTGGCGACCCTACTGTCGGACCCCTTGGTCAACCGTCTGGAAAGTTTGACTACATCATAGACTATAGAACATTGCACCCTAAGCCGGAGACGGGGCCGATCGTTCCAATTGGATGGGGAGATGAGCTGTCTGCCAAGGACATAGAGGAAGTTCTGCAAGAGGTTAATTCGGGCAAAAACCCCGTAAGAATCGATGGAGCAAAGGAAGACAAAGTTGGAAAGGACCAGCAAAATGCTGTTACGGAGTTGGAGCCCGATAGACTCCTAAAGGAAGGAACATATGGACCAGAATGAAGAAGGGAACGAAGCAATCGCCGATGTCCTTCGACGACTTCAAGTCTACCAAGGAAATATTTGTTGTAGACAACCTATCTCTTGGCATTCAATAAACTCAGAAGTGCATAGAGCGCCTAACGCTTGTAATAAGCCCGTGTCTACCGACTTAGGTAGTACAGAGGAACGTGAGTCTTTGATGACCCCATGTGACCCATTGGTCAGCATTAATCTAGGAAGCGAATATTCTCCTAGGATTCTTTTCATTAGTTCTTCAGTAAATAAAGAACTCTTTAATGCTATTAAGGAAGTACTTGAGGAATTCAAGGACTGTTTCGGCTGGGATTATTCTGAGATGCCAGGATTAGACCGTAGACTAGTGGAACACACCCTTCCAATCAAGAAGGATTTTAAACCAGTGCAGCAAGCACCAAGGCGCATGACTAAGGAAGTAACACAATTAGTCTTTGAAGAAGTTAAAAAACTTTTTCGAGCAGGTTACATAAGGACCTCACGCTATACAGAGTGGATTTCTAGCATCGTGCCTATCTTAAAAAAGAACGGTAAAATCAGAGTCTATATAGACTTTAGAGATCTGAATCGTGCCACTCCAAAAGATGAATACCCTATGCCCATCGCAGACGATCTTATAGACAAGACAGCATGGCATCATATTATGTCATTCATGGATGGTTTTACAACCAAATCTTTATCGCAGAAGAAGATATACATAAAACAGCATTCAGATGTCCCCTAGGAATATTCGGATGGGTAGTAATGCAATTTGGGTTAAAGAACGCTGGCACTACCTATCAGCGAGCAATGAACACTATATTTGATGCCTCTCTTGGCAAAACAATAGAAGTCTACATTGATGATATAGCTGTTAAGTCGACAGAGGTGGAGCTTTATGTCTACCATCTTTGAGACATTTTCAAAAGAGGGGCTCTTTGAAGCCAAGGTTGCTTCTCCTGTTTCTTGCATTTGGTTAGCCCTTCGACGGCTGTATTGTAGATCCAGTCGATCCCACTTTCTTTTCCTCCTCTGCTCCTTGTTCCTCTCCTTCTGCCTTCTTGTCCCTGGAGTCTGGCAGAAGCAGGTTAACTCATGAATACCTACGATCTGTCTTACCGGGTTTTCGCTCCCTCTTCCCTGGAGTCTGGCAGAGGCGAGTCAACTTGTGAATACCTACGGTCTGTCTCATTGGGTCGAGAGAAAGCTCGCGTATGATGGGGGTACTGAACACTGCCAGCTTTCTGCCTCGCAAGGTCAGTCTGCTGTAATGTCGGATGATAAAGACAACGCAACCCCAGGTTATTCGTTTGCTCCAGAAAGAGATCTGAGCCATCTGCAACAATACTTGGTTGTCTGAGTGGCCTTCTGAGGTTGCCCAGTTTTTGAATTGCGTATTGCGGCCGCCTCTTGCAAAAGGATACACTGTTGTTGGAAGATCCTTATTTGCCAAAGGATGGGGCGAATGGCAGGAAGGGAGAACCAGTCGTGGTGTATACCTCTGAGAAACTCCTAGCAAGACGGACACACCCGGTTGTAGGGACATGTGGCCGTTTGTCTTTAAACAGGCAGTAAGGCTCCGGCGTACACGCTTCGTAACACTCAACTGTACCAGCGTTGAGGGTTGCCTGGATACCTTTGAATGCTAAGCGAGGCCGTAGATGCATGGAACACAGGGAACCACCAGTCTTGTGCCTCCACTTCTCGAGCCAAGCGGAGAACTTTTTCTACGCCATGGGCCTCTCAGCGGGAGGGGAGGGGGTGAGCAGGAAAAAATCACTTATCTTCAAGAGATCCGTAAAGTTCTCTTAACGATGAAGGACTCTATAGGCAGAGGAACCATACCAAGAAGTAAGGCTTGGAAGTAAGACCCAAGGTTTGGAGTTTGAAAAAAGGAGACATCATTAAAATGAGAAGTGAGGATTTTTCAGAGAGTTGGTAAGGGTATTTAAAGAGAGTTTGGAAGGAAGAAAATGAAAATTTTTCTGTCCGCGGAAGGTAGGAGGAAGAAGGCAAAATGTTTTCTTTTTGTAGAAGGAAGAAGACGAAATGTTTCTTTCTGCAGTGGATGAAAGATTTTTGTGACACAAGAGATGCCAGAAATGCTCAGGCGACAGAAGCCCCCTCAGCAAAAAAGGGGGGCTTATGTTGACACTATAGACTATTTTGGGCCTACTATTTTTGACAAAGCCCACAATAGAAGCTAAGCCCATAACAGAGTTAGACGCACCAGGCCTGCAGCTGTAGTCTACACAGACTATATGGCTGAGTAGTGAGCCTGTAACCGGAGGAAGTCTACAAGCTTGCACTTGCACAGGACACACGTCATGGAGAACGGTTAAATAGCCCCGAGATAAATGGAGCTTACAACCCACGTCTGTACTGACGCATGTCTTAAAAGACGAATGATTAACCCCGAACTCGGAGTAGTCTACGACCCACGTCCGCACGAGTGGAAGTTGGTTTGTTGGCTCCGAGATCCTTGGGGGTGGTTGAGTCTGGAAGAACTTCAGAAGGTCGTAACAAACCGGGTATAAAAGGGTGAGGATCTCCCTCAGAGAGAATCACGAGCAAATAAGCCAACAAATGCTTATCTTGCTCGTCACCCCTTAGTTGTTAGTTGTTAGGACTTCCCGACCTGGGCAAAACTATTAAAGTTTCATTAGTCTTCACTTCCACCACAAGAGTGAGAAACCGTAGCTCTAGTAACGCATCTCCGCCTTCGACTCCAACGCCAGGACGAGCCACCGTAGTCCCGATACACATCTCCGCCTTCGACTCTAACGCCAGGACGAGCCACCGTAGTTCCGGTACACTTCTCCGCCTTCGACACCGCCACCAGGCTGAGCCACCGTAGCCTTGGTATCCACGTATGCCTCCGCATTTGACTACATTCCGTCCACCAAGCCTAGCGTCAATTTCTGCCAGCCGAGGAAGGCAAGTCTACAGCGCTCTGCCATCAAGTCTACGACGACGCTGCCCAGATTCTCAAGTCCGGAGTGCCCAGTGTCAAGTTCGCGACATCTTTCACCGCCCAGACCTACTGAATTATAGTTTCCAGCGTCAAGTCTAAGGCTCTACTCCGAGTCTACGGAGCACAGTAGCCTGTCTATGACCTTACTACCGTCCTTTTTTATTTTTATGGCTGTAAGCATTCTTTACTTATTGTGAAACCGTTTACGTTCGATCAATTTCATTCAATTACTTACTGGCGACCACATTTACAATCCCTGTGAGTCTTATTGCCAATATTTCCGACGTTATCCGTTTTCGACGCGAACAACGTGTTGCCATACCAAGAAGATAATTGAGATTTTTGTGACGACGCTAAGAGAAAGGAGGCAACTCGACAATAGTTAGGATAATGTGACTGAAGAAACGGGGACCATTCAACATGAAGATAACTCCATGATCTTAGGTAGCAGTTGAGTTGCCACTTGATTCTTAATCTTTAAGCATTTTTTTTCTCTACTGCACTTTATCTTATTGTTGTACTCTCTAAGCTTTTGTAAATATCCGATGTTGCTTAAGCATTGTGTTTCTTTAAATCTTTATTCACGACGACCATATTCACAAACCAATTACCGAACCCTGTCTTCATGTTATACTAAGAGGGGGGTGAATTAGTGTTAAAGTCTAATTAAGGATATTTAACTCCTTTTCGATTAACCCCGCAGCGGAAGAAAGCTTCTGTGCCACAGAACCTTAGTGATAGGTTTCTGTAAAACAGAACGTTGGATTGTGATTGCGATTTGTTTGAAGTACGCAAGACTTTTATAGTGGTTCAGCAAATCGCCTACTCCACTCTTCACCCAGAAACTTGGATGGTTTCCACTCAATTGTATCTCAATACAGATTACACAATCGATAGCAAATAGAACTGATCAGAAAGTTCTTCACTGTAGAAGTCTGAGTGACAGAGCACAGACCAGAAGGTTCTGTACCGTAGAACTTGTTACACAGTACAGACCAGAAGGTTCTGTACCGTAGAACTCTGAGTGAAAGATTACAGACCAGAAGGTTCTGTGTTGTAAATGTCAATCCACTATAGACTAGAATGTTCTATGTAGGAAGTGACTTGAGAAGTACAGACCGTAAGGTTCTGCACTGAAGTAGATTCACAGACCCGAAGGTTCTGCACTACAGTAGGTTGTACAGACCCGAAGGTTCTGCACTATAGTAACTCAATGCACACGTTAGTGTGACTAACAAAGTAACCAATGCGCAATCCTCTCAAGGACAACAACTTCGTGGCGTACCCCACGCGAGCACGTAGCGAACCCTACGCAGGCAGACAGCGACCCCTGTCCAAGGATGGATTTTCACTCCGGCGGCTCCACACGACCTGCACGATCTCCTCGAGATAGCGACTATGTGGCGTACCCCACACAAGCACGTAGCATACCCTATGCAAGCACGCAGCAGACCCTGCGCAAGCACGTGGCAAACCCCACGCAAGTAGACGGCAACCTCCGTCCTAGGTACCTGCACACACAGAACGTTACACTACAGAAGCTAGTTAGTCCCTCACCTTCTGTGCTTCCGGGGTATCTGCCCTTCTCTCCGGCCCACCGCACGTTGGCACACGACACCCAGCCGTGCTATCCACCAACGTCTCTTGCAGCTTCCAACCGAGTCCCTCGTGGCCCCTGAGTCACTCTCCTAGAAGACTTCACCAACGATGCAGCCTTCTGCAGGTAGCGTCCCTCGTGCGTGACTAACAAAACTCGAAACTTACGCTCTCAGAATACAAGAAGATTCATGGTAGTTCTGTCTTTGTGTTTCTCATTTTTTGTAAGAATGAACTAATGTCCTATTTGTACACAAAGACAAAAATGCTAAGTGTAGAAGGTAATCTGACGAATCAACCTTCTGCAGAACAAGGAAAGTAAAAGATTAGATTATAATACAATATTTAATTTACAAATACGTTGCACTAGGCATATATTCTTTAGGTAAACGTATCAAATCAAATTAATAATAATTTGATGATTGTTTCCACGAATATTGCGTCACAGAAGGTTCTGGTTTGTCAGCAGCCTTCTACAAATGGAAATAATCAAAGATTAATTTCCTTAATGATTAAAATCGATATCATTCTGTTCAAGATACTTAAGTGAATGTATCTAGACAGATGACGTGGATAAACATCCTAGATAACGGGTCTTGGTGATCGGATGGATTCACAGAAGGTTGAAACAACCTTGCAGAATGTTACCATAAATAGAAGATTATATTTCCTCCAATGGAAATATATTATTCTATTTTATTTCTTTGGCAATGATTTCGATCAGATAATTAACCTGATCATATTGGATAATTCCCATGGAATATTCCCACTTAATTTCGTAATTAATTATTAATTACAAAAATATTCCCTTACAGAAGGTTCCTGTCAGGATTAGCTTCTGTCGTGTAGAGAGTTGACTTCTGCATTGCAGAAGGTCATTGCTCATCATCAAAACACCTCAACACTTCATTTTGCAAGAGATTCCCGACGCGTTTGCCAGTAAACACGTCTTTGGCCTGCAGAATGAGAATATGATGTCATGAAAAGGTGATAAAGTTGGTAGAGTGTTTGGAAATAACCCAATAAATTCAGAGGAGTCGGATGATGCTTCTGCCAATTTTCGAAATATTTAGATATAGGGGAATGAAGGGCTTTTACAGGAGATCGGTGGAACGGAACAACAGCTGCTTGAATAAACCCCAACCGTCTGACACATAAGTGAGGGTCGCACACTTCAATGATAAAACCATTGGAGTCCACGACAAGTAGATACCTAAGAGTGGTGATCGAAATTCATGATAGGTTTCCAGCCTACCTGCAGGAGTTGAACAAATAGTTTCCTTTTGGAAATGACCTTCACGTAACTATAAATCCGTCGCTCCAAGGATCTTCACCACTCAACAAGGCTCTTATGCAACCATATATACTTAGGTGGGACCAACAAAGTCCATGCACACAAAACAAATCTTAGAAAGCACAACTCAATACATAGATAGAACAACCAAATGGGGCTTGCTTGGACACGAGAGAAACTAGTCTAAATTTGCAGAGGCGATGTGGAGAGCCCTGTATAGTAGACATTGTAATATGAGGCTGAAGGATGTGGAGGAGCTTCGGCTGGAGTTGCTTGCCTGCACCAGGAAAGCGCCCAAACATATTATTAATCGCCTCGGTGTTTGCTCCTGCTCTAAAATATGAACTTAGACAACCACTTCATATAAAACTCAAATTCCAACTGTGGCTCCCCAACTCTTGTTGGACATGCTCATATGCTTCATAATAACGTTGCTGATCCTGGACTGAGGGTTGAACTCAAAAGTGATCTTCATGCACAATATGGAAGCGGAGAAGAGCGCCATGTGTGTGTCAACCTGTCAAAAAACAGACGCCCTCAAGGATAATAGAAATAGGTCCTTGAGGCAACTAAAAATAATTGATGGCATAATTCCAAAAAGACATAAACTTGAGCAGATGATAGGCTTGGGCTCCATATAGGAAGTAGCGACGTCGATCAGATGGAAGATGACAAGATGCTCCCATATCATGCATTTATTTTTCTTATTCCAGGTAGCCAGCAAGCTGATAAACCCTTTGTCACCCCCTCGCAACGGCAAGCAGTGAAGGTCTTTCATCTGAGTAGTGTTGTGACATCCAGTCGACCAGAAGCTAGTTTGGATTAGACGTGACGACATTGAGAAAAAGGAAGTGTCTAACGATAATTATGATACAATTGAAGAAACGAAAGTCACTCAACATGAAAATTTTAAACAGTAATTTGTTAGGATTTTTAGAATAAATATGTTCTCATATATATTACGAAAATGACACAATCACAATTCAAAGAAATTATATTACACTTAACTCTTATTCTCTAGACATCCTTGCTCTGTATGAAGATTTTGAAGTTATCATTGTGTTTTTTCTTTAAACTTTACTCGCGTTTCAAGCCAAAATATTTTACTTGAGTATTATGTCTCTTCTTTAAACTTTATTCACGTCCCGAACCAAAATATCTAACCCCGCATTCTTTTAGCAAGTTATTTTTTTAGCACTATCCCAAAAATGGCATCAGGCGACGAGATTCACGTGAAGATTTTGAGAAAGTGGCATGACGAGATGACAGTGGGAAATTGTAAAAAAAGATAATTGAAACGACATGTCACTGATACGCCCTGTCAAGTACAATACGATACACTTAATACGGAATATATCGAAGATTGAATAGCTGGAAAATACTGAACCCGAATCACCCCGGCCATTGGTTTTGTAAATTTAGAGAGTTCAGTATGATTTAATTTTTAGTCGAGTTTAGGACAACAAAAAAGGCATATGAATAAAGGTTTAGAAAGCATACTGGAGGCCCTGCCAGAGGACAAGAAGAAGACGGACGAAGGGGTGGGGGAGGGGAATAAATATTAATCTGATATTTCAATTCAATCCTCCGATGATGTTCATGAATCAGCCAGCCCCCTCTTACTTTTTTCTTCACATCAAAATTTTATTATTATTTTATTTTAAAAGAATCCTTGATGTGGGCTTGTGGGGGGTCTACTCGGTATTACCTCACCTCTTTTGTATAATTATTTTTATTATTATTCGAAAGGAAAAGTACAAAAGAGGATGAGGCCCAATTGCATGCAAAAACCCAAAAACCACAAACCACCTTGACTTGAAACAACTATTTGGGTGTTTCTTCGGCTCTTACCAGAAGACAGCGAAGACCATGGTTTTGGTTTTCGGTTTCTGAGCACACGGAAAACCCAACATTTTGCCTCCTCTTCTTTCTTTTTTATTACTATTACTATTACTATTATTTTATTTTCATTCCAAATCTTGGGAGATAATGTCGAGAGATCTACTAATGGGGACAAACAGGAGGAAAGGAATAAAAAGAGAGAGACAGTGGGTTTTTTTTTTTTTTTGGTTTTGGTTTTGGACCCTACTAGATTTCATATTAACATTATGTATTTTAACTTATTAAAAAAAGGAGGTTACCAATATGAGAATAAGCATGTGGGATAGTGCCTTTTCCTATTTACTAATTCTTTTAATTTCGAATCTTAATGTTTTCAATCATTCATTCCCCCCCTCAACGAAGGGATTTGGGCATTTGCGGTGGGCCGTGATTTAGCAAAAATTAATTTGGACTCCCACCGAGAATCGAGCGTGTGCCATGGGAATTGTGTCGATTAACATTCGAAACAACTTCAAATCAGTGGGGTAGAAAATATCCATCGGCTGAAAGTTTTTCTGCCTAAAGAGATTCACCATTGGTCAGATTGTCTTATTCTCGTAGGAAGTTAATGGACGGAGAAAATCCAAGAGAAAATGTTTCGACCTGGCTTTTGTCCTAACCGAATGTTTTACCCTGGGGACAACAAACACTGTGTCCCAATGGATCTCAAATTTTCCAAGTATTTATTTCTCACTCTATGAATCTATCTATCTTTATTTTTTATTTTTTAAATTTGATATAGAAAAATGTGTCTCCACATTTTCCGAGATCCGAATTCGTGAGCGACATTCAGGGTACTGTCCGCCGAAACATAAATTGGCTGCTGATGGGCTCACAACATTACAAAATGTCCATTCTTGCTACCGACACAACATAAGTCGGTATGGGTAGAAAGAAACACCCGCCCCCCCCCCCCCCCCCCTTCACTCCTCGGAATGAAACAACACAAATATCTTTATTATTTAGTCTAGTATTTGTAATAATACAATAGTAACAAAGCAAATAACATTAACCCTTGGTATTTATAATTAGTCTATTTCCCCATTAAGAAGGGATTAAAGATGGTTTATGACCATTGTGAAATTTAGTGTTGTTAATAGTATATCAGGCACGAATTTCACGCTTTTTTTTTGGGTCTTATCATATCCCCCCAAGAGATTTGGGATAACCCAATTTCCAAATGCAATCATATGCAAGATTTAGATTCTTCTTCTTCTTTTTTTTTAATATATATATATATGTGTACAGATTTGGAACTTGTTCAGGGGGGAAATATTTGCGACCGCCGGTTTCCCATGAAAACCACAAAGACATTGGGAAAACCACCACTTCCTTCTGATATTATGAATAAAACCAAAAATGGCATCTCTCCCCATGCAATGAACATAGACTTTTGAATGAATCAATAAACTAATATATATATTATATATATATATATCATATAGTGGTGGTGGTGGTTGTTGTTTTGGCATTGATTCAAGATTATAAGAAAATATTTCCTAAGCACAGTGAAATATCTCTTTGATTTGACTCCACCTGTGATTTTCTATCTTAAAAAAAATCATTTCGAAAAAAAAGAAATATCCTTTTTTTTTCCATCCACGTGAAATACTGACTAATGAAATCAGATAACTTCTAATCACATTCTCAACAGCCAACAAAAATTATGTACTATCGGAATTTGTCGTGTTAGTATTTTTTTTTTATTAGATTTCTTAGATATTTTACCTGAAGAGAGATCCTTATTTTCTCCGAATTTTACGTTTGATATATTTTAAGTTAAAAGACATACATTTTTTTTTGTTTACGTACTACGTGTTCCACATTATTATATTACTCTTGATTACGCATGCAATTAACCATAAGTAAAGAAAAGGAAAAACCAAAAGTTCATGGTTATGTGGTGAAGAATCATCTAAACAGTGATGGCTATCTTACTTAAGAAGACTAAACTAGTAGAACTATCATATTTGGTATAAGCTACACGTGGAATTTGAACTGGGCTTAGTTCACAGGTGAGACAGGCCCAACTGGATTGGGCCCAATTTCGGGAATGGGCCTGATCGTGAAAGCCCGTTTCTTGTGTGGTATTGAGGTTGTGGTCTCGTGTTGGGTTGATGTAGCCAAAGCATTTAAGAGGTATCCGAGTTATTTGTTCGTGATTCTCCTTAAAAGATAGTTTGTCCGAAGGGCGAATAATCTCCGAAACAAAAGTTTACATGTTTCGGCAGGCTTCTTTAAAAATGAGGGTAGCAGTAATCACTCCGAAAACTAACGTTAAAGATAATGAAATTGCAGACTTGTAAGAGTTTTCTATGAGCGGCCCCATAAGCAATTTAGATTTAGATGTCTAACTCTCGGGGGCAACTTCGTTATTACTTCCTTTCTTAAAATAAAAATTTTTTTAAAATTTTATTTCTGAATATAGTCGTATACAATTTCTTAGCCACGTCTATTAGTTAATTCGGTACATACAAAAAATCTAACACCGAGCTAATCGTTTACTCGATTATACCACAATATGTAAGAAATCGCTAATTCAAGACGAGTCATGTCTTGAGTCAATGCTATATATTATCTACAGTTATATATATACATCCACTAATCATGCTACTCATATCCCAATCATGGATTTGCTTTTAACGATTAACTCCAAAAGGAATACATGTTATATTGTATATATTCCCCTCCAAATATTTATTCAAAAAATGAATAAGAACTAATAAATAATATGTATATATCCGTGCACACACTTGTTGGGCGAGATCGAGAACTTACAATCGCCGAGAACTGCGGACTTGAGATGGTGGGGGGGGGGGACGGTTAAAGGCTGTTCAGGGGGTGATCCGGTGGCCGTCGGAAATGTCACTTCCTATGCACAGGAAGGTCGACCGGAGCTACCGGTTCCATGCAGCTAGCAATCCTGTTCACAATCTCCTTCATATCCGGCCTCTCTTCTGGGTAGTCAATCAATGCAGAATTCGCAATGTCGACCAAAACCTTGAGCTGATGAATGTCTGCCTCGTGGTTCAGTTTTGGGTCCAGCAGTTCCATGAGTCCTTTATCGTCATCGATCTTCTTCCGGTTGTCTTCAGTCCACTCGGGTAAAGTCGCCAAACGTTGCATGGACTTCAACCCTGTGATCAATTCCAGCAGGAGAACTCCGTAGCTGTAGACGTCGTTTTTTGGCGATACCATCCCCGTCCTGAGGTAGTTCACGTCGACATGCCCGACTGAGCCCTTTATAATACACGGGGTCTGTGAGAAGTAGCTCTCGGAACTTGTCTTGCATAGGCCGAAATCGGCCAATTTCGCGTGGTTCTCGTTGACCAACAGGATGCTGGATGACTTCACGTTTCGGTGAATGACGGGCGGATCTGCCTGATGGTGGAGGTACATCAGGGCTCGAGCTATGCCAAGGGCGATTTTAACACGGTTTGACCAGGTAAGGATTCCCGAAGAGTGGCCTTTCGGCGTGTGCAGCCTATCGAAGAGGTTCCCACTGGGGACGTGCTCAAGTAGGAGCAGCTGCTCCCCTGGTCAAACCCGAAATCCCGAATCATGAACCAAAACTGCAAAATCGAGAGGGAGTTAACGGATTCAACAATTTATTTGTTTACCTCCTTCACAGCAGAAACCCAACAACTCGATTATGTTTGGATGCGAAATCCGAAGCAGCGCCGAGACTTCATCCAGGAACATCTTCTTGTTACCCCCTCTCTCGACCCTCAGCCGCTTCACGGCCCCGAACCTCCCTTCGCCCAGCTCGGCCAAGTAAACACAATAACATGTACCTGCCCCGATCCTAAACTTGAAGTCACTGGTCGCCAACCTCAGCTCCTCAAGCGGATAAGTCCTGATAACAACGACATCGCCAGACGAGGCAGTAGCTTTGACCTTCGACGGCTCATGCAAACACTTGTCACAACGTCCCTTCTTGCCGTTCATGTCCTTGTCTAGGTAGAATACGAGCTTCCTTAGGATCAGGGTGAAGAGGATCACAAGAAGGATGGCGCCGGTGATCAGGATGCTTTTCCCGCTCGTGGTGGGCAACCCCAGGAACCACATGATGACCGTCCCCCTAGTTCTTGCTACGATGACAGCCGTAAACACGCTGTTATCCTACGGAACGGTCTTTGGTAGGATGGCTATCGGAAGAAGCACCAGAACATATCAGACACATTTTTCCTTGATATAAACTCTGTTTTTGTCCTGGTTTTCGCGGGGTGATCGAGATGGATCTGTCTTATTGCGACTGCGAACGACGACGACGATCATGAACAACATTATTCCATTCGGCTACCAGCCGAAATTCGAAAACGCTCCCCAAATGCATCCCCCTGCCTTGCTCCGGTTGTTCTGCTCCGAAGCACAATTTCGGGACCATCAATCAAATACATTTGCAACTGTACGCGCCTAGACGTCAAATTCTTTCGTTAATGTCTCATCAATGCCAAATAAATATTACATGGGTTAAGATTGGTATTACCAAACCCACATATAAATATATTTCCGGGCATAAATAAATATAATTTTTGTAAGGTGAAAGTGTTTTAACACGACATATAGGGACGACATGCCCGAATTGTATTATAATATAAGGGTTTATTAAGGGTTTCTATGATGGTAATTAAACTAAATGTAAGTTTTGTAATTTTGGAAAATTCCAACAAAAAAGTACGTCATTTACGAGGCACTAAATGTCAAGCTAATTAAATATTCTTTGAGAGACACACTAGGTATGAGCATTGGGTCACAACTTGGACATGAACTCCTTCGAATTTATAGGTTAGGTCCATACTTCCATTTAAAATATAAGACTTCATCATCAACTGATTAACCTCTAAAATTTTACTATTTTTAATCATCTATTCAACCACTGTTCTTTAATTTAAGACTTATTTAGCGAATTCGAAATGACGAATGCACCAATCTTCCTAAATAATTTACATGGATTGAAACATATAATTTTTAAAAGTTTTCTCGCAACTTATGTATTCAATATAACTTTACACTAAAGTTTTCAAAACAATTTATATTATTAATGGAGGCTTATAATTTCGACGTTTATTTAAAATCTTAAGAAGTTTTCACTTAATAGTTTTAAGATTCGATATATATAGTCAAAAGTTTGGCATGCTTTTTATTGATAATTTAACTCCATAAATTATATCATAAATATTTTTATATTATTTATGAATTATATATGGGTTACATGTGATTTTAATCACGCTTTAAAACCTGAACATGGACATGTACATTTTCCTGTTTAATGATAAGTTCGATCCCATTTTAAATGAGGTCACGGGTCATGTTCATGTTCTATTAGATAAGTCCTAAAACTTTAATATAAACTCGATTTAGTTCTAAAACTTTGAGTTTATTTGCAAAGCATTTTAAAACTTTGGTTTGCTCGAGTTACAACAATTCTATTATTCGTGACTTAAACACATCGTGTCTAAAGTGGTTTATCTTTTGAAATTTCAAATATGGGACATAATCCGTTTATCCAATTATGTCAAAATTGAAAGCCAAAATGTAACACGTTTAATAAACATGTTATGCGAATTAACCTGTTTAAAAATTATAAAAATAAAAATATATTACAGAAGTATAAAACACCAAATATATATTACACACTGATATGATCCAGTTAACTATGTAATAAGAAAGCTAGCAAGAAGATTAATTCAAATTAGGAAAAATATGAAAAGCATAATACGCATCAAAAACTTAAAAATGAACTTAAATAGAGTGATAGCATTATAAGTGCCTAAATTCACCACGTCATCATTTAAATCCTCAAATCAAAATTATCATATTTTTACTTCAAAATTAGAATCACATATTTTTATTGATGGGCACCGCATTTTGGGAGGTCATTGTTTTGAACAAGTGCTCAAAGTTGGTGGAAAACATTCTTGCATAGGAACATTTGATGTAGAGGTTGTTTGTTGGGTGAATGTGGTAGTGCGATTTCATTTTGGTTTGATGCATAGGTATTAGGAACACCATTAATAAAGCTATTCAATGAGCATGGGATGACCAATTCCTGCCGTTCGCTCTGGAAGTGACCGCTGGACAAGCCGGATCCAAACACATCGAAAATATTTGTCACTACGAGCAACTGGTACTCGGAGGTTCGTTGAATGTGTGTGGTCGCCGTATGAATGAAGAAAGGGAGACCAGTTTTTGATAATAGAAAAAAGACGATACGACTTTTTCTTAGTATTCCCTTTTTGGGTAGAAGGTAGCGGAGCGACAGTTGACGATGCCTTCGGAAGGAAACAAGATCGCTTGAACGCCTGAATGCTTGAAGATAAGAAATACCATATGTCCGTCTGTAAAGAGGGTTTTTTTATACAATGCCTACTATTTATACTATGTAGACCTACGTGATTACAGAAATGAAATATTGTATATATATTACGTGTTCTTGTTGCCAATCTTTATTGAATATCTCCTTTCCATTTGAGCAGCTTTGGCAACAATTTTCTTTCATGTCTCGAGATTGCCCGAAATCTTCCCATGACAACCACTAATCCGTCTTATCACCCATTAGCCTTCACTGTAGAGTTTCTTCGCTCGTCCAGTCGACTGCCGCTTGATCATCTTGTCGATCCTTGTTGCTCGGTAGCCCGTCGCTTGATCACCGCTTCGCCCGCAAGCCTTCGCCTGGTGTGTTTCCACGACTACCTCCTTACTAGGCCTTATGTACCTTGAGCTTGCATTCAGGACCGTTGATCCATAGATGATACCGAGGTCTATGACCCAGAATTTCTATTACTAAACACCTGCATCCGAAGAACACCATGAGTCTTGATGTCTTCACCGGTTAGCCATGACGGCGTTACACTTTTGGTAGACATGCTAAGGGCCACGAGAGAGAATTATATGATACGTTTGATTGAGATGATTCCTTCCCATACTAAGCCTAATATTGATAAGATAGACCATGCCATATGGACCTTGAGGGTTGATGGAGTGTTGACAATTGCTTCGGCTTAGAGTCATTTGCATGCATGGTCACCGATTGTACCTTGGGCTTCTTTTTTATGGTCTGAAGGTCCAGCACCTCGATTCTCCTCGTTTTTGTGGTTTGTTGATGCTTGATAAGTTATACATGACGGATTTTATTTTCGACTGGGAATTATTCGGTCACCGACATGCAGTTTATGTGCCATCTATGATGTGACAGTGGATCACATCTTCTTCTCTTACTCTCACTCAGTACAGGCTAGGGGCTCACTATGCAAGTGTCTGACTCTCCAACACTCCCAAATGCTTCAAGTGAGAATTGTGCGACACTTTTGTTCCCTAGAAGAGCACGTATGTATAGGTCCCCGACCCTTGCGAGATTGTTGGGTGCTACGGTGCGCTACATTTGGACATGAGAGAGCGTCGTTGTCATTCACCAAAGTTATTGATGACTATCATTTTTGGCGTGATTTCTATCATATAGTGTGTGGACATGTATATGCTTTAGAGTTGGTTGAGTTCTTTGGTTTTTCTATATCCTTTTATTTTTTTGATAAGTAGTATTGTATAAACCGATGTATGTACAAAATCACACGGACATACCCCGAAAATCAAAAGAAACTTAGATAGCTACGTATACCATGATACATATCTAAGGTAAAATAAATAAATCAATATTACGTCCTAGGCAACGACGCAAGAATAAACTAAGCAAGTGTCCTAGGAGGCAATGAATACTCCCCAACTCAACGCTTGTTGCGCTCCATCCACAGATAATAAACACAACCTTTAACATTTGGGTGAAGGGTGTTGGGTTGTTCCTTCATACATGAGAGCGGTCCAAGCCCGTGTTTCTTTACACGGATGAAGCCCAAAGCCTACTATCTCTTTAAGGGGTCATCTAAGGTTGTCTTCAGATTAGACAAGAGAACAAAAATACGCAGCTAAGAGTGAGGGAGACAGCCAAAAAAGAGACGTAAACCCGGATTCTGCCGCAACCTAGTTTCAGCCTGCGTAACGTTTACTTAACCGGGTGTTTCAGCCGATCGCACCGTTGGAACTTTATGAAATTTTAAAAGAATATTCCTGACTTGAGGTTTTGTATTCTGAACGGTGAAGATTATTATTGGTGTCTTTTATCTTGTGATGTTTCCCTGTATTCGAGACTGCCAGATTCGGTGTTTTTGATTTCAGCTCATTCTTTTTTGTGTTGTTAAGGTTATGATTACCAAGATGAGTTTTTGATGTTACGCTGAGTAGGGAAGAAGTTTATATGCTGTCCATTGGTGATTTGAGAAGAATACTTGTGTACCAACTTTATTGTTAATTTAGTGGAAGTTCTGGTGGTGTCTCGGGCCATGATTTTACTCTGCACATTGAGGAGGTTTTATGTTAAATCTTGACGTTGTTTCTTGTTTTTGATTGTTTGTTTTCACCGTGATAATTTTATTTTAGCATTAAGGAAGTCACTCGTGTGATAGTGTTTTTTTTTTTACATCCCTTCAAAGGGTATAGGACTCTCTTTTTATAGTAGCTCCAGCTGGCAAAAAAAAGCATATCGAAAATACAATGCCTATAGTCCGTGGAAAATTCGGCTCAACAACACGAGTGAGAGTGTACATCCAGCGACATATGATGAAGAGATGATTCAAAGTCTTCCGTCTCGATCCACAAAACGTGCACGTAGACAATTTAGGTGCATGGCTTTGAATTCGGTTTTTGAGATGGCATGATTTTTTTTTTTTTGGAGACTAATATCACCGTCACAACGAGTAAAGTGTTGTGCATACGAGAATCTCTTTGAAATCCATAAAAACATTCAAAATATTTAATAATTCTAAAACTAGTAGTAGTAAGACATTTCCGGACTTCATCGGAATAAACTAAAATATCCGACCTGACCTGACCTTCGCTGGCTGTCAGGCTCAGGCGCACACATTTTTGGAAACTCAAGGCCATGGCCATGTCCGTTGACAATCTTTTGTTTTTTGTTGCCTCCCACCTAATCCCCCCTTAACAATGTCTTCCACCTTTGACCTTTGATGGGCGCAACCATGTTTTGTTAGGGCTTCCTCTCTCCTCTGCTGAATCCCCTATTCCCGATTCGAACCCCGCCGGCGATCGATTTTGGTTCCCTTCCCTTCTAGTGCTGTCATCTCTGATGATAACCCTCTTCCAACGATGGGACTGAGGGATCGCTTCCAGGAATTGGCCCCCCAGTCTAAGCCCCTGTTCGTCGTCATTTATGCCGCGGTGATTGTCGGCATCGGTCTCTCTGCATTTTACGTCTTCTCCGCGTTTTACTCTCCGCATGGATCCGCCGTTCCCTCCTCCGTCTCCTGGCTTTCCTCTCCTCCCCTGTCTGGTAATAGTATCAGTTTCTGAAAATCTCTTCTGTTTCGATTTGTCTCATCCAGATTAGTCGATGCTGAAGTTTGAGCTTCTGAATATGATTAGTATAATTATATGATTGGTGTTATTTTTTTTTGTGTGTGTGTAGATTTAGATTCACTGATTTCACCGCGGGAACAAGTAGCCGATACTTCTGTCGATACCGTAGATGCAAGTGACGCAAGTCATAGGTCGATTAAACCCATATGGGTAGGTCCACCGCGAGATAGTAAAATGCCTCCCCTGGAGAAGTTTCGGCTGACAAAAGAATTAGTAGAGGAAAGGGCCGCAAACAATGTTATTATTGTTACATTTGGTAATTATGCGTTCATGGACTTCATTCTCACTTGGGTTAAGCATTTGACGGATCTGGGGCTGTCAAACTTTCTCGTGGGTGCAATGGATACAAAGCTGTTGGAGGCTTTGTATTGGAAGGGCATCCCAGTGTTCGATATGGAAAGCCACATGAGTACAGTAGATGTCGGTTGGGGGTCGCCTACGTTTCATAAAATGGGGAGAGAGAAAGTTATATTGATAGATGCAATCCTTCCGTTTGGCGTTGAGCTGTTGATGTGTGACACGGATATGGTTTGGTTGAAGGTATGTTTCCACTGCTTTTCTGTCTTCTTCATTTTGAAAAGAGTTGGGCTAAATGCATATAATTGCATTTTCAAAATTTTCATGGACAGACTTGTGGTTCGTTCCTCTATCAAGAAGCCCTTGACAAATATCTGATTATTAACATTCACTTATCCAAAAATTAAAGCCGCTGCCGGGATCCATTACGTAATGGTAAAAACCTTCATTAGGGCCATACTAGTCTGTATGGTTATATTATAACAGCGCCATAGAAATGTAAAAGGTATGTCGTGCTTAAACAATGTGGAAATTGGATAGAAAAGCTAGTTGATTCTTCCCATTGACTTTTTGTGTAATACATTGAACGCGAAACTAAGGTTAAAAGAATATTCGGGTGAAAGCTATAGAGATATTTACGGTGCTAGAGACCTTAAGGTTGATGAGGTAATAAATGGATATATTATTTTATATGAAGTGTCAGATTGGTTTGTAGATCAGTTGAAATAAAAAACGTGAGATCAAACTCATGGATAAAAATTTATGCTGAAGACTTGAATGAGATTAGGGGGATCAGATTGTCGTTATGCATATTTTATTGTATGACTAGTTATCTATACTTTGTTTTTTATAAGTAGTTATCTATACTTTAAAGCTCAAGAGATCAGGAAAGTTATGTTTAGTTGGCTAATTTTGGACAGAGAAGTTGTTAACAGTGAAAGATGTTCGGCGGGCGTTTTCCCCAGAATACGTTTTGTTTCCAACTGTGTAGGCATGTCAGAGCATCCGTTCGGTGATCCAATTTTTTTTTTTCATTCATGCAGCCTCCATCGAAAGATAAGAGCCTAAATGAATACAAGTAACATATTGGTAATGCATATGGCTTAGCTTATTTCGCTCTCCTCACAGAACCCTCTTCCTTATCTGGCTCGGTATCCTGAAGCAGATGTCCTTACGTCTACTGATCAAGTTGTACCGACTGTGGTGGATGACAGCTTAGATATATGGCAGAAAGGTGACCAACTATTATTTCTATAACTATATCTTTTACCTTCTTGGTCCATTTTTCTTGTATTTTTTAAGTCCTTTAACTGCATTTCTGTTAGTAGTCTACTTCTATCTGCCTTACTACATTTTCCAGGCAGTGCGTTAGCAGTATGGAATAGTACGTTAATTCAATTCGACTTGCAACATTCATGCACGTACTCTTTGTTATACATGCTGACATTTATGTAATGCCTATAATAACCAACAGAATGACGGCTTCAACTAAGTCTGCACAATCTTACTTTATTATGTAAATGGAAACAATATTCAAGTATAATGAACAAATTCTGATTCTTCTTCATGTCATGCAGTTGGGGGTGCATATAATATTGGAATCTTCCACTGGCGGCCGACTGATTCAGCAAAGAAGTTGGTTAAGGAATGGAAGGAGATGCTTCTTGCTGATGACAAGATATGGGATCAAAATGGTTTCAATGACATTGTCCGCAAACAATTAGGGCCATCTGTTGATGATGACAGTGGGCTTGTGTATGCCTTTGACAGTAATCTTAAGTTGGGCATGTTACCAGCAAGTATCTTTTGCAGTGGTCACACATATTTTGTCCAGGTGGCTACAGCTTTTCCTTTCTTGGCATTTTCTTAATTAGCTTGTATTGTTTTTATTTTGTTTATTGTGCCTGATCTGGTTGAAATCGAGTACTTGTAACATTCAATTCATGGTTTTTTGTAGGCCATGTACCAGCAGCTTAGGTTAGAACCATATGCTGTTCATACAACTTTCCAGTATGCTGGCACTGAGGGTAAACGCCATCGGCTTCGAGAGGGGATGCTTTTCTATGATGCTCCCGAATATTACAATGTATCAGGTGGTTTGTACCTGGCGCACACAGTTTTGTGTGCTCGAGATGTCAAGCTCATTATCCCTTTTTACTTCTACAGAAGGATTCTTATCTTTTAGACCATCAATCCCCAAGAACCTACTTCTGGATGGAGAGCATAATATCGAATCTCACTTTACGTTGCTCAACTACCAAGTATGTGGTGTGGCTGTATTTGTCATGTCGTTTTATATCAACATACTATATGCTAATACATGCTAAATTTTTTATTCAGATAAAACAAATAAGGACAGCACTTGCGGTTGCAACAGTCCTGAACAGAACACTGGTGAGAATGTTTAAAACTTTTGATGATACTGTCATTGACCTTCCTTTGGTATATTTTGGCATTGGCTGCTTTCTTTTTTCATTCATAGAGGAGAACCTATTTAGATTCTGCTAATGACACCTAGTTGCAACCGTGATATTGTTATTGGAGATTCCTGTCGACATTCAAACTAAATTAAAATCTTGCTTATCTGCCAGATCATGCCTCCTCTATGGTGCAGACTCGATAGGATGTGGTTTCCTCACCCTGGAATTCTCGAGGGTTCGATGACTAGGCAACCTTTTCTTTGTCCTCTGGATCATGCATTTGAGGTGCTCTCCTGGTGACCTTTCATCATTTTAGTTTTAGTTCTGAATTCCATTCAATGCATCCTACTGGAGAGAAATCGAGTGTGTTGTGCTCAATATTTGTCAGTTGTATCTGAGTCATTAATGTGGTCTTTTGGCTGGCAATTGATTTGTATTGTGTCAATTACTTATCTTAGAAATGGATGACCCTGCCTAAAAGTTTTGAGTCATGATAATGCATGGCAAATATCTATTTCCTGATCCATGATTATACATATGGCTTTAAGTAGATGATGTTTTGCATGCAGATTAATACCATGTTGAAGGAGCTGCCAGAGGATGAGTTTGGGCCCCCGATCAACATAAGGGAGTACTCTCTCCTCAACAACCCCGCAATGCCTAAGCAGGTGACTAGAGATAGGGATAAGAAATCTCTCTTGTCCTATCACGTTATGAGAAACCACATGACATGTTGTATAAATGATCTGTGTTCTTTCAGGTGAAAGAGTCATTTCTGGAAGTTCAGGTGTGTCGACCGGGATCGAAGAATTGTCAGCTTTCAAACAGTACAGCGTCTGCTGGAATAATCAGGTTACCTAGAAACAGCAATGAGGAGACAGTAAGTATGGCCGTGATATGAACATATGCTTCTATGCCACTTTTTATTATTACCTATTTGATCACTTTCTTCAATTGTGGATGTCATGAATTTCGAACTTATGGTGATCCAGTCTAGTTCATAGCCTTGAGATACCTGACATTTGTTTTTAAAAGTAAAAAAAAATTAAAAAAAAATTGTAGCTAACAGAGCTGTTTTTAATTTTAACTCTTCTGGACATCATGACTGAACCTCTACTTACTTTCTAAAACATATAGCTGAAGACGGTGTTCTCGTCCTTTAAAGACGTAAAGGTGATTCAGTTCTCCTCCATGCAAGATGCTTTTGGGGGATTCACAGACAAGGTAAGCTCTTTCAAATTTCTTGGAACTGAATTTGCATTCATTGCTCTTCCTAGTCATGGTCAATGAGATATTTGCTTTGCAACACCATTCTATAACAGTCGAGGGAAGAGAAATTCAGGAGACGGGTGAAACGGTACACGGGAATATGGTGTTGCACAAAGGATCACATCCCCGGTCACATATACTATGACATGTATTGGGATGAGAAACCCGGGTGGAAGCCAATCCCTCCTCAGACCAGCGCTGATGATCACCCACCTTGGTGAGTCCAATCTCTTTTAGGAAGAACAAACGAGTGAGATCTCTGGATGAATAGTTTGTTTTGGTTGTACGACAATGGTGCACGGCCAAATGTACGTTTCCATTGTGCTATAAAGTTATATAGAGACATCATGGAAAAGCTTTCTATGTGCAGAGTCTTTGTTGATTCTTTATATTAAAATCTTGCATGGATTTTCAGTTCATCCGTCTTGTGGCTTTTCAAAAACTTTAGCATTTTTGATATATTAATCCGAGAACTTGGAGATGGACATCAAATGGAAACTGCCATAATTTTATGTTCGCAATGCACTGTTTTGCTTTTCTTTTCCCTTTTTCAATATGAGCAATGAGTTTAAACTTTATAGAATAGTTTGGATTTTCTGAATGTTTTGGTCAATCATATGGGTAGATTTCGTAATGACTCGATATGGCCTTAGCTTTGGTATGATGATGAAATTCGTTTAGATATCTTGTTGGGTCATGATTTTGGGTTTGAGAAGCTTCATAGCAATGCCGTTTATTAGCAACCACATTTACCGTAGCTTCGTGATTTGTTCCATTTTAACGTTAGGCGGGGAAAAAAAATTGGCGAAATATTGTATATAGTTGTGAAATTTCGAAAATAATGCTCTAAAGTCTAACTTTATAAATTCAAGCAGTAAAAAAAATTTGCAGAATAATATATATAGTTTTGAAATTTCAAAAATAATTTCTCAAAGTCGAATTTATCGAGTAAAGTCGAACTTATGAAGTTCGATTTCAAAAAAATTCCTCAAAGAAGTCGAACTTATGTCGAACGGCTTTCTTAAGGGTGTTTTTTAATAGTCTGACTTATAAAATTCGACTTTAAAACATTATTTTCGGAATTTTGAAACTATTTATTATATTTCGGAAATTCTTTTACCGCCTAACACTATTTGGGAATATATAACTCTCGTAGCTTCATCCTAGAGCACAATTGACAGTGAAGACATGTAATTCTTTTGTTGATTCACTTTCAACTCACCTCATAAGAACGGAGAACAAATCGAGATTCTTACTTTTCATAACCAAAAAAAAAAAAAAACTTTAACTAAAAGTTTAAATTTTTTAAGCGTTGCAATTATATAGATTAATCTATCTCTGACCGAAGTTGGATTGGATCCAATCCTTTAACTTTTAGTGAAGGTGTAATTTGTTAGTTTGCATAACATTAAATAGTATAATTAGTTGTAGTGTTTTAAGAAGAATGAAAGGAAGGATGTGAAAGGTTCTATTTTATAATGAAGTACAAACTATCTGTCCATGCGATCCTTTCTTTAATCCTAGGGCTTTGTCCATACATTTATTCACGTCACGTTACTTCGAAAGTAGCTACTTTAGCTTTGGCGACTCGACGAGAAACTTGTGAAAGGCGTGCTACTTTTAGTAACCTGGTGGTCTAGAAAACTAGCTAAGTTTGTCCGGGCGTAACTACTTTTCATCATGCCCCATCACTCGAGCAAAAATGCAAAAACAACATTCACTACCTCGTACTCCTGAATACGATCTCTGCTATACATGAGTTGAAATAGTGACTTCACGGAATAAGGACCTCCGGATTTCCGGGAAGTAACTGTGGACTACTGACTAGCTTTGGCATCGAACTAAGGGAACAGAAGGGTCAGCGCAACACAAGATTGAAGACCTCTTGCCCTAGCTGTTGGCACTCTGGTTCCTGCTATATCAGCAGAATCTCAAAACAGCATTCAACTCCTTCTCGTCCTCACAATTGTACCCCAAATAATAGGCGCGTGCTGGGAAATGTAAACCGTGTCAATGGTAAGTCAAAGCTACAACGAACAAAGGTCACGGAAAGAGGGTGGAGGATAATTGAAAGCATACCAAAGCGACCGGATCCCATGAAAGGTTCGGCCTCATCCGCGCCACCTTGATGCTGTTCCTGAAAGTGTAGATAACATGAGGCGATCCAAAAACTCCTCAACTATCAAGATTTGTTAACTATGATATTAGGGCCGTTGACTCTAACTACAAATAGTCGCAAACAGAAAAGAGCGAGAGAGCAGCAAAAGATACTGAAAATGGATGGGCATAGTCGTGCTCCATCAGAAAATAAATCAGTCATGCCATATTACTTCAAGCCACCCCAGAAATTCTCGCTCAGAATAGGGGCAAGTAGAAGGATGGCGACTCACGGAATCTGGCTCCATTTCCGCAGGCGAAAGCATTCTGTCAAAACAAATTGTAAAGGATCACATTTTGAAGCGGATGAAGGAAGATATGTTCCGGCAACGTGAAAAGTGTGCTTATATCTATGGAGGGTGTTGAGAGTACGTGGAAGGAATATCACGGAAGAAGATACACTCGTGAAAATTTAGGAGATATTGACATGTACGATATCGTGGTTGACATGTATAATATCAAGTTTTACGTATATGATGTCGAAAATGACACATACGATTTAACCAATGGAATGGCCAAAGCTTGTGGACCAAATTGTATAAAGTGTGTGGTGGTGTAAAGGAGGCCAAACGGGTTTTATTTCTTCTTCCCCTTAAAAAATATCATAGATGGTGGGGGAAAGAAATGAGAATAAAAGGAGGAAAAATGAATAGAAAAAGGGAAAAGGAGGAGCAAGATCGAAGGAGAGGAAGAAGTAATCGCATCGGTGAAGTCCCGAGCTGGGAGAGGGCGTGAAGAAGAAGTAAAGAGGGATTGCAACGGAGGGAGGACAAGGCTCGGACGTTGGAGAGCCCGACGGAAGGGTGAAGAAGAGTTCTAGTTGGAATATGTACGAGGTACGACCCTGGCCCTTCCTTCTTCCTTGTTCCTTTTTGTTTACAGTCATAAACTCCTTATCCTTTATACCACTAGCATTCCT
Source organism: Melastoma dodecandrum (assembly GCA_029817715.1). NCBI lineage: Eukaryota > Viridiplantae > Streptophyta > Magnoliopsida > Myrtales > Melastomataceae > Melastoma > Melastoma dodecandrum. Next base: position 2,226,904 of record JARUPY010000279.1, on the reverse strand, counting down.
CAAAGGCGATGGTGATGTTAATTAGGCTTAACATGGGTGTGTGTGCAATATATCTTTGATTATGTTTAGTTCGTTTGTAATTGATGAAAATGAATTTGGTGGGTTGATAGATTGGGAATGGGGACTCATCGGTTAATGAGTGGAAGGAGCGACTAGATAAATATCACGAAGAGCTCTTTCGTATTGTCAAGTCGTCACTTTCTCAATTTAGTACATCAAGCAGTTCTTATAAGGCATGTGGTATCATTTCAAATATCTAGTTGTATTTATTTCATATAATTTTAAAAAAAATTCTTAATTTAACACTAAAAAATTTATAATGTTTATGGGAATTTGACGGTAAAATAACGTAAGACAAACCGGATCAAGGTACCAATTTCTTTAATTTTCAAATATTTTTATTATGTAGACCAAATTTGTAATTATTATTATAATTTATGTTATGAATATTTTTTTTAATCTAAAAATATGATTCGGTAAAAAAATTGTCTTTTTGTTAAAAAATATTATTAAAATATTTCTTCTAATTTAAAAATAATTTTCGACGAAATTTATATAAGTTATTTAAATTATTTTAAATTAAAATAGTGATGAACGACAATTCGTTTTTCTTAAAATATATAATTAATATTTAAATAACTAATCTAGTAATAGTGCCGAATGAGAAGATTTTATTTGACAAATAATCAAATTTATTTGGCCAAATTATCTGATTTATCCTAAACTATACTGGTTTTTTCCGATTTATCCTATCGTTTACATAATATCTCCATATATCCCAAACTTACTCCGTTATTTATTATCTATCCTTCGACAGTCGTCCGACTAACGGAAGTTGACGTGGCGCTGACATAGCACTAACACCGTTAGTCGCCCCGCCGTCACAAAATTAATCGCTGGCCAAATTATCCGATTTATCATAAACTATATTGGTTTGTTCCGATTTATCCCATCGTTTACATAATATCTCCATATATTCCAAACTTACTCCGTTAGTTCTTTATCTATCCTCCGTCAGTCGTCCGACTAACATAAGTTGATGTGGCGCTGACATGGCAGTAACGCCGTCAGTCGCCCCGCCGTCACAAAATAAATCGCCCAAACTAACCATAAACCCCCAAATCGCCGTGGGGTGAATTCGTGGAGTGGGGACGGAAGGTTTCGGCGTCGGATGAGGCATAACCCCACAAACCCGCCCCTCTTGCGGCTTAAGTCGGGTCCCCAACCCCCGAATTCCCAAACCCTAACCCGACCTCCGACCCCCAAACGCCCGACGCCCAAGCCCCCGTCCTCCGTCCGCCTTCCCCCGACCGTACTTCGTCCTCCGCTACTCCTCCTACGCCCTCACGTACTTCGTCCTCCGGCCTCACGCCGTCACCCCTCCGGCCTCACGCCGACACCCTTCATCCTCCGCCCTTTACCGCTGCCTTTCATCCTCCGCCCGTCACCCCCTCCATCCTCTGCCCTTTACCGCCGACGGCTTCCTCGTCTCGGTAATTAATTTATATTTATGCCGTGAAATTATGTGTAGCTAAAATTATGATTTAGTTAGAATTAGGAATTTAGTTGGAATTAGGTAGGGTTTTAGTTGGAATTAGGTTTTAGTTGATTTTTTTTTAATTGGAATTAAGTTTTAGTTGAAATTAGGTTTAAGTTAAAATTAGGTTTATTTTGAAATTTTGGGTGTAATTGGATTTACGTTTTAGTTTCAATTACGTTTTAATAATGTTTATTTAGTTACCATTATTTTGATGGTTAATGGTATGTTGTTTGAATTTTTGTAGGTATTAGTAAGTTCGAAGAAGTAGTTAATCACTAAATCGTAAGTATTATCTTACGTGTCAATGTCCAAGTTCATTTGTTGTTGTATGGAAATGAGAGGGTTATTCATTGTAGTCAAGGAGTAGGTTATAATAGGGGTCTATTGAAACGTATAAAGGTACCTGCTGATGTCGACTATGTGTAATTTGAAAGGGTTATTGCTAATGCAATGAGATTAAACGAAGGTAGTAAGCTGGAAATATGTCATAGATATCCTGTTTCTTCGTATGGTCCTTCTGACATTAATTTTGTTCTAGTGGTGATGATGAGGATTTAGGTTGTTGTGTGAGTTTGTAATGTCAAATGGTGACCACATTCAAGAAGTGTATGTGATATCAGTTTTTGGGAATTCTAGCAATGAAGGGATGCCCCCAAATTCAAGAAGTGAGCATGGTAGTAACATGCAGGCCATATGAAGGAATGTAGATGAGGGGTTAAATGTCGTGCAAGAGAGAATGGAAAATTTCGAAGTTAGTAGAAATATTCGTCAATTGGTATCGATGATTGAAGGATGTAGCAGTTATGGTGGTAATGTGGCGAATGAGGAGGATGATGGTGATGAGGATGATGGTGTTAATGATTATGAAGATGATTATGAAGAGGGTGACCCGTTTGAAGATTTAGAACGTGATTTGGGCGATGAAGGAGTTCTAAACGAAACTATATATCGGCGATATGAGAATCATATTGTTGATTCAACAGTGAATTCCGATAATGACGCCAATACTGATGATGAAATGTTCAACGGTGTTGATTTGGCGAACGAGGAAAATGTTAGGCATGTAGGGGTTAATGAGGCTGGTCCTTCTAGGAAGAAACTGTTGGAGAAACCTCTACCATTCTATCTAGACAGTGGCGATACTAGGAAGGTGATTTTCAAGGAGGATAAGGATGTGAGGATGACGGACGATCCGGACGCTGTGGTTGAATTTCGTAAAGGGATGCGATTCAAACATAAGAACCATCTCATTCATACGGTGACGTTCCATATTAAGAACCATTATAATTACGAAATTGTGGAATCAGATAAGACGACGTGGTTTATGTTGTATTCTGAGTTTGGATTTGATTGCAAGTGGAGATTACGCACGATTCAACGTGCTTGTGATGATGAGTTTGAAATAACGATTTTTGGTGAGTCGCATACATGTTTAAATGCAGTGCTTTCCCAAGATCATGATCGACTTGACTGTAACTTTATGGTTCCCTACTTCCGTACTTTTGTTAGAGAATCTCCTGAAGTGAAAGTGTTCTTCCTACGGAATGTAATAAAGGAGAGATTTGGGTACGAAGTAACTAGGAGACGAGTATGGGATGCGAAGAGGAAGGCAATTGCAATTGAGTTCGGCGAACGGGATGAATCTTATAATGAGTTATCGCATCTTACGAATGTAATTAGAATTGCCAACTCCGGAACAATTGTTGATTGGGGTGCAACTTATAATCTTGGCGATGTGGAAGTATTCCACTTTCAGAGACTGTTTTGGGCGTTCGGACAATGTATTCAGGCATTCAATCACTGTCGGCCAGTTGTAAGTATATATGACACATTTCTATATGGTAAATATAGGCATAAACTCTTAATTGCATGTTCTATGGACGAGGAGAACCATATTGTGCCGCTTGCATTTGCACTGGTTGATGAAGAAAGCTATGATTCATGGAGTTGGTTCTTGAGACGTCTTAAGGGATATGTCGTTGGTGAAAGGACTGGAGGAGTATGCTTGATTTCCGATGGACATGCTGGCATTCAAGCGGCTGTGAATGATCCGCAGGTGGGTTGAACCCCGCCAGTTGTGCATTGGCGGTTCTGTCTTAGACATGTGGCAAGCAATTTCAATACGAGATATAAAAATGTTGTTTGTAAAAGAAAGTTGATAGCCGCAGTGAGGAAATCGATGACTGTGAAGTACAAGAACATTATGAGAAGCTTGTTTGAATCAATGCCAGAAGCTGGCGAGTTTTTCGCCGAGATGAATGAAGAGCAGTGATGTTTGAGTCGGGATGGCTTTTATAGATATGGTCTTGTGACTACGAATTTCAACGAAAGTTACAACGCCGTTATAAGAGGTGCAAGAAATCTTCCTGTTTCGGCTCTTGTTAGGAAAATATGGTGCGTATCGTATTGGATAGCCAGACGGGATGATGCAGACTCTGCGTTGAAAATTGGCGAAAGTTTTACAAGTGTTTGTACAAATCGGTTGTTCAAATGTTTAGAGAAAGCCAAACGGTACGAAGTAGTGCCTCTTGATCGACAGGGGGGTAGATTTGACATGAAAACTAGAGGAAAACATCGACTCAAGTATTTATTTCTTCAAGCGTGGAAATGCAGCTGCAAGAAGTTGCAAATCTATCGCATTCCCCGTTCGCATGCTTTGGCATGTTATGTACACATGCATGTAGATCATACCGGTGTCATTAGTTATTTCTACTCATTCGAGTGTCAGAAGGCTGTATATACTTCCAAATGGCATTCTTTTGATTGCAAAGATGATTGGTCGGAATATCCTTTTTCGAGAGTCAATCCTGACCCTACAAGAGTCAGACCAAAAGGGCGTCCCAGTTCATCTCGTATACGTAATGAAATGGACATCAAGGAAAAATCTCGGGAAATTAGTTGTGGTTATGTAGAAAGGAAGATCATAACCGACGTAGTTGTTCTAATATATATCTTTGTAAGTGTTTTTTCAACGTTTAAATTATATATTCTTGTTGTTTTTATGCTTTACTTGTATTTTTTTTAACCCTTTCTATATTATCTTACAGGAAAATGCGTCCTAGGCCGAGAAAGAGAAACGTTCTTAATGCTCAAGGAGAGCATCGGTCGACGACTGTATGGGAAGCCGGATATAGTGTGGTAGATCAACTTCTTTAATTTTAAATCAATACATTATCTTTCATGTATTCGTACCTTGTTTACTAATTCGTGTTTTATTTACAGAATAACGTTTTAACTTGTCGTCGGGTAGAGAAATCACTGAAGGGAGTTGCCACCGATCCCAGGATGGATGTTTACCTCTGTCAAGCAGGATTATACGAAGTGGCTAAGCTTCTATTCATTTCCTTGTACTGGGCCCTTATCACAGCCTTGACAGAACGCTGGAGGCCGGAGACGCACACCTTCCATATGGTGCACGGTGAGATGACCGTCAGTCACCCTACAGGATGTGGCAATTCAGCTAGGGTTGCCCGTAGATGGTGATGTAGTGATAGTAGACACCTCCGTATCTAATGAGGCAGTGTGTCTAGAGTTATTGAGGCGGGTACCTAGGGGTGACAATATTAGGTCTGGTCATATTAGACTGAGCTGGCTAGCTGTCGATTTTGGTGAGATCCCGATAGATGCCCCTAAGGAGGTAGTGAAGATGCATACTCGGGCATATATTTTGCAACTGATTGGCGGGATGATATTCACAACAAAGTCAGAAAGTTTAGTACACCTGTTCTGGTTTCCTTTATTAGCAGACTTTGAGAGGGCTGGACAATACAGCTAGGGTAGTGCCTGTCTTGCATGGCTATATAGGAGTTTGTGTAAGACGGCTCACCACAAGGCATCATATATAGAGGGCCCCCTCATCTATATAGCGCCGCTTAGACTTCGAACCCCATTTATAGATGATATGCCCTTGGGCTATCGCCGGGCCGTTGCGAAGGATGTCCACACGGTGACTACTCATGTCATTTCTTCCTACTGAGAGACCTTTGATAGGCAAAACAAGGATCATGTAAACTTTACGATTCAATAAAGCAATTTCATTTTATTATATCATATCTTACTCATACATTCAGGTTGAAATATGCAGGTTATTTGGTATCCTTACCCGGAAGAGTTGATAGCCATGCTTCCGGAGTATTGCTGATCGGGAGAGGCCTTTTGGCGTGCCCGAGTCTCTCTCATCTGCTTCTACATCGTGGAGTGGCATTACCCGGACAGAGTGATCCAACAGTTTAGCCATCAGCAGCTCGCGCCGGATCAATGCGACACCAACGAGGCCCTCCATCGGATGGATTTGCGCGGCATGACTATGAAGAACTGGAGAGAGATCCATCGAGAGTTTGTGGAGGTGTGGCAGGATCGGGTGAACAGGTGTCATGCTACTACTTTGGGAGTCTCGCAGTAAATACTCCAAATGGTACGCGGGCCACAGTAGGCAATACATATCGCACACTGGCTCCATTTTAGGCACAATGGTAAGTTGTTTACATTTTTCCATTCAATTTTTCAGCTATGAACTATATTCACTTCTGTCGTGCTTTTTTGTGATATAGATGAGGAATTTCCAAAAGATTAAGCTCCGTTCCGACCAGCCCGAACTCGTTTTTATTGCCAAGGATTCTATGCAGTTGATGACGGAGTACGCACGGGTACGATTGTATGGTCGTATCGGCAGATTGGGAGATCAACTTGCATATCAGTTCGTACCGCCACATGGTGGACAGCATATGGACGAAGATCCTTACATTGATGAAGAGGAAAATGCGGAGGAAAGGGACGATGACGTGCCACCTACATATGAGGAACCTGTGTTTGACGAGGAGGGTAATGAAGTCGGATAGGGCATGCTCATCTCGCAGGTGACACACCTAGAGGTTGATTACAGCACAGTTCACTTCGAAGCTGGTTCCAATTCGACCCTAGGAGCTCCGGTTAAAGGCACGAGAGAATTCGGTATGTCCACTACAACTTTCATATTCGTTTGAGTTAAACTCCCAGAACTCACTAATATAACATTTTCAAGTACGACCATCATTCATATCAAGGAGAACGACCTTCTCAGATCACCCAGCTGTATCCGAATGATTCATCGGAGCAGCCTCGCGTACCAGATGCCGTCATTATACCTTATGTGAAGAAGAAATCGACGAGGTGTAGGGGACTTTACTGATGTTTGTAAACAAACATGTATGACTTTTGCGTATTATATTATAAGGTTTTATGAATAATACTGTTCTAGTTTTCTGTTTTCAATCAGGGATTATTTCGAAGTTAGATTGATTGGTTATTGCGTTGTTGAAACAAGGTTTCTAATATAATTTATAAGTGATGTTTATGCCTAAGAGGGGGGCGGGTTTTGAAAATCGCCCCTTGTACATTTCTAAAAGGGGCGGGTTTTGCGTGTTTTGAAAACGCACCCCTTGCTTATTTCTAAAGGGGGCGGGTTTACGCCAAAAACCCCAACACTTGGGCGATTTTTCTCTAATGTTGATGGGCCCCCAACACTTGGAGAATTTTTTCAAGTGTTGGAGGGGCGGGTACCCGCCCTTGCATGAGGGCGCATTTTGAAACCGCGCCCTCTTTGTAATTTAAGGACTCTAAAATCGTATTTTACGAAACTTGGACCGTATTTCGTAAATTTTTTTTAAAACTGACCGTATTGCCGTACAAAACTCGTTGCTATCTTGTATTCAGATCATGCAAGTGACCACACAAGTTATCCTAGGTCGTGTCGTAAAATAGCTCCATGACTAAACCCTAAATCCTAAACTTTAAACCCTAAACCCTGAAGATTCACAACCTCGACCCCACTCATCGAATCAAGGGAAGTCTAAAGCCCACGTTGTTGATTAAACATCTCAACTGGCACTTGCTCATTAACGGGAGGCTGGCCGGAGCCGCTCTCTATTATATAGTGCCACTATTCATTTTGATAAATATTACCGGGACAAAAACTACTTTTCATTCATGCCGTGGCCGAGCATTACCAGCTTCTCACATATATAACAGTCCCGGCGATCCCGCACTCCACTCGCTCATCATCATGCATCACACTCAATCTAGACCGCCGCCGCACATTGCATCAACATAATATGTCAGCCCCCATTGGATCCACATTGGGCCTCTTCAGGGTGAGGCGGCCCGGCCCATTGAGCGCTGGGGACCAGTGCCACCACCTTAAGGCTATGCTTGGATCATTTCCGCTTGCCTTTTTATTTCTTATATTTATCTTTCATTTGTTTCGTATTTTTTCCTCGTCCGTCCAAATCCGTGGACACCCAACCAACCGCTGGCTACCACCTCCGATTCGATCCACTATGCCTTTGCTTAAAACACACTCTATGGGAAGATATCCTGTCACACATCGAAAAGAGAAGAAATTTCGTCATATGGTATATAAACTTAAACGGACTATAGTTCTGGGATTTGTATTTCGATATTACTAACTCGAGCCTAATAAGGATGATTGCGACATGAAAAATTCGAAACTAGAACTCCAAAGAAAAAATAATTAAGATCCATCAGATGATTCTTGTAGCAAATTTAATTATCAATCACGACTACTCCAATTAACCTAATCATACTATAATTTGTGTTAAATTTTATGTTACATGGAGTACATTAATCTTTACACCTACATGTATACATTTATCCAAATTTATTTGAAGAGTGGTCCCTCCCTAATATTCCCCACGTTCAATAATTCAGTGGTACCCTTAGGAAAGCTTCTCGAGATCACTATCCCTCACGAACAGCCCGTGGAACCCATACGGCACCCGCTGCGGCAGCTTCACCGACGCCACGACCTCGAGGTCCTCCGACCTTGCATCCATCACTAGGAACCTTGACTCCCCCCTCTCCTCGTCATGTACGTAAGACACCACGTACCCGTCATCCTCCTCTGCATCCGGGTTGCCCGGGTCCCGCGCCACGAAGAACGGCTCCCCGCCGTAGCACCTCGGTCCGTACATCCTGCAAGCCACCGTCCTCTCCTCCCGAGCACCCTTTGATACATCCAGCTTCACCACCCCGGTGATTTTCGGCATCGGGTCCCCCACCGCTGCGTACACGTAGTTGTTTTTCTTCCCGGTGTATCCGTAGTTTATCACTCCAAAGTCAAGGTTCCTCGTCGAGAGCGGCTGCCTCGACACGAGCCCTGTTTTCAGATTGATTGTCACTTTCTCGACCATGGCATGGATCATGTCCATCCGTTCCAGTGTGTGCTCCACCGAGATTATATTCGGTGCTACTAATACGACTTGCTCGTCCTCATCCCATGCGTTGATCGCGTGGATAATGTTAAATCCCGGCACATCGAACCACTTAATCTTCGACTCATCTTTTGCATACCGAGGCATGATCCCTATGCGGGAAATCTTTGACGGATCGGACCCCACCGGTGAGCCACCGCCTACTATCATCTCCATCAGGTTCATTCCTATTTGTATGTCGGCAAATACGGCGTACTTCTTGGTGATGGCAAAATCGTGGAGGAATGATGGTCGCACCATTGAGAAGACCGGGACATCGGGCTGCTTCTGGCCCTTGGCATCGAAATAGAAGTATGTCAAGAAAGGAGGCACGGGTCCGTATCGAAAGCCGAAGGCCTCCCCGGTGTCATGGTCAATCTTCGGGTGTGCGGTCATGCTCATGAAGAGATTGCCATCGAAGTCGTGCCGCCCGATTGTCTTGATGTCCCCGTCTTTGGTGACTCGAACCTCATAAGGTAGATCAGATTCTCCCAGCGCATAGAGTCTGCCGCCAATCAACGCCAGGCTTGTGTTAGCCTGCCCAATACCATTGGCAGGGTTAAATTGACCGGCCACCATCCGAAGACCCGCGAGTGCCCCTCTAGCGGCCGACGGCACCAGCCCGTTGAACCCGGAGAACACATTAGGCATAACCGGGGCACCAAGATCACGCTCTGTCACATACTTATTACTCTCCACATAACGACTACACAGCGTGACGCGATCCTCCGACATCCTAATGGCATGTAACATGCCGTCTCCGTCAAACAAGTGGTACGGCCCTCGAGGAAGATACTGCGGGTTGGGGCCATTGCGGATGTACGCGCCACGGAGGCACTCGGGGATCTTCCCGAACTCGACCTCACATTCCGTAGGGGGTAGCTCTGAAACGGGATGGAAGTTATCAGAAAGGACGTACTTGGGGTCCACAGACGGCTTAAGTGGGGGATCGACGAAGTTGTTGACGATGTCGTCCATGACGTTGAAGATCAAAGTGGGGAGTTGAAACGGCGGCTTAGAGACGGCGGGAGGGTTGGGCGACGGCCGTCGTTGCCGACGAGGGGGCTTTGAGGTTCTGGTTTCGGGGCGGTCATCAGTTTGGACAGCTACAACGACGGAAGGGCGGAGATGGTGGGTCTTGTGGGGGAGAAGGTTAGGGAGGGATGAGAGGAAGGAAGAAGAAGAAGAAGAGGAGGAGGAGAAGGCTTCCATTGATGAGTGATGGTTAAGCTTTTTTTTTTTTTTGTTTACCTCTCCTGGTTGTTGTTGTGGCCCTTCCCTCTCTTTGCAATCATGCTTTTATTATGTTTTTAGGAAAGTGATCAGAGACACTCCACCCTTTCCACACACGCATCCCTTGATTTTTTTTCGTACGGACATTTTGGATCAGACATAGTCCAAGATTCAAACTTTAATCACTAGAAGTCGTCAGTCATTTACTACATATGTTGCACTCCTTAATAATAGGAATAGAAACAATACTTTGATAAATTAGTTGGAAATTCATGTACATAGCTTTTATTCATTCTTATTTATATATGAAAATATCTCTGTGTAAGGGAATGAATGAATGGTATGGGGGTTCGAATCATTGGTGCCCCCCGGGGGAGGGGGGGGGGGGTGACATGTGGTTCGTTGATATTGAGGAAGAAACGGACAACTCATCATCTATAGCTCTCAATTAAATAATAATTAAATACTACTATACATATCATTTTTATCATTGTATGAATCTTCGATTTCTTAACTTACCACGACTGACTTGACGAATTAAATTCTGTAGGACTGTTTTAGTTTAGGTATTAGTTTATTACAGGTACGCACAGATTGGCCACGGTTGAGTGTCTCATACGTGTATATGTTTATATTGATAGTCTTTTTTTTAAAAGAATGTTGAATGGCACGTGGATGTGTTGGTACACGTTGATATTTAGGTCACTGATTACTTCTCATTCGACCCTCATTCGTAAAAGTTTTGTAAGTAAATTATTATCAGCATATCAGCATGATATTTAGGCTTCATTTACGAGGAATGAAAGCAGAGAAGAAAAAATATTAATTATTTATATAAATAATTATACTAGAATATATGTATTTTTCTAAGTGGAAATACTTTGACACCCTCCGAATCAAACACAAACACAGCAGCTCATGCTGCTGCCATTGTCCAATAAGTAGAAATATCTATCCTCAGATTTTTTTTTTTTTTGTGCTTGGGAATAGCTTGTGGTGGACAATTTATATATATATATTGGATAAATCAGTTTTGTGGCCGAAATGGGACACAAATATTTATTGAAAATCTACCGGGCAGCACAAATGTGACTCTAATTACAAATCAAGAAAAGTTCCTTTTTACGAAATTTTTACAGAAAAACATCTGAAAATTCCAAATTTTACGATTTTGGTATGGCGTTTAAGAAACATGATATTCTTGGATAAAGAGAGTTTTGAGTTTTTATAAACTCGATATTCTCTAATAAACTTGATATTCTTAAATATGAAAATCTTTTTATTTCTAAACGTGAAACCCTATTCTTTGCATTCAATTGTTCCCTTCGTTTGAATTCTTATAACAAAGACCGTTTTTTAGAAAATTTATCTGTGCTTTTAGCCTGTGGACCACGTTTTTGTTGAACTCCGAAAACAAATTCATAAACTGATATTCCAAGGTTTGAGGTGACAACGATTTGGATTTCATCTTTGGGAGGAGCAAAAGTGAGTGGTCTGGGAATGTCAACAATTAATGGTTCACACACAAAACCCGTAGATATTTTCTTGTTGAGGCAATAAATATCCACAGAGCCAGGGAATCCATGTATTCTGATGGTTTAAGTGATCCGAGTCCGAACCGAAGGAAATATTATAATATTCGAATCTGGAAATTCAATTTGTATGGCCAAAAATAAATTGATTTTATTAGAGATTTTATCCACTTCTAAAACGGGTGGGGCTTGTATAGAGATTACAGTTTATAGAGAGGATTTTTTTTTATCTAAAATTTATAAAAAAAAGGAAAAAAAGAAAAGTAAAAGTGAAAAGTGAAAGTGAAGGGATATAAGTAATGCTACTAAAAGAAAAAAAATATATACGTTTCTAGGAAAAAATAAAGTTATTTTTTTCTTTATAATATACTATGAGTAAAATGAAATCAGAAAGGAAAATTCATGAAACAAAGGATGCCATTAAATTTGTTTGAGTGATGATTATATTTACTAAGAAAATAAATTAAAATATATATATTAGAAGTTTTACGCCACAAGAAGATCATCCAATAATGAATGATGACAGAGTAGTTTCTGGGCCGTTTGACTAAGTTAGGCGAAGGTTGGGCTTGGAACTTATGACCCTCTCCAGAATTTTGATGAACCAAACACATTCAAAAGTTTCAGACTCCTTCAAATACTAAAAACTCAAAGTCACGGTTTTTAACTAGTGAGTTTTCCTTGCAGAAATTGTTAGTTTCTATCTGTTATTTCGATTGACATGTATCAAGATCATTCTTCCGAGCAGTGATATCATGCCCCCTATCCACTAAACTCCGAAGCTTATTAGAGTGACGTAGTGTTTGCGGACGAAACACGTCGCGATATAACGAGGACTAGCACAGAGTTAAAGAAATGCGATCGCCAAGAATTTTAGACAAATAATAATGCAAAGCACAAGAACAGCATAAATAAAAACACTTACTTTCATTTATAGAGAACAAGTTACAGGAAGACAACCATATTTATACTAACACTTGATCTTATCCGGACAATAACCGCTAATGCAATCGCTATCATAACCGTTAGACACATTTTGCACATGCTTTATTAAAACTAACTGCTCACTTAACATATTTCGACTACGTCTTGATAGAACATCGACTGGAAATTGGCCAAGTCTTGGAACTTCGGCTGAGAATTAGGTAAGTCTTGAACTTCGACTGAATATTGGCTTAGTCTGGAACTTCGACTGAAATTTGGCTAAGTCTTGGAACTTCGACTGAAAATCCTTACTTCGACAAAGACTTAGTCAAAGTTTGACTGAAACATTTCCTTCTACCTAGACATAGTCAAAGTTCAACTAAAACCTTTCCTTCGACCAAGACTTAGTCCAAATTCGTCTGAAACATTTCCTTCGACTAACACTTAGTCGAATTTCGACTGAACTTCACGGTTGTGCTTCGACTATCAATCAGATTTATTCGTTATTTTTCGTCAATTTTACCAACATTATGACCCAAAATGGCTTTATTGTGTAAGGTAATATAAAGTGTTTCCGAAACAATTGATCGCATTTGAAAAATTCCATTGAAACAAATGGCACGTGCATGCAGATATCGTATTCAGGAATTATAGAAGTTGATACATAAATTGGTTTTGATAATTTAGTCCTAAGAGCGGATATTTATAACAAAATTTATAGTTAATTGATGTGGAGATAGTAAGGGCTTCAAAAATATATATCACAAAACTCGTAATCGTTTATATAGTCGGTCATACGTAGTGAAGAATCTCTAGGTGGATCTTTTCGTGCAAACCACCTAAAATCGGCGCGTCGACTCTAGTCGGGGTTTTTCAAACGTTCGTCATCGACATCGAGGGGGGGGGGGATTTAATGAATTTCCTCGACTGTAAATCTACGAGTAAGGAGAGGAAGGCACCTGTTGACATGGCAATTAATTTTGGGCCTGGGTTTAGAACAGAAACCCAGTAATCCCTCAAGTCACACTCCGAGTCGGCCCAAGATGTAGTCGTCTAGGCCGACTCACGACGAAATCGACTAGGTCGATTTATGACGAAGTCGATTAGGTCGACTTATAAACGAGGTCGACTAGGTCGACTCACGATGAAGGAATATGATCAAAGCCAATCAAGATGACTCAACAGTAGCTAGGTCTACTAGTAGGGTCAAGTCGACGGAATCCTGGATAAAGTCGACTAAGTCGATCACAGTCCGTACAGATCAGTCAAGTCGACGAGGTTGAAATAAATTTATTTTCAATCACGTTTGTTAAGGATCGTAACTGATTCTAATATCCAGGAACGTGATCCCATATATCAAGGAGGTCGTTGAGAAACTCCCACGATATTAGGGATCACGATCTATAACACGATCTATCTGTTACGTGTTAAACACGTACAAGTCTTCTATAAATAGCAGAGGAATTTTTCAAGACAAAACACGACCATACACGGCCAAAAACTCTGAAGTTTGTTCGTCAACCTTAGGAATTAGATGCCCTGACCCGGTTTTTAGGTCAACTACCCTTCCACCGACAGAGTGAGCTCGTAGGGCCTTTGTCGTCAATCTTCCGCCAGCGACACCACCGACGGAGTGAGCTCGTAGGGCCTTTGCCGACAACTCTCCGCCAGCGACAACCTCCGACGAAGCGAGCTTCCAAGGCCTTCGTCACAACTCTCCGCCAGTGACCACCTCCGACGAAGCGAGCTTCCAAGGCCTTCGTCACGACTTCCTCCAGCGACTACCTCTGACGAAGCGAGCTTCCAAGGCCTTCGTCACGCGTTCTCCGCCGCTACAAGATCCCGCATTGTCACCACCGTTTCCCTTTTTCCCTTTTAATGACTGTAAGCCCTTTTCTTTTAATTCTCTAAATATTGTAAGACTTGCATTATTTCTGTATAAATTGTGCATCTTCTTACTGGCGACCACAATATAACTACTGTGAGTCCATTGCCAAATATTTCCAACGTGATCCGTTTCGTGCGCGAACACGTTTTTGGCGACCACAGTGGGAGAACGTTGAGAAAAAAAAAAGAATGCCGAGAAATACTCGAAGCCGTGAGTCTCAGAATCCCTTAGATGGGGAAAACCAGGAACTTCCTCCGGGAATGGACTTGTCAGCGCCGGCCCTAGGAGGCCAGGCAGCTACAAACCAGTCAGAACTTCCTCCGGGAATGGACTTGCCAGCGCCGGCCCTAGGAGGCCAGGCAGCTACAAACCAGTCCACCTTTGATTCCCATACCCCGTCTGCATTTATTTCAAGAGTGGAGTTCCACAAGGAACTGGGAGATGTGCGTCAGGAGTTGACTACTATGAAGGATATTCTAATGGATGTCCAAACCCTAATAGGGCGTCTTTCTGGCCCGAGAAACGAGGAAAGAGTAAGACCTCATATGAGAGAAGCCCCCTTTAGGGAGTCTACGTTCATGACAGACGCTCGACGGACTGCTCAAGGGCCACGTAACGTGACTTTTGAGCAATCTGAGATAAGGACAAATGCTCTTTTTGAACCCGGGAATCTGGTTCCCCCTGGTCGACCCTCTTCTTCACGTAATCGACCAACGAATACGTATTGGAACGAGGCAGAGGATTTTCAAGAGGAAACAGATCGAGGGGAGGATTTTATTCCGTCTCGTCGCCCTGGAAAAGAACCTGTAATCGACGCGACTGGAGACCCCTATGAGCTTGGATCCCGAGGTGGAAACTTTCGGGAGGAGCCTTCTTTCTACATGAGGAATCCAGCGAATCAGGCAATGGGGGAAAGATCTCCATACAGCCCGATAAGGTCGACTCGACCTCCAGCGCAGGTCCCAGTAGACGGTGTACCCTCAGACTTGAGGGAGGCCATAACTCAGGTTATAGAGCAAGTCGTCCCCGGAATAGCTCGGCGAGACGATCCCTGTTTGTACAGGTCTCCCTATCCTGCATATGTCGACAGGGATTTCCCTTTACCCAGAGGTTATAAGGTGCCCGACTTTACTCGTTTTTCGGGTGAAGATGAAATGACCCCACTCGAGCACGTCGCTCGCTTCACTCACCAACTTGGTGAGACGGCTGGGAACGACTTTTGGAAACTAAAGCTCTTCCCTAACTCGTTAACAGGAGATGCCTTTACATGGTATGCGAGTTTGCCGCCAGGATCAGTAGCCTCGTGGACTCAGATGCAGTCTATGTTCGTTAAAACCTTTGCTCGACTGGACACCCCCATGTCGATGTTTGAAGTAATGCGCCTTAAACAGGCTAACGGAGAACACTCAGGGCAGTTTCTAATGAAACTTAGGAAGGCCCTACTACGGTGTACACCCCCCATACCGGAGAAGGATCAGTTACTTCTCGCATTAAATGCGCTGACTATCCCGTTCCGGAAAAAGCTGCAGGGCGAGCGCTTTGCTGACCTGTATGACTTAGCAAGGAGGGCTACTGAGTATTATCAGCTCCTTACAGAGGAAGCTCAGCTGACTCGAGCCTACCAAGTCGACACTTATGAAGTCGACGTGGCGGAATTTGTCAAGGGGGAGTCGACTATATGTGATCCCCTGACTAAGAAGAATTCCAAAGCTAAGGCATCCCAAAAGAATGCCGAGGAAAGAAAATATTCTTTCGACACGGATAAAGTCGGCGCTATATTCGACTGGCTTTATCAAAGGAAAAGGATTAGGCTTAAGCCCGGCCATCGAGTCCCTCAGACAGAGAGGGAAAAAAATAGGAATTACTGCAAGTGGCATGGGTCCTTCACCCATGCTACCAAGGACTGTTTGTCCTTTAGAAATATCATCCAGGATTTAATAGAGTCTAAAGAGCTCCGTTTTCCCGAGGTCGATGAAGTCGCCTTGGTGGATGATAATCCATTCGGGGACGAAGTCGCCATTCATACGTTTGACATATTTGATACTGAGGTTAATCTCTTAGAAGTTATTAACGACTCTGCTGTACCCTCGCAGGACTTACAAGCAACCGGCGAGACTCTGGTGGCTAATGCCCTGATGAAGCGACTGGCTGAGCGTGGGGTCTTCATTCTGCCCAAAGGAAGGGAGAAGTGGCTATGCCACAGGCACTTGAACGACACTCATACTACGGATCAGTGCCACACGTTCAAGAAGTACCTACTGGACAGCAAGACGGAGGGGTGGTACGACTTGACCCCGTTCGAGGAAGCAGCAATGTCGCTGAACACTCCCCGAGGATCTTCTCACGCCCTCAAAAGCCCTCCTAGCGCAGATCGCCGATTAGCCTTGCGAGGAGGAAGAGGAGGCCCCCAGGGTCACAAGGGGAATGGAGAGACAGTCGCCCGAGGAACAGAACGCCCGGCACGGCGACTGGAGTTCATAGACTCCTCTGGCCAAAGGGTTATCAGACAGGGGTACACTAGAACTACCCCTGTCAAGGAGATTAGACCGGTAGAGGAGCATAAGGAAGCGGACCAACCTCAGCAGGCCGTGAATCGCAGGCCCCGCTACGCGTCGCAGACAGTTGATCCTCAGGAACTGCGGAGGGGACCACCTATTGCCCAATTCCTGGACGAAAAGCTGCTGTGCCAAAAGTGCAAGCTGATCGCTCACAACCGCATACTCATCACCCAGCTCTGCACAGCATGCTGCGTTAACTACTTCTTGCGGCTCGTCGACTTATCCGCAAAAGGGGAGATGCTGGTGAAGGCAGTCCGTCCGGAGGGCTCAGGTAATTCGAACCCTAACAAGCCCTCTTCGAATAGGCCAGCAGATAACCCTGTGCAGGTAGGATATGACCCAGCCGACGGAAGGTTTGTGGAGGTAAGTCGACTCCCTTTTGGTTCTAAGAAACCAAGGTTCGTCAAAGCGCTTAACCCTTCGTCTCAATGGCAGAAGGCGGAAAGGAAGCTTACGCTTCCCGTAAGGGCTCAAAAGAGAAAAGAAAGGCGTCTAAGTCACGCCCAGAAGAAGCCAAGAATGACCCCTGTGATGCCACCCTTTGGCGGGAACCACGCCACAGGGAAACAAGTTGCAGAGCCCGAGCGTGTCGAGTCTACTGACTACTCGGAAGACCCAGGCTCGAGCTTCGACTACACTCCTCTACGAGGAGATAAGCCCTGCGACTTCAACGCAGAGCAAGGGCCCCTCGTGAGCTGCAACGCTCTTACCCTCCCTGCGGAGTTCGCCTGCAACGACAAGTCGGAGGCACCGGAAGGTAAAACTCTCGACTTTAAAGTCATTACATTTCCTTCTGGCTTCCCTCTGCACTGGTTGAGGAAACCATCAGATCGCATGAAACAGCATATGCATTCGCTGTATATCTCAGCCACCTTTGATGGTATCTTAGTGGGTCGAGTCTTAATAGACAATGGCGCCACTGTCAATGTTCTTCCCCTCGCCAAGTTTAGATTACTTGGGTACAAGCCTAGCGAGTTGGTGCGAACCGACGTAGCTGTAAGTGGCTTCAATGGGAGAAAATCCGAGTGCCTGGGCATATGCTCCGTGCGCCTAGGCGTCGGGAGACACGAGCAGGAAACTGCTTTCTTTGTAATCGATATAGCCCCTTCATTTAATGCGCTTTTAGGACGCGATTGGCTTCATAAGGCCGCCGCGATTCCATCTACTTTGCATAGGGAGTTAATCTTATGGCTTGACTCCGAAATAGAAATCGTTAAGGCTGATGAAGACTCCTGTTGTGACAAGGGTATTTTGCATGCAGAGACGTGTAAGACAGTCAAGGACCTTACTCTGGACCAGCGCTACAAGCTGGGAGACCCCACAGTCGGACCCTTAGGTCAACCTTCTGGGAAGTTCGACTTCATCGTAAGCTATGGCACCTCTCATCCCAAGCCTGACGAAGGACCGATTGTGCCAACAGGATGGGGGCCCGACTTCACAGACAAAGACATAGAAGAGGTCCTGCAGGAGGTAGTCACGACCAAGGTTGGAAGCGAGACGAACAACAGCCCAAGCGGCAACAAGGGAGAAGCGCCTAAGAGCCAAGAGAGCACTGCGACGGAGTTGGAGCCCGATAGACTCCTACACGAAGGGATGTATGGACAGTGAGGAGAAAGGTCATGCAGTCGCTGATATCCTACAGCGACTTCAGAAGCATGTTAGAATGTCTAGGAAAGTAGGATGCCAAATAAGCAACATCAATCTCGAAGCTAGGTCATGTAATAACGTTGACACCGATTTAGGGGGTGTCCAGAGTCGTGAATCACTGATGATGCCATGTGACTCACTCGTAGGTGTCAATTTACGCGAGACTGCAAGCCCTCGAATTGTTTTCATCAGTTCTTCAATAAATAAAGAACTTTTCAATTCTATTAAAGCTACTCTAGAAGAGTTTAAAGACTGTTTCGCTTGGGATTACACCGAGATGCCTGGCCTAGATCGCCGACTTGTGGAACACAAGTTACCAATCAAAACAGGATTTAAACCAGTCCAACAGGCGCCGAGGAGAATGACTCATGAAGTCACTCAAGCAGTATTCGAGGAAGTCAAGAAGCTCTTTAAAGCTGGATATATAAGGACATCGAGGTACACCGAATGGATATCCAGTATAGTTCCTGTCATTAAGAAGAATGGTAAGATTAGGGTTTGCATTGACTTCAGAGACTTGAATCGTGCCACTCCAAAGGATGAGTACCCCATGCCCATCGCAGACGACTTAGTCGACAAGACTGCAGGGCACCAAATTATGTCCTTCATGGATGGTTTCTCAGGATATAACCAAATCTTCCTAGCTGAGGAGGATATCCATAAAACTGCGTTTAGGTGTCCCTTAGGCATTTTCGAATGGGTAGTCATGCCATTCGGACTCAAAAACGCTGGGGCAACCTACCAACGAGCCATGAACGCTATATTTGATGCCTTGATTAACAAAACAGTCGAAGTATACATAGATGATATAGTGGTCAAGTCGCAAGATGAGAAGTCACATGTTAATGACCTTAGAAATGCTTTCATTCAAATGAGAAAGCATCAGCTCAAACTAAACCCTTTCAAATGTGCCTTCGGAGTCAGAGCAGGACATTTCCTAGGGTTCCTAGTCCATCAACGTGGCATAGAAGTCGACCAGAATAAAGTCGGTGCCATTCAAAGATTGAACCCTCCGAGTAATAAGAAGCAGTTACAGGCTTTCTTAGGAAGGGTCAATTATCTAAGGCGATTTATTGGTAACGTCGCTGGACGGACAGAAGTTTTCTCGACTTTACTAAAGGCGAAGGGAAATTTTGTGTGGAGCGACGAACACCAAAAAGCATTTGAAGGCTTAAAGGAGTACTTAATGAAGCCGCCTGTGCTTGCCCCTCCTCGGATAGGAAAACCCTATTTGCTTTACGTGGCAGCGACTAAATCAGTCATCGGTGCCATGTTAGCCCAAGAGGCGGAGGACAAAACCGAGAGAGCAGTCTACTATTTGTCAAGACAACTAACTGCTACAGAAAAGCGCTATACAATTAAGGAGAAGTTATGCCTGTCAGTCTTTTATGCTGTTAAGAAGCTGAGACATTATATCGGATCCCAAGAGGTTCATGTTATTGCCAAGTCTCCAGTCATAAAATACTTTTTCGAAAGTCCCCTATTGACCGGAAGAATTAGTAAATGGAGCTTGGTCCTATCCGCATACGATCTGCATTTCAAACCTCAACAGTCGGTGAAAGGGCAGGCCTTAGCCGACTTCTTAGTAAACCACGATTCATCTACATTAATCGATCAAGAGGAATCCCTTGAGGATGTCTGGCAAGCTTGGTTTGATGGATCTTCGGCGAAATCCGGCGTAGGCATAGGCCTCCACATACTTTCGCCACTAGGAAAGGACGTTCGCCTAGCATATCGTTTGTCGGCGACTCATACAAACAATGCGACTGAATATGAAGCGTTGATCACGCTCTTGAAGGAATTATTAGCCTTGGGAGCCAGGAAAGTCAGAGTAATGGGGGACTCTCAACTGGTTGTTAACCAGATGAACGGCGACTCTCTATGTCAAGAGAAACTCGCACCCTATCATCAAGTCGCTCGAAGGCTAGTCAGGCGGTTTGAAGCAATTTCTTTCCTCTTTGTAGGCCGGGAGGAAAACACAATTGCTAACGACTTAGCCCAAAAGGCTTCAGGGTACAAAGCCAAAAGAGGAAGCGATTGTGTCCCAGAAATAGCTTCCCACCTAGCTCCCTCAGGCGACGCGTTCACTCTGGACATAATGGCAAGCGATGAAGATTGGAAGAGGCCAATCACCGATTTCCTCTCCGACCCAACACAAAAGGCGAACCAAAGAATCAAGACTCAGGCTTTGTCGTACACCCTTATAGATGGGGTACTTTACAGAAAGACCAAAGAAGGGGTCCTACTAAGGTGCGTCGACTTAGACGAAGCGACCCCAATTATGTTGGAGACTCACCAGGGTTTATGCGGGTCTCACCAATCTGGCACCAAAATGTCTTGGACTATCCAAAGACATGGTTTTTACTGGCCATCAATGCTAAAGAATTGCATAGAAATGGCTAGGGGGTGCCAAGAGTGTCAAAAACATGGTCCGGTGACAAGGGCCCCAGCGTCCGATTTAGTCTCAGTCATCAAGCCTTGGCCGTTTAGGTCTTGGGCTTTAGATATAATCGGGGAGATTCACCCACACTCGAGTAAAGGCGATGCCTACATTCTAGTCGCTACTGACTACTTTACCAAGTGGGTCGAGGCTCAAGTATACCAGAAAATTGATCACAAAGAGGTGATCGATTTTCTCAGATCCTCCATCATTTATAGATTTGGGATTCCCCAGAATATTGTAGTAGATAATGGCACCGTTTTCAATAATGAGAAGGTGCGTGAATTCGCTGCTGAGTTTAGCTTTTCAATCACTAATTCGACACCTTATTACCCCCAGTCGAATGGACAAGCTGAAGCTACTAATAAGCTCATAAAGAATAACATTCAGAAAATGGTTGGTGCAAATCCAAGAAAATGGCACGAACTATTACAGGACACCTTGTGGGCCCTAAGAGTCACCAAGAGAGACAGCACAGGAGAAGCCCCTTTTTCGCTGGTATATGGGCAAGATGCTGTCCTACCTATTGAGATTCGATACAAGTCGCTCAGGGTAGCTCATCCTGACTTGCAAGACGAGGCAATGTACCTCGCTTTAGAAGAATTGGAGAAGAAGCGACTCGACGTAATAGACCGACTCGAGGTACATAAGCAAAGAATTGCTAGGCACTATAATAAAAAGGTTGTCCATAAGTGCTTCAAAGTGGGCGACTTAGTATGGAAGATGATCCTACCCCTTAAATCAAAAGACCAAGTCTTGGGTAAGTGGTCTCCTAATTGGGAGGGTCCATATGAAGTGTGCGAGACATACTCATCTAATACGTATCGACTTATGACCAGAGAAGGGGATAGGCATCCATTGAAGGTCAATGGTAAATATCTTAAATCCTACCGCGCGACTATCTGGGAAGCTCATCATAAAATCCTAAGACAAAGGACTCCATTAATTTGGGAAGCGCTTAATTCCTAAGAAAATCGCGCTAGGCTTCAGTAACGCTGTTTGGAAGAATGAATTTAGCGTAGTGGGCAGAAATTCATTCGAGACATAAGATACTTGATTTGTTCAGTAAAGCAAAAATAATCGAATTGCGTTGTTCTTTGGTTACAAGTCTAGCCTCCATAACCCGCCAACTTCTCTGAAATCGAGGACAAGGGATTTACGAGCTCGTCGCTTCGCGTTCACCTTGTTTCGCTGGGCATAAAGGTCGACGACCTTTTCTCTATCCTTCTCAGCATTGGCCTCCAGCTCCTCGATTTCTTGAGTATTGATCGACGCAAGCTGCCGAGTCAGGTCATTCTTCAGGTTCGTGTAGAACTCTATCTGTCTCTCTGCCTCGGTCAGCTTCTCTTGCACATCGACCAAACGTTGGCGGGCGTCCTGTGCAGCTTTAGAGGCCTGCCCTCGAGCTTCATTGATCGACTGAATCTTCGAGTCGGTCAAGTCGTAGGTGAGCAGGTCGGCGTAGTAATCCCTCCAGCGGGTCCAATACGTCGACCTGAAGCTCTTGCAGGCCCCCAGTATTTCGTCCGTGACCCGAGGGGATGTCTCGATCTCCTTCAACAGCTTCTGCATCCTCCTAAACTCGTCGACGCTTAAGGGGTCAATGAGCAGAAGTTGGCAGAATTCTTCAATGTCCTGGTGAAGCTTCACCCATGGGTCGCTAGTCGAGGTCGCTGCAGCAGGACCCTGCAGAATAAGAAATGAAATGGTGCTAAGACACAACATCCCGAAAAGTCGACACCTCCATGCAATCGAATACTTACCTCTGAAGGTAGTAAATCCTCAGAACTTTCGCCCGAAGAAGTGGAGGGAGTAGGAGCCTTCTTGCGACCAGCAGTCGTCTTCACTCTCTTCGGACGAGCCTGTGAAGTGTCGCGGTTAGAATCGCGATAACAACGCCATGCTCCGTGTGAGAGAAGAACACATACCATTGGTGGTGCAGGAGTGGGGACTGAAGAAGAAGGAACGCCTTGTTCTTCCTCCTCTCGCATCGACTGAGGTGGTGCCCCCTCTCGCGTCGACCGAGTTGGAGGATCGACTAAAACCATAGCGGTTCCTTCTTGTAGCAAGACTTCAGGAGCCTGCTCTTCCTAGAGTAGAGTGTAATAAAACCAAGGTTCATATATGAACTAGAGTAATATATCTCAGCAGGGAGTCGAGCTCACCTCGGCGATCGAAGCCGTTGCACCTGTCTCGAACACAACCGGAGTAGGTTGGTCACCACCTCCGGTTGACGCTTCGCCCTAGGCAATATAGTGCGGGTTAGATACAGAAGCTCAAGATGAATTAGAATCAGTAGAATCATACCTCTGTAGTCGCTCCTCGAGCGATGTCGACCGTCGCTAAGGTCGCAGGCACCGCAGCAGATGATGAACTCACTACTGGTGATCTGAATGGGGCCACCGCTGCTGGCGACTTCGAAGAAGAAGTCGCCGCTACGGTAGTCGGCGACTTGGGAAGAGGAGCCGCCACTGAAGATGATACCTTCACCAGTCTCCTCCTCTGGGATAGAGGCATCTCTTCAAGATCTCCTGCCTCGACCGCCTTGCGCTTTGGAGCGCTTTTAGGTCGAGCCTTAGAGGGATCACCTGCAGCTGTCTCCCTGGGGCTCGCCACCTTAGCTTTCCCCTTGCCAGTCGACTTGAGTCTAGAAGGAGCGGGGGCAAGGGGAGCCTTAGGCTTGGATTTTCCAGAGCCCTGAGGCATCATTGATCCTGAAAAGGAGAAAGCTCATGATTAATACTAAGGACCCAATACTTTTAAAATCAAGCTAAGTCTTTACCTTTTGCTTTGATATGCGCGTCGCCTATGTAAAAATCAGGCTCCTTGGAGACCTCCAAGAAATGCATCAAAGCCCGCAGCTCTTCATAGGTAGTCGACCATAGCACAGTGAAGAACTGTGTGGCAAAACAGGCAGAAGTACCAGATGGGAATTCTATCTGGGAGAGCTGCGCCTTGCTGTTGAGCAAGTCGAGGGTCTTCGGGGAGATCGGCTTGCACACAATTCTCTTCATCCTGTCCCCGCACAAGCCACCAGTAGGGTCGGCAAGTGGAACCGCTACACCCTGGATGAACCCAAACTGCCTTGCACACAGCTGAGGGTTATAGGCTTCAAAGGTCAGGTAGCCGTCGAAGATAACTGGTAGGTCCCTGCGGGTCAATACCCCATTCCAGAAGCCACGAGCAGCTTGAGGATTAATTTCTTGAGCAAATGTCTTGCCGCCTGGAAAGGGTGCCCAGTTGCGTCGATCTACCCTGCCGAAGTCGACGATGTGCTTCATGTGGCCAGTGATCGATGTCATAAGCCATTGATCCTTCCGCTGGCAGCACTGCTCCAAGATGGTCTCCCCATAATAGGCAGACTCGAGGGGCGAAGCAGGGCCCTTGAACCCAGTCAATCCTGGCATCCACATAGCCGACCAGAGGTGAACTAACCAGAGCAACCCTCCTGCTGGATGTTTTGGAAATGGCTTGATCTGAGTCGTCGCTCTGTCCAGATCATGGTAAAGAAGACCCAAAATGAAGGGGCCCCAAGAGATTTCTTCATTGGTCTCCCTCAGAAAGTTGGCCACTGCATAAGAAGTGTGGCTGACCTTCTTCCCAGGGAAGCAATAAACAAACTTGCTTAACCAGGTGCTGAGAAACTCGACCTCTTCCCGGGCGCCAAAACCTTCGGTCGACAACTTCTCATCTGGCTCTTTGCCTGCTGAGGCCATTTTTAAGTGCCTGCTCACCACCTCCATGTACTGAAGGGCGCCCTTAGGATTAATATCACCTGCCTGAGAGTATTGTCGAACAGGGAGGCCATTGATTTTGCACCTGGTCAAAATCTTCACATCTGCCAATGTAACAGACATGGGACCCTCCGGGAAATAGAAGCAATTGACAGCAGAGTTCCAGAAAGGCAGCATGGCCGAGCAAACCCTAGGATCACAGTTCTTGTCTGCCACGGACATTCTAAAGAACCTTAAGATCTTCTGACTCCTAAACCTCTCTGCAAAGTGCTCCTCCCACATCTCGAGCCATTCCACCATCTCAGATTTAGATGCAGAAGGAAAACACAGGAAGGATCCCTGACCTTCCCAGTTGAGGGGATCGACGAAGTTGGGATGGCAAATCGGGATGGGCTTCTCAGTGACGAGGTAGTTGAGCGGCACCGTCCCCGGGAAAAAATGCTCCGGCAGGATAGGTCCGAGAGTGACGCCCGATCCCTGATCCTCTGCAACCGGAACGGGTCCGGTTGACCCCGCACGTTGATTATGGAACTCGAAAGCCTTAAAAGTCGACATCTTTTTAAGGATCGGAAGAGTTTTAAGGAGGGAGACGAAGAGTTTTTCTGGGAAGCGAGGGTTTCTGGTTTCTTGGAGAAGATGGAGAAGTGTCGAGCAAGGAAGAAAAGTGCGGGAAAAGGACGATGACTCTCCTTTATATAGGGTATGATTTCTGCTGAGTCGGCATAGCCAACCCAGCATAAAAGGGGGGCTTATGTTGACATGGCAATTAATTTTGGGCCTGGGTTTAGAACAGAAACCCAGTAATCCCTCAAGTCACACTCCGAGTCGGCCCAAGATGTAGTCGTCTAGGCCGACTCACGACGAAATCGACTAGGTCGATTTATGACGAAGTCGATTAGGTCGACTTATAAACGGGGTCGACTAGGTCGACTCACGATGAAGGAATATGATGATCAAAGCCAATCAAGATGACTCAACAGTAGCTAGGTCTACTAGTAGGGTCAAGTCGACGGAATCCTGGATAAAGTCGACTAAGTCGATCACAGTCCGTACAGATCAGTCAAGTCGACGAGGTTGAAATAAATTTATTTTCAATCACGTTTGTTAAGGATCGTAACTGATTCTAATATCCAGGAACGTGATCCCATATATCAAGGAGGTCGTTGAGACACTCCCACGATATTAGGGATCACGATCTATAACACGATCTATCTGTTACGTGTTAAACACGTACAAGTCTTCTATAAATAGCAGAGGAATTTTTCAAGACAAAACACGACCATACACAGCCAAAAACTCTGAAGTTTGTTCGTCAACCTTAGGAATTAGATGCCCTGACCCGGTTTATAGGTCAACTACCCTTCCACCGACAGAGTGAGCTCGTAGGGCCTTTGCCGTCAATCCTTCGCCAGCAACTCCACCGACGAAGTGAGCTCGTAGGGCCTTCATCACAACTCTCCGCCAGCGACCACCTCCGACGAAGCGAGCTTCCAAGGCCTTCGTCACAACTCTCCGCCAGTGACCACCTCCGACGAAGCGAGCTTCCAAGGCCTTCGTCACAACTTCCGCCAGCGACCACCTCTGACGAAGCGAGCTTCCAAGGCCTTCGTCACGCGTTCTCCGCCGCTACAAGATCCCGCATTGTCACCACCGTTTCCCTTTTTCCCTTTTAATGGCTGTAAGCCCTTTTCTTTTAATTCTCTAAAGATTGTAAGACTTGCATTATTTCTGTATAAATTAGTGCATCTTCTTACTGGCGACCACAATACAACTACTGTGAGTCCATTGCCAAATATTTCCAACGTGATCCGTTTGGTGCGCGAACAGCACCACTAGAATCTAAAGCGTATACAACACTCAAAAAAAGCCTAATGATTTTAAAAGTTTTAAGAGCGCGAGAGGGAAACTGGCAATATATCCATAGCAAGTAGAAACGGCTCATTTTGTTTTCCCAATGTGTTATTTTTTATGGAGCGATCACCTAAGGGCGTTATTTAAGAGACTATAAGTATTAATAACACGATCGTAATACATTATTAAATGTATTTTTATATTTTCAATGTAGGCTGAAATAGGAGAAATACACGAATATCAATGTTAATACACCATTTTCAAATCATATATATATATATAATTGTGCACCCGTTGAAGAGCATTAAATAAGTATCGATGATCGTTCATTTATATCTATTGTGCTTTAGACGTTGTAATAATTCTCATTTAAGTTAATATTGAAATCACAAAATGTATTACTTACTTCGAAACTTGTAATTTTTCTACATTTAGCACCTGAACCAGTGCCCTTACTTAACACACGTGATAACTCTATGAAAGTAGGGTTATTTCGTATCTCTAATGATGCTTTACGTGGTTAGTCGTACGAGTATTGATAGGAATTTGGAAGGATTTGAGTACTTTTTAGTTTAGTTTTAGTTTAAGTTGATTTTTGTTATTTTCGTAGTTTTTGAATCTATTTTGATTTTAATCTTTTATTTGGTTGATGCCTCTTGGTTTGTCATGTTTTAATGTAGGAAAATGAATGAGATTTTGAAGCCGGAACGAGGTGAAGTGCACATGAGCAGGAATTGTCCAGAGAGCAGAAGGACGCGTCCTTTAGTTCTCAGGGACGCGTCCTTGAAGGTTCTGTGGATTCAAGCGACCACCGACGAACCTATTTCCAAATCGCTCAAGGAGTCTTCAAATCTTCCGGAGACTATATTATGAAGACATAGAGGATCAATTAGCCATTTATTTTGGTAGTTTTAGGTTATTTTATTTTATTCTTCCTAGATATATTATTTAGATTTGGAGAATCTTAGGAAATCTTTCTAGATGGAAACGAGAAATTCTGTTTTAGAGGAACTTTAGGGGGATTTATTCAGAGGGGAGAAAAGAAGAGGAGACATTCGACTCGGGAACGGAGAAGGAGGTGACGAATAGGGTTGAAGCGGAGATCGGGGACGAGGCTACTACTTCTCGGATCTGAAGATCGGGAGTGCGTTTCTCTTTTCTTTCTTTCTCTTGGCTTCTATGTCGTTATTGTTTTCTCTTGAACTTGGGATGAATTTCTTTTACGCTATGAACTAATTTCGTTTTCTAGGACTTCAATGGAACTTGTGAATTCCTTTTCTTCATGTTATTCGAATTCGTGTTGTTACTTATTCAAATCTTGATCTTAATGCAATTAATTGCCTGATCACCAATTAATTTGAACTGGAGACCTATTCGGGCTTGGAAAAGTTGTTTAGGTTAAGCCGTGGATTGAATAGCCTAAGTTAGCGTCTCGTTGGAAAACGGAGCTAATTCGCGAAAGGGATAGGAATATACCGAATCGCCTTAGGTAGCCATTTAGGGTTGTTGCATAATGGGTTCTCACTAGTTAATTGCCTAGGAATAGGGTGATTAGCTTGATATAGGGAATACGTCCTTAGAGCTTTCGGAAGAGGCGTAAGGAGATTATCGAACCCTAGGTTAGTAACTTGAGAATTTGATAACTGGAGAAAGGAAGGAACGAGTTCGATAATTCGTTAGGGGAAGTTGATAGTCCTAGGCTTTTAATATTTGATTGAACTACCGTTTATTTACATTTTATTTCTCTCTTTTATTATTATTCATCTTGTTGACTTGACCTCGATATCGTTAAACGTGTGACCGTTAGAAATTTCTTTCTCTGTTGATTCTCTGTGGGATCGACCTCTACTTACCCCATCTATAAGTTAATTAGGTTTGCTAGAGTATTTAATTTGCCAGCCTTCGACAAGCGTGATCAACACGCAAATGTATATATCTATATATTAGGAAATGTGGACGTAAAGCTTCAGCGAAAGGGACCTTGATAGTTGTGTAAGTGACGAGGCTATTAGCTTTGATGAAAAGCAATCAACCAAGAGAAGCAAGGGGCCCCACGAGACTCGACTGGAATGCCACGTGGACATCGACGAACTGGCATGCCTGTTGGGCTGAAGCATCGCCAGCTTCAGCTGTAATTCACGACGGGGATTTAAAGAGAAGGGCTTAGTACATTGAGGCGATGGACAATAAATGAAATAACAAGCTCCAATGTGCGTGCATGTGCCCCCTTTAAATTGAGAGAGGTTGAGTAGGTTGTTGGGTAAGACCTATTCCTAGAATTTGGGGTGGGAGTTTTATAAAGGGTTTGGTTTTGTATATTTAATATTGCCATTGAAACATCTTCCACCCACTTTTGAAATGTTCATATCCTTCTAGATCTGTAGTCCAAAAATATCCATGTACATCAATCACGAAAGTTGCATTATGGTGACCAATTGTAAAGACCAAATGAACTAAATTTACATTTAAACTTATTTCGATGATTTCCATCCCGAAGGAAAAACTCTACCCTTCTCTCACACAACCTTTTCATCCATTTTTACAACCTTTTCGTCCATTTTTACAAACTTTTCACCCTTAGGAAAAGCATCCATCCAGACACACAGCTTTAGAGATATTTAAGTAAATTATCCAAGCTGAATTAGACAAAGTCAGTATTAAATTATATTTTATGGACGTTGCTCGTTAGATGTTAGGTTCAAATTATTAAAACATATCATAATAATCGTCCTCTACTCCTATTAAGGTCATAGCTGATCCCAAACAATCAATCACATCGTTCTTTCTTTTCAACAGACAAAGAAATAATTTAGGCGCAAGCAAGCATTGATTAAACAAAACATAGCCTTGCCACGAAAATTAGTCCCTGTCCCTGACCACTCAATTTTCCTCGATTTCTAATCCAATAAAAAAAATAAAAAAGGTACCTAAAATATACGAGGGTTTGTAAATATAACTTTATTATGCGAAAGTACAAATATTAAAGCATGTCTTCTTAATATGGCACATGTTAACAAAATCCGATATGTTAAAAAAAAACTCTGAGCAGCTTAAACTCGACCAGATTTCTAGGCTTCAGGGAAAGTGCAGCTCTCTATCGACACCTCATTCACTCGAAATTTTGTAAGCAAGCCGGCCGAAGAAATTCCAAAAAACGAAATAGTTTATTGTTTTTTTTTTGGGAAGATTCCCAGCCAACTTACCCAAGCCAATTTAATGCGGAGTCGAGGAGGCAGCGTTTGATTTATGAAGAAGACTTGACTTTTATTTAGAAATCAAGAGCAATTAAATCTCGTGTGTGTTTGCATTAATTAAGAAAGCGTAAATTTCCAAATGAAAATTTTATTTACTATATTTAGTTCGTACATAATTAATTAAATAATATATGAAGAAGCACAATAGTAATTCCCACCAAAGAAGACTTGGTTCTACTTCTACCCATTTAAAAAAAAAAATGGTCCCCTTCTTCTGTGTTGCTGCTACTACATCATTCTTTCAACAACGACCCCTCCAGTCTCATCCGACAACAACGACCGCCGAATCCTATGGGAACAGTGGTTGCAGACGATTGGGAGAAGCAGCCTGGGGACATGGCCTTGTCATCGTCGTCTGTTCCCATCGTCTCGGAGGAGTCGGAGGACCTACGCCCGGAACTGGACCTCTTCGGAGATCGCCGCCCTCCGCTATCCCTGTACTGCACTCCTTTCTTCCTCGGGCAATTTACTGGGTTGCCGATTGGCCAGCCGGGGCCGTCGGTTTTGTCCTGGGTTTTGTTTGTTTGCTTAGAGCGTAGGGATGCTTTGAGCAGGGGACTAAAGCAAGGAATATTCCGTTTCTTATGTTCCTTTTGACAATTCCCATTGTTTGTTCTTCTTTACGACTTCGTAAACCCTGGAAGAAGTTACCTGCGTGCTTAACCTTGCGAATGATGACGCGGAGATGTCATCCGAGCGTCCGTGACATTGTAGAGTCTGTGCGTGCATTTATA
Source organism: Melastoma dodecandrum (assembly GCA_029817715.1). Classification (NCBI taxonomy): domain Eukaryota; kingdom Viridiplantae; phylum Streptophyta; class Magnoliopsida; order Myrtales; family Melastomataceae; genus Melastoma; species Melastoma dodecandrum. The sequence continues at coordinate 2,196,322 of JARUPY010000279.1, read as the reverse complement.
ATTGCGGCAGTAGCAAGAGAGGATGTAGACCAGAGAAAATCGATGTTCATGCGAGCACAATGCGATCCAATTCTTGCTATTGTGGGGTAATGTTCTAATCTGGATGGGACCTTGTGTTTTTTGGGCAGGCGGGACTTGCTCGATATTTCTCCTACCTTAAATGAAGCCGCGGGAGCCATTGTCGATGTAAGTTTTCGATGTGAAAAAGCTCTTCTGTCCGTATTTGGGAAACTCCATCCGTGTGGTTTCTAATTGTGACCAAAATACACAGGATTCATTCACGCGATGTTTCAAGTCGAACACGCCGGAGCCGTGGAACTGGAACATCTATCTGTTTCCCCTTTGGTGTCTCGGAGTGCTGATCCGTTACCTAGTCCTGTTCCCGGCACGGTATGTATGAATCTCCCCTCCGTTCTGCATAACACAAATCATCTTGATTGATCTGTGGAATTCAACCGTGCAGGGTAGTGGTGTTGGCACTCGGGCACTTAATATTCTTCGCCTCGTTCTTCTCAGTGCAGATTCTGCTCAAAGGGCAGCCTAAATTTAGGAAAAAGATAGAGGTTGGTCCGTCATTCTTTTGATGCTGTCTACTGTTTGGATTAGCCGTAATTCCTTGTTGCAGAAATCAAAATTTTCTTCCAAGGATTAGAGCAAGCAAATCATGTGATTGTACCGAGACTGAGACCGTGTATGCTTCTTCCATGCAGCGGTTTCTGGCGGAGTTACTCTCTAGCTTCTACGTGGCATCATGGACTGGGGTCATCAAATATCACGGCCCTCGGCCTAGCATGCGCAGTAATCAGGTAGATATTTTAGGAGTTCGGATCAATTTCACTGACAAGAAGTCGATGAACATAATTCAAATCATTTACCCCCCTCTATTTGGTCGAGACAGGTATTTGTCGCGAATCACACTTCCATGATTGACTTCATCATCCTGGAACAGATCGCGCCATTCGCTGTTATCATGCAGAAGCATCCCGGATGGGTTGGTATGTGACTCATACGAGGGTCTGATATTCCTTGATAATTTTTCTTTTCTGGGTTACTTATTTTGGGGAATCTGTGAGAAGGTTTCCTGCAAAGGTTCATACTTGACACAGTTGGGGGCGTATGGTTCGATCGTACAGAGAACAAGGACCGAGAAATTGTCGCTCGAAAGTGAGCTCATTCTTCTGTTTTCTGCTCAATAGATGATTAATCTTCGATCGGCTTAACTGCGAATTCAATTGCAGGTTGAAGGATCACATTAAGGGAGCCGACAATCCGTTGCTCATATTTCCCGAAGGTACCTGCGTGAACAATCAATACTCCGTCATGTTCAAGAAGGTATGGTATCAAATCGAACCTTAACTTACTGCTATCATTCTTCGAACTTCAGCCAGATCTCGACAACTTCTAAATTATGCAGGGTGCATTTGAGCTTGGATGCAGCGTCTGCCCAGTAGCAATCAAGTACAATAAAATCTTCGTGGACGCGTTTTGGAACAGCAAGAAGTAAGTATCACTGCAAATTCGAAAGTTTCATGATGCCACATGGCAACAGACCTCTATGAACTTTCTACCTATTCCCAGGCAATCATTTGCCAAGCATCTAGTGCGGCTCATGACCTCTTGGGCAGTCGTCTGCGACGTGTGGTTCCTGGAACCGCAAAACCTGAGGCCAGGGGAGACACCGGCAGAATTCGCTGAGAGGTGAGGCAGAGTTTTCTCCGTTTCTTCGATCATTACAACTACACAGATTCGACATAGGGTGTGGAGAATTCCCTAATTGCAGGGTGAGGGACATTATCTGCGCTCGAGCAGGGTTGAAGAAGGTACACTGGGACGGCTACCTTAAGCATACGCGGCCGAGCCCGAAGCTCCGGGAGCGCAAGTAAGTGAATTCTGATACTCTCCATCCCCTGCTGTTTCTATCACATTCTCTTTGATCGCTTCAGCCCCCCCCCCCCCCCCCCCCCCCCCCCCCCCCCGGAGGAAAAATTAAACAATCAGGGTTAACTTTAATTTACTAAATCTAAAAATTGCGGATGCACATATCACCTTATTCAATACTCAAATTTTCTAAATTTTAAATTTTAAATATTTCATTTTTATGAAATGTATCCGTTCATTTTTAGTATATTTTTTACAATATATATCACTTTATATATTTATTTGTATATTTGGTCGTGCAGGCAACAAAACTTCTCCCAGTCACTTCTAGAGAAGCTGTGAAATTAGGAATTTTTTTATTTCTCAGATGTGAACTATAACTTTTTTTGAACTTATGTGACTCAGACCTTTTTATCTTGTCAAAGCGGCTCCAAAACCAAAGTTACCGGGTATTCTCATGTCTCATTAGTTTATTCTAAACCTGTCTTTAATTATTAACTTAATTATCTTTAAAAGAAATGTTTCCCTACTTATTCACTAGAAGCATGAGCTATCTAAATATATAGACATTTAAAAACTATTCACCTTTGTTTAACCATTAGAAGAAGTTGTTATTGCTTATTTTATTTGGAGTTTCTTAGTCATTGATCCTAATTTCACGTTTTTGGGCTTATATCACGGGTTTTGATATTTGGCTCGAGAATATGATTATCCTGAATAAAGAGTAAGGAAAAAACATAATCCTTAACCAAGAATGAACACTTACAGAAGCTTGTAGAACACACTGAGAGAACGTGTCAAAGACAAAAGATGTCTTAAGACAGAGAGTTAAGTACCAATTCAATTTCTCTTTGAATTGTGATTGTGTTAGTTTTTACTATCTAAAATCTTAACTAACTGTACAAGATCTTGGAGTTATCGACATGCTGAGTGGCTATAGTCATAATGCTATATCGTAATTGTTGTTGAGTCGCCTCATTTTCATTATAGTCACATCAAATCCCAACTATCTTCTCGATCTAGTGAAACATATCCAACATCGGTTCATCATTTGAATATAGAACATACTGCTTAGCTTGTTGAAAATCAGCCCATAATGGATGCTTCAGAGCTCTTTCATATTGATCCTAGAGATTGCACCATGAAATTGGAACATCTCCTCTACCATCTTGAAGTAATGCTTGACTTAAGGTGTCTTGATCTCATCATTGATCTTCAATTTGACAATAAAGAGATGTCATCATGCATGGATAACATAGCCTAATTTAGTGCTGTTGGAGGATTGCAAAATGACCTTATGGATCAAGTTGCCGACATTATTACTCTTTCTCTTTAGAATGACATAAATCAATATCACTCGCTCCCTTCAACACAAATTCAAGTTAGTAACCGATAATATTGTGTTGCCAACAAAGTATAATCAAACCTTTGTCAAGTCAGTTAAGGCACTTCGTGGAATTGCGTGAATTTGTCTTGAACCATTTGTCAAGATCCCTCCGATCTTGCCAAAACTCTATTCACATCATTTTTTTGTGTCAAAGTGAACTCACTACACACTAGTACAACATACTCATTGATCTCCGAGGCGGGTATTCAAACATGGGATTGATTTTGCCACCATCGAAAGGCACGTTCTTTCCCCTAACACGCACCTTGTTGTCCTTGTGCGCAGAAACATTAACATAGAACTCTTTGAGCACGACACTAGAATTGGGATCTAATGCTTAAAAGGTTCCTCAAATGGTAGATAGAACCAATGCTCAAGAATGAATATTTTTCTTTTCTCCATAGTTTTGTTAAATCGGCCTAGTGCGGCCTCTAAAATCTACTTGGAATCAACCACCTTTCGTGGTCTCTAACATCCCATGCTTCCTACTCTACTAACTCTAACTCATGAATGAAGGGTGCTACTAGGAAAATCTAACTCGAGAAACACTTCTTGATTGAAACTTCCTCGATGATGCTATATTCGTTGTCCATTCACTTCGAACCTCCTCTTAGAACTCTTCTCCAATACCTCATTTGCATCATGTGAAAAGACCTGAACAACTCAAAATGGCCCCCGTCATCACGACTTCAGCTCATCCAGAAATAACTTTAATAAAAAATTCAATAATAAAACTAGCTGGCCTGGCCCAAAGCATCTGCTAAGGATCTTACCATCATGTCATTTCTTTGTCTACACCCATGCACTTTCATATTCTTGCAGACAAAGTTCTTCGACTTCATTGAATTAAATGACTCTCTTTTTCTACATTTTCAAAATCAAAATTCAATTTCTTTAAAGCTCAATATGCCTTGTGCTCAAACTCTACTGGAAGGTGTGCTTTGACGAATGCCGGTCTGTAGGCAAGAAGTTGATCAGGTTCTTATGTGATGTCTTGTATAATCATAATGTGTCATCCAACTTTACTAACCAATCTTCCCTTGTTGGACGAATCATTTTCTTTAAAATACGATTCGTTCTTTATTTAGAGACTTAGATTTGCCCACTTATCTTGGATGGTACTTTATAGTTGTCTTATTCTTGACGTGTACTTCTTATGGAGTTGATCAAAATGCGTCTCTTCATCACTTATGATCGATCCCTCATGACGTATTGAATTATGTAAAAAATCTAATTTTGCTAAAACTTGCATACCACTTTAGAATTGTGGGCACAGTTTTCATTTTCGAGCACTTTAAAACATAATCCGCAACCATAAGAAGTTACTTATAATTAAATGATGAAATAAAAGGACCTATGAAATCCTAGACATCAAAAAGTTGGCCAATATAATCATGTTTACAGAACTTTGGTTGTTGTTTCATCTCTTTCAAAGTGTCAGTCATAAGGAAATACGTGACAATGCTTGAGGACGTCTTCGATTTCCTCTGCTGACATGCATCTTTGATCCGCATAATGCTTAAGAAGAAATTATTCATCCCAGATATAGTAGCGCAAATCATGAAAAAAATTCTTTTTCTGTGAAGGAGTCATGAGAGATATGATTACAAACAATGAAAACCAAGGACAACATAAATCACTCGTGTCAAATAATTTTCTGTCAAGAAATAACTCATTAATCATCAAGCTATCCTTATAGTTTCAAATCTTGAAATATGTTTGGCCACTTAATTTTCGCTCCCTAATTTCATGATAAAACCATTGCAAAAGAAGAATCCACATAATCAATTTTTGCTTTGAATCCTTATTTGAAATCAACTGTTTAATGACAGAATGACTTGTTACCTCTATAACTTTCATGCCAACATGATGAGTGCAAAATTTGTGGAAGGCATGATTACAAGAAACTCCTTCTCGATGGTAACATAATTTACTTGAATGCACAATTGATGACTTGAAATATCTTATTCATACGTTCTAAAATCGTATCAACTGTGAAATCACTTGCTTTACATATAGATTCCAAGGTTAAACTCCAATGAGTTGCAACAACTATAAGACTATAAATTAACTTTTTCTTGAGCTCGTTAAATGATGCTAGATAAGTATCACTAAAGATAAACGAATTATCTTTTTTAGGCGATTGTAAAACAACTTTGGTATCTTGGAAAAATACTCGATAAACCTTTTGTAAAATCCGGAAACTTCGAACTTTCTTAACTAAAGTAGGTGGTTACATACAGCTTCTCGATGGTACAGAAAATCATCCATAAAGAGAATTCGGGTTACTACACTACACTATCAAAGTAAATCGCCACTCCGAATTATTTTCTTAATGTGTGAAAGTAAAACGTTGTCATATTTATATTACTTAACGCATTATTCAATAGTAAAGTTTCAACACATAGTATTAGGGTGTGTGTGTGCTATGCACCAAGTTCAATTTTTAAGACTTTAAAGATGATAAATTTTTACAAAAACAATTACAATTTAAATCGTTCTTAGAAATTTTAAACCTAAAGAAATGGCTAGGCCCACCATCAAATGTTGCCGAAGAATATGATCAAATAATGCTGACGTGGCAAGTGAACCCCAAGAAAACATCCCACGTGTCAAATTCCAACCCCCCCCGACTCAGACTTCACTAACAACCAACCTTTTTGTGCTCATCTGCTGTCTTCACCATCTCCATCCTCTTGTCCAAACCCAAGATATGGCTTCCATCCATTTCCTCCTCCTCACCGCCGCCGCCGTGCTCCTCTCCTTCCCATCTCTTTCCTCCCCTCTAGGCTTCAACTGCACCTCCGCCATGGCGACCGCCACCTTCTGCCGCTCCCTTGTCTCCTTCACACCCACATCCAACAATGCTACCCTCTCCTCCATCCAACTCCTCTTTGGCATCAAGCACCTCGTCCCCCTCCTCTCCGCCAACAACCTCCTGGCCACGACCCCTCTGAACGCCACCCTCGACCCCTCCCACCCCATCCTAGTACCCCTCAACTGCTCCTGCTCCCGCTCCCACCATACCGGACTAGCTCTGGGCATCTCCTACAAGGGCCCAATCTACAAGGTCCGGTCCGGGGACACTCTTTATGACATAGCGAATGGAGTGTTCGCTGGGCTTGTGACTGTTGGGGACCTTCAGATGGTGAACGGGATTGCGAACGCGAGCCTAATCAAGGTCGGGGACAGGCTTTGGGTTCCGTTGCCTTGCAGCTGTGACGAGGTAGAAGGACACGATGCCGTTCACCTGGCTCATGTCACGGCGGCTGGGAGCTCGGTGGAGGAAATCGCAGGGGAGTACGGAGTGGCACAGAGCACCGTTATGGCCGTAAATGGGATCGGTGACCCCAAGGCACTTAGGGCCGGTCAGGTGCTCGATGTTCCCCTTAGAGGTAAACATGTTGGAATATTATTCATTCCTGAGAACTAATTCAAAGAAATTCAAACAGACAAAGACAATTGGAACTTATTACTTGTGGTTTTTTTATTTTCTGTACAGCTTGGTTCAGTTGTTGTCAGAACATGCACTGAAATTTTATTTGTTTTATGATATTGTATATTCAAGAAAATATACTTTAAATTTTATATATGTTAAGTTGAGCAAGTGAATATTATGTATATATAATTATGTTATATCGATACAGGTAAGGTAGGGATGACAACATGTAGGACGTGACTGCCTCTACTTGGTGGGACCCATATTTTCATATTTGGAGTATTCTTAGCATCGTGTCTGAGAAAAATTTGACACGTACTATTTGTCGATATTGAAAGATATTGGTCACAATTATGACTAGTCGCATGTTTGGTCACAATGACAATAAGATTTAGGTGATCCGAAAGGAAGTGGGGAAGGGGGAATTTTCTAAAACTATTTGTTTGTACATTGTGGAGAATACACTGTATGATATGATTCATAGAACACGATTAATAGAAGACCAAAGAGATCCTACATAGTGTACATGTCTTAACTTGGTCGAATCTGGATGTGCTCGAAATTCCATATCTGAGTCTATGGGGATGAGATTATCTTATCTTTGTTCTTACACTAGGATATTGGCAGTGAATGATTTCGGATATTGTATGTATACAGCCTGTGCTTCATCTATCAGGAACGACTCCCTCGACTCACGTCTGTTGGTTCCCAATGGCACGTACGCTGTCACTGCCAACAACTGTGTGACTTGTTCCTGCCATGCGATAAACAACTGGATGTACGTAGCAGCACCATATTCTTCTTGTGGTCCTCATTGGGCGCTGACTCCTCCTTGTTGTTTTCCAGGTTGCAGTGTTTGCCGTCACAGACGATCAAGCCGTCGAACTGGACGGTTTGCCCCTCAATGTCATGTCAGGGCACAGGACTATATGTCGGAAACACGACCTCGAGCTCTTGTAACCGGACGACCTGTGCATACGCGGGATATGATCGGCAGAGCATATTCACGACCATCGTCAACGAGGGGACGTGTCCAGGTGGTATACCTTCACTCGAAAATTTAGCTACGACTTATACAGTTTGACGTAGATTCTGATGGGCTGTCTACTCGGTGGAACAGTCTCCGGTAACTTTGCCGGCCGGATGAGTTCACCCATCCTCACTCGGATCCTGTTGCTCGTGTCCCTTTGGATGCTGAATCTGCATCCCACACTAGAAGGTATAAAGGAATGTTGTTAGAATAAAAGCCCTTTTCTCTTTCTTATTTCCTTTGTTTCTCAGAATACTGATTATGGCAAGATGACATTCAAATAGCTTGTTTGTAGTTCGATTTAATTTATTTTTAGTACCTTCGGATTTGAATATGAATACAATAATTAAAATTTAAGATTAACCTAGCCTTTTTAAGACGGGGAAACAACTTGCACGTACCTCCACTAAAAGAACTGGGGTTTCAAACTCAAGATCTCATACCGAAATGTCTCGAAACCCAACTACTCGATCATCATTGGGAATTAAGACGTACATGTGAGTCCGGGCATATGTGAAAGATCCTAAGATTTTAAGAATAAGAAAACTTACCAAAATTTCCTGATAACCTGTAAAACATAAATAACATTAATCAATTAAAGTAAGTACAACCCATTATTCCTTGAACAACAAATACTTCACCATTCCTGTTTCTTTCCGGGCCGATGTCCGCCACACTCTTTCCGCCCATAGGGCTAATCACGAAAGTGTCCAGGGTCGAATTCCGTCATCCAAATCCCCTTGTTTCCGACCTTACAGAGAACCCAGACTCAACTTTCCCAAATATTTACAGAATAACCCGGGACCCAATTTACAACATAATGAGACAAAATAATCTATCAAATATTCAATTGCAGACATTGTCTTTGTTTTCAATTCTATGGCCACAGAGTCCCAATTTCCTTCCTATTGTAATTGCCGCCCCCAAATTCAAACCATAAAAGGGGCAGCCATTGATTAAGGAATTTCTCAATGATCTTGAGTCACACAAGTAGACAAAGTCGGTCCCGGTCTGTTTCCACCTCTTGGGCGTGGGGCATTTGATCCGGTTAACCCACTACTGGAGCCCGCACATTGTCCTTGAGGACATTCCTTCCGAATGTGTCCTGGCTGTCCGCACTGATAACAAGTGAATTCTCTGGACGCACATGAATCTCCATAGTGACGTCTCCCGCATCTCTGACAGAGGGGCAAACCTCCCATTCTCGCTCCTTGACCTCGTCCCTGGGAGAATGATCGCGACAGCATAGGAACTCTCGGGGGTCGGTTCACCTGAAACCGTGGAGCAGAGGAGGATGACTCTCCAAACCGAAATCTCTTTCTTGGAGGTGGTCCTATTCCAAGCATTCTTCTCATGTTCACCTCCTCCCCTGCAGCTTTCATATCTGCCCAATCCTTCTTCGGCGCTCTGTGCTCTCATATATATCTCCTCATAAGTTGTGAGCATCAGAGTTCTCAGTTGGAATCTAATTTCTGGTCTCAGTCCCTCCTCGAACTTTTTGGCCTTTGCCTCAGCACTCATTGACGGCCCATACCTCGACAGAGCAGAAAATCGTGCCTCATACTCATCAACTGACAACCCTTCTTGCCTCAGATATAAAAACTCTCTAGCTTTCTTTTCCTTGAACATGTGAGGATAGAATTTCCCTAGGAATGCCATTCTGAACACTGTCCATTCATCTCCAGAATGAAGAATCCGTGCTCCATCCTTGTTGGCCTTCCACCAGTCATTTGCTTCTCGTTGAATTGACTGTTGTACCAACATCATCTTCTCTTCTGTTGAACATCCCAGCACATTGAAAGCATTCTCCAATTCAATAATAAATTCTTCCGCCTTTTCAGGCCCTTCTTCACTTGAGTATATGGTACCTCGAGCTTCCAAAATTGCCCGATAAGCGCGACTCTTCTCTTGCGTTGTAATTCCTCATCTCTAGGAGGAGAATTCCGCACAGCATTGCGTATGCTCTCTTCCATCATCCTGAGTTCACAACAATTGTATTATCAGTCCAAGTATTATGTCATCCACTCATAATACTACCTCAACGGAAACATGCAATAATTTGCAGATTTGCTCAATACCAAGCATAACCACGTATACATAGACACCCATCATTTCACACATTCATTCCATGGTGGAAGACAATTCTTAATACCTCAAACATCAGTTTAATCAACATTAAACATGTTTGAGCAACCGGCCTTTATACACTCAATCCTTGGCAATTAACGTTCTTATATTAGTCTAAACACACGATTGTTCAATTCCAACAATCGTCATTTATTTTATAACACCATATCCATGTCGTTACCCATTGTTTTAACTCTTCCAAGTCCGACCAACTTCCTGAGTCATATCGACCTTTCACAACCTCAAGGCCAAAGACGTCCTGAGATCCCATCAAGTTTGTATACTCAACTTTTCTACAAACTCAACTGTGTTTCCAATCACCATTCATTTCCTGGGAAGTATCCGTAAACCCGTCAAACAAGTTTGACCAACTCACGCGCATGTTTCCGTGCTTAGTTCCATTTCCCGAGTCCAAAACCGACTCGTTTATATTTTGAAAATCCAACTTTATTACTCCGAGCTTAACCTCGCTCTGATACCGCCTGAAAGATCCTAAGATTTTAAGAATAAGAAAACTTACCAAAATTTCCTGATAACCTGCAAAACATAAATAACATTAATCAATTAAAGTAAGTACAACCCATTATTCCTTGAACAACAAATACTTCACCATTCCTGTTTCTTCCGGACCGATGTCCGCCACACTCTTTCCGCCCATTGGGCTGATCACGAAAGTGTCCAGGGTCGAATTCCGTCATCCAAACCCCCTTGTTTCCGACCATACAGAGAACCCAGACTCAACTTTCCCAAATATTTACAGAATAACCCGGGACCCAATTTACAACAAAATGAGACAAAATAATCTATCAAATATTCAATTGCAGATATTGTCTTTGTTTTCAATTCTGTGGTCACAGAGTTCCAATTTCCTTCCTATTGTAATTGCCGCCCCCAAATTCAAACCATAAAAGGGGCAGCCATTGATTAAGGAATTTCCCAACATCATTGTTCCACCCCCCAAGGTAAGCGACGGACATTTGATAATCAGGACCAGCAACCGGAAGATTAGGAACGTTGCTCTTTCAAACGGAGAAGGGTAGATGGCCACCCCTTCATCGCACTATCCAAAGTCCTCCGGAGCCCAACTACTCTCATTGTCTCACGAAATCGTCCAGGTACAGGCACAAAACAGAACAACCGGCTCCCCCGTCGTCCAAGTGGTGCCATTCCAGTACGGGAAAGGCTTCCTCACCCCGGGGCAGAGCTCGGCGCTATTTCCGATCAGTTCAGAACATAGTTTCCCTTCAGTTTTGAGTTAAATCTACACCTCCCGACATCCAGGACTCAAGCAATGAGAGACATTCACGGGCACTGAGTCACACAAAATCAACCTTAAACTAGACCCACGCACCCCTCTGACGGAACTCACAGCCGCAGCAAACAATAAGACGTCACAGTACGAGGACGAGGGAGAACAAAAAGGGGTGAAACGTACACACCACAGAATCCAACAATCCACTAGTATACATTGAAACTCAGCCGCCGTCACCGATACTTCCATCCAACCAGGGGTGTTACACAGGTAAGGTCGCCGGTATTGACCGTCAACCGGAACGGAGCCCCTCTCATCATAAGGACGACTTCCCCACTCCGACCCGACTCTGCCCTTTTTCCCCAAACTGTCCAACGCCACTCTATTTCACTGTTGGACACCCACACACCCCACAGTACCGGACACAAATTCAGAATACAGGGGACAGGACAATCGCACATTATCTGAGAGCAAAATGATAACGGCGAGTCTACTGAGGCGGCAAGTTCTTAAACCAACTTCCTAAAAATACAAAAAGAAGGATTGAGAGATAAAGGTCGTACCTCGTTCCACTTCCTCCACACAAGACTTCAAGCTCTCTTCGTCGCCGCACGACGTCACCTCGAGTTGGACGTTTCAGCCCGCTCTCTTCTCGAAATTTTATGCGCGGGTCCACCTTTGGCGCCACCGTATTTACCCTTCTCTGTCTCCTTCCGTTTTTATTCTTCTTCTGATATCTCCCCCCCCCCTTTCTCTCTGTTTCCTTTCTTCTTTTTCTTGTTACGACCTCTCATTCTTATTATAAAATCAATAACCGCCTCATTCGCCTCTTCTTTTGTGGCTTAGTGTCCTTTAATTATGGTAGGGGTCCCACCATCCAACTTTATAATTATAAAATTTTCGATCATTACAATATGCAACTGATGACTTTCCAATACGAGGAAAGGAGTTGTGCATATATTTTGGAGGGCCTCTCGCTGCATCTTGCCCTTAAATAAAAAACAGATTGGGCTTCCCACCAGAACAGACACATAAATTGTAAAATATGATATTTATGGCATTAATGAATGAACACGAAGATCAAATTGTAATATATATATTAATTTTGTGAATCGGATACGGGCAGAGAAGGACACTGCATGGGGAACCTTTAATCTTACATGATGAGAAAAAGGTACGCCCATATGAGTAGTGTGGGGGGGTTCATACAATGTGCCTTTTTTTGACAAAGTCACGTGAATTATTGGCCCCAGTTTTATTTGGTGAAATGACAAAATCTTGTCTCCTACTCCATCATATTTTTTAGTCATGTATGTATGAGGCTAACTATTAGTTAATAGGATCGTGTACTCATTAGTCGACAAACATTAGTGTCGGACTAGCAAGTGAAGAATCACGCATACTTCATTTTAGGATCACGTATTTGTATAAAATACGTATTTGTTTACAAATTAATAGGTGAGATTATTTTTATAAATATTAGTTTCATACTATAATAGTTGAAAAAAATCTATTAAATCTTAGTCCATACCCAAGGCATACTCATATTCTAATTTTTTTGAAGTACCGACACGTTGATTATGGTATCGCCACGTAGTTTCATGTCGGTATTATATCCTGCCCTCATAACTAAAGACATTATTTGAGATCAAATTATTTGGTACCAAATCGGGGGAGAAGGGAGGGCCACGAAAAATGGCATCCAATGTTGTTGTCCGCACGTAATAATGAAAATTAAATGGAGGGGGGGGGGGGATAGAATCATTTGCTTTGCCTCTGTCCTATATGTTCACGTGTCGTCCCCCAACCCACCGGAAGGTGTCCTTCTTTTCTGAATGAACATTGCACTTAATGATATCGTTGTGACTAGTTAATATTCACTATATTTTAATTATAAAATTGATACATCAACAAGTTTTTGTATTTTTTTGGACATTTTGCGACAAATTTTTATTTATTTATTATGACTGACAGACTTGTCGGATATGTTTTTTTTTTTTTCGATTTTATTAGTAAAAAGTTGAAGGGAGTAGGCTGGGTTGGATTGGATTGGATTGGATTGGACCAGACTGGTTGTGACACTTTTTAAAAGTTTGATTATATTAATAGGTGGGGGGGTTAGGATGTTTTCCCGGCAGATGTTTGTTGGGAAATAGACTTTTGTATTAAAATACTTGTTGTCGGCAGAGAGGAAGACTTCATATCACTCCAAAATGAATTTTGTGGTATTTTATTACCACACATTTATTTTATTACGTTTCTAAGTGCCTCATAAATTTGTGGTACTTAGTTGTTTTTCCTAATGATAATCGGCAGTTAATAATCTACAAAAATATTTGGTAATTCGCTAGAATTTCCGTGAGATTCATGTTTTTTTATAAGCACGTCAATTTAAGTAAAAAAAAATAATAATGATAAAAGTTGTTTTTTAATCATCATGTGTTAATTTAGGAAAACTTCAAGCATAAACTCGTTTAATACAGGCAAAGCCTTGCGAAGAAGACTAATTGCGATCTGAAGATAATTATTTGGTGAAGAATTAAACAAATGTAAATCGCAATTTTCCAGGCCAGGCTAACAAAAACGTGAAATTATTCTACGGAACTACTCATGTAATATGAGTAATGATACTTTGGGTAAATATCCATTAGAATCGTGCCACCGCGTTAGCATTACATTAGGAAACGCATGGCTAAAAACACACGCATATTTGTAGATGTGAAATAAATTGATACCGTAAAGTATCGCAATCTTATACTTCAGGTTTTAAAAAAATACTCAAGTTAAAAAGTCCCCCCCAAAAAAAAGTACTCGTGTTTTACTAGTAGGCATGGATTTTTTAAGAAACTCATATCAACTACCAAACTTTAAATAAGAATATTAAGTTCAAATTTTATGGGAGATAATAAACATTGTTATTTTTTTTAGGTGTAGACATTATCTACAATTAGGGATGGCAAAATGGGTAAACGAATCGGGTTCGTATCCATATACGATAAGACACGACATGAAATACGTCGATCCAAACATGATTACTCAGTGAGGAGCTAAAGGGAAGTCGCAGCAGGTTGCTATGCATGCTTGGTGAGGAGCCAAGGCATTATTACTAGGTGACTAGCCGAGGGGAAGTCGCAGCGGGTAGCTGTACAACTGGCGAGGACACCGTCGGAGGAGGAGAACGTCCAAACACCCGGTTACTATTGTTAGTCACGCTAACCCGTGCACTTGTAAAAGTGCAGTACCTTCTGGTGCATGTGCTATAAGGGTTGATCCTGTATCACCTTCTACATCACTAATACGTTCCGATTAGTGATACTCACCCAACATTTTGGGTGAGAGCGGACGTAGGTAGCCTCTACAGAACCACTATAAAATTGTGTCTCATTTACTTTTGTTTGCTAACTATTTCATAAGTGTTAATCGTACAAAAACCAAAAACAGAAGGATAACCGCGCAGATATAGAAGGTTGACTGTCGAGTTACAGGAGGTGGTGATACACTACTTCTGTTCTATACGTCCGTTTAAACTTAAACCTCTAAAGTTTTGAAAGTTGTCAAAAATCATTTCATTGGTCTGATTGACGACGTAAACGACAAATCACTTCGAATACTATTCGATAGCCTTTGTAGTAAACAGAAATCTCACAAATGTTATGTTCTTACATGACGTCAAGTCTTCCACTGTTGGGGACTATGTGAAAAATTTCAAAAGTGACACTTTAGGCATAATATTAATCACCCCCTCTTAGTCTTAATCACTGGGCCTAACACTTTTTTTACTATATAATTTTTTTTCTTTTCTTCTCAAGACTTAAACCATTTAATGAGCAAGTAGCCAAACATTTTTATAAAAAATAAACTCAATTTAAAAAAAAAAAGATGACGTACTGGATCGTACTTTTTGGGCGGACGAGATTTGGGTGAATAATGGATTTAAACGTAGTAAAATTTGTGAGTTTATGAAGAATAATGAACGTCTTCATTTTATATTAACAGCTCAAAATATAATTCCCCGAATATTAGTGCACCGTTAAAATCGGTGTACATGGAATATTTACTCTGTGCTTTCTCCAAACAGCAGAGACACCAAATTCTAGATATACTCTTTAAGTCATTAACCATAATTACCCCAACAGCTCATTTGCTTTTCCCCTCTTATTTTATAAAAGAGAGGGCACGCATTCCGGTGCGCGTTTGGCGGAGTCTTTTCATTGAGACACACACACACACTCTCTTTTCCTTCATTCAATTTAAAAACTGATTCCACTTGTCGGAGAACGTGGACCTCCTCCAAACACGGGTCACACCATAAGCATCACATGCTTTGGTAAAAATCTAAACAATTGTCAATGCAAAGGCTCCCAAACACTTAAGCTAGTTCCCTTTTACACTAAGTAAAGAAAATATTTTGGCTTTTTAGGATAGTAAGTTTGAAAATTCCCTCTTTTCGACGCTTCCCTCTATTTCGTCTTTTTTTATTTTTTAAGTCAAGCCCAAAGTTTTGAAAGGTTTTCGATTAAGTTCATGAAATGGCTGGAGAAAGAAAATCTTCGGAAAAATCTTCTGGAACTCCTTCAAGATTGGAGTTCGTAAAAGAGTCTAGAATGACTCCCTATGGAATTAGTAAAAGTATAAATGATATTTTAACACAATTAACTATTCAAAGGAGTACTGCAAGTTTTGAGAGCCGAAAATATCTTGCTCAGGAAGTAGGCTCTATAATAAACAAGATGTTAGACTCTATTGAGCATGAAAGAAGTTTAAAAAGGCCTGAAAGAGAGGCGACTTCTGGACTAGATAGTACTTCGGGAGAATCAGTTGAAAAATTGAAACAAAGAGGAGGAAATTCCAAACAGGATCAAGGCAAAAGTGTGGATGAGATGTACAAGGAATCAGTTGCACCTTACAGCTTAGACCCACGAAAGCGAAATGCAAATTTGAACTCTCAGAGTGGAGACTTGGCAAAAGACCTGAGGAAAGCCTAAGGTCTGGCAGAAAAGATTCCAATCCATTTAGACAATAGAACGTTTAACGAGCTGGTTACTAGAAAAAAGGA
The DNA here is from genome assembly GCA_029817715.1 of Melastoma dodecandrum. NCBI lineage: Eukaryota > Viridiplantae > Streptophyta > Magnoliopsida > Myrtales > Melastomataceae > Melastoma > Melastoma dodecandrum. The sequence goes on along the minus strand of JARUPY010000279.1, from coordinate 2,180,153 downwards.
GATTTACAGGCCAGATTATCCCCATAGAACAAAACCGGAATTTATTCCAAGGGATAATGTTCTAAAGTCAATAATCACCCCTAGTGCTTTTCTGGACATCGATTGTGAGATGCACGTATCCGAAAGGATAGATGAGTGGCTATCACTTATTCGAATGACTGCGTCTGTTGGGATATTATCCCATGGATCAGTCTATGAATTACGTGTAGAAGCCCTCATAGGCACGGCGCAAAAATACTGGAAATCTTTGGTGGCTCACACAGACATCAAAGAAAAGATAGATCAAGCGCTGACTATTGATGGTGTATTAGCAATCATTGTCGATGCATTAAAACGGGAGTTCTGTGGTTTTTCACTATCTACGGAAACTGTGGAAAAAGGGCAATATTTAACTGCTATAGTTAAACTACAGATTTGTAATATGTGTCTGTTTGATAACTACGTATGTTAATTCCACAAGTATTATTACAATCTGGACGTAGTTTCACAACAGTTTATATTGGGAACCTTTTTTGCAAAACTTCCAGAGCCCTGGAATTCAGGCGGTCAAGTACGCGATGAGAAAGGCGTGTACTGAGCTCCAGGTTAAGGAGGCAGCTAAAAAGCTTCCATACCTTAACAAGAGCTGTTGTTCTCAGATTGCGTATGTGCCTGATAGGTTTATGGATGTGTTACTCCAGGAGAATCCATGAGAACAAGAAACTTTCCTAATAAGAAGAAATTTTTTGGATATGATAAGAGAAAAGTTTGACCACGAAAGGATCCCCAAAACAAGCAAATGAGAGGTCCTGCTTACAAACCCAAAAGGTTTGTACGGTGACGTGATAACCTTAAGGATAAAGATATGATTGATTCCTTTAAGTGACAGTATGGTAGAGAACCTAAGTATCCCAAAGGGAAATCGTTGAGTAGTTGCAATTGTTGCTAGTTTTGTGGGTCAAAAACCCACAAGGCGGATACTTGTCCTCAGAAGAACCAAAGGAGAGAAAGACTCCGGATGGTATTTCTAGATGACAGGAGTTATGAGGAGGAAGACCTGGCTTATGAACCAATAGATGAGTAGGAAATTTCTGACTTAGACTCGGAAGTAGAATCAATCTATGAAGTTATGTCGAATTACGATACAGACTCAGAAGAAGATTACCAGTACGAAGAAACTCACCAGTACGAAGATCCATCCCAGTCTATTCTGGAATGGAGGTTGCCAAACATTAACGTGAGAGAAGTCTATAACGTTTCAAGGTTTAGTTTTAGATCAATAATAAACATCTCATAGTCGGAGGCAACGACTCAAGTTACAAACACGGAACTTGAGACTCTCGATATCCCACTGCTAAACGTACAACGCATTAGGGAAACCATGCAACGTACGATAGGTGTATATAATATATACAATTTGGGTTGATCCAGGTAGGATTAGTTCCGCTATTCCATCTTCCACCGGATAGTCCTATGGTAGCAGCTGTGATCGATAAAAGATGGCGAGAATTCAAAGATCAGCTGATATCAGGGATATAGGCCAACCTTGCACATAGTCCTGCATGGTTCGAGGTCCATCCAAATTTCATGATGGCCCCGAACGATCGTTGTTCGCGGAATTCATTAACTTTAAGGGTCAAATCAATGAATATGGATAGAATGAATCCCCATGCCAAGTTTTTGGCATATCACACTAGGGTAATCTACCGATTGGTAAATACCACTAGTCCTAATGTGAGGAACATCTCAAGACTTAAATAATCGTTCGAGGAAGGTCATAATAACTACCAACAATTTCATAGGCGAGAGGTAAACCCATTAGTGTTAACCTGGACAAGAAGTTGGGTTATGATTGAATCTGGTAGTAGTTATAGACCGATTAGTGCGGCGAATATCCGACAAAGAGGTAATGAGATTACTTTAACGTTGGGAGAACCGTCAGCTAGTAACTCTAGAGCTGATAGGCATTTGCTTATGAGAATTCCAATTCTGAGAGAGCCAAGAACTCATACGCTCTTTGAAGTTTTCTCGAGGGCAAGCGATGTGGGAGAATACATAATTATGTCTCGACCAGCAGAAGCGTCTGCTCCTTCGATAATAGAGGAAATGTCTCGAAGGTCTGTCGATTCTAGAGCCCCGTCCCAACATACGGGAAGAATCGTGAGATATAGACATGGATCTAGTAGATCAACCGAGAGAAAAATCAATACGGATGATGAGAGTTACCTATCCGGATAACTCTTTATCCAATATTCATGAAGTCTGTAAGGTTATTGAGCAAATAGCCAAGCAGAGGTCTATTTCGGTAGACGAAATCTGGAGGATGATAGAACCATCCCAAGACATAGCGAGACATACAGGCTTTAGTGCGAGGAAGGAAGAACCGAGCACATACGTTGCTCTAACTTTCAAATTTCCTGGATACTATGAGTATTCTCTGGATACCTTGATAGATACTAGGTGTAGCATAAGTTGTGCTAGGCTCAATACTCTACCAGATGAGTGGTGGGAACCACTGCAAATACTTATCCATATGGTTAATGTCGATGGAATGGCAACAATTGTTAGCCATCAGGCCAGTAATGTGCCTGTCTTTATTGACGGACAGAAATTCGTCATTAAAGAGATCCTTGCACATCCTTTGCTTGAGATAGATATCATTCTTGGTAATGCCTTTATATTTAACTGCTATAGTTAAACTACAGATCTGCAATATGTGTCTGTTTGATAACTACGTATGTGAATTCCAGAAGTATTATTAGAATCTGGACGTAGTTTCACAACAGTTTAAATTGGGAACCTTTTTTGCAAAACTTTCAGAGCCCTGGAATTCAGTCGGTCAAGTACGCGATGAGAAAGGCGTGTACTGAGCTCCAGGTTAAGGAGGCAGCTAAAAAGCTTCCATACCTTAACAAGAGCTGTTGTTCTCAGATTGAGTATATGCCTGATAGGTTTATGGATGTGATACTCCAGGAGAATCCATGATAACAAGAAACTTTCCTAAGAAGAAGAAATATTTTGGATATGATAAGAGAAAAGTTTGACCAAGAAAGGATCTCCAAAACAAGCAAATGAGAGGTCCTGCTTACAAACCCAAAAGGTTTGTAAGGTGACGTGATAACCTTAAGGATAAAGATAGGATTGATTCCTTTAAGTGACAGTATGGCAAAAAACCTAAGTATCCCAAAGGGAAATCGTTGAGTAGTTGCAATTGTTGCTAGTTTTGTGGGTCAAAAACCCACAAGGCAGATACTTGTCCTCAGAAGAACCAAAGGAGAGAAAGACTCCGGATGGCATTTCTAGATGACAGGAGTTATGAGGAGGAAGACCTGGCTTATGAACCAATAGATGAGCAGGAAATTTTTGACTTAGACTCGGAAATAGAATCAATCTATGAAGTTATGTCGAATTACGACACAGACTCAGAAGAAGATTCTGATATCTGGACTGCGCATCTATTCATGATAAGAGCAGAGCAGAATGGAGATGGTGATGAGTTGGTTCTTCTGGAAACAATGAATCAGGTACTGGAAGAATCTCACCAGTACGAAGATCCATCCCAGTCTAGTCTGGAATGGAGGTTGCCAAACATTAACGTGAGAGAAGTCTATAATGTTTCAAGGTTTAATTTTAGATCAATAATAAACATCTCACAGTCGAAGGCAACGACTCAAGTTACAAACACGGAACTTGAGACTCTGGATATCCCACTGCTAAACGTACAACGCATTAGAGAAACCATGCAACGTACGATAGGTGTATATAATATATACACTTTGGGTTGATCTAGGTAGGATTAGTTCCGCTATTCCATCTTTCAGCGGATAGTCCTATGGTAGCAGCTGTGACCGATAAAAGATGGCGAGAATTCAAAGATCAGCTGATATCAGGGATACAGGCCAACCTTGCACACAGTCCTGCATGGTTCGAGGTCCATCCAAATTTCATGATGGCCCCGAACGATCGTTGTTCGCGGAATTCATTAACTTTAAGGGTCAAATCAATGAATATGGATAGAATGAATCCCCATGCCAAGTTTTTGGCATATCACACTAGGGTAATCTACCGATTGGTTAATACCACTAGTCCTAATGTGAGGAACATCTCAAGACTTAAATAATCGTTCGAGGAAGGTCATAATAACTACCAACAATTTCATAGGCGAGAGGTACACCCATTAGAGTTAACCTGGACAAGAAGTTGGGTTATGATTGAACCTGGTAGTAGTTATAGACCGATTAGTGTGGCGAATATCCGACAAAGAGGTAATGAGATTACTTTAACGTTGGAGAACCGTCAGCTAGTAACTCTAGAGTTGATAGGGATTTGCTTATGAGAATTCCAATTCTGAGAGTGCCAAGAACTCATACGCTCTTTGAAGTTTTCTCGAAGGCAAGCGATGTGGGAGAATACATAATTATGTCTCGACCAGCAGAAGCGTCTGCTCCTTCGATAATAGAGGAAATGTCTCGAAGGTCTGTCGATTCTAGAGCCCCGTCCCAACATACGGGAAGAATCGTGGGAGATGGACAAGTATCACTACTAGTCTATGAGGATCCAGTAGATCAACCGAGAGAAAAATCAATACGGATGATGAGAGTTACCTATCCGGATAACTCTTTATCCAATATTCATGAAGTCTGTAAGGTTATTGAGCAAATAGCCAAGCAGAGGTCTATTTCGGTAGATGAAATCTGGAGGATGATAGAACCATCCCAAGACATAGCTAGACATACAAGCTTTAGTGCGAGGAAGGAAGAACTGAGCACATACCTTGCTCTAACTTTCAAATTTCCTGGATACTATGAGTATTCTCTGGATACCTTGATAGATACTAGGTGTAGCATAAGTTGTGCTAGGCTCAATACTCTACCAGATGAGTGGTGGGAACCACTGCAAATACTTATCCATATGGTTAATGTCGATGGAATGGCAACAATTGTTAGCCATCAGGCCAGTAATGTGCCTGTCTTTATTGACGGACAAAAATTCGTCATTAAAGAGATCCTTGCACATCCTTTGCTAGAGGTAGATATCATTCTTGGTAATGCCTTTCTTGGTAATGCCATTCTTGGTAGATCCTTGCACACCAATTGCACGAGTCATTTCTATTACTTATTGTCCAAACCCAGAATTACTCCATCTAGATCACGGGGTTGACAAGGATTCTACTACTGGACTTTTGAACACGGTAGTAGATCGTTTGGAAGGTCTATCGGTCCAGATAACCTAGTTGTCTAGGCTTGTAGAGAGTTATTCTAAGAAATTAGAAGAACTGACTTTGGCCCAGAGTGAATTTGAGGAATTCTTCCTGGAAGGTAAGTCCAGTTTGAGATTTACGGCTAGTTCAAGATACTCTAATGAGTATTTAAGGTTGGCAGAATACCGACCACAAAGACAATAAGAAAAATCTTCCTAAGTTCGTATTCTGCGTGTCTAATTGGTATTAGAGCCGCTTAGGAAAAATTTTAATTTTTGTCTTAAGGGACTAAATTGTAAAGAGAAAAAAATTTTGGGGCTGCCTTTGAGAAAAAAGAAAAGAGAGGAGAGACGCAACCGTAAAAGAGGAATAGTGAAAACTAAAACCTTAAAGGACAAAATATTTCGGGCAACAAGGGTAAAAGGGAGCAAAACTCCACAAACACTTCTCCAAGAGTAACAGTAGGGCGTACTATTTCCAATTTAACAAAGTCTAGACATTGGGTTCCCCAATAAAAATTGTAAGGGCACTTACGATTTACTTGCTTGTAACGGGTTCGAATCCTTGAAGGCATGCTTATGACTCTACTCTCGAGTCTTAGACTTTTGTGGGTCCGAGTTCAAGAACCTCTTCCTTATTAAAAAAAAGGAATACGAGTGAGTGAAACACGAGTCCTTATAATAGTTATTTATATTTTGTTAACATGTATGCGCTCGTTAAAGATAATTGTGCTTTTGAAATGATAATTTTCCTTATTTGGGTACGTATTAGAATCATAGGAATGCATAAATTTATTTATTTATTTTTAACGCTGTAATTTTACTATATATATATTTAGTATCTTGACCAGGACACCCGATAAGGAAGCCATATTAATTTTAGCACGCCTATGATATTAGAGATGTCCTTATGGTATCTTTTGTAGTATTATGATTAGGGTTTGGTTTAGTTGTACTACAACATTCAATATGTCTGTACAATTATGCTTGTTTATATATTTAATAAGCTATATGATTACTGCTGTTTTCTCTTATCTGGAGATGTGCAAGGATAATGCATTTAATTGATTCGGATGGTATCACCCTTACTACTTTTAGAATCTTTAAATAATATAATTTATGGCGAGTGATATTAAAACCCTTATTATCGAGGATTTTTGGTGTAACAAGTTATTAAATAAACATCAATTATTTATTAAGAGGGATTGGAGCTAAAACAAACCGTAATAAATCAATCATTTCGGAAATTTTAACTTTACTAATTAGCAGATTTGATTGAAATTAAACTATTGAAATTATGCCGACAATGAGAGGGTCGTCATTTTATGCTGACTTATTACTAAATAGAAAATGATCAACAGGGGTCTACGTCATATACACTTTAAATACTATTCAACTAATCTCGTCAAATTGCTTTAGAAAGAAATTTTGGGATTCCTCACTTTCCTCCCCTGATTGGTGTGACTTTTGGTTTCCTTCATTTTTAAGGAATTGAAAATTAGGAAGACCGAGAAACAAAGCCGACATCACCACTTACTTTCCTGTCCAAACCCTTATTATAAGTAATTTTTAAGGATGTCGCGACTAGAAGAGTGCATGATTAATTATTATGGTTAATATAAATTTTGCTTAAAATTTTGGAACTTCACTTAGGAAGAAAGGAAAAGATATTCGGAGGTAAATGGACAATGAAAAGGAGTCGCCGTTTGATGTCAAGCTTCGTGTTTATGTATTACAAATGGGAAAAGAAATAACTTAATAAAATTTTTGACTAGAATGACAAACTCGGGTTAGCGGATCGTGTGTTCGGACAGACTTACAGAAGTTAGATAAGAGAAAAGGTTTAATATAACAAAAATTATGAAATATCAAGGGGACGACATATTGATATCATCGTGTTTGGGTTCTAATACTACATGCCATATTCGAGGCGGATGTTATCGTGTTATCCTATGACCTCTCTCTCTCTCTCTCTCTCTCTCTCTAAGAAATTTTGGCCGACAACCTTAAATTATAATGATCTTATTTATATTCGAGAGAACGTCATATTCATTGAAAGAAATGTTTGAATAGAGCCTCTGGCTTTTTTTGCTCCAATGGACTCTTCGCCCCGTGTACGGAATTTAATTGTGGCTTTTGAATTTGAGTGACTTTTGGTGGGACAACCGCACCCCTCCCCTCCCCTCCCCTCCGCATTCAATTCTCTACACACCCTCTATTTATTTCAGGGGATGTCCCTATGACAATCGTTATAAGTTCATTGTAAATAGCATCTCGATATTATAACAACACTATTATAAGGATATAACTTTTGAAATAATCTAATATATTTCGTGATTCCAATATTTTACCTAAATAGAAATATTAGAACTTTCAAAAGCACGGTAGATATGAGAACATAGTTATAAAGATGAGAATTTAATGTTATTTAACGTGTCCATAAATGGGAAGAGCAAGGTTTCAAAATGATTTGGACAATAGTTAACATAGTTTTGGAGCATAAGTTCAACCCGAAACCGAATAACATACCCGAAACCGAATGAAACCAATACCCAAGTTCGATTAGTTTCTATGTTCCTAATGTAAAGAAGCGCGATATTAACAGGTATAGTTCGCCATTTTAGGGTCAAAATCGACAAGAATCGAATGAACTTATTTAAAAAAAAAAATTATTCTTAAAAAAATAAAAATAACATGTGGGGTAGAACCATAACCCAAACCCCATAAATTCTCCCCCAAATAATAACTTCAATTTTTATTTTATGATTTATAATTCCACCTAAAGTAGATTTCGTTATTAAGTGAAAATAAGTACCCAATATTAAAACATCTTAGTTCCCCCGTCGTGGGAAAAAAAGTAGCATTACATATTGGACGTAATTTAGCATACGGAACAAATACATCATCCAATGCTTTTTATTATATCTTATAAGTATATAATAAATCAATCGTGTCCCTCCCCTTTGAAAAACAAAAAACAAAACAATGGTCACTTTCAAGAATCAATAATCTTCATATTCAATCACCCATCGAAGTCGGGGGGTCACAAAGTCAAAATCGACACATTTTAGCTCCATGATTTCACCCCCAAAAACATTGTCCTATTTTTTGTTTCCTTATTCTCTTACAAAATTATTATTGTTTTGTATTAGTGTTTCCGAAATAATACTCACATTGTGTTCTCACCAACCAAATAATGATAACTTACTTATGAGGATTTTAATATTCGGAATTTCTCGGAACTGAATATTAATAATTTATTTTATGCTATTATCTAATTTAGAAAGAGGGTAGAAATTCAACGTTTTCTGCCTTCAAAGTAGGAGAAATTATTCGAATACCTCCAACAAACTATATATATATATATATAAAGTATTTTCCTATTTCTTTTGAAATTAAAAATTCTCTATCTAAAACATTAAAATAACTTAGATTTCAATTCTCTGATAATTTTTAATTCTAATTTCTTTTATACGTTCAGTCTTACTCTTACCCGACTTATGAAACCCAGATAATCATGAACCTTCATGGGATATTACTATTGTCAGATTCTTGCTCCAATCCAGCCAAAAACACTGCACAAACAAAAGCAAGCAACCCACACATTCCCCACCAATCTCTTATATTATTATTATTTATTATGATCATCGTCATCCAAATCTTTCATCCTGCTTGTCTCTTTTGGTCACTAGGAAGGGGGTGATTATATTTCCTTTCTGTTACTTTTAGACTTAGTATTTAGAAATAATTTATTTATTTTTTATTTCTCAGTAGACTTTTTCTTCCCTTACCTCTGTCTCCTCCCCCTCTTTCCTCCCTTTCTTTGAGGATCGCAGGGTTGTTTGGTTGCTGCCTCCAGAGTGACTCTTCCCCATGCTGTTTACATCTGAAGCTGCGGAAACTATTATTTTTATTTTATTTTATTTTGGAGAAAAATAAAGTAAAAAATCTGTTGCTGAAGAAATTGATTCCGGGTATTATGATCAGTCTTTTTCCTCTTCTCTTTTTTTTCTGGTATTACAATTTGTAGGACCAGATGTTATTTTTTTAAGGGGTGGAGATCTGGGTATGAACAATGAATGATGATGAGTGATTATGATGATGAGATGGGAAAATCTGGTTATCTGATGTTTTACCTTTCCTGTGTTTGATTTTGATTACAGTGATGCCTGGAAGGAACTGGGTGTTTGATGGATTTCTTGTTCGTGGACTGGTTTTTATATTTGTCTTAGAAATGTGATGTTAATTGCTGCAGTTGAAGAGAAGGAGAAGGTGAAGGTATGGCGAAGGACCACGGAGGATCGCCGAAGCACGCCCACCTCGAGACCAAGAGGAAGCGCCTCACCTACATCTTCTGCGTCAGCGGCCTCTGCGTTCTCTTCTATGTATTGGGGTCGAGGCAGAATTCGATCCCGGGGGCGAACAAGGGTTCCGAGGTGTACAGCAGGGAGGTCGGCTGCACTTCCAAGGACACGGTCGTAGTTGGTTCCCGTGGTTCCTCAGATTCGGGGTTGTCGTCGTCGGTCTCCTTGGACTTCGACACCCACCACTGGATCTCACTTAATGATACGGATTCCGTCGAAACAATCCCTCCCTGTGACATGTCGTTCAGCGAGTACACACCCTGCCAGGACCCTGTTAGGGCGAGGAAGTTTGACAGGGAGAAGTTGAAGTACCGGGAAAGGCACTGCCCAAAGAAGGAAGAGCTCCTGAACTGCATGATCCCGGCCCCGCCCAAGTATAAGACCCCTTTCAAGTGGCCGCAGAGCAGGGACTATGCTTGGTATGACAACATCCCTCACAGGGAGCTCAGCATAGAGAAGGCCATCCAGAACTGGATCCAAGTCGAGGGCGAACGTTTCAGGTTCCCTGGTGGGGGCACTATGTTTCCCCGAGGCGCCGATGCTTACATTGACGATATTGCTGAGTTGATACCACTGACGAGTGGGAAGATCAGGACGGCGATTGATACGGGTTGCGGGGTGTGTGCAAATAGTTGGACACTGTTTCTTTCTTTCCTTTTCTTCCGCAATTGGATTCGGATCTGATTTTCGGAAGTCATGGATCGTGTAGGTAGCTAGTTGGGGTGCCTACCTGCTGAAGAGGGACATTGTGACCATGTCATTTGCCCCTCGAGACACCCATGAGGCGCAAGTGTGGTTCGCATTGGAGCGAGGAGTTCCGGCAATGATCGGGATCATGGCATCGCAGAGGCTTCCTTACCCTGCTAGATCCTTCGATATGGCTCATTGTTCTCGCTGTCTGATACCATGGAAAGAATATAGTAAGAATGTAACAACTGAACTGTTGTGGTATTGATCAATCGACATCCTGTGATCCTTGTTGGCGTGCTTTATCGTGCAGATGGTCAGTATCTGATTGAAGTAGACAGAGTCCTTAGGCCTGGCGGCTACTGGATCCTCTCAGGTCCTCCGATCAACTGGAAGAAGCACTGGCGAGGATGGGAACGGACACAAGAGGACTTGAAACAAGAGCAGGACTCAATCGAGGAGGTAGCCAAGCGTCTGTGCTGGAAGAAAGCCATCGAGAAGGGAGACCTCGCGATCTGGCAGAAACCGATCAACCACGTTGACTGCGTCAAGAGCAGGAGCATCTACAAGACCCCTCACATTTGCAAGGGCGACAATGCCGATGCTGCTTGGTAAAAAGTCTTAAGCGTAATTGATCTGATGAACTTGCTATTTATTCGCTCGTCTAATCCGATCATTTTCTGGCACAAAGGTATAAGGATATGGAAATGTGCATAACCCCGTTACCGGAGGTGAGCAGCTCGGATGAAGTGGCTGGCGGTGAGCTAGAGAACTGGCCTGACCGTGCCTTTGCCATTCCCCCTCGAATCAGAAGCGGCTCTCTCCCGGGTATCACTGCAGAGAAGTTCAATGAGGACAACGATTTGTGGAGGAAACGGTTGACGTACTACAAGCACATAATCAGTCCCCTGACGCAAGGCCGATTCCGCAACATCATGGACATGAATGCTAATCTCGGAGGATTCGCCGCGTCCCTCACTAAGTACCCTGTATGGGTCATGAACGTGGTGCCGGCCAATACTGACCACGACACGCTCGGCGTCATATACGAAAGGGGATTCATTGGGACGTACCATGACTGGTGTGAGGCCTTCTCAACGTATCCCAGGACGTACGATCTCATCCATGCCGGTGGAGTCTTCAGCATTTATCAAGACAGGTAAAGGACTAATGCAGTAAACTGCACCTGACGCAATATGCCCAAGTTGTATGATGAACTCCTATCTTTCTGTTTGCCCTCTAGATGCGACATCAAGTACATCCTGCTGGAGATGGATCGGATCCTCCGACCGGAGGGGACAGTGATATTCCGAGACACGGTTGAGGTCCTAGTGAAGGTGAAGGCCATAACGGACGGAATGAGGTGGAATAGCAAGATCATGGACCACGAGAGCGGGCCTTTCAACCCTGAGAAGATCCTCATGGCCGTGAAGAGTTACTGGACTGGCGAACCATCCCCCAAATAGCTCTAAAGAAAGTGTAGACGAGAACAGAAACAGTAAAATGTACGTTGCAGGCCCGTGTGTGTTGTTCTGTAGCGATATTCTTTTCCAGGGGCTTCAGATTTGCCTCCGCGGCGCTCCTATAGGTTTTCACGTTTGTGTATGGAAATGATCAATGTCCTCGCGATCCGCTTCACTGAAAGGCGGTGCTGATGGTAGAGGAACTCAGCCATCAAAAGGGTTCGAAAATTCAACGGGACGCAAGCTCGACGAAGACCCGTTGATGATCAGCTGATTTTAAGGTTTCTTACGCTGTGATGTAATGAGATGGAGGTTCATCTGCAATTGGTGAGGCAAAATATACTCATAGTTTTGCTTTTTAACTTATTATTTTGTTATACGGTCAATAATACACTCTACTTTTTATTTGGCTCAGAGTAGACCGCGTGTTAACCCAACTGTTTGACGTGGAGTTAATGGATATAACTTTTTTTATTTACTGTCCATGTCAGCAGTTAGGCTAACGTCGTCTACTGTATAATCATAACAAAATAAAATGTTTTTGAAAATTGTTTTGGTATATTTTAGCTTTTGGTTAAGTTATTATGATTCATGACATAACATCGCTGTAAAATGCGTGAGGTTATTACGTATGTTTACAAAAAGATTTTGTTATACATTTAAGTTTCGAAGGATGTTCGGAAATCATTATTTCTGGTCAAGACATGTATATTTTAATATCTTATCAATCTCTTCTTTGGTTGTTTGCAATTTGTATCTTTAGGATGAGAAAAATAAGACAGATCAATGAATGTGATTTTTTTATGATCATATAAGTTAAACATCGGTCATAGGAGACATGTTCAATTTTAATTTTGATTAAAGATAGATACATGCTATGTTTTCTCCGGTACCCGTTGGAATGTATTAACGTAATGAAGTTCTGATTAGGAGGAGAATCTACCCGAATAATTAGCCAATGAATTCCGCTGGCATTTTCTTGCATCATTCGACTGGGATTTTGGTACAACCATCCTTTGGAGGAAGTACACTAAGTTGAACTAACATCCGTACTTCAAATTTCCTGAACTAGCGACTTTAGTTCGAAGTATTTTTGCTACTTCAAGGACCAAATTAAGTTGTCTCATGTAAAATCGATACGTAAAATACCGAGTTTATAACAATTGATTATATAACATAAAATCAGTAATTTAAGTAGCGGTTTTATTATATTATATCGAAACTCAATGTTACGAATAATGAATTTTGCGGCATTATACTTAAAAAACAGAGTGTAGGTGCAGGACACCGTTTATTTCATTTTGGAAAGACGAAAACAGCCGGAGATGATCTCTCACATGAGGGAATTCTCGACATCGATCACAAACCTGTACCTGACATCCTTCTTGACAACCCTTTCGAGTGCCTCGTTGCAGTAATTAATAGGGATCAGCTCGATCTCCGGGTAGACCTTATTCGCTGCACAGAAGTCGATCATCTGCTGTGTTACCTCGGTCCCTCCTGTCAAGCTACCGGAGAAAATCTTTGACCCTGCCAGGGAAAGGCACTTTTCCAGCAATTGAAGTATTTCTAGAACTCAAATGGGATTAAAACAAAAAATGACTGAATAGGAAACCACACCTATGTTGAGATTCCTTGGACTGAACTTCACCTCCATTGGAAAGGCAACCAGCACGAAAACTCCCCTATTCCTCAATAGCGACATATATGGATCGAAGTCTTGATTACCAGAAGCCGTATGGATAATGAAGTCCAGCGACTTGGTCATTGCCTTCATGCTCTGCTCATCAGAAGAGATCACAAAGTTGTCCGCGCCGAGAAGATTGATGGCCTCATCCTTCTTGGACACACTCGTGCTGAATACAGTCACTTTGAGGCCGAAAGCCTTCCCGAACTTGACTGCCATGTGGCCCAGACCTCCGAGCCCGATCACACCAAGGGTTTTCCCAGGTTGATTCATTTTGTGACGCATCATGGGGGAGTAGACCGTGATTCCGGCACAGAGCAGAGGAGCCGCAAAAGCCGAGGGCAGGTTCTCGGGTATCGTGAAGCAGTAGCTGTCGATCACCCCAGAAAAGTAAGATGACACGGAATCCAAATAAAACCCAATCCATGACGTGCTCATGCTGACTTAAATTACATTACCTTTCATCAACGACGACGAAGCTCGAGTACCCTCCTTTCGTGACAGTACCATCCACATCGATACCGTCAAAGGTCAGAGTCAGTCCCTTCTCACAATCGGATTCCAGCTTTTCCTTGCAGAACTCACATTCCCTGCAGGAATTAACAAATGTCCCGACCCCTGCACGATCTCCGACTTTGAACTTGCCGACATTGGATCCAACCTCCTTCACGTAGCCGACAATCTCGTGCCTATGAGAACACAAAATGGACAAAAAGCACATCAGTCATATTAGCTATGGCTCCTCACTTCAGTTTCATTTCTGCATCCCACGCTACCCGGGCACAACTGGATACTTGACGTTTCCAGAGAGGTTCCTAGTCCACCCGACATCCGCATGACAGATCCCGCAGTGCGTGATCTTAATCAAAACATCCTTGCTTCCCACTTTCCTGCACAACCACCCCAGAAAGAAAACCCAGATCAGTCATTCGACTACAATCTTCATTACGAACGTAACAGAAGTTGTCGGACACAGAAAGCGCCGAGCTGGAACCATACCTGCGGTTGAACCTATACGGGGACAGAACACCGGATGGGTCTCGGGCGGCCCAGGCGAGACAATTTCCCTCACCCAATTCAGAACTCATCTTCTTATTTTCTTCTTTGTCTCCTTTGATTCTCCCTTTTCAGCAGAGATGATAAACACGATCTAAACTTTACTGGGGGCTTTGACCCTCCCAGTGAATTTGGCCCCTGTTATATAGATTGACGATGCCTTAGAAAAGTCTACACGGGATGACGTCCAGGATGACTAAATTTAGCCACCAGCGATGATATTTGCTAGGTTTCGTCTGGTTGGTCTTAGATAGCCACGAACTTGGTTATCTCCACGTAGCTTTCGCTATGATTATTTTAAACTGCTTTCTATTTTCCCTTTTTGTTTTAATGCTTTATAGATAGTGTATTTTCATATTTAAAAGATATTCAAATTACGCCAGTAATATTAAAAGAAATTAAGAGTTTTTTTCTTGCAATCCAATCAATAAGAACATGAAATAAAAATTATTTTTAATTTAAATATTTTCTAACAAAATATGGAATCAAATTATTTAAGTCAAAAACATTTTTTTTAAGAAAAATTAAAAAGATAATAAGTAAGTTATTTATTATTATAATAAAAGACGTTTTATATTATATATTTTAGTTTGAACGGTAACTTTATCTTTAAACAAGTTAGACGAAGAACAATTCATCCTTGCAATAATCACTCTTATTCTATTTTCAATTATCTCCGTCTTATTTTTTCTTTGTCCAAATATCAATCAATTTTCAATATGGATGGAGGGGGAAAGCAAATCGAAATATCAAATAAAAGATTGCAAAGTTATTTCACAGCGAGACCATGACTTGGTAAAAAAAAAAAAAAAAGGAAACGACCACCCAGGCAGTCCACGGCTCCTTTCTTTCTACTCTCACCTTTTGCAAAAATAATCATTTTTAGCCTGTTCGGATGGATGAAGAAATCAACGGAGCCTCATTTCTTCTGGAAACACAGGAATGTTTCCCACTTTCTACACTCAATTTTGTATATTTATAAAACAATTTTGAATTTCTTTCCCTCTCATCAATCCAAACCCGCATGTGAAATTACATTAAAAATTACATGTTCACATGTCCGTTTGACAAGTAAAATTTGTCATATATATATATTTTTATAACACTTTGCATTATCCAAGAAATATGGAAGTTTGGGTCATCCTAGACGTCATCCCATGTAGACTTTCTTTCTGAGGCATCGATGGTCAATATAAGAAGGGGCCAAATTCACTGGGAAGGTCGAAGCCCCCAGTAAAGTTCCGATCTTTGTTTATCATTTCTGCTGAAAAAGGAGAATCAAAAGAGAAAAATACATGAGTTCTGAATTGGGTGAGGGAGATTGTCTCGCCTGGGCCGCCCGAGACCCGTCTGGTGTTCTGTCCCCGTATAGGTTCGACCGCAGGTATGGTTGCAGCTCGGACAACTTCTGTTTTACGTTCGTGATGAAGATTGTAGTCAAATGACTGATCCAGGATTTATTTTCCGGTGTGGGGAACTTTCTGCAGGAAAGTGGGAAGCAAGGATGTTTTGATTAAGATCACGCACTGCGGGATCTGTTATGCAGATGTCGCGTGGACTCGGAACCACTCTGGAATCGTCAAGTATCCTGTCGTGCCTGGGTAGCGTGGAATGCATAAATTCTTGTTTTCGCTAAATTGTGGTGCTGTAACTATATGATTGATGTGTTTTCTTCATTAAAATTTCTCCCAGGCACGAGATTGTTGGATACGTGAAGGAGGTCGGATCCAATGTCAGCAAATTCGAGGTTGGAGATCGTGCAGGAGTTGGGACATATGTTAATTCGTGCAGGCAATGCGAGTTCTGCAAGGAAAAACTGGAATCCGATTGTGAGAAGGGAATGACTCTGACCTTTGACGGGATCGACTTGGACGGTACAGTCACCAAAGGAGGGTACTCTAGCTTCATCGTTGTTGACGAAAGGTAATTGAGGTCCGCACAGCCATGTCATACATCTGGTTCGATTCTGGTTCCAAATCGTCTTACTTTTCTATTGTGATTCACAGCTACTGCTTCACAATACCTGAGAACCTGCCTTCGGCTGTTGCAGCACCTCTGCTCTGTGCGGGAATCACTGTTTATTCCCCCATGATGCGACACAAGATGAACCAACCAGGGAAATCCCTGGGAGTGATTGGGCTTGGTGGCCTGGGCCACATGGCTGTCAAGTTCGGGAAGGCTTTCGGCCTTAAAGTGACAGTACTCAGCACGAGCGTGTCCAAGAAGGATGAGGCGATCAACCTGCTCGGCGCCGATGACTTTGTGATCTCATCCGACGAGGAGAGCATGAAGGCTATGGCCCGATCACTAGACTTCATTATCGACACAGCATCAGGGAATCACGACTTTGATCCTTATATGTCGCTCTTGAGGACGAGGGGAGTGTTCGTGCTCGTCAGTTTTCCGAATGACGTGAAGTTCAGTCCGAGAAATCTCAACATAGGTATCGGATCGTATTCGGTCAATTTACATGATGTCCTAGTCGTTAGGAAAAGCTTCATTTGATGGAAGGTGCTTTCCTGTGTCAGGTTCAAAGATTTTCTCGGGTAGCTTGACAGGGGGTACTGAGGTGACGCAGCAGATGATCGACTTTTGTGCAGCGAACAAGGTCTACCCGGAGATAGAGGTTGTCCCTATTGATTACTGCAACGAGGCCCTCGAGAGGGTCATCAACAAGGACGTTAGGTACAGGTTTGTGATCGATGTCGAGAATTCCCTCAAGTGAGGGATGATCGAGGGCCGACCATTCATCCTCATGTAGCAAAATAAAGGGTGCCCGGCACCGAAACTTGTGTGTTTTCGTAATATAATAAAATTTTGAAACAATCCCTTTTCATCATGCCAGCCAAATACTCAGTAGTTGAGAGATTGATATACACGAGTTATCTTTGTTTTTTTTTAATAGTTTAATAAAAGAGTGATTAACGCAGTTGTAATAACACACTACTTCTTCTCTCCACGAACTCAGAAAATCATCTCGTAGTTGAAGTAAGGAGACTCCAAAATTCCTCCTAACGTTTTAGGTAATAATATCAGGTTAAGGCAACAGAGGGTTAAGTTAAACAAGCTTAGACTAATCAACACACACAAAAAATTATTAAAATGTGGATTATTCCACTTGTGGTCTTCATCACTGGATTTCGAAAGAGGCGAATTGCAAATAGGCCAGGAATGAAAATGAAAACAAAAGTACAAGAAAAGTAGTTGACAATAAGTTTTGTTTTTGAAATCGTACAATAATACAAGTGAAAATAGTTTTAGTCACACATTAAAAAAATTTAAGTACTAATTTCCCCTATAAAGCGGATTATGAGAAGCGATTAAAAAAATCACTTCTTTACTTACTTTTAATTTTGGTCGTCATAATATAATGATTTTTAACATAAATTGTTTTCAGTTTTGGTCACTATAATGATTTATTGTATAAATTTATTATAAAAAAATTTCTTGTAATGCACTAGAATTTAATAATTCATTTTTGGATTTTACCTTAAATAATTAGTTTTTAGAATTTTAAATTCAGTTTTCCACAATTTTGTTTTAAACTAACCGCTTTAGTATTTACTTGGACTAATTGGATTTTAATTGATTAATATATATGGAAAGTACTCATGTCTTGCTATAATGAAATTATAATCGAAAAATACTTAATACAAGATATTACAAATATCTATAATATTATATATACAAAAATTAACTAGAAAAACATATTGATCACTTTTTTTCTATTCTTTTGTAAAAATGGATAAATTCAGTGATATCTTTAAAAACTTTCGTCCACCCTTGTCTTTAACCCTTTCTTTAAATTTATTACTCATAATATTGTATTTATTTATAACTCATAACATTGTCTTCATTTATAACTCATAATATTGTATTATATAAAACTTTGTCTCGTAGTTCAAAGAAGAATTCGTCGGTGCTTGATCATCCTTGTCATCGCGGTCCCATACATCCAGCGAAACGTTATTCAAAGCAACTCAATACTGGCCTTAAGGATCTTCATAAAGTTCCCGACCATCAGCGGAGGTGGAAGAAGTTCTTACAAGATTGAGTGCAATTGATCAATCAATTCCAAAATCACCGGATGCAAAGATTTAGTGCAATCCAAGTCAGAAACGCTCTCGTTGCACCCTGTTCTTGTTGGTAGGGGTGAGCATTCGGACCGGACTCGGGTATCCGAGTTCGAATTTCACTCAAGTCTAAACTTTCGAATTATATTTTTTAAAGACCGAGTCCGATTATATATAATTCTGAATTTCCGAGCCTGAAAATAATTTGGACTCGGAATTCGGATAATTCGAGATTTTCGAATTTCAAGCCGCTCCATCGATCACAGCTGCTCCATATACCACAATACCCACACTTTCTCCGTCATCCAAACTCAGAAAGAAGAATAAATAAGCTAACAAACCAGATACGACACCGTCTACGCAGCAAAGCCTCGACAGACATGCAAGTCAACCATAAAAACAGACTAAGAACCTCTGATCGGCGGGTGGAGGATGAACCAACGACGGCGGAGAGGAGTAGGAGGACGGACAGACGGTGGGGAGGAGGACGAAAAGGCGGCGGCGAGAGGAGGAGGAGACGACAATAGGCTGCTGAGGAGGAGGACAATAGGGGAGGGATGAAAGAAATTAGGGCATAGTGGGGAGGAAGACGGAATGGTGGCGACGAAAGGAGGAGATGATAGCAGGCTGCTGAGGAGAAGGGCAATAGGGGAGGGAAGAAAGAAATTAAGGCACGGTGGGGAGGAGGACGGAACGAAGACGGGAGGAGGATGGCTGGCACGAGGAGGAGACGACGACAGGCTACTGAGGAGAAGCGCAACCGAGGAGGAAGAAAGAAATTAGGGCACCACGGTCTGATAAAACATTGATCAGCATTTCGGACTATTAGAGTTAATATTTTAAAATCCGAATCCGAGTTTTAATTTTTCAGTAAGTTTGAGTCCGAGTCCAAAGTCTAAAGTATCCGAATCTGATTTAGAAAATAAAATCGGATTTCAGACTCGAATTTTGGACTTCGGATTTTTTTCTCACCCCTAATTGCTGGAGTTGTATAGCTAATACAATGGCTTACTCAAAATATTCCTTTCGAAACAAGTTTAAAAAACAAATTTAAAAAAAAAAAATTGTTGTTATTTTACAAAACATTGATATATTTTAGTAATAATTTATAAAAATATTCGTGCATAAGAATTTAGAGATTTTTCTTAAGATTTTGTTTGAATTTATTACTTTTTTAAAATTTTGGTTATTTCACGCTTTCAATTATTAGACTATTGTATTTAACAAAACTACTTTGCATATGTTTTATTTAAATATTTTTTTCTTGAATTTAATTGTGTTCCTCTTTCTAATTAATTCAGATTCATGGATTGTTGTGATGGTGTCACGTAATCTGATAATGCTCCCTAATTTCCACAAGAAGAACCCCTCACTCCCACACCCCTCTTCCTCCCTCTGCCCGGCTGCATTCGACATATTCCTTTTTGCTCTTTTTTGTTCACTTTTTTCAGTCTTCCTAGTAGCTTCTCGTAAGGTGGAGGTTTGATTGGCTCACTTTCAACTTTTGGTCAAGACTTAGCACCTTGTAATGGCTGCAAAACATGACGCTATGCCTTCCGGTACACCTCCATCTTGTAACAAGGATCAATGTACTCTTCTAACCATGATTCATATAGTGTATAAAAGCCATAACATGAGCACAATGTATCTTATGGAGGTCCCAACTTCTACAATTACAACTATCACCAGGTAAATCTACTAGGAACTGCTCATGTTCTTGGTATGACATTGACCCTTCAAACTGTTCACATATTGGAGCTTTGACAACATATTTTGCAACCAACTTTTTCGTTCCTTCTACGACTTTCCTAACATTAGGGCACAAGATATCATGGAATCTACGTATCAGTTTCATCTTGTCCACTTGCCTAACCATTTGCAACCGCCGAATGCGCTACAATATGTCTATTAGAGGCAATCATCTAGCAACAATAATATAACAGTTAAAGGTCTCACACATGTTGTTGTTGCATGTACCACATTTGCTTGTAGTCTGGAAGAATGCCTTAGGTAAATAAGTTCGAATACCTGGTTAATCCTCTTTACATAAACGATCACGGGATCACACAATTTCGAGCATTTCACGTAAATCGTTCGATTTACACTCATTAAGCATGTTTTATAAACTAATTTCTACTATTGTTAAACATGATTGACAATGTATTCATTCATCAAACATGATTGGTGAGATTCATAAATTAATTTTAAACATGATTGACAATTTTATTAACTTTTGACGCTCGTGAATCGTATTAGCATTTTTTCTTAAAATTAAGTAGTTTTAACACTTTTTAAACATCGTCGGTTAAGTTTTATCATGACCGACCATACGGTCGCGTCAATTTTTTATCAACCATACGGTGACTCCGTGATAGCTTACCTAGGGTAAGCAATAACTACAATTTTTCTGAAGCTATCATAAATGAGAGAAGGCGACACAAGCCGTTCCAATCCTCATTAAAATCCCTTTTCTGGATCATGCTCCGCCTATCGCCCTTGGCCTCCCAAGGAGCATGAAGACGATTGGCGAGGGCCCGAGCATGCCCAATTAGGAATCGAGGGAGTATCGACCCCGGTTTTCTTTGCAGCGCATCGACATTCGAGTCGAGGCATCGACCAGAGGAAATCTGGTGGAATGGGCCCGAATCCTCATGCCGGCTCATGTGCTAGGCCAAAGGACGCGCGCACACTCATGGCGTTATAAAAAGTACTCTTCCAGAATAATTCCCTATTCCTCACTTTCCATTTTTTGATAAATATGCTTAGAACAGTTCCTATGCTCTATTTTGAGAGCCAAATTTATGACTGCATTTAAATGTCCATATATATTGATAAGACATTAGAAAAAATATCATCTAAGTAATAGAATATGAAGAAAAGCAAAGCATACCTTTTGCTAATCACTTATGAAGGTTCATCCCTGTTTTGTTCCAACATTGAGAGCTTTGAACAACAATGCCATAAATCAAGTCAATGAACTCATGTTTTCACCCTCAACAACTTCCCAAGCAGTGGGATACATTGTGTCATTACCATCACGATCAACGGTTATCAATAATATCCATCTCACTTTATGCTTTAGGAAAGTATCATTATATCCAACAAATCTTCTACAATCACGCAAAATAACCTTTCACAATCGGCTGAAAATAGATGAATAATCTTCTGAAAGTGGTATACAACCCTGTCGATATCGTCATATCACATAACAAATTCAAACAACTATTGGTATATCGTAATTTCAAGGTTGCCAAATAACTTCTCAACATTTTGAAATGATCCTCGAATGAACCTACCACAATCCTCTCCACCTTCCAATTAGCCTTGTAAACTTTCATCAATGGCAACTCTAAGGTAAATTTATCAATGACTTCTTACTGGATGTGTCTTGCTGCAGCATTAGCTTTAGAAATGGTACCTCGGAGAATCTATTTTCTAAGCTCTTTAGTGGTTACTTGGCGATTAGTCATACAACGAGAATAGTTATGGTTCTTGTTATATTTGGAAAATGTGCTCTCCTTCTTCATCCAGGTCCATGGACAACCCTTGAAACAAACAACCTCTTGTTTAACATTATAACTTCTTTTTCAATGAAGATTGTACCCATTGGTGACGGCATTTAATTGTACAGCCTTATGCATTTACCTTGAAATTTCAAAACACAATTTTAGTTGCAAGCTCAAAGTCTTATGATAACAATTTGGATCATAGACAATCAACTCACCTTTCAAATATTTCCTCTTCATGGAAATGGTAGTTTCTCTGTCATCCACACCGGTGTCATCATCGGACTTCTCATACTCACTAACCGCATCTGAGTCATCATCACCTATACCTATATTACCAGCATCTAAGTCACCATCACCCACACCCATATTACCAGCATCTAATGCATCACCTTCGGATTGATAATCAACGGTATTACTCTCTTCTAGATAGTCATATTTCTCACGAATAACAACATTTATATCTGATAATGGCTCGCAAACACACTTGCAATACACAATAACCATACCAGCCTTAGCAACACTCTCACACATCACCATCACACACACTTGAATAACCGAACAAGATCTTTCGTACCTTAAAACAAACATACAAATGAAACAACCATCCACCCACATCAATGCATTACTTATCGTCAATTTCAAACCTGAAAATTATAAAACATAACGTAAATCAATTCCCCCACCGTAAAAAAAAAACAACATAAAAAATAAATTATCAATCGAACGAGCGCAGAGCAAAGCTGATATGGGGATGTCAAGAAATAGAAGATTCCAATACCAAAAATGAAGGCGAACGTCACTAACAGTGCGGAATGGAGTGACGTGGGGATGGACGAAAGGTTGTATAAAGGGGTGTGGCTAGAATGATGAAGACTGAATAAGGCGAAAAAGGATAGGTTGAGATTCAACCTCCACGGATACAGAATCACCACCGTGAAAGAAAAACTTGGGTAACTCGTTTGGCCGTTGATACAGATACACCACCACGAACAAGACAAGGACGAGGAACCACACGGAGGATACAGATACACCACCACCGGTTGTTACTCAATCCGCACTTGGAATCTGCCAAATGAAGAAAGAGGTTGAAGGAGAGTCCACTCACTTCTGATAGAAAGACAAAGTCTTACAAAGGGTTTATAATCTGATCCAAAAAATCCTTCAAATGCTAACAAGGTTGCCCATTATATAGGGATCACCAGAACAAGTACATAATTGAACTTAGATAACATGCATGCGTGGCCAAATTCATGGATGAACAATAAATGACTTATTGGAAATGCAACAAACATAAATGCTAATGCATAAATGATCTGGGAACTTGATATACAATCGATGTGGAGTTGCTTCTGTTTCGACGTGTCCGTACTTCGATGGTGACTTGTTTTCGACGGACCCTTATTTCGACGTGGTGTAAGTTAGTCGATGATGAGCAAGTTGACAGCTCTAGTCGATGGTGCGTCGATGGTTCTTATATCATCCTCCCCTTGTTGAAGATAGTTTGCCCTCAAACTCGCAGAATTTCTCATCTTCAACATATGGTATGAGGTCATTGACATTGAAAGTGGCGGATACTCCATATTCTCATGGTAATTCTACCTTGCAGGCATTATTGTTGATGCGTTCGACGATTTTGAAAGGTCTTTCTGCTCGAGGCATCAGCTTGTTCTTCCTTTTGGCAGGAAAGCGTTCCTTCCACAGATGAACACACTAATTCTCCGGATTGAAAAATCTTCTCTCTACGTCCTCGATTGGCCATTTCCTGATAACAATGATTAGCCTTCTCGATTTGTGCTCGAATCTTCTCATGGAGCAATCTCATCTCCTTTGCACGTTCTTCAGCATCCCGGCTAACTAATCTCGCATCACTCAAAGGCATTATTTCGACAAGGACAAAATGATTGAGTCTGTGAACTACCTCGAAGGGTGATGACTTTGTTGTCGAACTTGGGGCTCTGTTGTATGCAAACTCCGCATGAGCGAGCTTCACATCCCAATCCTTCTGGTTCTTCGAGACTAAGGTTCGAAGGATTGCAGCCATGGTACGATTGACAACCTCCGTTTGT
Organism: Melastoma dodecandrum; assembly: GCA_029817715.1. Taxonomy (NCBI): domain Eukaryota; kingdom Viridiplantae; phylum Streptophyta; class Magnoliopsida; order Myrtales; family Melastomataceae; genus Melastoma; species Melastoma dodecandrum. Next base: position 2,156,070 of record JARUPY010000279.1, on the reverse strand, counting down.
CTATCGGTCTGCTGTACTAAAAATGAGTTTCGTTCCCATCTTGTGTCAAAATGTCTTCCAAAAGTAACTCAGGAACTTGACGTCTCGATCTGATACGATCAACTTCGGCACTCCATGCAACCTTAGGACTTCACGAAATTACAGATCTGCGACATTGGTTGCATCGTCCGTCTTCTGGCATGGAATGAAATGCGCCATCTTCGAGAATCTATTGACCACAACCATGATCGAATCCTTCTTCCGCTGTGTTCTCGGCAATCCTAGCAAAAAATCCATACTTACATGCTCCCAAGGACGCTTTGGGACGGGCAATGGAGTGTAAAGGCCATGTGGTTGGACTCGGCTCTTCGCCTGTTGGCAGATAACACATCTTAAAATAAGACCTCGCACATGCTTTTCCATTCGAGGCCAATAGAAATTTTCTTGGAGCATCGACAGCGTCAACTCCAAAATGTCCGTGTATTCCTCCTCCATGAATTTCTTGAATAAGCAGCTCTCGAGTCGAACTCCTGGGAATGCACAACTTAGAATCTCGAAATAAGAATCCATTCACCTGATGGAATTGATCGACGACATGATTGGTGCATTGGACGAAAGTCCCCCCAAAGTCATCATCGTCGCTATACAGATCTTTTAGGTACTCAAATCCAATTAGCTTTGTCTCTATTGCGGATAGTAGAATCATCTTCCCCGAGAGAGCATCCGCGACTACATTCTCCGCTCCTGGTTTGTGCTTCAAGACAAAGGTGAAAGCTTGTAGAAACTCGACCCACTTCGCATGTCGTCGACTGAGCTTGTGCTGACCGTTGATGTATTTGAGAGCTTCGTGGTCGGTGTGCAAGACGAACTCTCGGGGCAGCAAGTAATGGCTCCACGTCTCGAGTACTCGAACGATGGCTATGAACTCCTTGTCGTACTTCAAGTAGTTGAGTTTGGCACCGTTGAGCTTCTCGCTGAAGTATGCAATGGGTCTCCCCTCCTACAACCAGACTCCTCCGATTCCAACTCCTCATGCATCCCATTCGACTTCGAACATCTTTGCAGAGTCAGGTAATGCAAGAACGGGTGCTTTGCTTAGACACTCATTCAGTCTATCGAAACTAACTTGTGCTGCTGAAGTCCACTCGAACTTATCTCCCTTTAAACATTCGGTGAGTGGGGCTGCGATCGAGCTGAAACTTCGAATGAACCTCCTGTAGAGCGACATTAAGCCATGAAAGCTTCGAACGTCGTGGAAACTCTTTGGCGTTAGCCATTCCTTGATTGCTTCGATCTTGCTTTCATCGACCTTGATTCCTTCAGCAGATACTATAAAACCACGAAATATCACACTCAGCTGAAAGAACTCACATTTTTTAAGATTTCCATACAGCATCTCGTCCCGAGTGTGCGGAACACAACTCGCAAATGGTTGACATGCTCCTCATTGTTTCGACTGTAGACGAGTATGTTGTCGAAGTAGACGATAACAAACTTTCCCATGAAAGGTCGTAAGACACGGGTCATCAGTCGCATGAACGTGTTGGGTGCGTTTGACAAACCAAAGGGTATCACCAACCATTCGTACAATCCATACTTAGTCTTGAAGGTTGTCTTGCACTCGTTGGATTCTTTCATTCGAATTTGGTGATAACCACTTCGAAAATCTACCCTCGAGAACACCTGCACTCCATGCAACTCATCCAACATATCATCTAGTCGAGGGATAGGGAAGCGATATTTCACCGTGATCTTGTTGATCGCTCGACTATCAATGTATATTCGTCAAGTGTCATCTTTCTTCGGCACCAATATGACTGGGACTGAATAAGGACTCAAACTCTCTCGAACCAATCCCTTCTTGATTAACTCATCCACCTGTCCTTGCAGCTCCTTAGTTTCCTCTAGATTGCATCGATAAGCTGGTTGATTGGGTAGAAACGCTCCTAGAACCAAGTCGATCTGGTGTTGAATGCTTCGCATAGGTGGCAGTTCGACTGGCAGCTCCTTCGGAAACACATCCTTGAACTCCTCGAGTATGGATACTGCTAGGGATGGCTCGTCACTTAACCTGGGGCTGCTTCGACAAGAACCACAAAGTAAGCATTCTCGCCTTCGTGAATTGCTCGAACCAACTGTACTCCTTTGAGAGGCGGATCAGTAGATCGATTCTATGGTGCTATCACAGGTTGAGTGGTCAGGGGCATCAATGTAACCTTCTTCTCGTCGACACTAATGGAATAGGTATTGCGATACCCATCATGTTGCGCGCGTCGATCAAACTGCCATGGTCTTCTTAGGAGCAAGTGGCACGCATCCATTGGAATAACGTCGCAAACAACTTCATACTTGTAGCTTTTCCCAATCGAGAATGGAACTCTCGCTCTCTGAGTCACTCAAACCACTCTCCTTGCTGAGCCATTGTAGTCGATAAGGTTGAGGATGAGCTTCGATAGGCAACTTCATTTTTTCGACCATCGTCTTCGATATGGCGTTGGTGTAGCTTCCGCTATCCACAATCACCAAACAAACTTTTCCTTTGACTGTGTACCTGGTATGGAAAATACTTTCCCTTTGATTCTCCTCTCTAGCGGGTGTCGCGCTTAAAGCCTTTTGGACGACCAACAGCTCTCCTTCGTCCGGTTACTTCTCAATCTCTTCTGCATTCCAAATATGATCGACGTTCTCATCAAACTCTCCTTCTCCATCGGATAACTCTCTATTGACAACGTTTCTCTTCGATGGATTCTCAAAAGCCATGTGTCCTACTCCTTGGCACTTGAAACATCCTCTAGCATTGTCTCGCTCGTTTGACTTGACTTCAGGTCTGGTAGTCGATGGAGGAGTTTTTCTCGTCATCGACGGTGGCTTTGCTTAGGAGCTACTCCCCTTGTTCAAAGGCAGAGCCTTCATGAATGGGCGGGTACTCCATCTTCTCGCTTGCTGCTTCTCAACCTTGTGGGTAAGCGCTCTAACATCGTCGAAGTTGAAATACTGTTGAAGTTCGACCGCATCCGCGATCTGGGGCTTAAGTCTTCGAAGATACCTAGCAATGGTTTGCTCTTGTGCTTCTTGGACATCACACTGCAGCAATAGTCTCTCGAACTCCCTCATGTACTTCGATACACTTAAAACTTGCTGAAGCGACTGCAACTTGAGGTAGCGATCTCGTCGATAATGCTCCGGCATAAACTTTTTAGTCATAGCCCTCTTCATTTTCGACCACATACGAATTTTTTCACGCCCTTCTCTTCGACTATGCTAGTTGGTGTCCTCCCACCACAAACTGGCGTACTTCTTCAGCTTTAAAGCTACCAACTTAACCTTTCGTTCCTCGGACACCTCTTCATAATCGAAGATGCGCTCTACCGTGTGCATCCAGTCGATGAACTCCTCGGGTCCAAGTTTCCTTCGAACTCCGGAATCTGAACACTCATCGTCGGGACTCTTCTCTCCTGCCTACGATACTCCGATGATGATCCTCGTTGAGACTCCTCATGCCATGGGTTCTCCTCATCGTCGCTGTCCAATCGACTGGGGGAAGTGGTTACATTATGTGTTCGTAACAACTGTAGTTTATGTTGAAGATCGGCGATCTGCTACTCAAACCGAGCAACGTGTGCTTCGTCTAGAGACAAATCGCGTTGGAATCTTCCGGCCATTGACAACCGTGTACTCTGATACCAAGATAATACGGGGACGACAAGAAATAGACTATTCCAATACCAAAAGAATGGAGTGACGTGGGGATGGGCGGAATATTGTGTAAGAGGGTGCGGCTGGAATGATGAAGACTGAATAAGAGGACAAATGATAGGTTGAGATTCAACCTCCGCGGATACAGAATCACCACCATGAAAGAAGAACTCGGATAATTCGTTTTGCCGTGGATACAGATACACCACCACGAACAAGACAAGGACGAGGCAAAACACGGAAGATATAGATACACACCACCGGTTGTTACTTCCAAATCAATCCGCACTTAGAATCCACCAAATGAAGAAAGACGTTGAAAGAGAGTCCACTCACTTCGAATAGAGAGACAAAGTCTTACAAGGGTTTATAATATGATCCAAAAAGTCCTTCAAATGCTTACAAGGGCACCCATTATATAAGGATCACCAGAGCAAGTACATAATTGAACTTAGATAATATGCATGCGTGGCCAGATTAATGGATGAACCATAAATGACTTATCGGAAATGATTCTTGTATCATCGTCGATGGTCCTTGTATCAAAATTAAAACCCCATCCAGTATATGTACAAAATCAACACTATCAGCGACAAAAACTAACGCGTAGCCCCAAATCGGACAAAATCAGATGGCCTGAAAAGATCTGGATCTAGAGCTACCACAACAAAACAAAAACAATTAACAAAAACCCAATCGCGTCACAAACCCAAAATCACCCTCTCCCCTAGCACACGATCGACCAATGTTGGAAACACTTCTTCTTTTATGGGAACTAGTGACGGGAGCCTAGGATTGCTATGGTGGGGTTCAAGAGGAGTGGGTTGGGGTGTGAAGATATGGTGTGAAGGGTTGGAGTCGAGGTCGCAGGTTGCAGGTGGGCCGAAATTAGTTGGCCGGAGCTTTCGTTTAGGACGCTAGTTGAGCTGGTAGGCAGAGGTTGGTGCGCGGCGGTTGGAGCACGGGGACCAATCAACGGCTACCCTAATCTTCAGGTTGGAGGTTTGTCTTCGTGTAATAGGTGGGAACGTGTATGAGCCCTAATTTTATTTATGCAAAATTTTTAAAATAATTTAATAAATATCAATGTTTTAAAAATCTAAAAATTAATAAACTAGTAATCACTTTGTTTTTCTAACATTTGATTTCCATCGTTTTAGTTTGACCAAAATAATATAAGTTTCATTTTAAGGCTATAAAAGAGTTTTAAAAAATCAGGCTATAAAAGAAAGTTGGCCTAAAATTTAAGCCACAGACTTCCAACTAAACACGTTTCCTGAAATTTTAAAATTCATGGGACAATAATTTTCATTACCTTTTTTTTTTTCATAACGTAGTTTGCCGTGGAATGTAAAATATAACATGGACAACATTTGCCATCCATTGTACACTTAGATAAATGTTTGAGCGCTTCTCATGTCACCGTCTTCATTAAATGATATTACGCATCATGCGACTCCCGACAGGCTGCAAAATGAGTCAATCATATATCTTTTCTTTTATTTTTTTACTTCTTCACAGACGAACACACACATATACGTATATGGGCTGCTCGATCAGTAGTGATACACATAGAAGTTTCCATCGATGATTGAGTTACCCGTCTCCAGGTCGATGGAGTAAGTTGTAAGTTCCACGTACCCCCTTGCGAGTCGGAAAAGCCCACCTCCACCGACGATTGCCAGCTCCCTCTTCTTTTCGTCAGCGGGATCCCTTCCGACAACGGATATGTAACTCCCATTGTACTCGCCTACAAGGAACACGTAATTCACCGTAGCCGCCAAGACCAGTTCCCCCATGGATGCGAAAGCGTATGTACCTTGTCCTCTACCAATGACATTTGAACGGATATCTGGACCATCTGTAAGTATCTCATCTGTGACACTAACAATTCCGAAGGCCAAAGGAGATCCTGGGTTGGCTGACGCTACTTTAACGGTGGTCTTGTTGGGACCAATGAGGAGGTCATGGATATAGAAGTGGAGGTGGGTGAGTTTCTCCTCATTACGGCCAAGGTCTCCAGGGATCTGGCTTTCCACAAAGGGATGGCATTCTGAATGCCCTGCGGCCACAAACAAGGCCAATGCGATGATCATTAGCATCGACAGGTAGTCAGATGTCATGGTAGGGTGTTTGTTCATTGGGCTACCGTGGAAATTGCGAGATAGGAAAGATTGATATGAGTGTTGGGACATGGCCGGACTAGGACGTATTTATAGCAGAACAGTAATAATGTCGATAACGTAAACAAATACTAAGTGCCTGTTTGGTTGTGAAAATATTTTCAGTTTTTAGTTTTGATGAAAAGAAGGAATATATGTTTGGTTAAAGAAAAGTGTAAGAAATGAAAAATGACAAGGACGAATACAATTCTCCCGTTTTTTTTTTTTTTTTACTTTTGTTAGTGAAACCGAAAGCAGCTTTACTCTGCTTTCATATATTTTCTGTTTAAAACAAAATGAATTTTTCCTTCCGGCCTCTTTTTTCCTGCACCCATATTTTTCATTATTTTATTCGTCTAATACTCATTGATATCTTCTGCCTTTTAAGAGTTCTGATTTCTCACCAATCTTTGTAAATTTTCTTTCTTACGTCGATCATCCTGTTTTTTTCTTTTCTATTTTTATTGTTAATTTATTTTTCCTAAATTATATATTATTTATAGGAATAGTAAAAATTACAATAAAAGGTATTCATAATATGTGAAAACTAACTAAGTACAATAGTATTGTTTGCACGAGAAATTATATTTTAAAATACTTTCATTTACTTTATTTATTCTAATTTTAAAGTAAACACGAACATAATTACAACTTCATTTTTTTAATTTAATAAGTTTATATAAGAAAAGTAGTTACAAATAAAATTGAAAAACAATGAACCGAACACGTTTTTTCTATTTCAAAAAGTTTGTGAAATGAAAAGATGAAAATTTTCATAAGCCAAAACGCACCCTAAATTATTTATAGTAAATAGTTGCGGCATTAGGTCGGTGGAGGTGGGCTTTTCGGACTGTCCAGGGGAGCTTACGTCTTGCGCTGCCGACCTGGAGGCGCTACTGAGTATCATTATTATTGATCGAGCATGGGGAAGTTTTCTATTTGGCCTCTCTTTCTCTCGTTTGCCGTTTCTTGTGTCTATAACTTTTGCAACTGGTGTTATCCTCCCTCTACATGTTAATCTTATCCCTGACCGAATTTTTATTTTCTTTTAGGTACGAGCCGGAACGATGCTAAAGTTACATGCACGGAAGCTTACGTTGAGTACAAAACATCTTTATTGTTTCATATTAAAGTACAAAATAACGACGTTTTTTCAAACTTTATTATGAACCGCTTCGTACAATAGTAGTATGCGACTACTTTCATATTGTACGAAGCGATTTGTACTTTAGTACGAAGAAGTTTCGTATGGTACGAAGTAGTTCGTACTGTAGTACTAAGAAATTTCGTATTGTACCAAACGGTTCGTGCTTAAGTTTGAAAAAAGGTCATTATTTCATACTTTAGTACGAAATAATAAGAAAGTTTCGTACTCGAACGTAAGCTTTATGTGCGTGTAACTTTAGCGTTGTTGCTCTTGTTGTACTCATTTGCCCGAACTCCCGACCCACGTTACACCCTTGTCGTCGTCGTACTATATCAAACACCACCTAAACTACAAACGCTGTGTTTGGAAAAGTGAGATGCGAACCGATTAGATGAGATTCGGGGGGATTAGGTTTTAAATGGTGGGTAATTTGTTAATAAAATGGTGCGCGTCGTCAACGCAACAAAAATAAATCCTCGTTCACACAAACTAAGCAGTAAGGGCAAGCAAGGGTCGATCTCACAGAGAATCAGTATCAATTAAGTATTGTAACGTCAAATTCGATAACCAAATTCAAGGTCAAGTGAACAAATTAAGTGATGAGAAGTTAAACTAACAGCAAAGTGAATCGAATTACCAATAAGAATGAAAGATCTAGGACTACCGATTTCCCCTCATGACTTATGCTCTCATATCCCCTCTTCTTATTACTATTGAATTTCATCGGTTGTTAACTGTAGGCCGCTAATCTCTCCCCATAACCCTCTCGGATATCCGGGAACGTACCACCATGTATCAAATTCTCTACTCTATGTCTAGGCAAAGAACTACTGGATGCCCTTTACGATTTAACCCTACTTTGATTACCCAAGGTGCACGGTATTTCTACTCTCACACTAAAACCCGGTCTCTCGACTCGAAGGTTCCTTAGGTTATCCTAATCCCGATCTGACCTAGGCTACCCTCTCGAGTCTCCCTAGGTGATCAAATCAATATCAACCGTTGATCAGGCTGCTAATATGCATTAAACAAGGAATTGGATAAACAACCGATGGAAATTCAAATCATAATAAAGAAAGGTTTAACAATTACAAAAGAACACGAGGTTCCATCGTCGTCCTAGAATAAAGAAATTAGTTCATAGCGATGCAACACGAAAGCCAGATCAAAGATGAAAGCATAATTGAAATCTAAAAGCAAAAAGGGAAAAGAATTTGCAATTCTCCGCCGGCACCAATCTCCTGTCACGAGCTTTTTGCCGTCAAAGAAAAACCAATTCCCATCACACCAACCCTAGTACGCCTTAAGTTTGAGTATTTATACTAGGGAATGACTAAAGGACCTAAATAGAAATAAAGAAAGAATCTAAGAATTCGGAGGGGAGGAGATTTTCTGGTTCTGCCGCAGCTGCGAGGAAATCTTCCGTAGCTGCGGAAGTCTCTGAGGTTGCGAATTTCCTCTTGCCCACAGCTGCGTCGAGACTCTCCGCAGCTGCGGAGGTCTCTGTGGTCGCACTCCTCGCTTCCTTCTCACAACTCTTCCTTCCTCTCTTCGTTGTTCCTCATTTCATCTTCAATTCCCTACACGAACAATAACGAACGTGAGGTAACACAATTCAGCTTGAAACAACCAATCTAAACACCTAGAACGACGGAACTAACTCAAATCAAGGCACAAATGTGATCATTTAACTCTACTTTCGTAGAGTTATCACACCCCCAAACCTATCTTTTGCTAGTCCTCGAGCAAAACAAAACCAAAACAAAACGAAAATGTAACCAAACAAAATGAACAAATCATAATTGTTGCTCCCCAGTCTCACCCAAGTCTTCCGAACTCGAATTGTCGTTAACGACTCTCAGCTAAGGCCGCACACCTATTTTAGAGGTAGACTTCGTTCAAGGCTAGCACGCACGGGTTTTGTAGTTCTTATAAAACTTGTTCCCTCAATTTGCACACCTCGCGTTGTCAACCCCACATTCTCAAATCTTTCATAGCCATCAAGTACTTTTCTAGACTCAACTCTCCTCACATTCTCAACTAATTCGAGGTCTTTCTTTTCATCTCATTTTTCTCTTTTCATTTAGTTACACGACTCTAAATGCTCATCAATTCCCGCAAACGCTCGTGTAACAAGTTCTCAGTCAGTGACTCCCGGTCCAGACGGACCAAGGCACTAGGTGATAAAGCACCCCTCGGACGAGAACTCGAGCCGCAAGGAAGACTAACAATATCGATTTTGTTCTTTCTCTCTTTTACTTTTTACTCTTTTCAAGCTTGAATAGTGGTGCTCAGAGCCTTGGCAACCGTTTTCTTTTCTTGCTCTTTTTCTTTTTTTTCTCTTTCACATTCTAACCTGAATTTCGTCTCCAAAAGATGATTCGAGTACCTATACTTTTCCTTAATGACTATGCTTTTAAAGAAACTGTAGAGCTGACGCTGCTTAGTTTGCTTCCTATCAGGAACAACACAGATTAATCTTTCCAAGAAATTAGGCATGCTTACTAGAACTAATTCCTCCTCTGCCTTACATGTGCGACCCTAAATCATCCTCCTAGAGTCCGACTCTTCTAATTCGAAATCCTAAGGTTTAACTGAGGGGCATCGACTCAAAGAAAACAAAAAAAATATGAAAGATAGACTCATAAGCGTGATAAAGCTGACAGAAATAACAAGCAAAAACAATCACATCATAAAGGATAACGTCACCCCCAACCCTAAATCCTGACACGGCCTCGTGGCAGGCTGTATCTCCAACAGTGCATGAGATAGATGAAAGTAAAGCTAAGAGAGATACAACCTGGCACAAGTCCGGTTGAACTTAGGATCTTCTCCCGGATGGTAGGCTAATCGGACTCCGAGTCGGAGTCAACATCCTCATCATCTGCCGGGCTGGTTTCTACATCGTCCATAGCAGCATCACTCCATCCCATGGGTCGATCCCATCCCGGTGGGTGGTAGACTGGTTGATACAGCGCGTTGAAGTCTATTCCAGAGGATGGCGCGGCCTGACGGTTGTATTCCATCTGATGTCGGATGAAGTCCATGGTGTATTGCTGGAAGGCTCGACTTTGCTGCTGAGCTTCCCTGGTTTGCTGCATGAACTCCTGCATCTAGGCCCACCGTTCTTGCTCGGAGGGCATGACACTCGCAGCGGCTGAACGAGGGCGAGAGACGCCTCCCTGCCTTGTGCCAATCTTGTCCAGCGATTGATGGTCTAGAGGCTCGTGCGTCGTCCAAACAGCGGTGGATCATCCAATTCAGCAGCCTGCCCACATCAATAGGCATCTCCTCCATGATACAGAAGATGAGTGCCTCTCGATCCCTGGTGATCTCACTCGTGTTCTTGCTGGGGATGAGCCGGGCGGCTACAAATAAGGCCCACATGCGTGCTTCGGTGGTCAAATCACTGCCGTGGAGTCTGAGGGGGTCCCGGCTCCTTGTCAATGTCCACTGGGATCCTGGCTTAGCAATTCGCTCAATAACTGCGTTACTATCAAAACGGTTATTAAGATAATCGAAATATGCCTCAGTGTTGTAAACAGGGAGGTCATAAAATGTGGAAATCACTGATGCACCAAACTTAACCTCCCTGTCCCGAACTCGAATACTCTGCCTATCCTTGTCCAGGGTATGCACGTTTGCATAAAACTCCCTGACCAACGGGACGACGGCCCGCTTTGTCGTTGTACTAAAACGAAGCCACCCCAGACGTTCTAAACGCGCCCGGTATTCAACCAAATCGGGATGCGTGGTATCGAATACCCGCACAGCGATCAGCGGTCGTTTCATGAACCGTTGGTATGCCGCCGACGATTCATTCACAACGGCCTTATCCTTACCTGTCTTTTCCTTCCCTTTCCTTTTCCTAGAACTAGAGGCACCGGTCGTAGTGCGTTGCTTGGGCGCCATCGCTAACTACGGTATTCTAAGAACTAAGGCAACTATTGAATCACCGGGTGAACAACGATGTGGCCGCACGCAAATCACCGATAGGACTAAGGGATGAGGAACTTTCCTGATTGTCGCAGCTGCGGGAGAGTGTGGCACCGGAGAGCGGATCTGCAGCGGATGGATGCACAGAATAGGAAGGCGTCGGAGGTTGACGCGTGAGTAGCTGGCGAGTGGAGAGGAGTAGCCGCCGCAGCTGCGTCCTGAGAAAGTGGGGGAAATGAATTAGAGTTTAAGTTCGCCCCCTTTTAATTTGTCTGAAATTTCGTCCTCACGCAGCTCCGAGAATTCCCTTTGCAGCTGCGAGACTCTCTGATGGTCACAGGTTACATGTCTCTCGCAGCTGCGATAATTCCCTCCGCAGCTGCGAGACTCTCTGAGGGTCGCAGGTGTATGCGCCTTCCGCAGCTGCGAGAGATGTCCTCGCAGCTGCGAAACTTACTGCCTTCCGTTCCTCCGCAGCTGCGATCTACTTCTCCGCAGCTGCGGACCTTACTGTGGATGCTACCTCATTTTCTTTTTCCGTCTTTTTCATGGACATGCTTCTTGATCTACTAACAAAAACAAATAAAAGATTAAAAATAACTAAATATCGGGAATAAAATGAAAAGACTTGGGTTGCCTCCCAAGAAGCGCCTTAGTTTAGAGTCGATGGCTCGACTTTCGCACGATTTTACGCGTCTTGGAGTCGCGTGGAAGTAGTTCCTCGCTCAAGTGGCTCTCCATGATAGTGCTTGAGGCGTTGGCCGTTGACCTTGAACGTGGTCTCTGAATCATTCGACTGCAACTATACATTGCCATGAGGAAACGTTCTGACCACTTTAAAAGGTCCGGACCATCGCGACTTCAACTTGCCTGGAAATAACCGCAAACGTGAGTTAAAAAGTAATACATACTCACCTGGCACAAATGACCTGTTGAGGATGCGGCTATCATGCCATTTTTTTGTCTTCTCTTTGTAGATCGTTGCATTCTCGTATGCCCGATGACGAAGCTCCTCCAACTCGTTCATCTGCAAAAGGCGAGCCTCACCTGATCGGGTTGCGTCGAAATTTAACGACCAATCCTTGTGCCCAGAGAATCAAGGGCAAGCAAGGGTCGATCCCACAGAGAATCAGTATCAATTAAGTCTTGTAACGTCAAATTCGATAACCAAATTCAAGGTCAAGTGAACAAATTAAGTGATGAGAAGTTAAACTAACAGCAAAGTGAATCGAATTACCAATAAGAATGAAAGATCTAGGACTACCGATTTCCCCTCATGACTTATGCTCTCATATCCCCTCTTCTTATTACTATTGAATTTCATCGGTTGTTAACTGTAGGCCGCTAATCTCTCCCCATAACCCTCTCGGATATCCGGGAACGTACCCCCATGTATCAAATTCTCTACTCTATGTCTAGGCAAAGAACTAGTGGAGGCCCTTTACGATTTAACCCTACTTTGATTACCCAAGGTGCACGGTATTTCTACTCTCACACTAAAACCCGGTCTCTCGACTCGAAGGTTCCTTAGGTTATCCTAATCCCGATCTGACCTAGGCTACCCTCTCGAGTCTCCCTAGGTGATCAAATCAATATCAACAGTTGATCAGGCTGCTAATATGCATTAAACACGGAATTGGATAAACAACCGATGGAAATTCAAATCATAATAAAGAAAGGTTCAACAATTACAAAAGAACACGAGGTTCCATCGTCGTCCTAGAACAAAGAAATTAGTTCATAGCGATGCAACACGAAAGCCAGATCAAAGATGAAAGCATAATTGAAATCTAAAAGCAAAAGGGAAAAGAATTTGCAATTCTCCGCCGGCACCAATCTCCTGTCACGAGCTTTTTGCCGTCAAAGAAAAACCAATTCCCATCACACCAACCCTAGTACGCCTTAAGTTTGAGTATTTATACTAGGGAATAACTAAAGGACCTAAATAGAAATAAAGAAAGAATCTAAGAATTCGGAGGGGAGGAGATTTTCTGGTTCTGCCGCAGCTGCGAGGAAATCTTCCGCAGCTGCGGAAGTCTCTGGGGTTGCGAACTTCCTCTTGCCCGCAGCTGCGGAGGTCTCTGTGGTCGCACTCCTCGCTTCCTTCTCACAACTCTTCCTTCATCTCTTCGTTGTTCCTCATTTCATCTTCAGTTCCCTACACGAACAATAACGAACGTGAGGTAATACAATTCAGTTTGAAACATCCGATCTAAACACCTAGAACGACGGAACTAACTCAAATCAAGGCACAAATGTGATCATTTAACTCTACTTTCGTAGAGTTATAAAAAACATTATCAGTTTGCCATTTTACTTTCAGAAACGTCATTTTAACATAAAGGAAAAATGGTAATTTAAAACATCTAACTCTCCCCTCGAATCTCACGTTCCCAAAACGCAACGAGGACATGCTATTTGATTCCTTCTTTTAGGCGAAACTAACAATAGGAGGAGACATTGCTCCTGTCTACGGTGGAGGGCTTAATGACAAGTAATTAAGGCACATCTACCCCCCTACTACACGTCCTACCTTACCATTTACGCCACTCTTCTTGACGAGAGAGGGAGGCAGATGCTGACTTTTCTTTTATTTCAATAGTTCTTCCATTTTTCATTCGTCAACTTTCATGCGTATAAAATATGAGTTAAGCAACTGGTCAAATATTTCGATCCATGAATATTTTCAAGGAAGGGGTTATTTTCTCATCCCTTCCTTGTATTTTATATATATTTCTTAATAAAGATAAAAAAACAAAAATTCTTTCTTTTTTATGTGAACTTGAAAAGAAAAGCGTAGGGTGGGGGAATCAATCTCCCTCGGTTATGTGATTGTGATTACATGCCTTTTTCTAGGAATGAAGTGTCATTTATAGCCGTCCTAGGACTCTTACCTCCCTACTAAAATAGTCATGGAGGGTTCCATCATCTTCAACTGCTCCAAACCGTGACCTTTCTCTATCTACATAATATGGCTCTTATCTCCCTACTAAAATAGTCATGGAGGGTTCCATCATCTTCAACTGCTCCAAACCGTGTCCTTTCTCTATCTACATAATATGGCTTCGATGATAAGGTCGTTTTGCTTGGCGGGTCTTGGCGTTTCGCTCACCTTAAGACTGAAGTCTAGAGGCTTAAGCCCCTAGGGCTGAAGTTGAGCTTAAACCCAAATACCATGGCTCCCCAATCTCATGAGCCCCAAAATTATGTTGGAACAGATGGCCAGCCCCTTCCCTTGTATTGGCGGGGGGGTCCTTCCATTCCTCTCATTGGACTGTTGAATATTTAATCAGAAAAACGATTTTCAGAGACACAAAGTTTTACATTAATTTATTTTTTAGCCAATGCCTCCTTTTCATCCACCTATTATTAGATTAACGATCACACAAATAACGATTACGAAAAGCAAAAAAATTAACCTAACAGAGTAATAATTGCACAATAAACTATGGCTATCCCTTGAAGTCATCTAGTTGCGTCTGCAACTTCTTCCCCTCCATTGGCATCCTCATCGAGACTTTCGCTCATTACCAACAGATTAGATCAGATCAGCTCTTCATTAACGCTTACAACATTCTTGTCGCCTACCCTTCAGTCCATCACAGACTAATACTCGGCTTCAATAACCAAAGTCCTCCTAAATAAACCAGTACATAAGGTTATGTAAGTACAATGACTTCTTTGACCCTAGACGCGGTCTCCTGCGCATTGCAAGACCTGTTTACAGTTGTTGCCAATGTTCTCGATAATAATGACTAAGTCCTTCAAGCCTTTTAATGCTCGACATAGCCTTCCCATTTGTCTCTCACCCTCTCGAAAAACAACTCTTACATCTAACTAACAAAGTGTCAAAAGAACTTGATTAGTTGCACATTTTTTGTGAACAAAACCACTCAAAATTAGTTCCATAGTCAATTAGCTCGTACTTAATTAGTTGCACACTTTTTATATATATAAAGCCACTCAAAATCATGGAAAAGAGCATCGGATGCCAGTTAAGTGAATTATGTGGTACCTAAAAGGCACTTCTCGATTTTGCTTATGTTTTAGCATTGCTGATCTAGTCTTAGTTGGTTATGCAGACGCAGACATGACTGGTGATGTTTGATACGAGAAAATCTACATCGGCCTTCGGGAGGAGAAGTGTCATTGTAGTCCAAATTGTAGAAATGCGTAGCTTTATCTTTCACAGAGGCACAGAGTACATCGCTATTACCAAACAAGTAAAGAATTAATATGACTGAAGAGGTTTTTACTTGAGTTAGGTATTGAGCAGTAGAGTTATATTCTTCACGGTAACAGTCAAAGTGGTATTCGTCTCGAAAGAACTCGACCTTTCACTCGCGGTGTGGAAAGTTGAGAGTTGAAGCTAGTCAAAGAAAGGAAAATGCAGAAGAAGAAAGAGGTGCGCAGAGTGAAGGAAGAGGAGAAAGTGGGGCTAGGCCTGATAAAGGAAGAAGAGGAAGCGAGGCCAGGCTTTAGAGGGCTTTAAGCATTATTTAGCCCATTAGATAGAAGGGCAAATATGTAATTTTACTTGTCTAACAAACATGTGCAGAGACAAGTAGCGAGGGGGAGTACGTTGGTGGTTGGGGTTTTTTCCTTCTAACAAATTCCTGGAAAAATGGTGGATGAGGATGAATGAGATGGAGGTTTGCTGGGTTTGTGTTCGTTGTTTATGGTGAATTTCATCATACGGTCAAAGCATATTAACGTCATTGAATTCGGAATGAGCTAAAAATGAGGACATTGAAAAATGACAATAAAGACCTTATCTTTAATTTTTAATAAGTTCATATTTTATCGAGGCAAAACAAATATGGTCGAGTCTCCCAGGATAACCTAAGGGGGAGATTTATTGGACATCAATCCATGTGAGTCAGGCCTATGAAATAATAATAAAAAGGGGGAGAGATTATAATCCCCTCGTGCTTGCTATGTAAGTCAAAACAAAAGAAGGGAAAATTGGGAGCAGCAATCCCACCGTAAAAACAAGAAAGGAGACCAAGAGAGCGAAGAAGAAAAAGAAAAGGAGAAAGAGGGGTCCGTTTGAAGTTCGATTCCTCGTCTGTTCTGACGAAACTTCATAGTATTAAATTCTCATAAAGAGCTTTTCGGGTTAAATTATCAAGATATCATCGTTTCCTTCATCGGCCTTGTGGTGTTCTTGAAGAAGAAGTTTCCTTTTTCTTGGTGATTTGGATGTAATTTATCCTTGTGTGTGATAATTAACGTTGGAATGAGTCGAGATTAAGTTTCTCGATGGTGATACTCTAGTTTAGCTAGAGAAGAAAGACTTATCTTGTAACCCATTATTGTTATTAGTGGAGATTTAGATAAACTTCGGTCCCGTTGTTTTTCCTTTCATATTTAGAGGTTTTTCACGTAAAAATTGTGGTGTCTTTTTCATCTTTCATCATTGGCATTATTGGGTTTGATTGTTATTCGGAGAACGTCGGTATATATTACTCTATGAAGTTAGAGTCGTGGTGCTAGTTGTTGTGGAATAATCGAAGCATTTGTTTGTTTTTGTTTGATTGGTATATGTATGAGATAGATTCTAGTTCGCACCAACATGAATCTAGACTCGATGTAAGTGAAACCATAGAAATGGATTTGATGTGCTTGAGTTCATTATTGGAGAAGCTCGCTTAAACTTTTGATCATGTAATTCAGAAAAAAGTCATTGTACATGTCATTTGATTTAAGGAATAGAGATGGACTTATTTTTCAATAAACTATTTTTAGAATCATTTCCCCTAAATTAGTCGGAGAAAGTAGCGTTTCCTTATAGGTGGGGAAAGTACCTTTGATTTTTCAGGAATACTTATTTTTTTTCGAGAATCTTATAGCTTCGTTGACATGGCAGAAATCTCGGGCCTAATTATGAGGAGCCCATAAATTTAGGTCATTTTATGAGAAACCCACAAACCCATTTTGTGACCTATATTAAGTCTACCAAGACCATGACAGAAATTTTAGGCCCATTTTACGAAGCCCATAAGTCCATGGGTCATTAAGAGTGTTTATAAGCCCACCGTTATGTGAGCCTGTCGGGGAGGTACTAAGTCTACGAAAGACCGTCAGGTTCAGATTCCACGAAGACTAGAAAAGATCTTGACTCCGAGATTTTTGAAAAAGCAGTTATGGGGCCACGTTCCCCTGTTTGAAACGATCTTCAGGTGGAGAAAATATGGGGACCCGTCTCTAGTTATCTGATTTGATATAAAAAGGAAAAGCTGTTAAGTCTACGTGAGTCCAAAATGATAGGCGATGTGGGTGAGAGCAATGTCTACTAGGATCAAGTTGTTACCGAGATTCAGGGGAGTTAGTTAAAAGGGCCGCAACCTGAGAAGATATTCTAAGAACGTGGCGTACATCCTAAGCATGTCAAGATTCAGTAAAAGGGAGAAGATCTTTTTTGAAACACATGACAATTATCTAAGGCCAATCAGTGCATTGATCATTAACTTTTTTTAGTTTTTAGTCTTCAGGCGTCTAGACCAGGGTGAGCTCGTAGGGCACTTAGTATCATTTCCATCGTCAGAGTGAGCAACTGTAGCTTTGACGCCAAAACCCCGCCTTCACTTCAACGTCAGAGTGAACAACCGTAGCCCTGACAATAAAATTTCGTCATCACTCCGTCACTAAGATTCCAGCGCACCAGTCTGCAAGCACAAGGCTTCAGCAGCAAGTCTACGGCGTCACCACCATCTGCATCATCAACTTTTTTTAAATTTTTATGACTGTAAGATTTTCGATTTGATTGTAAGACATCGCTTGACATTGTTCATTAATACAATTCATCTTTTCATTACTGGCGACCACATCTGAACCACTGTGAGTGTTCGTGCCAAATATTTCCGACATGATTCGTTTCCGACGCGAACACGTTTTTGGCGACCTCAGTGGGAGTCGAAAGAATTGACCATTTAAAATGGCAAGAAATAGTGGAAATTACAAATGGGAAAACACCAATCAAGGTGATATGGATATGTACGAACTCCCCGGAGAGAAAGTGTCTCCCATTAGACCTTTTTCCTCTCGGCCGCCTCATCCCAATAGACTGGAACAGCCCCGTAGATAAAGTTTCTACGCGAAACCCCTTGTAGACGACTCAGTCTATAGAGTGAACTCATTGGGGGAACAAATTGTACCAGCTTGTGCTTGTCAAAAAGACATGTATCTCTACGAAAGTTCATACCCTGAATACATAAACAGGGAATGGACTTGCGACTAGTCTACGAGGATGATCGGTTCATATCAAGTCTACGAAGATGACGAAGTAGACTGGGATGCAGATCCATACTCAAATCATGCTTCCCATCATCGGCGTAGAGAGAACTTTTTTGTCGAAGAATATGCTCCTAAAGCCAATAAAGTCAGGCAGCTTGGCTCTTTTATCCCACAAAATGTTTCGATACAAGTAGAGAACTTCATAGATGAGGACTACAGGGTAAATGAGTATGCGAATCATTACTATAATAATGTGCATTCATATCGACACGGAGAGAGTTTCTATGCGAAACCTTTCATCGATGAGTCCGATCAATATCGGCGCGGAGAGAGTTTCTAAACGAAACCTTCCATCGATGAGTATGATAATGCTCATTCATATCGGTGCGGAGAGAGTTTCTATACGAAATCTTCCGTCGATGAGTATGATAATGCTCATTTATATCGGCGGGGAGAGAGTTTCTATACGAAACCTTCCGTCGATGAGTATGATAATGCTCATTCATATCAACGCAGAGAGAGTTTCTATACGAAACCTTCCGTCGATAAGTATGTCCCCACTCCCGTAAATGAGTATGTTTTCGGGACAAATACTCTCGTAGAAGAGTATGTCAACAGAACAAAACCTCCCGAAGAGGAGTATATCTCCAGAACAAGACTCCCCGTAGAGGAGTATGCCAACAGAACGGAACCTCCCGCAACGGAGTATTTGTTCGTACCAAAAAACCCCGTCGAGGAGTACGTGCCCACAACAAAATATCCTATTGAGGTAGATGTCCCTATAGTAAAATCTTTTGTCGACAATTGTGCCCGTCAAGAAAAAACTCTTGTTAAGGGTGGTGTTTTCAAAGCAGAACCTCTTGTACAGAAATATGCTCTCGAAGTAAAACCTCTAATCGAGAATATGTTCCCATAGCAAACCCGTCGCCAGAGATTGATAGCGTTAAGCAGTTTTGTCCGCCAACCCTCAAAGATGTTTGGGTGCAAGTGGTAGAACAAATTATGCCAAATTTTGTGCCCATAATCGACTTCCAACCATTAAAGGATGGAATTACAATTCATATTTTTCATACTTTCCAAACAGATGTTACATCGTAGAGAATGAACTTGAACTTCCGGAGCATGAATCATGGGCGCCTGGAGAAACAATAGTGGCCAACCCGTTATTATGGTGCCACTTGCCCTTTGATCTGGGCGGTTTGCAGGGTGACACTCGTTTAAATCGACAGCGTTTCGCCCAACTAGATAAGGATTTTCAATTCCCGCAACATTGGCGAATACCATGGGCTCACAGTCTCAACAATATCGCCTACCTTGACATGAAATTCAAACCCACATGAGGATATAGAGTTTGGCACATACCATGGGATCACGTCATTTGGTGTTAAGTCTCGAATCCCCAATGTCTTCCAGTCTTTTTAAGTTTCCTTATCTGTAATCCAAACCACTTCACAATGATGGGTAAGACTCTCAACTAAGATGGTCTCACCTTAAGAGGGGGGCTTATATTGACATGAACAAAATCTCGGGCCTAATTATGAGGAACTCATAAATTCAGGTCATTCTATGAGAAACCCACAAACTCATTTCGTTGACCCATTTTACGAAGCCCATATGCCTAGGGGTCATTAAGAGTGTTTACAAGCCCACCGTTATAGGAGCCTGCCAGGGAAGTACTAAGTCTACGAAGGACCGTTGGGGTTAGAGTCTACAAAGCCAGAAAAGATCTTGACTACGAGAATTTTGGAAAGCAGTTATGGGGCCACGTTCCCATGATTTGAAACGATTTTTAGGTGGAGAAAATCTGGGGTCACGTCTCTATTTATCTGATTTGATATAAAAAGGAAAAGCTGTTAAGTCTACGCGAGTCCAAAATGATAGGCGATGTGAGTAAGAGCAATGTCTACCAGGATCAAGTTGTTACCGAGATTCTAGGGAGTTAGTTAAAAGGGTCACGACCTGATAATATATTCTAAGAACGTGGCGTTCATCTTAAGCATGTCAAGATTCAGTATAAAAGGGATAAGATCTTTCTTAATCACACATGACAATCATCTAAGGCCAAGGCCAATGCATTGATCGTCAACTCTTTTTAGTTTTTAGTCTTCAGGCATCCAGACCAGGGTAAGCTTGTAGGGCCCTTAGTATCCTTTCCATCGTCAGAGTGAGCAACTGTAGCTTTGACACCAAAACTCCGCCTTCACTTCATCGTCAGAGTGAGCAACCATAGCACTGACAACAAAATTTCGTCATCACTCCGTCACTAAGATTCCATCGCACCAGTCTGCAAGCACAAGGCTTCAACAGCAATTCTACGGCGTCACTACCATCTGCATCATCAACCTTTTTTAAATTTTTATGGCTGTAAGATTTTCGATTTGATTGTAAGACATCGCTTGACATTGTTCGTTAATACAATTCATCTTTTCATTACCGGCGTCCATATCCGAACCACTGTGAGTGTTCGTGCCAAATATTTCTGACGTGGTTCGTTTCCAACGCGAACAACCTCATTCAATCCTCTTACTGAAATTTTATTTATTAAGTGAACCAATACTTCCGGACATAATCTGCCGTATGAAAGCCACAGAAGGCCTAACAACAGCGGAGTCTTGGAGGCACTGCCTCGCAACCTTGACTAGACACTTCGCCTCCTCGATATCGAACGCTCCTCTTAACCTCGGATCAACAATGTCAATATCTTCACTTCTTCTCGAGTCCAAAACATTCCTATTGATGCTGAAGGGCTCCAAACCAGTCACAAGCTCGAGCAACACCATGCCGAATCCATAAACATCGTTCTTCTCAGAAGCCATCCCTGTCCTTACGTAGTCGGGATCGGCGTATCCAGGAGAGCCCATGATTCTGTTGTTCCTATTTTTACAATTTGACATGGAGGAACGATTGGTCATTCCCATCTTCTTGGCGGAGCCGAAGTCGCATAGCTTGCAATTCAAGTCTGCGTCTAGCAAGACATTGGATGGCTTAATATCTCCATGAACTATGGAGTTTCTATGCAGATATTCAATGGCTTGAGCGAGCTGGAAGGCGATCTTTACACGATTCTTCCATGATAGAATTTTCGAGGAGCAATGAAGGCGTCTGTTCTCGCATGAGCTCCTCTCAGGGTGGAGCTTGTCTTCGATCGTTCCATTGGAGACATACTCAAAAATAAGTGCACCCTCTTCCTCTGTATACAATAAAACTTCCATCAGTAAATCAGCATGGATTAATCCTAATTGAATTCTCCCAAAACTAAATTTTTCCGCATAAAAACTAGAAGTTCTTTCTTACCTCTGTCAATGCAATAACCAAGAATCTTGACAACATTCTCGTGGCGGAGCTGAAGCAAGACCTCAAGCTCCTGCATGAGAGCTAATCTTTGCCTCCCGGTGCTACAATCCACAACCTTCACAGCTACTTTCTGCGACGACCTGCCCCACTTCAACCTACCCTTGTAAACATTACCGAACCCGCCCAACCCAATAAGTACCGAAAAGTTCCCCGTCGCTTTGACAATCTCCTCCCACTTCCTGACATAGCACTTCGACGGCCCCTCGTCGCCCCTCTTTCCGTTCTCGGAACCAAACCTCTCCTCCCCTTCCTGATCTTCGAAGCCGATACCAACGCTGCTGATCCTATTAGAATGGCACCTCCTCGAGAAAAGCTTGATGAATAGTAAGTTTAGGACACCCATGATACGTATGTTGCGGACTCTTAAAGACAAACAGAAATGACAGAAGACGTGGTTTTTATACCAGATTTGCTGTTTCCTTTCGAGTTTAATGTTGAAGGGGGGAAGGAGACAAGGAGTCGGTGGATTTGTTAAATAAATACAAAGATACGTTGGTGGGGAATGGCGGGGTGGGTTTGTACGTACTGCTTATTCACATGGTTTTAGGAAGCTGCCGAGAAAGCCGAGGGGGCATTCATATTTATATATGTTATTGACGCGTGCCCATAGCGGGTGTGATCCTGCGACTAACTTGTCTGTATTATGTCATAAATGATTTTGACCAAATTAAACCAGAGGAGAGATTCTCGACCACATCTGTCGGAGAAGTACCAGGGCCTATTTATTAGGTGGGGCGTCGGATTATATGAAAGGTCATCACTTCATTATAGAGCCTATATATTATGACTAGTAACATCTGTATCCGGAAGAACACGATGAAGGAACCAACTCTTGACAGCGAAGAACACCACACGAGCGGCTTGTCAGTGAGTAGTAGATATTTGACCAGACAGATCGTCGCCATTCAAATTAGGTGGTCAGGAATTACAAATCCATTCGGTAGGGAGATCAAAAGGGAGAATAATAATATAAGGTAGAGGGTTTGGTAGACAATAAGCCTCATCCGATGCAGTCACAATGATTAGTCGGCGTGTCACGTACCATGTGGCTGTGTTGGCATACGAAAGAAGATGTACGCGATTACCGTCCCACGAGTCTATCCGTGAACGAAGAATTGTTTTGGTTTAGCATTTTGGCTTCTTACTAAGAAATATAATAACATCACCACCTGCGAAGATTTTCAGGAATTTTGTTTCCTGTCCCGATTTTAGTTACCAAATATTTAAGCGGATGTTTAGTGTTTTTTCTCCTTTGTCAAATAAACAAATATATTCATTACATTCGATTTCATTCTACGTACAGTTACTTTTCACTCCAAACATTTTAGTTTCTGTATCAAACACAACATTAACGTTGTCTGCCTTCTATGAAGTTTAGGTAACTGATTCCGGATGATTTTGTGGCACAATCCACATAATTTAGTTGCAGAAGAATCAATCGCATCAGGCGAAAACAGTAGGCACACGTGTAATAAATATTAATAGATTTTGATCCCCCAACTTTCGCAGCAACTTCCTAAAACCACACTCGCCCGCTTGTCTTTGTTTTTTTAACAATCCACCGACTCTGTCTCCTTCCTAATTTTCAAATCTAGGCAGTGTGTTTTCAACATATAATACGATAACCATATGGTTGGAATTTAGATTAATGGGTACTGTTGGTATGTTAGACACGCCTAAAAGAGGATGAATCAGTATTTCACTTTTCCACCCCCTTTACTTGAGTTCTCTGTTGGATTTTCCAGCCCATATGGGCTCAATTCATGAAACTTAAAAAACTTGTCCCACAAGTCGGAAAAATTAAAAGAAGGCTCGTGGAGAAAGTCTCGGACAACAAGAATAAATAGAGAAGAGGCAAACGAAAGAAGAGAAAGAAGAAGACGGGGCTGATCAAGCTTGATTTGTTGTCCGTTTTCGACGAAACTTCATGGTATTGATCCTCACAACGAGCTCTTCGTATTGATGGTTGAGTCGTCGTGAGATGTCGTCATTTCTTTCTTTGGGTTTAGTTGTGCTCTCGGGGAATGACTTCTTTTTCTTGGTGTCTTTGGTTGTAATCCGCCCTTGCGTGGTGATGGTTAACATTGGAGTGAGCCGAGATCAAGTTTCTCGATGGTGATACTCTAGTTTAGCTAGAGAAGAAAGACTTGTTGTGTAACCCATTATTATTGATAGTGGAGAGAAGGGTGGAGTTCGGTACCGTGGTTTTTCCTCTCACATCGAGAAGTTTTCTATGTAAAAATTACGGTGTCACTTTTATCCTTTTTCGCAGCTGATATTACTTGCGTTTGGCTAGCATTCCGAGGACGTCAGGATATATATCTCTATTGGAGTTGGTGTTGCGCCGCTAGTTGTTGTGGTATAGTCGAAGTGTCGTTTGTTTCTATTTGATCAGCACAGGTCTGAGATAGATTCTGGGTGACACGTCCCCAACAAACTGTTATCAGAGCTCAGTTGTCAGATTGACTAGTGTGCTGAGTGAATGGAGGATAGACGACCAGTAGTACCATGATAAAGCTCACGGCTTCGAACTGGAAGCCGCAAATGGAGGACATCTTATGTTGTAGAAATTTATATGTTCTTATTGAAGATTCCAAGCCTAGTACAATGTGTGATGAGGATTGCAAGAAGCTCCACAGAAAGACGGTCGGGTTTATTCGACAGTGGATTGATAATAGCATCTTCTACTATGTTTCAGAGGAGAAAAATGCACATGCTCTGTGGGAGAAGCTGAAGAATCTATATGAGAGGAAGACTCCTCAGAATAAGACTTCTCTGATCAATAGACTTGTTTATTTGAGATATAAGGATGGGTCGAGGGTCGAGCATATCGGAGCACATGAGCATGTTCAAGATATGTGAATCAAATGGCCAACCTCGAGATTCCAATCAGCGATGAATTGCAGGCATGTCTTTTGTTGAGTACATTACCGGAGAGTTGGGAGACCTTGGTTGTTGCTCTCAATAATTCACCTTCGAATGGGAAGTTGAATATGAAGCTAGTCACAAAAAGCTTGCTTAATGAAGAAATGTGAAGAGCTGAGCAAGGGTTTACTCCTCGATCCGAAGCACTTGTGATAGAAAGGCGAGGAAGGAATCGAAACAGAAGCTCTCCCTATCCTGAGAAGAAGGATGCCTTTAAGAGGAAGTCCAAGTCCAGAAAATAAATCAAATGCTATCCTTGTGGCAAGTTGGGAGAGAGTGCATAATACTCAAGAGGGAGAATTTCAAAGAGAAAAGTGGAGATAATACCTGTAATACCCCAAATTTTTCCACCTGATCAACATTTCCTCTAAAATTGCAGTCACACTTAAATCATTTAAGATTCCAGTAATTCATCATAAATCACCTTGATTGAGAAAAAATCTTCAATCTCCTCGATCACTCCAAAAAAAAATATCACATTCCCCATTAGAAAATATCTTACCTTCTTTGTCCCATCAGAGGATGAACCTAGACACAATCCCCTTCTCACAATCTTACAATCCTAAAAAGGAGGAAGGGGATCCATCGTTCCCGATCGACGATAGCCCCTTCCGACAATTCTCCCGCACATTCCACCTCCCCTTCTGAGGAATCAGAGACAAACTCCTCTACATACAACCAGAGGCCAACTCCTCTAGGTACACAAAATCGGAGCCAAGGACTCATCCCTTCCAGTGCTGACGAGCCAAGGCCTTCCAATGTCAAACTGTCTTATTCTTGCCAATACTCTCCTCTCCGAGCATGCTCCTGTCACAGCCATCATCCAAGTATGGACAAGAACCCGGCTCCAAGGTAGCCCCCTAACGGACTCCCCGACGTCTTTCTTCCTCCCCGGGCAATCTCGGGGCGAGGCAACCCCTCGGTGAGTTTTTAGTCTCACTCGTGCAACTCAATAAACGAATACCCATGACGTCCGTTACACTAACCGCATTCTGTCTACTCGTGTTTTGGAGTTAATTTTTAGAACAACAACACTACCATTTTCTTTACTGAAGGGAAATAGATAGACCAGACCAGCCATGGAGGCCACCGTCACGTGCTACTCACGCGGGGCTTTCCTCCCCACCAATGTCTCTTCCATGCACCTTCTGGAATCACTCCCATGTACAAAGGGGATTGCTCTTCCGCAATTTCTTGCTCCATGTTTGTGGTTGTCTCTTCATCACGATAACGCCGGGTCCCCGGAAGTAGATCAATCTCGAACTCTACATCACGCTCTGGAGGTAATCCGCATGAACACACCGTTAGTCGCGAGTTCGGGATGGTCAGAGGCTGAAAATCGCGAAGCATGATGTCGCAGTCCACTTCTGCAGGTGCTGCTCTTGCATCCATCAACGGAATCGAGCTTAATTAGGTCCATCCTCTTTCTCTCTCTCTCCTGGTTGTGTGGATAACTTATGCGTCTAAATCGAGCATGTGTAGCCTGAGTTATGGCCAATTCTTTAGATGGACGCATGCCGAAGTTTGCGAAGCCCGTCGTTGTTGTCATTGCTTCGTGTTTTTATGCATAACTCTTTGCTCAGTGCATGGAATGAGCTGATTTTAGACTCTTGGATTTATTTCTTAATGAGGAACAACTTTCATGTTGACCACTTTCCCAAACAAATATGTTTAACTGACATTTTTTATCCTTGAATGTCGACGAATAAAACTGACCTCTTTCGTGCATCCGCGAGGCAGCAGTCGCACTTCGTTGGACATAACTTCGTCTGTATAGCTTGGATTTGCCTAAAACTACTTAGTATCACTTTTCTTTTAAATTATCTAAAACTTTTATGTTTTGAACTTCTTCATTTGAGGTCTCTTTGGTTGAGTTTTGTCCATTGAAAATTGGGCTGTGAGTTAGCCTCGGTTTGTACACGAGCTGGAAGAATGATTCGGTTTTCTGGACACAACTTTAACACCAAGGCTCCATTTCACCTGAAATTTATTGCATCAGATACCTATTTAATTGGCTAAATCTTTCATGTTTTGAAAATTTTCATTCAAGCAACAAAATCTGGTCAAATCATTAGTGGGGTGCAGCGGACACAAAAACGCCATTGCACCCTACAGCAGACAAATACTGCTGTAAAAAAAATTATGTACTTTTCACACCACGTATTGTTTATGAAATTAGTGTCCCCAAAACCATATTTTAGTTTTCTACAACTTTACTCTTTTGATTTTTTACATTGGATTCCATCTGGTTGGTCTAACAATTCAGGGAATACAAGGCCCTCCCTTGCCTCTTGCCTTCTGGCGCCAGGATGAGTAGTTTGTGCACCAGAAGGCATAACTTGCTCATATAAACTCTGAATGGACTGAAATTAGAACCTAAAGTTATAACATTCAATCCTTTACAATTTTAATGTTTTACATTGCTAATTTTGAGCAACTTCAGCACACGGTCAACAGGGGTCAATCTCACCCCTGTAAGCTGTCCGACAGGAACATGTCTAGTTTGAGTAGCCCCATTCACCGCTTTACTGGCAGAAAACCACGTTATTTTTTCCTAAAATTTGACATGATGAAGTTTTCTAGCTTCTGGTAAAATTTCACAAAATTTGGAGAAGTTTACGGTAAGTTATGAATTTTTTAATCATCGTCCATTTGCCGCAATTCGAGTAAATGGTCGAAGATTAGCTAAACCTTTCTTTGCCTTTTGAAATAGAACCTCACCATTAGATTTTTGTCAAATTTGGCAAACATGCTTGTCATTAATCTTTTTACTTAATGAATGGTTAGATTCTTATCCTTTCGACGGCATAACTACTTATGTTTGTCTCTTTGGTCATATATTTCGAACATTCTATTTTCGATATTCCTTTACTCTTGTATGATTCATAACATGTATGGATCAACGGATCGGACATGGAACCTCTCTAGCCATTTATTTGGGATATTCTTGAAAGATCATAAGTCGACTCGATTCCCCACCCTCAAACGGAACGTTATCTTCCGACATCACGGAGGATCGACATCAACGGACCACACAACGCCCCGTTATCTTCCGATGTCACGGAGGATCGACATCAACGGGCCACACAACGCCTCGTTATCTTCCAACGTCATGGATGATCAACATCAAAGGGCCACACAACGCCCCGTGAGTATCATTCTCCCTCACCCTTTCAATTCTAATTATTTGTCATGTCTTAATTAGAATTCTCTGACCACCTTCTTGTTTGGTCTGCATGAACACCGATCGAGGGATGCGAGAATCCGACAAGACAGATGTCAAAGACTCCGAGTTTCGAAGATTACTCGAAGTTGCGTGTATCAAATCGCGTGTGTAAAAACCGTAATGTCAAGACGATAAAGCGGCCCCAACTTTCATCAATGGTACAAAGGGTAGGTACGGGCCACCCTGAAACTATTTTAAGTCCACCTGTAACGGGCTGCAGGCCCAAGTGCATAAGCCTGCAGTCATCGCCCTTCCCCGTCCCTTTTATCTAAATAATTGGATGTGGATGAGTGTATTATAGGCCCATTAGGATTGTTGTGGCATGTCTGATGGTTTTCCTAAACAATCAACTTGAGTTCGGGTCCAAAGCCCGAATCGGGTTCACCGCCCGTAAAACGTCAATACAAGTCCGACCCAACTCCCGGATCAGGTCTAACACCTGTTAAACAATAGTGAACCTTTTGGATCAATCGCCACCTCCTTTTCGCATGTTAGAATGTAATAGTTAGTAAATATGAATCCTCGAACTTACTCTAGTTTTTCCGACTTAAACCAGTTTTCAAACTTAAGTCAGTGGCAAGTCTGTATAGTTTACTTAGGTTAAACAACACCCTGCACCCGCGTGGCGGTTCGGACAACCCGAGGATCCAGGCCCGCTCCCCAAGGCCCAACCGGTCGACGTCACGACTCGAGCGTCGGACACTACGGAAGGGAATTGGGTGATCCCTCCCTGGGTTCCTAACTGGGCATGCTCGGGCCCTCGCCGACCGTCCCTGTTTTCCTAAGAGACGACAGGCGAAAGCCGGAGCATGATCCCAAGAAGGAACTATCGGGAGAAATTAGGAACGGCTCGTGTCGTCAGTTCCTCATCCAAAATGGCTCCGTAAAAAGGTTATTGTTGTTTAACCTAGGTAAACTAAACGGAGTCGCCACCGACTTTATTTATAAAAGCTGTTTAAGTCGGAAAAAACAGTTGGTTCGGGGATTACTAATTACTAACTCTTACATTCTAACACGCGAAAAAGAGAGGTGGCGTTTGTTTAACGGGCATTGGACCCGATCCGGGCATGACTCCGGACTCATGTCGATGTTTTACGGGCGTTGGACCCGATTTAGGCTTTAGACCCAAGCTCATATTTGTTGATAGCAAACAACATGCGACAATAAACCTATGAGCCTAAGGCATGCGGACAAGCACAAACAATTATTGAGATCAAAGGGGGCGGGGAAGGATGGTGATCGTGGGCCTATGCACCTGGGCCCACGACCCGTTACATGTGGAAATAAAAAAACGGGAGGCCCGCACCTCCCTCATGTACCTGAGGCCTGCCGGGATGGCATGTCATCGACTAAGCTCGTCAGTTGGGGCCGCTTTTGTGAAGCATCCACAACGGTCGAACTCCACGTGTCGTCATGCCTTGAGCATCGTCTACAGGGACTGCTTCTACGTGTGTTGAAGTTGACCAACGACGTTGATGCGTTTGAGTCTTTTGACCTCGAATACGTCCCGAACGTCACCCGGATTGATGGGTTTGTATTTTCACATGCGAAAACGTCGAGATAGAAAAATGGTTAGTAAACAGTGATGTATGCATGCTAGAAGCGGAGAGCACGGACTTAGACATATGTAAACAATGCGCAGAATGAACGATTCTCAACCACGGCAGTTTGGTCGCCTTTCAGAAAAACATGCATAACTTTCAGCTCTGTCCATTAAAACAAGCATATTTAGACTTGAAAGAAAGGTCTTCAAGCCAGGAAACCAATAGTATAAGTTTCATGTTGATACGAGGTTTGGAATGTAGGTTATTAATCAAAGAGTGAGGGACCAACATGCAGATCTGAACCTTGGACAGTTTTGATGTCTCTCAGAAAAACGTGTATAACTTTTGGTTCAGTTCATGAAAATGAGCCTACTTATACTCAAAACAAAGCTCTTTGAGTCAAATGGCACATGTTTTAGGGCAATACAAGACAGAAAGTTATGAATGAAAGACTGAGGGACCAACATGCATATCCGGACCTTCGACAGTTTTGCTGCCTCTTAGAAAAATGTATATAACTTTTAGTTCAGTCCATAAAAATGAACCTACTTATACTCAAAACAAAGCTCTTTATGTCAGGAATCTAATGGAATATGTTTTAGGTCAATAAGAGTTCCAGACAGAAAGTTATGAGTGAAAGAGTGAACTGTCGTCATGCACTCCATTCATGTGCAAATGCCTTGTAATTTTAAAACTACTAAAACTTTGTGCGTGAAACATCATATACAGCTAGTGTTACATGTCTAGAATATATTGGAAGTTCGACGTATGGCGAAAATGTAAATGAACATATTCAAAAGTACATGCATATCCGAGGTATGCTCGCACTTATCGGGCTATTTTGGCTAGATGGTGGGGCTGCGACATGTCCCAACATGCTAGGACTTATGAAGGGGAGGGGATGTGGGAGTCTTGGCCTATTTGGGCGACCATGGGATGTCTTCGGGAGTTGGTTGTCCGCTGTCCAACCCTTGCACCTACGCAAACAAGAAAACGTCAAAGGAAAAGGGAGCACTTCAACGGAGCTACGAGGCTACGGAAGGTGGTAGTTGAATCCCTTGCGTCTTTGGACGAGGGATGGCAGATCCTAGATGCCGGGGAGAGTTCTTCGAGCGGATTCATGGAGACGACGAGGGGACGCCGGGAGTCGTTCGGGGCAGCCATCATTTGTCCTTGCCGCGACCATCGATTTGTGAAGCTGCGTTGAGCTATTCATGGTCAGGTTGTTTGGGGGGTCTCCGTGGGTATGGCTAGACCTACCTTGGGGTCACTGGATGGAGAGGGCGGAACCAACGTCTGGAGGGAGTGCTGGAGAATCTCTGAGGGGTGGAGCGTATGAAAGTGGGAGTCTATGTCTGTCTATCCTTCATGTGTCAGATTCTTTTTTAACGCGTGTTTGCTCTTCCTCCTTTAAGAAAGAATTCCTTAGGGAAGGAAATCAAGATTAATTGGAGGATCAGATAAATCAAAGGGAAAAATTATCGATTGATTTTGTATCAGATAAATAAATATCTCATGAATTCGTTAATTGATTGGAGAATGATATGAGAAAATAAATCAGATAAAGAAATATTGCATGAAATCTTGAATTGATTGGGAAGATTATGGGAAATAAAAATTATTTGTTATCAAAAATAAAAAATGGGAGGAAATCTGAGATTGATTTGAGGTATTACAGTTTGCCCTTCCTTGGGAGGAAATCTGAAAAAAATTTCTCGCAAGGATAAATACCTCAAATTATGTTTTGGGGTCATCCTTGGCCAACATGTATTCTGAGAGTTCATCAAGAAGAGCATTAACAGTGACAAAGACTTCATAAAACCGAGATAATCAGGCGTGTATGATTATGATGCACATGCATGTTATACTTTATTTTGAAGAAATATGTTACAATTGCTTCTGAGTGAGATTGGAGAATAGCTTCCTAACTTCTCTCACGACTCATTTTTATTTTCTGAAATATATCTCGGTTAGACTTCAGAATTCCTTTGATTTGGATGCTCATGTACCAGTTGAAGGAATCTCTGTATGGTTGTAATGTAGGTTTGGCGTAAGGCCTTTTTAGGTAGAGGCTAAATTTATCATTTTGAAGGAATGAGTCTAAGGACCTCATCAGAAGCTATTGTACCATAGAAGTTCCACCGTCCAAACAAATTCTCCATCTACCTGACAGCAGGTTCGTTGAGATGCGCCGTTTGGGACATGATTGATATGTTTTGGGGATTGTCGTCTCCTCGGTTTGTCCAAGAGATAGCACCTTTGCTTTTGCAACCGCTCATGTCGGCCCTAATGCCTTAATTTGCTCTTTCGTTTGTTTTGCCTTTCTTTTGAAGAGTTTGATCACTGCGCTTTTTTTATGGGAACATTTCCCGGTCTTGCCCATTTTCTCTGTTGGGGATGTTTTGGGCTCTTTGGGGTTTTTCGTAGTGTCGATGAAGACGATTGTCTTTGGAAACGTCTCAACTTTGCATGTCTGTTGATGGTGCTTCTTCACTTGGACCTTTAGGAAGTGTCGCCTCTGTGGTCCATTGCTTCGGGTTTCTTACTACAGGATCTCCATTTGCCTCAATGTGAGGCGGTTCTTCGACTCGGAAGGCGTAGTGTATACAGAAAACTTCAAATTTGGCTCGAAAGGGGTTAGCAATGGTTAATTTTTGTGTTTGGGGTAGAGAAGAAATGTTCGATCTCATCCCGGTTTGAGCATCTTTTGTCAAAGGATTCGTTGTCCGCCCGGACGTTTACATGTGAACCCTCATAGTGTTTCCACTCATCACTCTGGGGTAGGTGTTTAGGAATGGGTTTGCCTTCTCTACTTCCACTCAGAAGCTATCTTATTATCAAAAATCTTTTCAAATTGTATGCAAATGGGCACACAAAAGCTGAAGGAATAAATAGGTTCAGATACGCAAACCTCTTTGGAGATATCATACTGAGGTGGTGCTCTTGTGCGAGCTTCGCAGGGAAAGTGTTTGCACTTTCATGCCCCAGTCATGGTCCTTGAGATTAGACTCGGAACGGCTTCCACCTGACCACCCACACCGTTGCCTAAGAGTTTGTACCGTACTGTGCGGAGTTCATGTGCCTCCACAGTTGACAACAAACAGATGTGAAGTTAGCTCATGTACTTCGACTCTCGCTTGGGGAGATTATAATAAAGTTGAGTATTCGCTGGATGAATATGCTTGTATATTCTACTCTTGTTGAGGAATGCGATGTTTGTAACCGACTCCAGCGGGGGATGGAGGTATGACTCCGTCTGGGGGGTGATAAGAAATTTATTAGAGAGTAGTGTAGATGATACTCCCTTTCGGTATGATCATCCTTGCTGACAACAAATGCAACTCCGAAACTTTGGTTCTAAATTTTCCACCGGACCGCCCGCGCCTTTGTCTGTAATGTAGGATGCTCATGTACCTACACAAGGCAAAGGATAGATAACAAGTAAGCTCATGTAACTTGTTTATCTTGAAGTTTGCTCATGTAACTCCGTTTATATGAAAGATGAAGTAGAGCTTTGATACTTCCCTTTTTTTTTGTTTCGTCATTGCATCTTCGTCCGATGGAATCGAAGGATTAACGAAGATTACTCATGTCCGATGTCTATTTTGTAAGGAAGCTCATGTATCTATCAAATAGATATCGAGAAACAAGTAAGTTCATGTGACTTGTTTCTATTAGAGTAAAAATGAAGTTTGTTCATGTAACTTCATTGACAAAAAGGGTGAGTAGAGTTTTGGTACTCCCCTTTTGTATGGTTTCGTCATCGCGTCTTCGTCCGAAGGAATCAAAGGATTGACGAAACTGCCACAAGCCTTTGGCTTGAAGCTTTGCCACCCTGCCACCCTCACCTTCGTCACAGGTTTTTTGTACCATTCGTGTGAAGAGCTCTTGTACCTGCCCACAAGACAAATGACGTAAACGAAATAAGCTCATGTAATCTCGTTTAATTTAATGAAGAGAGTAGCAATTGTAAGCTCCCTTTTTCATGTGTATTGTCAACGTTCTTGCCCCGGTTCCTTGGGGATGATAAGAAGTTTTCTAACAAAGGTTGTTTCGAAGCTCCGGTTTGAAATTTGTTGATTGTCTTGATTGTCTGTCTAGGACGCTTATGTACTCCCTGAGATAAGCATGGAAGGCACAACAAGTAAGCTCATGTAACTCGTTTTGCGAAGAAAGCATTAGTCAAGGAATGAATACTCCCTTTCATGTGATTCGTTGGTTTGTCAACGGAGAATTAACCAAGATTGCTCAGTCTTGTCCCAAGATACCTTGGAGATTTGCCCCAGGATCACTCGGAGATATGTCCATGATCACTCAGAGATTTGCCACAGGATTGGTCGGGGATTTGCCCTACGATCGCTCGGAGATTTGCCCCAGGATCGGTGGGGATTTGCCCCAGGATCGCTCGGAGATTTGCCCCGTATTGTTCTCGTGTTGTCATCGTTGTTTTGTCAACGAAGGCTGTTTCGAAACTTTGGCTCAAAACTTTTCCACCCTACCACCCTTGCCTTCGTCGTCTGCCTAGGATGTTCATGTACCTATGAGACAAGCCGAAGGGCAAAACAAGTAAGCTCATGTAACCTGTTTTGCATAGAAAGTATTAGTTAAGGAATGAATACTCCCTTTTATGTTATTCATTGTCTTGAAAACGAGAATTTCTTCAAGATTGCTTGATGTTTTGCTCCAATATTACTTGGAGATTTAGGGTGCTCCTGTACATATTATTCTATTGTTTTGTTGACAACGAAGGATATTTTGAAGCTTTGGCTCAAAACTGTTTCACGGCTTTGGCTCGAAACTTTACCACCCTGCCAGGGCCTTCGTCAACAGACGACAAGGGCTAAAATAAGTGAGCTCATGTAACTTATTTTTTGCAAGAAAGTATTGAACAAATACTCCATTTCATGTGTTGTAATGTCGAAGAGTATCTACGTTGAGTGTTTGTGGCAGTTATTCTCTGTTAAGGTGGTTGCTTTCTAGAAAGGGCGTGCTTGAGCGAACGTCTCCTTAGTAGTCTGAAGATGTCTTTTGAAATTGTTGATGTTTGACAAGATCCTTTTGAGAATATTGTCACCAAGTCAATTATCCTTGGAAGTGCATTATTGATTGCCTATTGAGGTGGGTCTGGGTGAGTAACTGGCCTCTCATGTGGTGGGCCTTCTCCTTTGGTACGAGCTCCAGAGAGTTCGTAATTGAATTTTTGCTAAATCGATCACTTAAGTACCGTGGATGAGCTTGATAGGAGTTGCCCCAGTCTGAGTACACGTCATCGCTAGGTAGATTGCATGTTCTTTGGTGTAGGGGGAAGCTGTTTTGCCCCGGACGATTCATCTTGTGTTTTGAGATAAATGGATGCCCCAGTGTTGGCGGTTTGAATGTCTGTGGCCCTGCCAGATATGTCTTGAGCTGTTGGAAGGTGGGTAACGCAAATGAGAGCTTTTGCTGCCCGTCAAGCTATATATTTGCCGTCTCTTGAAGAATCTGATCCATTTTCATGTTTTTGTCGTGGGGAAGCTTCAGGTCCAGTGTTCGTCGAGTTCTTGTTATCGAAGAAACAATGAGGTTGAATCTCCGTAGACGTCGAGTGATCGTATTTGAAGGTTGATTGTTTGCAGGTGTCCTGATATCGCAGGGTCGTTGGGAAGGCCGAGGTTTGCCCTTTGTGCTAGAATGTATTGTTGGCATGGTGAAGAAAGTCGACGAAGGGATGTAAGCTAGAAGATCTGTCTCTTGTGACTCTTCTCAAGATTGTCGATGTCGAGGGTGAGAGTTTGAGAATTAGATTGAAAGACTGCCCCATGTTGAGGATCAATGCTTGTGTTGTGTGCTGGAGAATCGTTTTTGTTTGGAATAGAAGTTTTCGTTGGTGCCGAAGTTGTGCCGACTAATGACGTAGTGGAATCGCTTCTATTTCCATGGAGTAGTTTTCGGATCTGTAGGGGCATAATGTTCCCCGTGTGTCTGATCATAGCATGTCCATTAACAGCATTATGGGCTCGTCATTAGCTCCGATGTTGACTGCGGTTGGCTGGTGAGATATAACCTCCTTGGGGTTTTCATGTTATTGTAGATTCGACTTTGAACTTTGGTAGCCGTTGGGTGATCTTTGGTGTTCGTGCTTGGCTTTGTACTTTGGTAGCCGTTGATGACTTTGGGCTCATGTCGTTTGACGCACGGCTTTGAACCTTGGTAGCTGTAATGGAAACTTTGGTCTTCATGTAGTTAGATGTTCGACTTTGGGCCTTGGTAGTCGTCGATAAATCATTGACATTCTTGTGCTTGTAGATTTGTAATGTCATGCTTTGTCCCTACTCCCATTTGATGAGCCATTTGGAAGGAAAATAGAGAGAATGTTTGGATTAGTATCATGCAATAATGTAATCGATGCATGATAAATTTCTGATGATACTTAATCGCACTCGTATATGCAGAAAAGTATGCATTATGTAACTGCAATTGTAAATGAGACGTAGTGATGCAATGGAGCGATTATTGTTAATGACATGATAATGTAACTACTGCAATCGAACATACACTCATGTGGTCATGCGAACACATGAATGCAGTAAGCAATAAATAGGTAGGGAGGGAGAAAAGAGGATTCTTGAAGTCCTCTATGATTAACCCAAACCGCTGCAAAACAAGTAGTGCTAGCTCTACAGTTTATCGCAGGCAAAGCGTACCTGAGCCTGTTCCTGCACAGGTAGTAGTCACTTAGTAACAAACAAATGCATATGCGGCGTCTGCTACCTGTAGTGGACAAACAATGCTAGACTCTCGGATGAAGGCTTCTAAACCTCCCTTGGACTCAGGGTGGCGGGGCCCCTGCCAAAAACCATTCCGCAAAGAGCAGCAGGCTGGGCCTCTCGAAGACCCCCTAAAAATCCTAACCCCGGGTTTGGGCACTCCTAGACATGCCTAGTAAGCAGTAAATAAACACAACCATTAGGGCAGACAAAGGGCACCGAGCCAAGCAATGACATGCACAAACAAGAACTCCTCTCCGCATGTAGATTATAAATGTAAGAGCGTTCGAAAGGAATCCACATGCAGAGTCCCTAGCGGAGTCGCCATCCGGGATGTACGCGCGCCTTTCGGCCTAGCACGCGCGTGGCGATTCGGACGACCCGAGTATCCAAGCTCGCTCCCCAAAGCCCAACCGGTCGACGTCACGACTCGAGCGTCGGACACTGCGGAAGAGAATTGGGTGATCCCTACTTGGGTTTCTAACTGGGCCTGCTCGAGCCCTCGCCGACGTCCCTGTTTTCTTAAGAGATGACGGGCGAAAGGCGGAGCATGATCCGAAGAATGAACTTTCGAGAGAAATCATGAGCGGCTCGTGTCGTCAGTTCCTCATCCAAAATGGCTCCGTAAAAAGGTTATTGTTGTTTAACCTAGGTAAACTAAATGGAGTCGCCACCAACTTTATTTATAAAAGCTGTTTAAGTCGGAAAAAACAGTTGGTTCGGGAATTACTAGTTACTAACTCTTACATTCTAACATGCGAAAAAGGGAGGTGGCGTTTACTCTAAAAGATTTGCTTTTGTTTAACGGGCATTGGACCCGATCCGGGCATGACACCGGACTCATGTCAATGTTTTTGGACCCGATTCAGGCTTTGGACCCGAACTCATGTTTGTTGATAGCAAACAACATGCGACAATAAACCTATGAGCCTAAGACATGCGGGCAAGCACAAACAATTATTGAGATCAAAGGGGGCAGGGAAGGATGGTGATCGTGGGCCTATGCACTTGGGCCCACGACCCGTTACATGTGGAAATAAAAAAAAACAGGAGGCCCGCACCTCCCTCATGTACCTGAGGCCTGCCGGGATGGCATGTCATCGACTAAGCCCGTCAGTTGGGGCCGCTTTTGTGAAGCATCCACCGCGGTCGAACTCCACGTGTCGTCATGTCTTGAGCACCGTCTACAGGGACTCCTTCTAGGTGTGTTGAAGTTGACCAACGACGTTGATGGTCCACGGGTACGTGAGGCGTTTGAGTCCGTTGACCTCGAATACGTCCCGAACGTCACCCGGATTGATGGGTTTGTATTTTCACATGCGAAAACGTCGAGATAGAAAAATGGTTAGTAAACAGTGATGTATGCATGCTAGAAGCGGAGATCACGGACCTAGAAATATGTAAACAATGCGCATAATCAACGATTCTCAACCACGGCAGTTTGGTCGCCTTTCAGAAAAACAAGCATAACTTTCAGCTCTGTCCATTAAAACGAGCCTATTTATACTTGAAAGAAAGCTCTTCAAGCCAGAAATGCAATAGGATAAGTTTCATATCGATACGAGGTTTGGAACGTATGTTATGAATGAAAGAGTGAGGGACCAACATGTAGATCTGAACCTTGGACAGTTTTGATGTCTCTCAAAAAAACGTGTATAACTTTTAGTTTAGTTCATGAAAATGAGGCTTCTTATACTCAAAACAAAGCTCTTTGAGTCAGGAATCTAGTGGCACACATTTTAGGTCAATACAAGTTCCAGACAGAAAGTTATGAATGAAAGAGTGAGTGACCAACATACAGATCCGAACCATCGACAGTTTTACTGCCTCTCAGAAAAACGTATATAACTTTTAGTTCAGTCCATGAAAATGAACATACTTATACTCAAAACAAAGCTCTTTAAGTCAGGAATCTAATGAAATATGTTTAGATCAATAAGAGTTCCAGACAGAAAGTTATGAGTGAAAGTGCGAACTGTCGTCATGCAGACCCGAACCTAGGGATGTTTAGGTTCCTCGAAAACACTCTATTCATGTGTAAATGCCATGTAATTTTAAAACTGCTAAAACTTTTGCGTGAAACATCATGTACAGCTCGTGTGACATGTCTAGAATATATTTGAAGTTAGACGTATGGCGAAAATGTAAACGAACATATCAAAAAGTGCGAAACTCGGTTGTTTGCAACCAGTATAATGTTTTCTTCGAAACTCCTAGGGTACAATCTCAAATTGAGATTGGTTGGTGTCCTTAGAACCATATTTAAGTTAGGAATCAAATGCAAGTGGTTTCACGCAATTCTGACAAGTATAGAGAAAGATATGCAGAAAAAAGCAAAGATTTTGGCATGCTCGCACTTACCGGGCTATTTTGGCTCGATGGAGGCTGCAACATGTCCCAACATGCCAGGACGTATGAAGGGGAGGGGATGTGGGAGTCTTGGCCTATTTGTGTGACCACGGGATGTCTCCGGGAGTTGGTTGTCCGCTGTCCAACCCTTGCACCTTCGCAAACAAGAAAACGTCAAAGCAAAAGGGAGCACTTCAACGGAGCTACGAGGCTACGGAAGGTGGTAGTTGAATCCTCCTCGTCTTTGGACGAGGGATGGCAGATCCTAGATGCTAGGGAGAGTTCCTCGAGCGGATTCATGGAGACGATGAGGGGTGGACACCGGGAGTCGTTCGGGGCAGCCATCATTTGTCCTTGCCGCGACCATCGATTTGTGAAGCTGCGTTGAGCTATTCATGGTCAGGTTGGTTGGGGGGTCTCTGTGGGCATGGCTAGACCTACCTTGGGGTCACTGGATGGAGAGGGCAGAACCAACGTCTGGAGGGAGTGTTGGAGAATCTCTGAGGGGTGGAGCGTATGAAAGTGGGAGTCTCTGTCTGTCTATCCCTCATGTGTCGGATTCTTTTTTAACGTGTGTTTGCTCTTCCTCCTTTAGGAAAGAATTCCTTAGGGAAGGAAATCAAGATTGATTGGAGGATCAGATAAATCAAAGGGAAAATTTATGGATTGATTTTGTCCCTCAGAATCAGATAAATAAATATCTCATGAATTTGTTAATTGATTGGAGAATGATATGAGAAAATAAATCAGGTAAAGAAATATTGAGTAAAATCTTGAATTGATTGGGAAGATTACGGGAAATTAAAATTATTTGTTAACAAAAATAAAAAATGGGAGGAAATCTGAGATTGATTTGAGGTATTACACCCTTATTTATGGAGCCATTTTGGATGGGTAACGGCGACACGAGCCGTTTCTCGAGTCTTCCCTAAAATTCCCAAATGAGGCCTTACGCAGCCTTTCACCCGTCGCCTTCAAAGAACTGGAGACGATTGGCGAAATGTCTCGCAGGCCCATTCGGAAACCAAGGGAGAGCCCAACTCGATTCCCTTCCGCAGCGTCCGACGCTTGAGCTGTGACGCCGACCGGATTGGGCCTCGGGAGAGCGGACCTGGATCCTCGGGTCGCCCGAACCGCCACGCGCGTGCTAGGCCGGAGGGCGCGCGTACAATACCTAGAAAGTAAGTGAGACGGCTGCTCTTGCTCTTGATGGTGATGTTGTCATTCTTTCTGATGAGACTTCTATTAATCTCACGTGTCAGGACTCTACTTGGGTAATTGATTTTGCTGCGTCTTTTCATGTGACTTCTATGCGTGATTCTTTTGCATTTTATATTGCTGGTGATTATGGTAGTGTAAGGATGGGAAATGAAGCTGTTGTGGATATCGTTGGCATGGGAGATGTTTGCTTGGAAACTGATATTGGCTGCAGATTGGTGTTGAAAAATTTTCGAGATATGCGGGATCTTCACCGGCGTTCTTGATGATGAAGGTTATAAGTTAGCACCTTCAGCAATGGAAGGTGGAAGTTGAGCCGAGGCAACCTCATTGTTGCTAAAGGAAAGAAGTCCAACACCTTATATATGAATTATGCCAAGTTGATCAAGGGCGAGGTCAATGCCATTGAAGATTCCTCTTGTGAGTTGTGGCATAGACGACTTGGTCACTTGAGTGAAAAGGGACTTGGCATCCTCATGAAGAAGCAGCTAGTCCCAATTGATGGTATATCTCTTAAGACTTGTACTAATTGTCTTGCGGGCAAATTGCATAGATTTGCACCTTAGAGGTCATATCCTTCTCGTAGATCGCATGTTCTTGATCTTATTCACACAGATGTGTGCTCTATGGTTGATAGATCCCTTGGAGATGCTTTGTTTTTGTGACATTCATTGATGATCATTCTCGGAAAGTGTGAGCCTATTACTTGAGATCTAGAGATCAGGTGTTCGAGCAGAGTGAGTATTGAGGTCAATTTGAGCATTATTGTCGAGAACGTGGAATTAGGCTTGAGAAGAGAATGTCGAAGACACCTCAGCAGAATGGAGTTGCTGAAAGAATGAATCGCACTATAGAGGAGCGGATCTGGTGTATGCTTTCTCATGTTAAACTTCCAAAATCCTTTTGGGGTGAAGCATTGTTTACTGTAGTGTATTTGATTAACCTTTCACCTTCAGTTCCTCTTGGTTTTGATATTCCAGAGAGAGTGTGGACAGGGAAGGAAATATCCTATGATCATTTGATGATATTTGGCTGCAGGGCATTCATTCATGTCCCTAAAGATGAAAGAGCCAAAGTGGATCCGAAGTCAAAGCAATGCATCTTTATGGGGTATGGACAGGAAGATTTTGGTTACAGATTATGTGATATTGCAGAAAAGAAAATTGTCACAAGCAGAGATGTAGTGTTCCTTGAAGAACAGACGATTGAGGATTGTGAAAAACCAGAAAAGAAGAAAATACCTGTAGAAACGCCAATTGATTTGAGTTCAGTACCTACTGTGATGGAGAATCAGACAAATGACGTTGTCACAGATGAGCCTACAGTTGAGGTCGGAGATGACAAAGTTGAGCCTCAAGTTGATTTGAGACGATCGATCAGAGAGCGCA
Organism: Melastoma dodecandrum; assembly: GCA_029817715.1. Taxonomy (NCBI): domain Eukaryota; kingdom Viridiplantae; phylum Streptophyta; class Magnoliopsida; order Myrtales; family Melastomataceae; genus Melastoma; species Melastoma dodecandrum. The sequence continues at coordinate 2,115,164 of JARUPY010000279.1, read as the reverse complement.
GACCATCGCAGAGATATTCTTCACATGATTATGTATTGCTTACTGACGGGGGAGATCCAGAATGCTTCGATGAGGCTATGTCAGTTGAGCATATGAGAGTCATGCAAGATGAGATCATTGCGTGAGAACAATACCTTTGAGTTGGTGAAGCTGCCTAAAGGCAAGAGAGCGCTAAAGAACAAATGGGGGTACAGACTGAAGCATGAGGAAAGTGGTTCACAACAGAGATATAAGGCGCGATTAGTTGTGAAAGGATTCGGTCAGAAGAAATGTATTGATTTTGATTAGATATTTTCTCTTGTGGTCAAGATGTCTTCTATCCGAGTTGTTCTTAGTTTGACGGCAAGTAGAGACTTGGAGATTGAATAGCTTGATGTAAAGACCGCATTCCTTCACGGTGATTTAGATGAAGAGATCTACATGGATCAGCCGGAAGGATTTGTTGTGAGCGGAAAGGAGGACCTTGTGTGTAAGTTGAAGAAGAGCTTGTACGACCTTAAGCAGGCGCTGAGACAATGGTATAGAAAGTTTGACTCCTTTATGACTGACCATTATTCTGAAAGAACGAAGTCTGATCACTGTGTTTATGTGAAATGATTTGCTGATGATGACTTTATTATTCTCTTGCTTTATGTGGATGATATGTTGATTATTGGACATGATACTACAAAGACTTCGTCTTTGAAAGCAGATTTGAGCAAGTCTTTTGCAATGGAAGACTTGGGACCAGCTAAGTAGACACTTGGCATGAGGATTGCCCGTGATAGGAAGAGAGGGAAACTTTGGCTGTCTCTGGAGAGATATGTCGAAAAGGTTTTGTTGAGATTCAATATGAGTGGATACAAAATAATTAGTATACTCCATTTGCGAGTCATTTCAAGTCGAGTACATCTCATTGTCCTTCGACATAGAGGGATAAAGAATGCATGGGTAAAGTTCCTTATGCATCGGCAGTGGGCAGTTTGATGTATGTTATGGTGTGTACACGACCAGATATTGCTCATGCAGTTAGCATTGTGAGTCAATTTTTGTCAAATCTTGGGAAAGAGCATTGGATGGCGGTTAAGTGGATTATGAGGTATCTGAAAGATACTTCTCGATTTTGCTTAAGCTTTGGCATTGATGAGCCGATCTTAGTTGGTTATGCAGATGCAGACATCGCTGATGACGTTGATTCAAAAAAATCTACATCGGACTATTTGATGACTTTTTCAAGGGGAGAAGTGTCATGGCAGTCAAGATTGTATAAATGTGTAGCTTTATCTTCCATAGAGGCAGAGTACATTGCTATCACCGAAGCGGGCAAAGAACTTTCTTACTTGAGCTAGGTATTGGACATGAGAGTTATGTTCTTCACAGTGACAGTCAGAGTGCTATCCATCTCGGCAAGAACTCGATCTTCCACTCTTGGTCGAAGCATATTGACGTTTGATATTATTGGATTCGAAATGAGCTAGAGATGAAGATGTTGCGACTTGAGAAGATCCATACTAATGAGAATGCATCGGATATGATGACGAAGGCTTTGTCCACAATGAAATTCATATTTTGTCGAGACAAAACGGGTATGGTCGAGTCTCCCACATGGACTTGAGGGGGAGATTTGTTGGGTTTTCAAGCCCATGTGGCCCAACCCATGAAATTTTGAAAACTTTCCCCACAAGTTGGAAAAATTAAAAGAAGGCTTGTGGAGAATGTCTCCGACAACAAGAAGAAATAGAGAAGAGGTGACATTAGAGAAGAAAAAAAGAAAGAAGAGAAAGAAGAAGACGGGCTGATTAAGCTTGATTTGTTGTCCTTTTTTGACGAAGCTTCATGGTATTGATCCTTACAACGAGCTCTTCGTGTTGATGGTTGAGTCGTCGTGAGATGTTGTGATTTCTTTTTTTAGGTTTAGTTGTGCTCTCAGGGAAGGATTTCTTTTTCTTGGTGTCTTTGGTTGTAATACGCCCTTGCGTGGTGATGGTTAACGCTGGAGTGAACCGATAAGTTTCTCGATGATGATACTCTAGTTTGTCTAGAGAAGAAAGACTTGTCGTGTAACCCATTATTGTTGATAGTGGAGAGAAGGGTGGAGTTCGGTGCCATGGTTTTTCCTCTCACATCGAGAGATTTTCCATGTAGAAAACATGGCGTTTCTTTTATCTTTCTTTGCAGCTGATATTACTTGCGTTTGGTTGGCATTCCGAGTGACGTCGGGATATATATCTCTATTGGAGTTGGTGTTGTGCCGCTGGTTGTTGTGGTAGAGTCGAAGTGTCAACATAGGTCGAAGACAGATTCTGGGTGACACGTCTCCAAATCTTTCTTTGCGGCTGATATTACTTGCGTTTGGTTGGCATTCCGAAGACATCGGGATATATATCTCTATTGGAGTTGGTGTTGTGCCGCTGGTTGTTGTGGTAGAGTCGAAGTGTCGTTTGTTTCTATTTGATCAGCATAGGTCGAAGACAAATTCTGGGTGACACGTCTCCAACATGCTGCGATATTCGAAGACACAAAAGTGTGAGCGTCTTTGTTGGAGAAGATAAACTCCCTGTTGTTACAGTGAAACGCCACTTAGATCACAAGATCTGCTTATCGTAAGTTTTACTTCTGTTCGAATGGTTCAGCATTCGTAACAGTGTAAAGCGAGGCTGAATTTGAGACATGATGCTTTCAGTACTCATTGTGTGGGTTCGAGGGAAGTTTTCATTACTTTCTGGGTTGGGCGGGGTTGGTAACGTTCATGGGGGCTGCCTGAGGCAGGGGCAAATCGTTGCCCAAGGTAGCTGTGGAGGTAGTCAACTGTAGCACCGGGAGGCTTAGATAGGCTCTCAAACAGGAGCAGGAGGTCTGGCTTCAGCACTTCCACGAGGGTTTCTTGGCTATTTGATTGATAAAGGTTAGTATGAGCACAGCTTGGCCGATCAATTTAGTAAGAATTTTGTATGGATTTTATCGATAGCATCAGTAACGATATCATGAGAAGAAGAAGGTGCACATGTATGTTTGAATGTGTCTCCCTCGGAACGGTTGAGGATGATCTCCCACCCCAATGGGAGGACCTCTCGCTTGGCCGGTCAATTTTGAACACTTTAGCGTGGGGCGGCTGCTTGAGCTTCTGACAGGTTTGGACCCCTTCGGAGAGGTAATGTTATTGAGATGCAGTGAAGATATTATTGTGGTTGAGCATGAGACAGACAACTAATGGCCTGTGGTAATTTTTCTAATATAACAGTTCGTTTTGCAAACAATAATCTGCTATATTAAAAAATATTGGCAGTGACTTTACTAGCTATTATTAGCTAGTTAACAAAAAATAAATCATAAGAAATGTTTACATTTAACAATAATGTCAAATTTTCAAATTCCTGATTGTGTTTACTCTTTAGTACCCATTTCAAATTTTCAGATTTTAGATAACTTCATTTAAATTTTTTATTTTTATAGTAAAAGTGTATTGTGAGGATGAATGAGTATTCCCCCCTCTATTAATTGATTTATGTAAAATTGATACTTTCAAGAAACTAAAAAAAGTTAAAAAATAAAAGTTAGAATGTGTTCATTCTAATCAAGATAAGTGTATTGTACTTCGGACACTAAATTATGAAATCAATTGCATTACCTATCATGGAGAAATTATTCATGGGCTTCCTCATACTACAATTACCATTAAAAACTTCTTTGGTTTTAATTAAGGCAAAATATACGTTTATGTCCCTAACTTTTGACGAACTTTCTTTTCTGTTAACATTTTTTTTTCATATACAAAAATGTCACTAACTATGTCATAAACCTTTTTCTAACCAATGTTAGACGACGTTAGGCATAATGCGAAGGTGGACATGACGGAGGTTCACGTGGCAACCTCGTAGGACGTCCTACGTGGAAAAGAGCAGAGACGTGGAGAGGGGTCCTCCTACCCCCCAAATAAAAAATAAATAAAAAAAGATTTTAGAACCCTAATCGAAGGCGAAGGCGTGGGTTTGGAGGGCGAATATGGAAGCGGCAAGTTGTGCTTGCCGATGAAGACTGGACGCTCCCACCCGGATGGTCGTCCTGGTTTCGACAGTTCACTGCCGCAGTGCTGCTCCTGATCTGGCGGTCTCCAGGGGTCTTATGGAAGTGGGGACTCCATGAGTTATGCGTCTCTCTCCATATAATTTTTTTTTTGTTTGACTTTTTGATTAATGGGAATGGGGGGATAAAGAATGATGAGAAGGAGATTGGGGGTGGAGATCTGAATCCGACGATCCCTCTATTTTTCATGATTTTTTGTTTTAAGCCGATGATGATGGTGGTGTTGGTGGGGTGGGCGTTTTAAGGCGAAGACCCATAACCCTCTTCCTGGGTCGCATCACTTCCTTCGCTTTCGCCTCCGATTACAGTCACCGAATCGGAACTTTCGCCTCCGGTTACGATCCCTCTATTATGGCTGCCTCACTTCCTTCGTTGTTGCCTCCGCCTTCGCCTTCGATTTGACAAGGGTTCTGCCTTAGCTTTTGATTTGGGGATAGAAGGACCCTCTCCACGTCTCTGCTCTTTTCCATGTAGGACGACCTACGGGGATACCACGTGGACCTCCGCTATGTCCATCTCGGCATTATGCCTAACGTCGTCTAACATTGGCAAAAAAAAAAGGTTAATAATATAGTTAGTAACATTTTTTTATATAAAAAAAAATGTTGACAGAAAAAAAAAGTTAGTCAAAAGTTAGGGACATAAATGTATGTTTTGCCTTTAATGGACCCTGAAAAAGAAATAGAAAAATTCTTTGGGAAAAGCTTCTGAAAAAAAAAAACCCAAAAAATCGGTCGAGAAAAATCAGAGGATATGATGTAATCAATTTTGTCCTCTTGAGGTAATAATTATATAGAACAAAAACAATCTTGGGCTTCCCCTATCAGTTATTGTGAGTCCAATTTCAGCTGTTCCATCTTCAGCGAAATGTTTCTTCTTCTTCTTCTTCTTCATCTTCTTCTTCTTCCACAAGCTGATCAGCTGTTGCAGTTAACTCAGAAACACTTCTCTGCAATACTTCTCTGAAGAGATCTGCCCAAAATGTCATTGGATGAAGGCGGCTGCAGTCACCCATGATCACCTCTTCTATTCCCAGCCACCATCTCATCTACACCAGATTGCCCTCTGTGTTTCGTAAGAGATCCATCATCATCCGTCATGCATCGATCTAATAACGACCCAAAGATTGTGTAACAGAATAAGGAATCACATAATCTATTTGGGGCCAGACTGTTTTCTTATTCATGAAAATGTAGAGTATCAAATACATGGGCAAGCTAAAGAGATCACACATTCCGAGAAAAACTGGTACAAGTTCAAGCCGAGATTCACACTATGGCAAATTTAGTAATATTGTGTGTATGCCTATCTTTATTAAGAGCTCGCGTGCAAAGAAATGGTTCGTGCGGAGAGAGCTCAATCAGAACGCTCAGTCCTGGCACCATCCTTCTCCTTCTTCTTCCCCTTCTTTCCATGCTTATCCGGCTTGCCATGGCCTCTCTGCTCGACGAAATCCGAGATATCGAGATGAACGCCGGGGTCGTTTGCAGTGTAACTCCCCCTCATCATGATCGAATTGTTGACAGCCTGGAAGTTGCTGTTCACGTAAGTGCTCAGCTCGTCGGGCTCCCCCGCCGACATCCCTTCGTGCTTCCCCTCCATTTCTCCTCGCATGGTAGCCCCAATGTTTGTCCCCGTGAGCGTGATCACGCTCACACCATGGTTGTCGTCCTCTTCATCATGGGACGTTCCGGAGTGGGAGCCTCCAAAGGGCTTGTGGAGGCCAGAGATCCTGCTCATTATTGAGGAGACCATGTCCCTTGCCTCCCGGTCGACATTCTTGCGGCTCTCCTGGTCATTGGAGGACGGCTTAGTTGCATCGAGAGGCATCGTCGGAGGAAGTAGCGGAAGGGTAACGGTGGCTGTGAGTGTTCTTCGCTTGATAGTGCAAATGTAGGGGAGAGAGTGGCTTGGATTTATAAGGGGAGTCTAAGGACTTTTACAGTTAAGAGGAATAAAGTGAGGAGTTTACTTGGATGTCAATCCAAGAATTTGTTATATTAAATGGAGGAAAAGGAATCACTTCGTGCGAGGTTCATCTTTTAAAACGAAATTAAATAAATCAGTTCATGAATCGCTATTCGTATTCTTTTAGTTAGATTTTTAGATAAATTGTTTCTTAACCCATAGTTGGAAATGGATCCTGAAAAATCAATTAACTACAATAATAATAATATTATTATTAATCATATATTAAAAAATAATTTAAAATAGTGATGTTTAATGTTTCATTTTAAAGTTTTAATATTAAATATCATCAAAAATCAAACTTTTTATCAACTTATTAATTTCCTTTAAAATTGCGAAACAGTTAGCTAATTAATTGTTATGTTCAGACAATCCCAAATGAAGCCTTAATAAGTCACCTGTTCTCGTACAATTGGAACAAAGTTCTATATTAGAAGTACAACACCAACTTGGAATCCCAACGATGTAATTAACCGATCATTAACCATGGCATTTGTGTTCTTATTTAGCCATCATATAACATATGCTAAGAATTGGAACGATTACTCATTGCTAAAATGTGAAGTTCATGTCCACTGTGTCGTTCCAATACCTGATTTGATAATGGCTAACAACGACATGATTATTTCGTAAGGATATTGAAGTATAAATTGTTCTTCTTTGGCACAAAAATTTATAAATTTATTTCATATGTTGAAGCATCATATTTTTACTACGAAACGTGTTCAAATGATCATATAACATTTTTCTTTTCTCTTCTTTAGTGATGATCACATTGGTTGAACCAAAATCAAGGATGGCTAAGACAAGTTAAAGGGAGTGAATGGACAGGTAGGGTTTGTTGAGAAAATAATGTGGACTCAAGAAAAAGCTTATGTGCCTTTTAATTTTGGTAAGACCCATGAACACACACTCGCCTAAGGATGTTGGTTCACCATCATTTGTTTATGAACATGGCCATGGTGGGAGAGAAATATCATTTAATCTTTTTGACAAGAATCTTTCAACTCTTCCATACTCCCGAAAATATTTTTATAATCCCGGTGTGTTATGGGTGTGCTTTTGACTGTGGTTAAAACTCACTATCCACATATTATCTTATTGGTCTTTCTTATATGATTAGCATATTTTTTTGGGTAATTTATGATAATTTCATATAAAAAATTCATTTTCAAAAAAATTGAAGTCAAACTTTGTATACATAATTTTCCATAAAGATTTTCTGCCTGCCTAGAAACAATCAATTAAAATTCTCTTTAACATTGGTATGTATAAGATATCTAACCTAGGCAGGCAACCATAAGGTTTCTAATATAATAATGAATAACGCTTTGAGAAATTTTCCAGATAAGGTTTGATATTATGATGATAAGAGCGCATTTATTGTGACTCAATTAATTAATGACCCTGAGATTAGAAAACGAGTTATTTCTCTTATTAAGAAGAAACTAAGAGCTTTTGACGAATTTATTTCATAATAAGGTATCGGGATGAGTAATTTATTCACCAACAACACCAATAAAAAAGCATTTAGTGCCCGATAACGGGGGGCCATCTTGGATTCAATCCTAGTAGAAAAGCATTAAAAAATGGCATCTATGTAACATAATGGTTAAAAAAGTCTAGAGCTTAATCTCAATCTATCAAAACTTCTATCGGTTTTCTAATTTGTAAGAATCCAGTAATATGGGATTTTTTTTTTATCAGAACCAGACATTGATACTTTTTTCGTAAATATTGTTTACTCAGAAAGTAGACAACATGGATGTCCTAATTGAATTAGTTACACAATTTACAAGAACTCTTTATGAATGGTAGAATCAACTTCCAGAACAGCATCAGGCTCACATGTTATCAATATCATTAAGTGAGTTTTTTGGACATATCCTCTTAGACATAATAATATCATATTTTCTTGATCTGATGTTGCTCGATTGGCTTCTTCTCGAGTCGTGTTATGCTTGATCGGTTGATTGTAAGCAAAATGGCTCATGCTTGACTTGTGTCTCGTTTGGGTAGCTGCAGCTTGTTGTCTCCATGTCACCTTGGGAAGCAGGCTAGCTCTTGGCGTATGGGGAAGGTAGTCGAATTTCCTTCATGTTTGATTTGTAGTTTCAATCGGGTCTATTAGTGTTGGTCTTTGGGTGCAAGGACATCGTATGTGACGGACATCGAATCCGAGTTGGCAGAGCTACATTGAGGGAGAGAACTTATGGATTCACCGTCATAGGCAAACGTTTTTTGATAGGTAACATGAACTTCTGCTAGCGACTTCTTATCCATTGTCAGATATCTCAGATAAGATTGTTGGGTCATTTTGTGCTAATGAAATTTTCACTATTGCGTATGAATGAACACTTTTTCATAGGTAGTCTCGAGTTATTCCTTGAGTTGAATGAGTGTGCTCCGAAGGTATGCTACATCGTTTCTCCCTTTTGCGTCTAATATATAAGGGAAGTCTCTCATATGTGTATTGTGCAGATCGTGGAGATAATGGATAAGACTACATTTATATACTTTGGGAAATCTGGCATTGTGTATTGTGTATTCCGTCAGTTGCAGTGTTGGTTTATTTGGATATATTTTACGTATATTTGAGTAGTTTTTTTTTTAATTTCAGGGCATCCCCTGTGATCTTGTACATATTTTATGAATTATATATTATTAATTATAAAAGAAACTGTAATGATTTTTTGAACGCCAATCCGACACTTACAGAACAATTATAGGAGAAACATCCCATCAATTTATGATGGAAGTAAAACAAAGGGAAGGAAAATGATCACCCCAAGTCAAACTCGTTATGCCTATGAAATTAATTCGAAAAATCTCATTGCATTTAATTAAAGACAAAGTGATATATAGAATATGTGTTTAAAAAATAAAACAGGTAACAAAAGCCATATCCATAAATTTAACACCACGATGGCTACGATTCTCTTTTCGATTAAATCTAAAAATTATATAAAGAAAAAGTATGGGAGTATGAATTTTTGTCTCTAGGGAAAAGCAAAATAACACTAAGACGTCACTCCCTCCTACCCAGAACTTTTTTTTTTTTCTCAATTCCCCACGCACACCCACACACAAAATCCGAAATCCCGAGGAGGAAAACCAGAAATCCAACCCAATCCCCCTCCCCCTCCCCCATTGATCTGAAACCTCATCACCCAACTTCGAGATTTGTTCTCCCAATCCCGGAAAACGATGCCAGACCTCCCCCTGATTCCTACCTCACCACCACTCCTCCTATGATCCGTCCATCCACCTTACTAAGTTTTCGAGCAAGAGAGCTAAAACCCAGTAGAAAAGATCCCGACTTTTCCTCGATTATGAGGTTTTCCTGAACTGGGCATTGGGATTTGATTCGAGACGGGCGTTGGGAGTGGTTTGATTTGTTTGTTTGGGGGCGAGGGATGGCCGGAGATGGTGATGCCGGATTGGCAGGGGACCCGACCGACATCGAGAGCCGGGGCAGTCTCCGAGGGGAGGGTTTCGGTAAGGGCGGGAAGGAGGATGAGGAGGAGGAATGTGGTTCTGGGGAAGTGGTGACGGTTGTTGTGACCCCTGCTGCTGTTATTAAGGAGTGTCTGCTGAGGGGTGATAGCTCCCATGAGCAATGCAGGTTGGGTTGGTTGAAACCGGATGGATTTTACGCCGTGATTTAGTTTAAGACTGCTCAGGGATGATCTGTTTTTAGTTCTTGATTGCTCTCATTGCGGCGATGCTGGAATCGTGAAAATAATCTTGGTGCGTGGGGATCCTTTTCCACGTTTCCTTAGTTCGGGATTGGTTTGGACAATGGGAAGGATCGTGAGACATGAATTAAGACTAATAACTAGCCTTTTCACCCTGTAAGAGCGCCACATTGTCTCATTAACCGGCAGATTTTGCTTCTTCTAGTAGGAGCTAAGGGTGAAGTAATCTGGATCAGCCTCGATGAAAGTTTTTAGCTTGTTGAAAAAATTTGGATTCTTGATGGCTGAGTGGAAGGAAAATTCTTTATCCTGGAAATCGCTGCTTGATGATTCCATTATATATTGACTTTTCTGTTTTGTTGGTATTTGACAATTTTTATATATTCTGGAGTACATGCAATGGCCAATCTATGGAAAATGTTGCGAGTCTGACTCTTTGTTTAGGGATCATTCCTTGGTATAATCATTTTTCTGTGGATAGATGGATCAAGAGATCATATAGATTTTTCCTGTGAAATTCTTAGGAAAGAAGTGTCCTGTCTAGACTAAACTTGGAGCTATGTAACCACTAAATGCAATGCCATGTATTATTGACTTGTCGATCATTGTGTTAATACTCCCGGGGCGCGCCTAAGGCAGTAAAGCGTGCGGGGCGCGGCCGGGCGTGCGCCGTTACAGAGGCGCAGAAAGGCGAGCGCCTTACCCTGGGTGCTGGGGCGCGCCTAAGGCGCAGGGCGCCACTTGAGGCGCCCTTAACAAATAGGCTGGGGTTTGAGCAGCTGGCAAGGAAGGAGGAGGAGAAGTGAGCAGCTGGCGAGGAAGGATGAGAGGCGAGCGGCTGGCGAGGAAGGGGAGGAGAGGCGGGAGGAGTAGACAGACGGGAAGTAGAGGAGGTACGGGGGAGGAGGAGGAAACAAAACCCTAGAAGCAGGGGTCCTCGGTGATGAAAACCTTTGTTTTTCAATTTGGTTCTAAAGTTTCATCCTATATTTATTTAATTTGGTCCTAAAAATTTTATTTTATGTTCAATTTGGTCACTGCCCTCACCTTCCCACCTCCTCTCTGCCCTCCTCTATTCTTTGTTGGATTCTTATGTATTACATATTTTTTATAAAAGGCGCGCCTCGGGCACTGCGCCTCGCGCCTAGGGCGATAGTGAGTACTTGCGCCTTGAGTGCGCCTTAGCGCCTTGACAACACTGGCGGAAACATACATTTGCATCCACTTTTTCCATAAGGAGTTGCTTTCAACAAGTTGATCTGTCAGGTGTTGTTGTTAAAAGGTTGCTTTTGGAAAATTCTCTTGTACGGTTGAAGCTGTGATGCATACTCTCTGCTATACTTTTTAATTCCCTTCACGACGTGCTTCTCTGCGCCAATGTTTTCCGAGCTTGGTTTTACCTGTGAAGCTCCCATTTCTTGAGAACACCAATATTAGTACACTGCTCAATGGCGTACTTTCTCCCTTGGAACTGTTTGGGGTTCTACACCATTCCTCGTTCAGAAAAAGATATATTGGAATCAGATTCAACAAATTTTTTGATGGGATGGTTTTGACCTTCTGTTTCCTTTTCTGTTTATGCCGGCTTTTCTTTTTCACTCATCTTGCTGCAAATTCAAAATGGACTTGCAATTTACCAAAGACTGAATTCCATAGGATGCGTTTCTTTTTGCAGAATCTGTCAAGAGGATAAGGAAGAAGTTCTGATTGATCTTGGATGCCACTGTAGAGGGGGTCTTGCCAAAGCCCACAAATCATGTATAGATGCTTGGTTTCGCTCTAGAGGATCAAACAAATGCGAAATTTGCCAGTGAGTACTCGGGAAATAACTCCACAGTTTTTGCTCATCCGTAGAAGTACTCTAACCTTTCTCCCTTACTGTTATCTTATTATAGAAAGGCAGCTACAAATATTTTGCCTCCAGATTCCGTTCCAACTGTGAGCGTTCCGAATGCTCCTAAAGTCGATTGTATGACATGATGACTAAGTCCATGTTATACTGTTGTCCGAGACTCATCGCCGTGTCCTTCCATCTAACAGGCAAATTTCTGGGTGTGGAGGATGGATCAGAATCCTAGAGGATCTACTGAAACCGAGCAACACCCCAGGGTATAGAATTCTGTTTCTAGGCCACCGATTTCGAGTTACAGATATGAGTCAACGTGTGTTTTCAGGCATGCTTCACCCCACTCTGGGTGGCCTTCTCGATCCTCATTGGCGGGCTTCTGCTGGATGTGCTGATATCCATCACTCTCGGCGTTTCTGCTCTCCCTGTGAACATCATTATCGGTACTTCTACTTCAACAAGAACTGCCTAAATATCACCATGATTGGTTTGTTCAATTGGTTTACCGTGGATATTCTTTTCCGTTATTTTCCTTATTGGGTGAAGGTGTTATCGTGTTACTGGGACTCGGAACTGCACTCCGGCTCGCCCTCGAGTTCTGTCAAGACTGGAGCTCGAGGAGGGTAGTTCACAGGGTGGACACGGCCGTGAATGTTGGGTACCCTTCCGCATTGTAGCTGTACTTACATAGCCAGAGAAATGATGAAAACACTGTGCAAAGAAGATATGTACCATCATCAAAGAAGAATCATATATAGACAGTTCTTTCGCTGGAGAAGTTGAGCAGATTTAAGGGAACCATGGCCCTCGTGACGCGTAATTGACCCTAACCCATCATCCCTACGCCTCTGCCTGCGCCTCATTGTCCCCCCTTGATGATACACCAGAAGGGGGCGATTTTCAGATTGTTTTCTTATGATGTTCCATGTTCATAGCCCCTTTCCTCCCGTCACTTTATCCAACCAAGGTTCCTCTCAACTCCATCATTCCCTTCTCATATCTCCCAAGTGTCTTGCGCTTGTGCTGCGCCATGAGCTCAGATGTTGTTCATGTCCAAAATCTGCCCAATGAGCTTAGATCTACTTTCATGATTTTTTAGCGAACGTGCTGCCCTGATATCCTTCAGCAAAAGCAAACCATACTCTGCCCACAACTTTCTTGTGATAAAAAGTAAACGATAATAATGATTCTTATTACTATTAAATAGTTTTTAAATAATAGAAAAAAAAAATATATATATATAAATTTACAAAAACAACGTGTGCAAAATGATATTTTAATAATAATATTAATAATTGCAATGATAATTGCTGGATATTGGAAGCAATCGTTTTTGTTCACCAAATAAATGAATAATCTATCCGTAATAAAGTTGACGAAAATAAATGACTATCGTGACTTTTTAATAATATTTTGATTTAAATATTTTAAATGTTAAATAATATGTATCATTTATATATGATATTCTTAATTTTTGGATTCAGGAGGAGAAGGTGACTTGGATTCTTGTGTAATTAATTGGAGTCTGGCAAAATATTGTCATGGGATTTTATTGCCAAATTATGACAATGCTTCAGAGTTAAAGGTTGCCGGACGAGATTTGTTTCCCAAATTAAGAAAATTATTAAATTTAGAAACGAGTGATTTATAAAAAAAAAATACTTTTTTTTAAATTAATTTAAGGAATATCATTTTCCTGAATGAGTAAATGAAAAAAAAAAAGTTAACTAATATCACATGAAGAAGTTACGTACCCTTGGTCTAAAATCGGCCTTCCTTTATATGATACTACACGAAAAGTGTCTTTTATTCATTTATGTAGCAGATTACGCGATGTTTTAGTCATGCATCATCAATTCAATGCCGACGTTGTGATTGGTGTGGTTCAATTTCAATGAATTTTATGTGAGGGTTGAATTTGTTAGTGTTTATGATTTGCACGCCTCTTCAATGTTTGATTTTCTTCTTATTAATTTGGATCAGGATTCATGAGAATAAAGACAAATCAATGTGAAATTTCTATACGCCCATTTACTGAAATTTAGAAAGAACACATTAAAACTAAAAATATCCATCCTCGTTTTTTTTTTCTTGAAAAAAAAGGAAATTTCTTTTACCATTAATTGTTTTTTTTGTGAACTTGGTTGGTTAGGTGGGACTTGGGATTTTCCCAAACACTAGATCTCAATCAACTCACCATTGAATTGAATTGTTCCCTTTTTCTCTATTACTACTAAATTTATCAACAAAACTCTCCAATAACCCCGACAACGACATCTAGTGCAAACTTCATAGGTTATTCTTAGTGGAGGACTCTCATACGAGTAGTAGCTCTCTCTGCATAACTTTTATGAGTCTAAATAATCTTTTTATTCGTTTGTTACCGAGGATTAAGGTTAACCTCGTGCTGTCAATTTCCTTTCTGCGGAGGCGGAGAAAAGCTTAGGAGAGAAGGAAACTCCGGGACGCGTTAGGACACGTGGTGGGGATGGGGGACACAAAGCATCCGATGATTGACTATATATATATATATATATATTTTACTTGTCCTAAATTTTATTTGGGACCCGCTAATGTAAATTTCTAGTGGACCGTGAAAACATGTAAAGAAAAATGATGGAATTTAATCGGATATCTTTACCAGGCAGTCATCACTAATAAATTATGGGAAATCGTTAATAGATTCAGCTATCTCCACGTGTCTATCTCCCATTGGACAACTAGCCAAGGGCCCTCCTGCATGACCCTTCCGCATCTTCCACTAAAATGAGCTGCTTTTTAGCCCCTTTTCCCCTTCCCCCGCTCTCTGTGTTCACATACAAGCGAGAATTTTCCACACAAGTAAAAAAAGCCGACTCCGGGAATCGGAGAAGTAAAATTTACCCAAAGTCTGTCCCGGGGAGGAGAATACTGGGTCTTGTTGGTTTTTCGGTTGGTGGCGTTGTTGCTTTGGGAGATGGCGGTTTTGGAGATGGAGTCGTTGCCGTTGGGGTTTCGGTTCAGGCCCACCGACCAGGAGCTGATCAGTCATTACCTCCGCCTCAAGATCAACGGCCACCACTCCCAGGTCGGAGTCATCCCCGAGATTGATGTCTGCAAGTGCGAGCCCTGGGATTTGCCCGGTAATGAATTTTGTTCTACTTGGGAGTAGCAATGGTGGTAGGTGGTTGTAAATCAGGCTGCTTTAGCCTCTGATTAGGATTTCTTGTTCTGGGTTTTGGTTCTGTGGATTGTTTCTCTGGTGTGTTTGGCGTGTTTATGAGTGTTGAATCTGTTGCTGGGGTTATGAAGAGAGTGAGATTGAGAGTACAGGGTTTTATCTGGCCCCATTGCAGCAGATTCTCGTGGCAATGGCACTGAATTATGCTGAGATAATAAGAGAGGTTGAGGCTTTTTCATCTGGTATCTTGGGTTACGATTCCTTAATTGGGCATTATTCTATGCGTGCTGTGGACTGCTGGGTTACGAGGATAGGCTTGTAATTGGTCATATTTGACTGATTGTTGCTTTTGGTTCTGATTGTAGATCGATCGGTTATAAGGAATGACGACAAGGAGTGGTTCTTCTTTTGTCCACGAGACAGAAAGTACCCCAATGGTTCGAGATCAGACAGGGCGACCGATGCGGGTTACTGGAAAGCCACAGGAAAGGATAGGACCATCAAGTCTCGGAAGCCAGGTTCCTGTGGCACTAACCCGATCGGGATGAAGAAGACTCTTGTCTTCTACAAAGGACGTGCTCCCAAGGGAGAGCGGACACACTGGGTCATGCATGAGTATCGTGCCACTGAGAAGGATCTCGACGGTACTAGACCTGGACAGGTATGTGGTCATTTCTTTCATTTGTAGCGGGTGTTTCTCTCTGTATGGTTTTTACCTAGTCTTGGAGTGTAATCAGTTCAGTCTTCTGCAAAGTTCATTCCCTGATCTCTAGTTTGATTGTCATCCATTCCCCTTCATTATGTCATAATTTCTTTCTGATTTGGCCATGTTTTTTTTTCTGTACTCTGAGTGACCATCCTTTATGGTTGTACCCCTTCTGAAGATGTTTTGAGCAGTGAAATGAATTATGTGCTTTTCTTTGTGGAATCTGATGATGATTCTATTGGATGAGGCATCCAGATTTTCATGTTATTTTCTCGCTTTACTTGGACAGGATCCTTATGTTCTGTGTCGCCTTTTCTGTAAGGCGGAAGAGAAGGTTGAAATGAAGGATACTGAATCATCAAAATTTTCTCCAATGCCTAAGTATTCTCCAGATAATGCACATTCAGATTTAATAGAAGAAACCTCAGTTCAGGATATGAAAGACGATAGACAATCAGAAGAAATGAGGGGAACTTTGACCAGTAGGATGGATAATCCATATCGTATTTGTCACGGGCCTGGAGTGAGCTGCTCCAACAGTAATGGGGTCTCTGATACTGAAGACGGAGCTGCTTGTATAACGCCGTCAGAGGTAAAACCGGAGGTTATCTTATTAGGCTGAGAAGTATCTACCATACTAATCTGAAACTGATTCTCTCTATCCTTTTTATCTTCCTAGCAGGTGTATCCACCGACAATAAATGATACAGATTTCTTCAACTTTGACCAAGTGAACTGGCCACTATTTTCTCCCGATCAGCATCAGTCAAAGTCCTCAGTAGAGGCGGCACCTTTCGATTCTCCTTTCAGAAGTAACTTTGGGAATGTCGATGAGTATGATGGACAATATTTTTGGGATGGCATGGTGGACATTAGCCTCGCAGATGTCTGGGGTAAGATTGACACCCATGATGACTCCTGTGCAGATTTGACCAGTCATAAAAACACAGTCTTCGGAAATGAGACAAATTTGGCTGGGAAACCCATTGGAGACATGGATACAGCTGGGGAACAGGTGATGTAATTTTTCTTTTCGGGTTAGGAGAATTTCGAAAATATGAACTTCACAAATTTGTTGCTAGACGATGACACTGGAGGAGTTCAGATTTTGCAATTTAATTGTCGCTCAAAGTTAATTGGAGTGGATGACTACATCTCATAACAAATTCCCAAAAGTCCTTGTTGCTGTTTTCTTTTTCTCTGATTGTGCCTTTTGGTTGTTCTTTTAGCCACAGAATCTGGAAACAGGATCTTTCTTGTTGGAATATCCTGTAGACGGGAATGCACTGCAGAATGAATGTCCTTACCTGAATACATCATTTCATGAGCAAGATTTTGCGAACGGCGATTTCCATCCGGCGGGGAGCAACTATGGCACAGAAGATGTTTCCTCCGCTAGTTATGGTGTCCATGCACCTAATCTTGGAGGATCAATTGACCAGTCTCTGGACACTGGAAGAGTTATGAGTGGTGGAGGTATAATACGGATAAGAACCCGACAAACTCGAGTCCCGTCAAATTCTGGCAACTTTATGGCTCAGGGCACAGCTCCACGTAGGCTTCGCTTATTGAAAGATCATTCATGGGATTCAGTGGGCAACAATGGGGCGGAACATACTGTATGCGCCAATGTGGAGGTAGAGAAATCTGTTCATATTGTGACGACGTGTATCTTTTTTCTGATTATGTCCTTTCCTGTGTTTTCTACATCACATTTTTTATAACCATTGAGCCTGCTTTGTAGGCTGAAGATGCCACTGCACGTGACAGCAACTCTGAGAAGCATGAACAAAAGACTGTTCCATCAAATGCTGAAAATTCTGTGGAGACAACTGTTGACGAAGACACTGTTGACTCGGAAGTCGATATCTTCGCTGGATCTTATACAAGTGATAATGAAGTGAGTTCTTCAGCCTCGGACGAAGAAGTCCAATCTGAAATTACCGAGGTGACGTTAGCTACACAAACAGGCAAATCAAGCCCAATCACCCATCAACTTGTGTCATAAGTTATTTGAGACTGATTGTGATATTATCACAGGACCATGAAGTCATCGAAGATCCGCCCGTCATAGATAAACTGGGGATCGTTGATCAACCAGAGGCTGGAACCCTACTTATCAAACTGGACAAAGTGGTCAATGATCAATCCACTCTTACCGAGGTAGTGTTAGCCATGCCAAATGACATATCAGTCCCAGCTCCCATCTAAATTATTCTGTAAGATATTTGGAGATTGATTATGAGATTTTCCCAGGAACATGAAATCGTTGAAGATCTGTCTGACATCGACAAACTGGGGACTGCTGATCAACCGGATAAAAAGGCCAACGAGTCCCCTAACTCCAGGTCGAGGCCAAAGAAGAGCGAAGGACCTGAAACATTGCCTACGATATCTGCGCATTCCTTCAGACATCCAAAGAGCACTGGTTTTTCTTCCTTCTTGCCTCTGGCCATCAGCGTCGCTGTGATGGCACTACTCGCGGTGGTCTTCTTAGGGTACAAAAATCCTTCCATGTTGCTGAATAGGGAAAGCCTTTAGTTATCGCCTCGATCATCATCGCATAGTCCGCTGCATCGCCCTTATATGCATCATTAGCGCCCCTAGATGTATAAATTATGTGCTGGTAGTTGCATCTGCCATAAGAAAACCCGAAAAAAAAAAGAGAAAGCATATGTAGTTGTGTTTTCCGGAATCATGCAGTGTTGTTGTATGTAGTTTGGGATTGTTGGAGGTCATTTACTATGAGGTGACCCTTTTTGATGTTTTCGTTGTAATATTTAGTATGTTTTTTCGGATCATGGAAGAAGTTTGGAAGACAAGGGTCAAGTAGTGAGTGAGTGAATGATAGGACAACTCCCCTTTGTTAAGCATGCGTTTTACTGTTTAAAAACTGTGTTTATTAGTAGTTCTTTTCTTATGTTTTTCATATGTAGAAGATGATGGATAACTATATTGGTAAATTTACATAAATGGGGGAAAAGGCACAAAAGGATATCTATTATGATTTGATTTTTACGAGGTTTTTTTTCATGGGTAGGCCCATTTTCCACTTACCAAATGTCTTTCCTGAAGTTGAAAGAACGTGCTAGAATTGCCTGTCACCCCCCGACAACATAAAACCCCTGGGGGGAGGTTTCTTGTGGCAACTAGATTAAGTTACAGATAGATGGAATCAAACAGAAACCCAACCCCCGCGGTTTCATCGTAGTCCATAAAGATGATCGACTCCTGTCCTGTTCCTCCTCTGCCTGTCTGTCTGTCCATACAAGTGTCCGACCTTCATTTAACTTACTTCACCACCCTTGTTTAGGCCCCTTAATAATTTTAAATCGTTATCTCCCGGATTAAATTACTATTACTGATTATGCATCCAAAAAGTCCCCTGTGTCCTTTCATGACTCTTGCAAATCCGAATTGCATGTAATGTCATGTGAGGTTGGACGTTTCTTTTCTTTGTTTTTTTTTATTATTATTAATGGGTAGGGGAAAGAGTGGATAAGGATGGAAGGGTGGTGGTGGATAGGAACAACTCATCAAGAAAAAAAAATATTTATTTACTACTTCTACTAAAAAGTAGGAATAATTCACTGCAATTCGTTTTTCTTTAAAAAAAAAAATTAGTGGAAAGAAAAGTGACAAGATCTCTCCATTAAATTCCTCCCTTACAATTATTAGGAGATGATTTCGTAGCGCAAAAAAAGAAAAGAGTTAAATTTTTTCTTTTAGAAAAATACTTCGTAGAAACATGTAAAAAATAATTTTAAATCTGAATTTGAATTCAATGGGATTATCTGTCCACATCCACACCCGCCCAGGTGATTCCCCATATTTAAAGAAACCATTTGTCCCGTTGGACACGGACAGACAGATGTTTTCAGCACACTGAATCTCGCCGCACAAAACAATGGAAAAGACGAACCCTCCCCCAGCCCCATTTATTCCGCCGTAGTTTCCCAAATCAAAATCCCACCAAGTCCAAGGTATTACAAAAACGAAACGCCCTTCCTTTTCCTTTCCTCATATATTATTATATTTCAAGAGTCTGTTGAGGATCATAGCAAGTGTTTTCCCCTGAGGAGTTCACAAAGAAGATGATACTAGTTGCATTAGTTGCCGAGATCATGGAGGAGTACACCGCGGTTCTTGCCAGGATCGTCGAGCACATCTTCCACGACGCCCCCGTCCCGAGGAGGATACGCCTACTCATCCTCCGCAACCTCCCCTTCTCCGAACCCTCCTCCGATTATTACCACAGCCTCGCCCGACCCCCCGTTCGAGCCGCCGCTGCCTGAGCCGGAACTCCCCCGTCCTTTCTTCGGGGGTTATCAGATGTACAAAAGAGGAGAAAAAAAGAAAAGAGTTTGTCATGTGTTTTGTTGGGCTGAGCTGAGGGATCTCCATCTTGAAATTAGGTTTTATGAGAGATTAGGGGATTACTTTCTCTCTGTCTTTTATTTTTTTCATGTGTACAGAGATATTTCATGTGACTCTAAACCTGGGATTCTACTAAATCTTAGGCGAAACTGTTCCTAATCTAAAATCGAATTTTTAATCCAAATCCCCATTCTTCTTCTTGTTTTTTTTTTATTTCAGGAAACACCCAAAAAAACATTTTTAGTGAAGAATTTTAAAAGAACGGGCCGATACTTGATGGGCCGGAGTACAACCCATGTTGGACCAATCTTATCGGGCCCATTCGACCCAGCTCACTCGCGTCCCCAGGTGTTGTCCATCTTCGGCCACGGTAAACGTGGGACGATCAACAGGTGGTGTTTTTGTTTTTCAAATTTTTCTTCCATGCCAAACCAACTATAATTCTAACTTCTTAAAAGAAAAACTAAACGACCTCGATCTCCTTTAAAAGAGTGCTCCGGTTTCAAGCTTTGGAAAATTGACTTGGGACAATTCTATTTCGTGTGAATCGACTCCACTCAAACAACAAAAAAAACTTCTTCTTTTGTTTTATAAGGCAAAATATATATCTATGGCCCTAATTATAGGCCAACTTTTATTTATAATAGCTACTTTATTTTTTTCGTCTTTTGTGACCCGAACTATAAGTATTGTTTTATTTATGGTCTTGTAATGAAAAAAGAAAGCGATCAAATCAAGAAATTGGAGGAAATTATGAAATATAGGAACCTGAAATACAAAAGAAAAAATCGAATTACATGGTGGTTATGTATTTTGGAATGGTAAACTAGTTCGGGCAACAAATGAAAAACAATGAAATTATTGCCATAAAAGAAAAAAAAAATAAATTCGTGGTCACAAATGAAAATCAGGTTATAATTAATGATATATTTTACCTTTTTATAAAAACATAAATATCATTATAAAAAAAACGGCAAAATTGAATTTAAAGCCAAATATTTATTCTGGTGCATCTACGAGGTCTTCCTTCCGATATTCCAATAATCTAGTTTTCGCTACTTTTTTTTTAATTGGATGTCCAACTTGGGCCTATATGACATAACCGATCAATAGAAATACTCAAACTTTGTCATATATTCCATACACTACATTCTATTTATAGAGACGATTATTTTTATTCTTCAATTTTGATTTAACGGTTATTTACAATTTTCGTACATTTTTCTAGTGATTTGTAATATCTTTTCTTCAAAATCTCGAAAAAATTAAATTGTCGGTTAGATTTTATCTATCAATTGATTAGATTTTGTAATAGAACAAATTATATTTTCCTCTAGGTTCTACTCAAGCCAGAGTGTAAACAGTCTCCCACCTTAAATCTCATCAGATATATAATTAGCACGCTTTGACCAGATCATGGTCATATGTGTCCGAAAGTTGCAGTTCAATAAATATGACGACGATGATAAAAGTTTCGATCGTTTTAGTGAATAGTTCCGATAATAATTCCCGTTGTTTCGAAATTTTATCGAGCAATTCCCAATTTTTCATGAATTATAGTTTGCCTTAGTTGTAGGTTAGAAATTATCTAGGAAAACTTTGTAGTGAATTGTTGTTCATAGATGAAATCCGCCGTTCTCTTTTATTTCTTTCCCTTATTTTTCTTTTTGTTCGCATGAACAAAATGAGTTTGTCCCGTCGGTATCGCTCGCTGACTTATTACGATTATCATAGTAAACAGAGACCAATGATAAAAGTCGTATAAATCTCAACCGCTATACAATTATTTTATACTGTCTTCGTATTTATAAACTAAACAGTCGAAACCGATGTCTGAACCGTGTGTATGGATCGATGTCGCACTGTGCTACTTAATAATAATAGTCTGTGACCATTAGGGAGGAGGGAATAAATAATCAATCCATCAAGTATCCCTCTAAACTGAAATCGGCATCAGAATCAAACGCTCCTCCACAACTTGATCTCGTCATATCAATAATTCATGCATAACAAGTCTTAGTCATAAGGGAAAATGCTTAACGATTCCTTGAGCACTCGAATCGCCCCATTATGTTTTTTTTTTTTATTCTTTCCAGAAGACCTAACTAAAGATTTTGTGTCCTTAAGTCGGCAAACCATTGTAAGCTCTAAAAAAGGGAATAACAAAGGACTTAAAGATACCATCCTTATGTGCAAAGGATGAGGAAAGCCCGTCGGGAAAGTCGTTGTTTAGACGATTTCTGGTGCAAGGTAAAGGCGCTCCATTAATCGACTGCTGCCCGATGGGAATAGCATAATCTATCAACAGAGAGAACCTTGGAATATATTTTGGCCGACCCCAGAGAAAAAAAGAATATCTTGTGTGGCTGGCCTTTGTTTTTAAATCAATCTCCAAGCTAATCTCTTTGCTTCCCACCTTCAACTTCTTCCTTCATGTCATTTTTTCGTGTATATAACGAGATTTAAGGCATGCCTGCGCGGGCGCTAAGCGGGAAATCATCCCTTTTTCATTTCTTCGTGACTTCTGTCTTTCGCCATCCGGACAAGCAGCACGGTGACTTTGGTGTCCACACCGACCTTCGCAACAACATGCCCAAGTCCCGACCGCTTTCTTTGCAGGTTCGATTTCAAAAAACGATGATTGCCTCGTAATCAAGTTTCGTTGGTTCTAGAAATAAGCTGGACCACAACGACTCGTGTAAGGTTCTTCCGGGTTCATTCATCTGGATGAACCGAATCCCCGCTTCTCCGTAAGAAAAGATTATACGAACGGATTCACATAAAGAAAGAAGTTATACGTCACATGACCAACCTAATCCGGCATATACGCTCAAAAAAACTCATGCAATACTTGATGGAAAACATAACTGCACACAGCATCATTTGGGAGATGTTGTTAATCTCTTTGATCTTAGTTCTGCACGAATATGATCATAGAAACTCTTTAGATAATCGATCTATGGAAAAAATCTAGAATTTTTCTCCTACATATGATCTAATGCCTCGTTTTGCTTTCTAAATAGGAAAATGAAATTATATGATGCAACTCGAATCGAATTGACGAAATATTGAGGTAACAGGGAGGAGTTCGATTGAATTTTATTACATGATTCGGTTCTCTATGTCTTAGACCAAATAACATACTTTTTCTTTAGGATCAGCCCACTTTCTTTAATCCGCTTGGTTTTATCTTATGGCGAGTTATTGAAAGGCAAATGCATTTTATATCTTTTAGGATGAAAAATGGAACAAAGGAACATATAACTATTTCTCGATAAAATTATTTATTGCGAAAATGAGAGCATCAGATTCTTGTTTGGAAAAAAACTTGATGTGTTGGCCATTACAGACGGTGGAGCTCAAGGTGAGAATGTGCTGCGAGGGATGCGAGAGGGTTGTCAAGAACGCTATCCATAAGCTCAGAGGTGATTGTGATGTCGATTTCTTTGACGGAAATGTCGTGCTCGGTATAAATGTTGTGGGGTTTTAAATTAGGGGTGGATTCAGTCGAGGTGAACCTGGAGTTGGAGAAGGTGACTGCGGTGGGTTACGTCGACCGTAACAAGGTCCTGAAGGCAGTCAGGAGGGCTGGAAAACGGGCGGAGTTCTGGCCGTACCCAAACCCACCCCTCTACTTCACGTCCTCTAAGGACTACTTCAGGGACACGACAAGCGAGTTTAAGGAGAGTTACAACTACTACAGGCACGGGTACAACCTAGGCGACCGACATGGTAACATTCCCGTGACTCACCGAGGAGACGATCGTATTAGCAACCTCTTCAACGATGATAACGTCAAGGCATGCAGCGTCATGTGAGACGGCTTGATATGTGTGTTGTATATCAGATGAAACGTGTGGTTGGGGCAAAGGCATGTGGATGGATGTAAATAAAACTGCCTTCTGTATATTGTGTTTGGCGTGTTTCCTATGGAAAAAGGCTTATAGACATGTAAATGGGCAGTACATGAATGTTTGCTTCTTTTGAGAGTCAGTCGAGGAGACGCTAGATGTACATCCACTCATCGAGAGGGAGTTGGGTGATCACCAATGAGTTTTGTACGGAAATACGGTTAGTATTATAAAAAATTTGCGAAACACGATTCGTGTTTCGTAAAATACGAATTTACAGTCAAAGGGGCGTGTTTTCACACGCTTCTATGAGGCGGGTGCCATCCACATTAAGACGCGTTTTGAAAACCCGGAGTTTAACTCTTGACCTCCCCCTGTAATATTGACTTTAACTATCTAAGCTATATGATTTTTTTGTCTAAGTTTTCGAAAGACGAGTTTTGAAAACGCGCCCCTTGTTCATTTATTTAAGGGGGCGGATTCTCAAAACCCGCCCCTTGAAAGATGCGTTTTGAAAATCCGTCTCTACATGAAGATGGGTTTTCAAAACGCGCATTCATGTAGATGCATGCAAGCCCTATAGAAGCGCGTTTTGAAAACCCGCCCCTCCCTATTTTCCTCGAGGGCGGGTTTTTTGTTTTAAGGGGCGCGTTTTCGGTAAGACCATATTTTACGAAATACGAACCGTATTTCGTAAATTTTTTAAAAGTAACCATATTTTCGTACAAAACTTGATCACTAAAAATAGCTGGAAGCGGGTAGACAACGTGAATCCGGCCGGCGAACCAGCCAATTCAAAACGGGTCTTTAGATATCTCGGGGAGTTTTGAAATTTCTAACGAACTTCAAATCCGGTTATAAAATTATAGCTTAATTTGGGAAAAATGAATAAAATGCCAGTTTATGTGTCATTCTCAATCCAATGCATTGTACTTTTCTTAAATATGTTTTAAAATATCCAATAATGTCACTTTAAACTCATTATTATAATTAATTAAAATCTTTATTTCAGGGATTAAAATTCCAAAATAATTTTGAAGAATTATGTTCAAAAATATTTTTCTTGGACCTCTTTGGAGTTATTGTAGGGTTTAGGGTTCATGGAAGATGTCTAATTCAAGAGTCCTATATATCTAATCTAATATAACTGATTTGGGCCAAGAAAAGGTATTCTTTTGGGCCTTATCTAATTTGGGCCCTCGACATGGGCCGATGACAAATGTTATTCCGGAGTTCCAAGGCCATCTTATTCCAACGTCGCACCCTAACGGAAGCAAACGAACATTTCTTTGGGAGTGTGGGTAATATAATCACAACACCTAAGTGACCAAACTTCCCTTTAAATATGAATGTGATTCCTTTTAGTTACATATGAATTTAAACATAGAAGAGGTCAAGGGATTAAGAGACTCTAATAACAGCATGCTAAACATGGGGATCTTCTCAAAATGAATTGGGTTAAAGGAATCCTTTCCATCATAATGTTTAGAACATCTTACTTATTCTTACCATTAATCTCGAAGTTTGAAAGGTGAATTCATTATATTATAGGAAAGGGGAATAGGATGGTAAACCCTTCAAGAAACCCTTAGATTGGAAAATGCCAAAAGCATGGGAAGAAATAAAGAGGAAACAAAAAAGACATTCTACTTACTCAATTTAAGAGAAAGAGACATTTCACAAGCTTCAACCTTTTTCTTTTGGGATTGGGGAGGACCACAATCAAAACCCTTTTGTGGGGTCTAAAGAGAAAAGAAAGAAAGAACACCCCCCCACCCAAATCCCCACCCACGCGTTTTTTCTCCAAACTAGGCATGCTAAAAAACCCTCTAGATATTTTGCTAACCAGGTTAGTTTACATTTTTTTTAGCATCCAACTATATGCTATCACTCTCGTTCCCCTCTTTCCTACGATGATTTTATCGGTGTTTTCGCGATAGGGCGAATATTTGCGACGGGCATTATGGTGACGACTTCGTGGGGCACCATCGGCAAGTGGACCACGTACAGTTCGTAAAGCATGTTTGTACGCGCGCCTTTCGGCCTGGCACGCGCGTGGCGGTTTGGACGACCCAAGGGGCCCGCTCCCCCAAGGCCCAGTTCGGTCGGCGTCACGACTCAAGCGTCGGACGCTGCGGAAGGGAATTGGGTTGGGCCCTCCCTTGATTCCGAATGGACCTGCGGGACATTTTGCCAATCGTCTCCAGTTCCCTGAAGGCGACGGGCGAAATGCTGCGTAATGCCTCACTTGGGAATTTTTACGAAGGCTCCGGGAGCGGCTCATGTCACCATTACCTATCCAAAATGGCTCTATAAAAAGTGTTATTGTTTAACCTAGGTAAACTAAATGGAGTCGCCACCGATTTAATTTTTAAAAGTCTGATTTAAGTCGGAAAAATCAGAGTGAGTTCGGGGATCCCTATTTACTAACTCATACATTCTAAGCATGCGAAAAAAGTGGCGATTGTCCAAAAAGGTTTGCTTTTGATTAACGGGTGTTGGACTCGATCTGGGAGTCAGGCCGGACTCATATCGACATTTTACGAGTGTTGGACCTGAATTTAGGTTTGTTTGATTTAAGGATTAACACACGACATAAATCCTAAGAGCCTAAAAGCACACAAGCAAACACAACCAATTATCGAGATCAAAGGGACGGGGAAGGGTGGTAACTCTAGGCCTATGAACTTGGGCCCGCAGCCCGTTACAGGTGGGCTTAAAAGAAATGATTCGGGGAGGCCCGTACTTGCCCTTTATACCTTTGATGAAGGTTGGGGCCGATTTAAATCTTTGGACCGACGGTTTTTTAAAGCCGCGGTAGATCGAACCAAACGCGGTTTGTTACATGCGCCTTCTAGAAATCTTCGTCTTCAAGATTGTAGAAACCTCGAGAGAGTCCTCGTTATCACATGTGTAGTGTCCATGCAAAGAAGATATAAACATGATTACTTAAAGCCCAACTCGAATTCAAAGAATTGATTCGGACTTAAAGAAATAACTGTAAGTCATTACTAAGTCAAAATAATAAAGATCTAACAGTACATTAAATAAATAAGTTACTGAAAAACACGTTTGTCAAATATCAACCAAATCTAACGGTGTAATTACAAGTCACGCAAGAATGAAATTGGACATATATCAGAAAAGAAACATAATGCATGCTAGTCTGAAAAGAAGGCATAACTTCTCTTAGAATTATCCAATTTAAGTGAAATCAAAGCCTACGAATCCGTATCTTAAGGGAAAATTTTCATGTCAAATTTCATTCACATTAAAATGTGAAATCTCCATAAATCAATTAAAAAGTGTGATTGTCTATGAAAATTAGACATCTTATGTACAGATAAAGAAAATTTCATAACTTCTCATTTGTTAATCAAAAAATTATGAAATTTTGTCAAAAGCTTGATAACTCAACGAATATTTAGGATGCTAAATTTTAAAAACGATGGACATGTAATCTATTATCAGCATCACAAAGAATTGGGACCTTCGAACAAAACATGTTTCAATCGACATGCATTGAAGAACAAGTTTAACCACGATTGACCATAGGTTAAACTTGCTCAAAATAAAAAATGTAAAACACAAAAGTTGTAGTAGATTAAGAAATCTAACTCTAGGTTTTAATTTTAGTCCATCCAGGACTCAAATGAGTAAGTTGTCCTATTTGGTGCACAGGTCACCCATGCTGCCGCAAAGGAGCAGAAGATGATAGGGGCATTCGTCTTTCCTGAATTTTGGAACTAACCAGATGAACCCGAAAGCCAAAACTCAGAGAACAAAATTTGTAGAAGGCCAAGTATGCATGCTTCATACTCGGCGATGTTGTTCGTACAAGGAAATGTGACTTTAGCAGCTGTTGGGTAATACTGTCCATCTGAGGATATTACAACGGCTCATATTCCTGATCCCGAGGAATTGACTGCACTATCAAAGTACATCTTCCATCTTGGTTCTTGTTCCATGAGTAAGATATTCTCGTCTGGTAGTCCGATTTCCAAAGGCGAATAATCTGTTCCTGGATATTCAGTGATGTGATTAGCGATCGTTCTCCCTTTGATTGACTTCGTGGAATGAAATTTGATGTCGAATTCAGCGAGTTGTAATTGCCACTTAGAGACTCTTCCCATCAGTGTTGGCTTGTCAAAGAGATACTTGAGTGAGTCATTCTCTGACACCAACATGATCTCATAGTGTAGAGTATATTGTTGGAGTTGGTGGAGGGCCCAACCGAGTGCACAACAGGTACGTTCGGAAGTTGTGTATCGAGACTCGCAATATGTGAACTTCTTGCTAAGGTAATACATAGCGTGCTCCTTGGCGCCTGGTAACTGTTGGGTAAGTATGACTCCAAATGATTCTTCTCTAACCGTGAGATAGAGTGTGAGCGGATGCCCCGACTTTGGCGGGATAAGAACTGGGGGTTCCGTCAAATATGTCTTGATTTGCTCAAATGCGACTTTACAATCATCATCCTACTGAAATTTGACATCCTTCCTTAGTTTCTTGAATAGAGGTTTGCATGTATCGGCTAGGTTAGAAATGAATCTTCCGATGTAGTTAACGCAGCCCATGAAGCCGCGGAATTCGTTGACTGACCTTGGAGCTGGGAGATCACGAATTGCTTTGATTTTCTCCGGATCGATCTCGATGCCTTTGTTACTGACAACGAAACCGAGGAGTTTGCCCGAGGTTGCCCAAAATACGCATTTGGCGGGATTGAGGCGTAGCTTGTATTTGCGGAGCCGTTCGAATAGTTTTCAAAGAATGACATTGTGGTTCTTATCTTCTTTGGACTTGGTGATCATGTCATCGACGTAGACTTCAATCTCGTGATGCATCATGTCGTGAAATAAGACCACCATAGCACGTTGATGGGTTGCCTCGGCATTCTTGAGTCCAAATGGCATGACCCGATAACAGAATGTGCCCCAGGGTGTCGTGAAGGTTGTCTTCTCTTTGTCTTCTTCAGCCATACGAATCTGATTGTAACCGGAGAATCCATCCATGAAAGAGAATTTACTGAGTACGGCTGTGTTGCCCACTAGTAAGTCGATGTGCGGGAGTGGAAAGTCGTCCTTGGGACTTGCTTTGTTGAGGTCGCGATAGTCGACATAGACTCGGACCTTCACATTCTTCTTGATAACCGGGATTATGTTGGCGACCCATTGTGGATAGGTATCCACTTCGATAAAGTTGACCTTCAGCAGCTTATCTACTTCATCCTTGATGGAAAGGGCTAGTTCGGGTTTGTACCGGCGTTGCTTTTGCTTTGTAGGATGAGTTGACGGGTCTGTAGTTATTTTGTGTTCCACAATCTCTGAATCCAATCCCGGCATATCTGCGTATGACCAAGCAAAGACGTCAGAGAATTCCCTGAGCAGGTTGATGATGTCCTTGGCTTCATCCATTGATAAATCTACACCGATGAACAACTCCTTGGGGTCATCTTCAGTTCCGATGTTAATTGAGACTGATTTTTGTAATGTAATGTCCTTTGGTTCTTCATGTCATTGTGTTCCAAACCGTAATACCCTTCTATAGATTTTGGATCATCTACTGCTTCTTCATCTTGTTCAGAAGTTCTCCTGGGTATACCCGAAGCGCCTTTCCTGAAAAAGAGAAGAAATCAGAGTGATATATTCAAATGAATTGTTTAAAACTAAGATATTATTTCATGCAACAGCCTATAGCATGTCATGTGCTTTGGACAAAAAGGAAGCGCCGTGGGATCAGGACTCAGCGGGACCCTCGTCGTTTCCTCATATTCGCCCTGATCATCAGCGGCCCGATCCCACGAACGCCCTAGCACTACCTAGGAGTCGCGTTACATATAAACATCATTGCTAGTCCGCGACCAGAATGTAGCAAGGTAACTTATTCTAGAGTCTACTAATCTAAGTGCAGAGAAGTAAAGATGGAAGGTTTCACTCGTCGAGAGGCATGTCTAGCTCGGTCGGGATCGACGCTTCCATCATACAAACTTCTTCATCTGGCTCTTATGCCTCAGTCTTCCTGTCTTCTTTCTCTTCCCTTCTGTACTCGTAGGGGAATCCATATGCCTATTCGGAGGGGGTATTTCAGTCCTCGGCGGCATTGGCACCACTGGAGCTTGAAAATGCGGTGCCCCAGCTTGTCGAATGTACGCCGGCATCTGGTTAAGGGGAATGGCGACATTGGGCGGTATAAAGTGAGCCCGCATGCGAGGTCGACGCCTATGACCGTGCACTTCATTCACTCGGATAACATTGACATGTTTAACAGTTATCCGCCCACTATTAATTTCCTCATCTACTTCATCATTTCGAATCTTCACATCTTCTAGCTTATCAGAGAGGATTTCACCATCCATTGTTGCCGCAGATGAACGGACGAAACGGACGAACAACTTGCTACCGGTACGATTGTCCTACTTGCGTCTTTGCTTGTAAACCCAAGTCCACTAGTCCTTGCCGGTGTTAGAATCCTGATCGGATAGATGATTCCTTGTCCTTTAAATCCAAGTCCTTGGCCTAGTTGATATCCATGTCTAAGGATATCCTTTGCAGCGCTGATGTTGCCCCACGTCATCAAAGGATCTGACTTATAGTCACGCCTGACCATGTTCACCATCTCCAGTGTTTGGGTTGTTGACGGTTATTCGGTTGGCTCTCCAACGTACGACATGTCGATCTCATGGAAAAGCTCATCGTGTGTTCGTCTTGACTGTGATGAGCTTGCCATCTGAGGAGAATCTAACCATCTGGTGAAGTGTTGATGGGATTGCTCCAACCTGATGAATCCAAAGGCGCCCCAGCAGCATGTTGAAGGACCCCACAGTCTCGAGAATTTGGTATTGGGTGGAGAAGAGGGTTGGCCCAACTTTAATCTCCAATGTAACTTCTCCAAGAGCCGGACGTTTTACGCCATCGAAAGCCCGAATAGTCAAACTGGACTGTGGAAGCTTCTCCATATTGTAGCTAATGGAATGATGTTAACCCCCGACCCGCTATCAATGAGAACTTTGGAGATGGCGGTATCTGGACACTTGAGTGTGATGAAGAAAGCGTTATTATGATCCGGCCCCTATTCCGGTAGGTTATCTTCTGAGAAAGTTATTATATTATTTAACAACATACTACTCATGTACGCATCCAACGCAGCGACTTCGACCTGCTCTGGCACATGCACCTCGGCTAAAAACTTCTCCAACGTTTCCCTGTGCGTGTCGGAATGATGGATAAGGTCGAATAAGGAGATCTGAGCGGGCTGTTTCCGAGTTGTTCAACTATTTTGTAGTTGCTTCCCTTCACTGTGTAAATCACCTTGCGGATTTGTTCATTCGAGGGCGTCTTGGGCTTTGAAGATTCAGTTGGGAGCGGGGCTTCAGGAGCGGGTACTACTCTGCCAGAACGGGTGATAAGTTCAACTTCTGGGCTTAGTGACGTACAACTTGGCCCAATCACGACCGAAATCCTTGGTCCTGTCACGGATGATGACTCTGTTTGGAACGTCTCGGGTTGCGTCGATCCCAATGAGATATAAACATACGGCGTCCTTGGCCACCGAGGGGGAACCAACGTAAATCTATCAGGCAAGATTGTAGGCTGAACATCTCTGTTAAACTGGGGCCCACGACCACTACCCCCGACCTCGGCTGCGGCCTCGACCTCGACCACAAATAGTGTTTACAACATTGACATCCCTTGGCGCTGCATACTCATATTCGTACATGTGCACCTCCTCTTCTGATCAGCCAAGACCGAGAAAAAGTTAACCCCGATGTAATTCACGTGTTCTGGAAGAGGATTTCTCTTGACATTCAGAGCAGCCGATGGTGCAGAAAACGTGATTGCCCCTTATCCAGCAGGTTCTGAATTTTGAACTTTAAAGCAATGCAATCTTTGGTGTCATGTCCCATTGCTCCAGAGTGGTACTGGCAAACCGCCTTGGGGTTGTATCCAAACGATGAAGGATTCGTCGCCTTGGCTTCTACGGGCTTGATAAAGCCCATGTCTCTCAACCGAACGAACATGACATCCAGTGGATCCGGTGTTGGAGTCAAGTCATCCATTCTACATCGAGGACGCTCTGTCTGTGCAGGCCTTGGCTGCTGTTGTCCTGCCATGTTAACAAGGAGTCTAAAACAAGTGGTTGCAGGGGCCGGGGGCCTAAGGGCAGCTGCAACGTACGTCCTTGGCGCATACTGTGTTCAACAGTTGCAATAAGCTCTTTGGGCTTGGGCTTTACGGCTGGTTTTGCAGAAGGGCAAGGAATTAGCCCCTCTCGGTTTACCCCATCGAGTTTGTCGGCGTTGATGACTGCCCGGGCGAAGGTGGAGAGCGTCTGCCCGATCATGTAGGGCATGTACTCGCGCGGTGACAACTGGAGGAATTCGTCGATGAGTTCCTTTTCCGTGAGCGTAGGTTTAATTTGAGACGCCATATGCCTAAACCGATAAGCGAACTGTTTGATGTCCTCAGTGCGGTACCTCTTCAATTTCCGCAAGTCTGATATTGTGGGCGCCATCTCTACATTAATACTGTAGTAATTGAGGAAGTCGAGGGCCAAATCCTTGAACGTTGCATACTGACTGACATCCTTGGAGTAGTACTAGTGCAGCGCCGATTCCGCCAAGCTCTCTTGGAACATGGCGATGCGAAATTTATTGTCTACCGGGTATACAGTCATCTTGTGGCAGAAGTGCTTCAGATGTAACTCTGGACAGCCATTCCCACGGAACTTCTCAAATTTGGGCATTCTGAACTTTGGCGGGACTTGTATCTGACGAATCTGGTAGTTGGCATACTCCCAGTTGTGAGCCCGGTATCCCTGAATGGCGTTCAAGCTCTCTTCTAACTTTGCCATGCGACGAGCATTTTCTTCTTGCATAGAGGCAATCCTAGCCTCGAGCCTTGTCTCAAAGGCGCTAACCTGTTGTTGCTCACTGAATAACTCATCGACAATCGCCGCGTTGCGGGTTCGGGGGCTTGGCAAGCCTGGTTCTTCATATGGAGCCGGGGACGGAGTAATTGGTGTGGGGATTCTGAAAGGAGGAGGTGTATAAGTGGTTTGGTGATAGGGAGTTAGCCCAAGTATTGGAGCTTGGACATGGGGAGTTTGCCCGAATGTCATTGGAGGGTAGGGAGTTGGCCCTTGGGTTGATGGCTGTGGGTAATATGGAAGTAAACATGGTTGTGGCATAGGAAGAGAAAGAGGTGGCTCACGCATGTATGGGTTATAAAAAGATGCCACACTTGTGGAAGTAGCGGATCCGGGCATGACCGGGTTGTAAGGAGGTCGGGTGTTTGATGAAGTGGTTAGACCAGGATAAAGGTATGGGTCTGGTGGTGTTATAGGTGTCGTGGGCCCTGGCATGACAGGGGGAATATGTGGGTTTTAGGTGGTAACTGGCGCAGGTGTGGCCGCAAGTTGTTGTCGCACGAGTTCAGCTATCATAGTTTTCAAAGAGGAGAGTTCGGCCATAAAGGGACTCCACTTTGTCTCCCAATGAAGAACTGCGGGCGCCTTGGGCCAGCATGTTCGAGGTAGGATTGAAAGGAGCTGCGCTCGATGGAGCAGCTGGGGATTGCACTGCTGGTGCTACTGATGCAACCAGTGGTGGTATATATGTTGGTGACATTCCTCCGTCCAAGGACTGCCCAACAGTAAGTATGGTCTGGGGCAATGGAGGAAAAGCGGATTCCATCGAAGCGGAACACTCAACGGCGATGGGTGGATGAATGGCAATGGTGACTCCAGCGGTGGGGATAAGCTCATCCCCTGTGGTAGGAGCCGCAGATCCTGCAGAGGCCTCAGACATCACCGTTCGGATGGAAGGTACTTTTGAAGTCTCCGGAAGGGAGCTATTGCTCAGTACCTTGATCATAAGTAAAGAAAATTCACTTAGTATCAAGCGGTGAAACACTTTAGATGCATGACATGTAATGATGCATATCATGTCTAAGATAAAGATTAGATTGTGATTACAACGAATTCAATCCAAGTGAAAAAGAAGTGCATTAGATAAAAACCAACAAAGTTCGATTTAAACTACAGTTCGTTAAAAGAAAAGATACCCTGGGCTCATACGCCCTAAGATGACGAGGAGATATCCGTCGTCAAATGCGATCCCAAGGGGCTATGCGCTTCCTCTGAAATCGAGCAGACCGGGCGTCAATGTCTTCCTGACGGTCCATGAGAAAGTCGAACTCTTCCTCCTTGAAGGTCATCCACACACGAGCGATATGTATCGTCGTCGGCCGAACTACGCCTTTTGTCAGTTGGCTGTCCAGGTCGATGGGATCAAATGACTTATCTGGTGCTGGAGTGATCCGCGGAGTTCCACCATATTGATGCATGACCCGTGCTGAACAGTAGTAGGATGTCCCGGTAATCCCAACGATTGGGATGTAATCTCCGTCTGGGGAGCTTGTAATAGCCCAGTCTACGTCGAAGCATCTGGCCATCTGGTAGAAGTCCTCTGGTTCCAGCGAGCGAAAGAGGGCTCTGACCCCCGCAAATGTGCGGGTTGGAAGTCGAGCGCGATCTGATATGCGGTCGAGTAAATCTGAAAATTGCTCTTGTCTAAACGACTCTCCAGTGATGCCAATGTGAGTAGAACCATGCCTGGAGTAACGGGGGACTGAAGGAGAAGTGATGGTTCCGAACTCCGAGGGTATGAATATCTTGAACCAGTCACGGAGTTTGTCAGATGATGGAATGTCTATGCGCAGCGTGATTGAATCCATCAAATTAACCTGCATACTTAGATGTCATTCGATTGTAATAACAATCCAATCCAACTCCTAACGTGAGATGGATTTGCACACGAGTTCTTTCATACTTGTATAGTGATGTTATTGAACAATTATAAATGTGTCAATGCATTGATTATTGGTCAACAGGCACTCATGCGAAATGAATGCAAATGAGTGCAATAATATAAAGAGGGGAGGTAGAGAAAAGAGAGAAAAAATTATGGAAACCCCCCGTGACCAACTCAAACCCCTGCAAAACGAACAAAGTTAGTGCTATAATTTATCACATACAAAACATACCAGACACATGTCCCTGCACATGTAACAGACACTTAGTAACAACTATATGCACGTGCGACGTCTGGTACCTGTAGTGAGCAAATAATTCTAGACTTGGAAGAGGATTCTAAGACCTCCCACGATGGAGGCGGGCCCCGACCCAAGACCATACCGCAAAGAGTAGCACAGATGGGCCTCACGGTGACCCCCTAAGAATCCTAGCCCCGGGTTCAGGCATACCTACAAATGCTTACGAAAGCAGTAAACGAACACATTCATGAGTACAAACAAGGAGTACCGAGCCAAACAAGTACATGCGCAAACAATAACTCCTCTCCGCATGTGGATTAAATGTAAGAGTTTTCAGTAAGAATCCACATGCGGATACCCCCAGCGGAGTTGCCATCCGGGATGTATGCGCGCCCTTCGGTCTAGCACGAAGGTTGAGGCCGCTTTAAATCTTTGGACCGACGGTTTGTTACACGCGCCTTCGAGAAATCTTCGTCTTCGAGATTGTAGAAATCTCGAGAGAGTCCTCATCATCACATGTATAGACTCCACGCAAAGAAGTTATAAACACGATTAGTTAATGCCCAACTCGAAATCAAAGAATTGATTCGGACTTAAAGAAATAACTGTAAGTCATTACTAATTCAAAATGATAAAGATCCAACCGCACATTAAATAAATAAGTTAATGACAAACAGGTTTGTCAATATCAACCAAAACGGTGGAATTATAAGTTACACAAGAATGAAATTGGACATATATGCAGAAAAGAAACATAATGTATGCTAGTCTGAAAAGATGGCATAACTTCTCTTAGAATTGTCTAATTTAAGTGAAATCAAAGCCTACGAATCCGTATCTTAAGGGAGAATTTTCATGTCAAATTTAATTTACATCCAACGGTGAAATCTCCAGAAATTAAGGAAAAGGTGTGGTTGTCTATGAAAACTGGACAGCTTATGTATAGATAAAGAAAATTTTATAACTTCTCATTCGTTAATTGAAAAATTATGAAATTTTGCCAAAAGCTTGATAACTCAACGACAATTATCTAGCATATGAAATCTTAAGAAAAATGGACGTGTAATATGTTGTCAACATCACAAAGAATTGGGACCTTCGAACAGAACATGTTTCAATCGACTAGCATTGAAGATCAAGTTTGACCACGATTGACCATAGGATAAACTTGCTCAAAATAAAAAATGTAAAGCACAAAAGTTGTAGTAGATTAAGAAATCTAACTCTAGGTTTTAATTTTAGTCCATTCAGAACTCAAATAAGTAAGTTGTGCTATCTGGTGCACACGTCACCCATGCAGCCGCAAAGGAGCAAAAGATGATAAGGGCATTCGTATTTCCTGAATTTTTGGACTAACCAGATGAACTCGAAAGCCAAAACTCAAAGAACAAAATTTGTAGAAGGCTTAAATGCGGGCATGTGATGAAGGAAATATGAATTTTCCCGTACGACAGTATGGATCTGTGATAAGATGCAATAACATCTCTGACCTATCTGCACTCCATTGGTAATTGGACCAGGATATGTAGGTTTAATGAAAAAGTGCATAACAAAAAAGTTTTAGAGAACTCAAAGTGGTATCCATTAAAACTAATTTCATATCGAACGGAGCTTTGGTGTTCGAGTTGTGCCCGAAAAGGCCGAGATAGCTATTCCACTCATACACAAAACCAAGCTGTTTCTTCGAATAAACGAAACCCGACCAAGCAAGTATCAAATGAAGAAGCTTAAAACACAAAAGTTATATCATAGCCAAAGAAGAAATGACTCTAAGTGGTTTCAAATGAATCCGAGCTATATGGATTAAAATATGCTCGATAGAATGCAACTGCACGCTCCATGGATGCATGGAACAGGGCAGATTCATTGTCCGATGTTTGAGGAGGCAAAACACCAGCAAAATGCGTTCTTTTGGAAAAAACTTCAATAGAGAAGTTGTTCCTCATTAAGAAAGGAAGCTAAAGAGTTATAAAACAGCTCAATCCATACATTGAGCAAAGAATTACGATAGAAAATCTCAAGTATACGCAGCAGCAACGAGCACTCATATTCCAGCATGCGTATGTCCCCAGAAAATGAGACACAGCTCAGGTTGCACCCACATAGTGCTAATGCACAACTTGTCAACAAAGAACAATAAAAGATAGAAAGAAAATGGACCTGATTTCGTGCGATTTTGAGTTTGCTAGCTCCAGTTATGACATCCCGACGTTTTTTGAGATTTCCGAAGATACCGCAATGTGTGTTCATGCAAACAACAGCAAGAAAGGCGGTTAGATTTATCTAAATGGTCTGCAAAACAAAGAGAAAACAAATGGTAGAGTAACTCACTAAGGATGAAGCCTAATCGGCATCGCTTTCGGAGGTGTTTGTGGGGGTAAGCACTCGCAATGGGAGACTAAAGCCTACCCCACATCTCCCGAGCATGCACGCTCGCGATGGGAGACTCGTGTGCGCGTCTGGAGTTCGCTAGGTGTTCGCGATGGGAACACATATGACGTCTGATGGAGCAATAGACGAAGTCGAGGCTAACCGACCAAGAATATACAAGCCTCGAATACTCCTCGCCTCGTTGATGTCATTTTCTCGCAGAAAGCAAACGAGGAAAGGGAGGATGAGTGCTGTCATATAAGGATAAACACACATAAAACGAAAGTGAGGTTACTCACCGTTGTTGGTTGTTTGTTTGCGGGAGGTGGCTCCCAAAGTGTAACCATCTGCTGGCCGTATTTGAAAGAAAAAGGGAAAGCCTTCAGCTCTGTCCACCGAGTCGTTGTTCGATTGTCAACTCAAGATGGGAGGTTGAGGACCTGTACGAGTGAAAGAACACGTCAGTAATAAAGGAAGTCTCCCGTGAGGCCTAGAGGCCTCGGAAGGTGATTTCTAGTTGCTCCTTGTTCTCTAGGGGTGGTTGGACACGGGTTATTCGGGGAAGTAGTTGCTGGAAACGGGAAAGAAACACGCCAGAGCTTCAACAGGGTTGTTGTCCTTTCTTCATAGTTGCCGCTGCTGCCTGGAACATCGAGGAAGAGGCTCGAGGCGGCTGGAAGTTTAGGGAGCTCCGCAGTAAAAGCCGAAGTTGGTCTTCCTTGTCATTGTCAAGGTGAGTTGAGGTCGAAGATAATCTTATTTGAAAGAAGGGGGTTTGGTTAAGAGGTCTATCACTCAACTCAATGTAGTAGCGATTACAGAAAGTGATATGAGATCAATCTTCTGCAGCACAGACCAGAAGGTTCTGCACCAAAAGTGACTCGTTGTACACCATAGACTAGAAGGTTTTGTACTAGAGTGACTGAGTAACAAAACTGGTAACACTCGCACAAAAATGCTTTATTGACCACTTCTTGTGATTTCCAATACCGAGGCTAGCTGTAATTTCATTTGAAGGCATTTAGCTCTTGCCGCCGATGTTGTCGCCTTCCGCTGTTGCCGCTATGTTTGAGCTGGTTCGAGGGGGGTTTTCGCAATGCTCATTTTTTCTTACCTTTTTTTAGGAATCGTCGAGAAATGAGAGTGATGGTGGAGGCTTTCTCGGCGAGGCCAAGGAAGGGATGAAAGTCGAAGGTTAAGCGTTTGTTTGAGGGGAAGGCGTTTCGAGAAAAGAACTGATGGTGGTTCTTGGGGTGTAATGAAAAATTTTTGTTTTCCAAGGCTCCCGGGGGATTGATTGGGAAGAGTTCCCCGATGAGGACCATCCTCTCCCCTTCTGCCAGGTGTCCCCCCAAGCATCTTCCGTACTCCTCCCCCACAAGCAGATCGATGGGGAATTTGTTTAAATTCGGATAAGGTTTTGGGATTTTTGAGCAACCGTCGTACAACACCCCCACCTCGTCGGGTTGTTGGTGGGGTGATAATTATATTTATTATTATTATTATATATTTTTTTGTCTGTTATTCCCCCTATCGTGATAAGGATGTGGGGGTGGGAATCATTCCCCCTCCAAGCTATCATGTATAGGAAGTGAACGGGGGACTATCAAGTGGCTTAGTTTGGGAGGTTCGTGCCGCCTCCCCCGAAAAACGAATATTTGTCCTGTTGGGGGTTATGTGTGAAATGAATGGATAGGAAGGGAGAAGGTGTTAGTAGAACGTAGGTTCTGTACTGCCGACGAGGAGTGTTTTGGCCGCTATTTCTCTTTCTTAAAACTTTCTCTTACTCTCTTACAATAAATGTCTATACGTCCCTTTATATATAGGGAGGAGTAGGAAACTCAAATGACAATAGACACCGGCACATTTAATGACAGATTTAATAGCCTACTTAAATGACCAACTTAAATAACATTTCCGTTACTAACTTTAATACCAATTAATCTTG
The DNA here is from genome assembly GCA_029817715.1 of Melastoma dodecandrum. Lineage (NCBI taxonomy): Eukaryota > Viridiplantae > Streptophyta > Magnoliopsida > Myrtales > Melastomataceae > Melastoma > Melastoma dodecandrum. The sequence goes on along the minus strand of JARUPY010000279.1, from coordinate 2,076,127 downwards.
ATCATAAATTACCATCAACACCCCCTCTTAATTTATGATCTTCAAGAAGTCTTTGAAAGTCTCAAACTTCTCAGACGACACCGCCTTTGTAAGAACATCTGCGGGTTGATCATGGGTGCTGATAAACTCTAGAAGTATCTCCTTCTGCGAAACTTCTCATTGAATGACATTGGAGTAGAAATTGGCTTCGCATTCTCCATATGAAATTTCTTCAATAGTTCCGCTATGTACTTCTCTTGAGAAATGAAAATCTCTCCTTTCTTCTGCTTCACTTGAAATCCGAGAAAGTACTTCATCAAGCCAAGATCTGTCATCTCAAACTCTTCCATCATTGCTTCCTTGAACTTCTGCAGCAAGCTTCTGCTGGTGCTAGTGTAGATCAAATCATTCACATAAAGACATGCTGTATGTATAACGAAGGTTCTACTGAGCTTCTGGAGAATCCTTTCTTTTGTAGATATGAATCAATTCTGCAATTCCAAGCTCTTGGTGCTTGCTTCAAACCATATAGAGCTTTATGTAGTCTGTAGACTTTGTCTTTTGTGCCTTTCATCACGAATACTTGTGGTTGCTCTACGTAGACTTCTTCTTCTAGTACTCCATTAAGAAATGCTGACTTGACATCAAGCTGGAATACTTCAGGCTCCTTCTGTGCTGCAATGGCTAGAACAACACGGATTGTCTCCATCCTTGCTACAGGAGCAAAAGTTTCTGTAAAATCAACGCTGGGCATCTGTGAATAGCCTTTTGCCACAATCCGAGCTTTATGCTTCTGCATGCTTCCATCTTCATTATACTTGGTCTTATAGACCCACTTCAATCCGATAGCTTCTTTTCCTTCTAGGAGATCGACCAATGACCACGTGTCATTCTTCTCTATAGAAGTCATCTCCTCCTTCATGGCATTTCTTCATTTTTCTTCTCTGGCTTCCTCCTCAAAGTTCTGTGGCTCAAATCCAGCAAGAGCAAAGTTAGCTTGCTCATAAATTTCAGTGAATGATCGATACCTCCTTGGTGGTGTATCTCTAATAGGACCCTTTGCTTTTGGAATGGTTTTAGAGGAACTAGCTTCTGTTGTTCCGATGGGATTCTGTACTGTAACTTCTGCTGCTGCTTCTGTTGTTCTAATAGGGTTCTGTACATATGCTTCTACAACTGCTTCTGTATACTGGAACATCCGAGTCATAGAAGACTCTTCCTGCCACTTCCAAGCTGCATGTTCATCAAAGATAACATCTCTCGACAGAACTAACTTGTCAGTATTCGGATTATACAGACAATATCCCTTCGATTCATCACTATATCCGATGAAAATCAACTTCTCACCTTTCCCATCAAACTTTTATCTTCCTTGAGAAGGTGTGAGTGCATATCCAATACATCCAAATACTTTCAAATGATTTACCACGGGCTTCCTTCTGTGCCACGCTTCATATGGTGTCTTGTCCCTAACTGCTTTTGTAGGGGATCTGTTCAGAAGGTAGACAGATGTGTTAACAGCTTCTGCGCAGAACTTATAGGGTAGACCTTTGCCCTTCAGCATGCTTCTGGCCATCTCAACTATGGTTCTGTTCTTTCTTTCCGCAACTCCATTCTGCTGTAGAGAAAATAAAGGTGGTGAACTTCATAAAGGGGTTATGTGTGTAGGATTGGATAGGAAGGGAGAAGGTGCTTGCAGAACGTAGGTTTTGTGCTGCTGACGACCTTCTGTTGGATAGAGGAAACCTTCTGTAGAGCTGCTGCACCTACGAGGAGTGTTTTGGCTGCTATTTCTTTTTCTTAAAACTTTCTTTTACTCTCTTACATGAAATGTCTACACGTCCCTTTATATATAAGGAGGAGTAGGAAACTCAAGTGACAATAGAAACCGACATATTTAATGACAGATTTAATAGCCTACTTAAATGACCCACTTAAATGACATTTTCATTACTAACTTTAATACCAATTAATAAGGTTGTCCTACGGGAAGGAGGTGTGAGACCGTTGGAGGATAAGGTTGAAAATTTGAAAATTAAATTTAAGAAAAGAAAGAAAATTCATAATAACATAAAGGCAAATTATCGATTTATGGCCTCAACTATCGGCAAACTTTCTTTTGTGTCCCAACGTTAAAAAAGTTTTTGATTTGGTAAAATCTGAGATTTTATTTCATATTCGGCCTAATAGAAGACGGCCGTTAGGAGTTCGTGACGTGGCTTCGACGGACATCACTTACGTCCTACGTGGCCACACATCTTTTTTACTCGATTAACCAATATGGCAAAAATCGTAAAAACACGATTGAATAAATCATCGAAAGGGGATTTAGGGTTAGGGTTCTTATCATTTCAATTTGGGAACAATCGCAGCAAGTCCGATTTGAATAGCCCCTCCTCCGCATTGCTTGATTTACTCCGATTTGGTAGTCGTTGCATACGTTCATAAGGTTAGTCGCTCTTTCTTGTCTTGGCTATTGAGGTTCCTCCCTTCGTTGTTCCTTGCTGCTTTGCGCCTGGGTTTCTGGGTTGGGGTTTTGGGTCGGGTATTGTAAATGGGTTTGCGTATGGGTTCCGTATGGGTTAATGTTTCCGAAATATTTTGACAATTTTTTGTTAAATTGCAGAGCTACGTTACTATGAGTTGTATAGAGGGTGCAGAATTTGCCAACTCCCCCTCAGTTACTTGTGAAAGGAGGTGCAAACATGGAATGCGAGCTGTATTGTACATCTCGTGGAGTAGAAGCAATCCGGGGAGACGTTTCTTTCGTTGTCCAGTGTGGAAGGTGATTTCGTTGTGTTTTGATATGTGTTTGTGTTGTGTTGATCCAGGGATACTTCTCTGGTTTGTGTTATTATCTGAATTTTGTTGTGTGTTCTGACCATGTCTACAGCATGATGATTGTCGCTTTTTCAGCTGGTATGACGATGTGATACCTCCTCGAGAAAAGGAAATTATTTCACACCTTGTTGAGACTAAGAAGTTGTTGGAAAGTAAGGTGGAGCTGATGCAGAAGAGCCAAGGTGCAATGGAAGAACGAATCAAGCAGCTTGAGGCACAAGTGTTGAAGCATAAGCTGGAAGAACGTGCAAATCAAGAGATGATGAAGAAATTAGTTAGAAATGTCAAGTTAATGACCTTTTTTGTTTTAGGTATAATTAGCGTTATAATATATGTAGCTCAGGGTGTTTAAGTCAGTCAAACAGTTGGTGTTTAATTTCCATAATTTCATAAGTTCAGTTCAGATTGTTGGCATACACCATAATTTTCCAACCATACACCATAATTTCCATACATACTAAGATCAGAAGTTCATAAGCTCCCAATCCAATACATAAGCTCCATACATAAGATCAATACATAAGCTCCATACAGAAGCTGCGAAATCCAAAATCTCCAGAAATCCAACTAAATCAAAATGGTCAGAACATTTGTGTCTAACTTAATTTTAGCTATGTCCAAGGTCAGGGATGGTGTGCCCTATTTCAGCTGAAATAGTAGGTCCGGAACCAGCAGAACCACCGGAACCACCTTCAGCCTTTCTCTTCAAGCAAGTTCTCTTGTTATGCCCCACCTGGCCACATAACTTGCATTTCCCTCTCCAGTGAACACCAGAACCTGTAATAACACCAGAAATCAAGTTTTCGATATTGTCAATATTAAGACCAAAACCAGAAAAACACCAAGGGTTGTTATTCCAATACCATAAGGACGTGTAGTGCAGGTTTCTGCGTTAGCTGCTTCTGCAGGTTCCGCCGCAAGTTCTGTGGGCTGTGAAGATGGAGCAGATGATGATGGCCTGAGATGAAGGTTGTCTTATGCAGGTTCTCCTGTTGTGTCCCAATGTTACCACAAAGTTTTGCATGTCATCTGGAGGCCCTTCCTATTCAAATGACTTTGAGATGTCTTCGGGTCCTCATCATTGCTTTTCTTCCTGTTTTGTTTCCTTGGTCTACCTGGCAACTTTTTATAAGGTGGTGGTCTTATTGGTTCGCCGTCTACCTCTGGCCAGAATTTGCAGCCTTCCATGGCTCCATGACATGCATGTAGGCTTGACGATATGCCTCCATCTTGAAACAGGGATCGACATAGTCTTCTACCCTCCGGTGCATATACAGAATACAAACACAATGCATGCGTACACGGGATGCCATGTAATTGCCAACTTCTACAAACTATAAGATCCAGCCCTTAAATCCACTATAAAACGATCCGAGTCAGTTAAAGGCAATGACACTTCAAATTTCTCCGTGAGGGATGGTTTAACCACAAATCTACCTGCCCCTTCTTTCATGCTCTCAATGTTTTCTCTAACATTTTTTGTCAACCAAATCAGTCCTGTTTGCTGTAGCCCTTCTTCTTATCTACTTGCCTAACCATTAACAAGACGCCTAATTGTGCTCCAACATATCCAATTAAAAAGCAGTCTTCTAGCAGCAAGTATATATGAATTGAATGTTTCTGACATATTGTTACTATGTGTACTGCACTTACTTGTTGTCTTGAAAAATGCCATACAGAAATGGTGGGACCTTGTTTTGTGAAGTCTTCAGCAGCCAGGACGGACCCTGGGATTACCATCCCTATACAAAAGTCATCTCCCCATGGTAATTTGGAAGTCCACTTCGTTTGTAGACCTCACGGCTTTGTAGAAGCAACTTTTCAGGAATAATCCTTTGTGTTTGACTTTCCAGTTTTGGTAGATGTGCCTTGAACAGTTTCTCGACTCGGCCTCAGGTGCCAGAAGGCTGATGGCATTCAACAGACCCTGAAATATAACACATTTGACATTAGAAATAGCTATAACCAACAATGAATTAATGTACAAACAAACCATTTTGCTGGTCGCTAATGAATGTCCCATCCTTGACCACTACCAACATTAAGTTGCTTGAAATAGCAAATCAATGAACCATGTCCATGAATTCTGGTTCTCTCCCTCGACCACAGCCCATACTAATTGGGGTACATGCCATCATTCCCATCCCTTCCTACAGCCGACAAGAGAATCCCTCCAACTTTGGTTTTTATGAAGGTACCATCGAATCCCACGACCCGTCTGCACCCTAGAAGGAACCCTTTGATCAAAGCCTCAAATCCTATGTACAATCTCCGAAATGTGGTGTGTAGTCCTGTGGATAATGCCAAATCAGTCGTCAACTCAAAACAACTCCTTGGATATCTATTCCTCAGAGCAGCTAGATATGGTCGGAGCTTTTTGAAGTGGTCATCCACTGAACCAACCATCAGTCCTTCTGCCATCCAACAAGCCTTGTAACATTTCATCAATCCGACCTCGGTTGTGTACTTTTTCATTACCTCCTCCTGAATCTCTTTCGCCGTGGCACCAGCACTTCTTATATTACCTTCCAGTAACTGTTCAGCCAACCATTTGGTAGTAGCTTGCCTATTCCGCATGTTACCAGCACATGTGTGATTGCTAAACACAGATTTAATGGCGAAGGATCCTTCCTTCTTCAACCATGACCCATAAATCCTCCATGGACAGCCAGATTCACATACAGCCTCTTGCTTTACTTTCGAACTTCTCGTCCACCGTAAATTGACACCATTAGCAATAGCATACCTCTGTACAGCACTATGCATCTGCCATGGAGTCTCAAAACACAAGCCAGGTATTAACTTGATCGCCTTGTGATCACATTGTGGATCATACATACTAAGTTGAGATTGCAAATGTCTCCTCTTTACACCTATGGTGGATGTTCCATCGTCTGGAAGAATGTCATCGTCTGACTTTTCATACTCGGATTCCTCAACGTCATCAACATCATCCACCTTACTAGCATCTCCTTCTACTTCCACAGTAACAGGACCACTTACAGCTTCAACTTCCTGGGACACTCCACCAACCCTCTCCTGTACATTTATCTCATGCAATTCTAAGTCTTTCTCAGCCTCTGAACCATCCATTTCACTATCAGACTCAGATGAACTTAAAGAAATGTCCAGACTAATATCGTCATTTTCAGATCTATTTTCTATCATAGTACCATCGCAAAAAACCTTAACAGTCGAACCATCCGGACACCGATCACACATCTCTACCACCTCCTTGTCAGTACGAATTTCCTTAACACCCTCAGACCCAGCATCATACCACATCTTCCTCACAGAGCAACCACCATCTTGGGCGAAGGCCACCAACGTGAAATACCCCATCAAATCGCAGTCCACATCACTGTATTTGTTGACCTCACCACCAACATACTCAAACTGATTCCCCTCAGAGACTACACCACCTACATGCATGTCGAAGGAAAGCCTCTTCATTCTGACCTGCCTACCTATATGCGCAACAGTCCCTATTATCAACCCTTTACAAACCCAGTAATCTACTAAGTCAAACGACTCAAAAAAACGTCAAAAACAAACAACAAAATAAACCAACTTCTACCAAGAAAATCGAATGAATCGACAATGACAACAGCTAGATGTGGAATCGCACAGGCAATTGATTCGCCAAATCAGAACCCCTCATGTATGAAGTTCGTCAGGAAGAAGCACGACAAATACAAAAACAAACAGAATAAACCTACCTGGACGACGCAATGGATGTTAATCGAGCAATGCGGGAGAGGGGCTATTCAAATCGGACTTGCTGCGACTGTTCCTAAATCAAAATGATAAGAACCCTAACCCTAAATCCCCTTTCGATGATTTATTCAATCGTCTTTTTACGATTTTTGCCACGTTGGTTAATCGAGTAAAAAAGACGGGTGGCCACGTAGGACGTAAGTGATGTCCGTCGAAGCCACGTCACGAACTCCTGACGGCCGTCTTCTATTAGGCCGAATATGAAATAAATTCTCAGATTTTGCCAAATCAAAAACTTTTTTAACGTTGGGACACAAAAGAAAGTTTGCCGATAGTTGAGGCCATAAATCTATAATTTGCCTAACATAAAATAAAAGATAAAGGATGGGCTTGAATTGGGCTTCGGCCCTTCTATTAGTTGAAAACAAAAAAAATCAGGCCAATATTTATGGGTTTAAATTTTATTTCTTGTCGGGCTTATGTATGGGTTGGAAAATGGTGATTCATAACCCATGGGATAATTTTGAGGTATGACAATGTTACGGGTATTCCGAAATCTAAGAAACCCTTCAGGCTTTAACCGATCCGGTCTCATCCGAGGAGGGTCAAACAAAGAACATTGAACTCATGCGAACCGACTGATATGAATTACAAGATGGTTGCATTATGGGTGCCCCAGAGCAATAAATTGTGTGTATGGGGGAGAGTGATGGATGGTGGAAGAAGACGAGGGCTCTTTGGGAGGAGGCCCAATCTCTTACCCCGGTGGATGTCAGAGGACAAACCCTCCCCTTTGAGAAGAATAGAGAAGAAGAGAGGTCCATTTTTAGGCCCAGGCTAGTGCCTCAAATTTGTCACCTTCTCAACCTCCAAAAATTTAATAAGAAAAACTTAAAGACTCTTGTGCTACTCCCATGCCACTACTTGTACTCCCTAGAAGAAACCTATCTAACTTCATCAATTCAATTGAGGGGGGGCAGCTACAAACAATGACACGAGAATTGTCTTTTTTTCCTTCCTCTGCTTCCCCTTGGATGAGTTGTCCCAGTCAATCCCCCCCGCCCTTCTTACAACATTTACTAGCGGCAGAAAGTGTTGTTCTTCCTGGGATCTGGTGCCCCCCCTTGCCCTCTGCCACAATCCCTCGAAAAAGTCGTGAGTAAATGTCTCGGAGGAATCCAGCTGCATCACTTCTCGATGATAACATTTCTCCGTATTCCAAAATCGATTACGTCGTGGTTTATGTGGTGTTTAATTTTAGTCTCGTGACATTGAATGTTAACATGTATATGATCAAAGTTTTTTCATGAAAATAGAGTGAATGAATCGCTGTTGTCTCAGATATGGTGGCATTTGGATAATTTTCTATTGTTAGTAATTGTTCGGAAGTTTTATGACATCTCACCATCACACTCGAAATTCTAAAAACAAAAATCAATTGTTTTAGTCCTTTATTTTAGTTGTTTTTAATGAATTGCGAGTGTTATTTTATCTCTATCATCATGGGAACCGGTGTGTGCATTACTGTTTCAGCATGATCGCGATTTTGATGATAGCTCTCCATGTGTTTGGCGTGCCACGTAAAATATCCAACGAATTCATTGTAAGTTTACGTAACATAATTAATCAATCAATTAAATCATATAATAAACATAAGTAAATAAAATTTAACCTACTACTAATTCTAGGTACGAGTCTAACACAAATCAAGCATAATAGTACAAAAACCCTAGCAGTGTTGTAAAAATACACACGTACCTTGTTCTTCCTTGTCTCTCCCATCTTGCTTTCTTTCTTTTGATTATTCTGTTTTATTTCTTTCCTCATCTTTTTCTTTTCCAATCCAACATTTCACACTTTTTAACCATTTCTTTGTTTTCCCTTTTACCTATGAAGATGAAGGTTCGGCGAGCATATGGTATGGCTTTGGCATGCACTTCTATACCCATGAATGGACAAAAAGTACTTCCCCCTCCCCTAGTAAAAGAAAAAGCTACTATCACAATCCTACAACCCATTTCACCCTCCTCATTCTGGCATGGTCCACTCCCTTACCTTCCTCCATCCCTTTTGGAACGTGGGCTGTTCGATTTTTACATCCCTCCCCGGATCCATGTCGAGGGTCGACACTTTGATTCAAGGGGACTTCAACCAGGGACCCAACACGACATTGCTTTCAAATGTCAAAGAAGCCAACTCATCGCCAAAGGACAGTTTACTTTAATGCTCAATCAAGGTATCTGAATCGTAGTAACTAGTATAGAAATGGGTTCGCTCCTTTTGCCCTTCCATGTCGCACTCGACGCCATGCGAACACAACACGTGATTAGCTGAGTGTCGGCCAGGTTCTTCCCGTGCTTGAAATCGCTCGTAGGTGGACGTGTGTGACACAAATTTGCATTACATCTGGGTTTATATTTTTGGAAGATGATTCGTTTCACTAATGATGCATTTTTATTGTACTTCATGTTATTGGGTGGCTACTATGTATCACAAGAATGCGGAATATTCAAGATGCCAACACGAAAGCACATGCGTGCATCCTATGCATCGTGTTGCCTAGACCCACATCTATGCTTTGACAAATGATGAGAAAATAACACTGCACATGTGACAAATGACGAAAACCATGAAATCATTGTTAACCGGCAAATACCTCGGAAATATTTTGCAAACAAATACGGGGTTCGATTTTTTATTGGAGAATGTGGTCGTCATAAATAAATATTAAAGAAAAACATAATAATTAAGCAAGAATGAACATTATTAAATCTTACAAAATACACTGAGAGAACACGATAAATATTAAGAATGCCCAAAGATTAGGAGCTAAGTGGCAACACAATTTTTATTTGAATGTGATTGCACGGTCTTTTACTATTCGTAAAAAGCCTATTTAACTAACTACCTAAGATATCAAAGTTATCTTCATGTTGAGTGGTTTCTATCAAACCGTATTCTAATTGTTTGTTAATTTACCAACATTAACTAGAAATTTTCTAGATATTACTCTTTCAATATATTGATAAGAACAGTTATTCTCCCTCTAGTTGCTTCTTTAGACCCTTCGAACAATATGAGGATTGGGAGTGTGGTAGGTAGAGATTTTAGGAAAGGTCCAATAGGTACTAGGAAAGTACTTAATTTCCAGAAACCATTAGCAGCTTCTTCACTTGTTTGATGTATGAAACAGATGATATGCTCTGCTAGAGACATCTCTTCTTCCCCTAAAAATCAGGCAAAATTAGGCACCTGATATCCTCGAAGGAATGGATAATCACTGTTAATGGTTTCTAAATATGGGGCCTCTCCTTTGTTCATCACATTGTTCTATTACCCAACTGATATATTCCTGTAGATCAGCATGCCACCTAGTTGCCTGGCGTTACCTACGAAATGGTGGTCCATAGATTCTCCTTCATTGGAATTTGTCTCTTTAAATTCCAGAGGCCTAAAGTGAAAGCTCTCACGTCTGCGGTACGGAAGCTCATAATTCGACATGTTCTCACGTCGCTCAGTAGGCTTCATCTCATTGCAAACCATGAGGGGCACATGTTAGCCTCAATTGGCATAGTTTGATGCCTCATAAGGACTTGAATATTTATACCATATGAGGTTCATATACCCTCTTGCTTGAGGATTCACTTCTTTTTCCTTCTGCAGCATGGACTCGGAGCGATATGCTCAAGTGACTCATATGCATGTTGGATGCAGGACTGAATTCACAAGTCTTACTGACGAGTTCCCGATTTCGCTCCATATTTCGAATTTTAGTTTTGATTTTCATTCGATGTTCTCGATCTTCTCATCCACTTTTTCAGATTTCTCAAATAAGAACCAGAGCATTTATCATATGATTGAGAGATCAGTCTCCAAACGTACGTGAATGGGTCTCTCATACAAGAATCCTTCATCCCCCAAATCTCAGCAGTTTTGAAATTGGTAGAGGCATCGTCCAATTCCCCTAGATTTATGAGGTCATTCTCACACGCTCCACTAACCTTACCACCTATTTATGAGATCCTACTCCCACTATGGTTATTGGATATGTGTTGATCGGCAAACATGTCGAGAATATTTGGCAAACGAACATGTCGAGAATAATTAGCAAACGAACATGTCGAGAATATTCGGCAAACATGTCGAGAATATTTATGAGAATATTTGGCAAACATGTCGAGAATATTCGGTATTTGATTCGAGAATGTAGTAGTCGTGAATATAGACTAAATAAAAAAACACAATGCTTAAGCAAGGCTGTACAGTTACAAAAGCTTGTAGAGCACAATGAGAGAACGCAATAAAGAAGAAGAACCTTGAAGAGTAATGTAGAAAATCTATTTGAATTGTGGTTGCACTGTTTTTACTTTCCGTAAAATCTTATTTATACTAAAATTCTAATAAATTGTTTAAGATCTCTGAGATATCTTCATGTTGAGTTACTTTAGTCGCGTCATATCCTAAATGTCACTGAGTCATCTCATTTTCTTTATTATCGCGTCAAATCCCAACTACCTTGTCAATCTTGTGACATTTATCCCACGTGTTTCACCTAGATGGTTGGAAACTGTTTCTCTCTTATGGGCGAATAGGGTCAGGAAGACATTCAACATTAAGCGATGGAACCGAGCGACACTTCACCCAGCAACGATGGCAACATGTTGCAATCTTTTGAGCAAAGGTCGCAGTGCAAGCGATGGCAACGAGTGATAGGTGAACACTAGGCGATCCCATAAATCAAATCTTTCCATATGCTAATTCTTGTCTAGATCCTTTTATTTAGAATCTTTTAGCCGTAAACTATCAGTCGAGGGAGGCTGGCTTTTACTAAAGAAAACAAGCAGAAGGAAAACAGCAAGCTGGTCCATGCAAAGTTCCTTTAGGGTTTGAAAGCTAGTAGGAAACGCACGCTGCCCATCCATGCCTTGTGGTACACGAAACATCACACACAGAAGGCGCTTTCTTTTCCTGTTATCTCTTTACTGAACTTTTTTGTCCACACCCTTTAAAATATACCTTCTAACTCACATTTTTCTAAAATATTTAATTATTTATTAACCAAAATATAGTTTTTTATTCGATCGATGATGTATGATGTGTCAACTTACGGCATCTATGTTAAGTATTTACTTCTCCTTCGGGCCTATGAATAAGGAGGTCTATCTTTCTAGTGTGGGGCACATCTTCTCCTTATTTGATCTCTCACCATCTCTCTTTCTATTTTTCTTTCATTCTTTTAATATGAATATGTGTTTACATATTTAAAGTTTTGCCAGAGTTGCTTTCAAAACCCATCTCCATCTTCCTCCCACCTCATTGATTACTCTCTCTTTCCGATTTAATTAGATTTGACTCAACAATTTCATACATTTATTCATTTATCTCATATTCTTTTTTCATTTTCCTTGGTTCCTCGTGACTTGGTTGAGAATGTTTGAACCCAATTTAAGGGCACTTTGTCTCTTGGTGCGAGGAAGAGCAATTCATGAGTTGTTGCTTTGGAGTTTGGACTCTAAAGTGCTCTTAAATTGAGAAGAAAATTTTGTGTTTGTCCAATGCGAGTGTTCATCATAGAATATTTAGGGTTTGAATAATTGTTTCAAGGAATATGCTAAAAGTTACACGAGCTAACTTACTCGTTAGTTATTTTCCAAGTAATTAGATTATAATTTTTCGATCTTAATGTGTTCTTGCTATTAGTAGAAATGTCTGTTGTAATAACTCTAAGTATGTGGCTTAACAACACCCGCTAACCATTCAAGGTTGGAGTTGAGGTGAATTTGTCATGCAATATCATTTACGATTTGATGTCGCTCGAGATTTTCCGATTAGGTAAAACGAAACACCGGTTGTTTGCCCGGAATAGGTAAAAAGTGCGGTGTTTAGTCAATTCGTGCTCTCTTTTCTAATTTGGTAAGAAATGAAATGCGGTGATATTGAATTATACTATTCCGGTTATTGCTTTTGTCGGTTTGTGTTGCGTTTTAAGAGTCTTATTGATGAAAAAAGATTGAAAAACACTAAGTTCAAGGTGGGTCGACGTGCTAAGTGATAAAAGCTTTCTCGGAGTCCCAGGGACTTCTCTCAAAGAAGAAATCGGATCATCCAAACTGAACGGAAGTCGGTCCGACGAGAAAAAAAATGTCAGGAACGAGTAGTTACGTCGGATGATACGGTCTAGCTACGAGCGAACATTACATGTTTACGTGCTCGGTGAAAGGCAACATGAAACTGGAAGGACAATGACTTCCATTTTAGCCAAAAAGCCTGATACATCAGTTCACTTTCATTCTCTCGTGTTGAAGGAAAAAGCAAAGTCATCTGGAGGAAATTGACGACACGCATGCTAAGTATCACTGTCATATCAGCTGGTTGCGGCACTACAAAGGAATTGGAGTCACCTCATGTCCCCCCCCCCTCCTTTTCTTTTTCAATTCCTCTCCTACTCACCACAAATTGTGTCTGTCAATCGTTTTCTTTTATTTAGAAATTACAATTTAAAAACAAAAATTACAAGATTGAAGTGTAACAGTGTATGAATTTTACTTTTAAGAGGAGAGTATAGTTGATTTTTTCTTAAAAAAAAATGAATTAAGGAATGGAAGGGGTGGATTGAGAGGGGACAGACAGAAAGTGAGTCATAAATGCTTGAATGTGTTAAATGAAAATTGGGCAGAGGAGAGGGAGGAAAGAAAGAAAGAAATGATCCTGAGACAATCTCAGGCTACTCTTCACTTTGAATGTTTGCCTGGCAACACTCCATCCCACACCCCTCCTTTCATTCCATATATGCAGTGTAAAACAGTCCAAACCCTCGTGTTCGGTTCGCTTGGAACTGGGTCAATGAAACTCGGTACTTAAAACGTTTCGAAACAGTCCAAGACAATGTAGATAAGGTCTTGTTTTAGGGTCTAATACTTTTCGGAGACATTTCGAAATACAGAAACTGTTTCCTCCACTCTCGAAGACACAAAAAGGAAAACAATTCGATTGTAATTTTGAAGAAGAAAACGCAACATAGGCCAACAATAATATAGAGAAAATGTGATTTCCAAAAATCGAAAAAGAATAAACTAATTCCCCAATAAACAGGAAACTAAACTGTGCTTACCCTTAATAAAACATGGATAACCGCATTCCAGTTTCCTTTATGAAATTCTTAAAAAAAGAATCGAAATAACTAAAAAGAAAAATAAAAGAAATCCCCAACAGGGTTCGCTGGAATTTATTGTTTTGCTGACAATATTTGTTATTTCCCAGCAACTTTCTTGTTTCTTTATGTTTTTTATTTTAAAAGAAAACATTTGTTCACCCTCAAATTCCTTTGTGTTGAACAGTTCCGTTCTAATATGACTTGGGTGAACAAACCATTGGTGCTTTTTATGATTTTTTTAAATATTTTTTTTTCTCATAATACACGAATTCTCTTGTACGTTTAAAATTTACGGGTTCTTACACGAATTTAATATTCAAAATTTTTACCTCATGAAATATACTATGTTTTTTTTAAATTTGTTACTCCTTTTTCTGTTTTAAAAAAAAAAGTCACGAAGCAATCCCTTCAAGGCAATGATGTCATAATTATTAACATCTATGATTAAAAGCAATGAGATATCGTGTCCGATATTTGTATATAAAACGTGAGAATTATTGTAAAATATGTAAGTTGTAAAAAACATGGACAAAAAGCAAGCACATGGTGTGATGTTGCGACAATAATAAATCCACCACCATTTATAACTCCATAATTCGCCCCTTCCCTACTACTAAACAGAAATTATGAGCCCTACACTTTTAATTCGTACCCCCTCCCTCCCCCCCCCCCCCCCCCCCCAAAGCCATACCGACAGAAATTGTTCACACAGCCTTACTAATCAATTTGCTTGTACTTCTTCAATTTTACCATTTCCCCGTTTCTCTGTTTTTTTTTTTTTTTAGAAAAAAACTGGCAGACAGCAATGACACGTTTCCCTAAAATTAAACAAAATAAAATAAATGATATTATTATTGTTCTTCTTCTCGGTGATGGATCGATTTGACAGATTATATTTTCTGCGCCAACCAAGATGAATTTGCAATGATGATACGTAGAGCTTTAGCGCCGTTAATTTCTTTGGTCAACTTCTGACTAAAAAAAGGAAATTCATAGATCACGGGTCATTCCATGAAAACTATTTACTCCTTTTTTATGTTTATTTATAAATGTTTACATTTAGTTAAGCATTAGCTAAGTACCATTCGCTTGGTTGATTAGAACAATCCCCTCTTCGAGGGAAACAAATAGGCCGAACGTTAATAAGGCGTCACGCATTACGATTCGAGCTCGTAGAAAGACCCGAGGATGCGGCGGCATCGATCTCTGTAAGCGAGCAGAAGACCTTGTCTAGAAACCCTTCAGACAACGTCCTAAACGGATGTTGGTCGTTCCTAGATTTTGGTGGATACATACATACTTGCTCTCCTGAATCCTTGTAAGAGGATAACTAAATAAGGATGAAAGTATATGTGAAAATGTGGTCATCGAACTCCAAAAACACCCTTAAAAAGGGAAATGCAGATAAAAAAACTCTGTGTATTGTCAAAAAGCAAAATTAACCCAAAAAAAAGAAAGTGTTCGAACGAGTTCCGCAGAAATTTACTGACATTTATACAAAGAGTGACACTTTTGCATGTATTTTTTGGGATGTGGGAAATAAATAATCGATGAGAAAATTATTTTGGAGGTCATATCAATAGGAAATACAATGAATGCATTAGAGTGCTATTAATGAAAAATTAGGTCTATGAATGTTAATTAAGTTCACCAATCATTTAAAAAGTGACATAATCACAGGGCCTTAGGATTATGCAATGATCGTAGTAGAAGACTAATGATGATGATCAAATGTCAAATCCTCACGCAAATTCCAACATTACAGTATCAACTCACAAACACATTAACATCACAACCACACACCAACTGTGAAATCGTGTCGATAGATAGCACGGGGGCAAAGAGGATACGAGAGATTCGTAAAACTTGATATGATTTAAGATTAACTTACAAAACAAGAGGGAGTAAATGCAGTCTGGGCTTTGTTTGCCTTCCTTCAATCAGATATCCAAGTCTAGGGACATTGATCCCTTGCCCCTGCTCGAGATTTGGGTTGTGGGCGTCACAGGCACGCCGTCGTAGAGCATTAAGTCTGGCGTCGATGGGGGTTGTGAATTGTCATCGCTGTTTGCTTCGTTGGCTGAGCACTCCATGTTTACCCCGAATAGCCGGAATTTCCTAGCACGGGGAGCCACCTTAACTTGCGCGACAGGTACCGACTCGAATATTTCGACTGGAGGCTGGACTGCTCTTCCGCCACTCCCCCTGCCGTTTACTCGTGGATCCACATCTCCTCTCACCATATGCGGGGTTACCCCACTTGAACTGAGGTAGAACATGTCATATATTCCGTAATTCGGTCTGGACGTTGCCATGGGCGTGTTGTCATACCCATACCCCTGGCCATAATCGTAGTTCCTCCCGATTGCACCGCTGAAGCTGTTTCTGTGCGGAATGTGTGACCCGTCATTCGCTCTCGGGAACAACTGGTAATCCTGAGGTGCGAGTGAATCCCAATGAATGGATCGACCGAACGAGACATGCCGGGGCAGCAAGTGGAGATGATTGCGGGCAATGGGTGGGGGTTCGGGCGGATGGTGCCTCCTCCTCCAGTCGATGAACAACCTGTCCTTACCCAACTCCCCGACCCCTCGCTGGAACGAGACTATGTCCCCGGCATCCAACTTCATCTCCTTGACGAACCGGCTCCACCCTTTGGTCATCACGTAGCTCTGACTACTATTCCAGTACGAGTACCGGAACCTCCACGGCTTCCCCGTACGGTCCTCAAAGTTCAGCAGCAGTCCCTTCTCGCAGTTCGACGAGTCAAGCGGGAAATACTTCTCGGCATGCTGCTTCGGGATCACGAGGCGGTTGAGCTTCCCAACGTCGCTGGGAGTGACCACCTTGTCGAACATGTGCTCCTTCTCAAACACTATGGAACAATCACCCCGTTCATCATCCTTGTCGTTCCTCCCCGACGGGTCCACGAACAAGATCCCAGGGCCTCCCTCCCTCTCATGGTCATCAGCACCTCTACCAGAGCTGGAATTACCCAAGCGAAGGCCGCACTCCTCCCCCCATGCACCACCGCTACCGTTGCCAGGGCTAGGGGTAAGATCTATCGAAGAGGAGGACCTCGACGGATATGAGAAGGAGTAGTACTTACCTTGGATCATCTCCTTTCACAAACATAACCCACCCTTTCCGAGGGAATCCGGCGAGCAAAAAACCCTCGATCCCCCGCAGCCGCTTGTCTTCAATTCTCTAGATCTCAAACCTAAGCTCTAAGTACCCAAAAAGGGAAAAACCCTCGATTTCACTATTGGGTTAGGGATCTCTCAAGAAACTTGGTGGGGTGGGAAAACCATTAAGGGGGGACTCTTGCTAAACACAAAATTCTCCATCTTCTTCTTGTTGACCTGGAAAGATTTTGGGTTGGGGAGAGAATGTCCAACCCAAAATCTCCAAGACCGAGAGGGGATGTGTGTTTGTGTGTTATATTTTCTACACAGAAGAAAATGGGGGTATGTACCACTACCCACCATCACCACCACCATCCATGGAAGTTTCTTCAAAAGGTAAAACCTTTTTCCTTTTTCTTTATTACAATTCTTAAACTAATAATTTATGGGTGTATGTGTGTGTCAAAATTCTTATTCAGTATAACATTGTATTAAAGATCTTTTTATCTATCTACAGTAATTATGGGTTTGAAATTGTATGTATTGTGGGATGGTGGGTTTTATTTATTTATTTATTTTTGTTTAGATTAATACGTAAAAATTATTGTCCGCTTAGAGGTTTTGATTTTAGATTTCTGGGTGGTGGAGGATAAGGATTAGTGAGTAGGGCATGGTCCCCCCCTCTACTAATGTTGTGTAATTTTTATCTGCAGGTAGGCTCGTATGCCGTTGCCTTTGTCCTCTTCCCCCCATACTTTTCACATCAGTATTTTCATTAAAGTATACATAATAAAATTTGTGCATTTTATTTTAGTAAAATTGTTTTTTCTTTCTCAATTACCTAATTTCCATATACTTTTCCACAACTCTAACAAGGACCGGACCAGCCTGCGTACTGTACTCCTTTGGCTTCCCTCATGCATTTTATTGCTTTCTGTCAAAAGCTTATGCCGAAAAATAATTAAGCTCGGAAAAATGAAATTTAAGAAAAAAAGATAAAGCCCAAATAGAAGTTTATTAAGAAAATATTTTATGCAACACCCTCAGTAGCATTTTACAGTAGTGTTATAATTTAATAGTTTTAATCACTGCAACTATTTTACATTTTTTTAAAAAATAATAATAACGAGACAAACCCTAAGACAATTGTTTAGGAAGAAAAGAATAGTTGTTTTTAAGAGAAGTGATAAGGTTTACTGTGCCTAAATATATTCGTTAAGGTCTTTCGCACAGCAGCTGATGGGTGTGGATTAATGTTAAATGTAATTGATTCGCATCTCATTATTTTAATATTAAGCACAAGAGATAAGTTTTAGTAAACCACAAAAACTTTTAAAAACAGTGTGTCGGCACCAAATCTAAAATTCTTTTGGACCAGTTTTGGTTGGGGGAGCAGCCTAATCCCCTGGACCAACCACCCCGATTGTTTGCTCCGTAAATTGTCTATACACGTCTCAAAGTCCGATAATGAAAGTTTCTATAGATCCCGGTACATTTACACGATAAGTTATCGATTCCTAATTTAAGGAATTAACCATATCAAGTAACAGTCTACCACCTTTACAAAGTCAGGGAACGTAAAAACTATACCAAGAAAATGGTTGTAAAAATTATTTTTAATAAAATAAATACGAATCGGGTATAATCGAACCCTAAATATTAGAACGAATAGGTGCTAAATTCTAGAAATTAATAATCGATAATTAATGCGCCCCTGTTTCACGGTGTTTTCTTTTAAAAGTAGAATATTAATTTTTCTTGTTCCGTCGTGTGATCATATCGACCACAACTTGGGGTTTTCCTCCGATTTTGATAGTGTTCGGGAGTCGCTAATTATTAACCTTTTTGTTTTCGTCATTATTAGCGAATAAAGATTCATAGCTGCTGAGGAATCGGAGCCAAAAGAAAAGTAATGATAAGAAATATCATATAACTCTTTTGTGGGAGCAATTGTTTTGACTTCAATTTACACAAACTAGTTAATCTGACGTGGGGACCAAATGTTGTCATAAGACAGTTCCCTATGTAGAAACCATATATTATTAATTAATTACATCAGATAATAAATGAATCGAATCCGAAAACTGCTTGCAGTTCATTGAATCAGTTATAAACCATCAAAACCCAATAGCTAATAATATATGTATATATATTTTTTATTTTTATTTTTCTACCCAATTTGAGGCCATCCATCCACCTTTGTTAAGTTTGTGATCCAGAGGCTTTGTCGACACCATTTAATTTCTTATATTAATATCGGTGATTTAGGTCAAGTTGGTGAGTTAAAAGTAATGCGATGATAGAGCCAAAAGTCAATAATATTAAAATAATTTCACAACCTGGACGGCATTAATTTAATCACCCGGGAAATAAAAGCAGCTACTCCGAATCTGGGACCATTCTAAATCATCCATTTCTTTACTACTTTGTTTAATCGTCCTGTCTGCCAAACCTAAGTTCATTCCTAGAAGCGTGCCAAAGGTCGGTTTTCGATTTATTGCGCAATATTAGGTTGACACACATGGCTTGATTAAGAAGTTCAGACTAACCAGGTTTTGATGCCTAATGCCGGAACAACGCATGACGGGACACAATCAATGAGTTTAGTTTAAAGCAGAATGAGATTAGTCTAAAGCTCTCATAACTTGTTCTCCTTTTCAGAGAAGTTTATTGGCTACGACTTTCAGTTCCAGTCGATCGCTTCTCGCCGCGAGTTGGATAAATTGTACACAACAGCTGTGTGTCGAAAAGAGGCGGAAGAAAACCAGAAATGTAGCGGCACTCAGCCCCACTCTAATGAAAACCAGAATGTAATAAAAATATCTATTTTAGGCGACAGTGTTAAGAAAACTACCCTGGTTCACATTGGAGAGCTTACCTTCATCAAAGTAATTTCAATAACACCGTATTTCCTTGGGACACCTACTACAGGTAAATTAAGATGATCCAGCATGTCTTGATTAGGGTTTCGAGTTTGTTGGTCGAAAAACGCTGATGTACGTGCATCTCGTCGAAAATGTCCCTGGATACCGAGATTTTTGCACCTTAAATTTCCACGGCCTATAAGCTTTTCCTTTAGTATAGTGTGCGGTAGAATTGGGACCGTCTTAAATTGAATACCGCTGTCACTTTTAAACGCAATAATTGGGAAGAAATTAAAATTTTTTTGGGGGCAAAACAAAATATGGGTCAGTCAGTGTGTAGATAAAAATTCCTTAGGACTATGAATCACTCAATATCTATAAGAAATTATGAATATTCCAACGGGGAGGACATTCCTCTATTGATTTTCCTACTTGTGCTTTTTATTTCTTACTCTCTTTGAATACAGGAAAAAATAAGGAATGTATAATCAAACTTATTGAGGATAATTGAAAAATATGAATTTCTTTTTGTTGTTGTTGTATTACTCTCACAATGTTCAAGAACTTTTCGTAATTCGTTACTTCTTTGTCCGGATTTATGACTAGTCCATAATATTATTTTTGGGGATGACAATATCTCGATTTTGCTTTGATGTTGAGCTACTTGAACAGTGCATAATACATATATCTTTTATCCATTAAGTAGGATGCTTAGCGCATCACCTAAAAATTAAACTCTTCGTGATAAAATTATCTTAGTTCTCGTCAACAACTAGAGGTTAATTCTTAAGTCCACCGGATTTATTCCAGTCTAGTCCCACCCCTAACTTTCGTTATATAATCATTACTTGTCAGCGAATAACTTGTCAGTTCTGTCCTCGTTTTATTAAATAAATAAATAAATCGTCATGTGGCCTTGGCATGTTACTATACGCGATGCTGTATGTGCCACCACATCGAGCCAAGCCACACATTATTTATTCCATCCTTTTTAATCAACTAAACGATGCAAAGTTCGTCTTTCCTTTCATTTCGAGATTTACCTTTGTCCGTACAATCATGATTAGTCAACCCATCCGATCCAGTCGACATTAGAAAGACAATACGATTTCAGGTTGTTGGAAATCGTCAGGGTTATGCCAATAATAAAGTAAGCATGTATATGTGCGCGATGCTCGGCGGGAGGGGGAGCAATAATTATTTTTATGACCGCGTCGCATGGATTGGATTGTCAAATGAATGCTGCTCGGGATCTTATTTGATTAGACTATGTGTCTTTGTGGGAAATGTCGTCACACCCCGGAGGTTATCCTGACGTCCTCAGTTTCTTTTTTTAAGATTATCCACATTTTGTTTTGTAATTGCTCGAATATTTTGGTACTAACTCATCTCCAGCCTTGAAAAGAAATGGGCAAACTCTTCTATGACTGACTCGGTCTATATCTACATGGCGTTGGATGAATTTATGCCAGCTCGCTATTGCTAAAAGAAGATGAAATGTTGTTTAAAGAATTAGAAAGCATAATCCTTTTAAAAAGAGAAAGAAAGATTAAGTTAATGACCAAGAATCTGAAAAGATGGCAGAAAAGCCAATGAGAGTTGATCACTTCCTTTAGAAGGTTATAGAAAAATAACCAACTTGCCCAATTAGTCGCTCCGGATCGTTTTTGTTTATTCTTGCTCGAATTGGGCAAGCACTGCCTTTTGTTTTTTCTAATTTATGTAACTAAAAAATCGTCGACGAGATTCGAGCTCTTCTCGATGAACTCGAAAGTACTCGACCCTTAGTAATCCATTCGCAGGCGTGCCCGAATCCTTTGTCAAAAGGAACAATCACAGTACCATAGGATAAAAACAAATGAGAATATAACCATGTCAACAAGCCATTTGACTTCGCATCGCAATTATAGAGGGATAAAATTGTTTGACAACGAATTAGGGATGGACTCCGAATCGAGTTATTTTTATGGATTTTTTTTTACATAAATGAGTTAATGACTCATGAACTGTAGGTCAAATTTGATGGACCAATGGCATGATAGTAGAAAGTCATCTCATCTTGTCTAGGGGTGGACACAGTTGGAATGTCCATCTCACAACAATATGATTTGATTTGTCATTTGTAAATCTAGTTCCATAGTGTACTTAGTGTCATTAGAGACCAATCGATAAAGTTATCGCACGATGTTTAGTTTTCCGTAGCTTTGGACTCACATGCCTATGGGTCTGTAGATGAAATAATTGATTCTATGTGATTCGAAAAGCATAGGCGCTAGTTGATAGCGAAAAAACGCAATTCGGTTTTCGCTTTCTGCTTTCTGAAAATGCCGAAAACCTACTTATATAATTAGAACACATAAGAATGCTTCCGTTTTTCCTGATAAATAGAGGACAGTTTGTCCAAAATTGGTATTGAAGTTGGAAACAACCGGAAATTGCTTCGTTGCTTCCGGCGTTTCGTGATTAATTTTTTTTTTTATTTTTATTTTGAAATCGAAATCAAAAACATATATCCATGTACTGTATCTATCTCCGGAAACGAAAACGAACCCTGTCTTTATGTTAACAAGCAGCGCCTCAAGGTCTCAAGTGAATAGTCATTCCGAGGTAAGACAATATAGCATATTTTCAAACGTTCCTACACAATGATGGTAAGGTTGCGTAGGCATATTCATGCTGTCACGACAGTCTCTCTTGTGAATCCGACAAAGAACATTACATCCTCCTCTAAACTTCTATTTATCGAATCATCATTACATGCACCCATTCGTGCGTATAAACAAGGTCACATTTAATTTATCGACGTGAGATAATTGTTCCTTGTATCTGTCATAGAAATAGTAATTTCAATAAATGTAGATCCTTTTGTTTACAAGCTTAGTTTGTTCGATGATATGAGAAAAATATTATTTTAACTACGTCGAAAATAAAACAAATACTAGAAAGTAAGGACAATTCAAGAAAAGCATGTGATTTATAAGTTATTATTTACATCCATTCAAATCCCCCCCCTCCCCCCCAAAAAAAAAACATTGCGCATACATACATTTACATCTATATTGGGTTGATCACTTATGGACTAAAAAACATGGGCTTTATTTTGGGCATTTTCAAAAGCCCTATTAGAATTTGGGTTCACTCACTGTTTGTTTACCCACAACACTTCAATTTTCTAACAGAGACGTAGTAATTCACCGGTGGTCGGTTCATTAGGCGATGATGCTAAATAAATCGAGAGTATTTTTACACCTAACAGTTCTTTTAAAAGATATATGTAATATTTAAATAAAGTTCTTATCACCCTTATATTTTTAATTGGTTGCAAAGTTTCGGCCGTAAGAAGGCGGGCAAATCCCTAAAGTCGGTGTTAAAACTTCTAATTATATATATTAAAAATAAATCCATTCAAACCCAATCCATCTCTTTATACATCCTTTGGCGTTTTCTTCCATCATGGAATGAATATATATACATACACAATAAATAATTGTACGCGTAAATTTCTTATTTTTATTAAAATACATGTGAAGTTATAGCTCTTGTCAACTTCGCAAGGCCGTCTCAAGCATACTCTGCAGGTGATTCGATGAAGGGACTGGTTAAGGAACCTGAACCACTGTCGTTTGAACCAGCTCAATTAGGAGTGACCTCGTTGTACATCGAAGAGCAGATTCGAATAGTTCCGAGAATGAACTTGCGGGAGGACCATTCGAGCAGATGCGATCGAGTGGATGATTCGAGTATGAACTTGGACATCCCAACTGAAGAGACGTGAAAGTTACAAAGGCTGTCATCCATGTTATTTCTCAACCATTATCTTTACTTTTCAGTTTTCGCATTTACTTTCGGTAGTTAAAGTTGTAATTGTACCAAGCCCCGTAAAAGCATTTGGTACAATTAGAACGAAATGGACAAGCTTTTTTATTATCCTTTTCAAACAGTAATGATTCTATCTTAGAAGTGAGTTATATCTTTTGACTGCTTTCTTCACTTAATGAATTTTAAGTGTCGTTTGAGTAGAGAGTACTAACTTGTCGGTGGTGTGTTTTCATCCTTCGAGTTGTCCATCGACCTCAAGTCACAGTTATGTGTTCGTATTTGTGTAAGTATTTGAGTCGACCCTTAATTTATTTGATCACGGTTGTGAGTCTGTATCCATCAGTCATACAGTCGTGAACCACTTAGTTATTGATGGTATCCGTATCTAGAGGACATCTAGTCAATTCCCATTTATCCATTGGTAAGGAGTCATATACTCAATACCACCCAACCATTTATTGTACTTAAGAAGGTTCCCGTATGTTCATTTCCGTTCCCACACCCTCTCAAGCACCATCTCAAACAACACCGTTCATTCTGCTCTGTTGACAAGATTTTGATGATGAGTCAAACAGCAGGTTTGACCTGCTATGACTTTACAGAAGCTGTAATCTCCTGTAATGAAGATATGCTTCGTAATAAATGAAAAATATCGCGAAAATATTTTGTTCACCCTCCGATGATCATTTCAGATCAAGAGACGTGATTAGAGAATATTTCTATAATATGATATTTTAATAATTAATTAATTGTTAATTAATTATTGATTATCTTAATTATTTTATTAATTCAAAAAGGGAATATTATTTGAATTAATATTAAATACTTATCTAATGAGACAAGTGATTGAAAGCCAAATACAAAATATTTTTCCAATCAAGGAAATTATTTTATTATTTTTGGAAATTTCTATCTAACCTTTTGTAAAGAATAATGTTATTTAGAAATAACTCTCAATTAAAATTTTCACCTAAATTTCATCCAGATAAAATGAAAATATTATCTAGAACGATTTATGTCAATTTGGAAATAATTGATTGATTATTTTCTTGTATAGAAGGATAACTTGTTGTGACTGGCAAAACCTTCTATAATGTAATATCTGGGGAATAAAACGTCCAATTAATACAAAATTGTTTATAGACAGTTCCAACAGATAAATAAACGTGTCCATTATCAGATTTTGCAAGTTGGAAATAAAATATTCTTTCTAAAGTAGATGGCTACTCTAGATACACACGAACCTTTCATTAAACTCGCTAAGCAATTACAGAATGAAAATAGATCTTCTGTAAAAGCTATTCGAACGGATCATGGTATAGAGTTTGAAAACCATGATTTCGCTACCTTCTGTGATGAATATGGTATCGATAACAACTTCTCTGCTCCTTACACTCCTCAACAAAATGGAGTCGCTGAAAGGAAAAATCGAACCCTTATAGGCATGGCTAGAACCATGACTTGTGAGAGTAATGTTCCACAGAACCTTTGGGCTGAAGCAGTGAGTACAGCCTACTATATCTCTAATAGAGTACTACTAAGACCTAAATTAGAGAAAACTCCCTACCAACTATACAGGGGGAGAATACCAAATATTTCCTATTTTCATGCCTTTGGAAGTCCACGGATGATAAGCTCTGTACAGAATTCTCTGAACTCATGACAAGTGAGTTCGAGATAAGCATGATGGGTGAACTTGCGTTCTTCCTCGGCCTACAGATTCAACAAACTGATGAAGGTACTTTCTTACATCAAGAGAAGTACACTAAGCAACTCCTGAAAAAGTTTTGGCCTAGAGGGTTCTAGCCTCCGTCTACTCCAATGGCTACAAGTGCAAAGATATACAAGGATGAAAATGATAAAGAAGTAGATAACAAGCTCTACAGAAGAATGATTGGTTCTCTTCTGTATCTTACTGCTTCTAGACCAGACATACTATCTAGTGTATGTCTCTGTGCTAGATATCAATCAACACCTAAAGAGTCTCATCTGATAATGGTCAAGAGAATCTTTAGATATTTACAAGGTTCTGTAAATCTTGGCATATGGTATTCTAAGAGATCAGACTTCATTCTCATTGGTTACTCAGATGTTGACTTTGCAGGATGTAAGATCGACAGAAAAAGTACTAGTGGTACTTGTCAGCTAATGGAAAACATGTTAATTTCATGGTTTTCCAAGAAGCAGACTTATGTTGCTCTATCCACTGCAGAAGCCGAGTATATAGCAGCTGCAAGCTGCTGTGCTCAACTTCTATGGATGAAACAGCAACTTGAGGACTATGGTCTCTCATTTGCTGAAATTCCGATCATGTGTGATAATACTAGTGCGATTCAATTAACGCGCAACCCAGTTTATCACTCACGATCAAAACACATAGAACTCAGACTTCATTTTCTGAGGGATAATGTACAACAAGGAGACAAGCAATTGGCTGACATTTTCACCAAACCCCTTGATAAGGAGAAATTCTTCTCTTTCAGGAATGAATTGGGGATTTGTTATCCATTTTAAATAACAGAGACGTTGTACAACAGTTCAACGATTTATATTAAATATCTTTCAAAATTTTAATTCGAAATGTATTTTTCAAAAGAGTACTCTGGACAATATTATTCTAATGAAAATCTTGTCAAGATAGAGTCCTTTTCATTAACGTAGATTCTCATAGAAACTACACATAGAAGGTTATACCTTCTGTATGGGTTAAATCGATACTTATACTTCGATGATAACCAAATATATTCCTTAATTAAGTGAATATATGATGAGAAAATCTTAAGTGATATTTTTTAGATTTTCTTAATAAATCTTGGAGGAATATTTCAATATGTCCTCTATAGAAGGTTGAAACAGAAAGTAAATCTTCTGTCTGAAAGCATATCTTTATTTCAAGAAAATTTTAGAAAATCTTATCTGATTTATCTCTCCTCACGTCAAGAATCATTGATCTTGATTAAAATTGGGAAGTTATGATTTCATTGGGAAGATTTTCTCAATTAATCAATTTTAGAAAATAAAATAAAATATTATATTTTTCCTAAACCAGATTAACGCTTCTATATGTTCTCACGATTTTCAATCATGGTTCCCTACCACAGTCGAAACTCACCTGAGAAACCCTAGAAAGCAAGGTTGATCCTTCCCTACTCCCTGATCGCTCAAATCACCCCTGGCAAATGGCACCGAAGAGCAAGGTCAAAACTCGCAGCTCATTTTGTCTCTCTATCACGTCTCCATCGGCTAAGCCTCAACCAGCCACCCCCGTGTTTCCTACTGTTAATGAGGAAATCGCACCCCTAGAACCGGAAATTGCCGAGTACTCGCTTGTCGAGGACAAGGAGATCTCCAACGTCGCTGCCGAAGTACAGCAGGAAGGAACCCCTGTTTCCAAGGGGAACCCTACACCGGAGGACTCTCTAGAGGAACCTGTTATTGAGGCTGACGAAGTGTCTGATCCTGCTACTGATCTCGTCTTGGAGGATGAGAACCTCTGGAGGACGCTGATCTAGGTCAGGAAGATGAAACCCCTGTCAAAGACGAGGCTTCCTCTGAGGATGACGCGGACAAGGTGCAGGAGGTTACTCCCCTGACGGTCGCTCCCAAACCTTCTGTGTCTCCCAATACTAAGCTGAAGGGCAAGGCTATTGCTGTGGAACCTGTCCTTGCAAAAGTTAAGCGTTCAACATTAGTCATAATTTCTGGGAGTGTATCTTCTAGAACACGACACAAGCACAAGAGTCCTGAGGCTGTGAGTAAGTCCATGAAGCAAGAAGTCTTGAAAAAGACCAAGCCTTCAAATGTCTTCACACCTCAGGTATCATCTTCTTACTCCCAAGAGGAAATAGATCAGGCTGTTAATGCAGAAGCTGTACCCTCCTGCGATGTTGCAAGTAGGCAACTTCCTGCGATTAAGCGCTTGGATTTTAGCTGGTTCACTGCAAATGGCCTGGATATCACACCCATGTATGAGAAGCTGGGTTTGAAAGTTTTCCGTGAAACTTATGTTGAGGTTGTTGTAACTAGGACTCGAGAGTTCTATGCAAACCTCACCTGCTACAGAACTAACAATTTTGTTAAGTATGTTAGGACTGTGGTTGATGGCATCACTTTGTCCATGGCGTGAACACTCTGCTCGGCTGCTCAGAACAGCCCGTTCTTCCCATGCCAAACAAGAATCAGTCATACAGTGTGATCCTTGGATCAAAAGTGAAAGTGCCACAGTACCTTGAGTCTGCTGCTTTGGAGCTTCCCAAGAGGATTCTCCATCGATCGGTGATCTTCTGTCTCCTACTACAGATAGGAAGCGTGGATGCGGTGACTCCTAGGGATGCTCAGATTATGGAGCACCTGCTATCGGGAAGACCGTTCAACCTAGGGCGCTTGTTTTTGGTCACACGGAAGCATGTGTAAAAACAAAGGACAAAGCCCTCCCCTATGGTCATGTGGTTGCTGCTCTCCTCCGACTTCATGGAATTGATCCAAATCCTGCCACCGCACTTGAAAAATGGCGGGACGGGAATTTTGTTAGACAAATTATTGCAAGCATGCAATACGTGAAGACTCGGAGTGGCTGGGTCCAGAAATCTAAGGGAAAAGAACGTCGACCGAAGGAAGCACCTGCTACTTCTGAAAAGACTGGACTTGCTACTGAGAAGGCATGTAGTTCCACCTGTTCCAACATTGGATCACCCTGGCGAAGGTTCATCCTCCTCCTCACTGCCTAATCTCATCAAAGATGTGCAGCGACAGCTTATTACACTAACTGAGGAACTTAAGGTCCTCAAGGAGAAGGTTGCTGAGTTGGTCATCATGTTGCACGTCAGGATCAGCTCCTCCGTGACCCTAAACCCTAAACCCTAAACCTTTCAAGCTATATGCTTACACAGAAACTCTAAACCTAAACCCTAAACCCTATAAAGTGTAAACCCTAGCATGAACAAATCCCCTATACATGAATGTTTTGTCATCATCAAAAAGGGGGAGATTGTTTGACAAGATTTTGATGATGAGTCAAACAGCAGGTTTGATATGCTATGAATTTACAGAAGTTGTAACCTCCTGTAACGGAGATATGCTTCGTAATAAAGGAAAAATATCGCGAAAATATTTTCTTCACCCTCCAATCATTTCAGATCAAGAGACATGATTAGAGAATATTTCTATAATTAGATATTTTAATAATTAATTAATTAAAATTGATTATCTTAATTATTTAATTAATTCAAAAAGGGAATATTCTTAGAAATATTATTTGAATTAATATGAAATACTTATCTGATGAGACAAGTGATTGAAAGCCAAATATAAAATATTTTTCTAATCAAGGAAATTATTTTATTATTTTTGAAAATTTCTATCTAATCTTCTGTAAAGAATAATGTTATTTAGAAATAACTCTCAATTAAACTTTTCACCTAAATTTCATTTAGATAAAATGAAAATATTATCTAGAACAATTTATGTCAATTTGGAAATAATTGATTGATTATTTCCTTGTATAGAAGGATAACTTGCTGTGACTGGCCGAACCTTCTATAATGTAATATCTGGGGAATAAAACGTCCAATTAATACAAAATTATTTACAAACAGTTCCAACGGATAAATAAATATGTCCATTATCAGATTTCGCAAGTTGGAAATAAAATATTCTTTCTTTTCAACTATAGCAGGTTGCTGACCGAATTAGGCTCTAACCTTCTGTAAGACGAGATCTTATGATTGGACGATCCGATTGATCTGAAATCAATCAGAGATTGTCCCCAAATGATTTATACTCGTTGGGGATGAATATGGTCATATTTCGTATTTGGTAAAATAAGTTTCCTTCTTTATAGGAGGACGAAACCTCTATATAAGGGAAAAACCTAAAAACATTTTAATTCGGTTTTTTGAATGATTAGAGCGTAAGTCTTGACATTTCAACAGCGTTATTGTGCTTTAACGTGTGTGTGAGTGTGCAGAAATGTAGACTCCAGGCGAGCGTTCTCGCAGGAGGTAACTACAGCGAGTTGAGCGTGGGTGAAGCCGCTCCCATGACGTCGTTGCATACGGATCTGAGGGACTCGACCGGAACTTTGTCCGTGACGTCGAACTGCGTGCACCAGGGCCTGGGGAGAAGGTTCGTTGGTTGGCGAGTCGGCGTACAAAGTTGGTCGGAGAGAAGGAGTCCGTAGCAGGCGTTCAGTGGTGAGGGACCTCCAACCTTCTGTAGTTGGTTATTTTGTTGTCTGTGTATTTGCAGCATGTGTGCATTGGTGAAGCCACTCCATAGGCATCATTGGCTGTGAATTCGAAGGACTTGGCAGGGACTGCAGCCTCCTGTAGACGGTTATCTTTATTTGTTTTGCAGATTATATCAAAAACACAAAAAGACAATATTATCAGAGACGTCCAAACACTTGGAGAAAGCGTCATTGAATCTGTTCGCTGATCCACAGAAACGACAGTCCGCTACAGCATCACAGAAGGCTGAAGCTTCCAGCCAAGGTTCTGTGCTCACATAAGTCTGGTTGATTTCCTTGTGATTCGACCTAGACTCATCCTAAACTCAGCAAGAGAGTTTCTTGTACTAGTTAAGCTATTCTAACCGCCCCGTGGTTAAAGAAACTATTTTCTTATACCATAGAAGGTTCAACCTTCTACACTGTAATAACTATTTCAAAGTATTAGTGAAAACGACCGAAAGTGGACGTAGGTGCATTCACCGAACCACTATAAAGTCCTTTGTGTTCTTCGAATTTATTTTGAAGTCCATTTCACAAGTTCTGTGTTATAGCAACTTGTTTCGGCTGTGAGGGTTGTGAAAAAACGTTTAAGAATTCCTTAATTGGACTTAACACTATTTCATCCCTCCTCTTAGTGTAATCTTTGGGCCAACATGCTCCTCTCATTTTCAACCTCACAACTTTTCAGGTAATAGAGAGGCACCTCTTTGTGTCGTTCCAGTATCATATTGGTATCAAAACACGATGTTATTTTTGTGTGTTTGGTTGATTACAGCTGCAAATGTCGAGACTTTTCTATCGTGGTATGTCCTTAGGTAAAGCACATATTGCTCACTTGGACCAGTAGATGGAGAATCTCATGCAATAACTTAGGGTGTTGTGAACCCAACATGACTAATGCCAGTGACGGAAGCCATGGCTTAAAGAGGAGGCGGCGACGACAGAATACCACCCACTGCGTCTAGAAAGGAGAACCCCCATAGTGACTATTTAAATCCCAAAGTTTGAGAGAAACCTGGACCCCGAGGAGTTCATTGACTGGCTCACACCGTCGAACACATCTTTGACTTTGAGGTGGTGTCGGATGACCGAATAGTGAAGATGGATGGCTTAAAGCTATGCAAGTATGTCAGCCTTTCGTGGGAAAATATCAACCAACAACATCGAAGTGAAGGTCAAGAGAAGATTCGATCGTGGTAAATGAGGCGGGCCATGACAAGACATTTTCTACCAGATCACTACCGATGAGATCAATTCTTTAAGTTGCAATCCTTAAGACAGACTATTGGAGTATTAGTATACACGAGACTTCGAGCGCCTAAATCTCTAGTGTGATGTTCAGGAGGTGCCCGAGTAAACCATTGCTCGATACTTCAGAGACTCAAACCTCACATTGCAGACATTGTTAAGTTATAGTAGTACTGGAAGTACGATGATATGTGAAGACTTGCGCAAAAAGTCGAGCAGCAACAAACGAGGAAATTGGGTGTTCGACCGACTGTGAATTTTATGCCTTTTAACGTGGGGAGTAGCTTGCATACGAGACCCCCAACAATTGCCCCTAGGAGACCCTTTACTATGTTAGCCAAGGCTAAGGTGAAATCTGTTGAGTGAGATATCATTGGTCAATGCTTTAAGTGCTAAGGGTTGTGCCACATGGCATCAGAATGCCCAAGGAGACGCAACATGGTCCTCAGAGAACTATCCAAGGTTGAAGAGAACGTGGTTGAGGATGAGCCATTATCGATGCCTATTTGCGATCTTGAAGAGATCGATGAGTATCTCGACAAATGGGCTGCTAGTCATTCGCAAGGCCTTAAGTGTGATCTAGCTCGAGAGGAGAATCAGTGGGAGAACATCTTCCACACTAGTGCATAGTTAAGGACAAGTTCTACCTTGTAATTGTTGATAGTGATGGTTGTACCAATGTTGTCTTAAGAATAATGATCGAGAAGCTGAAGATGTCAGTCAAACCCCACATTCATATCGATTTTGGTGGCTCGACAAGGAGAGAAATTTTCAAATAACACGATAAGCTCAAGTAACATTCTTGATTGGGAAGAACAACAAGGATAACTTCCCCTTGATATGTGTCATGTAATCTTAAGGCGACCAATGACAATCTGATTGAAGAGCCAAACATGATGGATTTTGCGACACCTACTCTATTAGTATTTTGCTAAGAAGAAGATTACCCTCATGTTGTTATCATCTTTACCAATAGAGTAACCAGTAAGCTCAAATCATGTCCAACTAGCTTATGTGAGTCATTTGCAAGGGCTACAAAACCTTTGATTTAGTTTTGATTGAGACTGTTAAAGGTCATACAAGAAAGCACCGTCGAGTAGAAGCTTTAATCGAAGAGTTTCAAGATGTGTTTTAAGAAGAGCTACCGGTCGAGTTGCAACCCATCATGGAATTCAACAGTAAATCAATTTAGTATCGCGATAATCTCTAACTAATTAACCAGCCTATCAGTGTAATTCAGATGAGGCTAAAGAGCTATACAAACAAGTGGATGAGCTCTTACACAGTGGCTTGGTTCGACAAACCATGAGTCCAAGTTTACTGCCAACTATATTCGCGTCGAGATGAATCTTAGAGGATGTGCATAAATAGTCGAGTCATCAACAAGATCACGATGAAATATCGATTTCTCCTACCTTGT
Source organism: Melastoma dodecandrum (assembly GCA_029817715.1). Lineage (NCBI taxonomy): Eukaryota > Viridiplantae > Streptophyta > Magnoliopsida > Myrtales > Melastomataceae > Melastoma > Melastoma dodecandrum. The sequence goes on along the minus strand of JARUPY010000279.1, from coordinate 2,043,732 downwards.
CTAGACGACATGCTTGACGAGTTGCATGGAGAATAGGTTTTCTCAAAAGTAGATCTACAAAGTGGATATCCCCAAATCCGCATGAAGGAATGAAATGAATGGAATATTACCTTCAAGAATAAGTACGGATTATATGAGTGGTTTGTCATGCCATTCGGAATCTTGAACACTCCCAACACCTTCAAAAGGCTAAAGAACCATGTGTTGAGACTGCAAATTGGGAAGATTGTTGTCGACTAATTCAATGATATCTTTTTCTATAGCAGGAATATAGTGGAACACGTCGAGCATCTAAAACAGTGTTCAACACTCTTTGAATCGAGAAGTTGTACGAAAATCCCAAGAAGTGTGAGTTCTTTGAGTTGATCGTAATAGTCCTTGGCTATGTGGTATATGTTAAAGGAATCAAGATCAACGAGAGAAAAGTTGTAGCCATTGGGAGTTGGCCGACACCTAAGAGCTTTCATGTCGTTCGGAGCTTCCATGGTTCAACTTCTTTCTATGGGTAATTCATTTACAGCTTCAACACTATCATAGCCCCACTCAATAAGTGTTTAAAAGGAGAACAATTTGGGTGGACTATAGCTGCACAAATTAGTTTTGAGCAATTGAAGTAGAAGATTAGTAAAGCTCGTATTCTTGTGCTTCCTGACTTTTTAAAGACATTTGAGGTTGAGTGTGACACATCAAGAGTTGGATTCGAAGGCATCCTGCTTCAAGGAGGAAGGCCGATCACTTATTTCAGTGAAAAGCTCAATGGTGCCAAACTCAACTACTCAACGTACGACAAGGAATTCTTGGCTATCATTCGAGTACTCGAGACTTAGAGTCACAATCTATTACTACGAGAGTTTATACTAAACACTGACTATGAAGCACTTAAGTACATCATTAGTCAGTACAAGCTTAATCGAAAAAATTCCACGTGGATTTAATTCTTACAAGCCTTCACCTTTTCTTACAAGACTGGCGCAAAGAAAATAGTCGTTAATGTTTTATCAAGGAAGAACATCCTTATCTCGATTATGTAAGCCAAGCTAACTTGATTGGAGCATTCAAAAGCCTTGTATGAGGAAGATGGAGATTTTGGAGCCATCTATGCTAAGTGCGCTTCTCAGGCTTTTGAGTTGTTCCATCATATCAATGGTTTTTTATTTCACGGTTCCATGACGTGTATTCCCCAACATTCCACTCGAGAGTTGCTTATTTGAGGAGTTCATGGAAGAGGGATTGCAAGACATTTTGGAGTCGAGAAGACCCTCTTAATGCTACAAGAGAATTAATATTGGCCAAGAATCGCACAGCAGGTTCGAGCCCTTATTCTACGATGTATTGTGTATTAGCAAGCGAAGAGTCGAGTTCAACCCGAGGGACTCTACACCCCTTTACCCGTTACAGAGTGATCATAATAACATGTGAGTATGTACTTTATGCTAAATTTGCTAGGACACAAAGAGGGAAAGACTCGATCATGATAGTGGTCAATCGATTCTCAAAGATGACACATTTATGTACATACCCCAAATTAGATTTCCAAACCCGAGCTCGAGCAAGGAATTCAAGATAAATCAAAACAAAGTCAGTGCCCTTCCATGTTCGGAAAATAATACTTTCATATAATTTGGTGCCCAATGTTATACGGTGATTGAGTTTGACAATCACACATTAAAGTCATTTTCAAATGAAAGTAATTAACTTTCAAAGTCAACCATTAAATCCAAGTTTTAGTAGGTTAAATCTTTATATTTTCGAAATTTTCAAATAAGCATCGACTACATATCTTAATTCATTTTTTAAAAAATTTCATAATCAAATTATCTAAAATTGCATGAAAGTTGACATGAAACTTTAATTAGGAGGTTAGTTTTAACCAAAGAATTAATTACATGTGATTAATCTTTTAATTACGTTAATTTTGTAAAAAAACAAAATAATAGTTTTAAAGCAAAAAATATTATTATGAAACACATCTAACTTGGAGCCACGATTATATCCATGGACTTAGATCTTCGTTTTTACGAATTGAACTCCATATGAAAGTCTCATTTTTTTCAAATTAACGGTTTCTAAAATACTCATATTGATATTTCAATACCCAAATGAGAGTCCAAACTCATATTTAAAAATCAAGGGAGGATCAACCTCCATACTTTCGCAGCTCCTCAACACTCGAATCGAGGGGTCGATCAGATGACATGAGGGAGCAATTTGGATCTTCGTGTTGCCACCCATATGCATGCCAAGGGCCAATGCATGCACAATTTGATACCTTGTCATAAGATAGATTATGCTACTAACATTGTGGACTTGCATTTTCGAGAAGAGTTGAGATTACATGGAGTCCCAAAAGACGATCATGTCAGATAGAGACGTCAAGTTTTTAAGGTACTTCTGGAAGATGTTATAGCACACCCTAGCAACTAAACTCGTGTTCAGCACCACCTATCATCCGCAGATCGGTGTTTATTATGTGGTGGTCGATCACACTATGGCGACCATACTTTGAACATTGATCTTGAAGAATCAAAAAGATTGTCATGTCAAGCTCGTCTACAGAGAGTCCGCTTACAATTGAACATCTAATTCTACAATCAAATCATCACCTTTCGAGGTAGTAATGGGTTGAATTGTTGGATCCTATTTAGATAATATCATTACTAGATCGCAGATCAATCGGTCAAGATATGTGGGACATGCCAAAGATAAGAAACTTCTTCATGAGAAGATGTGCTTTTAAATCGAGAAGGCGAATGTGAGCTATAAGAGCAAAGTCAATTGAGGACGTAGAGAGAGGATTTTCTAGCCTGGAGACCTTGAGTGACTACATCTAATAAAGAAAAGCTTTTCGGGCAAGGAAGAACAAGTTGATGTCATGTGTAGAAGGGCCTTTCAAGATCATTGTAGAAACCTTATCATTTGACCTAAAAGGTTAAGCTGTTAGGTGAGGGCTTGGAGTGAATACATCTTAAGAAGAAAAGATTTTCAATCAAGAGGAAGAACATCTCAAGAAAAAAGATTTTCAGTAAATGGGAAGAACAAGTTTATGACACGAGCAGAAGGGCATATCAAGATCATTGTAGAAACCATGACCTTAAAGGTTAAGCTGTTAAGTGAGGGCTTGGATTATATTGTATAGTTTAATACGCCCCCTCAAGCTGAACTTGATGGCATCTTTTTGGCTCTTGGCCCAGGATGCGTGCGTGGTGGTTTGAACCCAAGACTACTTTGATACCTTATAAACCTTATCATTTGACCTAAATACTTAAGATGTTTGGTGAATGTTTGGTTTAATTTATGTTGTTTAAGAATCATCAGGCGCCTCAACAATAATGTCTACAACGTCAATCTTCCAAGAGAATGTGGAGTATCTACCACCTTCAACATCCGAGAGCTCACTCCATGTTGCGCGTGGCGTGCACGACATCTTTGATAAGCTGGAGTTGGTGAGTCCTACTTAAGTTAGCAAAATGTTAAGGATGTTTGCCTACCACGGCCGAAACATGTCTTTGATGATCGAACCGAATCAGCAATGGATACTCCATAGTTGGAGCGACAAGCTGTGCATCCAGATAATTAAGAATTGAAGCTTTAACTTAAGGAAGAAAGGCAATCTTTGTTTATCTGGTAATCCCAGAATCACCAGAAGTCGATGCTGGCATTCAGAACCTGTTTCAGATGTTCCTACACATGAAGCGCATGAATTTGACCAGGAAACAAGCTAGCTTCTCAAATGTTTGGGTGGCTGCCCGTGCTTATAACTTTTCAGTCGTCAAGTTATACAAGAACTATGAAACCAGAGAAGTAGCTAACTAGTCGTCGTTTGGAGAAATAACATGTGAGGAGAGGGCTCCTCGGATTATTCTCGCTCGATTTGTATTGTTACATGAGTAATGTTGTACTCTCTTTTGATGTAGTTTATCACCTTGTTTAGCACCATATCCGCATCGGCTTCTTGCTTTATTTTCACATGGCAGGCCAGCAGAACCTTCCCCACGGTGATCGCCCAGATATGAAGTTCATGTACGGCAATGACTTCATCCATGTCGCATAATCCATTCTTGAGCATTGTCGCATCAATCTCTCTGGGAGTACTCTCCATCAACACCTCAAGGATGTTCCGCAGCATCCTTATCGTTGTACCAAGGACAATCACTGAGAACACTAAGGTACATATCAAGTCGACAATCTTCCACTCTGGCTTTATCCATATAATTGCGCCTCCGATCATCACTCCGATGCTTTGGATCGAGTCCCCAAGCACGTGCAGATACGCGCCTTGAACGTTGATATTACGACGTGGCTTCTGGCTCTGCTTTGGGTTCTCTTCACTTCCGGAGTGGGTGCCGAGGAGCGGCTGAGCCTGACCTGATTCTTCTCTGTGATGATGGTGGTGATCGGCATGCTTCTCAGGATCGTTTCCGTGATCGTGATGATGGTCATGATGCTTAATGACTTTGGTAATACTCAATCCATCAGTTCGATCATGCCCATGTCCCTGATCATGGTCGTGATCGTGACCGTGGTCATGACCATGACCGTGGCCATGATCGTGGCCATGGCCATGATCGTGGCCATGGCCGTGACTGTGACCGTGATCATGACCCAACAAAACAGCCATGACAATGTTCACGACCAGACCAAATGCTGCCACCAGGAACATGAGGAACCCGTGGACCTCCGTCGTGCCCTTGATCATCCTGTATATAGCTTCATAAACGAGAATACCCGCGAGGAGCCATATCATCTGGATTGACAAGAGAGCGCCCAGGATTTCCACCCTAAAGAACCCATAAGATTGGCGAGGGGTCGCCTCCCAACCAGCTGCCCAGAGAGAAAACAACGAGATACCGAAAGAAGCAACATCCGAGAGCAAATGAGCCGCATCAGTAAGAATTGCCAGACTATTTGCCTCAATACCTCCAACGACTTCAACGCTCATGAACACTACGCAGAGGGCAACTGCAATGAAAAGTTTACGCATGGATGCCGACCTCTCCACCGCATCTTTGGAAGTGGCCGATGCGTCGGAAAAACCACAAGGTGCCTCGCCACACGTGTTGGACCTGACATCTCTGTCTTCTGTGGCGTGAATATCACCTGTCACTTCGATAATGTGTCCGTGCTCAGAATCTTGTCTGTTCATCTGATACAACCAAAGAAAATATCATCATGAACAATTGCAGAAGAGTAAAAACCAATGCCACCAACAATTGTAGATCGTGGAGAATCAACATCTCCAGCTCAAACAAATCTGGATCTTCCTACAGGAAAATGTGCCGAGACGAATCTTAGTCGAAAGCAGCTAAGCATTCTAAGCTTTTACACAAGTGATCATCTGGGTTTGATGATACATCTAGAAGGCCACGCCATCAAGCTCGTCGAATCATATCACTCCCACAGATTTCACAAAAGAAAGCGTTTTCTCTTGCTTCCGCCGCACTCAGTTCGGCCTAAAGCCACAGGTGAAGTATCCTAATACACGCAGCGCTTACCAGTCAGCCCAAAATCAATCAGGACGAATGCATATGTGAACAGCCTTACCCCCTCCCTATAAGCATTGGCCAAAGAAGCAGAAGTTCTTTGCATATTGAAAGTGAATCAACACATCGACCGTCACAAAAAGACTTCCCGTTCATATCCCAAACATAAAAGGGGAAAAACGAACGACTAGAGATGAAGTTGAGGAGTGCCCCATAGCGTGAGGTTTCACAGTCAAATCAAAGCACAAAGGGGAAAACACGAGCAACTCAGACAGGAGTCAGAGGTAAAAACGTTCTTCATACTTTGATTCCAGGCCGTAGGAAGGGGGAGGAATTGACCTTCCTTCTTCTTCTTCTTCTTCTTGGTGTTGTAGTTGTTGAGGAATGGGCGAAGAAAGAGGGTGGTGTCCCTGGTTTTTTAGTCTAGTCCGCCTCTTCTCATCTGGGGAAGATGAAAAGTCAACTCCCCACTCTTTTGGCGAGATTCCAAGTAAACAATTATTTTAATCAATCGAATGTAACCCCCCAAAATCGAGGAATTCATCGTTTTAGGGTTCACGTGTATGAAATGTTTTAGGGCTCATATTAATTTTATTTTTGGTTTGATATGTATGAAATATTTAACATATTATATATATATACATAACTTCCTCACGTTATTGCTTATTTATTTATCCTTATTTACTTCCTGTAAATAACATTTCGAAATAGATGTTTTCACAAATCATTGTACGAATGCACTACTCTATGAATTTCTTTTGTTTTACAAATACTACAATTGATCACGTCGTAACGTTAGCCAGATTACTAGTCAACGTGGCCAAGTTGAATTAGTGTTCCCCACAAATTATTATCATATTATGGCGGCCTCGATCATGCAGACATATTGTTGTTTTATTTTTATTTTATTTAAATCCCAAATTGTCACGTCTGTGGGCATGTCGTCTATAAATGATCTCCCCCTAATAATTTCTTTCTTTATTTATTTTTCATTCTTTAGCTGGTCATGCGATTTTTTGATAATTGTTGCTTACTCTTCTAAGCCTTTAATTATGGATTTAACTCGATGAATCTACTTTGCCACTCACTTGTTTTTTTTTTTATTTTTTGCACTTATATATGTATATATAACAAAGCTTTCAAACAAACTTTGTCATATTCATTTATCCTCCATTTCCATAAGAAGATATTTAATTTCTAGTTTTTTTTTTCAATTTTTATCTTCATGAACTCATTCCATTGCTCGAATCTATGTGCCGCAGACTACTGTTTTATTCTAAGGCATCGAACTCTAGAATCTTCTTTTTCATGCGATTACCAAAATACCAAGAGAAACCATAACAATCATGGGAAGACAAAAATAAAATGATGTGAATATTTTATATAATCTGAACACAGCAAAACATAATTTCTTTATAAAATTTTAAAAATTTATATTGTATCAAAAGGTAGGGATGTAAATACAAAAGTACAAAGAAATTTCTTGTCTGATATTTATAAAATATCTGAAAATCTGATATTTCTAGCGATAATTTTATTACAAAACAATAAAACTAGGTCAAATCTTATATACATATGTAAGTTTTTAGAGAAATTTTTTATAATTATGTTTTTTAAATATTTTTATTATTTATTTTTTTGTCTTTTTCTAAGATAAAAAATGATATTCTTGTTTAATCAACTTCACTAAAAAGATTCTATACATAAAAAATTAATGATAAGTTTTTAAAAGTATAATTTAAAGATATTTTTTAACAACAAAAGAATTGTCTTAGTGTAGGGTGGAAGTAATGGGTACCCGTAAGTTTTCTCAGCAGCCGAGGATTACATCACGTCTCTAAAATTCAAGACAAAATCTATTTTTGGGTTATGCTGCGAAATCTATTGCAAATGACAAAATAAAATTTATATCATTTTATTAATTTTAAAAATTGGTGTGTTCATTTAAAAATAAATTTATGTAAAAATAAATTTATCTCTAAAATATTTTATTATTCTATCTAAAATTTATAATAAATTGTTTATTTGTTCAATTTAGTCGAATTTGACGTAAAATTTCAAATTTTTTAATATTTAGAGTTATTAAACTAAATTAGTTATGTGATGAGTCGTATAAAAAGTTGTTATATCCGAACTAAATAAATTTTTTGTGCACGTGTAATAAAATTTTTTATTTAAAATTCAACCTAAAATGTTTTATTATTAAGTTATAAAAGACTATTTCCATTAAACTTTTTTTTAAGTGAATATTGTTTCAATTATTGTTTTCAGAAAAAATCCATGAATTTCACTGTCTCTAAATTATGACATTTTGTAAATGGTAACTAGCAGGAGAATTATTTTTATAATTTTTATAAGAACGAGTGGGGATTACATCAAGTTACATGAACATTATTTTTAATATATAATTTAAATCAATATGAATTTAAATTATCAGAAAAATAGGAATAAAAATATATATTCCACACTAATAGTGAAAATGATAAAATAGGTTTATTAAGAATAATAAGTATTCGAATCCCTCCATTGATATTCAATGGAATTCAATGATGATCCGGTTTTACTGATTGAGAAAATTAAGCTAATTCTAGAATTTGAGCGGAGTAATTAAGGATAAAAGGTTCCAAATGAAAATGTATCCTCGAACACTTTACCATTGGTAGCCATTCTTAGCCTAAGTGAAGATATTTCACAACACAATGACCCTTTCAAGTTAAAGAGTTACCTCACATCGAGGTAAAAGGAGCTCATGTAGTCTAAACTTTCTAATAGGACTCAGATGTAGATGCGTCACTTCCTCAAGTTTGAGTTTGAAGTACATCTCTAATGGATCTTGCAAGTCGACACAATACTCCTACTAACTTTCAACCATTTCAATACATTCTAAATAATTCCAGAGAACTGAGTCTGTTGAATATTCGAAAAGGTAAAACGAGGGCAAACGAGAAAAAAGAGAAGAGAGCTATTGGTAGTTAAAAAAAAGCAAAATTAGACACACGGGCCGAAACATGACGGTCGCAAAAGTGTTAGAAAAAATGGGACAAAAGTTGACCCCAATAATATCTTGTTTGATTGCCACTCTAGGGCAAGTCACTTCAAGTTCAAAAGCCTCATTTCTTGTTGAGAAAAAAGAGAAAGAAAAAATCATTCTTCATCACCTTTCTCAACACACTCTTACCCTCATATGCCATCATGCCCATACCCTTGAGTATTGTGTCGATAAGAAAGTCCACATTAGGAGAATTACACTTAAAGGTAACGCCCTTGCATTTTGAGTCTTATTTGATGAGATTCTTTGACGTGTCTTCTTTCTTAAAAATTGAGCCTTCAATAAAACATGGTCATACACCAACCTTACATTACAACCAAAATCACAATCTCTTTCGACTAGCACCTGAGCATTCATTTCAAAAGAATCGAAATTCCCACTCTGGTAGCATAGAAACATACTTTGAGTGAGCCTTGAGATATGTAAGAAAGATATTTCTTTATTCTCTATCGCACAAGTGTTTCTCTATTTTGAAAAAATGAAAATTTTCCTCATGCATATAGAACATCCAACATTCATATCATCCACGGTCAACATTTTAGCAAGAAGTGCACATGGGAGACGCAAACAATTTCAGGCATATTTCATGATTTTAAAACTTAGACCTTTATGCTAAGGTATGATCCTCTTCACTATTGCTAAGCACTCATATGGTGTGCCAAGACTTCCAATTCAAGTTATCCATTTCTCTATTCAACTGGTTAAGCGTTTACTAACAAACGCGACACACTCGACTGAGCGTTTACTAACAAACGCGATGTCATTTTCAATTCGGTTGAACGTTTACTAGCAAACGCAATACCGTCTTCAACTCGGCTAAGCGTTTACTAACAAATGTGACGCCACTCCACTGAGCGTTTACTAACAAACGCAATGTCATCTTCAAGTTGGTTAAAATGTTTATTAACAAACACTACACCATTTTCCCACTATGGTTAAGCATTTACTAATAAATGTAACACTATTCGGCTAAGCGTTTATTAACAAACGCGACGCCACTCGACTGAACGTTTACTAACAAACGCAAAGTCATATCCAAATCAATTAAGCGTTCGTACAAACGCGATACCACCTTCAGTTCGGTTAAGCGCTCGTACAAACGCGATATCACCTACAGTTCGGTTAAACATTCGTACAAACGCGACACCACCAATCATTCTGGTTGAGCGTTCATACAAATGCGATACCATTTCCAATCTTCTGGGTTGAGCGTTCGTATAAATGCGATACCATTTTCAATTCTTTTAGTTGAGCATTCGTACATACGCGACACCATTTCCAATCCTCCTGGTTGAGCGTTTATGCAAACGCGACACCATTTTCTAATTACCTTTTGGTTAAGCGTTTGCACGAACGTAACATCATTTTTAACCCTCTTGGTTAAGCGTTCGTACAAACACAACACCATTTTCAATTCTTTTTTGTTAAGCGTTCGTACAAACACTACGCCTCTTTTCACTAGCTTTTGGTTATGCATTTTCTAACAAATGCGACGCCATTTTCAGTTAAGCGTTTATAAACAAACGTGACACACTCCTGTTTTGGCCAAACATTTATTAAAACGCGACGCCTTAACAATCCTTTTCCAAAAAAATTGGGTTATTATTAATTATTTGCTGGAACATTTTATCAAACATGTTAACGTAAAAATCTTACGGTCCGTATATAAACCGGAAGCAACGTACAAACTGTCGTATGAAAAATATAGTGGGTTCAATCTCTAGTCACGGACAAAGCACGTGAGTCCTCTGATTCTATACTCGTAAGATATCCGAAATATAGATGGGCTGAAGCTCTGAGAAATATTCACTGGAGCTTCAGGGAGATATGTAGAATATGACCGCTTGGAAGATATACCGCCGCGTCGTTCCGTCCTGGGGCCTTCGAAGATAAACCCGCAAGAGGGGGCCTTAGGGGATTACCCGCTAGAAGGGCCGGAGATATACCCGAAAGAGGGGCCTAGGGGACTACTCGCTGGAGCGGCCGGAGATATACCCGATAGGGGGGGCCTAAGGGGACTTTCCGCTGGAGCGGCCGGAGATATATATCCGATAGGGGGGCCTAAGGGGACTTCCCGCTGGAGCGGCCGGAGATATATACCCGATAGGGGGGCCTAAGGGGACTACCCGCTGGAGCGGCCGGAGATATATACCCGATAGGGGGGCCTAAGGGGACTTAAAAAATAACTAAAATCTCTTTGTAAGGGTTTAAGAGAATAAGAGAGAAGAGAGAATATTTTTGTGTGTCCCAAATAAGGGGGAGGGACTCCCTTTATATAGGAGTTGAAGAAGCCTTGGGTGATTTCTCTTTCCGATGTGGGACAAAGAGCGTCATGGGCTTGAGGTTATATTGGGCCGACATTTGGATTGGGCCGAAATATGAATGGGCCGATATATGGGTTAGGCCCAGTTCATTTTATAATTGGGTTAGGCTTATTAGGCTAGCATATGGGCTTAACCACAATTTTAAAACCCAATAATAAATGGGTTGGGCTTGATCTTTTTTATAATCTCAGGCCCGTGTATTATATTTACACTAAGATATAAGTGCAAAATATTTCATATCGTGATGTCTTATAATATAAAGACAATCAATCATATTCGGCCAATATAATATATGATTTAGGCCGAATGACATTATTTCGACATCGATAAAATTTCAATGTCTACAAATGCCCCTACTTTAATTCGTATCTCGTATGTGTATGTCTATTGCAGAGAGATTAGAATTAAAGTATGTGAATATTGGAGTGGTATCCGTATGACACATGATGTGTATTTCACAAATCGGAACCGTGGTTTATTTCGAGGAGACAATGGTATATGTGTCTTGCGAAGGACGATAACCCACCAGAAGAAGATACGCTGAAGTTACCATGTCTTCCATCCAAAATGGGCTTTTGTGCTTCGCACATCAGGCTTGATATCCAACACTGATCGAAGGAGGTTCCATATGATTCTTATCGCCTCAAGGCCTGGTCTTTAGTGTCTCCATCTACGATGTCCTATGCCGAGCCAAAACCTTCGCTTACATTTGGCGAATCTTGTTGGGAAGAGTATTTTCGGGAGTTACTGGATAATCATCAACGGCAGCTCGAATTCCAGAAAGGATTGCTCAGCTCGAAGGGAATAAAGAAGTTGATGACGCTTCTGTCGACCATAACTTGAGTGACCCAGCTGTGGCTTCTTGAGCTTATATATGGGAAGACATCAAGGAGAAGATTTTCAAAACTCCCTTTAGTTAGAGTCACACAATTATCGAGTTGAAGAATATTCTCGATCTCATTGATGAAAGTGAGCATTTGGAGCGGCCTCTTATGCATGCCTTGGTGGAAGAATATATGCAAGGATCGACAAAATATTCAGATCTATTGTCCACCGCTGAAGGGACAACAACAGAAGAACAACTAGCCGTTAAAGCCAAGATTGAAGAACTTTGACAACAATTGTCTGATTGCATTGGGGCTAAAGCGACCTTAGAGGATTCGCTAGAGTAGACTGTTGCTATCATTAAGGATGCAGATGAGGACATATCAAATTTGAAGGGGCCATGTCTGCTTTGAAGAATGCCTGGATAGTCCGTGATGAAGATCGTTTGTCCTTCAATGAACTTCGAGAGCAGCTGAAGATGACTCGTGAAGAGTTTGTCCAATTTACCTGGGAAGCTTGATTTCACTCTTCTAGCTTGTTTAGGCTCTAGAATAGGACTTTCCTTCTTTGTAGGACTATCATTTTTTCAAATAAAAGTCCTTTCTTTTTGAAGTCGTTCATCTCTTATACTCATAGAACCACGACTTTAATATATATTTTTAAGCCGTTCACAGTTTATACTCGTGCGGGCCAGGAGTATCACATTATCTTTTTATCAAGCCGTTCACAGTTTATACTCGTGCGGGCCAGGAGTATTACATGATGATTTTTTTTTTATGTCGTGCAGTTTAGGCTCGTGCGACATGGAGCATTATTCTTCAGGCGTAGTATCGCTTCAGGAACTTCCCATTGATTGGTCCAACTCGTACTCCATCTTGATCAACTATTTTGTAGGCGCCCCCAGTGTAAGCCTCTTGGACTACGTATGGACCATCCCACTTGGATGTGAATTTGCTCCCGGTCTTGTGCGTGATGATTATCGGTCTTCGTACTACCAAAACAAGGTCACCTACTTGAAAGGAGCGAGGTCGTACTTTTTTGTTAAAAGACTTCGACATCCTCGCCTGATACCATTCAATCCGCTGCTGGGCTTCAAGACGTTTCTCATCCAAAGCTTCTAGTTCCTGCAAGCGCAATCGCACATTATCTTCCTGACAAAGTCCTTCTTGTATGGCTATTCGCAGCGACGGTATTTGTCGTTCAAGTGGAAGGACCGCTTCAACACCATAGACCAACGAGTATGGCGTCATTTGAGTCGCGGTTCTGTACGTCGTACGATACGCCCATAGAGCTTCTCCGACTCGTTCATGCCAATCTCTTTTAGCTTTATCAACCACCTTCTTTAGAAGATTGCATAGCGTTTTATTGAACGCCTCCACCAACCCGTTTGCGGCCGCATAATACATGGAAGAGTTATATTGTTTGAAACCAAATTGCAAACAGAATTTATCCATGACCTTATTAGAGAAATTTCGGCCATTATCTGTAATGATATAGCGAGGTACGCCATAACGAAAAATAATATTATTCTTGATGAACGTGATCACCGTCTCTTTCTTCACTTCTCGAAAGGATGCGGCTTCAGCCCATTTGGAGAAATAGTCTGTTGCCGCCAGAATATATGAGTGACCCCCTGATGATTTGGGTGTAATGGGTCCTACAACATCTAGCCCCCAGGCCTCAAATGGCCAAGATGCTATAGTCGGATGAAGTGGCTCGGGCGATTGATGGATGAAGTTAGCGTGAAATTGACATGCCTGACATTTCTTTGCATATTCCATACAATCCTTTACCATCGTCGGCCAATAATAACCCATCATCTTCAATTGGAAGTGAAGTTTAGGACCAGATTGATGAGCTCCACAAACTCCAGAATGCGCCTCCTCTAGTGCTTTGGTGGCTTCTTCCACTCCAATGCATCGTAGGAATACTCCTTCAAAGGATCGCCGATAAAGAGTATTTTTAAAATATATGAATCGAGGTGCTCTTCTCCTTACATCCACTTTTTGTCGTGGGTCGTTAGGCAGCTTTTCGTGCTCGAGAAAGTCGATGAGTGGTTGTCTCCAATCTTGGTCATCTATGTTACAAACGGATATGAGATTTATTTCGTTTGTTTCCTCCTTGTCAGGGACCGGTGGAGCCGCCCATGCTTGACATAATCTAATGCCGACCTCCCTATCTACCGAAGTGAGTGCAGAAGCAAGACTTGCCAAGGCATCCGCTTGTGCATTTTCATTTCTCGGTATATGACTTATTTTAATGTCTGGGAACTACCCTGCGAGTTTAACCGCATAGTCATGATAAGACAGAAGCTCTGGCTTACGAACCTCATATGTGGATAAAAGTTGATTAATCACAAGCTTGGAGTCTCCATATACCCTCAAACTATGTACTTTATTATCCATGGCCATTTCCAACCCGAGTATAAGAGCTTGATACTCAGCCATATTGTTTGAGCATAACTGAGTGAGGGTATATGCATAAGGGATGATATCTCCATCGGACGTGACGAAAACAACTCCAGCTCCCGCGCCTCTTTGTGTTGCTGATCCGTCAAAGAACATTTTCCAGGGAGGGGGAATATCAACCAACATTACTTCCTCGTCGGGCAGTTCTTCCGATATTTTCCAACTATCTGGTATAGGATGATCTGCTAAGAAATCAGCCAAGGCTTGCCCTTTAACAGCTTTTTGGGGCACATACGAAATCTCGAACTCCTGGAGCATGAGTGCCCATTTCGCTAGACGACCAGGTTGTACTGGCTTTGACATGATGTATTTGAGAGGATCTGCCCGTGATATGAGGCGAACAGAATGTGCCTGCAAATAATGTCGCAACTTTTGTATAGCGAACATTAGTGCGAGGCATGTCTTATCAATTGGAGAATACTTCTGCTCCGCACCAGTTAACGTTCTGCTCAAGTAGTATAGAGCGTTCTCCTTTCCATCATCATTCTCTTGGGCTAGCAGAACTCCTAAAGAAGCTTCTTGCGCCGCTATATAAAGTATGAGTGGTCTTCCTTGGATAGGTGCATTAAGGACTGGTGGCTTTGACAAATAAGCTTTTATGCTGTTGAATGCATTTTCACATGCTTCGTCCCACTCAAAAGGAGTACCCTTCTTCATCAATCTATGAAAGGGATGGCATCGTCCGGCCAAGTTTGATATAAACCTTCGAATGTATGCAAGTTTCCCTTGAAGGCTCTTCAACTCATGTATATTCCTTGGTCCTGGCATCTTCATAATCGCATCTATCTTTGATTGATCGACTTCAATGCCTCGATGTCGAACGATAAATCCAAGGAACTTTCCCGAAGTGACCCCGAAGGCGCACTTCAATGGGTTCATCTTCAGTTGATATTTGCGCAATCTGTCAAATACTTTTCTAAGGTCATCAATATGATCGCGCCTTTGTCTGGATTTGACAACCAGATCATCCACGTAACACTCTACATTCCTGTGGAGAATATCATCAAAGATCCGTTGCATGGCCCGTTGATAAGTAAGTTGCTCCCGTATTCTTCAACCCAAAAGGCATCACCTTATAACAATATATTCCTTTTGGTGTACGAAAAGCTGTTATTTCCTCATCCTTCGGATCCATTCGGATTTGATTGTATCCCGACGATCCATCCATAAAACTGAGGGCTTCATAGCTAGTGGTAGCATTTACCATTATCTCGGTGATCGGAAGAGGAAAATCATCCTTCGGACATGAATTATTGAGGTCGCGGAAGTCAACACAAACGCGAAGTTGACTGTTCTTTTTCTTGACGGGTACGATATTTGAGATCCATGTTGGGTACTTCACCTCCCGAATGAATCCAGCTTCAATAAGTTTATTGACTTCGGCTTCTATTAGGGGAATCAACTCCGGACGAAAACGCCGTTGAGCTTGCTTCATGGGCCGAACCCCATGCTTCACAGCTAACTTGTGAACTGCAATCTTAGGGTCAAGGCCGGGCATTTCTTTATAGCTCCATGCGAAGACATCTTTGTATTCCTTCAACAGTTGGATATATAATTCCTCTTCTTCAGGGGTTAAACTCGCACTGAGGAAAGTAGGACGGTGATCCCCTTCTTCTCCAAGGCCAATTTCCTTTAGTTCATCAATAGTAGACTTCTTCCCATCTTCGAATACTTCAGGAGCATCTTCCGCATCATCTTCTTTGTGAGATGCGTTTTCATTAGCCTCTGAAATCGTGACATGATAAGAAGCAACATCATCTTCAACGCTATCTTGAGATAGCTCATCGTTGCCATTTGTAGTTATCCACGTCTTCGTGGTCATTTTCAACACCTCTCCAGTGGTCACCTCCACAACAGTTTGACGCTTCATCCGGGAAGGAATTTTACTACGGAGGTCATTTGTGTCTTCAATTATGATTGGAACGTCTTTCCTCTTGTCCACTCTCTTCCACACCATTCGACTTCTTAGAGTGTCGCCTAACCTTAGTTGTGCCGGTCTCTGAGCAACAGTCTTTTCCTCCGGAGCACCAAGTCTATCAAATACTGATTTTCGTTCAGATGGGGCTCCAAGTCGATCGAATACCGAAGTTCTCGTCGATTTGGCTGTAGTTTTATCATCAGCCTCAATGTATTGAGTTGAAGCCTTCTTCAACGCTTGATCGACGGGCTTAGGTGTATCATACCCAAGACCAAGTTTTGACTTTTGAGTATCACATCCCAGATTGGCTTCTTTTGAAATAGCCCCAAGCACCTTTAAGTCCTCTGTGTAGCCGGCCGCAGAGATTAGCCTAAATGCATTTGGATCAAATCCGTCGGTGCGCCTGTCAGTCAATGAATCTGGATATATAATTGCCCCCTGTTTAGGCCGGACAAAACCTTTTCAAGGCGTACTCGTTTGAGCAATTGTTGTCATTTTCGTCACTGGCCAGTTGAGTTCCTTTGGCACCATTATTTCTTCAGCATGGCTATTCACGAAAGGTGGTTCCCCGGCTTTTCGGAAGGCTCTTGGGACATAGCGCAGAATTGGTTTGCTCTGCTTCGTCACATCTTCTGCCTGTATATTTTCAGGTATAATATCAGCTGAAGATTTCTCTTGTCGTATGGATGGTATATCTGCGCTTGATTCTTTTAGAGCGTTCTTTACGATAGGCTTTAAGTTTGACGCCTCCACATGTACACTCTTGTTCAAGTAAAACTTGGCGTCAACAAAGTATGACTCCTCCTCTGTGAAGGGCTTAGCATCCGCCCATACTGTACACGACACTCCGTCCTTAATAAACTTGAAGCATTGATGAAGTGTTGATGCGACAACTCCATATTCGTGCATCCATGGTCGACCCAGTAACATATTATAGGTCGTCCTTGAATCGATAACATAGAATGTCGTGCAAGATTCCATGTCACCTATTGTGAGAGAAATGCAAATTTTTCCTATGGCTCGTTCTCCGCCTTGGTTAAATCCCTGAATTATCAGCCGACTACTTAAGAGATAATCCACTCCCAAGCCAATATCCTTCAAAGTTTTTGATGAAATGATATTGACTGCCGAACCTGGGTCAATCAGGATGCGATTAACCTTTGTGTCACATGTATATCCAGACACAAATAATGGTCGATTGTGTGACTTGTGGCCCACGAGAAGATCTTCATTAGAAAACGTGATAATCGGACAATTCTCCTTCACCTTTTCCACTGAAATTGTTGTAGAACTTTCCGGGAAGCCGACCTTTAGATTGGACTGCTCCTTTTCCATGTCAATATGGTGACAACTTCTGGACAAAGTCGCAACCCTTTGAAATTTTTTAGGGAAGAAATCCCACACGGTGATTGGTGATGGCTTCTTTAAGGTTACTTCAACATCAGGCTTTTGCTTATCTACAATCTCCCTGAAGTTTGCCTTCATATTTCCTTTTTTAAAAACTCTTGCTCGAATAGGAGGTTTCTTCTCTTGAGGCTTCAAAGTCTTTCTTCGGTTCCTTCTACGTGTTACGAAAGTCCAACCTTCCTCATCATGAATCGCCTCATGGCCAATTGCACAGCTTGACATCTTAACGTCCTGACTATCATCCAGTTCCACTTTCGAACAAAGGAAAGCAGCCATTTCATCAGAGCTAAACGACCCGAAGATAATATTGGATGCGTTCGAACTTGCTACGTCCACCAGCTTCGAGGAAACCATCGACCCTAAGTCAATCTTGTTATCTCGGGCAAGTTCCATAACCTTCTCTTTGAAGACAAAACACTTCTCAATAGGATGACCCAGAACACGGTGATACTTGCAAAAGTTTGGATCTCCCGCTCGACTCGCTTGTTGTGGGCGTTTCGACGGAGGGAGTTCAATCATTTTAACAGACAAAAGAAAGTCAAATATATCCACAACATCTGAATCTGGGAAAGGATATTGCTTATTCTGCCTTTCCTCCAGAGTCGGTCGCCTGTTCTCTGTCTGAGGAGTTGCTGAAGCATGGGTTGAAGTGCTTGATTGTCCTTTGTCCTTCGCATTCGGGACCTTGACAGGAACAACATCGGTGGCCAGCACTTGTTTCTTGCTATCCTTGAAGGCAGGCTTGCCCCCAGTTCTATTAACTGGTCTTCCTGTTCCTTTGGATGGCTCGGGTACCGGAAGATCTCCCACACCAACTCCTACAAAGCTCAACTCCATATCATGTACTCTTGTAGCTAATTCCTCAAAAGACCGTGGTTTGATCCCTTGTAGGATATAGCGAATCCTCCAAAGCATTCCTTGAATGCACATATCTATTGGCGTCGCCTCCGATAAGCGATCCCTACAGTTTAGACTTAGGTTTCTCCATCGTTGTATATAATCAACGACGAGCTCGCCTTCCCATTGACGAGTGTTAGTGAGTTCTATCATGCTCGCCACACGCCTCGTGCTATAAAAGCGGTTCAGGAATTCTCTTTCCAACTGCTCCCAACTGTCAATACTTCCTGGTTTTATGTCGATATACCAGTCAAAAGCATTTCCCTTCAAGGAGCGGACGAACTGTTTGACCACCAAGTCCCCATCTGTACCAGCATTGTTGCAAGTCTCGACAAAATGAGCCACATGTTGCCTTGGATTCCCCTTCCCATCAAATTGTTGGAAGTATGGGGGCTGATAACCCATTGGCATGCTCAAGTTTTCGATTCTTTGGCTGTACGGCTTATTGTATGCCAAAGGTATCGCATACTCTCCCTCATGTTCATCCTTCAGAGCCTCTTGTATTAGCTCTTTCATTGCTCTAGTTGAGACTGGAGCATCAACAGAGATAGATACAGGCTTCGGTGAATCATCCACGTTCAGCACATTCTTGCATTTATCCTTACCTATGTGAGAACCTCCTTCATTAGATGTTCTTCTAGACTCTTTATTCTCAAGCCTGCTTATGACATACTCAAGTTGTTGATCCCTGTCCCTCATGGATTTCGTCATTGCTTCAACTGCTTTGGCAAGAGACGCAACTTGGTCTTCCAACGATGGGGTGTCAGCCATCATAACTGGCATGATTTCATCTAACTTTTCAGCTAAATCAACCTCACCAATGCTTCGAGACTGATTTGATGAAGAGTCCTCTGATAAACTATCATGGAAGCTTGGCAGAGGAACTGGCGACATATTGCTCTTGTTCGCTGGCGTCTTTTCGGCAATCTCCTTGCAGGATGGAATAGATCGAAGAATGTCTTCTATCTCCTCCATTTGCTTATGTGTTTTGGCCCTTGATTCAGCAAAGCTCCATTTTGGAGTGCAGTCTGATGGAGAATCCTCAAGAGGATAGACACTTGATGAGCTGTTGCAAAAACTACCCAAATGAATCGGTGATATGGAACTCTTGCTGGGAAGGCTTTTTTCCGTAACCTCCTTATATGATGGAGATAACTTTGGAGAGATGGATCTTAGAATCTCTTCGGTCTCCTTATATATATCAGCAATCGGTCTGGTCTTGGTAAAGTTTCTGGAACCAGGCGATGAAAAGCCTTCAGACGAGTGAGAAGGGAAACCAACTGGCTGATTATTCACAGCATTGACGGAGTTCTTCAGCATGATCATCTTTGAAGCCATCTGGATACTTAGATGTAAAGAGATGAGAGGTAGAGATGGTCCCACTGGGCGTGCCAGAAATTTGTTATCGTAAAAAATCTCACGGTCCGTATATAAACCGGAAGCAACGTACAAACTGTCGTACGAAAAATATAGCGGGTTCAATCTCTAGTCACGGACAAAGCACGTGAGTCCTCTGATTCTATACTCGTAAGATATCCGAAATATAGATGGGCTGAAGCTCTGAGAAATATTCACTGGAGCTTCAGGGAGATATGTAGAATATGACCGCTTGGAAGATATACCGCCGCGTCGTTCCGTCCTGGGGCCTTCGAAGATAAACCCGCAAGAGGGGGCCTTAGGGGATTACCCGCTAGAAGGGCCGGAGATATACCCGAAAGAGGGGCCTAGGGGACTACTCGCTGGAGCGGCCGGAGATATACCCGATAGGGGGGGCCTAAGGGGACTTCCCGCTGGAGCGGCCGGAGATATATACCCGATAGGGGGGCCTAAGGGGACTTCCCGTTGGAGCGGCCGGAGATATATACCGGATAGGGGGGCCTAAGGGGACTTCCCGCTGGAGCGGCCGGAGATATATACCCGATAGGGGGCCCTAAGGGGACTACTCGCTGGAGCGGCCGGAGATATATACCCGATAGGGGGGCCTAAGGGGACTTTAAAAATAACTTAAATCTCTTTGTAACCCAATAGGGTTTAAGAGAATAAGAGAGAAGAGAGAATATTTTTGTGTGTCCCAAATAAGGGGGAGGGACTCCCTTTATATAGGAGTTGAAGAAGCCTTGGGTGATTTCTCTTTCCGATGTGGGACAAAGAGCGTCATTGGCTTGAGGTTATATTGGGCCGACATTTGGATTGGGCCGAAATATGAATGGGCCGATATATGGGTTAGGCCCAGTTCATTTTATAATTGGGTTAGGCTTATTGGGCTAGCATATGGGCTTAACCACAATTTTAAAACCCAATAATAAATGGGTTGGGCTTGATCTTTTTTATAATCTCAGGCCCGTGTATTATATTTACACTAAGATATAAGTGCAAAATATTTCATATCGTGATGTCTTATAATATAAAGACAATCAATCATATTCGGCCAATATAATATATGATTTAGGCCGAATGACATTATTTCGACATCGATAAAATTTCAATGTCTACAAAACATTCTCACAAAGAGGGGCAACTATCATACCCTAATTTTTTAGAATATCATAAAATATACAAAAAGTGCACAGAATCATGAAAAATCTATAAAAATACATAAAAATCACATAAAATCAGGGAAAATAAAAAATAATCACAAAATCAGGAAAAATCATAAAAAGATCTAATAAAAATTAATAATAAAGTCACTACCTGCTCCCTATAAATAGCTAGAGTTGGGGAAACACACAGCACACACTCAGAGAATAGTCGTACTTGAGAGAGAGACTCCAAGAGGAATCGTTTCAGAAGAAAATCATCGCCCAAGGTAGCAATCCTCTTCTGGTTTTTCCGTTAGAAATTGCATCAGGTTACATTCCAGCTGGCCGAGCCATCCTTCGACGCGACAGTAGCTTCAGATTTTTCCTCGGCGGCCTCAGAATACTCTTCTATCCAGACGTCTTCAACACCCGGTAGTTTCTTTCCTTTGCTTTCATTTAATTACGTGAATTTGTCTATTTTGATTCTTTTTATTTCTCACAACCAGCAACGATGTTCGCGACACCCGCATCAGTCATCCTTTCCAAGAGCTTCCATCATGTCGAGATTCCGAAAAAAAATCCCGGAACCGACCTCTCCCTATACCGGCATGCCCAAATCCAGAACAAATCCAACAACTCTCTTTTCCTGCCACCTTACCTTAGTTGAATCCATGGCATGGACGTTCCCCATAGTGTCGCCCGACAACCGTCAGCTCAGGATCATTGATAGCCGGTGACTTGGCCTTCTAGTAGACGACCATCCCTTTCGGTGGTCAATTCGACTTCGCGCTTCAACTCCCCCGTACCCTCGTACCAGTTCCTCTTCGCAAACGCAGCGGCATACCCTCTTCTCCTCCTACTGGTGGCCGACCCTCTCCAACACCTTATTTTCTTGCCTTCCGAGCCTGCCGACCTCAAACTAGAAGACAGCTACCTCCGACGACGCCTCCTCACCATTAGCTCCACCTCCCTCGACATCAACATCAGCACCAATCCCAGACCCACAACGAGTCCGACGACCACGACAACAGCCTATCCAGTCTTACGTCAGGGCCGTATCGAATTCAATCCTTTCCAACCCTTCAGTGACCACTAGCGTTAGGAACATTGGCTTACGAAATCTCACTCAAGGAAGTATGGTCGATAGCAAGCTTTCGGCCGCCTCGATCCCCATCAAGCTCGTCCGTTCATGAGGGTTTCCTCCCATCATCACTATTGCAGCTGATCCTCGACTCTAGAAGCCAGCCTTCTTTCTAACCGATGAAGCATGAATCAGCCAAATTTGGAGCTGCCATGTCCCAGTTCTAGTTCCCAGTGAAACCCACTCCACGCTCAGTCCCTTCATCAAGCATCCTCCAACCACGACCAAAGAGTCTCCTAGTCTTGGCTCATCCGGCCGTGACCTCCTAGTGCCTCGGTTGCGCCTTGCCCTGAGTCAGTCGTGCTTTATCTCACTTCGTAAACCGACATCGTACCTGGCGACCAGACCCACTACCCCTCATCGACCAGCAGCGCTGTCACCTCCCTCTAACTTCCCCCAGAGGTTGTCACCTTGATGAGGGGCTCCCAGCGACAAAGATTCACACGGATGCAAGATTTCTTCCCAAAGCACATGTTGGAGAATGGCGAAGACACTCCGGGACGCGTCTTGCGGACAACCAAGGCACGCGCCCCGCCCGACGCTCTCAAGATAGGAGACAACAATTATATATATTTGAGGGATTATTTGAATTCTCGAAGGTCAAGACCCTCAAAAGACGACTACACTCTCACCAACGTACAACATCAATGGCTCGCCATGTTCGTTGTAAACCCACACTAAAACAACACCGTGAGGTATAAACGCTAACGGGGGTGTTCCATGGAGAGTGAGAAATGGTATAAACTCGACCGCCCTATACCCGGTTCTCGCTTGAATTTAGTTTGGCTTAGAAACTATTAAGGACATTAATCAATCTATGCTGCTTGTGTTTTTGCCCGAAATCAATTTTTGAGAAATATTTTCATAAAAATTATTCATTGAGCTCGAGATCATTTTTTTTCAATGTTAAACAATCTCTTTTTTCTAAAAAAGGAGTTCAAATAAATTCGAACATCGAAAACACACGATAAAGGCCTCTCATTTCTTTTGATATATGTGATTTAGTAATCCTTAATTCCCGAACCTTAACGAATCTCTATAGTTTTTCTAACTTGAACTTAAAATAAGTTAGTGGCGACTTCGATACATTTTTAAAATCCGTAGCCCTATCGTCAAAGGAGGATCCATTTTAGATGGAACCGGAAACAAGATCCCCCAGCGGCAGATTTAGCAATTCCGCTAGGGACACTTGGGCCATTTTCTAGAGAATTAGTCGAAAAATCGATTTCAAAATTGGGGGACAGCCTAGCCTTGTGTGGAGTGTGTTTGTGCTTTACTTTTCCGATTGTCTCTGCTATGCAAATAGTGAGCCGTCCTAAAACCCAGGGACACCTAAGTTTAGCGGTATACCTACCATGTGGGAGAGGTTGTCTACCTCTTTACCTGCGGCATATACCAACTTACTCTTTTATCCGAGAGTGAGTCAAAAGCCAGTCTAGATAGGCATGTGTTTGAAGGCCATATAATATGTTAGGACTCTAACCATTTACTTTGGCTTTATCTAGCAGTTATTTCAGGCTCAGTCGGCAGGGTTTTTCTTATTTCGTTTCGCACTGCATTCATATAGATCCATATTTGGCATTATCATAACAATACAACTAACCTTTTTGTAGGTCCCAAAGATGTCTGCTTACATTGGATTGAGGCCAGAGCAACCTTCGATGAAGTTGTTGAGGGATTGGTTTAGTAGCCTTCAACCTAACGAGAAAAGGTTCGAGGAGTCCAAAATGAAAGATATGATGGAACTCATCAAGACAGAGCTGGACCACGCTGTTCTACAAAATCTCTTGGCAAAGTGGAACACGGATACGTTTATCTTCCACTTCAACAATTTTAAGCTGGCTCCCACTTATAAGAGTATCTACAGTTGATAGGCTTCATCCATAAGCAGGGCATTCTTCCCCTTGTTTGGAGAGGATCAATACGTGACGAGTTGCCTTTGCTGTTCAGGATGAAATACGCAGTGGTTCGTAGCCTAATCGTACAGACAAAGCTTAGTTACATTCCAACCAAAAGGATCCTTATCTTCCGGTATGCATCGTACTTCCCAGAAGAAGGTGACCGACAACCATCAGAAAGAGCATTTGTTCTCCTCTTTGTCGGAATGATCCTTTACCCTGGCACCGAGAATTCAATAGGCACCCGGGCAATCTACATTGCAAGGTCCATCTTGGAAGAACGCCCTTTCATACCAAACCTACTGGGAGAAAACTACTACGGATTGACTAAGATTGCCTCTCAAGCTCAGCGTGGAATCAGACACCACACCGCATCTTTCTGTCTACCGCTATTGCAAACATGGTTCCCAATACATTTGAGAATCACCGGATACGCACTGCGTCGTAACCACACTCCGAACCTGATGCATTCAATGGCCACCTATGCTATCTTCCCGAATAGGAGCTTCCGTCAAGTTCATGATTTCTTCGAGGCCCTTACAGATCCGGACTTCTACCCCCCATTGCTCGTTGTTTCAAAATGGATGACGTACTCATCGACTCCACGAAGGGTGCATACATTCCAATACTGGGAATCAACGGGTCATCATATTATTTTCCAGCTCGTGTTGCACACCAATTTGGAGGTAGCGCAGAAAGAACTGCAACCACCAATCGAGTCAGATTTCCTATACCAAGGCAGGGGCATCGAAGACATGAATATGAGACGGATCGTCAACCTATGGTATTCAGGACAGATTCGTCATCCTTTCACTCTACCAGAAATCGAAGCGGAAAGGCTCAACGCTGAGGCTCGTTCGTTCAAACGCAGACGTTTTTATCCTTGGCATAGGGTTATCAAGATGTAGAGGCTTGCATGCCACTTATGAATTCATTTTCTGAATTTTATAGACCCACTTTATTAGGAATTTTGATTATGATTTATTTAAACTTTGAATTAGTTTTCTTTGATTATACCAAATATGAAATAGGCATCACATCCAAAGCATTCATAAATCATCAAGCCATATTTCCCTTATATTCTTTCTTTTCATTTCTTAAAAGTACAAAAATTCATCTCCCAAGGACACGCCCGTTCGAGCTGTGAAGCCGGACAGTACACATGACTAGCTCAGAACTCTCCCTGACTGACACGACACTGCCCAATACAGAAATGTCAACAGACTCCACTCCTGCTCTCATCAGACATTCGATGATCGACGACCATCAATTGGGATCGGGTGCCGCTTTGAACAATTCATCAAGGAACAAGGGTCAGGAGCACACTTCAAATACCCGTTTGGAGGCAAGAATGGATATGCTCTTCGAAAATATGGCCCTATTGCAAAGCATGCTAAGCAACATTATCCACAACCAACAAACAAGCTCCTCAATTGCAACGCCAACGTCTCCTTTATCGGCAATAACAATACCGCCGCTCCCATCCTTTGTACCTCCAATGCCCACAACATCAATGTCGTCGACCATGACTCCGCCAACAATTTCTTTTCTGTATCTGTCACAAGCCGCTGCTTCGGGGTTGGCGACTCCCCATCATGCATCATTCCATAACACGACGGTTCATTCTAATGCTGACACTAAGGGGGTGTAACCATTTCGGTGTCCCGAAACATTTCCTCCACTCGCCACGTTGCCGGAGGTCCGTGCTGCCGGAGCTGTCCCTCAAACACCAACACGGCGAAATGCAGCCACACTTGAAGAGTTATTTCCATCGCCTGAAGAAGAAGCTGACATCGAGGCTAGAGTTGAAGCTAGAATTGCATCTTTACAAGAGACAAACAGAAACGCCTTGCCCTTCTCGAAGAAAGGTTGAATGAGGTCCAGGGGCATAATATCTGCTCTCTTGAGGACTATGACATCCAGGTCCCGTAGATTTCAGTACCTCACAAGTTCAAGCTACCAGACTTCGAGAAATTCAAGGGGATTGGTTGTCCAACAATGCACCTGAAACATTTTCTTCATAAAATGTCCATTTACCCCAAGGATGACTTTCACCAAGTAGCTCTCTTTCAGGAAAGCATCATCGGTTCTGCATGACATTGGTATCTGTCTTTGGACACCTCCAAGTACTTATCATTCAAGGAACTGGCACAAGACTTTCTGAATAATTATAGCTTCAACATTGAGATGGCGTCCACTATATCGGATCTACGTAAACTTGAGAAATATCGCAACAAGTCTATAAAGGATTTCGCTCGTCGAGTACGTGAGAAGGCATTACAAATATAACCTCCACTAAAAGAGAGAGAACTTGTGGATGAGTTTCTTCGCCTCTTCCCGACGGACTTCTATCAATACATGTTCACACAACGAACGTGGCTCTTCGTTCAGTCAAGTTGTACTAAATGCGGAACAGTTGGACGATTTTATAAGGGACGGTCTCATTTCTGTCAGCTCAAATGTTAAGCAAATGCCTCGCGAAAAAGGAAGGGGTGAGATGTCCGCAAATATAGAGCAGAATACCAAAGCTTTTGCATCTACAAATTCAAGTCCAAAGGTATATCGACCGTCAGCTACTCGTCCAAACCTAAATGCATATAGAAGACCCACAACCTTACAAGAACAAAGCCAGATTCCTAAAGCAGAGAGCAATGTCGATCAGACAATTAAATCGTACTAGAGAATTGCAGATCTAACTCCAATTCCTGATCTTTTGGATGTCATGTATCACCGCTTGTATGAAATGGGTTACATCACTCCCATTCCCCCAGCAGAGGTCAACCCGTCTTCTCGTAGCTACAATTCAAACGCGGTCTGTCACTATCATTCAGGTGGCATCGGTCATGACACGAAGAACTGTGTCGCGTTACAATTCAAAATACAGTCATTGCTCGATAACAAGATAATAGCTTTCGAAACCCCGATCAACCCTCCAAATATTCAACAAAATCCTCTACCTGAGTATGCGAACGTGATAGCAAATGATGATTTCGTGGTTGAGCTTCCACCCCTTTCTCTTGCTACTTAGTTAGAATGACCACTACACCAGTTGAAGGGAAAGGCGCTTCAGACACTAATAAAAATCTAAATGAAGAACCTCATGCTGGTGTAATACCTCAAATTATCATATGGGCTAGAAATCACTAATTACATAAGCCCGGTCCAAAATAAAATGGTCTAAGCCCATAGACATTAGTTTATCCTTTATTTTAAGCTAACAAAAAAGCCAAAGCCTACCTTAAACCCATTTTCAATTTTTATTTTTATTTAATTACGAAATTTATTTATATTATTTTAATTTTATTCCTAACCTTATCCTCTTTCATGGTTATTAACTTTCAAAAAAAGGAAAAAAATAATTTCTCACTAAAATTATCTAATCAACCGAGATTTCGGGAGATATTTTTTTGATTCCTCTTATTCTAGGGAAGGACCAGATGTACGTTAATTTTTTCGATTACTCTGATTTCATCTGATTCCACGGATTCAGAATTTCCTTTTTAAGGAATTCTTTCTTAAAGGGGAGGAACAGACGCACTTTAAAAAGACCGGGACGCAGACAAAAAAAGACACTGACGCACACCCTCCTACCTTCAGACGTTCACTCCGCTACATCAATCATTTTCGAGCGACCCAAGATAGGCCTAGCAACATCCACGGAGAAACCCCGCGTCACCAATTTAAACCCAGCCTCCTGGGACATTCCGTCATCAAGAATGGAGATGTAGGAAGCATGACTCCTTACCAGGACCTCCACGAGGGAACTATCAAGATCTCCACCACAGATCCGAACCCCCGGTGGATGGCTCCCTTTTGACCGGTCTGTTTCTCTTCCCAGCGCCTCCCCTCGGCCGCATCGCTGAGTCCCATTTCCCCGGCTATCAGATCCAGGCCACGATCGTCTTCCGAGCCCCAATGTCTTTTGCCTCACCCCTTCGCCCTGTTCAACACTTGATCTGAGGATACCGCGACCAAGAGAAGCAACAACGCCGTTCCTCGCCTTTGTTCACCAGCTTGCGACTGTCTCGCCCAGGTAACGCATCCCTCTTTCTTTCTCCCTCGTGCAAATTTTTTTTTTTTGTTTAAAAAAATTTATTTTTGCCCGCTTTTTTGTTTTAATCCATCAGTGTCTTAATAAAAAATATTATTTATTTTAATTTTGTCTGTATGCGTGGTTTATTTCAATTTTTGTCCGTATGCGTGGTTTAATAAAATACTAATTTATTCTACATGTCGACAGAGTACGCTGTTTTAGTTAAAACTTTGTGAATTCTTCCAGTTAAATAATTATAATATGCTCCTTTCTTAAACAATAATTATTTGAACGATGATAATTGGGTTTTAATAGTTATTCATGAATCCTTAGTTAAATCTAACACGAACATAACTATATTACATTACTATTGTTGCAAAAAAATAATAAAATAATAATAATTACTATTATTATTTTAAAAAAATCACGTCAGATTCTACATATCATGTTTTTTAACATCAATTATTTTTTAATAGATTTTTTTTAAATTGTCAATTAAACCATTTTTTATAATCAATTAATTCACTATTTTTCAAAAAAAACAAAAGGTATCAATCTAGGACGCCATGAAATTGATGACAAATTAAATTATTATTATTATTCGAACTTTCTGACCACTTTCTTCTTTTGTTTTACATAAAAAATTTAAACGAAAATTCGAGTTAATGGCCTAGGCAATACAAGCCCTCGGTCGGGCCTAAGGTACATGAGGGAGGTGCGGGCCTCCCGATTTTTTTCCACATGTAACGGGTCGTGGGCCAGTCCGAATCGGGTACAACGCCTGCAAAATATTGACATGAGTTCGGAGTCATGCCCGGATCCAGTCTAACACCCGTTAATTAAAAGCAAACTTTTGGAGCAAACGTCATATTTTCGCATATTTAGATGTAAAAGTTAGTAATTAGGAATCCACGAATCCTACTCTGGTTTTCCGACTTAAATCAAGCGTTTAAAATTATGTCGTTGACGACTCCGCAATAGTTTACCTATTAAACAACAATATATTTTCAACGGAGCCACCATCCCAGCTGGTCGAGCCATCCTTCGACGCGACAGTAGCTCCAGATTTTCCTCGGCAGCCTGAGATCACTCATCTATCCAAACGTCTTCGACACCCGGTAGTTTCTTTCCTAGGCTTTCGTTTAATTACGTGAATTTGTCTACTTTGATTCTTTTTATTTCTCACAACCAGCAACGATGTTTGCGACACCCCGCATCAGTCCTCCTTTCCAGCTGCTTCCATCATGTCGATATTCCAAAAAAAATCTCGGAACCAACCTTTCCCTATATTGGCACGCCCAAATCCAGGACAAATCCAGCGACTCTCTTTTCCAGCCACCTTAACTCAGTCCAATCCATGGCATGGACGTTCCCCATAGTGCCGCCCGACAGCCGTATGCTCTGGATCAGTGATAGCTAGTGACTTGGCCTTCCAGTAGACGACCATCCCTTTCGGTGGTCAATTCGACTTCACGCTTCAACTCCCTCGTACCCCTTCGCAAACGCAGCGACATACCCATAGCTCGGCTATCTTGCAGACAGAGTACAGCGATGGTGACCTCTTTCTCCTCCTACTGGTGGCCAACCCTCTCCAACACCTTATTTTCTTTCCTTCCAAGTCTACCGACCTCAGACTCGAAGCCAGCTACCTCCGACGACGCCTCTTCGCCATTGGCTCAACCTCCCTTGACACCAACATCAACACCAATCCCGGACCCACAGCAAGTACGACGGCCACGACAACAGCCTACCCAGTCTTACATCAGGGCCGTATCTAATTCAATCCTTCCAGCACTTCAGTGACCACTAGCATTAGGAAAATTGGCCGACGAAATCTCACTCAAGGAAGTGTGGTCGATAGGAAGCTTCCGGCCGCCTCGATCCCCATCAAGCTCGTCCGTTCATGAGGGTTTCCTCCCATCATCACTATTGCAGCTGATCCTCGACACCAGAAGCCGGCCTTCTTTCTAACCGATGACGCATGAATTAGCCAAATTTGGAGCTGCCATGTCCCGGTTCTAGTTCCCAGCGAAACCCACTTCATGCTTAGTCCCTTCATCAAGCATCCTCCGACCACGACCAGAGAGTCTCCCAGTCCTGGCTCATCCTGCCTTGACCTCCTAGTGCCTCGGTTGCGCCTTGTCCCGAGTCAGCTGTGCTTTATCTCACTTCATAAACTGCATCGTACCCGGCGACCAGACCCACTACCCCTCATCGACCAGCAGCGCTGTCACCTCCTTCTAATTTCCTCCAGAGGTTGTCACTTTGATGAGAGGCTCCCAGCAACAAAGATTCACATTGATGCAAGATTTCTTCCCAAAGCACATATTGGAGAATGGCGAAGACACTCCCGGGCGTGTCTTGCGAACAACTAAGGCACGCGCCCCGCCTGACGCTCTCGAGATAGGAGACAACGATTATATATATTCCAGGGATTATTTGAGTTCTCGAAGGTCAAGACCCTCAGAAGACGGTTACGCTCTCACCAATGTACGACATCAACGGCTCGCCAGGTTCGCTGTAAACTTACTCTAAAACGGCACCGTGAGGTATAAATGCTAACGGGGGCGTTCTATGGAGAGCGAGAAATGGTACAAACTCGCTCGCCCTATACCAGGTTCTCGCTTGAATTTATTTTGGCTTAGAAACTGTTAAGGGCATTAATCAATCTATACCACTTGTGTTTTTGCCCGAAATCAATTTTTAAGAAATATTTTCATAAAAAATATTAATTGAGCTCAAAATCATTTTTTTTCAATGTTAAACAATCTATTTTTTCTAAAAAACGAGCTCAAATAAATTCGGACATCGAAAAAACACGATAAAGGCCTCCCATTTCTTTTGATGCGTGTGATTTAGTAATCCCTAATTCCCGAACCTTAACGAATTTCTATAGTTTTTCTAACTTGAACTTAAAATAAGTTAGTGGCAACTCCGATACGTTTTCAAAATCCGAAGCCCTGTCGTCAAAGGAGGATATCCATTTTAGATGGAACCGGAAACATGATCCACCCACGACATACGCGTTTTGAAACTCGCCTTCATGTAGAGACGGGTTTTCCCGCCCCTCTAACACTTGTAAATTTTGACGCACGCTTAGACAGACTCGGTGTCTGACCTGGGGGCGGGTTTTGAATCCCATCCTTTTAACTAAATGAACAAGAGGTGGTATTGCAACATTCGCCTTTCGAAAGCTTAGAAAAAAAAAACCTTCTAGCCATTAAGATTCGAACAAAAGACCTCTTACAATTTAAGGAACCACTTCGACCAACTGAGGCAGAGGGGAAAACCCGACTTAAGTTGCCTAGGGGAAGGTTTTTTATTGGACCCTTTGGCGAAGAATTTCACTAAGTATTGAAAAACCCGACACCGGAAGACGCGTTTTGAAAACTTGTCTTTACATGAAAGCGAGGTTTCAAAACGCGCCTTCATGCAGATGCATGGAAGCCACCGCCCCTTGCTGTTTCCTGGAGTTGAAAACCCGCCCTCTTTGTAATTTAGGGGGCGCATTTTCAAAACGCGCCCCTTTGGCTGTAAATCCGTATTTCACGAAACACGAACTGTATTTCACAAATTTTTTTTTTAAACTAACTGTATTTCGATACAAAACTCCTTCTCTACACATTTTCCATGTTTTATTTAGCTTGGAAAACTATGACAAAGTGGGTCAGGCCCACATACCACTTTGGTAAAAATAGTATGAATATATTGAATTAATTTGATTTGTCGGAAATTTATAATAACACATAATTCGTTAATGCTATCCTATACGAAATAAACTCTTGATTTCCAGCTGCTTTCCAATATTATATAAGTAGTAAGACGTCTTACAATTTGTTTAACAGTTTTCATACAGGACACTTCACATCTTCCATTAACTTTGACAAAACATATTATGAAAGTGCATTAAATTTGGTTTTTCTAAGGAATAAATTTTCCCACTTTTTCGCTCAACTAATTTAAACTCTATTCGGGTAGCACATCTAATTTTAGTGAGTGAGTCTCCTCCCAACATTGGTGCTACATGTGATGGGTTTTAAAAAACTCGAAAATTATTTATTTATTTATTTATTTATTTACATAATTTCATCTAGAACAGTATCGTTTCATGTATTTTTAAGAACTATTTGTTTTTTTATATAACAACTATATTTTAGGATTTGTTTTTAAACCTTTGTTATATATTTACTTTAGAATAATAGGAGAATGTAAGATTGACGAAAGGATAAACGTAGTAGTAATAACTAATGTCTTTCAATAATCCGGCTCGAATCACGCCCACCCATTAAAATGTAATGCTATCTTGTGTCAATTTTTCTCGAGACTCAAGCTTCGAAACTTCGCTCTATGATGACTAGAGGTCGAGTATATTTATCTTACCCCCAAACCGACATTTTCTTAAGTTTATTGCATGCTTCTACGATGACAATGGTACGTAATCTATAAGTTTTCGTATCAATGAGGTAAGTTTAGACAGGCACATCCGACACCTCCCTTAGCGCCAAAGTATTTCGAAGAATCCCGAGCAACAAGTAAACTTACGTTTGCATCCACGTATCCACTAAAGTTATTCTAAATTTGTGACACCAAAATGCTTTTGTACTATGCAATTTAGGTTGATCTTTCTCTTTATTTCATATAACATGAGCCCATAGATTTACTGTGAACTTTTGAACTTTTCCATTCCCATGAATAAATGAGAAGTCATTCGCGGCTAAGCATTACAGACTTCCCTCGAAGCTTTTCACAAGGATGGTTTGTGTCATCGAATTCAATATCGAACGACACACATTTGCTTCGATAAAATGCCGATGGACCCAATCCCATTGTATGATTCAAATCATACACAAACTCAAAATCTCATGAGTGAGAGGAGAATTGAACCGAGGAGAACTTTCACTTATATAACAAAAAAAAAAAAAGAAACGTCAAATACTTGGACAACATCGGATATATGTCTTTCTTTGTAAGAAGCCAATAATTCGTCACGATGGTCGTAAACACGGCTAATATACGCAACTCAAATTTGGAAATTCCAATGACTCAGATCTCGAGTGGCGAAACTTCTCCCCGGTTTTCAGTCTTTAAAAATCTTTATATCTCAAATCCCAAACCACCCATTCAGCTGTCTCGACTCCAAAAGGCGTGGACGCCGAAGCCTCTTGAGGAATGTTCTTTGATATCATTGGTTGAAAAAGTATTTTTAAATTTACGATAGTAAATTTTAAAATTTCAATTATACTGAGAGCGTGAATTCCAATTAGCTTGTGTTCGATTTTATGAGTAAGTAACAATTTCACCTCACACGACCATGCACCTACCCCCTAATCCCTACACACACCACTCGTACGCCTACCCCCCCCCCCCCCCACCCACCCCTCCCCTCCCCTTCCCTGTTCCTCCCTCCCCGTCTCCCCGCCCCTTCCCACTTCCTTTTTCTTTTTTCTATTAAGTTTTTGGACGTGTGATTCGACTAATTCGGACTCGATTCGGGTAGGACATCTAATTATGATGAATGAGTTTATTAATAGAGGTGATTGCATATGGTAGATTTCGAATTCGAGATATCCTTAAACGAATCAAAGCTCATTACCACTCAGACCAACCCCATATAGATCACTGATACACGAGTTCGAGTTCCGAAAGCAGAACCTCGCGGCACTTAAAAAATTTTAAGTGTTTGGATTTCGTTTTTCTTATACCATTAAAAAGTCGAATTTAATCGTTTTATTTATACGAAGTAGAATTCATAGAGTTTAAGTTCATTCTACTTATCGTAAATTTGAACTCATAGAGTTTGATTTATTTGTATATTGAGATCAAACTCTAAATTTCTTTTTAGCAAGAGGAAATTAAATTTATTTTTATTTTTATTTTTAATAAAAATAAAAAACATATTTGTTAAATTTTTTTTTTTTTTTTTCGGAAACCGAAAACAAATAACAGACATTATTTCTTGTAAACAAACAGAGCGAGCATGGGATTTTGAATTCGAAATTATAAAATAAAAATTTTAAAAATTATAATAATAAATTCGGTAATATTTTTCCGACGAACGCCTTTTTCCTATAATCCACCCAATTCCCAACGTATACAAAGAAGACGTACGTACTACGTACGCCACAAAATTCCAATCCTCTTTGACCGTCGGAGACCAGCCACCAAAAACGAGCTCCCGGGGATCGACCCAACAACGACCGGCATCTTTTCCCCCACTTGGTTGTTGGGGAAGATGATGGGGGTGTTCCTGTTGGGTCTCGCCTTTGTTCTCGGAATCTTGGTCGCCTGTTCTTGGAAGCCCAGGTGGGCTGAAGTCCGCCGCAGAGGGGGGGATTAGCGGGCCGGTGGCTGCGGCAGTTGTGAAAGCCCCGAGGGTTGCTGCCGAGACGGTTTCGAGCCTTCCCGAGATTTCTAGCTGCAGCTTTTGCTTTTGTTTAGTGTTGAGGTTTTTGCCCTTGACCAGTTCTGGGGAATTCAAAGTGATGGAATTTGTTTGTCTTTGTGCGTCAGTTTGGTGGAAGGTGAGAAAGTGGGGCAAAAGGCCGAGGACAGAAGTGTGGTGATGGAGGATGATTTATTACATCTGTGTCGGCTGGTGGAGGAGAAGGATGGAGGCCCTGCTTGGATTCAGATGATGGACAAGGTCATACCCACTCTGACCTACCAAGCTTGGCGAAGAGATCCCCCGGTAATTCCGAGTCTTGATTCCCGTTGATAGTATTGGGATTTTGATGTTTCTATGGGGTTTCATGATGTCAGGGCTGCCGGGTTTTGGTCTGATTGTGTGTCTCTGGTATTGAATTTGGGGGTGCGGTTGTGTTTTCGTGGTGTTTGTTTCAGTGCAGACCTCCGCAATATCAGTCTAGGACGGTTCTCGAGGATGCTACTCCTGAGACTTTGAGGGATTTCTTCTGGGACGACGATATAAGGATGAACTGCAAGTGGGATGATATGTTGATCCACTCCTCGATCTTGGAAGAGTGCCCTACCACAGGCGCGATGGTAGTTCAGTGGGTGCACAAGGTGAGGTGTTTCTTTGTCATCGGACAATCTATGTGAGGAGGTTACGCCACAGAATATGTGTTATACTGATCCTTGGTCGTTCATCTTCCTTTGGCGCAGTTTCCATTCTTCTGCAGTGACAGAGAGTATGTCATCGGCAGGGGAATCTGGCAATCTGGAAGATCCTACTATTGTGTGACAAAGGTATGAGACACGATGGAAGAATTGTTGTTACTTTCGCGGTGCTAATCTTAAATAAAGCTTATCGAACAGTATATGTTTCGTCGGTTGAATCAATGAAAATGTCTCGGTCATCTTCCTTACTACCTTTTATGTGAACTTTTCAGGGAGTGTCATGTTCATCTCTCCCAAGGAAAGACAAGCCGAGGCGTGTCGAAACTAGGCGTTCGTCAAGGCATGTGGGGCGCCGTGAAGAAAATCGAGCCAGGCCTCCGCGCATATCAGAAGGAAAGAGCCTCTTCAGAAACTCAGCTATCACGACATGCGTATTTGCTCAGATCAACGCAAAAGTCAGCGAAGACTACCTCGTGCTCGAGAAAGACGTCGGTCTGGTCAAGAATCAAAAGGGGTCCGGGATCTCAAAGTTCCTTGTCATCGGAGGGGCGATCGCTCTTGCTTGTACCATGGACAGGGGGCTTCTGAGTAAGGCCATGTTATTCGGTGCTGCTAGGAGGTTCGCAAACTCGGGGAAGAGATGATCCGCAGTTACTCAAAGTGGATAGTTAGGAATGACACCAAAGCTCACACTTTAGCAAATTACTGAAAAAATTTACTTCATCAAATGATATAGGTCTGGAAAAGTAAGTACTATCTACTCTACACAGAGGAATAGATGGTCAGATTTTTTTTCTAATCTGCTGTCTGTTTGAATGAGTTTAGATCAAATTGGACTGAATTTCCAGCAGCAAATTGGAATGTTCAGACATAGTATGAGAAGAAAGCTGGTCCCATCCGATCACAAAAGATCATTTGGAAGAGACACTTCAAGGACAAAAGTAGTATTTAAGAGTATGATACGATGATTATTCATACAACCCTTTCTTGAACAACCTTAATAACAACCAAATACGAGGAAGAGGAAGAAAGCACAAACCAAAAATTAGGATGGGATTTGCCCTAAGCAAAACACGAGACTTATTAGTTATGACTACACCTGAGCTGTTCCCTCGGTGAACTTCGGGTCCTCGCACCTGTACTTACCGTCGGGGCCGATGCCGAAGCCCTTCGGGTCGGCAAACACGTTCTCTAGTAGCTGGCTCCTGGCCGGGAGAGGGCTCTCGTCTGCAAACTCCACAGAGTCCTCGACCACTTCGTCGATCCTCTTGTCGATCACCTTGAGTTCGGCTTCAGTAGCTAGTTTGTTCTCGATCATGTACTTCTTCAGTGCTGTGACCGGGTCCCTGGCCGCGTAGCGAGCCTTCTCCGCTGTTAAAGTCAAAATAAACCGCGTGAGAATCAGTAAATAAATGAGAGTTAGGCCAAAGTATCTCATCTCCAGTTGAAAGTGGCTGCGGAACCCATACGATTACTATACGACGGGATCTCCTCCACTTCCATAGACCCCAAACCAAAGCCATGACTGAAGCGCAGTCAGAATTGTGATTCAATCTCATCCTAAGATCCAAATGCAACGATTGTAACATTTACTACCCTAACCTATCACCCCGGATCCTACAAATCTTAACATAACAATTGATCCCAGTTCTACTTTTTTCAAACAACCATGATCCATAACATTTTATTGCATCTCCCAAAAGACAACTCCACAAAACAACATTGGAGAAACAAAAGTAACATTTATACAATATCCTATCTTAAACTTGGCATCTAATTTGTGATCAACAATTTAACATAAAGTGGAATAACTGAACAAAACAGCTATCATGATACCAGATTAAATAAATACCAGAGTCTCCACCTCAGTAATGGTACCAAGTCTGTCTCAAGTATAAGGATCCTCAACTAATGTAAACTTTCTGTGTAGAGACTTTAATTACCAATCGACACCTCGAGAACCAAGTAAACACTCACTAACATAACTAAAGGGCCTGTCAGTTTTTGGAAAAGCTCCCCTTTCATAGTTTCATCTTTACAAACCAAACCGGCCCTAACAGCACATGACTGTGCTACAATGACTAGTTGAGTCAATCACAAGGAATCCACAAGAGGGAAATGCTCAAGCAACTATACAGCACATGACTGTGCTACAATGACTAGTTGAGTCAATCACAAGGAATCCACAAGAGGGAAATGCTCAAGCAACTATAGATGCAAATAGAACTATTAAACCAGCAAAGAGACTATGGAACAAGACCGAGAGAAACCATTCGATCCAACTCTAATGAAAAACACAGTAAGCAGTCACTATCATACGACTTCATGAGGAGAAGAGGTGAAGTGTTTACCAGGATCACGGAGCTCATCGGGATCAGCCAAAGAGTGTCCCCTGAACCTATACGTCTCACATTCCACCAAGGTCGGTCCTTCGCCTCTTCTTGCTCTGCCTATGGCCTCCTTAGCAACCTCCCTAACCTTCAAGACATCCATCCCGTCAATGTGGAACCCAGGCATTCCAAATGCGGGGCCTTTCTTCCAAATCTCGGGATCGGAAGTAGCCCTCAAGTGGGACATTCCAATAGCCCACAGGTTATTCTCCACCACGAAAATAATCGGTAGTTTCCACAGTGCAGCCATATTCAAGCACTCGAAGAACTGCCCATTGTTACAAGTACCATCCCCGAAGAATGCAACCGTGACATGATCACAGTCAGCCTGTTTCAAGACCTCTCTCTTGTACTTGGAGGTAAAAGCCGCGCCAGTCGCGACCGGGATCCCTTCCCCGATGAAAGCGAACCCTCCGATCAAATTGTGCTCCTTGGAGAACATGTGCATGGACCCCCCTTGGCCTCTGCAACACCCGGTGGTCTTCCCAAACAACTCGCTCATCACCTCACGAGCGGGGACGCCCTTGCTGAGGGCATGGACGTGATCTCTGTATGTACTGACCACGGTATCCTCCTGCTTCAAGAGCTTAATGAACCCAGTGGAAACGGCTTCCTGGCCATTGTAGAGGTGGACGAATCCAAACATCTTCCCCCTGTAGTACATCTGAGCACACATATCCTCGAAAGACCGTCCCAGCACCATGTCCTCGTAAAGCACGAGCCCCTCCTCCTTGGTGATCAACTGCAAGGACGTGGAATCATAAACCTCAACAGAGACGAACCCAACATCGAAACATTCAAACTAAGCTAAGATCAAATCACATAGCGATCCAATCCCTAAGATCCAACACGGAAAAAATACCATCTCCTCCACTAACATTACCAGGTTGGAGGAGGAAGCGGGGGACTGGGCCAGCTTCTCCTTGATGGCATTCGGCGCGGTCGCGGCGACAACTGGCGCATGAGATCTGCGACCCGGGGAGGGAGCGGAGAGGACGCAGGAACGGGGTTTGTGGGAGGAACCCAGGAAGGGGGAAGCCGCGGGGAAGGAGGAGGAGAAGAGCTTGTCATTGGCGGGGGAGGAGAAAGAGGAAGGCGGTGGGGGAATCGCATTGAGGGATGAGAAAGTGGCGGCGGCGGAGGAGGACATATTTCGTCGTCGTCGGTGGGGGCGGAGAAAACGACGTGGGGGTGGGGCGGGGAGGATTACGAGGAGGAGGAGGAGGAGGGAAAGGGCGGGGAAAGGGAAGGATTGAGTGGTTGTGGAGGTTGGAAGGGAAGGAGTGTTTGATAAATAAGAGGAGAAAAAGGAGAAAGGGGCGGAGAAAACAAGAGAGTGATACAGTGGAACCACCGCCTGGTTCGGTTTGGCAGTTGGGGGCTGTTCCATGGATGTTCTTCCGTTTTGGACATTCACTAATTTTTAATTATAATAATTAGTGTTGTTTTATTTTTTAAATTTTCTAATAGAAGTTTTATAAATATTAGAATTATTTAAATTCACATTCAGAATTTTAAGGGTTAATAAATAATAATAATAATAATGTGTTATTTAAGAGAAACAAGAAACTCGTGGTATAAGAAAATTTTAAAGGATTTAAATAGTATTTTCTTTATAGGATGTTTTCAGAAAGTCCAAAGAAAATTTAAAATAGTATAAAATAAAGTCGATAGTTTATCATAATTAAGATTTATCAAAAAGAGATTGAAATAAATTTGATCAATTAGACCAAGCTAATACTAGCCAAATTTATTTTATTTTATTTTTTTGTCTAAGCTAATGTTAACGAAGAAAGCAATAAACTTTTATCTTTTCTTAGTCAAGCATTACGAATATGTACTAATAGTTTGATCATAACATAACAAACTGGTAATGTAGGTGTTGACATGATGGACTATCTTGAGCCTACTCTCTGGCAAAGCCCACGATAGAACGCGGCGCCCGCGTGAGACAGGACGCAGTGCTCACACTAGGCCTAAAACCCTAATCTGCACACGACTGATTAGTGACCCCGAGAGCAGTGGGAGTCTACGGCCCACGTCTGCACAGGTCATACGTCTCAAAGGATGGATCATCTCCAAAGTCAGTGGAGTCTACAACCCACGTCCGCACGAGTGGCACGTCTTAGAGGACAGTTTGTTGACTCCGAGATCCACGGGGGTGGTTTAGATTAGAGGATCTTCAGAGGTCGTAACAGACCGAGTATAAAAGGGAGGAGATCTTCCCTTGGAAAACACACGATAAATTCAGCCAACAGAATCTTTATTTGCTCGTCACCCCTTAGTTGTTAGGATCCCCCGGTGTTGACATGACAAGATACTCTGGGCCTGTGGTAAGTCTACAGCCCATATTGGAACACGGGCTTTAGCTAAGTCTACAGCCCGTCGACTGAACTAAACTATTAGTCCGTAACAGCCTAAGTCTAAAACCCCTTTTGAAATATGAGTGTGAGCTAAGCCTACAACTCATCTGGACACGTCCCACACACGATCTCATTAAGTGGAGGTTAGAAGAATCTCTAAGAAAAACAAACTCCGAGATCCCTGGAGAGGAGTTAAGATCGAGCCACGATTTAAGGGATTTTCAGGGACGTGTGCAGCGTACAAAGATCTATTGAGATTCAGTATAAAAGGGGAACAGACTCTTCTTAGAAAAGACCACGATCAATCAGCCAAACACAAGCTTTGCATTGCTCGTCACCCTTAGTTTAGTAGATACCCCGGCCTGGGTTATTGGGTCATCCTTTCAACAGCGGAGTGAGCAACCGTAGCTCCGTTGATCAACCTTCCGCCAACACTACCACCGTCAGGACGAGCAACCGTAGTCCCGACAACCATCCTCCGCCTGCATTCCCGACGTTACCTTCGACCACCATTCGTCCGTCAAGCATCCAGCAATCAGACTCTATCTTCCGAGTGCGCGAGTCTACAGCTCACTGTAGCAAGTCTACGACGTCAGCAGCGAGTCTACGGCGTCAGCAGCGAGTCTACGTTGTCGCAGCGAGTCTACGACGTCAGCAGCGAGTCTACGACGTCAGCAGCGAGTCTACGGCGAGTCCACGTTGTCGCAGCGAGTCTACGACGTCAGCAGCGATTCTACGACGTCAGCAGCGAGTCTACGACGTCAGCAGCGAGTCCACGACACCTACGTCAACCGTATCGCCTCTTTTGGTTCATTTTATGGCTATAAGATTTTGATTTCTCTTCCGAAACTCTGAATTTGTACAGTCATATTATTTATCATTGAAATTCATCTTTCTGGCGACCACATACATTTCCTTGTGAGTCCAATTGCCAAATATTTCCGACGTGGTCCGTTTCCTACGCGAACACGTCTTTGGCGACCATAATGGGAGCGAAGAAAGTACTTCACGTTTGCTGATGACGAAAAATACCAGAAGCGGAACTAACCGAGATCCCCCACCTCCATTAGATGGAGACGGTGTTCCCGTGGAAGGAAACACAAACGTGAGCGATGTGACTCTAAGCAGTGAAGCGAATGCCAGTCAAACTGATCTCGGAGCGCATAGGCCCTCCGGATTCATATCTAGACTCGAATTTCACAAAGAGTTCAGTGATATGAGAAATCTGGTCGACAGACGAATATCTGGATTGGAAAACAACATGACTCGGATTCTAGAGCAAATCAGTGCCTTAAATAGGCCCAGCGCTGTCGCAGGAACAAGTAACCCCGTAGACAGGGAATTCTCCTTTATGGGAGATGCGCGGCGCACCGAGAGAAGGAGTGTCTCGTTCCAAAAAGATCATCCTTGGAATGGTGATAACCAATACCCTGCAAAATCAAGGGACGGGACATCTCCTTCTAGACCAGCTTCTTCTAGATCGCCCACAGGATGGAGGCAAAATGCCGTCTATGCGGTAAATCCAGAAGACGAGTACGGCGAAGCTCAAGGCGAGACAAACAGATATGTACCTTCTGTCCCCGCTCGTCGACCTGGAAAAGCCCCTATAGATGAAATTCCGCCAGGGGACTTGCCAAGCGCAAGGGACCCATCCCGGGTGGAAAGTTTTTATGCTAAAGCCCCTGTAGACTCGGTGCCAGCAAAGGGCGTTGAAAGAGCGCCGTACGCAGGAGGAAGATGGGGTCAAGACCCTGTACGAGAGCCGATTGACCGTCCACCCCCATTAAATTTGAGGGAAACGATAGCCCAAGTGCTAGAACCGATGGTACCTGGAGTCGTGAGACAGGACGATCCCAACTTCTACAGAAGTCCTTATCCGGCATATGTTGACAGAGATTTCCCTTTGCCTAGGGGCTATAGAGTGCCTGATTTCACCCGTTTCTCAGGCGAGGATGAGATGACCCCTCTGGAGCATATAGCGCGATTCACCCATCAACTTGGGGAAGCTGCAGCTAATGATTTTTGGAAACTAAAATTGTTTCCGAATTCTCTCACGGGAGACGCCTTTACATGGTATGCTAGTCTACCCCCTGGATCAGTGGCATCTTGGGCAGAAATGCAAAGTAGCTTTATGAAGGCATTTGCCCGCTTGGACTCACCCCTGTCGATTTTTGAAGTGATGCGTTTAAAGCAAGTCGCCGGTGAACATCCAAGGCAGTTTTTGATGCGCTTGCGGAAAGCGCTGCTTCGCTGTAGACCAGCAATCCCAGAAAGAGATCAACTCATGGTGGCATTAAATGCCTTATCTATCCCTTTCAAAAAGAAATTACAAAGAGAGAGGTTCACTGACCTTTATGATCTCGCCAGGAGAGCGACTGAGTACCATCAATTATTGTTGGAAGAAGCCCAGCCTACGCGCACCTATCAGCTAGAGACTGTTGAGGTAGACATGGCTGAGTTCATAAAAGGGGAGGCCACCGTTTGCGAGCCTTTAGCACGGAGGAATTCCAAAGCGAAAGCATCCCAGAAAACAGGGGAGGAAAGGAAATACTCTTTTGACGTGGACAAAGCAGATGCGATTTTCGACTGGCTCTTCCAGTGAAAACGAATTAAGTTGAAACCGGGTCACAGGACCCCCCAGACAGATAGAGAAAAGTCTAGGAATTTTTGGAAGTGGCATGGATCGTTTACGCATACGACCAAGGATTGCTTATCCTTTAGGAACATTATTCAAGACCTCATAGAGGCCAAAGAATTATGTTTTCCTGAGGTCGACGAAGTCACTATGGTTGACGAGAAACCGTTTGATGATGAAGTCGCCATTCATATGTTTGACATTTCTGATGTAGACATAAATCTCATAGAAACTGACAACGGTTTCTCTCTGCAGGACACAAAAACATCTAGAGAGACCATGGTGGCGAACGCCCCGTTCCGTAGACTGGCTGATAAAGGGGTAATTACCTGCCCAGCCAAGGCCATTGCTAGTAATCTCTGCTGTTGGCACATGGATGATACACACACTACTGATAGGTGTAACACCTTTCGGAAGTATCTGCAAGCCAATCAGGGCGACACCTGGTATGACCTGACCCCGCTTGAGGAAGTAGCGATGGGAATAGGTTCCCCGGGACCACGAGTTGCCCCAAACAATCCGCAAAGAGGATTCAAAAGCCCTACGGGTCAGGAACGTAGGGTAGCGATTCGAGGAGGCAGAGGTGGTCCCCATGGTAGAGGAAGGGCGCCAGAACACCATTCTCATGCTGAAGAACGCTCCAGGCGACATTTGGAGTTCGACAATCCGCTGACCCAGCACAAAGCTAAGCAGGAAAATGATGGTCGCACCCATGAATCGCACCCTCTAGCAGGTGCGACTGACAGAGCATAGCGAGGCGACGAAGCACAGAGGAAAGGAGCTAAGACAAGGTATGGTTCGCATAAAGTAGACGCCCAAGCAATCCAAATGGGACCGCCGATCGCTTAGTTCTTGGATGAGAGGTTGCTGTGCCAGAAGTGTAAGCTGATCGGACGAAACAGGATTCTGATCACGCAACTCTGTACGGCATGCTGTGTGAGCTATTTTCTCAAGCTCGTAGACCTATCAGCAAATGGAGAGATCGTGGTCCAGCCAGCTCACCCTGCGACTACAGGTATTCGGAACCCCTTACATAATCCGGAAATGAAACAGTCGTGGGATATGATCCATTCGTCAAGGACTTCGTAGAGGTATGTCAGGTCACCATTGATTCTAAGAAATCAAGAATGGTGAAAGTGACTAATCCTTCGAAATATTGGCAGAAAGCTGTGGGTAAAACAACTTTACCATCACAGACCCGGAAAAGGAGGGACAGACGTCTAAGTCACGTCGCCAAAAGGCCTAGACCTGCCCCGATATTGGTCGCTCCGCATGCACAACTCCATGTGAAGAAACCAAACGCGAAGGCTGAATGCAACGAGTCTACGGACCACTCGGAAGAGCCTGGCTCAAGTTTCGACTATACTCCTCTTCGGAGTGAGATCCCGAGTGATGCTAATCCTAGTAAAGAGGTGATCGTGAGTTGTAATGCCATCACTTTGCCTATGGACTTCGCCAAAGCGAAAGATACAGAGGCTTCTAGAGGTAAGTCACCTCTTCCTCGTCCCCTAATTTACCCGTCGGGTTTCCCACTCCATTGGCTTAAGAAGCCATCAGATAGTATGAAGCAACACATGCATTCCTTGTACATTACTGCTACCTTTGATGGTACTGTGGTGAACCGCGTCTTAGTAGACAATGGTGCCACTATAAACGTACTGCCGTTGTCCAGGTTTGAAATGCTTGGATATAAGCCGTGCGACCTGATAAAAACGGATGTAGCCGTAAGCGGATTCAATGGCAGGAAATCGGAATGCTTAGGAATCTTTTCAGTACACTTAGGTGTGGGTCGACAGGAAAAAGAAACTGTCTTTTTCGTCATAGACATAATTCCCACTTTCAATGCCTTGCTTGGTCGCGATTGGCTTCATAAAGCCGCCGCTATACCATCTACTTTACATAGGAAACTAATGTTATGGCCTGATTCCGAGGTTGAAATTGTTAAGGCTGATGGTTATTCCTGTTGTGATAGAGGTGTTTTGCATGCAGAGACGAGCAAGACCGTAAAAGACCTTACTCTGCATCAGCGATACGAGCTGGGCGATCCTATAGTCGGACCCCTAGGCCAGCCTTCCGGAAAGTTCGACTACATTGTGGACTACGGGACGTCGCACCCCAAGCCAGAGTCTGGCCCGATTGTTCCAACAGGATGGGGAGATGAGTTTACTGAAAAGGACATAGAAGAAGTCCTACAAGAAGTCAATTTGGGGGAGAAACCTGCTGAAGGGAGCACAAACTGCCACGCAGAAGAAGGAGCCTTGGAAAGCCAGCAGAACCCGATAGACTCCTGAAGGAAGTTGGAGCCCGATAGACTCCTGAAGGAAGGAACTTATGGACCAGAATGAAGAAAGGAATGCGACGGTCGCTGATGTCCTCCAGCGACTCCGAGTCTATAAAGAGGGACGTTTCTGGGACCAGTCTACATCGTCTTTAGCAATAAATTCAACAGGGCTTAGAGCGCCTGATGCTTGTAATAACCCCGTGTCCACTAGTCTTGGTGGTAACAACGGTCGTGAATCCTTGATGATCCCA
Source organism: Melastoma dodecandrum (assembly GCA_029817715.1). NCBI lineage: Eukaryota > Viridiplantae > Streptophyta > Magnoliopsida > Myrtales > Melastomataceae > Melastoma > Melastoma dodecandrum. Next base: position 1,998,776 of record JARUPY010000279.1, on the reverse strand, counting down.
TGTGACCCTTTGGTCAGTGTTAATCTGGGAAGCGAGGCTTCTCCTAGGAATCTTTTCATCAGTTCATCAATAAATAAAGAATTTTTTGATGTGATCAAGGATGTACTTGAGGAATTCAAAGATTGCTTCGCTTGGGATTACACCGAAATGCCGGGGCTAGATCGCAGGCTAGTAGAACACACTTTGCCTATCAAGAAAGATTTTAAGCCAGTGCAACAGGCTCCGAGACGAATGTCTAGAGAAGTAACGCAATTGGTGTATGAAGAAGTAAAAAAGCTCTTTCGAGCAGGATATATAAGGACTTCACGGTATACAGAATGGATCTCTAGCATCGTTCCTGTATTAAAGAAAAATGGAAAGATCAGAGTTTGCGTAGATTTCAGGGATTTAAATCGCGCTACCCCTAAGGATGAATATCCTATGCCTGCCGCAGATGACCTTATAGATAAAACTGCGGGCCATCAAGTCATGTCCTTTATGGACGGCTTTTCGGGTTACAACCAGATCTTCATCGCGGAAGAAGATGGTCACAAGACTGCGTTTAGGTGTCCACTAGGCATTTTTGAATGGGTAGTAATGCCTTTCGGTCTGAAAAATGCTGGGGCTACCTATCAGCGAGCAATGAACACCATATTCGATGCCTATCTAGGGAAAACAATAGAAGTCTACATCGACGACATAGTGGTCAAGTCGACGAAGGAAGAATTGCATGTTGAACACTTGAGAAGTGCCTTTTTGAAAATGAGGACCCACCAACTAAAGTTGAACCCTCTTAAGTGTGCCTTTGGAGTCAGGGCGGGGCATTTCCTAGGTTTCCTAGTGCATCAACGTGGCATTGAGGTTGATCAAAATAAAGTAAAAGCCATTCAGAGCCTGTCAGCACCAAAGAGTAAGAAAGAATTGCAAGCTTTTCTAGGAAGAGTTAATTACCTGCGTAGGTTCATAGGGAATGTCGCAGGGAAGACAAAGGCATTCTCTAATCTATTGAGAGAAAGGAATGAATATAAATGGACTGAGAAACACGAAGAGGCTTTTAATGCCCTAAAGGGATACTTAATGCATCCACCGGTTCTGATTCCCCCTCAACAAGGAAAGCTTTTCATCCTTTACGTAGCGGCTACTGGAATAACAATAGGCGCGATGTTGGCACAAACAAATCAGGACGGACGCGAAAGGGCAGTCTACTACTTATCAAGACAGCTAACCCCGAGTGAGGTTAGATATACTCCAAAAGAAAAATTGTGCTTGTCAGTATTATATGCAGTAATGAAACTTAGACACTACATTGGGAACAGGGAAGTCTACGTGGTGTCTAAGTCGCCCATAATTAAATATTTCTTTGAAAGTCCGTTATTAGCCGGATGTGTCAACAAATGGAGCTTAATTCTTTCCCCGTATGATTTGAGATACAAATCCCAGCAGTCGGTTAAAGGACAGGTATTAGCTGATTTCCTAGTGGATCATGACCCGAACTTGTCGGTAGATCAAGAGGAAAAAATCGACGATATCTGGCAGGAGTGGTTTGATGGTTCATCCACAAGAAACGGAGCGGGGATAGGAGTCCATATAATGTCTCCTATGGGCAGAGACATTAGGGTGGCTTTTCGTTTACATAAATTGTCAACCAACAATGCTACTGAGTATGAAGCGTTGATAACAGTACTAAAAGAACTCCTTTCATTAAAAGCAAAGCGAGTTCGAATCAAGGGTGATTCCCAGTTGGTTATCAACCAGGTGAATGAGGTTTGTTTGTGTCAAGAGAAGTTGCGACCTTACCTAGATATAGTTCGGCGGTTGGTCGCACGCTTCGAAAATATAACTTTTCATTTCATAAGCCGTGACGAAAACAGAGTAGCTAATAACTTGGCACAACTTGCCTCAGGTTATAAAGGAAAAGTTAACTCAAGGGATTTGATAGAAATAGAGTCGCATTTGCAGTCAAGAAATAATGTCATGGCTATAGACATAATGAAGCAAGACGAAGATTGGAGAAAACCAATCGTAGATTTTCTCTCTGATCTGAGTCGAAAGGTTAAACAGCGAATTAAAGTCCAGGCACTAACATATGTTCTTCTATATGGTGTCCTCTATAAGAAAGACACTAACGGGGTACTCTTGAGGTGTGTAGACTTAGAAGAAGCTACCCCAATAATGTTAGAAACCCATGAAGGACTCTGTGGATCGCATCAATCGGGAATTAAAATGTGCTGGATTATTCGGAGACACGGGTTTTATTGGCCATCAATGATGAAAAATTGTATTGAAATGGCTAGGGGATGTCAAGATTGCCAGCGACACGGCCCGTCGACTCGTGCACCAGCGACTGACCTGATTCCCATAATCAAACCTTGGCCTTTTAGAACTTGGGCTTTAGATATAATAGGAGAGATTCACCCCCACTCTAGTCGAGGGGATGCGTTCATCTTAGTCGCGACAGACTACTTCACCAAGTGTATAGAAGCCCAAGTCTACAAGAAAATTGACCACAGTGAAGTGATCGATTTCTTGCGAACTTACATCATCTACCGCTTTGGCATTCCTCAAAACATCGTTGTAGACAATGGGACGGCTTTAATAATGCCAAGGTAAGGGAATTCGCCGAAGAATTTGGCTTCGCAATTTCGAACTCTACCCCATATTTCCCTCAAGCGAATGGACAGGCTGAAGCGTCTAACAAACTGATAAAAATCAACATCCAAAAGATGATTGGGTGTAATTCGAAAAAATGGCATGAAATGTTAAATGATACCCTATGGGCTCTAAGAGTCACTAAGCGAGAAGGCACTGGAGAAACGCCATTCGCACTAGTCTACGGGCATGGTGCGATTTTACCCATAGAAATGAGGTACAAGTCGCTTCGCGTTGCACATTCAAGTCTACAAGATGAAGCTATGTATATAGCTCTAGAAGAATTAGAGAAGAAAAGGTTCGAAGTTGTAGACAAGTTAGAAGCACACAAGCAAAGAATAGCCCGATACTCTAATAAGAAGGTAGTCCATAAACGCTTCAGTGTTGGCGACTTGGTCTGGAAGATGGTGTTGCCACTAAAATCCAAGGATCAGGTATTAGGGAAATGGTCCCCAAATTGGGAGGGACCATATCGGGTAATCGAAACCTATTCAACGAATAGTTATAGGTTGTCAACGCTCGAAGGAGTTAAGCAACCGTTGAAAATTAATGGCAAGTATTTGAAGCAATACAAAAAGACCATTTGGGAATCCCATAGGAAGGTATTAGAGAAACGTTTCCCAGCCATTTTTAAAGAAATTACACAAAGAAAAATATTAATGTAATTGTAGACTTGCAAATTTGTGCTCTCAATGCTGTCTACATCATAAAAGAATAGTACACGGTCGTGGACTGAGTTTGTTTATAGGGTGTCATCCCTACGATTTGCAGTCTACAACCGGAAAAAATATGAAAAGTAAGAAAAACTTCAGCGCGGAGTGAGTCGCAGGCTTAATCTTGTACCAGGCCTGGAAATTGAATCGGTCGCCTCCACAAACAGAAGAGTCAAAACCTTGGCACGGTTGCGCTTGAGGGTGAACTCATTCTTCCGACGATACCAAGACATCAACTCGTCTTGGCTCTGCTGCGCAGAAGCATGTGCAGTCCGTTCAGCGAGCAGGGAGTCCACCACGACGACCCGTTCCTTGAGATCTTTCTCAAGGGCCAAGAGCTCCTGTAGTCGTTTTTGGACTTGAAGGAGTTGCCGGGACATATCTTCTTTCTGATCTCGGAGGAGTCGGATATCATCCACCTCCTGCGACTGAGCAGCCAGCTTCTCAAGGATCTGGTATTTAGCTTCCTGGTGAGCCTTGAGTTCATCCTGATAGACTAACCACTCAATCCAGAATTGTGACCTGAATTCCTCGCAGGCGGCCAACATCTGCACACTAGTCGTTGGAGAACTCCGTATCTCTGCAACGCAGTCCTGTAGCTCCTTAAAGAGAGCTTCAGAGAAAGTTTCATAGCAAAGCAGCTTCGCAATACGGTCCACGTTCTCCATGATACGAGTGTAGTCGCTCGTAATGCGCCTTCGCCGGAAGGTGCATTCAAAGGATGGGTAGGAGGAGAAGCGACAGGCGTCGCAGCTGGTTGGGTATCAATACCAGGATCGGCCTCTGAAGCGACTGCCCCCTCCTGAGTCGCAACGTCCGCTGTAGACACAGCAGGGTTTATGGCGCCAAGAGGAGTGGCTTCAGGAGCATCTATCTTTTCCTGCGCTGCGACTTCCCCTCTGATGATAACATCATCCCCCTCTGTAAGCACTAGCAACTGAGGAATAGGGAAGGAGGTAACCTGTGAACGGAAAAGAGATTAGACATTAAAACATTAAAAGGAAAGGAAGCAGCAAAGAGAGACTTACATCCATCTCATGCTCTGATGGTGCTTCCGACGATAGGCAGACTAAAGATACTAAAGCCAATGATTGCCTAAAGCGAAAAAGCAAGTATTATAAGAGTTGACAAAAAATGGCCATTAACAACAAAGGAATGATATATACTCTGGAGGTGGAGTGATCGATCGGGCAGCCACCGAACTTGGAATCTGGGGCCTAGATAAGGTAAGTCTCGCCTGCTTCTGCATCTGGGAAATGGGGATTTCATCAGAATCTGAGTTTGGAGGAGAAAGCATCTTCCGTTTCCCGCGCTTCTTTGATGAAGTAGGAGGCGAGTCCTCAGCCTCAGACTTCCTAACCTTCTTCATCGAAACTCGCCGTTGTGTGCGAGTCGAGCGATTGGCTGGAGGAATAAGGCTTGTCTCTGAAGAAGTACCTCCTCCAGATCCAGATTCTTCACCCACTGTTGCTGAAACACAGAAAACAAACATTTGTTTTCAAAAGCGACCAACAAAAAGGAAAACTGCTAGATCTTACCAGCTGGTACTTTCTGCCCAGCCTTTAGCTTCATATCGGTGGAGAGATGTAGGTCCGGCTCTGTAGAGGCGTCCAGGAACCTCATCTTACTGCGAAGAGCTTTAAAGGTCAACGACCACTAATAAGAAAAAGCTTCAGTGACGTAGACTATGGTGTTCTCAAGAGGGAACTCCATATGCCGAAGCTCCGTCTTCCTTGATAGGAGATCCACCGCTGTCTGGAGGGAGTCCTTAGAAAGGACATAGCTACTCCTAGAAATCATGTTGGGATCATCAAAATATGGGACTGCAGAGCTCTGGACGAAACCCAACTGCCTTGCGCATAGCTGAGGGTTGTAGCACTCGAAGCTGAAGCCCGATTCAGTTGCGCAGGGTAAGACTCTGCTAGTAATAATAGAGTCCCAGTAAACACTCGGCTCCAGCCTCTTCCGGCGCTTGTTGATTGCATGATCAGCTGGGAATGGGTGCCAGTCACGGCGTTCACTCCGGTCGATGTCGACCAGGTGTTTCATGTGCCCCGTGACAGAGGCCCACAACCATTGATCCTTTGATTGGCAGTAGGACTTGAGCATGTGGATCCCATAACAGCTATCTTTCGCGACGCTGGAGGGCATCCGATACCCAGAGAGTCCTGGAAGCCATGTGCATGCCCAAAGATGCACCATCCAAAGAAGGCCACCAGCTGGATACTTCGGGAAAGGCTTGGCAGATCCGCTGTTCTTGTAAAGGCTCTGGTAGATAATATCCAGCAAGAATGGTGCCCAAGCTACCCTGCTCTTCGCCGCGCTCAGGAAATTGGCAATCCCGTATACAAGCTTCGGCACCCTCTTGCCAGCAAAGCAGTAGACATACTTGCTCAACCAGATGCTGAGGAATTCAACCTCCTTAGCCTTGCCCCAGACAGCGGTAGACTGGCCCTCAATCATCTTAAGGTGTTTCTCTGCTATCTTCTGAATCTGTAGCATATCTTTAGGATGATAATCACCATCCAAGGAATACAAGCGAACAGGGGCTCCAGACACACTACTCTCAGTCAAAAAGTAAATAGCTTCTAGAGTAATAATCATGGGACCCTCCGGCAGATAGAAGCAGTTCACCTCGCTATTCCAAAAAGGAAGTAGGCTGGCACATACCCTTGGGTCGCAATGCTTCCCCAGCATAGTGATCTTCATGAAAGACCAAAGACCGCATGTCCTGAGTTTGCCCTGCAGTTTCTCCAGCCAATGAGTAAACCACTGGCGAAATAGGGCTTTCTCTACGGAAGGAAAGCAGAGGAAGCCACTCTTGTCTTCCTAGTTGAGAAGGTCGACGAAGTCTGCCCGGCAGATAGGAATCTGGAATGCCGTCATCAGATACTCATAAGGAACAGGGTCCGGGAAAAGTTGAGTGCCAAGAATAGGACCAAGGGTTAAACCCTCGCCGTCTACAGTAGTAACGATACCGGCGGCGCCGGCACGTTGTTGGTGCCACTGAAAGGAGCCAAGAGTCGACATCAGGGTTTTCTTTGGAAGGAAGTTAGGGTTTCAAGGAAAATAGAGGTTTCTTGGATTGAAAGCAGTTGAGGCGTATGACGTAAGTGAAAGGAGGGAAAACGAAACGTTTCTTTTAAACCAAAAAATTAGTCACTGTGCTCAGGCGACGAAAAATCGCCTTAGCAAAAGAGGGAGGCTTATGTTGACACGACCAGATACTCTGGGCTTGTGGTAAGTCTACAGCCCATATTGGAACACGGGCTTTAGCTAAGTCTACAGCCCGTCGACTGAACCAAACTATCAGTCCGTAACAGCCTAAGTCTAAAATCCCGTTTGAAATATGAGTGTGAGCTAAGTCTACAACTCATCTGGACAAGTCCCACACAAGATCTCACTAAGTGGAGGTTAGAAGAATCTCTAAGAACAACAAACTCCGAGATCCCTGGAGAGGAGTTAAGATCGAGCCACGATTTAAGGGATTTTCAGGGACGTGTGCAGCGTACAAAGATCTATTGAGATTCAGTATAAAAGGGGAACAGACTCTTCTTAGAAAAGACCACGATCAATCAGCCAAACACAAGCTTTGCATTGCTCGTCACCCTTAGTTTAGTAGATACCCCGGCCTGGGTTATTGGGTCATCCTTTCAACAGCGGAGTGAGCAACCGTAGCTCCGTTGATCAACCTTCCGCCAGCACTCCCACCGTCCCGGCGAGCAACCGTAACCGGGGCAACAACCCTCCGCCAACACTACCACCGTCAGGACGAGCAACCGTAGTCCCGGCAACCATCCTCCGCCTGCATTCCCGACGTTACCTTCGACCACCATTCGTCCGTCAAGCATCCAGCAATCAGACTCTATCTTCCGAGTGCGCGAGTCTACAGCTCACTGTAGCAAGTCTACGACGTCAGCAGTGAGTCTACGGCGTCAGCAGCGAGTCCACGTTGTTGCAGCGAGTCTACGACGTCAGCAGCGAGTCTACGGTGTCAGCAGCGAGTCTATGGCGTCAGCGGCGAGTCCACGTTGTCGCAGCGAGTCTACGACGTCGGCAGCGAGTCTACGGCGTCAGCAGCGAGTCCACGTTGTCGCAGCGAGTCTACGACGTCAGCAGCGAGTCTACGACGCCTACGTCAACCGTATCGCCTCTTTTGGTTCATTTTATGGCTGTAAGATTTTGATTTCTCTTCCGAAACTCTGAATTTGTACAGTCATATTATTTATCATTGAAATTCATCTTTCTGGCGACCACATACATTTCCCTGTGAGTCCAATTGCTAAATATTTCCGACGTGGTCCGTTTCCTACGCGAACACCCGGCCTGGGTGAAACTCTTAAAGTTTCATTGGTCTTCACTTCCACCGTCAGAGTGAGAAACCGTAGCTCCGACAGCCAAACCCCACCTTCACTTCTACCATCAGAGTGAGCAACCGTAGCTCTGGTAATAAATCCACGCCAGCTCTCCACCGTCGGGACGAGCAACCGTAGTGCCGACGGCCAATCTTCGCCTTCCTCCCACCGTCAGAACGAGCAACCGTAGTCCCGGCAACCAATTCCGCCTTCGACTCCGCCACCAGGGTGAGCAACCGTAGCCTTGGTATCCACATTTGCCACTACCTTCGACCACACTCCATTCATCAAGTCCCACCGTCCAGTTTCCGCCATCCAGAGTCGCAAGTCTGCAGTTCCCTGTTATCAAGTCTACAGCGCTCTGTTGTCAAGTCTACAACGTCCTCGCCCAAATTCACAAGTCCACAGCACCCAGCGCCAAGTCTACAACGTCCCCATCATCCGGATTCGCAAAACTGCAACGTTTAGTGGCAAGTCTACGACTACACCTCTTAGTCTGCAGCGCCCAGAAGCAAGTCTACGACCATCGTCCTTGCTTTATTTTTATGGCTGTAAGCACCTTATTTTAATTGTAAGACTTTGCATATTTAATTCAATCTATTTCATTTACTTACTGGCGACCACATCTACAAACCCTATGAGTATCATTGTCAAATATTTCCGACGTGATCCGTTTTCGACGCGAACAGTAGGCTCTACTGAACTATTCTTTGAAATATAATAAAAATAAATAAGAGACATTCATATACCAAAATTTGAAATCAGTGCCCGAGCCCTGTTTCAAACAAAAGCTTCAGCCGACAAGGGTCGATTGTCTAAATTCTTATAAGGAAAAAAAAAAGGTAAATAATCTTTTCATGTTAGATTTTTCATTGCATCCCAATTGAAAAATATACTTATTTGTGTCCAACTCTAAACTTTTAAACATAGTCTGATCGTATCAAACTAAGAAAAATTAATGATGTGTTTGAAATCGTAAGAAAACAACGTACGGTCCAGTTATGTATACAAACAAAATCACATTATTGCCTATGCGTTTTGTGGGAGACTAAAAAGACATGGAGCACATGCAATTTAAAGATTCATTGATTGTTGCTCGTGTCTATCCGGCGGCCAATAATTGTTTGTAGACGTATTATCACCAGGTGTTGAGTTGATTGTAATCAATCCCCATAAAAAACGGTGGGAAATGAATCGTTCCAATTTCGGGCCCCGAACAAATGGAAAGAAGTTTTCAAAGCCACAGTTAAATTACTCTTACACGATTCATGAACATAAACGAAAAAGGCAATCCGTAAAACTTTACGAAATAAATATGGGCCCACGGTCAGTTTTCATACTTCACGAAGTTCCTTCCTAGTTAACAACGAAACACGTTTTGTAAAATTTAATGGAATATTTTCGTAATTTTACGATTTTTTTCCATAGAACGTGCACGTTTCATACTTTTACCAAGACTAGAGCATAACGGGTACCACATGGCGTGAATGTTAAGAGTTGAACATGGGATCTCCATGTAAATCCTCAGTACCCCTTAAAACTAAGGTGTCCACTGGGGGACAACATAAAGAATCGTTGTCTAGGAAGATGCTTATTGTTCATAATCCTTGTCATATAGAGACTCTTCGGCCTACATCATAACACAACCTCTAATGTCTTATTAGGCACGTTCGTCGAAACCTCTGTTGGAAATAATGGCCACACTAAGATGGGATAAATTAGTGTCTTTTGTTCGGATTGAACTTTCTGGACAACTAAAACACTTTTCTCGATTTGCAAAAGCAAATGTCTGTATCGTACGAAATCATACTCAAACAGATTTCTGAAATAACGAGTCCTGATAACAGAACTAAATAGTTGTAAAGATGTTCTGATAACATAACACAATCACTGTCCGTGTGGATGTATCTTTCTGGTCACACAAACACACAAGAAGGTTAGTAGCACAAAAATCAATAACACAATAATTTTTATAGTGGTTCACCCAACTCGGCCTACGTCGACTCCACCCAACTAGGTGATTTCCACTATTAGAAAATAGCACGTATATCAACTCCTATGCAGAGGTATAACTTCTCTTATACAGAGGCACGGCTCCTCTCGTACTGAGACACAATTAACCCTTTATGCGATTCACTGCACAGCAATCCCTGTGCTAAGGATGGAATTTCTCGACCACGGCTCCAAAACGAGCCCCACGCGAGCACGCAGCGAATCCTACGCAAGCAAACAACGATCCCTGTCCAAGGTTAGAGTTTCTCGACGGCGGTCTCCACAACTTGCACGATCTCCTAGAGATAGCGACTATGTGGTGAGCCCCACATGAGCACGTAGCGAGCATTACGTAAGCAGACAACGACCCTTGTCCAAGGATGATTTTTACGACGGCGACTCCACATGACCTGCGCGATCTCCTCAAGATACCACGTGGCGTACCCCAAGCAAGCGAACAGCTCCCCCTGTTCCGGGTCACATGCACGGCTTCTCCATGATTAACTACACGGTGACCCACGTGTTAAGGTAAACGTGCAAAACTGAAAACACGAAAATTCGTCAGCATAAAAACAATTCGAACTACACCTTTCCTGTAGCGTACCATTTTTCTTTCTCTCGGTCACCACAGCAATTGTTATCTCCATTTGTCTTGAATTTATAGTGTCGTATGATTTTTTTTTATTATTATTATTGATTAAATTCTTTCCTTTGGTTATGTACGATTGAATTAATTATATATTTTATTTAAAAATCAATTAACGTAAGGAAAGGTAAATCTGAAATAAGAACTATCATTCTTACGCGCCACCTCTGCAGCTTAGCCCACCAGAAACGCCCAACAACCAGATTCCTCTTCGACCCGTGCATCTCGTGACATCCTCATCGCATTGTTCGTTGTCCATCGTCCAGCGTGTCCCTCTCCGTGCCTTTGCCAGTTTTTCTCGTTGCTGTGAGTCCGCCCACAATAAGTACTCGGACGTTCGCGGCCTTGTACGATTGCCTCCAAGACACGTCCCTCTCCTTGCCCCGATTGGATGCTCGCGCCTCGCTCCCGAGCATCGATGAACGTCACTCAACGCTCAAGCCCGTGCCTCCTTCATAGACTGCCGCTTAAGCAGCCTTGCTCAAGGATCGCTAGTTGATGGGAAAAAGGGTCCCCGTCCGACCTCCTCCCCCAATAGTTGGACTCGATGCCCTCGTCGACACCTTCTCAAGGCACGCCCACTATACATTCCTGGCCATCACTAAGCTCCGCTCATCGAGATTCGCAACGCCCCTGCTGCTTGCTTCGCCATCCAGCGCCTCATCTGGAGTTACGGGGATGGTACTTGGACAAGCTTCGCTCTCTGAGATGCCTTTGCGCCACTCCCATGTAAGAAGCACCCACCAGCTTGCCTTTCTCACAGCCTTTCTCTAGTTGCATGGTCGTCACTCGCTCCGGCTCAACACCATCTTTCCCTCTGGATTGCCCCTTCACGAAGCATGGTTGTCCCGATGATCAGCCCACCCACATGCGGCACCACCGCGACCTGCGCCTTCACCAAGAAGTCGATCCCTAACATAACATCATAGTCATCAACAGGGACATCAGTTAGATCAAGAGCTCTCCTCCACGAGCCCACTTGGATCGGGACACCCTTAGCCACATTGCTGATAGGCTGACTATCCGAGTTCACCGCTTTCACACTCCACGAGCACTTCTCCACACGTAGCCCCAATCATTGCACCACACGATCTGCCACAAAAGAATTCGTTGCATCGAGACAAAGAATAACCCGTTAGAAACCACACCCTTCCTCACTTGCAGTGCCCCTAAGTGCTGCAATGGAGCAAGACGAGACTCATAAGCATCCTCGTCGGCGTCGGTAATTGCGTTCAACCTCTCCTTCTTTAGACAATCTCGTGCCCGATGAGGTCCGTTGCAAATGAAGCAGCCTGAGAAAGCCCTTAGATCCGTCCGCAGCTCATCCCTCATTCTGTCATTTGCTCCGGTGGTCAAGCCATCACCATCACCATGCTTTGGTTTCGACCTGCCATCTCACTTTCCCCTATATCCGCCATTCCGTGCCCACATCTCTTTGGTCACGAGCTTCCAAGTTTGCTCGTTACCCCCTCCCAAACGGAGATCAACAAGAGTGTCCGCATCTGCCACCGCCGAAGTCAAGTTTCTCACACGTTGTCGACGCAACTCGATCTGTGCCCATTGTTGAAGACCATCGAGGAAGTTGAATAGTTTGTCCACCTCGAACATGTCGGATATATCCAGCATCAATGACGTGAACTTCTTCACATACTCTCTCATGGTGCTGGTGTTTTTGAGGCTCTTCAATGCCTCCCTCGCAACCCAGCTCGCGTTGCAAGATAGGAACTGATCCGTTAGTTCCTTCTTCAAGGACTCCCAGGTATCGATCGAAGGACGACCATCACTTAAGTCGTCCTTCACCAGCGTCCGCCACCACAGCTTTGCATCTCCCGTGAGATACATGGACATGATCAAAACCTGCTCCCTCTAAGGAATCCTTGTTGCCGCCACAAAGTACTGCTCCACATCCCACAAGAAGTTTTTTAGCGACTTTGCATCTCAACTCCTGTCGAACTTCTGAGGTTCAGGGACTCTCACCCTCGATCGCTCTTTCCCACCGGAGGATTGTGCAGTAACCCCCCTCTTAAGGATCACAACCTCATTCCGAAGGTCCTCCTGCTGGCTACGCATCTCTTTCACGGTTCGGCTCAAACTATCGAGTAAACCGTTGAGCTTTTCTTTCGTAGCTCCGCTCATCCCAGTGATGGAAGATTCCAGCTTAGCCGCGCCCGTTATATTTGGCATCAAAGCGGCTTACAATGACGACCAAAACCACTATCGAGAGATTGGAACGTTTGGAGCGACTCGTGGGCGAGGCTTCTCCCGATGTGCAATTTGTCATAGGGACGGACGGGGACCCTTTGGGTTTAGGGTTTAGGGTTTAGGGATGGGACCCTTTATCCCATCAACTAGCGAGGCTTGAGCAAGATTGCTTAGGCGGCAGTTCATGAAGGATGCACGGGCTTGAGCGTTGGGTGGCACTCATCGATGCTCGGCAGCGAGGCTCGGGCATCAAATCGGGACATGGAGAGAGACGTGCCTTGGAGGAAATCGTACAAGGGCGCGAGCGTCCGAGTACCTTCTGTGGGCGGACTGACGGAAAAGGAAAAACTGGCAAAAGGCACGGAGAGATACGTGATGGATAATGGACAATGTGATGCGGATGCGACGAGATGCGCGGGTCGGGGAGGAATTTGGCTATTGGGCATTCCTGGTGGGCGATGCTGTAAAGGTGGCATGCTGTAGGAAGTAACGGAAATTCCCTGGAGGTTGCTTGTGGGTGGTTGCTGATGGAAGAGTCCTGACGCAAGCTGCAGGCGACCCTTCAGATGGTTGTTATAAGAGGAGGCAGGCCCCCTGACGTGAGGACAGACGACCCTTGGTGTTCCTGGCTGCAGATGATCATTGGTGTTGCGAGACTATTTGGTTGCTCGTGGCCGCATCCGCATGATGTCCAATCCGATTCTCAGTCAAAAGTCTAAAAAAAATAAGGAGATGTAAAATTTATATTATTTGTTCATAATAACCTACGTTCATATACGGAGAATAACATTCCCTTTAATATAGAGTATAAATTAAGGTTGACCTTGTCTCTAATTCCCTCAACCAACTCAAGAATAAGATACCACTCCATCGAGAAGAAATTATGGTAATGGGATTATGCTAAAATTATGCTAAACCATCAACATGTACGTAAAAATTATGCTAAAAATCACTACCAAAACAACCTTTGGAAATCATTATCATATAAATATGTCTTTCCTTAAACTTTAAATATAATTATAAGAAAAAAATTTAAAATTATATATAAAAAAATACTAAAAGCTTTTCAAATTATTATAAATTTAATCTAATAAAATTAATTATTAATTTTAAAGATAATTTACTAATTAAAAATTAAGCTAAAGTTTTGAAAATAATAAAAAATAATAATTAATGAAATCGAATATGATTTTAGTTTTAATTATTTTGGTTTGAGGGTTGTATTTAGGTTAGAAGAACAAAGGTTAGCGTGTGCCATTTACCCGCTGCTAGTTTCAGCTCTACTTCCCCCTTATTTCCCTGACCGGTGAGTTGTTTGATTTTGCTGTATTATAATGATTTCAGGGCAGATTGGGGAAACGATTGAGCAGCTTTGTATCAATAGATTGCTTAAATGATCGCCTTCAGCAGTTTGATTGAGTGGTTATTAGTTCGTTTAAACATCTATTCTGGTATTGAAAAGTTCGTAATCTCAAGGGCCATTGTTTTTTGAGGGCATGAGTGGGTCACCGGATTGATCGGTTTATGTTTGTCTTAGGCTTTGTTTGATTTTGGTGTAATTTTGGGGGAATTTGAGGGAAAAGTTTTTAATTTTAGTGAGGTATCGATAATCGTGTTATTGCAATTCCACTGCCACAGATGTTTTGCAAACAGATGACCAGTGGTGGCAAATCTTATTTCTTTGTGCTTTGGATTGCCCCCCATTGTGCAGAAATCTTGTAAAATCAAAAACAGGAAGGTCATGGAATTTTGCCCCACTTGTGGGAACTTGTTACAGTTTGAGTTGCCCCAGAGGGAAAGTAACTCCAGATTGTTCTGCCCGACTTGTCCTTACGTGTGTACCCTGGATAGTAAGGTATTTCCAAATTATGTTCTGTTTGGGTCAATTCCAGGCTCTGTTCCTCTTGAGTGTTTCTAATTCTCTGTGTTGTCGTTGAAGGTCAAAATCAAGAGGAAGCAATGTCTCGTGAGGAAGAAGATGGAACCTGTGTTTTCCGAAGAGGACAGAAAGAATGGACCTCAAACAGATGGAGGTTAGTTTTTCTTTCTTTCTTTTTTGTGCTCATTTGTTCTGAACCTCACTGGGAAATTGGAATTGTCAATATACGGCATCTTCCGAGCTCACGGATTGATTAATAGCTTATAAGATTTCTGAACACCACTCACCCAGCAGTGTTTGATCAAGTTTTACATGCTACAGCTTTAGTTAAAGTTTCTTATTTTTTCTCTGGGCTCCTCTGATAAATGGCTATTATTACTTATCAAATGCAGTGACATGCCCTCATTGTGGGCACGGGAAGGCTACCTATCACCAAGTTCAAATACGGTCCGCTGATGAGCCAATGAGTACATTTTACAATTGCTTGAACGAGAAATGTGGAAAGACCTGGCGTGAGGACTGATTTGTTAGTTTTTCACGGAGAAGGAACTCGTTATGCTAGACGTGTTGGATTTGTGGATTGACCATAAAAATCTGACTTTGGGTGCTAGCCTCACCCGGCAGTGTCAGAGGGAACTTTGTTTTAATATATGATAGTGGTTCTCTAAAATGATATTTTTTATTAGTTTTTTTATCACCCATGGCTAAACATTGGCTGTAAGTGAAGAGAATTCCGCTAGAGTTTCGTTGCAAGTAGAAAAACAAAAGCAGGATAACAGCAAGGCAAAGGCAAAAAAATGTCTGTTACATACATGCTGATGCAATCAGGCCGATTGAGTTGTTTTCTTATCCTTCCTTTTTGGAGGGTGGCAATTTGAGGGCTCAAATTGGATGCATTGCGACGCTGGTTAATGTTGAGTCTGTGGGCTTGTTCAATAGATTGTTGTGTTATGCCTTTGTTAATGATTGTCTCCTCAGTGTTAACCAGGGGGTTCTGGTTATCAGTAATTTCAGTTTGGTTTTCAATCAATTGGAAGCGTGCAGACAATATCTTTATGCAGTGATGTGCTCTCGGATTCTAATACTTTATGGATCAATCCATGTATTCCATTTTGGCACTGTCACTGGAGTGATTGCAGAATATCAAGAAAAGCATCCGAGTTTTGGTATTCATTTTTATGACAAATGATGAGAACATCATTCCGAATGAGCAGGAGCTGGGTGCTGATGACAGCCAACCAGAGGCGATTCCAAACAGTTGTTCTATGTGCATATGGGAAAAGTCTTCTTCCTGCCCTATCTTCTGGGAGCGTATGACCCCCACAATGTTGTTTATCTGGTTCTTTACTACATGCTGGCCATTACTTCTTGTGCAAGACAAGACTTAAGAAAATCAAGGTTTCCTTTACCTTTTTTTTCTAGTGGCTGTATATGTTAATTCTCAACATGTGGTTGCAATTTAATCTTGAAGGCCTGTATAATGGAACAACTACGGCACATGGGGAAGTACTGTGGAACAGTTTTTATACGAGACAACTATTAGGATGTAATTTCGTATGTTGATGCATCTGAGTACAGTTTAGGGAAGATTCGTCTTTTATCGTAATTGTTCTGGTCGCCCCATTTGATTTTGCCTCAAACTATTAGTAGAGTGTATAAAAATTGTGCTTGATGTAGGGCTTACAGCAGTTAGATATAGATGGCACTGCCGCACAGGTGAAGAACTAGTTGCTTGACTTGGAAAGCGTAATACCTTCAGCTATTCTGCTCATGCATTTTAACCCTGTCGTGCAGATCGTGTAATCAAATGGCTTCTGCAACTGACCCTGATTAGGCATCTCTAATATTATGCTATGGCTGAACTTTCTCGAACTTTTGGAAACTCGTTTGTAGTTTTGTAGTGTCTGAGTAGGCTTGGACCTTTCCGTCTAAGACACCTGCATTCCATTTTCGCACAACCAAATCTGAAGAGAACACCGAGGTACTTCCTTGAAGCTGCACTTTTCAGAGATCTTTGTGCATTCAGGGATGTATCAGCCGTTTGCAATTACAGTCTTGTTCTCATATGCAGAAGATCTATTTGAGCATCCTGTTTTTTGATCAACTTCAAATGATTTTCTTTTTGGATCATTGGACATAATTTTCCATCAGAAAGAAGGTAACTGTTACCTGTTTGAGTTGATTATGTGGGAGGTTGGAGTGATACTCCCTTTCAATTGGCGCTGCCTTAGAAACTACCTAAGGAGCAGGCATATCTACTTTCAATGATGATGCTGGAAACAATTTCTTAAATAGAGGATCCCCTTCTTTTGGTCTTTTTTAAAAATAAGATATGTCATCATTTGCGGGTCCATTTGCTGCCATTGATCTGTTTCAGGTTGCGAAATCAGTGTTTCCGAGCTCACTGGTTAAAAACTTCTAGAATCTGCAGGTCTGCAATTTGAATCCTGGGACAATGTTCCTCATGGCTTGGGCCTTGGGGGCCTCCGGCACTTTGGCAGCCGTGGTGGGCATGAGAGTAATGAATTGTTGCAAAAATAGCTCCACTTTTCTGGAACAGATTACAAGAATCGCTTGGTTGATGGCCGAATTGAATGGGATGTTTATGTCCTGGGAATCAAATGCTTAGCCGGTTTTCTCTTCTGAGAGTTGCCCTGGCAGCGCTTTAAATTCATGAGTTTCAGTGGCCTGAATTATTCTCCCACAACTTGAAATCATGTTCTCTCAAATCTGTTTGGCGGATAGAGTGCTGGAGTAGGTAGGGACGCAATTGTGAAGCGCGGCAACCTCTAATCTCAAACATTAGGCACCTCACAGAACTGGCGAGGGTGAGCCATGAAACTTCTTCAAACTGCAGAGATAATGGTGGTGGTGGTGTAGATATCACATCCAGGAACTGGGCCTTTATTGCAGCAACAAATTTTTCAACAGTTGGCTATGGTTATAGAAAATCTTTTGCTCAAGTGATGAATTTTGACCATATAGTATGCCATTTATGAGGCATAGGATATATGGTCTCCTGTATACCGTCAAAGTTGTGAATTAACTTGGAAGTACTCAGAGTGATCAGCAGGATGGCGGTGTGAGCTCAGCACTATTGCATCATAGGCTGCCCCCAATATCTTCCAGCGAGCACAGAAAAGTAGAGCAATGAACAGAAAGAACTTAGGGTGATGCAGCCATTTTAGGTTTTTAGTTTAGATTTTGCATGCATAGAATAACTTTAAAATTTTAGTTTGGATTTGACAGTCTTTCAAGAATATTAATTTTTAATATTTGTTTAGATTTTATCCCCATTCGATTGATAAAATTCATTTAATTTTTCACTTTGAAAAACATTTTATAATTCAAAGAATAAATCTCGATCACTTCACCTAAAATAACTAATGTAAATGGAAAATAATGATGTGTTGTCGAAAACAAAATACCATAATTAGTTTAAATATAAGAAGACAATAGAATGATTCGAATTTAATTTATTGGATTTTGCCATGACACTAAAAATGAAATTTCACATGAATTGAATTGATATCATGCATAATATCCGAGTCACCAAAAATTGTTACACGAACATTTACCGTCCTTGAAGTGGTGAAATCTAGTAGCGTCCCGGACTACGATTTCTCTCGAGACGATTGCGCTTAGGAGTGTGAATACCACATGGCAATCACAGCAAACACGAAGGTTCTTAACGATCCGGAGGACCGTCCCCGGAACACCTCTCAAAAGCCCATACGCCAATGCTAACCTCTCACTATGCCAGAACAGCAGCCTTTCCTTCTCTTGCTGCTCCATGTCGTGCAGCACCTCGCTAGTGTTGGGAACGTAGCCCCATCTCCTCATCTCGGCTTCCAACTCCTTAAGTAAACCAAAAAACTCGTCTCTCATAGGGTGATCGACAGGATCCCCAGCATAGAACACATGGGATACTCTTCCAACATCGATGCAACTGTAGCCAGGCTTCTTTCTAGCAGCCATTGCCATCATCAACTTTCTCACCTCGCCAACATTGTTCCACATGGCCGCACGTGCATAAACATTTGACAACAGAATGTAAGTCGAAGGGTCGGTAGGTTTCAAGCTCAGCAACTGATCGGCAACCCTAACGGCCATCTCAGCATTACCATGCTGCTTGCAAGCACTTAGCAGAGCTGCCCAAGTAGGTTCATCGGGTTGAAATGGCATCTCATTGAGAAGCTTCTCAGCTTCATCAAGCCGACCAGAACGGCTCAGCAAGTCCAACAGGCAAGTGTAATGTTGCAAGGAGGGCCGAATCCCATATTCTTTCACCATAAAATTGAAAAGATCTCGACCTTTCTCGACATATCCGACATGGCTACAAGCATAAATCAAGCCGACAAAAGTAACATTGTTAGGCCTTACCCCATCGAGGAGCATCCGGTCAAACAAATCCAAGGCTTCCTCAGCACGGCCATGCTGAGCTGCCCCGACTATTATTGTAGTCCAAGAGACAACATCCCTATGCAACAAATTATCGAAAACTTCCATCGCTGCCTCAATGTCGCTGCATTTGGCATACATATCCACGAGCGCATTACCCAGAAAGAGGCACGAATTATAGCCGAGCACATACACATTGCCATGAACCTGCCTGCCAGCTTCCCAGAGTGCCATATTGGCACAAGCCCCAACAACGCTCGAAAGCACAAGAGGATCAACAATCTCGACCCCTTCCCTGTTCATTTCCACATACAGCTCCATTGCATCGATGTCCTTCCCACTTTGGACGAGCCCCGATATCAGTGCTGTCCAGCTGTACAAGCTCCTCACTGGAGCTCCCCGAAAAACTTCAACAGCATTGTCCTTTCTTCCACTCCTCGCATATGCGTAAATCATGGACGTCCAAGAAACAGGGCTCTTGACGACAATCCCGTCGAAAACTGCCCGCGCATCATCCGGCAGCCCACACTTGGCATACATGTCAACCAAGGACGACTTCACAACATCGTCGCACCAATACGGAGACACCGAGAAGTTGGCATGGGCCTGCCGGCCGATCCTCGTGACGCCCAACTCGGCACATGACTTGACTAGCGTGGCATACACAAAGTGATCGGGCAGCAACCCGTCTCGAGAGAACATCGAGGGAAACACCAAAACCGCGGAGAAGGGACGGATCGACTGGTTGTATGCGGCGAGGATGGACGCCCAGGCGACGCAGTCTCGCTCGGCCATTTCGTCGAACAGGTGGCGAGCGTGGTCGAGGAGACGACACTTGACGTACCCATCGAGGAGGATGTTGGGCAACGGCCTGTGACGGTCGATCCCAAGCTTGATGAGTTCTGCGTGAAGACACCGGGCGGTTAGAGCGGATTGGAGCTTGGTGCATTGTCGGAGGTGGTGAATGTAACATGCGATGGACATTCATATGCATCAAATAACTACCCTTTCGAAGATTCCTTATATACGAGAATTCACCGCCTTTGTATATTAAAAGTGTAACTCTACTCTTATAAAATTCAAATGTTTTTATATTTTCAAGCCTAACACCAATTATATTGTTGCTTCTAATTAGTTTAATTCGCACATATTTACGGGTTTAAATAAAATTATTTTAATAATTTAGCTAGAGTTAAATCCAACTTCCGAACTCCATAATTTACATTTTGAGTGATTTAAGTTAATTTTTTTATACCGACATTAACTAGTTGAATTTTTTTTGTTGTGACCCTTCTTTAAATTGACAAAATTTGAAACCAACTATCTTAAACCTAGGGGCTGTTGCTGGCCGCTTCGGCTAGCAACCTTCCCGACCTGGTTAGTCTCTTAGTTCGAACCCGATTTGAAAAAAAAATCAAAATTCTACGAGATTCTATCCAAATTTGGACATTAACTTTTAACTTTAAATAGTGAGATGGGGCTCGATTTGACTTATGAATCCGATAAATGGTAAGTTTTAGCTTGACAAATTTTATAATAAATAAATAAAATATTAAAAAAAAGCAAGGTTATTATAACAAAAGTGATCCACTTTTCATTTTCGGTGAAAATGAAAACTTAAACTTTTTCTGTTTTCTATTTTTAGTTTTTAAAAAACTTGTTTGTCAGTGCTGTTTTCATTTTATAAATATATTTTTAATAACTTTATGTATATTTCATTCTTTGATTTAGTGAAACCCCCTTTCAGCACCCCAAGTAGGAGGTTTTGAGAAATTATGTATCTATTTTACAATTCTTTTAATTGATTAACTCATTATTGTAGAATTATATTGATAATTATTATTTTAATAGTATTAATTTTGTCTTTACTAAAGAAAGTGACTAATAATAGGAGACCCCAATTCCTTAATAGAAGGTTTCTGAATTATTATGAACAACATACATTTACAAAAGACTTAATAATTTAATGTCATAAACATATACACAAATTATTATTAAAATAAAAATAGCATTGGTATAATAGATGCATTCAAAATCCTGCTCCCAAATTGGATGACCTGCAAGTTAGTTTATTATATATTAGCAAGTATAAACGATACATATTATAATTTAATTTGAGAAATATAGTATTAATGCAATACCTTATAAGATAACAGAGGCAATGATCTCCGACGGACTATTCACTCGGAATAGCAATTCCATGCATCGCACAATAATCGGACCACATTCTATCAGCAATGGAGTCTCGAAGTATTGTCATATGTCTAGATTCGGACAAATCAACTCTTGAAGCAATGACGTTGTTGTCATCTACGCCCTGGTCATTCATCATCCACACATCTGGATTATCATACACTTGAAACAAGGCATCTAGACGAGCTTCCATACAGATGAAATTATGAAGGGTGCAACATACTTGTGGGATCAAACGTTGCCTTCTTAACTGATAGTTTGGCATAATCTTAAGAATAGGAAACCTTGCCTTCAACACTCCAAAACAATGCTCTATCAAGTTACGTACCGAGGAGTGTCTCTGATTAAATAACTCATTTTTTTTTATTTTGGACATCCTCTACTTCGAAAATCACTTCGATGGTAGCGTTCACCACGGTAAGGAGCAAGAAAACCAGACATATTTGGATAGCCAGCATCAACAACATAATACACATTTGCAAAAAGCAACATCAAAATTTAATTGAGAGGATGAGATGATAAATATTGTATTTGAAAAAAAAAGCATCAAACATACCACCGACTGGCATTGGAAAATTAGGGGTTGTCCTACATACTGCATCCATGAAAATTCGTGAATCATTTGCAGTACCCTCCCAACTAGAATATACGAAGGTGAACATCATGTTGTGCGAACATATGGCCATCACATTTTGAGTGACAATTGATTTTCTACTTCGATAACTACCTTGTTTGCATGCAGGCGCCCAAGCAAAGACCATAGTACCATCTAGTGCCCCAACACAATGCTACAATAACCAAATAGCATAAATTTATCATTATTTGAAAATAATGAAAACAACAATAATAATAGTAATGACTTACCTGAAAGTAAGGAAACCACTTTGGATTAGCCATGATTTCATCTTGATTGGTTGAGGGCTTCGAGGTTTAATTATATGAGTTCAAAATTGACACACGGCCCGAAGAACTTTCTTAAACCATCGATGAACTATTTGTGTATAGTGTTGAAAGCTTTCCGCCACCACCCTATGACGGGTGTTATGACACACTACTAATAAAAACATGGCCATCCCTTCTTCAACTGCTACTTTTTTATCATCCGCTAGAAGATGCATCATCCTGAGCTTATCACATAAGTTTAAAAAAAAACATGCACCTCCATTCGAAAGCTTTCAAAGCATCGTGTATCATTCCCTAAGAATTCAGGAGTGTACATCCTTCCTGACAAGATAGATGTTCCACAAGGCATGTTTCTTCTCATTGTCTTGTAATATATATTAATAATAGTTTTAACAAAAGGAAAACCTTAAATGGTTCATCTTGGTCATCCGATAAGCCATCATCAATGCTCAAGTCATTCATAAGAGAAGCCTAACACGAGGATGATTTAATGGATCATGTGAAAATGTAAAAATCACCACAAAGATTTTAAGACAAGAGGAAAACATAACAATGTATAGTTAACCCATAAAGAAAATGCATTGCTAGTACATAATAATAATAATATTTCATTCCTTTGACTAACGGATGAAAGCATTCTCAAAAAGTTGTTACATAACCGACAATCAAAAAACATCAAAAGTTAACTAAAATAAAACATACACCTAAAGTTTATTAATCCAACTAGTGCGCATTTCATCGGCCATCTCCATAAAAATATTTCTCTATTCCGGTTGTACAATAAAATGGAAGGCCTTGTTCATAGGATCTACCTCCACATCTTTCATTGCCTTTAAGACATTCATACAAGAACTAATTGAGTAAGGGTCAGTTGATGAGCACTCTGAAGTATCGGCTTGAGATATGAGATTCTCTTTCACAATTTCATTACTAGATTACTTCTTTTTGTAAAAAGATGTCACGACCTTAATATATTGACGGAACTCATAATCAACCAACTTTCTCGTTTCTTGTGACGACCACCAAGATGGACATTTCGGCTGGCCGTTTCTTTGAAATATTTTCATTAGTCACTTGTCCGTCTACTTCAAAAGTGTGCAAGTCTTTACGAAGCCCTGATCGTAAAAATTCCTCCTCCAATAGACGTTCATCATCGGACTCTAAGGGATCTTTGTTTGAAGTGTGCTGCTTGATTCCGGTTGCAGTGATCTTGTTGAAAATTTCTCTAAGTAAGGTTCCCTTTTTACGAAAAGCTCGATAATTTTTGCCCCTCTACTAATGCGTAAATTTTTTTAGAAATTAACTAGGAAAGAAACTTACTATAGGAAAAGATAAACAATTAAATTACCTTAAAGAATTCTTGCCATACATCTTCCGGGGTTGTCATCGTATTTGTGTTTAGATCCCAATCTACGCTAGAGTGGTAAAATAATTCGGAGAATTCACGATGCATTTGACGTAAACGATTAAATTTACCCTTAAGACACTTCTCTCCATAAGATTGTCCTCCTACTTCTGCTACTAGTGCATTATCTATTTCACGCCAAATGGGTCCTTTGATCGAACTATCTCCCGTTTGTTTAATTTTCTCGAGAAGAAAAACTAAATAAATGTAAGGGTATTCTTCGGTGGCCACTCTTTTGAATCTTCCTTTTCATTATCATATTCACCCATCTATAACAATTAATCAGGAATACACATAAAGGATAATCAAACTTCCTAAATCGAACATGAATATTAACAACAAGATTGGGGAGAAAAAACATAAGTGGGAAGAATCTAACTGGTAGCAATTGGGAGGATCGACTAGGGGAAGAGAAGCCTTTGCAACACCTTCCCCAGATTTGGACCTACAATGGGAACAAAATGAAATAACAAATTAGGCATGATCCACTCAATTGAAGCAAGCACATTCAGCAATAATCAAAGCAAAAACCACCTAGAAAACCCATAAAAACAAATCATCATCGGCAGCCACAAACATCACATAAACACCAATCGACATCCATAAATTCCATGCCCACAAAACATAATTATTTAAAACCATCATAAATCTCAAAAAACAAATCGAACCCAGAAACTAGCCACAACATAAGAGCAAGCAAAAGCCTTTTGCCAAGGATAAGAAGACGATTTTGTGCCAGTAGTAAAGGGGGAAGGGAGTCCGGGTGTTCCTCTCGGAAGGTAATGCTAGATCGATTTCAGCCAAGTAAGAAGACGATGAGGAAGGGGGGAAGGGACAAGGAAAGATGATGACTTCTTGCTTGTTTGCAGAGAAAAGAAAGACCGGGAAGTGTTCCCGCCCTATTTACACTAGATTATTTTGGGCCGTCGATTGTGATTTGAGTAGAGCACAATCGACGAATATAATAGTATTGTGAAAATCTCATCATCGACTCGCAAAATCTGATTTAGTCGATACTGAGAAAATCTAACTCTATGGATGATTTCCCCGTCGATGGAGAGAATTTAATCAGTCGATAGAGAAAATGTAATTCAGTCTCAATGGAGATTCTCCCAGTCGATAGAGGATTCTCCCAATCGATGGAGAAAATCTGATTTAGTCTCGATGGAGATTCTTTCCGTCGATGAAGGATTCTTCCGGTCGATGGAGAAAATCTAACCCAGTCGATTCAGACAAATCAATCGACTCGGAGAATCTAAATAGGATCGACGAACACCAACTTCGACGTGTGGAAGGTGCAGAAAATCTTCTTGTCTTTGGTGTGAACACAATCTTCACCCACGTGGTGAAAAACAAATGCGGCGGTTACAAGACAACTTTCACATGTTTAGTTATTCTATGATAAATATAAATAGGCTCATAGATGCTGTAATAAGACACACAAACAATCACTTGTACCCACAGAGGGCATTTCGGTTGTCTTTCCCTTTTTCTCGTTTTCTACCTGTGTTCTAGTTTGACGTTGTTCTCGATATTGTAATAATGGCAATGAAGTACGATCTCATTTTCCTTCTTGTTTCTCTTTTTCGTTTTCGTTGAACCCGAACGGGTTCACCACGATTTGATCGCGACGTGTTCTGGTTTCCACTTGAAACACGTTTTTGGTGCGGTGAGCGTGGAATGAACTGCAACGCGAATGTAACCTTCGATGAAAGATTTATTCGATCGGTCGACGAAAATTCAGATGAGGCTTTGAAAATTGCCTTTCGAGAGTCGAATACAATGGAACAGATAAATGATATATGTCGTGAGATAGAAACTTTGCGTTCGGTAATTCTCACTATGACATGAAACTCAATAACCGTTGATCCAAAGATATGTCGTCGGTCCGAAGGGGTAGAAGGCGATTTCCTCGTTCCCTAAAAAGAACAGACCTTAAAGGTTGAGAGTTCCCTCGTAATCGACATCAATCTAAAAACTATCATTTTATCTAAAACAATCGACTATGTGGAAGCTTATGTCGATTCCATTCGTCGAATGTACCCAAGAATATGGTCTTGTGGAGTAACCGATGGATCATCGACAACATTATACTTCCACCCAAATTATTTTTGATAAAGACAATCTATCGATTTAATTAGATATTGTCTGGGTGATTAAAAAGAATCTCCAGATAATCGATTGAAAAATCTTTTCGGTCGATCGTGATATTCGACTAAAAACTGTGTTGATTAATTCAGAGAATATCCTCTGTGAGGGGGAAAAATATTTACACCAGATTATTTTGGGCAGTCGATTGTGATTTAAGTAGATCACAATCGACGAATATAGTACTGCAAAATCAGATTTAGTTAATGATTGACTGAGAAAATTTAACTCTGTCGATGGATGATTTTCTTGTCGATGGAGAGAATCTAATCAGTCGATAGAGAAAATGCAATTCAGTCTCGATGGAGATTCTCCCCGTCGATGGAGGATTCTCCCAATCGATGGAGAAAATCTGATTTAGTCTCAATAGAGATTCTCCCCGTCGATGAAGGATTCTTCCGGTCGATGGAGAAATTCTAATCCAGTTGATTCAGACAAATCAGTCGACTGGGAGAATCTGAATAGGATCGACGAACACCAACTTCGACGTGTGAAAGGGGCAGGAAATCTTCTTATCTTTGGTGTGAACACAATCTTCACCCACTTGGTGAAAAACAAATAACTGTTACCTCTTATCTTTTGGCAGTTTCTTTGTTTGTCTCACAGGTTGATTGACATAAGTTTGTGGAGGCAGCGGTTACAAGACAACTTTCACATGTTTAGTTATTCTATGATTAGTATAAATAAGGTCATAGATATTGTAATAAGACACACGTAGACAATTACTTATACCCACAGAGGGAATTTCGGTTGTCTCTCCCTTTTCTCATCTTCTACCTGTGTTCGTCTCGATATTGTAATAATAACAGTGAAGTACGATCTCATTCTCCTTCTTGTTTCTCTTTGTCGTTTTCGTTGAACCCGAATGTGTTCGTCACGATTCGATCGCGACGTGTTGCGGTTTCCACTTGAAACACGCCCGATCAAATCAGAAAATAGAAACGGAGAAAACAAATTTTGCTGCGTTTTATTTATTAAAAAAAAAAGAAAAACGTGGATATCGATTTTTCATGAAAACGAAACTAATTTTCAATGCTTTTAATAAATAAACTTGTTTTTTTATAAATTTAAAAAATTAAAGACAGAACTGGAACACTATTCATCTAACAAATCGGGCCTAAGTATTTGAAGTGTTTTCTCGCTTACTCTTCTTTACGTCCTGTACAAGGCCACTCAAAATCGATAACCCGTAAGTTTTCTTTCTTTATTCTTTCAATCTCTGTTTTGTGCGTCGCCCGACGAGGCAGAAGTGGGCGAACCTGCTTCAAAGTGCAGCAGAGAGGGAAGCGGCTAACGGTACGTGCACGTAACGGTTACGTGCTTTACTAATTACTACTAAAATTTTTTAGTAAATTTTACTAAAAGTTGACCGTTACTAACTAAGTCAACGCGAATTTAGTAAAAAATGTAGTAAAATTTACTAAAATCCGGTCTTCTTTTAGTAAAGTCAACGCAGAAGTAGTAAAAAAGTATGTAAAATTTACTACTTTTTAACTGTTCAAAGAAGTTAAATTTTACTAATTTTGTGCTGACTTTACTAAAACTTTTCCGTTAGTAAAGTCAACTCAGATTTAGTAAAAAAAGTAGTAAAATTTACTAATATTTTTACTAACAATACGTTGACTTTACTAAAAGTTATTAGTTTTTTAGTAAAGTCAACTTATTGTTAGTAAAAATATTAGTAAATTTTACTAATATTTTTACTAAATCTGAGTTGACTTTTACTAACGGAAAAGTTTTAGTAAGGTCAGCGCAAATTTACTAAAAAAAGTAGTAAAATTTACTACTTTTTACTGTGCAAAAGAAGCCGATAATTAGTAATTGTTTACTAATTCTGGTGTCTTTTTTAATGAAAAACTCTTCCTGTTAGTAAAATTGTTAGTAAAGTCTTACGTTTTTAGTAAATGTTTACTAATTTTGACATGTTTTTACTAAAAAAGTTAGTAAACTGTTACTAAAAAATGAAGGTGTTTACTAATGAATTTACTAATTAGAACAGTGTTTCCGAACCTAACTCCGAACCTATTTTTGATGTGAAATTACTGATTTATCCCTGGTTACTAATCTTATTACTAATTTTGGTTGTCGTTTCCTACGAACTTTTTTTTAGGTTTGGTAGTTTGATCGAATTCCCCTTCATCTCGAGGATTCCGATCACCGATCCGCCTTCAAAATCCGATCTTCCGATGACCCATCACGATATTTCTTGTTTCCGGTGCGGGTTCCTGGGGGGGGGGGACTGATCTTCTTTCCAGATGGAGACGAACATCATCGAATGCATAACGTCCATCGATGGGATGGAGGAAGATGAGATCCAGCAGAGTATCCATCACCCCGGGAGTCACCATCATCTTCATCCCCACCACCACCAGCAGTTCTCCTCTTCCAAGGGTCACGCCAACAACGGCGTCGGTGTCATTTCTCCGGGGATCATTCCCAGCACCACCCGCGTTCATGAATTGCTTGAATGTCCCGTTTGTACCAATTCCATGTACCCTCCTATTTATCAGGTGGGTTTCTCCCGTCTTTGCCCTATCAGGTTGTGATCGGGTTGCTGGTGATATTTGTTCTGCTTTGTTTGTGTGGTTGAGGCTTTTGGGTGGATTCTTGTGGAGCAGTTTATGGATTTGTTGTTTGAGGATGTGTACTTGGGTGGATCAATTGAGGCTCTGGCCTTGGGTTGTGGTTAGTTATTGGGGAAATCAGATTCTGGATTGAGCTTTTCGTTTGGAATGGAAAGGTTATGTTGGTGGGTTGTTGGAGTGGATGGGGATAGGGTTGCTGGAAGCTTTTATTCCTCGAATGCAAGCCACTGTACTCGATGATAGAATGTCCCTCCTATTGGGAGGATTCCCAAGTGCATTTCTTGGAAGTTTTAAAAATTGCAAGGGGTGGTGTTCAGAAAATGTGTCATCTCCTGCGTTTGGGGAGATTTCTGTTTGATTAATGTAAGATCTAGCCGATTGAAATACTTGGTGGTATATGTAACTTGTCCATAGTATCAAGCTCGGGTAAACATTGTCTAAATAAATTATTCTGGGGATATTCCTTTTCTGGTGTATACTTTGTGGTGTATGTAACTTGTGCTGTTACTGGGGATATCCCTTTTCTTGTTGCTCATTTGAGGAATGATCATAAAGTTGATATGCACTCTGGGTGCACTTTCACCACCGCTATGTGAAGTCTAATCCCCGTGAAGTAGAAAATGCAACATGGATGTTAACTGTAAGTGGGACTGCCCTTGCTGTTTCTTCAGATGAAAAGATCTATAAGTGGGGCCTACAATACAAATTTGTGTGCTATGGTGTGTGATGGTTTAAGGAATAAACAAATGTCAGTCCACGATGTATCTTTTCTTGCTTATTGATGACATTATTTTGTCAAGACTTTATTATGAAGCTCATACCTCTGGTAGTCGTCGTGGTTCATTTATATTTCATCGATTTATTATGGGTGATTTTCTTACTATATATGTTTGTTACATGCTTATTTAAAACATTTTAGTGATGTATCGATCACTAATCAGATTAGGAAGGTCGTCTGTTTAGCCTCCAAAGGTAAAGCAGTGATTGCATATGTTGGTGCTGGTATGTTGTCTTTGGCTTAACGATGTCTAATTTTGACCTTGCAAGTTTTTCCGGACATTTCATATATGATTCTTTCACCAAAACATTTGATCTCTTTGATTTCAGGTTTTCCATTGCTTCTGGCAGTATTTATGTTTGCATTTTGAGGCATTTCAGCTTGGCATGGCTCCTGTATATATGGCATTCCTGCGCTTCATGGGAGATGAGATGGAAGCAAGGAATTACAGTTACAGCCTGGAGGTAGGAGGGAATGGTCGTAAACTCATTTGGGAGGGTACACCACGAAAGTTCTTTTTTTGCTCCTCCGTAAAGAAAGGAAAGATCAGGTCTGGAGAACTAACTTCCTGGATCACAGGTCCGTACGCTTTCCGAGACTGTTCGTCTCGATGCTCGAACGAACACGGTTGGGTGGAGCGCGACATCCGGCCAGGTTGACAATTGGGTGTATGAAGAGGCAAACACGACCTTCATCCAGGACGAGGAGATGCTGAACAGGTTGATGAACATGAACCCGAACTCCTTGAGGAAGCTGGTGCAGACATTCCTGGAAGCGAATGGCTGCGAATATTGGGAGACTTCTGAGCAGAACATTGAGAGGCTGAGGCAGTTGTACTCCGAAGTGGAGGACAAAATCGAAGGCATAGACAGGTAAAAGATGTATGAACAGCAGATTATTAAGGATAAATTGCTGCAAAATATTGATTATCAGAGTTCAAACCTATAAGGTAGACAGGGATGACAAATGTATGATCAAGTTATCCAATTGAATGAAATCAATTAATGTTCCCGATTGAATGAAATCTAGTGATCTGATTTGTCTAATGAAATTTACTAACAGTACAAGTTTTTATTAATCTTCACCGTCAGCTGAAAAACAAAATGCTAAAAGAAAAGCAATCCATCTGCAAATTACATGCCGTAGTTGCCAACCAGAGCAACATAACAAACATTGAAACAAGGAAACAAGAAATAGATACGAATACACCACAAAAACTACATCAATATGCAGTGCACAACTGGCGTTGGCGTTGTTGATCGTCATTCTGTCTGCAACTGATATGATCTACTTGACACAAGATGCGTTTGTCATTCCCTGCTGTTTACATCAGCTCCTTTGAGTGGGTCATCGCTTGGAGGCTTCAACATTACCTGGATAATACTAGCGGGGTCACCCCGAGAGTAATTAAGTTAGCGGGGTCACCCTGGATCTTGGGTTAAACTTAGTAAAAATTACGAAACTACACCGAAATATTAGTAATTAAGTTAGTAAATTATTTATGCAGTTGTACTTATACTTCCAAAATTAGTAATATGTTTAGTAAATTAGTAATAAGTTTAGTAACCAGGGTAAATCGGTAATTTCACATCAAAAATAGGTTCGGAAACACTGTTCTAATTAGTAAATTCATTAGTAAACACCTTCATTTTTTAGTAACAGTTTACTAACTTTTTTAGTAAAAACATGTCAAAATTAGTAAACATTTACTAAAAACGTAAGACTTTACTAATAGTTTTACTAACTGGAAGAGTTTTTTACTAAAAAAAGACACAAGAATTAGTAAACAATTACTAATTATTGACTTCTTTTGCACAGTAAAAAGTAGTAAATTTTACTACTTTTTTTAGTAAATTTGCGTTGACCTTACTAAACCTTTTCCATTAGTAAAAGTCAACTCAGATTTAGTAAAAAAAGTAGTAAAATTTACTAATATTTTTACTAACAATACGTTAACTTTACTAAAAAACTAATAACTTTTAGTAAAGTCAACGTATTGTTAGTAAAAATATTAGTAAATTTTACTACTTTTTTTACTAAATCTGAGTTGACTTTACTAACGGAAAAGTTTTAGTAAAGTCAGCGCAAAATTAGTAAAATTTAACTTCTTTGAACAGTAAAAAAGTAGTAAATTTTACATACTTTTTTACTACTTCTGCGTTGACTTTACTAAAAGAAGACCGGATTTTAGTAAATTTTACTACATTTTTTACTAAATTCGCGTTGACTTAGTTAGTAACGGTCAACTTTTAGTAAAATTTACTAAAAAATTTTAGTAGTAATTAGTAAAGCACGTAACCGTTACGTGCACGTACCGTTAGCCGCTTCCCAGCAGAGAGCCTAATCATTTTATCAAGTGTCCTCGGAGTGCAAGTCTTTTCCCCTCTCCCGACCGTCACCCAAGTCTCCCCCTTCCCCAACGGTCTTCTCCTTTCCCGACAGTCGCCCACCTTTCCCTCTTATTTTCTTTTTTTAATCAATTTGATTTCTATTTTTTTTCAATCTTTAAGCATTTTGACGTCTAAGATGCTTAAAATGGTTGAGGACAGGACAAAAAGATCAAAGCAAATCAAGCCAAACATTCTTAATGTACCCGACCCAATACAATACACAACTAATAACTCATGCCCAAAATTTTCTTTAGAAAAAAAAAAACAAAATTTCCGTTCAAATAAGTCTCTGAAAATAAAATACAGTGAAATTAATTAATTACATGAGATCGAAAAAAAGAAAAAACAAACACAGCTACTTCCTGTTTTCTTGTCCCAGCTCTTCTCTTCAGTAAAGGACAAGGGTCTCGAAGCTATGAAGCCCGTCCAACTCCGGCGCGAACATCAGGGACGAACTCCTCCTTCCTTTGTCCCGTGACGGCCGACTCCCGTCCTCATCCGTAAACCGCAGCTGCCTCTCCCTCCCTTTGTCCTGGCTTGCTGCGAAATCCCTGGCCGGAACGGAAGAGGGAGTGGGACCGCGGGACTTTGACCTCGAGAGGGGACGGCCCAAGCAGCCCAAGTACTCGGCCGAGAAGGCCTCAAAGGAGCTGAACATGGAGTTCATGGCAGAGAGTTATGGAGGATTCAGTTTGGAGGGAACTTCCCCAGTTTTGATTCCCGAAGGCGGAGCTGTTTTGTTTTTCCTATTTGGAGGAATTGGTCCTCTGTTTATATACTGGTCGAAATAAAATACAATAATTAGATATAAATTAAACTTTTTCATATAAAAAATTTAATAAAGTATAAGTAAGTGATATATACGTGCGTGTGTTTTTTTCTTGTCGGGGGCCTTAACGGCACTTAATACTTCACACACCAATTATCAATTATCTAAGGCTACCCGTTAACAAAATCATGGATATAAAATATAAAATGAATATTAATTATTGCTAGTTGGAGTCGGACATGGACATGTGAATTCAGTAAGGGAAACCTATGACAAGACGACGGCGTTTCGGATCAGATCAAAACTTGTGGCACGTAATAATGGAGACATGGACACGACAGGGTTCGGAACGTGCCGAACTAAACTAGTGTCCAAAATGTTTTTAAATTTAGTATTGATTATTTCTGGGAAATGGTGGACCAAGTCTTTCTTTTATCAGGGGTCCAACTTGGAAATCGATTGCCATCAATAATATCTCTAATCCCTTAAAAGTTTGTGCATACATAATGTAAAGCAACGGAATTGTACAACCCGATGCTGTCTGTATTAAGGGTTTGTTTCATTTGGTAATTGTGTTTATTGAAAATCGATTAAGAAATATTATTTATTGAAAAAAGTGACCCGATTATTTTGTAAATTCGCTGAAAAGAATGATTGATAGAACGTTCTTGAAATTTAAGAAAAAATGATTTCCATAGTTAAACGTTACATCGAAGATATTTAAAATATTATAAGTTATCATCTCAAAACTATAATGATATTTTCTATTTAAAAATATGGATTAAAAAAGGTCAATTTTCTAATGAGTCTAAATTTTTTTTTTTGCCAAAAAGAAAGGAAAAGAAATCACCCCCGTTGTCTAACATTATTAAGAAGGTTATGTTGAAAGTATTTGTACGTGTAGGCTAGGCTTAGATCAAGGCGATAAGAATGAAAGTGTGGAAATAATAATTATCCTTTCTTTTTTTTTTATTTTTGTTGTGTGGTGGGAAATGAAGGGCAGGGTGCGGCGGGCATTCCGAAAAACGGCGACAGCTCGGCCTTGTCGCATGTACAATATTTGGGAAGAGACCAAAACATCATGCATGTCGTGAAGAGAGAGACCTGACTGACCCCCTTTTAAAAGAAAGGAAAACATGATAGACATTGACATTGCAACTAAAAGGTCGTCAGATGTCACTTTAAAGATGATATGAGAGAAAATCGAATGATTCAATTTGATTGTAATTCACAATTGTTGCAGGTATAAAATATTCTCTTAACAAAAGAAACAGGAGAGGCTCGGATGGAATGATAGTGATGCTGTGCTTACGTGGTAGGTAGTTCTTCGTGTTTAGATGGATATTTATCATACACAATTGTTCAATCTAGTTTAATCGGAGGAGGATGATGTCAATTGTTTAGGGTTTGGCGACAAGGTTACGAGCTACTACACTGAAATTAGTTAGAAAAACACGTGTGTAAGGTTAGTTCCGAAACAGTCATTATCACTTACTTCCTTTTGTCCTTTGGGATATAGTTTTGAACAATTGGTCTCTCTCTCTCTCTCTCTCTCTCTCTCTTTTTGATGTAAGATTGTGCGTCATTGAGTCCAATACTGCTTTTAAGTTCCAAAGGGCTCATCTTGCCAATAATAATACTCCTGGTTCAACTCAAAACTCAGAGTTTTCATGCGTTTTGTTTTTTCATCATTTAATAGGAATATTCAATTATTTTTACAAAAATACGTTTCATTATTCATGGCTTTCTTAAAAAAAAAAAGATACGCATGCGTATCATTATTACTATTATTATTGTATTTAAAAATAGTTGATTTTTTTTAGATGAGTTTGGGTGGATATAATCCCTATCTCATGGATCGTGAGCTACACCCATCACGTGTACCTGACATTTCTATGTTATCACTAATAAAAACAAATTTAAAATTACATCTTATTTAGGAACGACAAATTTAAAACAAGGATTTTTTGCTTTTTTTTTTTTTAAAAAAAAAAAGACAGGAGAAATAGGCCCGGGGGCGGGCTTGGACATGTTGAAAAGTCGGGCCAATGAAGCCCAGCTACGGCCCGTCGGTCATGTATAAACTCCAAAAAATGAAAATCCTAATTTAAACGTGTTTATAGAGTTAAGTAGCGTCTCGCTTGACAAGTGGGTGGGGGTGGGGAGAGAGGGGTAATAATACCAACCTCTCTCCCGCTTTCCTGTCCGGAAAAGACTTCTTTTGGTGGTCTGGGATCCGGCGAGCCCTCCTCTCACCTCTGATTTCTCATCCTCGTTGTCTTCTCCTTGTCCGGAGCTCTTCAATCGACGATCTCCCCCCTCCCCACACCCTCCCAATGAAGGCCTCCATGTGCGCTCTCACGGCGGCTGCTTCGACGATGCTTGCCGCTTCCCTTGCGACGCTCACCGCCTCCAACGACGTAAGGAGATAGTTTCTTCTCTGGTTTTCTTTTTTTTTTTTAGTTTGGTGATACTCCCGCGTCGTTTGCTCGAGTTGCTGTCCTGGATATTGATTAGGGTTCTTCTCGTTTTTTTGTGGATTCTGATTCTTATTCTTCTCTGAGCCTGCGACGAAGGCACGATTGATTGATTTTTTCTGTGGTGTGTCTGCTCTTGACATGGCGCGTAACCCTAGCTTTCGGCTCTTTTATTTCATCTTTTGCTCATTTCCTTTTTTTTTCTCGTGGTTTTTTTGTTGCTGCTGTGCCGGATTCGTATTTCCAGGGGAATTCTTCCTACGTTGCGGGGATGATCTTTGCCTCCAGTTCTTCAGCGAAGGAGAAATTAACGCCCAGGTTCGACGGGCTTAGATTCATCGAGACTCTGGTAACGGCCCACCGGTAATGATCAGGTTGCACGAAGCTAATTGTGGACTTTTCTGGATAGTAAGTTTTGTGATGAACGAGAGGCAATTTTGTTTCCCCATTTTTTACCTTGTGGCTTTGTCCAATTTTGTCGGCCTGCTTATTCTTCTAAGTTATAATACCTACCCATAGCTGATATGTTGTAATTCGATAGCTACTCCTGCATTGTCAAGGATTGCAATGGAGAGAAAGTCATTGTATTCGGCTGTTGATATTATAGTCTAGGAAAACAGTTGATTTGTTCCTTCCAGTCATGAAGGACTCTGTTGTGGTACTTTGTAGCAAAGCACAAGCTTATTCTTGGTTCGGGTTTTGCCGATTATCCTATGAGGAAATGGTCCACCTCCTGTTCTTGCTGTTCGCATTCATCTGTGTTAAAGTCATTTTGTGTAGAGCTGTTGATGTTATAGTCTAGGAAATAAGTCGATTTGTTCCCCCAGTCATGAAGGACTTCGTCGTGGCACATGGTAGCATAGCATGTCTTTATTCCGTGGTTTGCATGTCTTGCCGATTACCCGATGAAGAAATGGCTTGCCTGCTCTGTTCTCATGGCTCCCCATTTATTTGTGTTTTGTCTCGGAAGATGTTAGGATGCACACTATATGCATCCTTTCTTCTTCTTGTTTGTTGCACTGTTTGGCGCGAGCTTCATCGTGCTTCGCTGAACCTGCCACTGTTAGATTTCGGGCGTAGTGGAAACAGTAAAACAATAAGGTTTATGTCCAAAATAAACAAGAATCTCATGATACGTATAAAGTTTTAGATAAATAACAACATAATCTTACCCAGAAATCGTACTTAAAAGTATTCACGATCACGAACCTCTCGACGATCCTTATATGTTAGCCTACAAATAAAACATTTATCTTGTCACGTTTTTTATTTTAACAACAAAACACCAATCTCATTTATTGCCTTTGATTGCGCTTTCAATAATTCTTTTGATTTCTCAAAAGGTAACGTAATTCTTAAACAATATTTTAAATTGATTTACTTTTTCAACATAACAAAATATTAAATTAATCTAATCTAAGATATAACCGTGACAAAAAGTTATACAATTTTAATCAAATAAAATATCTAGGATTTAAATAAATATTAAGTACTTATTTCATATCCTTTATTTAATATAAATTGACTCGAATAAATCCTTCGATCTTGGTCTATTTATTTGCTTTCGATATTTCAGAATAAATTAATAATCTAATTAATTCTAATTCTGAAATAATAAAATGATTAATTTTAGTATCCACTAAAATAATCAATGATACAATGTTCGTGTCGACATGCTATGTGTCCCTCTAGGTCATACCGTCTAGCAACAGTTTTTAGTCACCTAACGTGTTAGGATAATGATCATAAATCATATACTACTACGAACTGATTACTGTGTAATTCAATCTTTTTCACCTAACCGATATCTCAATTAATTCGGCGCAAAATACATCATCACAAAATTAATTGTTTTACTTGATTACCAAGTTATAATAGATTCAATGTAAAACATTCCTCCCATGGTTATGAATTTTAGAGTAACTAATATCTCTATCAAGTGCCCTAGATGTCAACTCTCTAATCTAAAAGAGCAATGAATCCTATATTGACTCAACTCAATTCTCTCTACACTTCGTCACACACCCAACAATCGTATTACTCACAATCCGGTTAAAGACTGCTTTTAACGACGTCAAATTGCACAAACTCCACGCATAGAATAAATAAAGGTCTCAAGTCAAAAGACCGGTTACACTCGTCCATAAAGAGGATTGACCAATGATGCTCAATATGCGGTATCCTCTTAAACGAGTCGTGTCCAGTATCCCTAATCTCAGGGTTTCCCTAAGTGTAAGTTAGATATACTATCTCTCGGTCTATCTTGACCTCAGTTATACTCAGCGCGATGATCTAGATGTCTATGTTCCCTCTAAACATCTATTCGATCACGGACTATTTCAGATTAATATACTCATTAATCTGTGGGACTTTATTATAATTAATTTTACGTGCAGAAAAGTAAAATAATAAATGACAAATACTCGCTTTGATTACTTATTTATCCACAAATACAATAAAATGTCTTGGTATATAAATGCACACACTAACATTTACCACCACCGGTTCAGGGAGTCCCAAATCTAACTATTTTTGAAGGTCAAATTATCATATATATCATGTAGTATTACCATTTTTTCGATCTATCCAATATTTTGAAACGATTCCAAACTAGATACGTACTTTCGCCATTATATGGAATGTAGTCTCCTAACTCTGAAATAACGGCATCTTACATGACGACCAACATGGATAGACACCGTTTAATCCCACTGCTATCCCAACTTTTGTCGTCATCTCCAACCGTTTAATTTGACTAAATTATTTTCTCATTGACATGGGTCTCAAAATTAGACGAAACATCAAACATGTTTAGACTTTACCCGCCCATTTTCCACAATTCCCATTGTCCTAAAAGCCTCCCCACCCCCCAAATCGCCTCTCTCCTCAACCTCACCATCGTCTAACCCTTTGTGTCCCCATTGCATTTTCCTTAAGACTTCACCCACTCATTTTCTGCCTTATCGTCCACGTCTAAGGGAATAGAAAGTCCGCCGTTTACCCACTTGCTGGACTTGACTTAGAGGTAGTTGTTGTCTTGCTTTGTAAATTTGGGTTCCGGATTATCTTTGTAGGACAATATTTAATTTCATGTTGTTACTGGTTTAGATGGATGAGTGACATGGTGATATGGTTTTTCATGTTGGTGGTAGACTTACTTTGACTGGTCCAGTTAGGTATTGCAGAGGAAAAATAGCGAAGCTCGAAGATATTGATGTTGATAAAATGGGTTATTTCAAGAATTTAAACTTGGCTAGGAGGTCTGGTTATGAGCCAACTAAGATGTGGTTTGCAAAGCCTCGCAAAAGTCTTGCTAAAATCCTTACAAAAATACTATTTGATAACTTGTTCGCGTAGGAAACGGTCCACGTCGGAAATATTTGGCAATTGGGCTCACAGGGAAATGTATGTGGTCGCCAGAAAGATGAATTTCAATGATAAATAATATGACTGTACAAATTCAGAGTTTCGGAAGAGAAATCAAAATCTTACAACCATAAAATGAACAAAAAGAGGCGATACGGTTGACGTAGGCGTCGTAGACTCGCTCCGACAACGTGGACTCACTGCTGACGCTGTAGACTCGCTGCTGACGCCGTAGACTCGCTGCTGACGTCGTGGACTCGCTGCGACAACGTGGACTCACTGCTGACGCCGTAGACTCGCTGCTGACGTCGTAGACTTGCTACAGTGTGCTGTAGACTCGCACACTCGGAAGATAGAGTCTGACTGATGGATGCTTGACGGACGAATGGTGGTCGAAGGTAACGTCAGAAGTGCAGGCGGAGGATGGTTGCCGGGACTACGGTTGCTCGTCCTGACGATGGTAGTGCTGGCGGAGTTGTTGTTGTCCTGGTTACGGTTGCTCGCCGGGACGGTGGAAGTGCTGGCGGAGGGTTGTTGCCCCGGTTACGGTTGCTCGCCGGGACAATGGAAGTGCTGGCGGAAGGTTGTTCAACGGAGCTACGGTTGCTCACTCTGCTGTTGAAAGGATGACCCAATAAACCCAGGCCGGGGTATCTACTAAACTAAGGGTGACGAGCAATGCAAAGCTTGTGTTTGGCTGATTGATCGTGGTCTTTTCTAAGAAGAGTCTGTTCCCCTTTTATACTGAATCTCAATAGATCTTTGTACGCTGCACACGTCCCCGAAAAATCCCTTAAATCGTGGCTCGATCTTAACTCATCTCCAGGGATCTCGGAGTTTGTTTTTCTTAGAGATTCTTCTAACCTCCACTTAATGAGATCGTGTGTGGGACGTGCCCAGATGAGTTGTAGACTTAGCTCGCACTCATATTTCGAAAGGGGTTTTAGACTTAGGCTGTTACGGACTGATAGTTTGGCTCAGTCGACGGGCTGTAGACTTAGCTAAAGCCCGTGTTCCAATATGGGCTGTAGACTTACCACAGGCCCAGAGTATCTTGTCGTGTCAACATAAGCCTCCCTCTTTTGCTAAGGCGATTTTTCGTCGCCTGAGCACAGTGACTAATTTTTGGTTTAAAAGAAACGTTTCGTTTTCCCTCATTTCACTTACGTCCTACGCCTCAACTTCTTTCTCTCCAAGAAACCTCTATTTTCCTTGAAATCCTAACTTCTTTCCAAAGAAAACCCTGATGTCGACTCTTGGCTCATTTCAGTGGCACCAACAACGTGCTGGCCCCGCCGGTATCGTTACTTCTGTAGACGGCGAGGGTTTAACCCTTGGTCCTGTTCTTGGCACTCAACTTTTCCCGGACCCTGTTCCTTATGAGTATCTGATGACGGCTATTCCAAATTCCTATCTGCCGGGCAGACTTCGTCGACCCCCTCAACTGGGAAGACAAGAGTGGCTTCCTCTACTTTCCTTCCGTAGAGAAAGCCCTATTTCGCCAGTGGTTTACTTATTGGCTGGAGAAACTGCAGGGCAAACTCAGGACATGCGGTCTTTGGTCTTTCATAAAGATCACTATGCTGGGGAAGCATTGCGACCCAAGGGTATGTGCCAGCCTACTTCCTCTCTGGAATAGCGAGGTGAACTGCTTCTATCTGCCGGAGGGTCCCATGACTATTACTCTAGAAGATATTTACTTTTTGACTGAGAGTAGTGTGTCTGGAGCCCCCGTTCGCTTGTATTCCTTGGATGGTGATTATCATCCTAAAGAGATGCTACAGATTCAGAACATAGCAGAGAAACACCTTAAGATGATTGAGGGCCAGTCTACCGCTGTCTGGGGCAAGGCTGAGGAGGTTGAATTCCTCAGCATCTGGTTGAGCAAGTATGTCTACTGCTTTGCTGGCAAGAGGGTGCCGAAGCTTGTATACGGGATTGCCAATTTCCTGAGCACGGCGAAGAGCAGGGTGGCTTGGGCACCATTCTTGCTGGGTATTATCTACCAGAGCCTTTACAAGAACAGCGCGTCTGCCAAGCCTTTCCCGAAATATCCAGCTGGTGGCCTTCTTTGGATGGTGCATCTTTGGGCATGCATATGGCTTCCAGGACTCTCTAGGTATCGGATGCCCTCCAGCGTCGCGAAGGATAGCTGTTATGGGATCCACATGCTCAAGTCCTGCTGCCAATCAAAGGATCAATGGCTGTGGGCCTCTGTCACGGGGCACATGAAACACCTGGTCGACATCGACCGGAGTGAACGCCGCGACTGGCACCCATTCCCAGCTGATCATGCCATCAACAAGCGCCGGAAGAGGCTGGAGCCGAGTGTTTACTGGGACTCTGTTCTTACTAGCAGAGTCTTACCCTGCGCAACAGAATCGGGCTTCAGCTTTGAGTACTACAACCCTCAGCTATGCGCAAGGCAGTTGGGCTTCGTCCAGAGCTCTGCAGTCCCATATTTTGACGATTCCAACATGATTTCTAGGAGTAGCTATGTCATTTCTAAGGACTCCCTCCAGGCAGCGGTGGATCTCCTATCAAGGAAGACGGAGCTTCGGCATATGGAGTTCCCTCTCGAGAATACCATAGTCTACGTCACTGAAGCTTTTTCTTATCAGTGGTCGTTGACCTTTAAAGCTCTTCGCAGTAAGATGAGGTTCCTAGACGCCTCTACAGAGCCGGACCTACATCTCTCCACCGATATGAAGCTAAAGGCTGGGCAGAAAGTACCAGCTGGTAAGATCTGGCAGCTTTCCTTTTTGTTGGTCGCTTTTGAAAACAAATGTTTGTTTTCTGTGTTTCAGCAACAGTGGGTGAAGAATCTGGATCTGGAGGAGGTACTTCTTCAGAGACGAGCCTTATTCCTCCAGCCAATCGCTCGACTCGCACACAACGGCGAGTTCCTGTGAAGAAGGTTGGGAAGTCTGAGGCCGAGGACTCGCCTCCTACTTCATCAAAGAAGCGCGGGAAACGGAAGATGCTTTCTCCTCCAAACTCAGATTCTGATGAAATCCCCATTTCCCAGATGCAGAAGCAGGCGAGACTTACCTCATCGGGGCCCCAGATTCCAAGTTCGGTGGTTGCCCAATCGATCACTCCACCTCCAGAGTATGTATAATTCCTTTGTTGTTAATGGCCATTTTTTGTCAACTCTTATAATACTTGCTTTTTCACTTTAGGCAATCATTGGCTTTAGTACCTTTAGTCTGCCTATCGCCGGAAGCACCATCAGAGCATGAGATGGATGTAAGTCTCTCTTTGCTGCTTCCTTTCCTTTTAATGTTTTGATGTCTAATCTCTTTTCCGTTCACAGGTTACCTCCCTCCCTATTCCTCAGTTGCTAGCGCTTACCGAGGGGGATGATGTTATCATCGGAGGGGAAGTCGCAGCGCAGGAAAAGATAGATGCTCCTGAAGCCACTCCTCTTGGCGCCATAAACCCTGCTGTGTCTACAGCGGACGTTGCGACTCAGGAGGGGGCAGTTGCTTCAGAGGCCGATCCTGGTATTGATACCCAACCAGCTGTGACGCCTGTCGCTTCTCCTCCTACCCATCCTTTGAATGCACCTTCCGGCGAAGGCGCATCAAGCGGGGTCAGCGACTACACTCGTATTATGGAGAACGTGGACCGTATTGCAAAGCTGCTTTGCTATGAAACCTTCTCTGAAGCTCTCTTTAAGGAGCTACAGGACTGCGTTGCAGAGATACGGAGTTCTCCAACGACTAGTGTGCAGATGCTGGCCGCCTGCGAGGAATTCAGGTCGCAATTCTGGACTGAGTGGTCAGTCTATCAGGATGAACTCAAGGCTCACCAGGAAGCTAAATACCAGATCCTTGAGAAGCTGGCTGCTCAGTCGCAGGAGGTGGATGATATCCGACTCCTCCGGGACCAGAAAGAAGACATGTCCCGGCAACTCCTTCAAGTCCAAAAACGACTACAGGAGCTCTTGGCCCTTGAGAAAGATCTCGAGGAACGGGTCGTCGTGGTGGACTCCCTGCTCGCTGAACGGACTGCACATGCTTCTACGCAGCAGAGCCAAGACGAGTTGATGTCTTGGTATCGTCGGAAGAATGAGTTCACCGTCAAGCGCAACCGTGCCAAGTTTTTGACTCTTCTGTTTGTGGAGGCGACCGATTCAATTTCCAGGCCTGGTGCAAGATTAAGCCTGCGACTCACTCCGCACTGAAGTTTTTTCTTACTTTTCATATTTTTCCGGTTGTAGACAACAAGTCGCAGGGATGACACCCTATAAACAAACTCAGTCCACGACCGTGTATTCAATTTCTTTTATACTATTCTTTTATGATGTAGACAGCATTCAGAGCACAAATTTGCAAGTCTACAATTACATTAATATTTTTCTTTGTGCAATTTCTTTAAAAATGGCTGGGAAACGCTTCTCTAATACCTTCCTATGGGATTCCCAAATGGTCTTTTTGTATTGCTTCAAATACTTGCCATTAATTTTCAACGGTTGCTTAACTCCTTCGAGCGTTGACAACCTATAATTATTCGTTGAATAGGCTTCGATTACCCAATATGGTCCCTCCCAATTTTGGGACCATTTCCCTAATACCTGATCCTTGGATTTTAGTGGCAACACCATCTTCCAGACCAAGTCGCCAACACTGAAGCGTTTATGGACTACCTTCTTATTGTAGTATCGGGCTATTCTTTGCTTGTGTGCTTCTAACTTGTCTACAACTTCTAACCTTTTCTTCTCTAATTCTTCTAGAGCTATATACATAGCTTCTTCTTGTAGACTTGAATGTGCAACGCGAAGCGACTTGTACCTCATTTCTATGGGTAAAATCGCATCATGCCCGTAGACTAGCGCGAATGGCGTTTCTCCAGTGCCTTCTCACTTAGTGACTCTTAGAGCCCATAGGGTATCATTTAACATTTCATGCCATTTTTTCGG
Source organism: Melastoma dodecandrum (assembly GCA_029817715.1). Lineage (NCBI taxonomy): Eukaryota > Viridiplantae > Streptophyta > Magnoliopsida > Myrtales > Melastomataceae > Melastoma > Melastoma dodecandrum. Next base: position 1,956,022 of record JARUPY010000279.1, on the reverse strand, counting down.
ATTACACCCAATCATCTTTTGGATTTTGTTTTTTATCAGTTTGTTAGATGCTTCAGCCTGTCCATTCGCTTGAGGGTAATATGGGGTAGAGTTCGAAATTGCGAAGCCAAATTCTTCGGCGAATTCCTTCACCTTGGCATTATTAAAAGCCGTCCCATTGTCTACAACGATGTTTTGAGGAATGCCAAAGCGGTAGATGATGTAAGTTCGCAAGAAACCGATCACTTCACTATGGTCAATTTTCTTGTAGACTTTGGCTTCTATCCACTTAATGAAGTAGTCTGTTGCGACTAAGATGAACGCGTTCCCTCGACTAGAGTGGGGGTGAATCTCTCCTATTATATCTAAAGCCCAAGTTCTAAAAGGCCAAGGTTTGATTATGGGAATCAGGTCAGTCGCTGGTGCACGAGTCGACGGGCCGTGTCGCTGGCAATCTTGACATCCCCTAGCCATTTCAATACAATTTTTCATCATTGATGGCCAATAAAACCCGTGTCTCCGAATAATCCAGCACATTTTAATTCCCGATTGATGCGATCCACAGAGTCCTTCATGGGTTTCTAACATTATTGGGGTAGCTTCTTCTAAGTCTACACACCTCAAGAGTACCCCGTTAGTATCTTTCTTATAGAGGACACCATCTAGAAGAACATACGTTAGTGCCTGGACTTTAATTCGCTGTTTAACCTTTCGACTCGGATCAGAGAGAAAATCTATGATTGGTTTTCTCCAATCTCCGTCTTGCTTCATTATGTCTATAGCCATGACATTATTTCTTGACTGCAAATGGGAATCACCCTTGATTCGAACTCGCTTTGCTTTTAATGAAAGGAGTTCTTTTAGCACTGTTATCAACGCTTCATATTCAGTGGCATTGTTGGTTGACAATTTATGTAAACGAAAAGCCAACCTAATGTCTCTGCCCATAGGAAACATTATATGGACTCCTATCCCCGCTCCGTTTCTTGTGGATGAACCATCAAACCACGCCTGCCAGATATCGTCGATTTTTTCCTCTTGATCTACCGACAAGTCCAGGTCATGATCCACTAAGAAATCGGCTAATACCTGTCCTTTAACCGACTGTTGGGATTTGTATCTCAAATCATACGGGGAAAGAATTAAGCTCCATTTGCTGACACGTCCGGCTAATAACGGACTTTCAAAGAAATATTTAATTATGGGCGACTTAGACAGCACGTAGACTTCCCTGTTCCCAATGTAGTGTCTAAGTTTCATTACTACATAGAATACCGACAGACACAATTTCTCTTTTGGAGTATATCTAACCTCAGTCGGGGTTAGCTGTCTTGATAGGTAGTAGACCGCCCTTTCGCGTCCGTCCTGATCTGTTTGTGCCAACATCGCACCTATTGTTATTCCAGTAGTCGCTACGTAAAGGATGAAAGGCTTTCCTTGTTGAGGGGGAATCAGAACCGGTGGATGCATTAAGTATCCCTTTAGGGCATTAAAAGCCTCTTCGTGTTTCTCAGTCCATATATTCATTCCTTTCTCTCAATAGATTAGAGAATGCCTTTGTCTTCCGTGCGACATTCCCTATGAACCTACGCAGGTAATTAACTCTTCCTAGAAAAGCTTGCGAGTCTTTCTTACTCTTTGGTGCTGACAGGCTCTGAATGGCTTTTACTTTATTTTGATCAACCTCAATGCCACGTTGATGCACTAGGAAACCTAGGAAATGCCCCGCCCTGACTCCAAAGGCACACTTAAGAGGGTTCAACTTTAGTTGGTGGGTCCTCATTTTCAAAAAGGCACTTCTCAAGTGTTCAACATGCAATTCTTCCTTCGTCGACTTGACCACTATGTCGTCGATGTAGACTTCTATTGTTTTCCCTAGATAGGCATCGAATATGGTGTTCATTGCTCGCTGATAGGTAGCCCCAACATTTTTCAGACCGAAAGGCATTACTACACATTCAAAAATGCCTAGTGGACACCTAAACGCAGTCTTGTGAACGTCTTCTTCCGCGATGAAGATCTGGTTGTAACCCGAAAAGCCGTCCATAAAGGACATGACTTGATGACCCGCAGTTTTATCTATAAGGTCATCTGCGGCAGGCATAGGATATTCATCCTTAGGGGTAGCGCGATTTAAATATCTGAAATCTACGCAAACTCTGATCTTTCCATTTTTCTTTAATACAGGAACGATGCTAGAGATCCATTCTGTATACCGTGAAGTCCTTATATATCCTGCTCGAAAGAGCTTTTTTACTTCTTCATACACCAATTGCGTTACTTCTCTAGACATTCGTCTTGGAGCCTGTTGCACTGGCTTAAAATCTTTCTTGATAGGCAAAGTGTGTTCTACTAGCCTGCGATCTAGCCCCGGCATTTCGGTGTAATCCCAAGCGAAGCAATCTTTGAATTCCTCAAGTACATCCTTGATCGCATCAAAAAAATTCTTTATTTATTGATGAACTGATGAAAAGATTCCTAGGAGAAACATCGCTTCCCAAATTAACACTGACCAAAGGGTCACATGGGTTCATCAAGGATTCACGACCGTTGTTACCACCAAGACTAGTGGACACGGGGTTATTACAAGCATCAGGCGCTCTAAGCCCGGTTGAATTTATTGATAAAGACGATGTAGACTGGTCCCAGAAACGTCCTTCTTTACAGACTCGGAGTCGCTGGAGGACATCAGCGACCGTCGCATTCCTCTCTTCATTCTGGTCCATAAGTTCCTTCCTTCAGGAGTCTATCGGGCTCCAACTCCGCGCCATGGTTCTGCTGGCTTTCCAAGGCTCCTTCTTCTGCGTGGCCGTTTGTGCTCCCTTCAGCAAGTTTCTCCCCCGAATTGACTTTTTGCAGGACTTCTTCTATGTCCTTGTCAGTAAACTCATCTCCCCATCCTGTTGGAACAATCGAGCCGGACTCTGGCGTGGGGTGCGACGTCCCGTAGTCCACAATATAGTCGAACTTTCCGGAAGGCTGGCTTAGGGGTCCGACTGTAGGATCGCCCAGCTCGTATCGCTGATGCAGAGTAAGGTCTTTTACGGTCTTGCTCGTCTCTCATGCAAAATACCTCTATCACAACAGGAATAACCATCAGCCTTAACAATTTCAACCTCGGAATCAAGCCATAACATTAGTTCCCTATGTAAAGTAGATGGTATAGCGGCGGCTTTATGAAGCCAATCGCGACCAAGCAAGGCGTTGAAAGTGGGAATTATGTCTATGACGAAAAAGGCAGTTTCTTTTTCCTGTCGACCCACACCTAAGTGTACTGAAAAGATTCCTAAGCATTCCGATTTCTTGCCATTGAATCCGCTTACGGCTACATCCGTTTTTATCAGGTCGCACGGCTTATATCCAAGCATTTCAAACCTGGACAACGGCAGTACGTTTATAGTGGCCCCATTGTCTACTAAGACGCGGTTCACCACAGTACCATCAAAGGTAGCAGTGATGTACAAGGAATGCATGTGTTGCTTCATACTATCTGATGGCTTCTTAAGCCAATGGAGTGGGAAACCCGACGGGTAAATTAAGGGACGAGGAAGAGGTGACTTACCTCTAGAAGCCTCTGTATCTTTCGCTTTGGCGAAGTCCATAGGCAAAGTGATGGCATTACAACTCACGATCACCTCTTTGCTAGGATTAGCATCACTCGGGATCTCACTCCGAAGAGGAGTATAGTCGAAACTTGAGCCAGGCTCTTCCGAGTGGTCCGTAGACTCGTTGCATTCGGCCTCCGCGTTTGGTTTCTTCACATGGAGTTGGGCATGCGGAGGGACCAATATCGGGGCAGGTCTAGGCCTTTTGGCGACGTGACTTAGACGTCTGTCTCTCCTTTTCCGGGTCTGTGGTGGTAAAGTTGTTTTACCCACAGCTTTCTGCCAATATTTCGAAGGATTAGTTATCTTCACCATTCTTGATCTCTTAGAATCATTGGTGACCTGACATACCTCTACGAAGTCCTTGACGAATGGATCATATCCCACGACTGTTCGTGACGGTTCCTGTTTCATTTCCGGATTATGTAAGGGGTTCCGAGTACCTGTAGTCGCAGGGTGAGCTGGCTGGACCACGATCTCTCCATTTGCTCATAGGTCTACGAGCTTGAGAAAATAGCTCACACAGCATGCCGTACAGAGTTGCGTGATCAGAATCATGTTTCGTCCGATCAGTTTACACTTCTGGCACAGCAACCTCTCATCCAAGAACTGAGCGATCGGCGGTCCCATTTGGATTGCTTGGGCGTCTACTTTATGCGAGCCATACCTTGTCTTAGCTCCTTTCCTCTGTGCTTCATCGCCTCGCTGTGCTCTGTCAGTCACACATGCTAGAGGGTGCGATTCATGGGTGCGACCATCATTTTCCTGCTTAGCTTTGTGCTGGGTCAGCATGAGAGTGGTGTTTGGGCGCCCTTCTTCTACCATGGGGACCACCTCTGCCTCCTCGAATCGCTGCCCTACGTTCCTGACCCGTAGGGCTTTTGAATCCTCTTTGCAGATTATTTGGGGCAACTCGTGGTCCCGGGGAACCTATTCCCATCGCCATCTCCTCAAGCGGGGTCAGGTCATACCAGGTGTCGCCCTGATTGGCTTGCAGATACTTCCGAAAGGTGTTACACCTATCAGTAGTGTGTGTGTAATCCATGTGCCAACAGCAGAGATTACTAGCAATTGCCTTGGCTGGGCAGGTAATTACCCCTTTATCAGCCAGTCTACGGAACAGGGCGTTCGCCACCATGGTCTCTCCAGATGTTTTTGTGTCCTGCAGAGAGAAACCGTTGTCAGCTTCTATGAGATTTATGTCTACATCAGAAATGTCAAACATATGAATGGCGACTTCATCATCAAACGGTTTCTTGTCAACCATAGCGACTTCGTCGACCTTAGGAAAACATAACTCTTTTGCCTCTATGAGGTCTTGAATAATGTTCCTAAAGGATAAGCAATCCTTGGTCGTATGCGTAAACGATCCATGCCACTTGCAAAAATTCCTAGACTTTTCTCTATCTGTCTGGGGGGTCCTGTGGCCCGGTTTCAACTTAATTCGTTTTCGCTGGAAGAGCCAGTCGAAAATCGCATCCGCTTTCTCCTACGTAAGGCGCTCTTTCAACGCCCTTTGCTGGCACCGAGTTTACAGGGGCTTTAGCATAAAAACTTTCCACCCAGGATGGATCCCTTGCGCTTGGCAAGTCCCCTAGCGGAATTTCATCTATAGGGGCTTTTCCAAGTCGACGAGCGGGGACGGAAGGTGCGTATCTATTTGTCTCGCCTTGAGCCTCGCCGCATTCGTCCTCAAGTTTTACTGCATAGACAGCATTTTGCCTCCATTCTGTGGGTGATCGAGAAGAGGCTGGCCTAGAAGGGGATGTCCTGTCCCTCAACTCTGCAGGGTATTGGTTATCACCATTCCAAGGGTCATCATTCTGAAAAGAGACACTCCTTTTCTCGGTGCGCCGCGCATATCCCATAAAGGAAAATTCCCTGTCTATGGGGTTGTTCGCACCTGCGACAATACTAGGCCTATTTAAGGCACTGACTTGCTCTAGAATCCGCGTTATATTGTTTTCCAGTCCAGATATCCGCCTGTCAACCAAGTTCTTCATATCGTTAAATTCCTTGTGGAATTCGAGCCTGGATATGAATTCGGAAGGCACGTGACCCACGAACTCGGTCTGTGTCTCGTTCATCTGACCACTTAGGGTCACATTTTCAGTGATCGCATCCCCTGTTTGAAAAGTATCGCGGTTCGCACCACTTCTAGTATTTTTTGCCATCTGCAAATATGAGGTATTTTGCTTGCTCCCACTGTGGTCGCCAAAGACGTGTTCGCATAGGAAACGGACCACGTCGGAAATATTTGGTAATTGGACTCACAGGGAAATGTATGTGGTCGCCAGAAAGATGAATTTCAATGATAAATAATATGACTGTACAAATTCAGAGTTTCGGAAGAGAAATCGAAATCTTACAGCCATAAAATGAACAAAAAGAGACTCGCTGCTGACGTAGGCGTCGTAGACTCGCTGCTGACGTCGTAGACTCGCTGCGACAACGTGGACTCGCTGCTGACGCCGTAGACTCGCTGCTGACGTCGTAGACTCGCTGCGACAACGTGGACTCACTGCTGACGCCTTAGACTCGCTGCTGACGTCGTAGACTTGCTACAGTGTGCTGTAGACTCGCGCACTCGGAAGATAGAGTCTGACTGCTGGATGCTTGACGGCGAATGGTGGTTGAAGGTAACGTCGGAAGTGCAGGCGAAGGATGGTTGCCGGAACTACGGTTGCTCGTCCTGACGGTGGTAGCGCTGGCGGAGTTGTTGTTGTCCTGGTTATGGTTGCTCGCCGGGACGGTGAATGTGCTGGCGGAGGGTTGTTGCCCCGGTTACGGTTGCTCGCCGGGACGGTGGAAGTGCTGGCGGAAGGTTGTTCAACGGAGCTACGGTTGCTCACTCCGCTGTTGAAAGGATGACCCAATAAACCCAGGCCGGGGTATCTACTAAACTAAGGGTGACTAGCAATGCAAAGCTTGTGTTTGGCTGATTGATCGTGGTCTTTTCTAAGAAGAGTTTGTTCCCCTTTTATACTGAATCTCAATAGATCTTTGTACGCTGCACACGTCCCCGAAAAATCCCTTCAATCGTAGCTCGATCTTAACTCCTCTCCAGGGATCTCGGAGTTTATTTTTCTTAGAGATTCTTCTAACCTCCACTTAATGAGATCGTGTGTGGGACATGTCCAGATGAGTTGTAGACTTAGCTCGCACTCATATTTCGAAAGGAGTTTTAGACTTAGGCTGTTACAGACTGATAGTTTGGCTCAGTCGACGGGCTGTAGACTTTGCTAAAGCCCGTGTTCCAATATGGGCTGTAGACTTACCACAGGCCCAGAGTATCTTGTCGTGTCAACATAACCAAGTTAGTAAGATGGTATCTTTGTTGTTCGAAACCAAATGTATCGATGTATATATTAAGGGTGATGAGAAGGATGCGACTGATTCCGAGGAGGAGCATGAAGGTGAGCCGGAGGTTGAGTCAATTGATAATGTAGCTAGACAACAAGGTGAGGGGATATATTAGGAGATTGCTGTGGATGTTGAGATTGCCTCGAATTACGTTGAGTCCGAGGCTAATGTAAGGCGTGAGGATGTGCAAAGAGAATAAAGACATGTTGTTGTATGTGGTTTCAAATCAAGGACGTCTGATACCGAGTGTGAACATAAGGGCTTAGTGTTTGATATGAGTTTGAGTTTTGATACCTTAGAACAATTCAACAAGCTGTATAAGACTATGTCATACTAAATGGTGGTAATCTTCATTCGATTAGAATTGATAGTAAGCGGATGGAGGTTGGCTGTGTTGATGGTTGTCCATGGCGTGTGTATGCTGGGTGGTTACAAAGGGAGAGCACCACAGTTGTCAAGGCTTGTAACTTAGAACATAAATGCAAAAGGTCGCTGAAGAATAAACAAGCAAGTGTAACATGCCCCTAGATTCAATGAAATCAAGAAATGTAATTATATATTTGATGGAATAGTATTCGCTTTAGATAAATAGACTGTAAGTTATAGTGCAAAGTGACATGCTTAGAAGATTTTAAATGGCACGTTTGAAGAGCATTATTGGAAGATTAGGTCTTACATCTCTTTCCTCAGTAAGAAGTGTCCCGAAAGTATATTCAAACTAGAACTTGAGTTTAATCCAAGTATATGACTCTTTAGAACATTCAAAAAAGCGTTTAGATAAGGCTGTTGGAATATGGTGGGATTTGATAGCCTTTTTCTAAAACATGCTTGGAGGGATTCTCTTAAGTGTTGTTGGTCCGGATGGAATCAATAATATGTTTCCAATAACATGGGCAGTAGTTGAAGGAGAAAATAAGTTATCGTGGATGTGGTTCCTGAGTATTCTGTTTGAATATTTGGGTGTCAACGATGGGCAAGGTTGGACCTTCATAAGTGTGACAAACAATAGGTTTGTTGTCTTAATTTGTAGTGCTTTATGTTGTGCAAGACGAAAGTGACTAATCATGTTCTTGTTTGTTATTACAGGGACTAATACATGTTGTGGCTAAATTAACACCTCTAGTGGAGCACAAAAACTACGCCAAACATGTTTATGCTAACTGGAACAGAACACAATGGAGATAATTGCTAAAAAAATGTTTTTATGCTGCTGTAAAGAGCATCATAGCGGCATACAAGCAATCATTGAACCATATGAGGCTGTTATCCAACGATGTTATAGAGGACTTCTTAGAGCATGGTCTAAAATAATAATGTAAGGTAATGGTTTATGCCATATTCCTTGTTAATCAAGTTTAGAACAATACTCATAGGTCGGGGTAAAATAATTTTGATGCAGATATTCTTTAATACATGTGTCAAGTGTGATGCCACGGACAATAACATTTATAAGACATTTAACAACTACATTGCTTTGCCTAGGACTAGGTCAATTGTAGAAGTGATAGATGACATTAGGTCATCTTTGATGCGAAGGTACCATAAGAATATGTTGTTTGATGGGATGGAAGACAATATATATCTTGACATTAGAGCTAAGATTGAAAAAAGTTAAGGTGGATGCCCCGAAATAGGTTCCTAAACCGTGCATAGGGGAGTTGTTTGAGGTTGTTCGTAGAAATGAGAAGTACGTAGTGAACTTGAATAGGGGAACTTCTACATGTAAGGAATGAGACTTGACAGGAATTCCTTGTTTTCATGGGATAACCTCAATAAATTTTATGAAACATGATATTGAGTCCTGTGTAAGTGACTTTTACTAGAAATGCTCTTATCTTGAGGCATACAAGTTCCCACTAACACCATTAGAAGCGAAGAATATGTGGCTCCAAGCTGAAGGTGAACCTATTAGGCTTCTACCTTTTAAGACAACACCAGAAAGGCCTAAGAAGAACATGAAAAGGGGGTAGATGAGGATCCAAAAAATCTGAACAAGTTACCGTGGAGAGGGCTAAAAATGAGGTGCAGTAAATGAAAGCAATATGGACATAAGAAGAGGAGCTGCAAAGGCCAACCTGTGCCTTCATCTTTAATTGAACCCACTTGGTGCAGCATGAAAATGCTCTAATTGTTCATTCTGGAATTACCGCGAAGGCAGAGACACAGGAGAGGGGCATGGGGAGAGGGAAAGGCAGATATAAAGGCAAAGGGAGAAGTAGAGGGAGAGGGAGGCCAAGGGCAGAGATTCTTGAAGGCGCCAACTACTCAAATCTAGAATGCAATGGACAAGACCATGGCTTCAAGCTTCAAGTGATGCACATTTGGATGAAGGAAGTTTACGAACAGTACCAGATCGTCTTGTGTTTCATCAATTTTCGGCGGAGCTTTTTATTTGCGCTCATATTCTTCTTGCTCGCCTTTTCTTTTGGAAGGTAGGAGTGTCTTAGACTTCTCACCAATATATGTAATAATGAGGATACCTTGTGCTTTGCCTCATCTAACAAGGATAGGAACGAATGAGTAGAGTAAAAAAACTAAAGATAGATAAAGAACAAGCTTGCAATGATGCGAATGCTGGAAATGATGTGAACTGACAACTGTTACTTGTAGCTTGCATAATGAGAAGACTAGGATTGTTAGCTTATCTTATGTAATGTGAAGACTTATTTGTTAGCTTTGCTTGTGTGATGCGAAGTCTAGCTTGTCACCTATAATGTCGCCTTTTAACTGTTATAGATTGTTCTACTAGTGCAATGGAAGGAGATAGCTTGTTAAACCAGAGGTGCTGGAGGCTTGTTCACTAGAGTACAAGACAGTAACTGTGGATTGTTCCAGTAACCATAATCAACTAAAACCAGAATATTAAATTTTCGCAGTCATTGTTCCAATCACAATGATGCTGAACATAACAATCAAATATAATTACTTCCAGCGACTAAATAGGCTAGAAAACATGCTAATGAAAACAAACACTATCATAAAAGAAAATATCTTTTAGCATCAGCCTTCAACGTCTCGATCTTTGCTTTTGCCTTATCAATTCAACCTCAGTCTTCCTCAATTTAGCCTCAATAGCAATAACATTCACCATCTTCTCACTCTCGACTTCCTCTGAAGCAACACCACCACCAACAAGGTCGATCCATACAAAAAATTCACAACGCCTTTGAAACGAGGGCATTAATAATATCTTCTACCATAATTTTATAGTTAGAGCAGCCTTTACATAACATTACATTTCGCAGTGACAAAACACACAATTTCCATTGAAGACATTGCTAGAAGAGCTTCTACGAAAGTCAATTTCTCGATTGCTCCTAAGATCCTCTCCGAGGGAAATGAGATCAATTAGAAGCGTTCTCCATGATCTCAACAACTTGGGCACATACCAAACACTCACAAGTCTCTTTGATATCGAACCTATACGTAACCAAAACACAAATAATGGAATGAAAAACTTGCAGGAAATGAGATTTGGGGTTGAAGAGGCGAAGCATAACAATGTTTGTGGATTCCTACTCGAAAATAAATTAGGTTTGGGTAATTCTAGGGTTCCACGAATTGGGAGAAATCAGTTCTGGGGACAAAAAAATAGGTGGATACGATGACGAAAGTTGGGATAAAAGTAGGATTAAACGATGTTTGTCCACATCTGTCATTATGTAAGATGTCATTATTTTCTTAGATAACAAAGGTTACATTCAATATAACGACGAAACTACGTATCTATTTAGGAAGCGTTTCAAAGTACTGGATATATCAGAAAAAATGGTGATACTACATGATGTATTTGACAATTTGACCAAATTTAAAATATCATTTTAAGGCCACACAAAAGTTTTTAAAGGTTCGAACAGAAGGGAAAGTCGGCTAAAAGTATTTTAATGTTGGGAGATATGAACACATGCATGGCGTTCCGAACGTTACATTATAACAAGATATATTTGAAAATTATGATAAATAAAAAAATGGTCAAAGTAAAGTACATAATTAATAATTTGGTCTGAAATTAGACCGGATGCCCTACGATTTGTAGCCTCTATTAACTGAGGATATATTAGAAGTAATGACCAAATCTTAGAGTATAAAAAATATTTTTGAAATATTAGTAATTTAGTATAAATAAAAAATGAAAAAAATATATTACAAATTTTTTTGGTAATTTTCTTTTTGTTTCGCTACAAGATTAATTAATTTCCAGCTGTATTTAAAAAGGACATTAATTACCCAAGTCAACGCGTGTAAGTAGCAACCAATGAAGAATTCCTTACCAAAAAATTTAGGATATTTAAATTTAAGAATTTCCATATCTTGTGATTGAATTTCGAATTATAACTTATTTTGCATTTGAAATATATATATATTATATATGAGAAATATGTGCATAAAAATGCATTAGTTTTCCTCAATAAATAGATAAAAATATGCTAATTAGTTTTGATTTCTAGACATATGATTCTTCTTAAAAATAGTTTTTAAATTTAAGAACTCACTACTGGCTGTGTACTACAATTTCATAAGTTTATAGGATATTGATCGAAGTTTAGAGGAAGCATGCGGTCCCAGAACCATCCTTTGTGGGGAAGAATTGTCAGCGCTATAAATGAATTTTTGTATAGAAGTTGCCGAAATCCCCGTTCGTCCGATGAAGACACGTTTTTTGTCCGAACAACAACTACAACAACCAACCCCACAAAGCCCTCTCTTCCTCCTTTTTCCTCCTCCTCTCCACCTGAATCCCAACCAAGGCACATACAAGGAGAGAAAAATCCCCGTCAAATATCCAACCCCCCTAAGTCCTTCAGTCCACCCATCTGTAAGAACATCACTCCCTCTGATACAAAATCCAATCTTTGATGTTCCCTCATTGAATGGCCCATTGATCGTTGGAGTGATTTTGGTGCCCCCTCGTTTTTGTTGGTGAAGTTCTTTTTGTTTGTTTTTAAATTTTGATTATTTGTGATGGGGGGTTCTTTGATTGTGAGGTTATTGACCGACCCACTACTTTTTTGATTGGTGGCGTTGATAGAGAGGAGTGGGTTGCTGGGTGAGTCTTAGAGGGGAGTAAAGTTTTGATCTTTGGACGATCGAATGGCTATCGTGGAGAACGGTAATGGTGGTGGACTGGGAGTCGGAGTTGATTTGGGGACGAGGACGCCGACCCCTCTCGAGAACCCGGATGCCGATTCTACCGACGAACGCCGGGATCATCACTGCCAGGGTCGTGTGCAGCATCCCAGCCCGGCCCTTCTTATGTCCTCGATGGATCCTACCCAGGTCCGGCTCCACCAGGATGGTGCCCGCCATGCCTTCTTCATGAACTTTGTGCAGAACAAGGGTCGTCTCCGGGAGCAGGTTCAGTTTCAGAGGCAGGATCAGAATCTGAGGGTGGTGTTAGGGAAGAATGGAGGTGGTGATCATGGGGATGAGAGGGATATTAGTGAGCTGCAGGACTTGTTCTCGAATCTGAATCCTTTGGCTGAGGAATTTGTGCCCCCATCGCTTGCTAATGGGAACGGGAGTAATGGGTTTGCTGGGACGATTCACGGCAGCGGCAGTGGAAATGGGAATGGATTCACTGGTTTGAATGGCGAAGGGAATGGGCTTCTAAATGGTGTTGCCTTTCGACGGGTATGCTCATATGCCTTTTTGTGTTGAAGCAATTATATTGCATGTGTTAATATGCATACTTTGTGGTTAGAGTTCTTATGACAGAACTATAATTGGCGTTATTTAAATATGTCGGACTTCACTTTAATGTGTAGGCTGGCTTGATTTTGTGCCCTTTTCATTGTATGAATGATGGGAAGCAAGATGAAGAGATGCAATGACGGTTTCGCTGACAAGGTCTTATGAATGCTAATTTAATGAGATTTAGGAACTAACCAGATTTCTTGTTTTAATCCATTTTGCCATTATGGTTATTGCTTACATGCATGTGTTGTTGGTGTCAGTTTTTATGGAGTAGGATGCAGTTTATGGCAGTGGGATTCAGTCGTTGGATGATCATCTGGTGTTTCTATGATGGAGGATAACTTGATGAGATTGAACTTTTCCATCATTGTACAATTGTTACTACTGCATTCGGTCTGTGGTTATTTTAAAGTGTAATCTTGAAGTTAACTGACTTGCCGTAGAACATGTCTATGGTGCTACAGAGCAGTGTATGGTAGGCACACTTCTTTACGTTTTAGTAAGCCAAGTTGTTCGAACGAATGGCCTCACTTTGTTCCTTTAAATTTGAGTTTGTGGCCTGCTGATGAGAAGATAGATGAGGACGAGACATTCTGGGGGTTAGTTGTGATAGAAATCCAATTTTGTTTTACCTGTCTGATGGATAAGAATAAGAGGTTCCTTTCCTTTCTCAAATCTGTCGTGCTTGTACGTTGACACTTAATTTTCTTATTAGATGTAACGTGCATCCCCATGCAAGCACTCTTGCTAATACTAGGTTCGAGGTTCTGAAGGATGCAAATCCCTGATTGTTTTACAACAGAAAAGTCTATCATGTTGACTGAGCAGTTCAGAATTTGTGGTATTGCTAACTCATGGAAGTGTTCACATGAGAAAGGGTGGAGAACGTTATATAGGCGATGTTAATCTTTCCATAATGAAGTTTGATTTATAGGTGGAACTGCTTGTACATTATATAGAAGTTTCACTTCTAGAATAAAAATCCATTCTAAGATGTAGATTGGAGCCTAGAACCCGGTGTTCCATTATATAATTCTCTCGTTTAGAGTTCAGAGTTTTAGGAAGTGTCCATTTGCCTAAGTCAATGAGCTGTGGCATTGGGATTAACTGCATAATTTGAGTTGTATGAGATCAGTAAGTGGTACACTAGGTGTGGAATAATGCATTATGCTTGACTTAACTTAAACATTTGTCAGGAACTTGTGCGCACTTATTCAGACAATGATTACATCAAACAAGTATGAGGCATGGCTTTCTTCAAAGCGAAGAAGTTCACCAACTTTGTTTAGCTTCAAAATAATGCTGCCTTCAACTGTGCTGGTCTCTTTTATCAGTAGCCTCAGATTAGTGGATATGAGAAATAGCGTTAATCGTTTCTTGAAGTTGCTCGTTTGGTCATCACAGGTTTGAGATTTGGACACAACCTCTTTGCAAAAATGTATAATATTTTTTAGGGAAAGGCTATATATAGATATTCTGCTTCTATCCTCACATTAGCCAGTAATCTTTCTGCACACCAGTGTCACGCAAATGTCACCTTTTGCTTTTAAAGATATCTCTCTCGTTTTCCCACTCAGGTGCTTACCAACGGTCTAAAATCAATATTTATTGTATTCAAGTGTAGAACTATGTTCAGCATCCCTTTACTTCTGTGGTTCGTACTTTTAAGTTCAGTAGTGCTTTAGTTGTTGGATTTCGACTGTCCTTTGTGCATATTCAGCTGAACGGGCAGAGTGAAGGACTAGTTGATGCATTTTCTTTATCACATTGTTGTTACCATCGAGTTGGTTGAGTATCATTCTGTAACATGTGAAAGAACTAATATCTGGCTATATTCTTGGCATAGAAGAAGAACCATGCTCAAGGGAGACGGAGGATCAATAACCGAACCAGTATGGCGCAAAGAGAAGAAATAATACAGAGGACTGTTTATGTTTCTGACATTGACCAGCAGGTTCTGAACTATTTTCAATATTGGTTCCGCTTCCTTTCTTATTCTAGTTTACCTGTACTTTTTCAGCTTGAGAAACTGATGTCTCTTCTTTACCTCAGGTCACTGAAGAGCAACTTGCAGCTCTTTTTGTCAACTGTGGTCAGGTATTGTTTCTACACTCATTTTTCCGTATTCTTTTCACGTAATTAATTTTCGCGTGAACATTCCCTGAATAATATTTCACATGCAAAGGTTGTGGACTGCCGTATATGTGGGGATCCTAATTCCGTACTTCGGTTTGCTTTTATTGAGTTCACTGATGAAGGTAATGCCAACCGTCCGATTTTTTTCAACCTTCTTTTAGTCTTGCAGTGGTCTTTAATTTCTGTTAAATATCAGTTATTATTTGTGTAATGCAGAGAGTGCTAGAGCTGCCTTGAATTTGTCGGGTACCATGCTCGGTTTCTATCCTGTTCGAGTGCTACCCTCGAAAACTGCTATTGCACCCATTAACCCAACTTTTTTACCTAGAGTAAGAAGAACCATCAGAGAGGCGCTTCTTTTATTGTTTCCATGTATATGTGTCATCTTATATTTGAACATCCCTTTGTGTTTGACTGCTATATAGAATGAAGATGAGCGTGAGATGTGCACAAGAACCATTTACTGTACAAACATTGATAAAAAGGTGAGTGTCTCTGAAATGACGAGAGAATTTCTGCTTGGTCTTATACTCTTTTTTAGTTTTCTATTAATGTTGGTATATTGTTTTATCAGGTTACTCAATCAGATGTTAAGCTCTTCTTTGAGTCCGTTTGCGGAGAGGTTTGTTGTTTGCCCTATGTCCTTTTCTTTTGCAATGAATCCCTCCTACCACCATTCATTCGTTTCTTCATCACCGTGATCCTCTCCTCTTCCTCTCTGCCTCGACTTTTGAAGGGTCTATATACGTGTAGGGGCTAATGACGAGCCTGTCTGGTGCAGGTTTATCGGTTGAGGCTGTTAGGAGACTATCACCATTCTACCCGTATTGCTTTTGTCGAGTTTGTGATGGTGAGAATTCTTTGCTTCGACTCACAATTGATTATATTATTAATAGGCGGTTTATGAAAATTCTTTTGCAAATATTTGCAATGGTAAGGCTACGTACGAGTGCATTCATTCTTGTCCTACCATGCACTGGTTGTAATGCGTTGTGTGCACCATGAACGTGGTAGATCTCAACTGGTGTCCAGCTGAGACATGCCTTTTTTTTCCGAAGCTTGTAAAAAGTAGGCCTTTTAGTTTCATTCAGATCAACAATTTGGTGAATCCTGCGAGGTGCTAGCAAATGATTAGGCATTGACAAATGACTTTCCTAGGCATCTGATCTGACAAGCTAAGAATGCTTTGGACCGTGTTTGGCTTGAAACTGCAACTAAACTTACATCATAGGACCGGAATTGTTCTTGTCTCCAGTATCCATGGAGGTCCAAATCTGTGGACGTGGTGATGACTGTTATTAAGGATGCAGAATGTGGATATTTTTGCTAATTTTAGTACTTTCTCTGAATTTTCAAAATCTTTTTTCTTGACTCGAGAAAGATGTCATCTTTTAAGGCAGGACTCTGAAAATGAAATTGCGAGATTCATTCCTATATCTTCTTGAGACTTTACACTTCTTTTCACAGATTCTGAGAAAGTAACTATCGACAAAGTGTGGATTTTATTGCAGGCTGAAAGTGCGATCGCTGCCCTAAACTGCAGTGGTGTTGTTCTGGGATCTCTGCCAATAAGGTCTGTCCAAAGAGAATCCTCAGCTTTCGGTCTCTCCTTATGGACTGGAGTTCATTTCACTTGATTTTACTGCAGAGTATTATGCTCAAATATTTGTTTCCTTCTGTTATTGTGTACTTTCCAGGGTGAGCCCATCAAAGACACCAGTCCGCCCTCGGGCTCCTCGCATGACGATGCATTGAGCTCTTCCTCGCATTGTCTGACCCACAAGCTCTCCTCCCTCACAACACACACATATCAATCAACGTCGTCAAATATCGATGTGAAAAGTTTTATCCCTTTCCTTCTCCACCCCTAAAGTGGCTGCTTGTCATGTGTGCATAGTTTTCTTACGGTTGGTGTTCCGGATCGGTTAACATAGGCTGGGGGAGAGTCTTTTTTGATGGGTAAATGACCCGTGCTTTCGTCAGTTTTCCGTTCCATCATATGGAGTTTGGTTGCAAGGCAACATCAAGGAGGTCATGGAAGTTTGAAGAGAGTACTTATCTTTGGATTTGGATAGTGTTTATCGCTAAAAAGTCTTTGGATGATGTTTAACTTTGAACGTTTTAAGAGGTTCGCTAGAATTAATCTCCAACTTTGGCTCCAAGTAAACTGTAAGTCCTCTAGGTCACTGGTTCGGGAGGGTTACCGCAAGCATGGTCGACAAGTGCAAAACATGTGGGATTTGCTTACAACAAATACCTAACATGAGTACGACGTTGCTTAAGCATATGATGCCTTATTCGATAGACTGGCTTCCGATTATATTACACCGGATCTGCTAGTGATTAAAATACATGCTTTGCTTCGACACAAATTATAAACTGTCTTCTTTCAGAGCTGCATTATGCATCTCAGAGATTTCCCTTCCATAAGCAACTGGATCACCTCGTTGATCCGGTCAAATGGAATCTCGTTAGTCAAGAACTTTTCTAAATCCACTGCCTGCAACTCGAGCAACATCCGCATTTAACTGATGAATAAAAATGTTTGTCAGTAATGCGTTTTACCCCATGGAAGCATTGCTTGGCAAAAGTGGTCATATGCGATCTTCCCTTGAATCCACCAAAGGTCCACCTGCTGATCCTGCGGCCATCAAAGAGTTCCGTCAAATGAGTCGGCAGCAAGTCTGGCCGGGCTTGCACACCCAACCGTACAGTCAATCCCCATCCCTATGGTGTAGTAACGATTCTTTAAACTCGCGTAAGGGTCGCATCAACCGCTATCACAAATCAAACAAGAAGGCGAACACATTGACAACGAATCGGGTTGGTTGACGAGAAGGCTTCTCGGAGAACATCAATGTTGCTGGCACACTTGAAGCTGACTTCGAAGCCCAGCCCTCCGTGGGGATGTCAATGGGACCGTCACAACTGGTTGCTATGGTCCTTCATTTAAATGATTTGACATTGCTAATAGTTTGCCTCCCAATTGCTACGTGATAATACTTGGTTCATAATTTTAGAATTAAATACATGGTTCATAATTTAGTTTGTGACGTGGTCATCTTATATAAAAGAGTGAAAAACATAATGCTCAGAGGTTGTATTTACAAAAGTCAGAAGGTTGCTTGTAGAGTTTACTTAGAAAAAAACACAGAAGAAAACGTAAAAGGGTGTCTAAAAGCTAAGAACCAAATGACGACCGAATTTTTGTGGTTGTGATTGAGTCCTCTACACTTTTTGTAAGAATTCTATTATTTTGAATCTAAACTACTTCATAGGATATCAAAATAGTTTTCGTGCTGAGTCGCCTCTATTTATCTTCTAATTGGCATTTTAATTTTGTGACACGTGTCCTCAAGCAGTCTTAACATCCTTAGAATATTTTACACTTTTCTTGACGAATGGTGGGATCCGGTTGATAGTCAAAATCTAGCGAATGATCGAACCATGAAGTGGTATTAATAAAAAATGAAGGTTGGAACCTGTTACCTTCTGGGCGAAGGTGGGAGTTTAGGTAATACTCAAAATTCAACTAGCAATCAATGGGTTTGGGTTATGGTCATAATCAAGCAAAAATTGAAATCTTCTACCTTAAAGGCAAATGATGGAGTTCGTGATACACTCAAACTCAAGTGAGAGATGAAAACAAATTGTAGTCTCAATCAATGGAAGGTTGTAACCGGGCGATGCCTGATAACTCCGTGTATTGGGCCTGAGTTTATCCACAAGCCCGTTCTTTTTAAAGGGACCTATGATCTGATATTGTTTCATATTGAAACACATACGACTAAGCGACCAAGCGAGGTGTGGTTTAGATTTATAGCATAACAACGGCGAAGGGTAACCCCTTCTTTAATTGAGACTTGGTTTTTTTACGCTCTCTTTTAAGGGTGAATGCATGTGCCTCCGGAATCCTTTCACTCCCCCGTTTCTACTAAGGGCAAAAAGGCAATCTCCTTTAATAGTTTCTAGGTTTTTCCTAAATTCTCACGGGCAAAAATTCAGATCGCGACCATTTCACGAACCACGATTTTTTTAATTGAACTAATTCTCTTGTATACTAATAAAAAAATTCATAATTAAGCCTTGAATTCGAAGAACACGATAGACAGGAGAACACTAGCTGAATAAATTTGGATAAGGCGAAGCTAAGAAAAGAAGGTATAAATTTTGCTTTAATAATACATTTGCTGAATAAATTGCCGTCAGTGTCCTTTTTCAGCAATATAATTGATTAAATTTTTGCCATAAATATAATCGTATTTTTTAAAATTAATAAATGCCCTTTAGTATTGGACCATTACTTATCGTTTTTTTATCGTCTTAACATTATTAATAAGTATAGAGTATGAAATGTTTATAGTTCAATTGACCTAAGACTAATAATAACTAAATTCATTCTACTTGTGAGTCTACTATCATCCGATATATAAAATGAATTCTTTCCCCATTTCACTTATTCTAAAATATTTAACACAATAAAAAAAATTATTTTTTATAAGCAACGAAGATATGATTTCTTATTATTATTTTGTATTGAATTGATAAAATATTTAAATATGATCGCCAAAGCCCAAATTTAAATTAAATACTTGGAAGGGATACATTATGCTTTAAATTTTTATTGTAAAAAAATATATCATTTGTTAGGTGAACCGTGTATTATATAGATGGTCATTAGAGATGAAATTTGACGACTAAAATTGATGAGTTAAAATAGTATATTATTTAGTGAAAACTCATACCGTATACTCACTGTGCGCCCCTCCCGCTCGTTCCCGACGGGCCTGCCCGGGGCCCTCGCTCAGTCGTCCAGAGGACGATCATTGAAAGGCGGAGCATGATCCAGAAGGGAATAAAAGGAGGACCGTAATTCTTCGTGGCTTCGTAGAAAACATGTCTATCGCTTAACCTAGGTAAACTAATACAGAGTCGCCACCGAATTTTATTAAAAAAATGGTATAAAGTCAGAAAAACCAAAGAGGGTTGGGAATTTTTAATTACTGACTCTCTCACTCAAATATGCGAAAAAGAGGTGGCGATGCTCTCAAAAATTTTCCGATTACGGGTATTGGACCCGATCTGGGCTTTTGGGCCTAGACTCATACAATTATTAGGAGTCGCTTAATCACATACGCAATCACATATAATTATTTAGATCAAAGTAGGTGGGGAATGGTGGTGACCGTAGGCCTATGCACCTGGACCCACGGCCTGTTTCAAGTGGAAAAATAGAAAGTCGGGAAGGCCCCCGCCTTCCCTCATGTACCTTAAATTTGACGGTTGGGGCCGCTTTAAAGTCTTGAATCATCGCAGTTTTTACACACGCGGAGAAATCCCCCACGCGGTCTGTTACATGCGTCTTCGAGAATCCTCCCAAATGGGATGGGTCTCTGAGGATCGTCTTGTCGAGTCCTCGAACATGGATGGATAATGTACATGTAAATGAAAACAAAGAAATGAAATATAAATGTAGTTAATTAAAATGAATAAATCAACTAGAATTAACTGGTAAGTCGGAATGAGACTTATGTGGGTGGTTTGCACCCTTTGACCGCGAATGCATCTCGGGTATCAACCGGATCCATGCGGGTCGGTTTTCACCTTGGGATGATCATCCGCAAACCATTCCATTCATGTAATACATGGTAAAAAGAGATGGAAAAAGAAAAGACGGTCACTTATATGCCAATAAAGTAAATTTAATACGAAAGAAAGGAGTGAGGTTGCTCACCGTTGCAAGAATCTTGTTTCCCCGGGTCTCGGAAGCTCCTTGGAGCTCGATTTCTACTTGTATTCCCATGTTTTAGCGAATGTTTATCAAAATCATCCGTGTGATTGGCTGTTAAGGGCCTTTGGCTGTTCAAGTTTGAAAGAATCCCTAAAGACATGGAATCATCGGCCCATATACGTACCTAATAAAATTGAAACAATTGTAAAGTAATTAAAGCATGTTGAAATTTCAAAAAAGTAATGAAACCAGCAACCAGACATGAACAAATCAGCAATGAAACAATAACACAATCTCAATCAAACGTGAACAGACTTGGGATGAAATAGCAGCAAAGGTGTAGACGAATATGAATGGAATAAATAATGGAACAACAGCGAATCGGAACAAATTAGCAGCAAAGTCGAAGCATTCAGGTAAGAATTTTGAAATGAAATCAAATTTGGAATGGCCGATTAACAAGCTCAAATAGCGAGCTTGAAGTTGCAGTAACATGTAACTACTCCAGTCACACCAGCTTGACAATCAAACCAAAATCAAACTTAAAATTGCAGCGACACGATGATGAAGGACTCACACGCAACGGCAAAATGGAACAGACCAGCAAGAAGAAGAATGAACTAGAAATACAAACATACCCCTGACAAAACCAACGGGCCAGCAACGAAAAAAATATATAGCAACGCAGGTCAACCGTGAACTTAAGGTTGCAATAGCATTATGTGGCTGTCCGAGCGACTTTACAACTAAAGCAACAATAAACTCGGTTTTTTAGCAACATCTGCATAAATCGCAGTGAAATTATAGCAACAGGATAATGAAATTGAGATGGCCAGACTTTGCAAGATTTGAAATTGTACAATTAGGCAATGAACAAAAATCAGCGGCTGAAATCGAAGCTTAAACCAAAGAGATTATTGATTAAAATAAAGCAACATGAGCAAGAGCTCGTGAGCATAAACATCGGTGAAGACGATGAAGAGTGATCATGTCAACATCAAGGTGGACAAGGGGGAAACAACCAGATGAGTTGAAATATGTATCGACAACAAGTGCAGGATACAAAGCAATCAATGAAATTGCTAGCTAAACAAATATGGCCAATCATCAAATTGAGTTATAGTAGAAAGAATTGTATATCAGTAGAAATTTATCAAACAAGGAGGAATCAACGATAGCAACGTAATCTTTCAAGTGAGGATGAATTAGTAACATGTGAAGGCAAGAATGAATCGGCAATGAGGTCAGACGTGAATGAATCAATGATAGCAGCGAAATTGGGCTGGGACAGTCTAGTAGTTACTGTGACGAAGATAACTATTTCAACCAGCAACAAGAGATCGATTGATTATGATAAAATTGAAGTACAAACTAACAGCGACGACTTGAGGATTTTGGAAATCTGTTATCGACGGGCTTAAAGCAATCATGAAGAAACAGCAACAATACCACAAAAGTTAACAACAAGAATTGCGATCAACAACGAGACTCGTAAGCACACAGGGCAAATCAGCTAGATGAACAATGGCGGAAATCACTTGTATGAACAGAGTCACCAACAGCGAAAATCTATTTTTGAGTAAACTAATGACAGCAACAACATAATTATAACAATTAGATGGAAGGGAGCACAAGCCAACAGTAAGGAATGAAACTAAAACAAGTGGATGAAGAGATTCATGAGCTAAACTAGTATAGGTACACCAACCGCTGACTTCAAAACAAAATGATCAGGCCAACAAGAGAAAACTAAACGAGTTTCAAAGGAGCAGCAACGACAGATGCATCGATCAAGTATAAGTAGAGTAACACTGATCGCGAAGTCAACGGATCATGAGTAAATCAACAAGAGCGATGAAATTGTAGTAATAGTAAGCGTGTATCTGGATCAGAAATGATTCCCTCCGTTTTTCACATCTCGTTCCATCCTTTGCTGGAGAATCGCTGTAGGAATTTCGGCCACGCGGACGGTCAGGATTGGCCGTAGGAAGAACCAAAACTAGACAACTACGAGATTAATAACCGGCTGTCGAACTTTGATCAGAGAACCAGGGAGGAGCCGACGGACTCGGTTGAGCATTGCCGAACTTCAGCCATGCTTGGCGTCGTCCAAGGAGGCGTTTAGCTGACGATGAGTCTTGATTAGCTTCTGCTCTCCGACGGCCGATCTTGACGGCGACGTAGGGGGCTCTTTGCTTACCTTGACCAGGAAGAGAATGTGGACGACTGGAGTTGGCTGAAGACGGTGGGCGGTTGCTGGGAGCTGGAGCGAGCAGAGGAGGAATGAAGGCTGTGGAAATGATTGGGGATCGAATTCTGTTTCAACCGCCTCTCCCCTAAAAAAAAATCTTTTTATATGTGGCATGATCAAAGTGTGTTGGGGAAGCTTTTAGATTTTTAGGTTGGTTAATTTGTTAGAATAAGTTGTTAGAAATTAAAATGAAAATTCACGTCAAATAATAATGAAATGTTAAATTTCAACAAAATTTTGGAGGGAAGTAAAAAAGCACAAAAAAATAATCAAAATTCGCCACTTTTTAGTAATTAATTATTTCAATGGGCTTTTGTTGGACTTTGACCATTTTTATCTCATCATTAAGGGACTAAGTCTACATATATGTGTTTGGGCTTCGAATTAAAATGAACGAGCTTGATCTAAATGATAAAAAGCATTAAAATGTAGTTAAACTATTTTTCAAACCCAAAAAATTGGCATTACTTTGGATTACCTGTTTGATTTAAAAATTCAAAAACTCGATTTGGGGTATCTACACTCACATAAATCTCGTAAACTGAAAAGTATATTTCGTGTAGCAATATACCAATATAAGGTAATAACTCGAACAAAGACAGAGGGCGTGAACGACTTTATCATCTAGTGCCTCGTCCTCTTCGAATGAAGTGCAACTAGTTCGTGATCAGTTCATATTATTTAACGTTAACATATAATGGACTTTATATTTGTTAATATGGTTTTGATGGTAAACCATATAGAACCTTGCCTCTATATTCTACAGAAGCATGTCTGATATGCTACAGAAGGTGCTCATGTAATCTACAGAAGATCGTGCTGTATACTACAGAAGGTTACCGTAAGGAACGTTCTGTAAGTAAAATCATTACCTTAATTAAAGGAATGATGTGCGAAAGTATTTTTTCAATGTCAAAGGACTAAGTACTGAATATATATATATATATATATATATAATATTTGTTTATCTAATTAATTAATTAATAATAAATAATCTAAAAGAAAATAATCCTTTGGAATATTGTCAATCTTATGTTATATGATTAGTATTAATAATTTCTTACCAAAGAAATGATAGATTACATCTTCCTATTTTTGGGAATAATATATTTCTCATCTTGGAAGGTACTATAATGACCTTCTCTAGGTTAAAGAGCGTCCACATTCATTTGTATTTTGATATGGACGAACCTCTTTGAATCTTTCACTAGTGACAATGTCCAGGAACATGTGTAATCACATTTGGATAAAATCAACTAGATTAGGAAATAGATCAATGATCATTTCCTTTTACAGAAGGCTACACGTCTGTAGAACCTTCTGACCATCTGTTACTTGTTGGAGACGAAATCAATCACTCTTTGATTCATTCCCAATGGTAACATGATAAACGTTATGATGCCACAATATCTTAACTTAAATGGATTATTACACTAACATATCATATCTTTTGTTTGCAGCAAGATACTTTCCATCTACAGCATCCTGACGTCCAGTAAACTATTAGCCTAATTTAGATTCGTTTGATTAGTTATAAATAGGTTAATTTGACATTATTATCAAAGAGTTGGTAAGAGAGAGTGTATAAGTGTATAGGGAGATGATTACATTCGATTGATTTCGCTTTGAGTGAGTCGTTTGTGTTTTTGCCACCCCAGGGGATGAGCGTGAGTTACAGAAGGCAGTATCGTCAGTGAAACTTCTAGGAGAGTGACTCGGAGGGCACGAACGTCGGTTGGAGGATGTGGATAACATTGGAGGGGCGTGTAGCAGGATCCGAGAAAGGATTGCCAGTTGTGTATGAGCCAACGTGTAACGACCGAAGTGAAGGCCAGACCTCTAGGAGTACAAAAGATGATAGACTGACCTGGTTCCATAATTACACTCTGTTGTGGTTGTGTACAGGAACGTCTACTCGGTGAGGAGCCTATGGGACGAGGAATGGAGCAATCTTGGTGAGGATCCAAGGGATTACTAAGTGAGGAGCTGAGGGGAAGTCGCAGCGGGTTGTTGTACATGCTTGGTGAGGAACCAAGGGATTATTCGGTGAGGAGCCGAGGGAAAGTTACAACGGGTAGCTGTGTAACTGGCGAGGATACCGTCCGAGGAGGAGAATGTCCAAACACTTAGTTACTATTGTTAGTCATGTTAACCCGTGCAAACTTGTAAGAGTGGAGTACCTTCGGGTGCATGTGCTATAGAGGGCTGATCCTGTATCACTTTCTACATCACTGATATGTTCCGATTAGTGATAATCACCCTACATTTTGGGTGAGAGTGGACGCATATAATCTCTATCGAACCACTATAACATTGTGTCTCATTTACTTTTGTTTGCTAACTATTTCATAAGTGTTAATCGTACAGAAGCCGCAAACAGAAGGATAACCGCGGAGATACAGAAGGTTGACTGACGAGTCACAGGAGGTGGTGCTACACTACTTCAGTTCTACACGTCCGTTTAAACTTGAACCTCTAAGGTTTCGAAAGTTATTAAAAATCATTCATTTGGTCTGATTGATGACGTAAATGACAGATCACTTCGGGTTCTATTCGATAGCCTCTATAGCAAACAGAAACCTCGCACATATTCTATTCTTACAGGAAGTCTAGTCTTCCGCTGTTGAAAATTTCGTGAAAAAGCTTAAAAAGTGACCATTTGAGCATTAAACTAATTCATTACAAAAAATTGTAAAATAAATAAAAACCCCTCATAGTCTTAATCACTCGCCAACAATATTAATTACTTCCAACAGGTCTCACTCAGTCATCACCAAACTTTACATTACGATACCCCATGTGATTTCATGTCTTTTAGGTTGCTGCATTTATTTGACGAGACAAGTTGGATTCTGAAGTAGTTCTTAGCACCTGGAAATGGGCCTGGTGGGCCCAATCCGATACCTTTAAGGCTTGCAAGCCCATATTCAAGAGGCTTCATAACTTCATTTTAATTTTGTAACTTGATCTCGCATGTATTTTCTTTCCCTTTTCATTTAATAAAGGGAACTTAAAACGATAAGAGGAAAAAAAAACATAAAAATGAAGAGAAATTTCCAATTAGCCTTTATTTCTGATATTAAAATTTTTATTGTAATTCAATTAATCTAATTCGACCCGAGGAGATACTTTACTATTAGTCTCTTTTTTTTCTTGTCAACAAAGAAACTCAACCCAGAATTATATTACTCGAAAGAACATAATCAAAATCATTACGTTGGAAATACATTTCATAATAATGATGGAAAATTTCAACCCTACTTCCACGTGATTAAAGATATACATTAATCATGTATCCACATGTTTCCATAATTAATCAATTCACCATTTATTTTCCTTTATAAGAATCGTACTTTCCTTTTTTTTCTTCTCCCTCCCTAAATTAATGCCGAGAACACCTCTCCAAAAGTAGCCTAAAATATATGCCATATTATTATTATTATTATTAAAAAAGAGAAAGAAAAGATAAAGGGGGTATAAAGAACAAAGGCGGGTGTGGTGTGTCCACAAACCCCCCCACATTTTTTGACTGGTCCACTTTTACGCCCCAAATACTACGCTCCCTCATTATAATAACCCTACCCACTTTCACGTAGGCCCCCCTCCCCCCCTAAACATATAGAAAAATGTACGTTTTATTAGGTTTATTGGAGGATTACACGCTACCCTCGTAATACAAGCATTGATAGAGTAGTCGGAGAATCACAAATTCTTGAAAGCATATCTATAACGTCGAACATCATCCAATCGTCGATCGTATTTGTGATCACGTGAAGCTGTTGACATGGCCAAATTATGTACCTAAACAAAAGGGTACGAGCCTTCAAAGCCCATAATCAAAGTGAGTGAACCCGGTCTAGAAAAGTCAAACGGAGGATGCAGGTCGAGACAGATAATACACGAGCAGATTCAAGAAAATTCAAGCGAGCATGAAGATATCCAGGCGAGAGAAATGGCGAGGAGATGTGAAGCGAGGACAAGAAGACTGCCAAAGTAAAGAAACATTGAAAGCTGTGAGTAGGAAGCCTGAAAACCCACGTCCTTCATCCCACAAAACGGGGAAACAATTACGACAAAGACATTTCAATATGAATATTATTTCAAAACGATGTAAAGGACACGATAACCAAGCTAAAGGTATAGAAGACTTAAAATGTCTACCGCTATCTCTTTCTATTATAAACACTCCATTTCATGTTCTCTGTATTCAAGCATTCATTCGTGTTTCGTTTCAAGGTTAGTGCTTTGGCTTGTAAGCCTTTGTATAACATTTGTCGTTTAATGTAAAAGTTTGACGACTAAGATCAGAACTCGAACTTGATGTTCGTATTCAAATATTTTCGACAACAAGACCATGACACCCCAAATGAACGTAAACAGGCATCCTTTATAAGAGTGAACGGTTCCTAGAGGAAGATGAACAAGGGGTATTCGATTCTTTCATTTATTTAACTAAAATATCCTTTTTGAATATATTTCTTTCCGACATTCATATTGTCAATCCATTACTATTATTATTGAATATTTGGTTAACGCGTTGTATTGAATGGACAGTTGGACCACCTTGCGTACATTGTGGAATCGAATATGACAGTGTAATAAAGTGACATGCATGTAATTGGTTTTGTCTCCCTCTTTTTCCTCTCCCCTCCTTTCTTTCTTTTCCCACTGTCTTTATCTTTTATCATAGTCGTAGAACACACACTCCCACACATTTTGATGCCTGAAACGAGGAAACTTTTTGGATGAACAATCCCACCGTCGATTAATAAAACAAATAAAATATGTATATATTGATAAGACATGAGTAATATATACATGAATCTTTCTTCCCTCCATTGCTGTGATTTTTTTCCCTCCTTAAAAGCCGGTGGGAATGTTGTAAGAAAAAGGAAAATATAAAGAGAGACATGGGAAATTGTCTATTTGGCGGCCTAGGCGACGAGGAAGGAGTCGTGAGGGTCGTGACGCCCAATGGCGGCGTCATGGAGCTGTGCGGCCCCGTGGTGGTTGGATCCATTGTTGATGAATTCCCTGGCCACGGTGTTTTCCCCACCGCTGACGACCTTTTCTGCCGGCCGCTCGGTCACCAGGAAGAGCTCGTGGCGAATGGATGCTACTACCTGCTCCCGCTCAAGGGGATGGACGCAGGCCGGATGGTTCGTCAAGGCCATGCCAGGTCGTACAGCGTGCCGAGGTCGCCTCAGGTGACGCCCTACCGCATGTCGGTGGACTACCGAGGCGCGTTCAAGAGGCCGTGCAGGGAAGTATTCGCCAGGGATGGTGTGAGAATCGGAAGGATTGGTAAGAACGGGGTGTGGAAGGTGAGGCTCGTGATTTCCACGGGGCAGCTGCTCGAGATCTTATCGGAGGAGGCATCGACGGAGGAGCTGATCGAGAGCGTGAGGGCAGTCGCCAAGTGCGGGAAGGGACTCCGTCCGGGCGGCGTCTTGGGCTCCGATCACTGGAGTCTCTCATCGAGCAGCCGAAACGCCTCTTCCAAGTTGAGTGAACTAATTAACATTATTTCCTAGCAAGAAGTTCCTTCTCTAATATGGTTGCGCTCTTTCTTGGTTTTGTCTTCGGGAAAAAAAAGGAAAACAAAGGCATAAAAACAAAGGTAATGCCTGCTTAGAACTGACAGACAGCAGGTCTGACATTGTACGAGGTTGTTTGATATGTACGTCTTTCTTTGTTTGTGTTATCTTTGGCTTTGCTATACAATACGCCTTTTGTGTTTGTAGTTGTGCTCCAAATCAAGACTTCTGTTGCTGCTTCACGACTATCAAACCTCCAAAGTTTGATAGTGTACCAATCATTTAAAAGGAAAAAGAAAACAATTTGTGAGACAGAAACAAATTATTTAAAAACTAAGTTAGAGGAGGACGAATGCATTATCGATTAGCGGAACAAGAGCTGAAATTGTTGTAAAACACCGGAAACAAGAAAGAAGAAAGATTGATAGAATACATAAGAGAAAGAACGTAGAAAAGGGAAAAGAATTTTTTTATTGATTTCGATCGAATGTATAAAATACTTCTTACAAAGCCCGATATTTAACCAAATGAAACGTCTCGGTATATGAAATGTCTCGGCGGGCGAAGAATATTGACAGTTACTACTCGGAGTCATAACGACATTCATAAATATTCATAATACTCCCCCTTGAATGACCATTATGATATTGCCTCGTTAAAAACCTTACCCGAAAAACCCTGTGGGAGAAAACCGTGGTAAAGGAAAATAGAGTACAATATTTTTACTCCCCCTCTTCAGAGCCTCATTGTAGATCTCTAAGTCTACGCATATCAATTTTATGTCTAAGCCTTTCAAAGGTCGTCGCAGGCAAAGCCTTTGTAAATAGATATGCCAGATTATCTGAAGAACGAATTTGTTGAATGTCAGTATTACCACTCTTCTGGAGATCGTGAGTGAAAAAGAATTTTGGTGATATGTGTTTCGTTCTATCGCCTTTGAATATCCTCATTTCAGTTGAGCAATGCAAGCAGCATTATCCTCATATAATGTCGTCGGGACATTCTTATTTACATGTAAACCACATGATTCTCTAATGTGATCTATAACAGATCTCAACCATACACATTCTCTACTTGCTTCATGAATCGCTATAATCTCAGAATGATCAGTAGATGTAGTAGTAATAGTCCACTTCATAGATCTCCAAGATACAGCAGTACCACCACATGTGAATACATAACCCGATTGAGATTTACTATTATGAGGATCGGATAAATATTCTACATATCCTATCAATTTTGCTTCAAGCATATAAGGATAATATAAACTCATATCCGTTGACCTCAAAGATATCTAAATATGTGTTTCCATTCCAATGTCTCATTGTAGGAGATGAGCTATATCTTGCTAATAAATTTACAGCAAACGATATATCAGGTATAATATGACTAGCAAGATACATTAGTGCTCCAATAACACTAAGATATGGTACTTCAGGACCAATTAGTTCTTCATAATTCATTCGAGGTTGATATGAGTCTTTATTTACATCAAGCGATCTCACTACCATTGGACTACTCAATGGATGCACTTTATCTATATAAAATCTTTTTAACACATTTGATGTATAAGCAGATTGATGGACAAAAATTCCATTTTCTAAATGCTCAATCTGCAAGCCAAGACATAACTTTGTTTTCACGAGATCTTTCATCTCAAATTCTTTAATGAGATAATCAACTGTTTCAAACAGTTCATCAGTGGTGCCAATAATATTCAGATCGTCGACATAAATTGCAATTATTACAAATTGTGATCCAGATCTCTTAATAAACACACATGAACATATTGGATCATTTTGATATCCATTTTTCAACAAATATTTACTGAGACGTTTATACCACATACGTCCAGATTGTTTCAATCCATATAAAGATCTGCACAATTTGACCGAGTAAAGATCTCGACGATCTGAATTACATGCTTCTGGCAGTTTGAATCCTCCAGGGAGTTTCATGTATATGTCGTTCTCAAGAGAACCATAAAAGTATGCTGTAACTAAATCCATCAATCGCATCTCCAATTTCTCATGAATTGACACCCATTTATAACCAATCGGTTTTACAACTTCAGGTGTCCGGACAACAGGTCCAAAAGCTTTATGCTTTACGAGCGATTTTAACTCTGCTTCAATCGCATCTTTCCATTTTGACCAATCATTTCTTTGTGTGCATTCTTCAACAGACTTTGGTTCAAGATCCTCGTTATCATTTATAATATTGCATGCTATAGCATATGCAAACTTTTCATCGACGTCGATTTCATCTCGATTCCATCTTTTTCCAGTTTAACATAGTTTATAGAGATCTCTTCATTTTCATGTACCTGTTATTCTTCCGGAATCATTTTCTCAATGTCTGGACGCTCTTCTGTAGTAATTATTTCCTCAGTTTGAGCATTTACTTCTTTCTTTTCCGAGAATTTTTATCTTTGGAACTGACTGGTCTACCATGTTTCACTTGCATTTTAGGATCATTAGCAATACTACGTTGTCCTTCAGGGACATCAATTCTTATTGGAGCATTTACAGCTGGAATACAAGACTTTGTCACTTTGTTACAGCAAAAGTATTTGGCAATTGATTTGCTTTTTGCAAGTGAATAATTTTTTGAACTTTGAGTTCTGATTGGTTTGTACGAGGATCCTAGTAAGATAATGATAACTCACGCCAGATCATTGTCTTTTCCAACTGCTTATTTTCCCCTTTTAATGTTGGAAATATCATTTCATCAAAATGACAATCGGCAAACCGTCGTAAATATATCTCCCGTCAATGGTTCTAAATATTTAATTATAGACGGTGATTCATATCCGACATATATTCCCCCTCTTCTTTGGGGTCCCATCTTTGTGCGTTGTGGTGGAGCAATTGGCACGTATACCGCACACCCGAAAATTCTTAGATGAGATATATTTGGTTCCTGACCATAAACCATTTTCAAAGGGGAGACCTCATTATAATTTGTAGGTCTGATGCGAATTAACATTGTCACGTGCAAAATAGCATGTCCCCAAGCATGTATCGGGAGTTTTTTTCTCATAAGCAACGGTCTTACAATTAATTGAAGACATTTTATCAATGACTCTGCAAGTCCATTTTGTGTATGAACATGTGCTACAGAATGTTCAACACTTATCCCAATTGATATACAATAATCATTAAAGCTTGGGAAGTAAATTCACCGGCATTATCAAGACGAATACATTTTATTGGATAATCCGAAAAATGAGCTCGTAATTTGATAATTTGAGCAAGCAATCTTGCAAATGCTTAATTACGAGTTGAACACACATGTGACCATCTTGTTGATGCATCAATTAATACCATAAAGTATCTCAATGGTCCACATGGCGAATGAATAGGCCCACATATATCACCTTGTATTCTTTCAAGAATTTTAAGGGTTCAACCCTGATTTTCGATGGTGATGGCCTAATTATCAACTTCCCTTGGGAACAAGCCGCACAAGAAAATTCATTGGGGATAAAAATCTTCTGGTTTCTCAATGAATGCCCACACGAATGATTAATTATTCTTCACATCATTATAGCTCCAGGATGCCCCAATCAATCATGCCATGTAATAAAATTATTTTGATCGATAAACTTATGGTTTGTAAGAGCATGCACTTCGCCAACACTTATATTTGTGAAATATAGTCTAGAAGAAACTGTGAGTAGTTTTTCTAATATACATTTCTTACCCGAGATGAAATTTGTAATATACAAATATTCATTTTCATTTTCATTTGAAGTCTCAATGTGATATCCATTTATGCGGATATATTTAAAACTCAATAAATTTCTCTGAGACTTAGAGGAATACAATGCATTATCGATACAAATATTTGTTCCTCTGGATAATAAGATATTTGCTCTTCCAGAGCCCTCAATGATTTTTGTACTTCCATATATAGTATTGACACTTGTTTCGTTCATTACCAAGATGGTAAAGAATTTCTTACTTTCCAAAATAGTATGCGTTGATCCGCTGTCAACGAGACAAGTGCATTTTTCATTTGTGGAGGATTCGCTTCCGGGAAGTTCCATTTTGCTGACTAATTACAAACAGTGTCTTGCCCTTCTGAGAATCGGGTATCCGCTTTTGGGAAATGATGATTCGCTTCTAGGAATTGATGATCGATGATCCGCTTCTGAGAATCGTGGATCCACTTCGGGGAATCGAGATTTCGTACGAATAAACTTTTCGATAAATGTAATAAAAATATTGAAATACCGTGAATGATTACCTTTTACAAACCTCCACAGAATCGCTGATTTAGCACCCTTTCAATCCGAAGATCCTGCAGACGATCGTGGTGATAACGTATTGTAAAACACCAAAAATAATAAAGAAAAAGATTGAGAGAATACACAAGAGAAAGAATGTAGAAAGGGGGAAATAGTTTCTTTATTGATTTCGATTGAAGGTACAAAATGCTTCTTACAAATCCTCTATTTATAGTATAATCAAATGAAATGTCTCGGTAGATGAATGGTCTCGATATATGAAAGGTCACGGTAAATGAAGAGTCTCGGCAGTTACTACTCGGAGTCATAATGGCATTCACAAATATGCATAATAGAGATATTTTATTTTATATTTTGTAAATGTGACTCCATCAGAAACATGTTCCTCCTATCTCTTTTATCTCCGGTGCTATTTATTCTAATGTTTTATATGCTGAAATTGAAAATGAAAATATATAGTATGTCACGCTTTCACTTATAAGTTCGAGCATTTAGAACAGTTGGCGCTGTACTGAAAAAAATTAAAAAAATTGAAAAGTGGCTACAGAAGCTCACTCCTAGGGTCACAGAAGCTCGCCAATTACCCGAACAAGGAAATCGCAAAAATGACAATTAGCGTTGACTGTTGTACAACACTATCTTCACTTTACATGCTCCGGCACGTTACTCTCGATCACACGTAAATAATTATATCTTTAGATATATATATTTTTTGTACTTATATAACTATTTCAAATTCGTTCGTCACATTATCGTACGAAGTTACCGAATATTAAATGTGGAACTGGACACATAAGTTGGGTAGTCTAAACGTGTCCCGGTGAGTCCGTCTACAAGAGATTTGCCAATTTGCCACAAAAACTTTTAAACAACATATTTTTCCTTTTCTTTCTGTTCTGTCTTCCTCTTGACAAATACCAAGTCTTTCTCTCGCTAATCTTTGGTGCTAAAATCTTTCCTTAGACAAACATATATTTGAAGATAATCACACTTCTCGTCGAAGGTCAATCAAATCAAATATCGTTCAAGATATTATGTGCTTTGACAACTAGTTACGAGCTCATGTTTTCCACATGTCAAGTTACATACTTGTTGGCAATTATATATAATTTACTACTATATAAAGATGCATTTCTTTTGTGCTTCAAAGCTACTCTTTATTTGAATGATATGATTGTAGTAATGAATCAACTATTTCACGACGAAGATTTTATTTTAAGTCGAATTGTTGTCCATGTTTATTTTCAAATAATTCTAACCGTGCAATGACGTTCCTACTTTAGGAAACTAATTTCATCACAACATGTAGCGTCACACTTATTTCAATTTTCAGGAGATTTTTTTTTAGATGACACAATTTCTTACGTTAAATAATGATGATAATTGTTATGATATACGAATAACATTGGAAATTCTTTTCGTGATATTGAGCAGAAGAAGAAATGTCTTTTAAGAAATAAAATTTTAAGCACGAGGTGTAAAACGTATGGCCTGATAAGCCCAACCTAAATTAAGGGGTCTGGGTGGATTTGGACAAGACCCAGAGAGATCGAGCCTGAAGAAACCCGGTCTGAAGAAGTGGCATCTTGGACAGGTCTACTCTTAAATAAGACATGTTCTGCTTAGTAGTTGACACGACCTTTCGAAAGTATACATACAGCAATCACAAGAGGTTGATGGAATGATGGGGTCGAAAAGGCGAGCTATGCGACGTTACCTAAGGAGTTTCTTCGTTCGGTTTAGGACAACGCTGAAGAAAGTATCGTCCCAATCTTATACACAACAGCATGATTGAACTTGATTTACCCTAATGCCTAAGTGATGTACCCAATTATTGACGACACGACTTTATCAGAAAGAGCTGCTTTTCCGGCACCATTCAGCCGTCCTATGGACGATAAACATAAGGCTACAAGGATAGAAATTGGGCTTCATTGATTGGGACACGATGCTTTGGATTAAATCTATAGCTTAAGAGGATCATAAGGACAATAACAAGAAGATTAGGCCTAAAAGCGGATCGCCCTAAAAGAAGGTTTTTAGAAAAGGAAATGAAGGAAGCGATCGATGTGAATGAATTGCCAATGTCTTTAAGGGAATCTTTTACTTGCGGTCTACTTCAATATTTTAACGTGTGACATCATCCTATATTATTCCCATGTCGGCCGAATGTAGTCCAATGTGAACGTCACTCGAGTTTTGAGTATTCTGACGAACATAGTATTAAATGACTTGAATTATTATTAGCCGGCCTGAATTATTACCCTACCCAAAAGTTTAGGGACCTAGATGGTAATTTTCTAAACCTAGGGTTACTTGTGGGTTTGTAAGGATTATTGGGGGGGACAAGGCAATTGGGGGACGACGGCTCTTGATTAATAGAATTCTCTCTGCTCGTGGATGTAGGCTATCTTGGCCGAACCACGTAAATCCTGGTGTTTGTGTTTCTCTTGTTTTTTTTTCTTCGTTGATCTGGCTGCAATCGATGACAAGTGGTATCAGAGTAAGGTTTTGTTAGATCTGAGGCAGTGCTGTTGAAGATGTCTTTTTCACAAATTCGAAATTGAGAAGTTCAATGGTTCGAATGATTTCACGTTGTGGAAGGTGAAGTTGCAGGCTCTTCTGGTACAGCGGGGATGTGCAGCAGCGTTAGATGGAGAAGAGAAGTTACCGGCATCGATGAATGTGGCAGCGAATGCTAATATTCTGTCCAAAGCCCACAGTACGATTCTTTTGAGTCTGGCTGATGAAGTTTTGAGGGAGGTGCTTGGAAACAAAACAGAGGCTTCATTGTGGAAAACTCTTGAAGATAAATATTAAAATAAATCCTTAACGAATCGTTTCTATCTGAAGTAGCGTTTACATACTTTGAGGATGGCAGAAAGTGCATCAATTAAGGAGCACATCGACAATTTTAACCGAATTGTTTTGGATTTACAAGGTGTTGATGTTAAAATTGACGATGAAGATCAAGCTTTAATTCTTCTGTTTTCTTTGCCTAGTTCATATGAAAACTTCGTTAATACTGTGTTGTATGGAAGGGAGACTATCTTTGTCAGTGATGTAAAAGATGCATTACAATCGAAAGAATTGAAGAAGAAGGTCTTTGAATCATATGAAGGTGGATCAGAATCAGGTCTGGTTGTCAGTAGAGGCAGGAATAAGGAGAGGGATGGCGGAAAGAAGGGCAAGTCACGCTCAAAATCTAAATCGATGGGACCGGATGTTATCACTGTAAAAAGCCGGGGCACTTTAGAAGAGATTGTCCTTAGCGAAAAACTGGTAAAGAAAGTAAGGAATCAGATGGTAAAGCAATTGCGAGTGTAGTGCGTGAAAGTTCTCATGAAGGTGAATACGAAGGTAGTGATGTCTTGACTGTTGCAACTTCTAGTCTTACAGATACATGGATCATGGATAGTGGTGCCTCTTATCACATGACTTTTAATAAGGATTGGTTCAATTCATTTAAAAATGGAATAGTTCTGTGAGGTTAGGTGATGATAAAGTAATTCCAGTTTTGGGCAGCGGCTCAGTGCAGATCAAAATGTATGATGGGACTGTTAGAATAATCGAAGCTTGGTATGTTCCGGACCTACGGAAAAATATGATATCTTTAGCTGCTCTTGATAATCATGGATACAAATTTACTGGTGGTGATGGACAACTCAAAGTCTCGAAGGGTGCCATTACGGTGATGAAGGATAAACGCCAGCATGGTATTTACGTCTTGATGGGGAATACAGTGACGGGAACTGTGGCTATTTCTTCTTATGAGCAGTCTGTTGATTGTACAGAGTTATGGCATTGTAGATTGGGGCATATGAGTGAACAAGGCCTTACAATTTTGAGTAAAAAGGGTTTGTTGAATGGAGCTGAAACTGGAAAACTGAAGTTATGTGAAACTTGCGTTATGGGCAAGCAACGCAGGGTTAAGTTCAGTTCAGGAAAGCACACTTCAACGGGTATCCTTGAGTATATTCATTCTGATTTGTGGGGTCTAGCTCGAGTTAAGTCTCATGGTGGATGTAGTTACTTTGTTACGTTCATTGATGACTACTCCAGAAAAGTTTGGGAGTATTTTCTGAAATCAAAGGATGAAGTGTTTGAGCGGTTCAAAGAGTGGAAGACTATGGTTGAAAAAGGTACGGGTAAACAGGTCAAAACTCTGAGAACGGATAATGGGTTAGAATTTTGTAATGCACCATTTGATGAGTTCTGCAAGAAGGAAGGTATAGTGAGACATCGCACTATACGACATACACCACAACAGAATGGAGTTGCAGAACGCATGAACCAAACATTGATGCAACGTGCTCGATGCATGTGGTTAAACGCTAGACTCCCTCAAGAATTTTGGGCTGAGGTAGTTAATACTGCCAGTTATTTGGTAAATAGATCCCCATCAATTGCAATTGATGGGGAGACTCCGCAAGAAGTATAGTATGGTACTTCCTCTGATTATTCTGGCTTGCGTATATTTGGTTGTTCTGCATATGCCCATGTTAATGATGGTAAACAAGAGCCGAGGGCAATGAAGCGCATATTTCTAGGATATGCTAAAGAGGTTAAAGGATATAGATTATGGTGTATCGAAAAGGATAGAACTCCTAAATTTATTATTAACAAAGATGTTACGTTTGATGAATCTGCTATGTCTGGCCAGAAAAGGGAACTTGATGATCTTGCAGGGAAAAGTGAACGTGGTGTTGTACAAAAGGTGGAATTTGATGCCGAAACTTCGAATAGGATATTGGAAAATCCTGAAAATCAGCCCACGGAGATGCAACAAAATGAATATGAAAGTATTGCAACAAGCAGAGTTAGGAAGGTAACAAAAAGGCCCGCAAGGTATGCAGATTTTGTTAATGTCGTGGATACTAATCCAGTTGCTTATGCTCTGGCAGTACCTGAGAGTATAAATTCGGATGAACCTCGGTCATATAAAGAGGCAGTGAAGAGTATGGAAGCAGCGGAATGATTGGTAGCCATGAATGAGGAGATGCAATCATTGTCAAAAAACAAAACCTGGGAACTTGTATCGATGTCAAACGGCGTTAAACCAGTGGGATGCAAATGGGTCTTTAAAAGGAAAGAAGGCATTTCTGGGGTTGAAGCAGCTAGGTTTAAAGCACGGCTTATGGCACAGGGGTTCTCGCATAAGGAGGGAATTGATTATCATGAGGTGTTTTCTCCGGTTGTAAAACACAAGACTATAAGAGTTTTGTTAGCCATGGTGAGTGCATTTGATCTTGAGTTAGAGCAGCTTGACGCAAAAACTGCGTTCTTGCATGGAAACTTGGAGGAGCAAATTTACATGTCGCAACCCGAAGGTTTTCTTGATCATGAGAAGAAAGATCACGTGTGTTTGCTGAAAAATTCTTTATATGGTTTGAAACAGTCGACAAGGCAGTGGTATAAGAGGTTTGATGCCTTTATGATTTCTCATGCTTTTATCCGAAATCAGTTTGACAACCGTGTCTACTCTAGAAAATTGGCCGATGGCTCATTTGTGTATTTGTTGCTATACGTTGATGATATGTTAATTGTAGCTCGCTGTAAAGCTGAAATTAACAATTTAAAGGCTTTGTTGAGCAGTTTGAAATGAAGGATTTGGGTGTAGCCAAGAAAATTTTAGGCATGGAAATCTGGAGAGACAGGAAAGCAGGATTATTGTACTTGTCACAAAAGAAGTACATTGAAAAATTATTGCAGGTCTTCCAGATAGGGGAATCCAAGCCAGTTAGCACTCCTTTGGCGGCACACTTTAAATTTGATGCTAGTGCGTTACCGAATACAGAGGAGGAGAAAGACTACATGAGTCGAGTTCCCTATTCAAATGTCGTAGGCAGCTTGATGTATGCAATGGTGTGCACTAGACTAGATTTAGCTCATGCTGTTAGTGTGGTTAGCAGATTTATGTGTAATCCTGGAAAAACTCATTGGGAAGCGGTGAAATGGATTATGCGATACTTGAAAGGTACAATGGTTTATGTTTAGTTTATGGAGCTGGTGGAACTGCTAATGGTCTTATGGGATATACTGATTCTGATTATGGAGGAGATCTCCTGAGAAGAAAATCCTTGACAAGTTATATTTTTACTCTCTTTGATGGAAAGCAACTCTACAGCCTACTGTTGCTTTGTCTACAACTGAAGCAGAATATATGTCATTGACTGAAGGTGTTAAGGAGGGCATCTGGTTGCTTGGTCTTGTTGGTAGTTTGGGTTTGGAGGTGCAGAAACCAGCTATTTACTGTGACAGTCAAAGTGCATTATGTTTAGCGAAGAACCCGGTTTATCATGAAAGATCGAAGCATATTGATGTTAGACTAAATTTCATCAGGGATATTATTGAAGAAAACGTATTCTCCATAAAGAAGATTGCCACAGCAGATAATCCAGCAGATATGTTGACTAAGCCACTGCCTGTAGAAAAGTTCAAGCATAGCTTGGACTTGGTGAATAGTCGCATATCCCCAGGCCCTTAGAGGCATGAATGGCATAGAGTTATTCTTGTGAGTTTCCCGGGAAAATTCAAGTCAAGGTGGAGATTTGTTAAATGACTTGAATTATTATTAACCGACCTGAATTATTACCCTACCC
This sequence comes from Melastoma dodecandrum, assembly GCA_029817715.1. Classification (NCBI taxonomy): domain Eukaryota; kingdom Viridiplantae; phylum Streptophyta; class Magnoliopsida; order Myrtales; family Melastomataceae; genus Melastoma; species Melastoma dodecandrum. Next base: position 1,916,872 of record JARUPY010000279.1, on the reverse strand, counting down.
AAAAGTTTAGGGACCTAGATGGTAATTTCTAGACCTAGGGTTACTTGTGGGTTTGTAAAGGGTTATTGGGGGGACAAGGCAATTGGGAGGATGGCTCTTGATTAATAGAATTCTCTCTGCCCGCGGATGTAGGCTATCTTGGCCGAACCATGTAAAATCCTGGTGTTTGTGTTTCTCTTGTTTTATTTTCGTCGTTGATCTGACTACAATCGATAACATATAGGAATGCATACTCTTATACAGCACGTCGACATACATCAGGATAGCCTATCCGACGACCACCGAGATTTTAATACAACACGAACGTAGTGGGGGTGACCCCAACAACTAGATTATCATGTAGGAATCTTTCGCTACGCCCATGTATGTCGGAACCTGCCATGGCCATGGTAGTTCACGCATAAAATCAATCGATCCATCAATCAATAGTCTTGTAGGTCGGATCTAGAAAAGCTCCCAGGGATTGACAAAACCCCGAGGGTTCTGCGATTTTTGTACCGGTGTTTGTCTCCAAACCAGCGGCGTCGATTTGATTGTGTACGAAAAGTTATCGGGAATTACCTGTCTCTAAAGTCGGCCTCTCTGCGAAAATGGCGGTACCGTAACCTACACGGGGAAAGAAAACAACCCTATTTTCCAAAAATAGGTTGGGGGAGGGTGGTTAGATTAAGGATGCCATTCCATTCGCTAAATGATTATTAGAACACCTAAAAGTCTAACCTTGTTGACAAAACAACCATTATATTCGATTAGGAGGATTTGCCTTCCTCGCAACCGCAATAGGTTGAAGGATTGAAGAGACACGGCGTGACTCGAGATAAGATTTTGCTTGTCTTTCAAACACCTATCCACTAAATTCTCTCCCCAAACTGTTGTACAAAAGTTATATATTTGTGTCTGCAACCAAAGTTCATGATTGCCAAACTCGTTGTATCTTTGTTGGCAAAGTAGGAAACGCATTATGTGGGCTTTCGGTACCGACCCAGTTTGTCAGCAGGTTTGGGCTTGGTTGTCTTGCTGTCCTTGTCGTGAATGACCGCAGCAGCGACCAGCTCACTGACCGTTCGCGTTCTTTCTTAGGGTCCAATCATATACACATACATATATACGAATTTGTATCAAAATACCAATTGTTCTCTTAGTTAGTATAAATCTTTTATCTAGTAGTAGTATGTGCGATGCATCATCATTTAGTAAACAAATAAAAGGACGACCGGCCTTTACAATATAAACCACAAATAATATAACTTTGGTACCAAGAATATCAAGTGAATATCATCGTGATCCATTCATGTATATGCAACTTCATTATTCATATCAATTTTCACGTGAGGTTCGGAGTCACTATATTAAAACATGTTAGGGTTGGAGAAACCGTGAAAGTTGCGTGGTGTTTTTCAAACTTTATTCCGTATGCATTCAACGAACTCATTGGATCACATCTAGGAAGTGATATTGGAGAGGAGAGATAGAGGACACGAATAATTGGGTGAGACGTCAAAAAAAATGGGCGGTGAAAAAACTAAAGAAGGGGGTTTTAGTAAATTATTATCATCATCATCATCATCATTTAAATAAAAGTACAAAATTAAGTGGTTGCTCTGTCGATTTTCAACAACAATAGAGAAAGGGAAAAGGGAATATAATAGATGAGGGGGGGAAAGGATGATGATGATGATGAAGGGCATGGAATTCCGAGCATCACCCTCCAACCACAACAAATCATTATCATCATCAACTTTAACCCACACCCCCCCCCCACCACTTTCTCCCCCCCACCAAAAATCTCTTCCCACAAAATGACTCTTCTTTTAATTCGTGAACCGACCGCGGTAACGAAATGTCTCCATTTCACCCGCCTGATTCTTTCCCAAAATACCGAATATTTAAACACCTACAACAATGACTAGATATGTTACTTATGATTATATTTCGTTACATGAATAATTTGGTTATTATATTATGAGTTCTGACTGGTTCGTTGTATCATGTAAGTGTTAGTGTCCCTTGAATTGTGATGTATTATACCATTCCTTTTCAACTTCCCTGAAACGAGCTGTCCGTTGTTGAAGTTTTAGAGGGAAACAGTTTGGCGGGTAGCCGCGATGCGTCGAGGAGACTTTAACGCAGGAAAACGAATCTCGGTGTATCGACTCGGTTCGATAAAGACGGATATTTTTAGTTTGGTAATAGGGACACGAGTAAATCGAGTCGTATATCATGTGCATCGGTCGATGTATGAGCATGCATAGGCTAGGGAAAATGAAATTGACGTCACTCAACTATCATTTTGAGGACATAAATACAATATTTAGCCGTATATCACTTTTAATGGGTCTCCCTACTACACCACGATTTATACGACACAAATATAAGTTTATTAAGGTTGTCATTTAAATGGAAGAAAACGCTGCAAGACTAATCGGCATATGAAAAAGAAAAGATAGCAAATGGTAATTTAATAATTCAGATGGCCGACATCATGAGTGTCGCCATTCGTTGGCTAAAATGTTTGCATCACCAAAAGAACGATGTCTCACATTCTAACCTCTCCTTATTTCTTTTCCTTCTTTTCGAATTTTTTTCTTTTTTCGGTTGAAAACTCACTTGCCTAATGTCTCCAACCATATCATAATTACCCTCTTAATCAACTAAACAACATCTTCGAACCTATGGTTACAAACAGACATGGCACGACTTGAATATCGAGTGTCACGTGTCGTTACAAAGAATTCCGAAAAGACGAGGGAATCACGAAAGTTTTGGATGGTTGGTTGGTTGGTTGTAGTGACTGCGGTTAGCTGAAACTAATGACACCCATTGACAAATTAAAAAGCTACGCCCATTATGTGTTCCACATCGAACTATCGAGGGAGTTGCGTCATCGTACGCCATTTACAGCTTTTTGATGATTAAGTTCAATAATCTTAATCACACATGATTCACGGTAAAATAAAGGCAACAACAAAGACATAGCAATGAGGGTGATCCGGCCGACACATCTCACGAACACGAAAGGTTTGTCACGTCATGATGACGACTTGTACTTTGAAATTCTAATCACGTAATCGACAATACTTTAATAAAAATTTGTTAATTAGTAATGGAAACAAAGGTTTTCCCTATTTTATTTACATAAGATAAGCCGTTTGTAAATATTTCGCATAGAGTAACGAAGGAATAAGAAAATGTTTGGGCTCATATAAATACAGAAAATACACGAGATATTTCCCGTGAGTATTTGCTTGGCGGGGAGAACGTGGAGTGTGTGTCGTTTACTGGGGCAGGGCAGTTGTTAAGTGCCGTGTGTAGACTAACTATCAATCCCAATCCCACGAAAACACATTATCATCTTCTCTCCTAATTTGAACAGATTGTCATTATTTCGTACCCTTCGTTGTCTTTTGCTCTTTGAGACTCCGGCAGGAACGAGTAATTGGGGAATTTCCTAATTCTGGAAACTGCTCGATTGGTTCGCCCTTGTTCATTAATCTTTCTCGAATTTTGATGAGGTGTTACCTCTTGCAACCCATCATTTCCAAATTCCTACTACATGACTCCTCTAACCTCGATGTGAGGCATCCTCTGAACAACAGTGTTTATGAAGACTCCAATTTAACTCCGAAAGGTTCGCAATGGTCAATGTACAGTGTTTGAGATAGCGAAAAAAATACTCCATTTCATTTTTGTGATGAACATCATCTATCAAGGGATTCTTGGGCCATTATGATGCTCTTTTCTCTATAACTCGTCATGGTGTTTGCACTAAACTCTCTAGGATAATTGTTTGTAATCAGGTTTACCTTCCCTTTCCTTATTTAGAAGCGTTCCTTAAACTCCGTGGGGAATTATGAACTTCTTTGGAGGAAAAAAAAATAAGTAGGTTATCCATTCTCTAAATATTTCTCCAACTAATATTTTTCTGAGTGGAAGAGGAGAGCCTCTTGAGAAATGACAATTAAGTTATCTTCCAAGGAAGAGTTTTACATCTCAATCTGGCTTTTCTAAGTCTAGTTAATAAGACATCAATGGGTTTGCCCAATTGTTGTTTCATGAGAGTCAACTCCTTTAAGGTGACATACAAGTTTGATTGGGCGACCGCTAAAGCGAACTACACTTATATATCTTCCCAAATAGTGATTGAATTTGAGGGTATATTCACGACCAGGATATAGGAGACCCATAAGTGATTCTGGGAAAAGCATTAATTTCTCCCCCGCTTGGTGTGTGAAATAGATCCAACCCAGTCTAGTACTAGTAAGCAATCCGCCAAAAGCAAGGTTTTTTTTTCTAATCCTAATCTTGTAGTACACGGGCTTCATCTTTAATAGCGGCACATACAATACGTGTAGTAAGGCAACAATTTAATTTAACCCATTCACTAATGAGCGGTAAGCTCTACAAGAGAGATACCCTGGAAAATATATAAAACAGGTATATGATGTCCTTGAGGAATAGATAATTTCTGTCTATGGTTGGAGCTTGGTATAGTTTCACCTCATCTCGTGTATTTATCTTGAAAACTGTTTGTTCTATCACCCGAGTGACATATTCTCTTATGTCAACAATTCCACCAAATTGCCTCGTGTTGCCTCCGAGTGGACGCTCCATAGGTTGTCATTCACAAAAGATTTTTTCTTCAAATTCAGTAGGTCAATAGTAAAAAGCTTCATGCCTGCAATGTGGAGGCTCACAGTTTGCTTTATTCTCCCATCGCTCAATAGGCTCCCTTTTGTCAACAAACCACAAGGGGGTATGGTAGCCTCAGCAGACATGGTATGATGATTCGGACAGACTTGTATATTTGTACCATTTTAAGTTCATACGCCCTCTGCATTAGGATTCACTTTTCTTTTCCCTTCTGCCATAGTAATTCTGGAGGCTTCTTGGTTCAGAGCGATGTGTTCAGGTGACTTGTTCCAGGTTTCGCTTCATACTTTCAATTCTACTTACGATTTTTCATTCAAAGTTTTCAATTTTCTTGTCCACTTTTCTTGATTTTTCTACCAAGAATAAGGGAATTTGTCATATGATTGAGATACATGTCTCCAACCGTGCGTTAGAGGGTCACTCTTGCAAGAGTCCCTCATTCTCCTGTATGTCAACATTCTAGAAATTGGTAGAGGCATCATCCAAATCCCTTGGATTCATAGGGTCATTCTCAAACATTCTAAAAATAGGTAGAAGCATCATCCAAATCCCCCGATTTTACGGTCATTCTCAAATATCCAACAAGCTTAATTCATTTTCATGCCATCCTACTACTACTGTGGCAGCGAAAGACGTGTTGACTAGAAAATACGTCAGAAATATTTTGCAAGCAAACATGGGTTCGGAATTTTTTGGGGTTGGGTCGTCATGCAAAACATGGTGCATAATCGAAGGAAATACTTTCAAAAGCCATGGGTATGTTCGAGGGATTTCACTTATGAGAAACAGAAGAACAAAGAAATAGAGCACCAAAAAACTATAACAATGTGGCAACACAATTTCGGTGATTGTGATTGCCTATTTATATTATCTGCAAGAATCATATTTATACTATGAATATCAATTACTTTCTAGGACATCAGAGTGGTCTTCGTGCTGAGTCACCTTGGTTTCTTTAGCTTGTTAGGTCATATCCCAACTATTGCTAAGTCACCTTCATTTCTTCAGTGTCATAATGTCATATTCCAACTACCTTTTTAATCTTTTGACACGTGTCCTCAAGTAATACCCACGTCTTTCGCATGAATAGATTGAAACATGCTACTCTCTTTAGGGTGAATGATGGAGTTCGAAGCCTGCTACTCCTTTTAGGGTGAATGATAATTGAAACATGCTACCTTATGAGGAAAGATGGAGTCTGGGCAGTACTCAACAGCTAATGAGCGATGGCAATAGCATGTGTTCTTAATCAAGTGAAGGATGGAATTTGCTACTTTCTATGTCAATGATGGAATCCGTATGTCGAGCCCGATTCTATTCGTAAGCCCGTTCTTATTTCAAGGACCTATGACCTAAAATTTTTCGGACTAAATCAAGATGCTTTTTGAAGTGTTCTCCGTCGACGTACTCCTATACTTGGTAGAAAGTCGACATTATTATATTCCCGAATGACGTAATAATAAGTAGTTTATGAAAAACATATTAAGAAAAAAAAATAAAATCCGGGTGCTTTGGTCTTAATCTAAATAGAGAGGTGGCAAGTGGATCTCCTAACGGTTTCTCTTTATGCACTCACTCTCCACATAATTGGAGAGAATATAACTAAGAATATCAATTACTGACTTATGTTTGTTATTCTTCATAGTGAAATCATGTGTCACATCATGCTATTTGGGTGGTTTGATCACGGATTTTCATTCAATACGTTTTCAAACAAAATTATCCTACTACTACTACTACAACCACCATCTCCTTACGTCACGATCGTCGACTCTTATCCTCCAAACGTTGCCAAAACTTGAGCGGCGCGAGGACGAACAAGTGTGTCATCGCCGAGTTGGGCAAGCTGTGTATTTGTGTTATGCAATACACGCTATATACTTACTTCATCCGAAAGTTTTATACATATGATGGCGTTACGTGCCTCAATAAACGAAGGTATTACTTTGCATTTCTCATAATATGTATATCGAATGCAATTATTTTCTCCTGTATAATAAGCTTCAATGAGCTTAAATTCTTATGGAATTTAGTCTAACCAATTATTTTTAAATAAAGTATCGAGTTTAAATTTTGTAAGTAATTAATTATTTCATAAAAGTGTGAGATGCAAGTGGAGTGTGCAAAGAAAAGTATATGGCATTAAAATAATTTGAATTCTATCACGTTTTTCTGTTGGGGGGGGGGGGGGGTTGGTCTTAAATAATTTCATGAAAACATAATGTTTTCTTTTATATTCGTTTGGTACCTCTCCTCAATCAACCACCATTATAAATAATCATGACTTCATTACCCTTTACGCACAAATTCTCTCAATTCCTTCCTCTTCTTCTTGCTCTTGTTCTTCTTCTTCTTAACTTGCCCGTTACCATAAGATGAATATTCATTGAAAATTTCGTGATTCCTTAGTCCGTCGAGAGAAGGGATTGTTTGGTGCTAGCGGAGAAAATGTCGGAAGCCGTCAACCTGTCCATCAATGGCCATTCTCAAGTCCCACCTGGGTTCCGGTTCCACCCGACTGAAGAGGAGCTACTTCACTACTACCTCAGGAAGAAAGTTGCGTACGAGAAGGTCGACCTCGACGTCATTCGCGAGGTTGATCTGAACAAGCTCGAGCCTTGGGATATCCAGGGTAGGAGATCCAAATTCCTTAAGATTAGATCTCAGCAACCCCTAGCGTAATCCGAGCTCTTTCTAATTCCGGCTCACGTGCCGTCGTGTTTTGTGACTGCAGAGAAGTGTAGGATAGGATCTACGCCACAGAACGATTGGTACTTCTTTAGCCACAAGGACAAGAAGTACCCGACAGGGATGAGGACCAACCGAGCCACGGCGGCGGGGTTCTGGAAAGCCACGGGGAGGGACAAGATCATCTACAGCGGGTTTCGTCGGATAGGCCTGAGGAAGACCCTGGTGTTCTACAAGGGGAGGGCGCCTCATGGGCAGAAGTCTGATTGGATCATGCATGAGTACAGGCTTGATGAGAACTCCACAGCCCCTGAAATCAATGTAAGTCTCCCGGAAACATTACCATTAAAATGATTAATTTTCTCTGGAATTGCAAGGTGGAATTATCAGATAGTCGAAAATGTTAATTTTTTTTTATATTCGGACTGAGAAATTATAGATGGGTTTATTATATTTATTAGTTGATTAAATCGTTGGTGGGAATGAGTGAATAATATACATATGACAAAACGGAAATCTTTCGTCAAAATAAGATTTCGTCAATTAGTGATCTTAGTAGACCGTATAGGTTACAACATGATGGTGCCCTTCGGAAAACGACATAGTCCATATCTTCTTACCAAAATAAAAAGGATTATTATATTCATGATGATAGTACATCATTATTCCTTTGAATATTGACCAAAATATGTCAATTCAACCAAAATATTTTGTCCAATGATTCTTCCAACATGTGAAGGCAAATTATATGCTTTCGATTGATGATGATTTCCAGTCCCTGAGCTCGCCAGTCGACGCCGTGCCGGAGGAAGGGTGGGTTGTCTGCCGCGCATTCAAGAAGAAGAACTACACAAAAACCCTAGACAGTCCTAAGAGCCCGCCGGGGTCCTCTGTGGAAGCGAAGCTCCACATGCTGAGCAACGGCAATGACGTTGTCCTCGACCATATCCTTTCCTACATGGGAAGAACTTGCAAGTCCGAGCACAATCCCCTCAACAAGCTCAACGTCATCCCCGGGAGTGCTGGCCTTAATAAGTTGTTGTTCCCGAATTGTAACCCGGACGGGGAGGTTCTCAGCTCAAGGTTCATGCACCTGCCGAGGCTCCACTCTCCGTTTGACCCTCATGACTCCAACCTCAACAAGCCTTCGTGTTATCCCTACCAGCCGTATGACGAAGTTTTTCCAAGAGGCGACGAGACTCCCTTATCAGCCGATACGCACGGGATGATCAGTGACTGGGCAGCGCTCGACCGGCTAGTTGCGTCGCAGCTCAATGGCCCAGTCGAGACATCCTCGCCCAAGCAACATTCATGCTTCAGTGATGACCCAAGCATGAGCATCGGTCTCGGGCACCATGATGATGACGAAGAGCAATTCTCGTCACAGATGAGATTGAGCAGACCAGAACATCACCATGATCATGATCACCACCAGAACCTGCAGTTGTATGGTAGCGAGAGTGATCTCTGGGGCTTTACCGAGTCGACGTCGCCTGCGCCATCCGACCCTTTACGCCACTTGTCGGTATGACCCACCCCCATCCCAGGCACAACTGGATACCTTCATGTGGCAGGAAAATTAAGATATACATAAAAAAATCCCTATCCGAGGTATACAACCATATACGAAATTCGAAATAAGTACAAATAACATCTAGGACACGTATCTATTTCGATTCTTATGAAATTATGTATATTCCTAAACGCCCAAGGGGGGTACATGTCAGGAAGGTCGTGTAATTTGTATGTGTTCAATTATACTATATGGTGCTCTAGACTAAAATTTCGTAACATCTTTTCTAAAAACAATTCGTGCTACATAGAAATAATACCATGGAAGACAAACTATGGTACGTGGAACCGAAATAATAACAATAATAATGGCGATTAAATGATATTTTAAGCAAAAAACTTTGATAAATATGACATGGACATTTTATTTACCATTGACTTAATTGGACGTGAAATCATTGCTCCTCATGTGGTTGTGGTGGCACGTAATCGATTTCACTAATGAGAGTTTGAAATCATTAAAAAGTGGTTAAATCATGACAGCGAGCTGACTTTCAATAGAAGATTAACTTTTCTTTAAAAAAAAAAATAAAAAGAAAAAGTTGTTATAAACATGAAAGTAATTGAGACACGCAATATACATAGTAATATTGATTATCCTATAAATCGAATTATAAAATAATAATGAAGAAAATTTTCGTGGTTTTGTTCTCAGCGAGTCTTTCTTAATGGTAACTACAGTCAGGTGGTGATGGTGGTGGTGGTGGTGGTGGTCATGAGAAGTCGCAACGAATTATTGATGCTTGGACTAAATACTCTACGATGAACAATTAGCTATAGTCTTCCCGTAGAATAAATCTCCAACCCCAATCATTAGCATCGACATTTTTCAACCTAACACACACTTTGTTTCATAAACTTTTGTATCAAATAATAATAATAATAATTAAAACAATATTTCGGAAAAATTTATGTAAAACTATTTGAACCAAACGAAACCCGAGTTGAGTTTGATTTGGGGGAGAAGAGGGTTAGGAGGTGGGAGTAGTTTGGTCACATAATTTTGGCAAAAGAGAAATTCAAAATTGGTGAGATGTCACTCCACATGAAACCAACTAACACCATTTTCACAATTTTTTACAAAAACAAATTTCTTTCATGTTATCTCCTTCTGTGAAAGGGATGGGGTGCCTTTCTCACCTAACTTTACGTAACCAACATCTTTGAAAAATTAGAAAATAAAATAAAATGTGTTGAAATATCATCGTTCGCTCCCTCGCACTCACTCTCTCTGTATAAGAAAGCAACAAAATAGTCATATAACACGTTATTAGCAACCCGACAATGAGCCGGGAATGATCGACCGACCAACCGTAAACGTGTGTGATTTTCATGCATATATTATTTCCAATATGCCATCTAGGAAGAAGATCTACCTAAAGATTGATGTAACAAATAACATGGAATAATAATAAGTTAGGTCAGTTTTGGAAGTAATCTTTACGAGCAATATTTACCGGTTATAAATATTTTCTCGATTATTCTTCCACCTGGATGTGACAGCCCAATACTAATAAATTCCATGCACGTGTAAATTTATTGGCCATGTTTTTTTTTTTTTTGGTTATTTAAATTTACGTTAGATTCCTTCCGGAGTGCTTATAGTCCTGTGACGTACGTACACTCTCAATAATTTAATACATGCTGATGAAGAAACTTTCACATGGAATCATAAGGAATTAGCACACTTGGCGTGTTTCTCCCATAAATATTAAGCCTCTTTCTTTTTTTAACTTCTTCGGTCTCTCGCATTTATGAAGTTACAGATCAATAATCGCGATGATGAAAAAGTATTATGGGTTGAAGAGTAGTTTGGATTTGAATCCTAGAAGGAAGACTATGACATACATTGATCTTTCTGGATAGTAATAGTTACTATTTAGCTTTCACTATTGGCAATGCGAAGAATTTCTTCATCGTTATTTTATTCCTCCGGTTGTTACGTATCCCTTGTCAATATCTTACGAAATGTTGTTGTAATATCGCGAATTCGTTATGAACTAAACTTAAAGCAAGTATCGATCGCTCCTTCCCTGTCGATACGTTACTAATATGATAATATAAAAGGACTATGAGAATTTTACTCAACGGATCGTTCCCTTCGTCAAGTGTCTTCTTCTCTTGCTATCAAACAATTCAATTGTTTGTCACTACTAGTAGTTTTTCAAAACTTCTGTAATCATTCTCTTCCCATAAAACATTTTATAATAGTCGTTTTCCGACTTAATCTATACGTAATTTGAAATCAGAAAACCATAGTTTTTTTGGATTCCTAGGTTTTGATTTACTTACACGCGTTTCGCAAGATCGACTTTCTCATGATGTAGGCCTATTGGGTGATTGGACCTCTGCTTTGGGCTTAAGAGATCCACTTCACAATGGTCTTATGCCTCCTCCTTGCTCACCATTGGAATTGCTTCAAAAACATTGGACGACTTGATCCGGTCTATATCCGTGTTCCAGGATTTTGGTCCTTGGTTAGCTAACGAAAGCGTGAGAATCGCAGGAGCAAATTATTGAGAAAATCGTATATATGTGAGACGTGGATGATCTCGAGCACATACACATGCCTACAATTAATGAGCGTGGACCGGATCATTTGCATGTTTTGGGAGGCTTAAATGAGTTCGAAATTATTCTCATGTTGTTGTCATACAAGAAAATATACACAATGCAGCACAACAAGGGGGAATGATGATGAGGTATGACTCTTTGGATGTATTATCCATTCGGGTCTCACCACGCAAGAGCAGAAGTTAATTATTACTTAAATCACATGAGGTATAACTCTTTCTCAGTATTCATGAAAGACTAAGATATCCCTCAAATTGAAATTGAGATATTGCTATTAAGTAATTGAAATTTGAATTCAGGTCGTCATTAAGCAATGTAAATGTGGCGAATGCTCATTAGAGCCTAAAATGTGAAGTACCCGAAGAAGGGTAAGGATGATATTACAAAAGTGATTAAGATCAGCATGACATGGTGATTGTTACTATTTGAATGAAAAATGGAATGAATGGTATTGAATGTCGTCCATAAAAACTCATGGACCCACCAATGTCGTCAATATTACATAAAATAAAAAGAAAATCAAGCGGTTCATATACAAATCTAATATCATTGCAGAAAACATGCCATAAGACATCATGCTGGTTCATTATGATGCTTTTTTCTTAAAAAAAAAAACTCTAAATCTTCTTCTTAACTGTTCAATTTGAGTCGTCGGGTCAATCTACCACGTAAAGCATTCTAGTTACAAAATTTCTCCATCTCGATTAAGTCGATCGCACACCGAATTCATTTAAACAAATGTGGTTGTTGGTCTATCGGATTCGTTACAACGATACAGCAACCACATTATCGCTTGATAATGTTTGGGTGATTACACGTGCAATTATATTATTTAATCTGTGTTATGACTGATAATATTTAAGAATATAGCTTGTTAATTATCATATAATCACAAATAAAGACCATTAGAATTTTTTTTTGTATAATTAGTGTTCATTCATAATTGCACTTCATGAGAATAAAAATGAACCAGCCGATTAACGTAAATTTAATCGAATCGCCTTTTCATGTCAAAACTCATCCATGGTTTGATTTGTGAGTTGAACTAGTTATTTTAATAATTAAAATTGCAACTCTTAATAAAGACAATAATTTCACATGAATATAACTGCGATAATTAGTAAAGTCCATTGAGTAGGAAAAGACTTATATCGACTAACTTCATTCAAGTGAAATATCACTAGATGGAAAAATGAGTTCCTTAAAATATTATATTAATAAGGGAAAGAAAAGAGAAAACACAACCAAAATTACACCACTTTAAATTAGCATTCCTTGCTTGCATTCTTTTTTTCTTTTTGGTCCTCACTTTCGCCAAATCTCCTCGAGCTCTCGCGCGAACGCCTCCTGCCGCCCGACTACGATCGTGATGTGGTCCTTCTTCTCGACCACCTTCACTCGAGCCCTTGGGATCCTCTGCTGGACATTGTAGCTGCACTTGACGGGGATGAGCTCGTCGTCCGCCCCGTGGAAGATGTTCACGTCGCACTTGAGACGGTCGCGGACCGCATCCAGGTACCCCTCGAGCTTCCCCGCTGAGCCGCATATCACATTGTGGAGGGTGTGCCACGCGGAGTTCGTAGTGTGGCAGAAGAAACAATCAAACAGGAACGTCCTGATCCTGCATTGACGTCATCGGTGGACTACATCTCGTGACAAGAAACAACTTAAGAAAAAAACCGGATTTCGGGGTCTGGTCTGTACCTATTCATGGTGATGATTTTGGTGACGGATTCCCAGAAGAGGTGGTGCTTGCAGACAACAAGGCACGCCGTCCGGGTTATGTGCTCGTAACGACAAGCAATGGATGCCCCGAGGGATATAATCGGCCACACCCTTCTCGGCGCGATCTTCCCCATGACGTATTGCGCGGCTTCCGCCTGTCTTTCCTTGGGTACCGGGTAATACGGCTAAAATACAAACAAACCAAACAGCAACAACAACATCTCCTTCATCATTTTGATCATCATCATCCACCTTAACCATACAAAATTCCTAAAAACTACATGGTAATAACATTTCAGAATACAAGTTTCGGCATGAACATAAATCTGTGACAGCTACGGCTTTGACTTTCTGACTCCCCCAACTCTTCCCCTCCCATCCCTCCTCCCAACCACAAAAAAGGAAAGAATCGGACAAGACTAAATTTAAAAGGGTTTGGGTGGAGGGGTCCAAGACTTTTATTACAAAGTATTGAAAATGTCAGCGTAGAGAGCAGCATGAGGTAAATGCTAATGCCACCCTCCCTTCTCTCCTCCTCTGCTGTTAAATAATTTTATTGGTTCAAAATATTATCATTCAATACCTTTTCTCTTCAATGGAGGAGGCAACTGTTCCAACTCCCCCTGTCTAATCACCACAAAACCCCACTTTAACCCCATGTTTGGGCAATCATTTTATTACAAATGGTGTTTGTTTCCATACATGCAGATGGGGTAGTTTAAACTTTTTTTGGTCCTATGATATTATTATGGTTTGACACTTTTGATGTACGAGATTACTGTTACAACTCCCCTATCTAATCACATCCAAAACTCTACATGTCTGAAGATACGATGTTAAAGGAAGATTGAATGGGTCACTCTTGGGGAGGAGTTCAACCCCCCTTCCCCCACCCCCCTCCCCAAATCACATCTAAAGACTTCAACTAAGTAAAGAATGTTTTAGATTTAGATTTGGACTAGTCTTTACTTCAACTATGTTAAATAGTTTTACTTTTTACCAAAATTATTACGATAATTAGTAAAAGTGATATCACGACATGCAAGAAACATACTGATGTTGTTGTCGGAATAAGTTTTTGAGGAAACTAGCGTTGTTGTGGATTTACAAAAAGGTGGATTGCTTACCGGGGCCAACAAGGTTAACGACTTGACAGAGTTTGGGTGCTTCACGGCGAGCGCGAGGGCTAGTACGCATCCCAAGGAATGAGCCACGATGTGGAAGGAACGGACCCGGTGGGGGATGATCACGGTTTGTTCGATCATCCCCACATGCTCCCTAAGGGTATAGAAGGAATCGCTCGGCTTTGGGCTCCTCCCGAACCCCAGGAGGTCGATCGCGAGGAGCCTGTATGTCGATCTTGCCGCATCGGAGAAGTTGGGAAACACCGTCTCCGTCCAGAACTGGGACGAGGATATGAACCCGTGGATGAATAGGACATCCTCCCGCGCCTTATTATCTGATACAAGAACCGTGAGAGCGGAGATTAGGGATCGAGATTGACGGGATTGTGTATGAGGTGACTGTGATTAATCGAGCACCTTTTGGTCCGACCGATCTCACGAAGAGAGACTTTGAGCCTCCCGACGACCAGGAAGTGCAATGCTTGCAGTCGCAGTCAGACCACCTCCGGATTGGGTGAGGGACCTGTCCGACGATCCTCCCCGGAAGCATCTCGATCACGGCAGAGCTGACCGTGAAACTCGGCTGCCCTCTCGTCGACCCCGGCAACCTCTTGCCCTTCCCATCGTAGTAGCTCGAACTAACTGATGGCCCCGGGTCTGACCTCAGCCTCCTTAGGGTCGAGCTCGACACCTCGTAAGCCAACGTCTGCCTCGAGAAGAGCGTGTCGGAGATTTCCTCCAACTGAACCTTGCTCGAGCTAAGGCAAACGACCTTCGATCCCCCGTTCTCCGACACAAAGATATCCCCGCCGTTCGCAGCCAACCCCTTCGGGGATGAGCAGTAACACGGCCTCCACTCTGCTTCTATCAGGAAATCCGCGACCTTGTACACATAACAAAGCACGAAGTCCAGAACATCCAGGATCACAAACACGACGAACGACACCACCACATTAACAGCCCCACCCAATGCCGACAGTGCGACCCGAGTCTTTGCGGCCGTGGCAACTCCCATCTCACTCCCCGAAGTTTCACATCCGAATCCACCGCAAATATATGGGAGAAACAGAGGAAAAAACAGAGGAAAACAGAGCAAAGTTCTCTGTTTCCGTCCCCGACACAATAAATGGAGTATGAGAGTATGGGGAGGACAAAATGAGAGAAAAAAAAAGAAAAATTTGAGGTTGTCGTTCTTCCAAAAAATTAGACTATACAAACCTAAAATAAGCTTATACACGTCGCACGATATAATTAATATAATCTCAACCGTTATTACTAGCTTTAGTAACGACATTATCTACGTAGATACGATGAGTCGATACGAACATAATCCGATAACCCGTATCGTGAAACTATGAGGTTTAAGCTTTGAGAGTGGGGGGGATCAAACGTCTGCCAACCACCAACAATCTGTCGTTGAATAACGAGAGGCGATCCAAATCCATACATTACCATTGACAGATTAGAGGAAAAGAGTTGTCGCTGTTATTGAGGTTGAAAGTTGCTGTAAGAAGATGATGGAGTCAATGCATTTCCCCAAGCTTTTAAAGAAATTCGTGAAGGAAGATCTTTTATTCATATTACGGTCAAGTATAACCGTGGCTATGCCCATGGAACGAATTACCACCCATCAAGATAAAGTCAGGAAACTTTTGTTAAAATTTACTGCTATTGAAATTGAGTAAAAACTTGAGTTTTCATGAGTTCAATTTTTACTTTTTTTTTTAATAAATTTTAAAATTTTCTCATTTATGAGGCACAAGAAGGGAAAAAAAATGAAAATTCTTATTTAAGAAAAAGTTAGGTGGCAGTTGAATTGACATGAAATCTTCCATCCAGGAATTTTTTTTTAAAATAAATTATTGATTGTTTCCCCAAAACCAAATGCAACAAAAAAAATTACTAAAATTGTCATGAGGCCAAACTCAAGGACAACAAAGTTAAGAAAAAGGTTAATAAAAATTATGCCCATGTGACATTAAGACACTAACCCCAAGGTAATGTCTAATCATTTGTGATTTAATTTAATTTCATTTTCTTGTTTTATTTTCTTATTTGGGGGGTGTGGGGGGGATATGTTTTGTGTTGGTTCAAGTAGGTAGCCAAAATTTCTTTTGCAACCCCCTCCCTTAATTTCCTGTTTGTAGGGGAGAAAATGTTTGTCTGCAGAAATTGGTGCATACGCGTATTTTGGGGGGGCGGCGATGACCAAACCTCTGATATTTATTGCGAGTTTCTTCTGTGCATCCCACATGACTCCCATTCCTCCCTCTCCTCCCACCTTATTTAATATACCCAGCACGTCCCCTGCGTAAGTATTCATACGTATAAGAAGCCGGGAGGGACTATTTAAGTTGTTCCCTCTGCAATGACTCGTATTCTCGTTTGTCCCTCAGTACGACGGAAAGTATTCTTCGTTAGCTGTTCGGAATCAAGAGTATGGTTCGTTAGTAATGTTACGAAACGATATGCTACCGAATAGGGTTTTTCGGGACGTTGTACCATGAATGTGTTCTATATACATGAACTGGTTCGTATATTTTATACGAGGATGGGGTCTTTTCCCCCTTTACATAAAAAGTGGCCCTAAATATCCATCCATGCATGTGGAAACCGACACTCGTTGTATCTGATACCTAAGAGCGGATCAGCGGCTAAGCCACGAAATCTTTTTAGAGGGCCAAATTAAACTTACTCAAAATTTAGGGGTCAAATAAAAATTAACAATTTTGTTTTCATGTGTCATAAAAATGATGATTTACAAACTATAAAAATAGGAAAAAATTATGGCATTAATTATTTGGAAAATTAATATAAAAATAAAATTTGATATAAAATCGTCTAATAAATTATGTAAAGGCCAAAATTAAAAACTAAGGTAAAGACAAAAAAGGAAAGTTTACCCAAAATCGAGTCTGTATATTTTGCTAAATAAATATTGTTAAATGATTTCTTTTCATTGAGTAATGTATCTTTATACCAACTAAAAATGCTTGAACCAAAAAAATAATAATAAATCATTGAACGTATTCTTAGAAAATATAAAATATATGAAATGGCAACGCATACCTCGTATATGGCTTTCGTAGTCTTCCTAGTAAAAAACCAAAATAACGTGTCCGCACAAGAGTGAGTGACTGGGTATTCGATACGTCCGCGCGAAAAATCGTCCAGTCTTATTCGAACAATGCCAGCAAAAACCAATCCTCAAACGGGACGTCGTTGCGCATCGACGCAATGACGAAAATATCTGCGATTGCGAGGCAAGGCGCGGAGCGGCTACTACCAGGGACATTTTGGTCATCTTCAAAATCTATGTGCGATAATCAGTGCATCGCAATACGGATTGACGGATTTTACCACTCAAATAATATTTATTTATTTATTTGATGGAACCATTTATTACTTTGGACTTCTGATCAGTTCGAAGAAAGAAATTTATGGGAGAAGGCCTCTGCAGAAACGACGGCCTCATATTATTGTCGGTAGCTCGTGTCAAAACAACTTTTTATATTATATTCATTTTACTGCTATTTCCTTTTTTTCCCTCTCTCTCTCTCTCTCTCTATATATATATATATCTATGAGTTTAACCAAGACTTTGGTCAAAGTTTGGACCATGCATTGGCCTAATTTCTTATTCCTTTATTTATTTATTTTTAATCTTTTGTGAGCTTGCAAGGGTCTTATCCAATGGCTCCATAATTCTATAAATGTGAAATAAATAAATAGTTTTCGATCCAAGCCCGATTAATGCAATAATGTCGTTTGGCCGTGAGAGTAGTGCATCCATCATCGTGAAAGGACCTTCTTGTTTCTTCTTCTAGGACAACAGGCATGCAATTGAACTTTATCATCATTGACATTTCTCACAGAACTACAAGATGTAATTTTAGTTTTAAGAAATTTATAGGCTTTTAGTAAAAAAGATAATTCATATTCAATAAACCAACGAAACGCCGGGGCTGCAGAACATACCCTAAATCGGGGGGCAATAAGGGTATAGTCAGAAATAATAGAGGTGGAAGAAGGTGTCGATTTCTATTAATTGGGGGGGTGGTGGGAATTCTCTTATATATGGATATATCAAAATTTTGCATAGTAGTAGTAGTAGGGACAGGTAAAATTGAATGCGTGTGCTTCTTATTATTACCCAAGTGAAAGATCCCACCCGCGTATGAGTTGGATGAATCCAAGAACATAAATATAGAGGTTACGAAGTACGATTGATCACGTGACGTAAACGTCTATTACCTAATTGAATGTTAAAGCATGTATGTGTGTGTTTATACCAATTTCCAATTCGTTTTCTTCTAAGAAAGTATTTCACAATCACACAAAATTGTGGTTAATTTTCATGCGGAATTTACCCGATTTCCGTTTTCAAAGGTAGGCGTACTTTGTGTGGGCTAATAGAAATGCACTCTACAAAAAATGAAATGTTTGGTGTAATGAAAGTTGAACATTTACAAATAATCAGTAATCAAATCCTTTATTTGATATAGCGTTTGTACGTTGCACTGAATAGGGAGGTAAAATTATTCCATAAATATATCCCTTGTTTAAATATTGAGGACGAGAAATCTTACATGTGAAGAAATAAGTTTAGAGACGAACATCGGATCGGTCCAAGTGGTAAAGAGTTTGGATTCGTTTAAGGAATTCTCATTTTAAAGCATGCCGTACGCAATCGCCCATATTCGAAGACCCACATATCATATTCATAGTAACCTACCCGACCCGGATAGAGTGATTTCAGATTAGGGTTTATATAAAACACAATTTAAAAATTTTATTACTGCAACATATTCATAATGAAAAAAACTACAAATATTAGTCAAACGAAATACCAAAAGTAATCAAACTCATTTAGAGCGAATATGCAACACATCTAATATATCTTCGCATAATATAACAATTTTAAACAAAACTCGACAAATAGAGGTTAAGTAAACACGTTTTTGTCTATTTCTAGAACGATCAACGTTAGAATGATCAAACTTATAACTATACCAACGATGGAGTTGGGAGGAAGTCAATATCAACTTGGATCCTCCGATGTGGTGTCCACCCTAATCATCACAGACTAGCTAATCAGAAGACTAGCTGTACTACGTCAATTGGGGGGCACTTCTTAACTATGTTAGAAATTCGAAATGGAGATGGGCATTTATTGAAGCATGTTCTACCCCCGTGCCCGGATTGAATTGCTGAGCCCCCCCCCCTCCCCAAATGCAAATCCCATTGATTATGTGTCGGTTCGGGGACATGGAGGATTTGCGAAGTCACGTACTTGGTGATGACCAAATGTCGATATTGTAAAGACATCACAGTCAACAATGTCACGTTGTCCTAAAGATAAATATGGCACCGCCCCCTACGGATAGATCTCAATTGGGATTTCAGTGGAGTTATTTGGATCATGCATGTTGCCCCCCATTCCTACTTTATTACGCTGCCCGGCTTAAATCGATCGTAAAAATCATCGACTTTTGTGTTTAGTCATGTCGATAATCTAGTTCGAGTCGGGTAGAGAGCTACATGAATGACAAAGCTTCACTTATCAACTGTTGAAAGGATTAATATCAACAGGTGAAAATGGCATCGAGTTTTTAACATAATCTTTGTCCAGAAACATAATTCCATGTGGTTTGGACATGCCAAGTCGTCTACTTTGAGGTTAGATTCATGCGGTGTCGTCTGAACTCTGGGACGAGTCTCCCAAGTGCCCTTTGCTCATCCCGACATCGCATTTCATTAATGAAACAACAACAGAATTTCATGCAATTTCTTATATATTTAAGCACTTCGTGAGTAGTATTATATAACACATAAAAAACATTGATTAGATTCCCTCTAGGTACATTGATTTCACAAGAAACACCAAGTCCCAAGAACCAAAAGAAAGAACAAAAAACAAAAAAAGTTTTTTTTTTTTTTTTTGAAAGTACGCATTCTCTCAAACCCTCAAACGGAAACACAAGTCACCTTCTGCATGCAGAGCAGACACGTAATCTAAATTTAAAAAGCTTCCATCATATATATACATACATGGTTTTGGCGTGACGTAATTAACTCGGATAAAAAATTAGCATGCACCCGATTATACGCATGAACTCTTCTTGTTTTACTGTAATATATGATAGATTTGTGATTCGCGTTTACTGTTTAATGTGGTTGGTATGTTTCAACGTATATAATATGTTTTCGGTGCAACCTTATTAATAACAGGGAATATTTAGTAGACAGAGGGATTAATTAATGCCTCCTCCTCCACTACTACCTTCTGCAATCGTCCTACACGTGGTCGTGAGAGGGGGATGGTTTTCAGAAAACGCGTTGAACTGGGAGGATTGATGGCAGCCTCGTCGTAAGAAAAAAATAAAGAAGAAGAAATGAGTGGCTGCAAGAAATGGGGGCGTTGACCTTCGTCACTCTCTCTATATCCCTCCTGAGATGAGAGGGTTAGAAGTTGGCTGGTTTTCAAGCCAAAACCAAAGCTCAGGTGAGAGTTGGGAAATTATGGCATTTGCAGGGACAACTTCCCATACATTGGAGACACGTGATGGCTGAATTCGACACTAGCACTTAATTATATAAGATTATGATTACGGTTTGCTAAAATAATTAAATGTATTTTTTATGATTTAATTATGCTGAAACACGTATTACAAACAAAAAATAAGTTAAAAAAAAAAATTAACAAAAAAAGAACTTTTTTTGCTACATCGAGCGAGGTTTCCCCATAATGCTTTAATATATGTTTACATTTTCTTACAGGTGGAGCTGGCGATATTAGCTAAGGGAAAGGATGGGTGGGACTTGAAAATAATAATAATAAAAAAGTATAGGACATGGGCGTTGCATTCATTACGGTTTATTCGGGATAGCTATCGCTCGCTTGTTCCCATAATTGTGTTCTGGGTCTTCGCTTTGGCACAAAATTCCCAAAAAATCAACAAACTTCAATCTCTTTAATGTTTCCTCTCGTTCTCGATCACAATAATAAACAAAGGGATAAGATAAATGTCGGCGTTCCAAGGACCACCTTCACGGCCACCACTGGGAGGAAGGCGTCGACGTCGAGTCGGATCAACGCCTTCCACGTAGTTAGATAACCGTCCAAGAAATGGAGGAGGAAATGTAAAAAAATGGAGTTTTGGATGGGTGGGTGAGTGATGGATGGTTAGCGGTGGAATTATCTGATCTGTCTGTATGTTCCTGACGCCCACGCCGACCATGCCTACTCTCGTAAGTTGAGGCAGAATTTATGACGACGGGAAGCAAAGAGATAGTCACGAGGGATGTGATCCCCCCATGCATGCACGCACGTCACATCTCACCCCCATGGATCAACTAGTAAGAGAAATTTTGAGTCAAGTTTCTCATTTGTATATCAACGTTCTAGAATACAGGTTTAAAGTACGAGAAGTCCAGTAAGGAGGTAATTGTGGAAACACACCAGGAGAAGGTTTGCAGGCGAAGCGGTTACCAAACGACGGGGTTATCAGGCGACGAGGGTCAACGATGTGATCAAGCGACAGTCAACCGGACGAGCGGGGAAACTCTACGGCGAAGGCAAATGGGCGATCCAGTCGATCAATAGCTGTTATTGGAAGATCCCGGATGGTCTCAAGACATGAAAAGAAATTGTTGGGAAAATTACTCAAATGGAAGAAGATATTCCATGAAAACTGATAACAATGACACGTAATATATGTATAATATTTCATTTTTGTACATACATAGGTCTAGCCTAGTAGCAATAGTTGTTCTTAGGAATTGTAGAAAAGCACACCTCTCCACAGACGATATATAGTCTTTTTATCTTCAATCCAACGTTCAAGCATCCTATGCTCCTGCATCCTTGCTCCTTCCGAAGGCATCGTCGATGGCATCCGTTAGTTCTTCCGCTTAAGAGTGTCTGTCCGCTGCCTACTCCCCTTTTTCTTCATTCATACGGCGACCACACAACGAACCTCCGAGTAGCAGTTGCTCGTAGTGCCAGAGATTTTCGACGTGTTTGGATCCGACTTGTCCAGCAGTCACTTCCGAAGCGAACACGTCTTTGGCGACCACAGTGGGAGGTCTAGGCTAGTAATGTCGAGAACCAGACGTGGTACCGATTCAAAGAACCTCATAGATAATCACTCCGATGGGAGAAACAACTCGAACCCAACCATGGCTGGAGAGCTGTCCGCCATCATGAGTACTCTCCAGCTCTTAATGGATGATCGATAACACGACGCCTTAAAGGAGAAAATCGGCTCCAAGATGGATGCCGTCATCCAGAACCTAGAAACCATATCAAGGGTGCCCATAAACAAACTCGATAAGGAGAAAGGTGGCTCGACCAATGAGAACCCACTCGACTATGATGCTCATAAGGCGCTAATAGCCGAAGGACAAAAAAGGCGAAAAAGGATGGCCATGCAGGAGACGATGGCTCCACCTGGTCTCTTGCCCGAAATAAGGGATTACGTGGCCCGACTAATTGAGTAGGTGATTCTAGAGCGAACGATATGAACGAGGTTGAACTCTATCGAGCTCCTTACCTGACAACATAGATCGAGACTATCCTTTTCCAAGGGGTATCGTGTGCATGAATTTGCCGTTTCTCGGGCGAAGAAGGCATTTCGCCGCGGAACATATCGCCCTATTCACTTACCAGGCTGGAGAAGCCGCCACTAATGGGTTATGGAAACTTCGCTTGTTTCCCAGCTCTCTCATAGGAACGACCTTTACGTGGTATGTGAATCTTGCCCCGAATTCGATGAGGAATTTGGAGGATATTCAGATGCAATTCACTCTGGCATTCGCTCAGACTGACCCAGCTGTGACATTGCAGGACCTCACTCACATGAAGCAGCAACCTGGGGAACCTATGACAGTCTTTATGATTAGACTTCGGAAGGCAAGGCTGAGATGTAAAACCTCCATATGAAGCCGAGCTCATAGCCATCGCCCATGATTATCTCCTTCTTCAGCTTAGAAACAAAATAGGAGGAGAAGTTTTCAGGGATTAAAATGAGTTAGCCAGAAGGGCAATCCAATATGAGAACCTCCGTAGAGAGAAAACTCATGTGAAAGGGAGTCTGATTACATGACCCTTGGTGACTAACCAAGCAGAATAGTTGTACACGTTGACGTCGCAGAGTATGTAAAGGGTCAACCCCTGACCTGCAAAGAGTATACTAAGAAAACTTCCGAGCAAAAGCGAAATATTCCTTCGATGAAGCGAAGACCGATGAAATATTCGAATTCATGCTTCAACACAGGCAAATTCGACTGAAAACGGGCCATCGACTCCCTCACACTAATCTAGAGAAGTCTAGAAGCTTCTGCAAGTGACATAGATCATTTACCCAAACCACTAGAGAGTGCATCACGTTAAAAAACTTGGTGCATGACTTAGTCTAAAGAGTTGCGCTTTCCCGACTCGGGGGACAAGGCATTAACAAAGTCAAACCCTTTTGGCAACTTGGTTGATATAAAATGCCTTCGACGTTAACTGTTTGACCGTATCCCATTTATCAATGCAGGGAGAACAAGGCCAATCAATCGAAACTGGTGAGATAATAATCCCCAACATGTTTTTCAAGCAGCTCGTAAGCAAGGGAACACTCAAATGCCCTGCTGATCTCAAGAGCATAATCGCTAGCACATGAATGCCTCGCATACCACTAATCGGTGCCATCCTTTTAGGAAATACCTGCTGAATGAAAGGAAAGTAGAATGGTACGACCTTAACCACCTTGAGGAGGTAGCCATGGGAATCAATACTGGTCTAAGGGTGCATCGACGCACAGAGAAATAGCAAGAGCGAAAAGGCACCCCACCAATTGGAACGAGGGAACTCTATACCCCTGAAGAACTCATGAAATAGGGAAATATGGGTGAGAGTGATGAAATTCGAAAAGAACCTCGCACCAAAAAACTCCCCAGGCGACGTGTTGCTGATCGCCTTGGACCTCAACAAGCGAAGGAACATACGAGGCGACAAGATCACCTTCGAGGCGACAAGGATGCAATGAGGGAAGAGACTTCGTTAGCCCAATTTCTAACAGCTGACATGCTTTGTTACATGTGCAAACCTATAGCGGCGCATAAGGTACTCATCACCAAGATGTGCCAATTCTGCTATAACCAGTACTTCCTACTGCTGGTCGGCATGGCATCCGAAGGATAGATCAAGATGGAGACAGTCGATCCTCCATTAGGAAATCTGCCTGACTCTGAGTCCACATATCTCTCGGAACCTCCTTTTGAGGGAAACTTCAAAAGGAGTTATGACCAACCTAAGAGGGAGTTTGTTCAGGTCGATAATCGTCTCCAACCTCTCAAACACTCACGCTGGATCCGAGTTCCTATCATCCGAGCAACGGGTACATGCAGAAGGTGGGTATAAGCGCACGGCTTCAAGTACCCACTGAGAGGACCAAAAGGCGGAGAGAGAGAAGAGCACGGCACACCGCGGAAAAATGTGCCAAACTGGTAGCCTCTTATCTAGGCGTGGTATCGTTAAACTCCGAGTAGGAATACATGAAAAGAAGACGACTTTCTTTGTCATCGACATAAAACCCTCTTTCAATGCCCTGCTCGGGAGAGATCGGCTACACAAAGCTGGTGTCATACCCTCCATTCTCCACCAAGAACTTCTGCTGTGGGGAAAACGCGGCTTAGAGGTTATGACAGGAGAGATGAGTAAGAATGCTAACATGTCCTATGTTTGCGCAGGGGCAGTAAAGCAAGTTAGAGACATGACAGTAGAGCTAAGATATGCGCTAGGAGACCCAAATGTCGGGTCCTTAGGCAAATCAGGCTATGAGTTCCTGGTTTCGTATGATCGACCAACTTTGGCACCACCTCAACACCCAATTGTCCCAACTGGATGGGGCGATGAACTACATCCCGAAGCTAATGAAGACCTGACCTCACATGAGAAAGATAGGCGTCAAGCCGAGTTACAAGACAACAATGACACTCATCAGACGGAGACTTGGAGCCCGATAGACTCCTCAAGCCGTATCACCTGGGCCGATATCTATGCAAAGCGAAAGAACTCTTCGCAAAAATAGGTGCGGCTGAGATTATACATATGAAAAGAGAAGACAGTCAAGAGGCCAACCATTTGGCACAACTGACCTCGTGTTTGATAAATAACTTAGATTCACGCAAGGATAGCATAACCTTGTTCACAAGCAAACGTTTAGAATTCCACGACGATAATGAAATGATGGATAGAGAGGTCCACACGGCCGATCTACTTTAACAGAAAGAGGACTATTGAGAGCCAATACGGCAGTCCTCGAGAATCCCAACGCAAAAGTCGAAAAGAGAATTAGAGTGATTTCTAGGCACTATGTACTCCTCGACAAAATCCTCTATAGAAAAATCAATGAGGATTTCCTGTTAAGGTGCATCGACTTACATGAAGCCATCCCAATCATGATGGATATAAATGAGGGGTTGTGTGGAGCTCATCAAGCAGGGATCAAGATGGGTTGGTCGATCAAACGACACGGGTTCTAATGGCCGTCAATGGTCAAGAATTGCATTGAAATGGGTCGAGTCTGTCAGGCTTACCAGCGATGCGGACATGAACGTCATAGTGAAACCACAGCCTTTCAGGACATGGGCGCTATACATCATGGGGGAGATACATCCCCACTTAAGCAGGGGAGATGCCTATATACTTGTCGCCACAGACTACTTCACTAAATGGGTTGAGGCGATGGTTTACAATCCATCAATCAGAAGGATGTAATAGAATTCATCAAGAACACCATCATCTATCGATATGGGATTCCCCAAAGTATCGTGGTGGACAATGCAAAGGTGTTTAACGGCGAACTTATGGACGAGTTTGAGAATACTTTGGGTTTTAAATACTCAACTCATCCCCGTATTACGCCCAGTCAAACGGGCAAGCGGATGCTTCCAACAAACTCATAAAACGGGTTACACAGAGAATGATCGAGAGCAACCATGTACACAACATACCCTGCTTCAGGAGACGCTATGGGCACTCAGTATCACGAAAGGAGAAAGCATAAGCGTCGCCCCGTTCAACTTGGTGTACGGTCATGATGCGATGCTTCCAATAGAAGTGTGATGTCGATCGCTAAGACTTCTTAAGCACCTCGAAGAACACGAGGGTTACGATGAGGACATATATATTGAGTTAGAAGATCTGGAAACCACCAGAATCAATGTGCTGAATCATCTATAGGCTCATAAGAAGAATATCGAACGCTACTACAATAAGAGAGTAGTACCCCGGTCATTCAGTAAGGGAGACCTTGTCTGGAAGCTGAGACTGTCCGAGGGTATGCGTGATAACCTTTATGGGAAATGGACACCAAACTGGGAATTCATATTACTAGGAGGGCTTGACGGATCGGTGCACAATCTTAAGATCAATGGCAAGTATTTGAAAAAATATAGGCCAACGATATGGAAAATGCACAAAAACATCATCTTGAAACGATTCCCCACAATCTGGGG
The DNA here is from genome assembly GCA_029817715.1 of Melastoma dodecandrum. NCBI lineage: Eukaryota > Viridiplantae > Streptophyta > Magnoliopsida > Myrtales > Melastomataceae > Melastoma > Melastoma dodecandrum. The sequence continues at coordinate 1,890,032 of JARUPY010000279.1, read as the reverse complement.
ACAAATGCAAACGTAACAATTCAGTCAACAGGCAAGGAAGACAACAGGTGCTTCGCCCGGTCCAGCACTCCAACCGCCACAACCTACTTTACCTCAACTTCTATGGCCCTGTCATTCCTGGTCAACGACCGCACGCTCAGCTACCTCTTTTTCCTTGGCAATATCAAGTGCCACGTCAGTTCCAGCACGTGGCTATCGCATCTAACTCCTCCTGGAGGTGACGAATGGTAGAGCACCTCCAGCTTTCTGTGGAGTTCAGCCCCTTCGAGAGACAGCTCATTCACTCGAGTAGAGGATGCAAGTGGCAGGGACCATGCAAGCTCTTTCTCCTCTAACCTCGTCCTGAGCGCGAAGTCATCTTGTCATTCAGCCCACGAACGTCAGAAGAACTTTCGAAGAAGCGAGAGTATAATGCGCAGCTCACGCAAATCAGCTCCTACTCATCCCAGGTTGTCCATCACAGACGACAAGGCAGCAAAGTCATCCTCGGCATTCACCCCACGCTTGAGGACGACAATGAAAGAGACAAGTAGAGAGCGCAAGGGCTGCAATGAATACGCTTAGGTCAAATAACGACTTAAGAGCGAATTACAAGCAAAGGTTAAAATTCCTTATCAAGGTCACTTGCACTTGTGAGCCTTAACAGGCTTCTACTGCTTCGCCCGGGAAAATCTGGGCGACAGGAGTACCAACGACCAATGAAGCGCTGGCCCCATCCCTAGGAAGTGGGGTCGAGGTTTCAAGTCCAATCTCGTTGGGAAGCTCTTCTCTACCCATACTCCTTGCTGGTTGCTCAGAGCAGCTTTGGTTGCATAGCCAGGAGGCAATGGGGATATTTTCAGGGAGTTCTTCACCGTCAACAATCTACACAGTCGAGGAAATACCAACAGCACCTTTACTAGAGAAGCTGGTGTTATTCAACGTAATCTTTCACTAGGAAACAAGACTTGCTAGAAATGCATTACCCGACACACCCGTGGAAGGCACATCCTCAGGAACAGGGGACGCAGTGTCATCTCGCAGCAGTGGTGGAGGAGGACGCCTATCAGACACTTTCTTTTTTAGGCGGGCTCTTTGCAAAGATGAGCCTGCAGGAGAAGGCTTTGCCTTTGACCTCTTACCTGCTGCATAAAAGAGGTATCCCATTATATACAGGTGAAGCATAAGTAAACCATTGCTTGAACCGGTTCGACATACTTGAGGAGGACGAGTTATCGCCTGATGACCGTTTCCTCGAAGATCTCCCACTTGAACTGGGAAGGGACATCAGATAGGCTAAGCTGTCTTCCTGGATCAACCTCTCCAGGTGCGATGAGGCCTGCATCATTCCCCACACTTCAAACCAGGCCCTGGAGAATGCAGGGGAATGACCACCAAACGGTTTCATCTGGAGCTGAATCATGGGAAGGTCTAGTAACTGGAAACGTTCGGCTAACCCAGGCTCCACGGGAGACACAACATGCGTGCCAAGCGGTTGATTCCTGGACATGAATAAGGGAACCACTAAAGACTGACAAAAGCCTTGCTGACGGGCAAAGAGTTGAGGATGGTAGGTACACCTCAAAAATCAAGCCAGCCGGGTCTACCCCTACTAGATCTCGTGCAAAGAATGCAAGTCCAAGGTACTCAACATCTCTTGAGCGAGATTCTTCCCACCTTTAGGAAAAAGGTCGCCAGGAAGAGACCACGCCTCGGCAGCTTTCTGCATGCCCATTCATCAAAGCCTGGATACAACCAGCGGCGATGAAGGGAGACCAGTACTTGGACGCGCTCGCGAGATGACTACACTCCGCTCGAGCATCGCACGAGGAAAACTGGTGAAACCCCGGAAATACAAAACAATCCACAAGTAAAAAATCCACATAGGGTCGTCCGCTAGGCATCCAGGGAAGCTGGCTGGATTAGCCGTTGCCTGGTACAGCCCGCGATAGATCAAACGTAGCAAGAAAGGGGCGACTGCCAAAGTTTCAAGCCTGTCGACATTAGCAGCGTCAACAAGCTGGTGGCCACCCCAACCATGAAGCGATTGGGACGCTTTCCCCGGTTGCAGAAGATATACTTGGACACCCACTCCAAGTAAAACTTAAACTCCTCCTCGGGTCCCCACTCTGCATCAGGCAAAGACAAGTGTCGATTGATCACCGTGCCGATGCATTCTAAAGGGTTCAGGTTGTTGCGCTCGTGGTCAAATTGAAGGGGGGCTCCAGAAAGATGACAATCGGCTAAGAAACATATATCATCTAGGGTGATCGACATTGTTCCTCTTAGGAAGTAGAAGCAGTTGATAACGGGATTCCAGAATGACAAGAACCCGACACACACGGCAAGTTGGGCTCAATCGAGGAGCGAGATATGTTGATTAGGATCTTGACCCCAACACATCCCACGCATCACGCTTCTTGGTCATTCACTTGGAAACACAAAGGTCATGTGCCTCACTCCTTGGAGATGGAAAGCAACGGAGGTTTGCTCATACCGACGGACTCTATCCCGATGGCTTGAAATCACCAGGGGTGAAAATGGCTGGAAAACTACTAGTAAAAAGGAACGGCCTTTTCACGTCGAAAAGAAGTTGGAACTTAGCCTCAGGAACGAACGGCCCCATTGTTTGTTGTCCCGTCATTGGAGTGCCAAAGTCCAACTCCACTTCGTGATAAGGGAAGATGTAGAACTTCATGGCTTCAGTATAGACCCGCCGAAAAGTGGCTCCATCACCCTCTATGTGGGCTGGGGGAGTCGGGTTTACTGGGGTTGAAGCATCGGAAGTCATGGAGGTCATAACGAAACTAGGGTTTCTGGGAAATAGGGAAAGAGAGAGAACGGTTTCTGATTGCATGAGCGGGAAACCTTGACCCCTTTTAGGCTTTATAATCCAGAAACAGGCTAGATGGTTAAGGCCTAAAAAGCGCGTTGCTTCGCTTGAAAACTAATGACGGTCCAGAAGTCAAAGTAGACAGATGAAGGGGTTTAAAATATGCATTCACTTTCATTCAAATCCGTGGTATATTACATTGGTTTGTTTGGAGACAAATGTACAAAAGAAAACATAATTGACTCGGTGGACGACATTCCCTCTTCTAAGTGAAATGCTTTTTACTGAGGGATCCCTTGAGCTATGCGAGCTATACAAGGATTTACCCAGAGAGAACGAACACGGTTACCATAGACGAAGAAGGTCATTGGCTGCAGCCGACAACTTCACCGCATTATAGAGGCGTAGCTGCAGCGTGAGTCTTCTGAACGGGATTACCTTGGTCCTTGCATCTGATTCCAAGTCAGGCCTCCCAATGGCCATGAGGTAAGAAAACTGATGACAAGGTGATGACTTTGGGTTGTGATGATCCAGCCCCCCAGAGGTTTGGGGTCACTGGAAAGCACCAAAGGTTGAACCAATCAGAACGGAACTCGGTGCTAAAGACTGACCCACCGAGGCTTCACTCAGGCCTTCTACCCTTCTAGACGAGCTCATTATGAGGGAGAGTGGAGACATTAGAGGGTGAGACACCACTGGTGTAAGGTGGTGGACATAAGCTCTCAAGCAAGCTAAGGTGATGGACATAGGTCCAGAGTAGGAGATAGAAAGATGGAGACCTCATGACCTCACTATTTCTAAGAGTGATGGTTTACGATTGGGAAGTTAATCCATACATCGCTATTTATAGCGGGGTTATGAGGGATGTGAAATCTCTGACAGGAGATATTTTGGCAGAAGCCTCGCGATTTCTATAGACGTCCTGAAATCTCAACCGATACGCTTCAGGGATATCAACAGTTGGGGATTAATGCACACTGTACACGTCACCAGGGTGTAGGAGAATTATTACTTGGTCTTTTTCTAGGCGAGACGGATTCCAATACCTGACTCCGTCTGCTTTGAGGGGGGTTATATATTTAGTAACATAAATTATGGGCCAGAGATTTCGATGCCATCTGTGGATCAATGGTCCACAATGTAGGCCCGAAGTACGAGAAGCCCTATAAGGGGGTAGCTGTGGAAACACATCAATCGAAGGCTTGCGGGCAAAGTGGTTACCAAGCAACGGGGCTACCAAGCGACGATGGTCAACGAGGTGATCAAGCGACAATCAACTGGACGAGCGGGGGAAACTCTACAGTGAAGGCTAGCGAGCGATCCGGTCGATCAGTAGTTTTATTGGAAGATTCCGGACCGTCTCAAGACATGGAAGGAAATTGTTGCAAAGACTGCTCAAATGGAAAAGAGATATTCCATGGAGACCAGCAACAAGGGCACGTGATATAAGTGTAATATTTCATTGACGTATATATATAGGTCTAGATTAGTATAAATAGTTGCTCTTAGGCATTGTAAAAAAACTCGCCTTTCCACAGAAGGGCACATAGTCTTTTTATCTTCAAGCATTCCAGCGTTCAAACATCATATGCTCCTGCGTTCTTGCTCCTTCCGAAGGCATCGTCGATGGCATCCATAAGGGTATTTGTCCGCTGCCTTCTCCCCTCTTTCTTCATTCATATGGCGACAATACAACGATCCTCCGAGTGCTAGTTAATTATAGTGTCAGAGATTTCCGACGTGTTTGGATTCGGCTTATCCAGTGGTCACTTCCGGAGCGAACAACATGTATTCATAACTATTGGTGTACAAGTTGTATCATTCTTTTTTTTTAATTAAGGTCCAATTGATTTCATTTGATTCGAATAATATTTACAATGTGATGAAACATTTTAAAGTTAAATTTATATACTTTTGGAATTAATATAAGCATTTCCATGGCCTTAAATTGAAAATATAAAATGGCACTTTGATCCAAAGTATTAAAATCTAAAGGGTTTTCAGTTCACAAAAAATTATGGGCCAGGATGAAAAAGTAATTCATATTGAGCTAAATGTGGCCCAATCAGTGCTTTCACCCATAATAAAACCGCTCCTCATATGGCGCACAAGTCATGTGTGAAGGAGAAAAGCTTCCGAGGATTCTCCACGGCGAAATCTAGTCAAGGGTCACAAGCTCGGGCATTGTTCGTTGCGTCCTGGATGAAGTCGTTGTTGGAGTTGTTTGGAAAGCAGTCCTTTGCTGTATCACAGGAAGGGGTTTGCGGAACTGCTGCGACACAGCGAAATGTTTTTGGAAATAAGGAATAAGGTAATTTGGAGAGGATATTTCGGTTTTGCAAAGCCTTTCACTTTTCATACGACCAGAGTCTTTCTCTTACACCTTTTTTTTCTCTCTTACATCATTTAGAGATTGATTCTCCTTTTATAGTGTCCTAGGATAGATCTAGAGAAAACATTTACTCTACCCTCGTTATTAGGTCATTCACTACACCCCACTACCAAAGCATTAACACCACCCTACTAACACACACTTAATGACACTAAATGAGATTACAAATTAATGACATTTAATATGACATTTAACACCCCCTCTTAATTTGTAATCTTTAGAAATTTCTTGAACAACTTGAGCTTCTCGATATTCATGGCCTTTGTTAGAACATCAGCAGGCTGATCCTGGGTCTGAATAAACTCCATAATTATCTAGTTCTTCATCACCATTTCTCTGATAAAATGGTGGCGTAATTCAATGTGGTTTGACCTTGCATGAAACACAGGGTTCTTCGTCATAGCAATGGCTGACTAATTATCATAATGTACTATTGTTGGATGAGCAATCTTCTGCTGTAACTCCAGCAATAATCTTCTTAACCATATTGCTTCACGAATTGCTTCATTTGCTGCAATGTATTCTGCTTCAGCTGATGATAACGCTACAGTAGCTTGTTTCTTTGAACTCCAGGATATGAGTTTTGTTCCAAAATAGAAAAGATATCCTGCCGTACTTCTTCGATTATCAACACTTCATGTCATTCCAGTACTTCGCATACTTGAGCGAGGTTTAGCGATTGGGAAATCCTTACGCATCAATTTTGCTTCATTAACTCTTGCCGCATGAGTGAACTTCTCAATGAAATCAAATCCGGGCTGTTTTGAGTAACCTTTGCTACGAGACGAGCTTTGTGCTTCTGTACACTTCCATCCTCATTGAACTTCATTTTGAATACCCCATTTCAAGCCAATTGCTTCTTTTCCTTTGGGAAGGTCTACTAGGGACTAAGTATCATTCTTCTCAATACTAAACATCTCTTCTTTCATTGCATTTCTCCATTTTTCTTCTTTTGCGGCCTCTTCGAAATTTTGTGGCTCAAACGTAGCAAGTGCAAAGTTAGGTTGCTCGTAAACTTCAGTTAATGAGCGATACCTCCTTGGTTGCATATCATCAGCATAATCTTCATTATCTGAATTTACTCTAGAGGAACTAGCTGCTGCTGTATCAATGAGATTTGAGGAAGGCACTACTACTGGTGCTTCTGGATAAGAAAACGTTGGCTGAGTCTGAGAAGATTCGTTCTCCCACTTCCACGCTGCATTCTCATCGAAAATAACGTCTCTTGAAATAACAAGATTGTTAGTCTTTGGGTCAAACAAACGATAACCTTTGGATTCTTCACTATAACCAATAAAGATTAGCTTCTCACTCTTCTCATCAAACTTCTCCATCTTCTTCGTAAAAAAAGCATATGCATCACATCCGAATACCTTCTAGTGATCAACCACGGGCTTCCTCTTATGCCATGGTTCATGAAGCGTCTTGTTTTGAATGGCTTTCGTCGATGATCGATTGAGAATGTAAGCTGTTGTGTTCACAGCTTCGGCTCACAATAAATTCGAAAGACCCTTGCCTTTGAGCATACTTCGAGCCATCCCAACAATAGTCCTATTCTTCCTCTCAACAACGCCGTTCTGCTGAGGTGAGTACTTCACAGTAAGCTGTCGCTGTATGCCTTGCTCCTTGCAATAATCTAGAAAAGGCTTGTAAATGAATTCTCCTCCACGATCTGTCCTCAAAGTCTTTATTTGATATCCACTTTGCTTCTCTGCATTGGCTTTGAAACTCAAAAAAATAGTGAAAGCCTCTGATTTCTTTTCAAGAAAGTATACCCATATCATACGGGTGTAATCATCAACAAATAAGAGAAAGTATCTCCTGTTACCGATCGTTGGAGTTTGGGTTGGACCACAAATGTCTGCATGTACCAACTCAGACGGGCTTTAGCTCTCCGAGAGATATTGGGAAAAGGAAGACGATGTTGCTTCCCATATACACATCCTTTACACACGCATGTTGTTGTTGCCTGGATTTTTGGAAGACCTATGACCATATTCCTCTCTCTCAACAACGTTAGACCCTTGTGATTCAAATGTCCATATCACAGATGTCATAACTGAGCTTCATCAATAACTTCACTCATCAATGCAACATTCATGGACGAATTCATCTTCAGCGGAAATAAGTTATTCACCGTCATCTTCACTACAGCGATCTTATTCTCATTTTTGTCAACGATCTCACATTGACCATCAGCAAAAGTAACCTTATAACCTCTCTTCATCATTTGTCCCATGCTCAAAAGATTCTGAGTAATTCCTGGAGAATAAAACACATCATCAATCCGCTTTTCTTCACCATTTGTTGTTCTCACAGCAACGATGCCCTTTCCTTCAATCATTATCTTTTTGTTGTCTCCAAGCTCTAACATTAAGTTTTACCTGTTGTCGATCTCCACAAAGTTTTCTTTATTTCCTGTCACATGATTGCTACAGCCACTACCCAAAAATCACACCTCATTCATGTCTTGCATTGCATTGAAATAAGAATAGAATGCTTGCTTCGATTCTTCTTCTTTTGAAAAATTTACCGAATTTTGAGAAACATGTTGCTGCGGCAGCTACTGCTTGTCTTTAAAATAACAATCTCTTTCTGAATCATTTGGAAATCGACATCTCTTGCATATGAAATAACAATCTTTTGACTCATGTCCAGCTATTCTACAAATATAGCAATTACCTTCTGAATTTCCAGATCTACTCCAGGAATGGTCTTCTCTACTGCGGAACTGGTTTGCTGTACGTCCTCTGCCTCTTCCTGGAGAATGGCCTCCACGTCCACGACCATAAAACTCTCTGCTGTTGTTCACAGTATGCTCCTTCTGCTCTTACTTCTTTTCTGATACATTTAACTTCATTTGAAAAGCTTGTTCAACAGGAGTTGAGTACTTACTTACTCTTCTTTCATGGGCTTCAAGAGAACACAGTAGCTCATACACAAAAATTTCTCCCAGATTCTTCGTTTCCTTAATCACAGTAACAACGTGCTTAAATTTCTACGACAGACTTCTCAACACTTTCTCCACAAACTTCTTGTCGGGAACTTCATCACCGCAACACTTAATTTGATTCATGATTTCAACCACTCTCGAGAAGAAATCTTTCACCGTTTCGGACTCCTTCATGGCTAAGTTGTCAAAATCCCTCCACAAGCCTTGAAGCTTGATGGAAATCACTTTCTCCGAGCCTTGAAATTCTTTCTTTAGCATGCTCCATGCTTCTTTCGCCTTCTTGAGACCATAAAGCCTCGGATAAATCGTCTTGCTTACAGATTATTGCAAGATCCGCAACGCCATCGCATTCTTCATCACGTTTTCTTTTGCCGTCTTTTCTTATTTTCAAACACCTTCTTCCTCACTTGACAATTCGTCGTCTTCTTCAAAGCCTTCATCAACGATCCTCCACAAATCTTGTGAGAGAAAGATAGTTTCCTTTTGCGAACTCCAATAATCATAGTGCTCTCTATCAAAGATTGGGATTTGGCTGGACGAGTAGGAAAAGAACATGCTGTTGGAAGATGTAGCCATGATCTGCTGCGCTCTGATACCAAAATTTGTTGGTGTTGTTTGGAAAGCGATGCTTTGCTGTATCACAGGAAGGGATTTGGGGAACTGCTACGACACAGCGAAGTGTTTCTGGAAACAAGGAATAAGGTAATTTGGAGAGGATATTTTGGCTTTGCGAATCCTTTCACTTTTCTTACAACCAGAGTCTTTCTCTTACACCTTTTTTTTTCTCTCTTACATCATTTGGAGATTGCTTCTCCTTTTTTAGTATCCTAGGATAGATCTAGATAAAGCATTTACTCTACCCTAGTTATTAGGTCATTAACTACACCTCATTACCAAAGTATTAACACCACCCCACTAACATACACTTAATGACACTAAATGAGATTACAAATTAATGACATTTAACATGACATTTAACGATGGTCACGTACTTCTCAAGGTTTCAAGGAATTTCTATTTATTCCGAAAATTTTAATCAGTGTATCCACTTGTTTAGGGATTGTAGTACACTGTACAACCACAAACAATTCTTACATCATTTCCAAAATCTTATGTTCGGACGACAAGATTTATTAAATGTCCGAGGCTCAAGCTCATTATCTAATACGCATTACAACTTCAATGGACTATTTTTACAGATGGGCCATGATTTTGTTTGGGGCCTGTCTTGATTCCAATCCATGTCCAATTCATTTCTTACATCCTTCTCAAATTATTATTATTATTGTTATTTTATTATTACTTTCATGTTTCGATGCAACATTCGATCCTTATGTTATTTCCTTGATTCAAGTGCAATAAATATTGAAAATAAGTTTACAGAAACTCTTTCTGGGGCGATAAATACCTAATCATTTTTTCTCCTCTTGTCACAATCTTTCTATCATTTTTTACCTTTAATTTCTGTGGATCGAAATCGAGTCATTCAATTATCTTAACGAAACTCACTATACTCACTAATAGCATAAAAAAAATATGCCTTTTAAAAAGCTAAACGAAATGATAAAGTTATTTTTTGAAATAATTTACAATTAATAGGGAAATTTTTGCACTTAAAACGGTACTCATTTATATAAGAAAAGTAATTTAAAAAAAGCCAAATCATTTGCTCTACCGCTCTATTTGGATTCAAAAGAAGGAAAAGAAAAGAATGGAAAGAATAATTCTCGAAAAAGAAATCATTTTTCTCAATGTCATTTATTTTTCCATCTTTTTTTTAGTCGGATTCCACGTTCCACATACATTTAAAAATTTTAAATAATTTAGTAGCACAATATTTGTGTTTGGATAACTTAATTCAAGGTGACGAATTTTAAACAAACGGATGTGTTGGTAGATGTAGGCGGACTAGCGACTGTAACTATTGATATAAACATGTTCGTTTCCTATTTCAATTGATTGGGGGCGTGTGTGTCGGGAGACATTGATGTTTTTCCCGACCATTTCTGCAAAGGTTCTTTGGTGAATTACAATCGGTTGTTGGGTCGCATACTAAACATGTATTTATTATTAGCCTGACCAATGAACAGGTCTCGGCACGACCAGATTCGAAACACTTGAAAATAATCTCTTTTGTATGATTACGCTTGGATTCGAACGAGTTTATTTAGATTACCAAATCACTTGACTGAAGAATGTAGATCTCGAAGGGTCGGTTCAAGTGCTCGTAACTTTAGAAGCATTCTACTTACAGACTATAGTCTAACCACGTCGAAGTCCAACATGAAATGGAAATATTTAGGGCAACTCAGTTATGTCACGTGGCGCGCCGTTGGCGCGGAAAATGTATTACTTGCAATACGTGTCGAGTTTACGGTGAATGATGTGGTCGACGTAAAGTGAAAGTAAACGCAATATCGGAATTTAAATGATGTCTTCCAATCAGAGTTTGACACACGTAAACCATTGAATCATCAATGTTTTGACTTCCCATGGCGATTTTTTATTTTATTCTTTATCTTACCTTAAATTACGTTAAACCTAAATATTTTCTCCATAGGGAAACATCAAACACTGATGGTACTAAAAAATGGGGAAAAAAAATAAAGTGAATTCAAACTGAGGGAACTAAATACGCGATGTTGACATCTCCATGATCGTCTTTTTCGCGCAAGAGTAAATAAGAAGGTAAAGGTTGCATTATGCGAATGAAATGAATTGATTGAATCCCTTTTTCGTCTCGGAATAGGCAATCTTATACTATTAGAAACTGTACTCCATATCCCCATGAAAATGAAGTCACTTAAAGATTTGTCACCATCAAATACTAAATGAAACCCTAAATTCATGACAGATCTTCCTCCCTCGGCCAAAGCCAAGTTGTTCTCGGAACGGTCCACGTAACATGAGCGAAAAGGAGAGAGAATCTGAAGGAATGGGAAAGTCATTGATGTCATGAGTTAGGTTCCATTGGTTTTGAGAGGGGGGGGGAGGCTTCTTTAATAGGCATGTTCCCTCTCTTCTTGACATTTATCTTGTTTGGTGCTGCACATGAGTTACGCCAAAGTCGTAGCAGCACACCACATGAACTCCATGAGGGTTTGCCGCTGACAATGGGACTAACCGCCCCACACGAGTTGCTGGTTAATAAATGTATTGAGTCGAGGGAACAGTTTAAAACCTAAATAAATGAAGGAATAGAAACTGGTGTCCAATGTATATTGGCGAAAATTTCCTGTTTAAGCATGTCAACACCGAAATCGTTGGCTCAGACGGTGGAGAATATGAACGTTAAGTTTGAACCTCGCAATCTTATTCATCGAAATTATTCAAGGAAGAAAAGAAAATGACGAAAATTCGATTAAACAAAAAAGGGAGCTGTTACTTCAGATGGTTTTTTTCTGCAGCATAGTGGTTTGCCGAACGATTAGGCGTCATTACCCAGTATTAGTAGATGTCATTATGCTACGAGACACATGACCAAGTAGCTTTTTGTTTCATAAATTGCACCAAATTTACTCCGTCAGATAAGGAAAAGGCACCACCATTATGCTAAAACATAAGGTTTTGTACCTCCTTCCACGGAATCGACATTGTAAATTTTGATCTCCACTAGATTAACCAAGAAGAGAAGTACAAATGAAAATGACAACACGGCTTCCATTGATCTGACTCGGGATTCTCTCGTGGAAAAGATTAAAAGAAACCAATACAGTATTCGTTGCATTTCTGGCTCATCGAAAATCAAATACTTCACAGGACCTCCTACCAAAACATCATGGCTGCAGCCTCACAAATATTGCTCTAACGTACTCATAATATCAAACTCAATGAATGGCCTGACTTCTATATCCTACAGTGTCCCATGTTGACCTGGGATGTTCAGCTAGCTCATTGACCCTCACGATACTCTATGACAGCTGGATTTCAAGCCACATAGCACAACGGGCAAAGCGTGTAGGACCATTAAGGAGAACTCATTCCCATCATGCATGCCATCTTGTTGATCTCTTTATCGAGAGTCGCAGAATCGCCGGCCATTTCACACGAGTCGATGTGCGAAGAAAAAAGAAGAAGATAAAATTGTACATCAACATGAGCGCAATTCCAATTGAACGAAAAACAAGCCTTTCAAGGAAACCTAACAGCTCAATACGAACATGATCCTTTTCAGAGAACATGGAGGAAGTCACCTCAAGGAAAGATCTCACTGGGATGATATTTGAGGGCGCATATCTCGCCACATCGAGGAGCTATACAGTTGAGGGGAATGAAGCCTGGTCCGACGCAACCTATCCGAGAAAAACCTGTTTTCTTTCCGATAAAACAAGGAGGCCGAGAGAACTTCCTCGTCTTCGGCGGGCAACGGAGTGCATCGGGCCAGACAACATTCCCCACAAACAACAGCTCCGGCGTGTGTTATTCCGAGTTCTGTCCGAATAAAGACGCGACCTCCAAAGGCTATCTTATCTCAAGTGAGTAAAAGGAGAAGAAAATGAAAGGAGATAGAGTTTTTTCTTTTCTTTTTTCCCTGGTTTGATTTGTGAAGTCAAAGATTGGGATGGGGGATAAATGTTGAGTTGAGTTGAGGGAAATAGTTGGACATTAAATTCGACGCGTTTGAAACTGAACTAGTTCCATAATTTAAGGTTGTAATATTACAACAACGAAAAAAAAGAAACTCCAATTAAGCAAGTAACTGTGGCCTCCTGGAAAATTAAATTTGACACACCTAATCTTGTTTCTCCTTATCGAAATATTCCTCCTAGTATTACATTTTTTTATGAAATTTGGAATTATAATGTTTAAAAATCTAATTAAATATACAAAAATTTTCTATTGACCTCGAAATTTTATCAAATAATAATTGTGGCGTGACGAGGGAAATCTGAAATGAATAAATTAAAATATTGCCTTCTAAATACATGTAAAATATTACTGATACATCAATAATTTCTGAGTCGTTGGTTATTCCATGCAATTATTTTAACATTTCCTCCCTAATCGTAGCCTTAACTGAATGATTGTGGTCTTTCGTTATGTACCGTTAGCTTTTTATTTTTCTTATGCACAAACAAATAAATTAAATGTTGCATTGAAAATTGTGACAACTTTTTTGCTGTCGAAGCGCCCAAAGAATAATTATTAACCAAAATAATTGACGATGGCAGTTGGTTTAATGACAGTAGAAGAGAAATAATTTCAAAAGGAATTAAATTGGGAAAGGACATCATCATCGGATCTGATGAGTCCTTTTTTATTTTCTTTATTGAGAAAATTTTCCACCCAAAAAACTGCCTGCCACTTTTCCCCCCAACAAACTTATCAAATCCAAAATCCTCATAAACACGTGAGAAATCGTTCTAACATTATCTAATTTATTTCCTCTCTGAAATTTTTAATTCTTAACTTATACATTTTTAAAGCTTTATCTAAGTTATTTTAAAAATAAGGTAATAAGTTCAGCACAAAGGCAAGATCTCCTTTTAAATGTATTTGCGTGTTCTTTCTCTGAATATATTTCAAGTCTTAATAAATTCGAATAGCTTGCTTTCAAACTTAATACTATTTTAAAAGGAAGAAAAAATGATACCGTCACCTGCGACTACTGGCTTTACATACATATTCATCGCAAACAAACCCGAGCCCGACAGAGACACCAGAAACAGCGTCTTTCACCCTCGCAATAAATTTCATCTGACGATATGACAAAACCATAATTCCAGACAAGTTTTCTTACCCTCTGTGCCTTGACATGTAATCTATTGGTATTAAAAGCAATGGCGAAGAGGGGGGCGTGTAGGAAAATGGTATGATTCCCACCCCTAACTGCTAAGATTCAGTCCCCACCACTGTTTCCTGATTCCGACGTTTCGAGAACGGTGTCGAAATGAATCTGTTGGGAAGGGTTGAAATTTACACCTCGAGGGACTGCAGGTTCTCTCAAGGGTTTATGCTTGGATTCATTGGTGTCGCCGGATGGTTATGGCTCCTTGGGTTGGCGTCCCTTCCGCAATTGCCCGAGAAAATCGACCACCAAAGGGTCGGTCCAAGGACTCCCTTGCTGAGATTAAGTCATGTCTGGTTTAATCATGTGGAAATTACCTAAATAAAACGAGCACAGAACCTTCGCCAGATCCGAGAGCTTTAACCTTTTGTTGCTTAGTAGTAGATTGTCCACCACATAAACGGATTTCGTTTGACCGGGCCTCTTTTTCTTTTTCTTTTAAGATTACCTCAAAAGATAAAAGTTCACGGAAGGTTACCAGCTCCTCACCACTTACGCCTGTTACGGATTCATTCTCTCGGACCAACACTGTACATCGACTCGCCAGCCAGCAACCTTTTCCCCATGTCTTGTTGCACATAGCTCGACATTACAGATAGCGTTTCGATCAAGTCCTTCATATCTGCAGTCATAGACGCCTACGGAGTGGCTTCATCAAGATACCCATCCTACAAACAAAACAAAATTCTACAGAAGATTGTCAGTCCCACACCACTTACGCCTGCTACAGACACGTTCTCTCCGACTAACATTATACGCCGACTCGCCAGCCAGCAACTTTCTCCCAAGGTCCTGCTATGTAGCTCGACGTTACGGACTGTACTTCGACTGAGTCTGTCGGTTCCGTAACCCCTGATATCTACGAAGCAGCTTTATCAATGTTAAGCCTACCGTTGTAAGTCCGAACACCACCACCTATGAGAACGCTTGCCTGGAGGCACACTGTTTATACAAGAATGCATGGGGGGACTGAACCAACTTCCTGCGAAATGCTCGTTTGGAAGCACTTCCTACGAGAACGCTCGCCTGGAAGATCATCAATTCGATTTTTATTCCTTCGAAACCGTATCATATGTTTCGATAACACGAAATTTTTTAAGTTAAAACACAAATTATCAGCCGGATTAAGAAAATTAATCTAGTTATTCTGTCTGCAGAATCCTTCCTAAGTGGATATTAAAGCTTGAACCAAAGTTATATGGCTTTCCAAGGTATTTTCACCGGAGAAAGTTAATAGTTAAGCAGTCACGAATTCTGAAATTCTAGTATTGACAATGTGCATGTCGAGTTCCCCATGCTAGGAATTGCAAATCTATAAGGACAAATTCGAACTGAACACTAGTAGAAGTATGGGCGAACATAAAAGAAACTTTTTCATGCAACAGAGGATATAGACAATAGAAAATTTAAAAGAAATACCGATGAACGAACCTTGATATCATCACGAGGAATACCCATTGATGGAGCAATAGGATCATTTTCCACCATAGATATGATACGATTTTGATATCATCTCAATACTTTCCATTAACCGATAAGTAAGCAAATGTTATTTAAGAGCTAACCTTCTCCATACATGTTTCTACATGGAACTAAATTAGGCAGAAGACAATACACAAATAAGTATTTATCGGTTGTATGCCAAAAATACAAATGTTTAAGATAGTGAAGAATGTTAATGCTCTTTCCTATAATAAATTACATTTTTGTTAATGAAAGTAAACAAGTTCAGAACTCGAAATATTCTAAAAACTCCACTCGCTTTTGTCCCATCATAATGCGTGTAAGGATGAGGCATTTGTTGATGACTGCACATTGTAGTTTTATTCTATTAGATGTCAAAACAAACGTTGCATACACCATGGACCAATGAGCTCTTGGAAAGATCACCTGTAAAGGCTTCTTTCATAAAAGAAGCAATCTTTAATTGTAGCATTATTTGTGGGAGAATTTTTTTGTCATCCTATCAAACACGTCGGAAATATTTGGCAAACAAACATGAAGTTTGAAATTTGGTTCGATACGTGGTCATTGTATAAAAAAGAGTAAAACAAGCCTAATGTTTAATTAGAGAGAATACGTACAAAAGCCATGCGGATGGTTGTATATTATAGTCGGAGAAAACCCTAAAGCAAAACAATAGAGAGTCTAAAAACTAAGAACAAAGTGGCCACCAAATTTTTGTGATTGTATTGCATATCACACATTATCTATAAGAATTCTATTTATACTATGAATCGTAACTACTTTCAAAGACCTTAT
The DNA here is from genome assembly GCA_029817715.1 of Melastoma dodecandrum. Lineage (NCBI taxonomy): Eukaryota > Viridiplantae > Streptophyta > Magnoliopsida > Myrtales > Melastomataceae > Melastoma > Melastoma dodecandrum. The sequence continues at coordinate 1,873,825 of JARUPY010000279.1, read as the reverse complement.
AGTGGCTTTTGTGCTAAGTCACTACTTCAAGTGATGACTTTCTTCTCCTATAAAGTTAGTTGCTAATTCAAGTGGTGACTTTCTTCTCCTATGAAGTTAGTCGCTACTTTAAGTAGCGACTTTTCATGTGGGCAATATTTAAGTGTTTGAAGTTACTACTTTAAGTAACGACTCTGCACATGGGCAATTTTTATAAGTAGCGACTTTTTCATCACATAAAAACTTGCCGCTTCAAGTCGCGTTTTAATGTGAGTTAATATGATGTCCAGGAAGTCGGTACCGAAAGCAGTGACTTTATCGCACACATTCCAATTCGCAAGTAGGGACTTCGTGGGATGAATTCACTGCCTCGACTGGATGGAGTGTTCTGATGCAGGGGTGCTGAAATCCCCCACGGGATATCTGATCCCCAGGAATTATTATCATCTTCTTCTGTGACTGCGGATATTCGGTACAGCGGTTTCATTTCTTAAAAGGCAGATAGATAGATGCCAACTTTCACCAACTAAAGGGTAATATCTCCAATTCCTCTTATTTCGTTTCGTGCGGTTGTTAATAGGAATTCTTTTATCAATTTAATGTTTGGGTATTCATAAATAGTACGGCAGAAGGTAGGACAAATAAATTTTAACCATTGATAAATGTACGTAAACATTTATCTTCAAGTACCCCGAGTTATTACACAAGTATACTTAGAAAAAGACAACATGTGGTACGTTCCTTCACATCACACGACATCATAACAACTCCTGAAGGATAATTATTTAACTAAGCATCGTTCATTGTAGATTATAAAGCTTGGATTGGATTTCACGGAATCCTAAAAAAAAGGAATGCAAGCGAATTTGTTAGAAAAAAAAAAAGAAATAATAGGAAAAAAAAAAGATGATCAAATATAAAAAGAAATTGCACCTCTAATAAAAAAAAATATGTGAATGTATAAATAAAGTATAAGCATGCGCTAATATGACATCATAAAACCGTTTTGTGGTATGGAGAAGAAAATATTCAATGGAATGAATTTATGCTACAATTGAAAAGAAATGAATTAAGAGATAGCTTATGATTTTGACTTAAGTCCTAAACCCTACATAAATCCTGACTTTTAATAAAATTTAAATTGAATATTGAGTCACACGTAATTAAAGGATCAGGTCGAGCCAAACTCTATATGGACCGAAATATGCCAAATTATATGTTTTAATATTTATATTTACGATTAATGATTGCTTATCTTCTAAAATTCTAGTTATGAATATGCAACTCTGTTCTTTGATTGCAATAAGTTTGTGCGCACTCTTAAAGACCTAAAAAAAAGTTTTACAAACAAACATGGGAGTATAAACAAACCTGGAAAAGGGTCGATCTTGAAACTTCAATTGGCAATCCCCGAGTTGGATGTATGCTCTTATCGGCAAATGGCATGCTTCAAACGACACCCTGTCCGCAACTCTTAAGCAAATTCTGCAATCGAATGGAATAATCCGCCTGTTGCATACTCCACGAGCGTATGCTCGATCATTATTAACTATCGTCCATGTGTAATAGTCGAAATTATATCTCGCCGTGCGCCGAACGACTCGAGGGATGGTAATATCAAGAGCTTCCTGGTAATCTCCAGCGGGATCGGTGGCACCAACACATGTGTGAGATATCAGCCGAACATCGGGATAAGCATTCACCGTTGCATTAATTTCGAGCCAAATCACGACGCCAATGAGTGCCACCAGGATATGAGTGCGTGCCTCCATGGAAGAATGTGGTGATACGATTTAGTTTTCAAGTGACTCGCGTGCTTCCTCTCAAATCCTTAACCTGTAAATACGAGTACATCGGATGTTATTGATGTCCGGAATACCATTATTAATGTCGATATTTACTAAATGCACTTGATTTGCACATCGTTGGTAGACTTGCTTGGCCCTTTAGCTTTTGGAGCATTCCTTAAGTAGATTGCTTCACGTATTTCTTGTCTTGTATCATTGTAACATACGAACTTTCAAATTGCCCACTTCCATTATTATCACTAAATGACATACTACCTCGTACCTAACTTCAAATTTACATAATAAAGAGTAAAATTTGATGGTTTTAGATTTCTAATATTATTTGATAAATTCAACCAATGAGATTCGCTTAATGATATCGTAGAGATCATTAAATTCAAAACAAAAGTAAGATGAACTCTTTGTAATCTTGCGATATCTTTAGGGTAACCATGTCGTTACATAGTTGTCTTTGTTAGCGTTGAACAAGAGTTCGGTACGATTGATTGTGTGCAGGTCCACCTGCAACTGCACTGCCATTGTTTAGATTTCGTGAAACTTACCGAACAATTTGGCTATTAACGGGTTAAACTCTTAGAGGGTTCATGCATCTAAACTACAGATACGAATCGAACAAACACAAGGTATAATATAATCAGACAAAACAAAGGGAAGAACCTGTTGGAGTTTTCCAAATTCGCATGTACAAAATATGTTAAATCTCATCATAAATGCATAACTCCCATTGTATCTTCCATTCGCAACGTGATGTGTAAAAGAAACGAAAAAAAATACATCTACTACCAAAATATTATTGAATGTCCAAATATGAGGCGGGGGAATTTGGGGGTTATTTAGGAAGCATTAGAAACATTTGTGTCAAACACAATTCCTTCGCCATGTGGATCTCGCTTAACATAGCACATGAGAATCTAAAGCGACGCCAAATAAAAGACGGTAGTTGTTGTTTCCCTTATTTATTAGTAAGCATGCATTGAGAGCCGTATCCAGCTCTATAAAAAGTTGTGGTATCACCAAAAAAAAGTAAAAGAAGCATTATTATTAGACTTTTCGAGAATAAAGATTCTATCTTTCTAGAAGTAAGTAGATTCTCCTTCAAATATTTATTTTTACTGGGTGAATTCTAGAATAGAATTACACTTTGAGCAGCTTTGGAGTTAATTATTCTTTCCTCGATTTTTTAAGTTGAACAATGAAAATAGATGATAAATACCTGATCGTGAATTGAGTTGAGTGTGTCGTATGTGGTAGTGTTAGTCCTGGTTTTGATGATGAGCTTGAGAAGCTAGTCGCTGTAACACTTCGCTTATTCTTAGTGATGAGCTTGAGAAATGTGTTGCTGAACCACAGCAAGTAACAATTACAGTTTGCTACGATACAGTAAAACGTTACTGTAATTTTACGCATAAACACTGAAAATATGGAAACATATTTTCTAATATTCACATTTTATTTTGGGCTAATTCAGAATATTCGTCTGAGTGTCCAAGTTCATTTAATCTAGCTTAATGATCTCATTATAAATGTTTAGGCATCTAAATATTGCGAGATTAGCTTTCTAAGTTTAATTTTGGAAACAAAATATTTCTTGGATATCCTGCAGCAATGTTACGCTGCAACCTAAGAAATGTGTCGTTACACTTAAGAAAGACCTTGCTGCATTACAGCGAAACTATTCTGCGTTATTGCGCTGACGAAGGAATAATTATTATTCTAGATTTGCTTATTGCAGTCTAATTATATTTAATGATTAAATATATTATTTGATTCAGATAATCATTATTTAATCTGATAAGATTATACGTGCAAGGAATATCATCAATGATTTCCTTCCCTTCTTGGTCATTATGACCGTTGAGCATCCTGTTGCTGATCCACGATTACAGCTTCCTGTATTCTGACTTTAGGAAACAAATTATTCGTTTTTGGGAAACCGATTATTTGTTTCGTTCCTTTTTATACCAGACGACCCTCACATAATCTCTGACGTTTTCGAACGTTTTCTAAGTGGGCTGAGTGGCTGAGTGGTCTGAGTGGTCTAAGTGGTCGACGGAGAGCGGAAGATGCTAAGTGTCTCCTAGTTCTTGTTGCTCGCAAACTGCGTGCGAGGGTGTCAAGGGGCTGAGTTCAGATTCCTTGATCGTCGTGAGAGGGACTAGGTGTCCTCGGTGCGTTCAACGAGCAGCCGGCGAATCGTCTGAGGGAAGCTAAGTGAATACCTGTGCTGATTGCAGTAACCGGTTGCTGACCCATCGGCAAGAAGTTGTTCTTGTCGTGTCTTTTCGCAGGGAAGTCTCGAGCCTACGGAGTTTGAGCAGTTAGACACGCACTTGCGGGTGCACGCCAGAAGTCTCGTGCCTGCAGGGTAGAGCAGGAGTTGGGAACGCCGCCGGAGTGGAAAGAGGTCTTCCCGAGCACAGGGGTGCTGTGCAGAAGTCTTGAACGCCTGATACAGAGGGCTAGTAAAGCAGGTTGCGTGGAAGCAAACGGATCGGAAAATTCCACCCTAGGCACTGGGTGTGCAGTGCAGTGAGTCACGGCTGTGGTAACCATGCACGTCCGAACTGAGTGTAGGACGTATACCCTTTCTTAATGGTCTTTGTGGTTATCTTTGTGGTTCTTTGCGGTTCTTCTCTTTGTGGTCTTTGTGGTGATCTGTGTGATCAACTTCGTGGTTGTCTCTTAAGTAATTACAGGCTCATATCCAGGAGAGAAAAGATCTGTGTGGAAATCCTCTCCTGAACGACAAAAGTGCTGAAGCATTCCTTTGCTGTGAATCAGAAACGAGCTGCTCTCCTAGAAGTCGTTCTTCACTGTAAGAAATTATCTGTGAGGATTTATATACTAACGCAACGTTGTCTTTGTGCTTTGATAGTCAGGCTTATATCAAGCGACAATGAGCTGTGTGTGAATCCTTTGAGCAATCAACTGCTGAGCGTGAGCATCATTCTGCTGGACACGAGAAGACGTCCACTGTGTGAGGAGCTGACCGTTGCCAGGAGTGATCATCTATTGTACAGGATTCTAAATCTCACTTTGTGAGAGAAACATACGCCTAGTGCAAGGGCTCTTTGCACTCATTATTTTCAAATAGTGGAATCACCTCTACGGTGGAAAGTGGACGTAGGTCGATTAAGGCCGAACCACTATAAACTACTGTGTCCCTTACGATTGCGCAACACTCGTACGAGAATCCAACGATTAAGTCGTAACGGTTACAGCAAAGCAGTTCTCATTCTGAGAAACGTTCTGCTGTGATACAGTACGCTTCCGCTGACACTGAGAAAGGGCGAAAAAGTTATAAACACTAATTCACCCCCCTCTTAGTGTTCCTGAACGATCCAACAGGTAGTGTATATGCATCATCCGCGTGGTCCAACACCCTCATGTCGTCTTGGTATATTTTTATCTATGCATGTGTCCGAGCTTATCCCCGATTTTGTTGATCTCGGTTGTCAATCCGTACCCATCGGACATTGAATCAAACCCTTGAAACTTATTTATGGTGAAATTTGTATCTACTAGGTATAAAGTATTACCCCCTCATTTCATTCGGCTTCATGTCATTTCCCCTTACCTTTCCTTTTTCACTTTTCTATATCAAGAAAATTTTCACCCATTTCTTTATCCACAAATCACCTCCTCGTTGGAATTCTTAAGCGAGTAACCTTGTTTACCATTTTCTTCAACTTGCACAAACTTTCCTACCACTCCTTAGTGTAGGGAAATCAACGTAATCTCAAACTCACACAACCCCAGGAACACACAGCTAAATCTCTTCATTCATACAGGAAAGGAAACCACCCAACTCCAAATCCACACCCTCCCTCACAACCCGCTCACAACATTAAGGTAAACCTATTATATTCTCCTCCGCACATCGTCGTCACCCATTTGCGCTTGCTCCTTCTTCACATCTTCCCTTCATCATCTCACGTCTTCCTTCTCCTTTTATTCTCTTTCTTTTTTTTCTTCCCATCAACGTTTCCTCTTTTTAACCAATATGTGTCCCCCTACTTTGGTATTTAGTGAGTTTACCATTATGTCCCTACTCCCACTTTTTTAAGCCCATGGTCTTCATGGTTATCTCAGTCCGTGACTTTTCTAATTCTTCTCCAGAGAGCCCAACGATCCATTTCTTTCTTCGCAGCCCAATTGGTACCTTGTCCTATAATTCCCTCATCAATACCCCCTCCACAAAGACACCCTTGTCCTCAAGGGTGATCGTAGGATACCTCTATGGCGGTTCTTGAAAGAATTTATGTGGTTCCCTTTCTAGTTCTTCATTTATCCCCTGTACCAGCACTCTGGTGGCAGCATGATTACCTCGGCTCACCATCTTCCTCTTCAAGATGCCTTCGGGAAACCGCGTTGCAGTCATAGAAGGAGGCACCGCTGTTATAACACTATCTACATGCCCCAAATACAATTCCTTCGCCATGCGGAGCTCACCTAACATATCACAAGAAAATCTAAAGCGACGCCACAAATAAAAGATGGTGGTTGTTGTTTCCCTTATTTATTAGTAAGCATGCATTGAGAGTCGTACCCAGCTCTATAAAAAGTTGTGGTATAACCAAAAAAAAAGTAAAAGAAGCATTATTATTAAACTTTTCGAGAATAAAGATTCTATCTTTTCAGAAGTAAGTGGATTCTCCTTCAAATATTTATTTTTACTGGGTGAATTCTAGAATGGAATTACACGTTGAGCTGCTTTAGAGTTAATTACTCTTTCCTTGGTTTTCTATGTTGAACAATGAAAATAGATGACAAATGACTAATCATGAATTGAGTTGAGTGCGTCGTATGTGGTGGTGTATATGTATCATCCGCGTGGTCCAACACCCTCATGTCGTCTTGGGATATTTTTATCTATGCATATGTCCGAGCTTATCCCCGATTTTGTTGATCTCGGTTGTGAATCCGTACCCATCGGACATTGAATCAAACCCTTGAAACTTACTTATAGTGAAATTTGTATCTAATAGGTATAAAGTATTAACCCCCCATCATTTCATTCGGTTTCTTGTCATTTCCCCTTATCCTTCCTTTTTCACATTTCTATATCAAGAAAACTTCCACCCATTTCTTTATCGACAAATCACCTCCTTGTTGGAATTCTTGAGCGAGTAACCTTGTCTACCATTTTCTTCAACTTGTACAAACTTTCCTTCCACTCCCTTGTGTAGGGAGAACAACGTAATCCCAAACTCACACAACCCCAGAAACACACAGCTAAATCTCTTCGTTCATACAAGAAAGGAAACCACCCAACTCTAAATCCACAGCCTTCCTCACAAACCGTTCACAACATTAAAGTAAACCTACTATATTCTCGTCCGCACATCGTCATCACCCATTTACTCTATCTCCTTCTTCACCTCTTCCCTCTATCCTCTCACGTCTTCCTTCTCTTTTTATTCTCTTTCTTCTTGATTCTTTTCCCATCAATGTTTCCACTTTTTAATCAATTTGTGTCCCCCTACGTTCGTATTTAGTGAGTTTACCATTATGTCCCTCCTCGCACTTTCTTAAGCCCGTGGTCTTCATGGTTATTTCAGTTCGTAACCCTTCCAATTCTTCTCCCAAGAGCCCAACGATCCATTTCTTTCCTTGCAACCCAATTAGTACCTTGTCCTATAATTCCCGCATCAATACCCCCTCCACAAAGACACCCTTGTCCTCAAGGGTGATCGAAGGATACCTCTCTAGTAGTTCTTGAAAGAATTTACATGGTGTCGTTTCTGGTTCTTCATTTATCCTTTGTAGCAGCACTCTAGTGGCAGCATGATTACCTCGTCTCACCATCTTCCTCTTCAAGATGCCTTCAGGAAACCGCGCTGCAGTCATAGAAGGAGGCTCCGTTGTTGTAACACTATCTACAGGCCTCAAGCATCTCTTAAGTCGAGATACTTGGTATGTAGGGTGGATTAGAGCTTGTCTAGAAGGATCCCAATGATGGGCAACCTGCCCCACTCTATCCAAGATTTGTAATGTTGTATCATATTTATACAATGCCAGACTTCACATGGTCTAATTGAAAGTAAGGCATGCTTCTCTCTACCCTTCATGTAATAAACACTCGAAATCCTTCTGATGGTAACATAAACCCCTGGAATCCCCCTTCTATAACATGGGAACACATTTATCAGAGTCTGTTGCAAGATCTCAACTACACCAATCACCAACTTCTCATCTCTTGTTAATAGCCCTCGTCTCCAGACCAATAGAAAAGGTTGTCTAGCCTCTTTTTGTTGAACGGTTTCTAATAGCTTCGAATATGATTGCCAACTACGCTTGATTTCGTCTGGTAATTTCCTTTGATCTAAAGTCAACACCACAGGCATAAGTTTCGGACATTGATTACCTTTTCCTTTTCGATAGAAAATCTCATAATCAAACCCCATTAATTTGAAACCCCACATGCACTGACTTTCATTATGAAGTTGTTGCTCCAAGAGATACCTTAAGCTTGAGTGATATTTTTTATTATTAAATGTCTTCCTAACTAATAATGTCGTCATTTACCCCCTGTGTAAACAATGGGTAATAGTTCTTTGTCATAAACCAACAATCCCAAATGTTCGACTGATAAAACTTTACTGCTGAAGGATATAGGATGCCCTTCCTACATGAGAAAAATAAATATTCCCTTTAAGCTCCCACAAGTCTTCAAGACAAAATCCTTTGAAATTTCAAGTAATGTCAAGATAGGAGCAAAGGTCATGGCATCCTTTGATTGCACAAAATTTCGGTAGCCTACACAGTCCACTCAAATGAGTCTTTCTTCAAATATTGAATCAATAGCTTGCTTATCATTCCATACTCCTTCACAAATCTTCGATAAAATTTCAGTAATTCAAGGAACCATCTTAATTGTTTGACAGTGGATGGTGTCAGCCAATTTTGTATGGCCGCAATTTTCTTAAGATATGTAGAAACTCCTCGCTCGTCAATTATATGTTATACATACTCAACCTTCCTACAAGTAAACCGACACTTATTAGCCTTAGCAAAAAGCTGATCTTCCTCCTTCAGAATCACCATCGACCCCATTTCTTTGCTCAGAGATGGAATGTTTCCTTCTTCCATTATAATGGCTCTACTAACCAAAGTTGATGTTACAACCATCTTACCTTCCAAATAAAATTCATGATAAGTTAAAAACAGAACCATTGAATAGCTCCCCTTAACTTAAGCCACTCCGTCCCAAAGCTCGGATCCCTTCAACAACATTAGTGGAACTTCAACTTCAAATTGTACTCCTTGCATTTCCCATTTAAACTGTTTAATTTTTACATTGCAGCTCATATTATCACTATTCGCATCCATCACCTTATGAGCCGGTAACAATTGGGTTTTAATGATAAGTTGTTTGGCAGCAGTCACATCTAAGAAGTTATGCGTACGACCCGAATCGATCAAAGTCATCAACCTTCTCGTCTTGAAATATTCCAACTTCATTGTCCAATTGGTTGGTGGTTGTACGCGCGCCCTCCGGCCTAGCACGCGCCTGGCAGTTCGGACAACCCGAGGATCCGGGTACATTCCCCAATGCCCAACCAGTCAACGTCACGACTCGAACGTCGGACGCTGTGGAAGGGAACTGGGTTGAACCCTCCCTTAGTTCCTAAATGGGCCTGCGGGGCGTTTCACTAATCGTCTACAATTTCTTATGAGAGAACAAGAGACGACAATTGAAAGGATATGCATAGGCCTCACTAAGGACCATTCGGGAGGACCCGGGAATGGCTCGTGTCGCCAGTCCCTCATCCAAAATGGCTCTGTAAAAAGGTTGTTATTGTTGTTTAACAGAAGTAAACTATTACAGAGTCGTCACTGACTTAGTTTTGAAAACTGGTTCAAGTCAATAAACCAGAGTAGGATTCGGGGATTCCTAATTACTAACTCTTACATCTAAACATACAAAAAGGTAGCGTTTACTTCAAAAGTTTGCTTTTGGTTAATGGGCGTTGGACCCGATCTGGGCATGACTCCGGACTCATGTTAATGTTTTATGGGCGTTGGACCCGATTCGGGTTTTTTAGGACCGAACACATGTGAGTTGATTTAGCAGACAGCATGCGACGATAAAATCCTAAAAGCCTAATAGCCTGCACATCAACCACAGATCAAGAATTTAGAACAAAGGGAGCGAGGAAGGGTGGTGACCGTGGGCCTATGCACCTGGGGCCACGGTCCATTACAGGTGGAAAAGAAAGAAAATTCGAAATGCCTGCACTTTCCTTTGTACCTTAGGCTCGGCCGGAAGGACTTCACATCGGTTGAGCTCGTCAGTTGGGGCCGCTTTCGAGACGTGCTTCCACCACGGGTTGCCCCGTACGCCTCCAGTCTTCGAGCTTTGTTTCTCCAATCTTCGAAGTTGTTTTGTCAAATCCTCGAACTCATTGGTTGATTTTTTCATGTAAATCGATAATAAAATTAGGTGGGTTAGAAAATTTCAATTGAAATAAACCGAACAAAAAATGAAATTAATCACGTAAGTAGAAGTGTTACTCATGGCGTTGTGTAGCCGATCCTTCGGACGAGAGATCCTTGGACTCATTCCGCTTATGGTGATCGAATTCCTCGAACTATCCGCACAATTTTTGCCTTGTTTTTCCTGTTGCGGATGGTCGAGGGCCTAATCTGGGTTGGGTGAACGAGGTTTCCATGTCTTTGGCATGGACTTACCGTGATTGGAAGATGACGAGGACGCGGCAGGGGAGGAGCCGGAACTCCTCGTCTTTCGGGAGAAGGGATCTCCTTTCAAGTAAGTTCTCTGAAGGTGAGTGATGAGGCAACGTGGGTTCGTGTGTGTCTGGAGGTCCCCCAAAAGAAATGAAGGATCATGTATTATATCCGAGAGTCCTCCTCCCTTCGTGGGTAGTTAAGATTTTTCTCCAGAAGTCGTGGATCGATGATCTCGGGTGAGGGATCTTCGTGGGGTGGAAAACGTGGGAGTCCATTGCCATTTCTCTAGAAGGTGGCTTTAGAATTAATTCCACGAGGCAGATTTTTCTGTGTTGAATATGGGATGAGGGCGTGACCGAGAATAATTCGTTGTTTGTGGGCACAAGGTTCGGGAGTTCAATGAGCGTCAAGTGAGATGGCCATTCTTTTGGTGCAGATCAAGTTGATTGCTAATAGGGATCTCGCTAGAACTAGTCGTCACTAAGAGATGTCCTTGAAAGTTTGCTGCCAGGGAGGATTGACCGTTTGCGATCGGTATTGTCCTTGGCCGTCCTGTGACTCGTCGCCGGTGATTTCGATGTGGAAACTTGGTTTCTGTAGGATGTTCATGCTGCATTGGTTGTCCATTTATTGTAGCCGGTCGAGGATCTGTTGTTAGTTGACTCAGCTAGAAATAACTAAAAATCATTCATACACATGGCACATTAGTAATTTTAAAGCTACGACCCAAAAAAGTTAATTAAAATCATTTTTGTTGTTAAAGTAATAATAATAAAATAAATAAAAGAGAAGTGGACGAAACCACTCATGTCCTTGTTCCCACCATTGTCTTGTATAATCGATGTGTTCAGTGTTATGTGCCATGAAAAAAAAAATCTCGCCGCATCATCGAGCGTGTTCAACAAGCGTTGGAATCAAAGGATTCATAAATCATCATTAGACATGTCGATTTAACATAAAAGGCCCATAATTAGATGGTTGTTTTGACGAACGATTACCGACACTGAAGTAATTCACAATTTGGGGATCAACAGTGGTGAAATGACCCCGTACAGTGCGTGCAACGAGAGTATCGACCCTTTCTCTTCGTCCCTTTTAGCTGGAATTATTTCAGGATCCCCAACTCCCTCCTCCTCATCTGCTTCTGGTGTGATAAAAAAAGGATGGACCTGATCAAACTTGATATCGTTGTTGTAAGGAAAAGCACAACCCCCGGGAGTGGACTATTGACGTCTCATTTCCCAATCCCAGCCTTCAATCGTTCCGAGCTCGTGGGTAGAGGTGTGCTCGTGCATTGCGATGCCAAGACAAGCAAGAAAGAGTGTGTGGCTCAGCACACCGAACATGGTAGAAGCATGTTGGAGTTAGCAAAGTGAGAGGAAATCTCACCGAGGGGTTGCCTCGCCTTGGGGTGGCCCGAGGAAAAAGAGGGACACCGACGTGTCCGTAGCGGTTACCTTGGAGACGATGACCTTCGGTGATATTCTCCCTTCGACTTGGGACCTTGGAAGTGAAGGGAGATGGAGTGTATCCTTTGGAGCTTGGAGGAGAAGCTTTTGGTTTCTCCCCCGAACTCTCTCAGGAGGGTGTGTATCCCCCCTCTTTGGAGGGTGTGTCGCCTTTTTCTTTTTTTAGAGGACGTTGTTCCTCTTTTTATTCTTTTTTCGCTCAAGGGGATGGCTTCTTCCGGAAGATGGGAAGCCTTGGGCTCATGATGAAAGAGCCACTCCTTTTTCGTCTCCTTGGGGTTTGAAGGAGGAGGCCATTAATTGCGAATCTCGTTAGCCAAGAGGAGATCGTTCTTCTGATTAAAGTTTTGTCTTGTGAGCATTTATGATGAGGGCGGTTGTTTTGTCTCGGAGCTAATTAATGCTTGGTTTATCTTCCCTCCTTTTTTGCGCTTGGGGGGTTTGACCACTGGGTTATTTGGTTCTCCTCTTTCCCCCTCACCGCAATTTGGGGGATCACCAGTTTGCCCCTCCTTGCGAGGGAATCTGAACAGATATTCTCACAAGGGTATCTTTGATACCCCAAATTGCGAATTCAGGGTGTTCTTGATGGACTTGCATTTTGGGATCTCATCAAGAAAATCGACTAGTAGTAAATGAAACCCCATGAAATATCGGGGGGGTTAATCATGCATGTATGACTACGATACACATGCTTGTCGTGATTATTGAGGATTGCTTTTGAGCGAAATCGGAGAAAGGCCTTTGATTTCTCACACTGCTCACTTTCGTTTCTGAATACCGTCTCGATTGGGTTTTAGAATTCGTTGGACTTGGATGCTCATGTACCGGTCGAGGGAGTCTTTGTTAAGTTCGAAATGCAGTTTCCACGTAAGGCCTTATCGATGAGGCTTTAATTTCATTGTTTTTTTTGGAAAGACGAGTCTAAGGACCATCGGAAGCTCTTAGACCACAGAGGTTCCACCGTTTGAGCGAATTCTCCGCTTTTAGACAGCTAGCTGATCGAAGCGTCCTGTTGGAGATTAACGACTGATTGATGTCGATGGTCCGCTTTGGGGAGTATTTTCCTCATGATTTGTCGGGGAAATAACACATTTGCTCTTGCGGCCGTCTTTGTTGGCCCTGGTGCTTTATTTTACTCTTCTGATTTTGCTCTTTGCTCTTGAAAACTTTGTTCTTCGCGCTTATTTTGCTTTTCTTTATCGAATTATAAAGGATTTTCCCTATTTTCTTTCCTTGTCATTTTGTTGGAGATGCTTTGGACTCCTCAGGGATTTGTTTTTCCCATTGGCTTGATGAAGATGTCTATCCTTGGGATCGATTCGATTGGCACGCATGTCTGTTGATGGAGTCTTTGCTCTAACCTTGAAGAAGTGTCGCCACTGAGGTCTATTGCTTCTGATTTCTGACTACATGAGCTCCTTTAACCCCGATGTGAGGCGGTCCTTAGACTCGAAGGGAGTAGCATATGTAGAAACTTCGACTTTGGCTCGAAGGGGCTAGCACTGGTTGATGTTCCGTGTTTGGGGTAGAGAATGAATGTTCCATCTCATCCTGGTCTAAGCATCCTTTGTCAAAGGATTCATTATCCGCTCGGACGCCTGCTTAGGGGCACTCATGTGTTTGCGCTCATCTCTCTGGGTAAGTATTTAGAGAAGGTGTTTGCCGTCTCCAATTCTCGTCCGGAAGCATTTTCTTACTGTGAAAATTCCGAGGATGCAGATGCAAGTGAGCACACGAATGCTAAAAAAATGGATACCTTTAGGTATGCAAACCCTTTTTTGAGATTGTATGGAGCTTGAGCATGTTCGAGTTTCATGAAAAAGTACTTGTCCATTGCGGCTGTCTCGACCCTCGCTTGGGGTGTACGACTTTGCTGGGGAAATAATGGAGTTGGGTTCCTACTGGGGAGATGAGGTGGAGGTTCCCGTCTCGACTGCCGCTAGGGAAGAATATGGTTGCTCGTGCTGGGGAATGCCATGCGCTCATGTAACCGACTATGGCTTCGGAAGTGGGATGTTTGATTACAGCTGTGAAATGATAAGAAAATTTGTTAGGGAATAGTGTAGATGATACTCCCTATCATGAAGTCATCCTTTGGTGATATCAAGGGCAATATTGAATCTTTGACTCGAGATTTTCCACCCGACCGCCCACGCCTTTGTTCCTAATGTAGGATGTTCATGTACCTACATTCGCCAAAGGGCGGATAACAAGTGAGCTCGTGTAACTTATCCAGATAGAGGAAGTATTGAAATTGGATTAATACTCCCTTTCATGACTTTTCGCCATTGCGTCTTTGTCCGATGGAATCAAAGGATTGGCGAAGTGTCACTCTTGTCATGTATTGTCGTACGAGGTTGCTCATGTACCTATCAAATGGATGACAAGAAAATAAGTGAGTTCGTGCAACTTGTTTCTTTTAGAGTGAGTAGAGACGAAGTTTGCTCTTGTAACCCCATTTTGTATGAAATGCAGAGTAGAGTCTTGGTACTCCCTTTTTCATGTGGTTTCATCATTATGTCTTTGTTCGCAGGAATCGAAGGACTGATGAAATGCTACTCTTGCCTTGTGCTGTTGTATAAGGTTGTTCATGTACCTGTCAAACAGATGGCGAGAAAACAAGCGAGTTCGTGCGACTTGTTTCTTTTAGAGTAGAAGCGAAATTCGCTCATGTAATTTCGTTTGTGCGAAAGGTGAAGTAGTGTTTCGGTACTTCCCTTTCATGTTCTTTTTGTCAGTGCATCTTTGTCTGCAGGAATCAAAGGATTCACGAAACTGTAACAAGTCTTTGGCTTGAAGCTTTTCCACCCTGTCGCCATCGCCTTTGTCACAGGAGTTGTGTACCGTTTGAGGAGTTCTTGTACCTGCCTACAAGACAAAGGACGTAAATGAAATGAGCTCATGTAATTTCGCTTAGGTTGTTGAAGAGAGTAATGATTGTGCGATTCTCCCTTTTCATGTGTATTGTTGGTGTTCTTTGCCCCGGTTACTTGGGGATGTCAAGAAGTTCTCTAACAAAGTTGTTTCGAAGCATCAGTTCGAAATTTGACTTCATGTCTTCATAGTCTGCCTAGGATGCTAGGGTACCTATGAGGCAAGCATGGAGAATGAAACAAGTAAGCTCATGTAACTTGTTTTTATGTACAAAGAGTATTGATTTCAGAATGAAAACTCCCTTCATGTATATTGTCTTATTGATGATGAATGTCGTTTCGAACGTCAACGGAGAATTATCAATGATCGCTCAGAGTCTTGTCCCAGCTTGGAGATATGCCCTAGGATCGCTCGGAAATATGTTCATGATGACTCGGAGATTTGCCCCAGGATCGGTCGGGGATTCGCCCTAGGATCGCTCTCGTGTTGACGTCGTCATTGTATTGCCAACGAAAGCTGTTTCAAAACTTTGGCTTAAAACTTTTCCACCCCGCCACCCTCGCCTTCGTCGTCTTCCAAAGATGCCGATGTACCTAAAAGACAAGTCGAAGGGCAAAACATGTAGGCTCATGTAATTTGTTTGTGAAGAAAGCAATTGTTAAGGAACGAATACTCCCTTTCATGTGATTCGTTGTTTTGTCAATGGAGAACTATCCAAGATTGCTCAGTCTTGTCCCGGGATAGCTCGGAGGTATGCCCCAGGATCGCTTGAAGATTTGTCTCGGGACTGCTCGGAGATTTGTCCCATGATCGCTAGGGGATTTGCCCCAGAACCGCTCGGGGATTTGTACCGAGGATTGCTTTCGCGTTGTTGTCTTCATGTGCATCATTATCTTGCCAACGAAGGCTGTTTCGAAACTTTAGCTCGAAACTTTTCCACCTTGCTCCCTCGCCTTCGCCATCTACCTAGGTTGTTCACGTGCCTATGAGACCAGCCGAAGGGCAAAACAAGTAAGCTCGTGTAACCTGTTTTACAGAGAAAGTATTAGTTGATGAACGAATACTCCCTTTCATGTCGTTCGTTATTTTGGTAATGAAGATTTCTACAAGATTGCTTGGAGTTGTACCCCAATATTGCTTAGAGCTTTACCACTACGTCGCTCACGCCTCTTGTTGTTTGTTTAGGATCTTTTATACCTATGAGACGAACGCATGACAAAAATAAGTAAGTGAACTGCCACCCACGCCTCCGTCAACATGCGACAAGGGAAAAAAATGAGTGAACTCATGTAACTCATTTCTTTTGTAAATAAGGAAGTACGATTAAAGAACGAATACTCCCTTTCATGTGATTGTAACATCGAAGATCATCTACGTTGTTTGTGGTAGTTCCTCTTCGTTACGACAGTTGCTCTTTTGAAAGGTGCGATTACTATCGAACAACCCTTCATAGTTTAGGGTGAATTGTTTTCTGGAACTGTTGGTATTTGACGTTATCCATTTGAGGATGGAGTCGATCGATTGAATACCACGGGATGTGCGTTGTTGTAGCACTTTGTGGTGGGCATGGGTGGTCATCTGGTCGTTCATGAGGTGGGTTGATGTGGTCGACTGGCCGCTCATGTGGGGGGCTGATTCTCGTTGGTCTTCGGGGTGGTGGTTGGCATTCTCCCCTTTTCTTTGAGACGAGCACTTGAGAGTCGAGCTTCTATTGGATTGACCGCTTGGGAACCTTGAACAAGTTCGAAAGGTGTTGCCCCTTGTACTGGAAAGCACTGTTGGCGCAGTAAAGAAAGCTGACAGCGAGACATCGGTTAGAGGATTTGTCTTCTATATCAAATTGTGAGACGTTTAGGTTTAGGCTTGAGATGTCGATGCGAGAATTGCCCATTGTCGAATTGCCCGACGTTGAGGATTGAAAATTGGATGGTAAATTGGGGGACTACCCTTGTCTGGATTGCCCGATGTTGAGGATCGGGGCTTGGGTTGTAACTTGGGGGATTGCCCCTATCTTGATTGCCCGATATTGAGCGGATGGTTATAATCTTCATCTTCGTATTGAAAGAATATGGGAAAGACTTTCCCGTTTGTGTTGAAGTTGAGACGACTGATGTTGTAACATGATTGCTTCTGCTTCTTTAGAACAATAGTTGAATTAATGGGGGCGTGAAGATCTCTGAGTTTAACCTTGACATGTTCGTGAATAGCTCTTTGGGCTAACCTTGACATGTTCGTGAATAGCTCTTTGGGCACGCCATTTGCCCTAATGTTGATCATGATCAGTCTTTTGAAATGTAACATCCTTGGGGTCTTCATGTCATCGTGGATTCGAGCTCTAGACTTTGGTATCTGTTGGGTGATCTTTGGTTTTCATGTTTGGCTTACTTTGGTATATGTCGAGGAAGCTTTGGCCTTTGTGTCGTTGAATGTGCAGCTTTGGGATTTGGTACCCGAGTAGGCTTTGGCCTTCATATCCTTGGATGTTCAGCTTTGGGCCTTGGTAGACGCCATGGAATCATTGATCTTCATGTTGTTTGATGCTTGACTTTAAGCCTTGGTAGTCGTCGATGGATCCTTGGTCTTCATGTCGTTGTATGTCTGGCCATGACTTAGGTCTTTGGTAGTGATTGGGAAATCCTTACTCTCTAAGTTGTTGTTCATCTAGCTTTGCACTTTGACAGTCATTGAGGATTCTTGGTTTCTATGTTATCGTGTGGCTGTGTGCTTTGGCAGCCGTCGAGTAATCATTGGTCTTCGTGTGATTGAATGTTGCTTTAGTCCTCGGAAACCGATGAAGAATCCTTGGCCTTCTAGGTGTCGTAGATTTGTTATCTCTTTCATGCACCAAGTTTGGTCCAAAGATCCATCTTGGAGAATTAAAACCTTTTAAGGGAGCAGACAGAAAGTTCAAATTAGCATCGTGTAACAGTGTAATCAATGCATAATAAATTTGTGATATGCTCGATCGCATTCATGTATGCCTAGGAGAATACATTATGAGATTGCAATGACAAATGAAATACAGTAATGCAATAAAGCAATTATTGTGGTTGACATAATAATGCAACTACTGCAATTAGGCACACATTCATGTGGTTATGCGAATGTATAAATGCAGTAAGCGACAAAATAGGTAGGGAAGGGAGAAGAGAATATTATTGAAGCCCTCTGTGATTAACCCTAATGCTGCAAAACAAGCAATGTTAGTTTTATAGTTTATCACAGACAAAGCGTACCTGGCACCTGTGCCTACACATGTAACAGTCACTCAGTAACAGACAAATGCATGTGAGGAGTCCGGTGCCTGTAGTGAGCAATCAATGCTAGACTCGGATGAAGGTTTCTAAGACCTGCCTCAGACAAAGGGAGGCGGATCCCACGTCTTGACGTTAAATGGCAACAAGCCACAACGCCATGTTGTACGGTGATATCCTAGTCCCGGGTATAGGGACATGCCTAGAGATGCCTAGGAAAGCGGTAAACAAACACAATCATGAGCACAAGCAAAGGGCACCGAGCCAAGCAAGTACATGCACAAAGAAGAACTCATCTCCGCATGTGGATGAAATGTAAGAGCTTTCGGTAAGAATCCACATGCGAAGTCCCCAACGGAGTTGCCATCCGAGATACGTGGCGGTTCGGATGACACGAGGATCTGGACCCACTCCCCCCTGGTGTCCTCCGGTCAATGCCACGACTCGTACATCGAGGCGCTACGAAGGATACCGAGGTCGATCCTCCCTCGATTCCTAATCGGGCTTGGTCTACATGCTCCTTGGGGAGGCAACAGGCGGGGCGGAACATGATCCGCAAAAGGAATTTTCGGGAGGATCGGGTACGGCTTGCGTCGCTTTCCCTCATCCACGATGGCTCCGTAGAAAACATGTTGTTGTTGCTTAACCTAGGTCAGCTAATACGAAGTCGCCACCGACTTATTTTTAAAATTGTTCAAGTCAGAAAAACAGTTGATTCGGGGATTTCTAGTTATTAGCTCTTACATTCTAAACATGCGAAGATGTGGCGTTTGCTCCAAAATTTTGCTTTTGGTTAACGGGAGTTGGACCCAATCCGGGCATGACTCTGGACTCATGTCAATGCTTTACGGGCATTGGACCCAATTTGAGCTTTAAGCCCACACTTGTATTTGTTGGTTAACACGACATATGCGTCATAATAACCTAAGAACCTAACAGCATGCACCACAACACCCACATCCAATAATTTAGATCAAAGTAGGCGGAGAAGGGTAGTAGTCGCGGACCTATGCACTTGGGCCCGCGGCTCGTTACAAGTGGAGAAGGATAGTTCGGGGAGGCCGCACCTCCCCTTTGTACCTTTGGTTTGTCGGTTGGGGCTGCTTTGAGTGAGGTGCTTCCACTGCAGTCTGCCGTGTGCTCGCACCTTGTACGCCATTCTTCCTTGTACGCCGTGACCATTACTCACCTCGTGTAATGAGGATCTTAGGAACGTCAAACGAAATCGAAAGTAGGATGTTCGAGGAAATAATGTAGAGAAGGATGGCCACAGCTATGTCCCTCCGACTGAAGTGGTATTTTCAGTCGGTTACAGAATAGTTGTTTTCTGTTGGTGATGTCCTACGGGATGAAAGTCGATGAAGATGTCATAAAATCAAAAAGTTTGAAACTACTAAGTTGTAGAGCTTCAAGAAAGGAAGCTAGCTCAACTGGTTTTGGGTGAAACGGAGTTCTGTCGAAAATGTTATGCATCGTCGACTGAAGCAACGTTTCCAGGCGATAAGAGAACCCTTGCGTTCTGTAAGTTGACTTTTAAAGGGCTGAAACTAGGTCAAGACAACCTCGAATGAAACAGTTTAAAAACATAAAAGTTGTAAAGCGATAAGAGAAGGACCTAACCCAACTGATTTTAGGTCAATCCAGCCTCTGTAGACAAAGTTATGCATTGTCGCTTAGAGCTGCATCTCCAGGCGACGAGAGAACCCTTGCATTCTGTAAGTCGGCTTTCGACGAGCCGAAACTCGGTCAAGAGGACCTCGTACGAAAGAGTTCAAAACATGAACGTTGTAGGGCGATAAGAGGAAAACCTAACCCAACTAGTTTTAGATCGATCCAACCTTGTAGACAAAGTTATGCCCTGTCGCTTATAGTTGCATACCCAAGCAACGAGAGAACTCTTGCGTTCTGTAAGTCGGCATTCGACGGGCCGAAACTTAGTTAAGACGACCTCGAACAAAAACGTTCAAAACATGAAAGTTATGTACCAGCAAGAGGAGGACCTAACTCAGGTAGTTTTAGGTCGATCCAACCTTTGCATACAAAGTTATGCCCTATCTCTTAGAGCTACATCCCCAGGTGACGAGAGAACCTTTGTGTTCTGTAAGTCGTCCTTTGATGGGCCAAAACTCGATCAAGATGACATCGAATGAAAAGGTTCAAAACATGAAAGTTGTAGAGCAACAAGAGAAGGACCTATCCAACTGGTTTTAGGTCGATTCAATCTCTGTAGATAAAGTTATGCCCTATCGTCTAGAGCTACATCTCCAGGCGATGAAAGAACACCCTTGCGTTCTGTAAGTCGAATTTTGACAAGTCAAAACTCGGTCAAGACGACCTCAAATGAAAACTTTCAAAACATAATAGAGCTACAAGAGGGGGACCTAACCCAACCTTTTTTGGGTCATTCTGACCTTTACAGACAAAGTTATGCTCTGTCGCCTAGAGCTGCATCCCCAGGCAACGAATGAACCCTTGCGTTCTGTAAGTCAACTTTCGACGGGTGAAAACTCTATTAAGACTACCTTGAACGAATAAGTTTAAAACATAAAAGTTGTAGAAATACTAGAGAAGGAAATATCCCAACTAGTTTCAGGATAGCCAAAGATATGTCCAGACGATTGTGGCAGCATTTCTGCTCAAGTACAGGACCCTTGCGTTCTGTATTTCCACTGTAACTTGGGCTACACAAACTCGATTCTGGTACACAACCTATCCACGTGCAGGAAAGCGAATAAGGAAGTGGATGGACCTAACCGAACTTGATTTCATTGTTGAACGGAAAAGCACAGCTAACGGGAGTGGACTGTCGACATCTCGTTTCCCAATCCAAGCCTTCAATCGTTCTGAGCTCATGGGTAGAGGTGTGGTCGTGCATTTGGATGCCAAGACAAGCAAGAAAGAGTGCGTGGCTCAGCATACCGAACATGGTAGAATCATGTTGGAGTTAGCAAAGTGAGAGGAAGCCTCATCAAGGGGTTGCCTCGCCCCGAGGTCGCCCGAGGAAAAAGAGGGACGTAGACGTGTCCGTAGCGGTTACCTTGGAGTCGATGACCTTTGGTGATATTTTCCCTTCGACTTAGGACCTTGGAAGCGAAGGGATATGGAGTGTTTCCTTTGGAGCTTTGAGGAGAAGCTTTTGGTTTCTCCCCCGAACTCTCTCGGGAGGGTGTGTGTCCCCCTCTTTGGAGGGTGTGCCTCCTTTTTCTTTTTTTTTTTTAGAGGATGTTATTCCTCTTTTTATTCTTTTTTCGCTCAAGGGGATGGCTTCTTCCGGAAGATGGGAAGCCTTGGGCTCATGATGAAAGAGCCGCTCCTTGGGGTTTGAGGGAGGAGGGCATTAATTGCGGATCTCCTTAGCCAAGAGGAGATCGTCCTTCTAATTGAAGTTTTATCTTGTGAGCATTTATGATAGGGGCAGTTGTTTTATCTCGGAGTCAATTAATGTTTGGTTTATCTTTCCTCCTTTTTGGCGCTTGGGGGGTTTAACCGGTGGGTTATTTGGTTCTCCTCTTTCCCCCTCACCATAATTTGGGGAATCAACAGTAACCAATGATACGAACTCATCCACATAATCAAAGTAACTACCGATTTCTTTCAATTCTTTCAACTGAGCAATTAGCTTCTTCGAATAATTAGGATTAAATCTCAACATCATAGTATTAGAATACTCATCCCAACTCACTGGTCCTTGCCTTCCTCTATTTTTGAAAAACACGTAGTGCCAATCTATTGCTAAACCCACCAGATAAGTTGAACCTACACTAACATTGAGAGCAATCGGTGTCGTCTCCAATTCGAAAAACCTCTCACACCTAAATAACCATTCTTGCACTCGGGTACCATAAAAAACCAATAAACCTCTCTTTGCGTGCCTCGATACCTTTTCTCCTGTCATCTTTATATCCTTCGAATGAATTTTAACTAAACCCCCCATCATCCTTGAATAATCTTGATGGTCCCTTTGCATTAAAGTTAACCTAGCACTAAAGTTATCCAACTTCCTCATCATTTCATGCAGCAATTTTGGCATTGATTCCATCTCCCCCAAGTTAACCTTCGACCTTGTTTTGTTTACCACTGGCTTATCCACAACAAGGATTGAGCAGTGTTCGCTCTGATATCACTTGGTGTAGGGAAATCAACGTAATCCAAAACTCACACAATCCCAGGAACACACATTTAATCTCTTCGTTCATATAGGAAACCCAACTCTAAATTCACGGCCTCCCTCACAACCTGGTCACAACATTAAAGTAAACTATTGTATTCTCCTTTGCACATCGTCATCAGCCATTTACGCTTGCTCCTTCTTCACCTTTTCTCTCCATCCTCTCACGTCTTCCTTCTCCTTTTATTCTCTTTGTTCTTGGTTCTTTTCCCCATCAACGATTCCTCTTTTTAATCAATCTGTGTCCCTCTACGTTGGTCTTTAGTGAGTTTACCATTATGTCCCTCCTCGCAACTTCTTAAGCCAATGGTCTTCATGGTTATCTCAGTCCGTAGCCCTTCCAGTTCTTCTCCCGAGCCCAACGATCTATTTCTTTCCTTGCAGCCCAATTGGTATCTTGTGTTGTAATTCTCGCATCACTTCCTCACGGTCAAACTCTTCTTTCTATAGTCGTACTTGTATGAGTTGTTCTTGATAGGCTTGTATCTCGGGGTCTTATTAAGAAAAATAATTAGTAATAAATTAAGCCCCCTAAATTTCATGGGGTAATATTGCAACACTAATGCACTTCATGGTTCATTTTGATAAGACTTACGAAGATTGTTTCTAGGTGAGATCTGAAAAAGGTTTCCTAACTTCTATCATGACTCACTTTTTATTTCTGAAAAGCGTTTTTGTCGAATTTTAGAATTTCTTTGACTTATATGCTCATGTATCAGTCAAAGGAGTCTTCGTATGATTATGATATAGCTTTGGCTTATAACCTTGTCGATTGAGGTTTAAACTTTGTTGGTTTAAATAGCTAGTTTATGGACCTCATCGGAAGCTACTGCTCCATAGTTCAAATAATTTCTCCTATGAGCTGATTTGCTTTTCATGTTCATTAAGGAGTATTTGCCCCCTTTCCCCCATTTTTGTTCATATGTACGGGAGAAATTTTCGACTCCCCGGGATTTCTTTTCTTTGCACCTCTGGTAAAGTGAATTTATATCTATCAATAGGTTGTCGAAGATGTTCTATCCTTGAAGATGTTCTCTCAATGCTTTTTATGTTTCATGTTACCAAAGGCCTTCCGCACTCTTTCACTCCGGCCAAATGATTATTAATAGGATTTTATTAAGGGGTGTCCTACTTAATTAATGTGTTTTGAATTTAGTGATTTAACATTTAATGTGTTTGGTAAGTTGTATTTTTTACATTTAATGTGTTTCGTAAGTTGTTCTTTTTTAAAAAAATATAGTAAAATTATAAAATTACATTAAATGACATTAATAATTATTTTTTTTTTTTACTATTCATATCTCTTAACATGTGCACTAAGGGCAAGTTAACAAAACCCTTATTAATTATATAGTATTTCAAATATAAATCTTTATTTTTTTTTATTTTGAACATATTGAATTTAATGAATTAAATTTTATTTAATGTTATAATAATTATGATCGTTAACCATCTATTTGTCAAAGAAAATTATTTACATCTTAAAGCACGTTCATTATGAACATGAGTGCTTTGATTTATTTTTGGCTCAGTCAAGCAACGACTCAATAGACGAGCTTTTATAATATATATAATATATACTAATTTAGAAAATGAATACACGGTATGAAAAAAAAAATAATAAAATGAATAAAAACATAAAGTTTAGAAATAGTTTGGGATTAAAAAAAATGATATTTTACCTGGAGTTATCTAATATACACCATAAATATCGAACCATGTATTATCGTTATCGGATACCGAGACAGTGTACTAAAAATTGGGGTATTCGTAAGTACGGGCGAATTTTGGGACAATCCCAAAAACCGAAGAGAAATTGGGGCAGATCGAGACGGACAAAAGCCATATGTAATCCCAATATGCATGTAATAAATTCGTGAAAGAGTTGGTGAGAGTTTGGGTAAGAAGAGTTGGGTTTGTGTTTGGAGTTAGTTGCATCCATAACTCCTCTAACACCTCCCCTAAGACCACCCCAACTCCTTAAATCCATCCATCCTTCTCCGCGGGAACACGAGGAAGAAACCAACCCCAGGACTGGATCAGATCCCCCTCTTTCACTTGGTGAGGCATTTGAACTTCCCTTTCTTTGATTCGTTTCATCGAGTCTTTCTCTGTTTCCCCCGGTATTAGGCGTGAAGTTCTTATTTCATCGTGTGCTGCTTTTCCTTGACAAAATCCAGTCTTTTTTGGTTTTCGGCTTTTGGGTAGTGAAAAATCCGGCCTTTGAGGGGCCATTGTCGGCCCTGCTCGACCCAATTGATTATTGGGGATGTTTTGTGTGCGAATTGTTGAGTGTGCTTTGGAATGCCGAATCTATTGATCTCCAATTGCGAATTGATCTTTGCTGTTTTATGTCGTATTATTCGTGTGGAAGGAGGAAAGCGATTCTAAGCCGTTTCGTCAAAAAAGTCAGGTTTTTCATGCGTCATTGATAGTATTCCTCTTTTCGTTGTGTTCTTCTCCCAGACCTGTAGTCCCAATGGCGGGAGCATTATCGGGAATTAAGCGCCTGTACCTCTCGATCTACAACTGGGCAGTCTTCATTGGATGGTAGGTGTCCTTTCCCTGGTTCATCTTCATTACCGTCTGTCTCTTCCGTTTACTTCATCGAATCCACTTTTCTGTTTCTAATTCCTTACGTTCTTCAGGTTCCAGGTACTGGTTCTTGCTGTCAAGACGCTGAAAGAATCAGGCCATCAGGATGTGTATGATGCTGTCGAAAGGCCCCTTCAGCTGGCTCAGACTGCTGCAGTTTTGGAGGTACCAGATTGCTTATATATTTGGATTCACTATTAAATTCCCGTTTATTTGACTTCTTGCTTCTTATTCTTCTTTCCTTTTGTTTATGGGATTCTTGGTGGAGTAGATTCTTCACGGTCTTGTGGGTGAGCTCACCTTTCTCCCCTCCCTCTTTGTTCTTGGGATCTGCTGCCACTAGTTGCATATGAATTCTCTTGCAGTTTTTGATGGTTTGGGTAAATGAGATTCGTTACTCACCTATAACACAGGTTTGGTGAGATCTCCTATTACTGCCACACTTCCACAGATTGGTTCCAGGTTGTTTGTTACTTGGGGGATCCTGTATAGTTTCCCTGAGGTAATTTCATGTTTTATATCAACATTTCTCGCAGCCATTTGGGAATATATGTTTCATTCCCAAACACTTGTTTGATGCTAATTACTTGGATCAGATTCGGACACATGTACTTGTGAGCTCTTTGGTGATTAGCTGGTCCATCACTGAGGTACATCGAGCATCAATTTTATCATCAGCATCATCATGTTTGCATTTAATGCACAGGGTTGGCATTTAGTTCATCACATCAGATATTCGATATAATACGTGTGCTAGTCATTATGGAACTTTTATAATGGTGGATCATCAGCTGTGAATCATCTGTTTCATTACATGCCCAGGTTTGAAACTAAATGCCTGTGAGTTTGTTAACAGTGGCATTGAGTTAATTCATGGTTCTTCTTTGAAGTAATGGAACTGTGATTTTGCATTGCAGCCTGTGTTAGTCTATCTGACTTCTGCAGGCCAAAAGAAAATAGGGCCACTTGTCTTGTCTCTTATCAGCTAAATGGCATTCTTTAGGGGGAAAGTACTTTCTGAACTAGCGAAAGAAAATAGGGCCACTTGTCTTGTCTCTTATCAGCTAAATCGTATTCTTTAGGGGAAAGTACTTTCTGAACTAGCAAATCAACTTGGGCTTTTATTCTTTCATCTGTAAAATAGTGTTGCTGGGAGAATGCAATGACTGTGACACTATATGGGCAGTTGTAGATGATACTTTCATAGGGTTTCTGCAAGTGTAGACAAAAGTGTAGTGGCTTGACTTAAACATCTCAATCTTCCTAATCCAGATGAATGGCATTCTCAGTAATAGAATAGCACACTGTAAAACGCATGTTGTCCTTTCCTCTGCATCATGAACCTTCTGCTTCTGTTGATTGTTTGTGGTTGTTTCTGCTGATTTTTTTTTTTTAATAAGAAAATAGCTTTTCATTTTGCTCTTAGTCTGATATGTCCATTTCTCAGATAAGTTGTAGCTCAAAGTGCTTACTTGCTTCAACTTCTTGGTTGCCTCTCCTTTTCTCCATCTTACCCAGACAACACCCTGTGAAGCCTCTTCTTGACATATACTAGGATTTTGCTTTGTATTTTGGGCACTCAAAAAGGTCCAACAATGTGTGGTTGACTCAATTTTTGTAGTTTTGACATGAGGACTTGAAACTTTTTCACAACAATTATGATACACTATTTGGAAAAATATCATGCCACGTAATAAGATTTAAGAAGGCTCGGTCTTGTTTACTAGGAATACCGGATTATATCCTCGAACACAGAATCCGAGTGTTTGAAAATCTTTTTGACTCATTTACTTTGTTATGATTTTGGGCTAGCAGATTATGTAGTGATAAGGGCTGTGTTTTTCATTTTTCGCTTGGTCTGCTAGTCATCCCTTGAATCCACCTCACCTTGTCAAACTGGCTTTTTTATTGTGATTTTGCAAGGTTGGATCTTCCGCTTGAAACTGGCTGCAGCCTATTGCATTATTCTCTCTTTAATATTTTTCTATAGGGGAGAACTATCCGTTGTGTTCTATGAGTTTTGGTCAATATATAAATTGATGCACCGGTGTTATTGTGTGCCTTTTTTTGCTAAAGTTAATGCAGATTCTCTGAAAAAAGATAATCAGTCAGCATGAAACCATTAATTTTTCAAGGGGGGCTTTCTTCCATGATGTAGTGAGAAAATACTTTGTCTGACAGTGTGAATTCATGTATTAGGATTCTTTATACAATTCGGTGATGAAATTGGTTATGGAACGGAAGTTTTGTTATGGCTATAATTAATGTTTCAAGTTGTCTCTTTAACATTTTCTTGGGAAGCGTTACGGAAAAAGGAAGATGGTAAAATGAGAATTGTTTGTCGCTTTTTTTGACAGATTATTAGGTACTCATTCTTTGGAGTGAAGGAATCACTAGGTTTCACCCCGTCATGGCTTCTGTGGCTCAGGTATGTTTACAACTTCTTGGTACTCAAATGGGACTATACTCTCATCAATGGGTTCCTTTTACTCGAATCATGCAGGTATAGCACCTTTCTGCTGTTATATCCCACCGGCATTACCAGCGAAGTTGGTCTAATCTATCTTTCCCTTCCATACATCAAGGTAAGACGATGAACAACTCAAAGTTGTGATGTTATTTTCACGAGATTCAGTTCCCGTGCTTTTTCAAGTGTTCATAAATGTATTATCCAAGAAATTCCTTTCGCATAGACTCACCGTGTTTAACTATTTGCAGAATTCTGAGAAATTCTGCGTGAGGATGCCAAACAAGTGGAACTTCTCCTTCGATTACTTCTACGCGTCAATTTTAGTGCTGGGCGTATACGTCCCAGGCAAGTTTCTGACATTCCTTTTTGTCCCTTCCCTGTCCGAGCATTTCGTGGATGAAATTTTCTGATGAATTTGCCCGAATTCATGCAGGGAGCCCTCATATGTATAGCTACATGCTCGGACAGAGGAAGAAAGCCCTGGCCAAATCAAAGAGAGAATAGAGATTCTGAACTCCTCAATTAGCATGACTATCGTGCGTACTATCTTTTCTTCTTCGGGGCTTTGTGTTGTATCATGCATTTCCCACATTGGCATGTTTTTTGGAGAACTTCTTACAAAACACGTGAGTAGAAGTTGAAGTCGCTCCTTTAGGTCCATATCTTCGTTAGCAGGCTTGCCGAAATGTTCTGGCTATATTACCTTTAGTGCTGATGTTTCAATATCGCTTTCCGGCTGAATCGTAATGCTGGGCTGTGATTAAGCGAGCCGGTGAAATTACTTGTGTGCTTTGGATATATATACAGAGAGACATACTTTTGGACTGTGGACTGATCGATGCTCTTACTTAATCTGCCACCCCGGACAATGAAGCACAAGTGAATTCCATTCAGGCCGCTATTCCTAAAACTCCATTAAAAAACTTCATGCCAGTCCCGTGCGAGTCATCATGCATCCGTGTGCCCATAATGCAGATGAATAACAACGAAACACGGGGCGCGGAACCTAGCACGTTGTTGTGTTGTCCTTACAGGTATCCTCGCTCACGCAATCATATTGCCACGGAAACTGCATCCACGCGAGCGTATCCTATGATAATATAATATGAGAACCTCGTAACTTTGAGAAAGGGAAAAGAGAGAGAAATTCATGGACAAGCAAGTTCACCTGAATGAAGAAGCACTGACATCGTTGACATGCATCTCTTACCCCCATCATTCAATGTCATTCATTTATACTGTCTGAATATTTGTTTCTCCTCTTATTTTTTTTTCATTTTGTCATTTATTATTGGGGATGATGAAGAAGGGTTTGTATGTTAGTTTGTTCCTTTCCTTAGAGGGCCAATTAATTTTCATGCATTTTTTGTGAGACTGACATTATATCATTTCACACATATATAATTGAAATGAATTCATCCATTGAATCTCAATGATTTCTTTCTTTACAGATAAAGAAATAAAGGAATAGCTTAAAACATTAACACATCTTAACAACCCCAAAGCTTATTCAATCATCGTCAACTTCTTTCCTCGACATATTCATACACTGAATCTTACTCGTGGTGTGTTTTGGTCTGGTTGTGGTGGGAAATGATTTTCAATGGAAATCTGGTGAATTCCTCTCACTTTTCATCTCACGGAATTTCATGCGAGACCCACGTTTTCTCTCCACTTTTTTTTGTACCATTTTCCAAACCCATTGAAAAGCACTCAAACACAGCACTAGTGTTTAGGGAGATCATACGAAAATGGTTAGATTTGACGACTCAAGTCACTAAGTTTATACTCAACCGCAGGTTTCTAATTCACTAAGACCGATGTTAAAATAATCACAGACATGTATTATAAGGATTTATTAAATGTAATAAAAAATCTTAAACCTTTACTGGGTAGAATTTTGAAAGTAGGTTCATGTTATTACAAGCCATTTCTACCAATTTTCTTTTTTTTTTTGTATCATTTGCCTCTTAATTTGAGGTCGACAGACTAGCCTTGAATGAAATATATATCCATCATTTACACATCTCTATATAGATTCTGAAAGTTGAAACCTTAAATATATATACTTACAGTAGAGTGGTGTTGGATCTGGACTACATGTGCATCTCGATTAAATTCGTTGGGGCGCTACGAATCACCGTACCGAGTTGGCCTTCGACCGAGACTTTGACAAACTGGCAACGCCCAGAAGAGTGTCCCAAACCCCAACCAGTTCACGTTCGATTTTTCTGAACGTTTGAACTGATTAAGGTTCCTGTAACTAACGCGATGAATGTGATTCGCCCGGAACCTTATATCCCTTAATCAGTCATGTTTCAGTTTCGAGAAAAACAGAACCTTGACGCGCCCCAATCCAGAATATTTTCCTCCGTCGATCACGGCTTACCTCCCATCATCTAAACACAAGGACCAACAAACGGTTGCTTCAGAATGAACTTAATACAAAGTTGCAATTTGCGTCCGGGTTCATTCTTGTTCCATAGTTAAAAAAGGGATCGTGCTGAAAAAAATGACAAGGTGTCTGCCTGCCTGCCTGCCTGTCTGTCTGTCTGTCTGTCTGGTGCAAGAGAAATGGGTATTTAATCACATTTCATCCTCTGTGTGTATGTGTCAGATCGAGTTGTAATTATCACTTTAAATTTGGATAAGAATCGGCAATCCACTTACATATAAACATAAAAATAGCATGAAGAGGAAAAACAAAAATGAAAACCATTCCCCTCGTTTAAGGAAAGGGTTTGACTTGTGGGTTTTATTTCAATTATCAATCCGAAGGTTAAATTTGACTTTTACTAATAACTAATGATTAAATGATGGATCTCCCAATCCCATGTGAAGAAGAACTGGATTATGATCCACTAAAGCTTGATTAATTAAATCGGGTAATGACATGATCGTGCGACACGCCCAACAAACACATTCTCTGTCCATTTTCTTTGCATCTTTTTTTTTTATAAATTATTATCGAAATTCCTTGGTTCCTAATCAGAAGAGATAATGTCAAATGCAACCCCCCACCCCCCAACAAGAAAGATATGGTTTGTTTATTTACAACTTAATTTTGATTTAACAAAGATTGAACCAAGGTCGAGATTATGTTATTCGAACGTGATATTATCAAAAAGGAACTTATGTTTAAGCTCTTTGTTCAGATGCATAGTAATGATTCGACAATAAGTTATATCCAAAAATTAAGACTGACTTTTGACAGTGGTGCGTCGAAAGGCCAGCTCAAATTATAGCAGTTTGCAATTCTACGCGCAGCCCTAAAGAGGTACCTAAACTCTGATTCCGCGAACTGAGTTTCGCTGTTGATTTCGAAATCTCAAGCTTTGGATTATGTGTAGTAAGTCTGTGTAGTCTCCATGACAAGCATATTCAGTTTATCATGTGGTTCGTGATCATATAATACGGATCCAATAAATTTAATCGAGGTATGTACAAGATCATTTACTCTATATATGCATAGAAATGATCAACCAACTACATTAAATAGGATGAATAATTGATTATAACCTTTCTTTTTTCTTAGCATCGGTACAAAAAATAATGAGATGGCTGATCAAAATCATTTAGCTAAGAAAGGAGACAAAGTCAGATTCAATAGACCGGCGGTCGTTGTTTTACCTTGGGATCCAAATAAATGATATGCAAAGTCATCATTTAACACGAGAATGGAAAGCTTTTGCCCCAACTAAACCTACAATCCCTAGTCCCATAAGATCATAAGAGTCAAATGCCAAAATCCATATAATCACTTTGAAATGAATTGCGGTATGAGCCGCTCACCGGCATTTTGTACCGTCGCCGCTGCACGACGTAAGCTATGAGCACGCGCTTCATAATAATGCGAGGATGTGGGACTGGGAAGGCCATGAAACATTAAAATGACAGTATTGTGTAGGACCATATCTCATGTCCTCCATATAACATCATTTCCCATTGACATTATACTCGATGAAATTTGATCCAATGGACCACGGATAACAAGATCCGGGCAACGCCATACTAAGTTTAGGCGAAGATGCAATCCGGGGTTTCGGACAAATCTCGATCCCCGATCATCATCGCAGAGTCTCTCTCTAAAGCTTCAAGAACCCGTCGAGCCAAACCCTCTTAAAACGGTTATGTCTCGACATACGAGCGAGCCACCATCGAACCAAGAGACGAGATCCCATAACAGGTAAATGGGAGGGGCGCCTAAAGGAGATGAACGATGAATGGACATGATTCTTACAATGTCGTTCCCCCTACTACTAACACTAAAACATTCATAAACAATTAAGTTTAGGGGGGGAGGGCACGAATTTTGGCGAGGGGAAATTGAATTCGAATTGGCCAACCTGTACACGAAGAGAGAAGAAACATTTAAAGCATAAAATAAAAACAAGGGGTGAAGGGTGAGACTGAGATGGTGTGTGTGTGCATTAAACACCTCCAGCTCTGTTCTCATTTACTGTATTTATTTATTTCTACTTCTCCTCAAAATTTAATTCCCCTCCCCCCCTTTCACCTAACTCAACCTCACTCTCCTCTTTTCCCTCCTCTTTTTCTTATTTATCTCCCCACAAAATTTTTTTCTTACAAAAACCCAACAAAGACAACAAGCAAAAACAACTGCAACAACCGTAAGAAAACAATTACCATAAGGTTCTCTTTAGTGGTTTCGGAAATAATTCCTTTCCCAAATGCCCGAATTTAATGATGCGTGTCTTCTTCCATGCATCTTTACTATCATTGTGGATCTGTGGGGTGTTGGAGATTAAATGATCAACGAAACTTAAAACGTGTATGATATTTAGAATATAGAATTTATAAACAACGAAAAATCATGTTTTGATTACATACCCAGTTTTGTTAATACTCGTGTTTTTGTTAGTGGCAATATTTTTTTTTTCCAAGAACAAAAGAAGAGAGAAAGAATTGGGGAGAAGTCAGTCATTCATACATTCCCAGGTCGTTGTCACGTGCGTATCACGTGACCCCCGGGGGGGTGTGTGTGTCTTTAGGGGGGGGGGGGGGGGGGGGCCGCGGCGGGCCTTCTCTTTTGGTTTTCTCTCTCGTTCCTGGTTTTTGTTTGTCATTCCCATAAAAGACAACATCGGAACATTCGACGACGACATGCTCACGTCCTAAAAGAAAAACTTGCAAATACTCTCTCTATCCATCCATCTTTTACCCCGTCGCTCTCCGTGAGCGAACGGACATTACTACGAGATGTCGGTCTCACCTCTGTTGTTGTCGTCGTCCGCTTACGATCCCAGCCAACTGCAGCAGCCGCAGCAACCGACGCTGACGAACTCGTCGGCGTTGACTTCCTACTCGTCGACGTCGACGTCCTCGTTGACGAATCTGAGCCCCGGGATCATCATAACTCTACTCATCCTCTCCGTAACCATCATCCTCACCACCTCCCTCTGCCTCCTCTTTCGCCATTTCCACCGCCTCCCTGACTTCCTCTCCCTTCGTGGGCATATCCACCGCCGCCGCAACGGCCACTCTTCGGATTCATCCTCGGAATCGTCGTCCCGCCACCTCTCCCACCGCCCTCCTGCAGCTCCCTCCCCCGCCGTGGCAAACCAGTCGCTTATCGACTCACTCCCTCTCTTCTCATTCTCCTCCGTCTCCCGACGGGCCAATGCCGCCGTCGCAACAACCACCTCCTCTTCATCCGCCGTCGTCGATGCCGACTGCGCCGTCTGCCTCTCGAGGTTCGTCTCCCATGACACCCTCCGCCTCCTCCCGCTCTGCTGCCATGCCTTCCACTCCCAGTGCATCGACACCTGGTTGTCCTCGGGACACGATACATGCCCGCTCTGCCGCTCTAACGTCTACGCAGCCGCAGCTGCTGTCCCCGCCGCGTCCATCCTCCATCCCCCGGCCTCCTCTGTCTCCCTGAACGGAAGCTTCCGCCTGGAGATCGGCTCCGTGAGCCGTCGTCGCAACGACTCCATCTCCGACGGGAGAAGGTCATACTCCATCGGATCTTTCGACTACGTGGTGGATGCCGAGTCGGAGGTCGCAGTCACAGACCGGCACAGCAGGAGCATCTCGGATAAAGACGACGGCATCGTCATCACCCCCTCCACTACCACCACCAACAACAACAACAACAATGACTTAGCAGCGGAACTCGGCTCGGACACTGGCACAACAGGAGGAGGAAGCAGGAGCTGGCTAGGGGAATACATGGACAGGCTTTCGGCGACGCTGTCATCGAGAACAGCATCGTTCAGGGGCTCGAGGAGGTTCTTCACAGGGAGCAGCCGGAGGAGCGAGGTCGCCGGCGTCGGCGAGTGGGACATCGAGGCCAGCCGTGTCGGTGAAGAAATCAGCGAGCTCTTCCGTTGGGCCTCAGGGGTATAGCCGGTAATTCACCCCGTCTCTCTTCAAGAAATAAAAAAAAAAACGAATAGGAGGGCATAACCGGTAATTCACCATCGGATGTCAATACATAATGTTATAAATATATATATATATATATATATTCTTTCTTCTTCAAGTAATTTATGTGATTTTTTTTCATCATTTTCCAACTATATAAATCGTATTATGAGAATGTTTATACCCAATTTAAGTAAGTCTAGGCAAGGCAAGGACCAATCTATGCCTAAGAATCGTGACACGTCAATTTTCGCAGATCAATTGAGAATGATTGGTGAGTGTCATTAATGGTTCAACCAACCTCTGTGTTCAAATGGGGTCGTCTAAAAATTTAATGGGGAAAGTATTAAATTGTTTCCTTTTTTTTTTAAATTCCAATTCAAACAATATTTATTTATTTTTATTTCCCCTCGAATTGGGGTGGGGGAACTGGGGTTCGTTAGATATCATCGAGATTTGATTTAGCAAATTTTTGTAATTATCATAGGTATTGGGATTGGGGATTGAATTTGGGTCACCAAATTTTTGCCTAATTTGGGGATTGGAACGGTGACTCGGGTGTTCTTCTTCTTCTTCTTCTCTCCCAAAGAATCTTTAGGGTCAGATTTTTTTTTTTTTGGTTAAATGGGTTTTTGTTTTGTTGGGTACGGGGTTGATGAATTCGTGTCCATAGGGATTTTATGTACATGTTTGGAGGGAAAATCTTATTGCCTTTTAGGGTGGTGGTGGTACGTGTGTATTAAGCAGTAGGGTGACCTAAAATCCAACCAAACCAAGTCATCAAATCCATCGTAGGTTGTTAAGCGTTATAAATTACGAAGTTATTTATATAATGATAGACCAAATATATCCAAGTCAACCCCAATGAAAACCCAATGAAGCAATGGTTTGGTTGTGCGAGAGAGAGGCTCTCGTAAACGTGTCGTGTTGTATTGTATCCCGTGATCTACATGTTACATGGAGATGGTCAGGACGGCCGAATGAATATTATTGGACTGGCTGGCTGTCTTTTGTTTAGATCAGTAGAAAGGGAGGCTGGAAGCAAACACTTCCTTATAACATAAGTTTCTTTCCACCTTTGTGTTATTCTGTCTGTGGTCTTCTTCTTCTTCTTCTTCTTTTGTTGATACTCAGGATTCACTGTTTTCTTTCCACTTGGGGTGGATATGTTGGTCTTAAGCTGGGAATCATCATCAACGAGTTTCATGTCTTAAGATTCCTTCATCATCTTTGGTCTAAGTATTTTACTTTTGATCTCTGTTAAGCAAATGGGATGTGGATAATGTTCGTGGAAATGTATGAAAATGTTTCTCATGACGCGAAATGCTTTGTGGAGAAGTCCCGTCCTGACCCGTCTTCGTTTTCTATTTTTTCGAATGAGGTTGCGTCATTATCTATGGAACTCCTCGGATTGGATGATCTTGGACATTAAAAATAGTCCAAGGTACAAAACGAAAAATGAAACCAAAGTGATTCATCGACTCTGCCTTTTTCTGTTTTGCTTTAACCGCCTTTCACTGTAATTCAGCAGCAAGCAAAGCTTTAGGTTCTGTGTGATCTTTTTCTTTCTCATTCCTTTTGTAGAAGACCGCTTTTTTGACATTTGTAGGCTAAGAGTAGCACGCAAGGCCATGGGTTTTCGATTCGGTTTGTCTCGGCCAGAGGAGTAAACCCGAGCAAGCATTAGGAATTTTCATAATGTCATGGGATGGATCATAATCTCCGCATTAACAGACACTCAATCGCCATATAGCACACATGGCTGAGAAAACATGCATTCCTGTGTTTGGGTTCCTCTGTCCGGCATTGCAGCTTATGCTGCTCCCCCTGAAGCATCCCTTCTTCTGTTCGACATCCCGCTGAGAAACAGGACACACCAGTATAACATCCCGCTGTGAGAATTCACCAATCTGACACCCACCTCCTGTTCTCCAGTATCACCGTTGTCGTGTCAGTAGCAATTACTCAGAAGAATGCCTTAGACTGATTGAGATGCTCATGATGGCAACCCAAGATTCGGCCAGCAATTGAACCGAATTTCAGCAACTCGACGCCACAATTCGGCATGAATATTTCCGTCAGGTCATCCTCTGAAGGCGAGCAGTGTATGGGGTTGTTGACAGTGCAGTTCCCACGAACTGCAGGGCCATGCATCCAATCCTAGGGCTGTTGTTCTATTCTCGTTGATCCAATCAACAAGTTCATTCGTACGGTTCCCTGCAGAAGAAATCGAAATTATTATAAGGCAAGACTATCTTCTATCAGATTAACTCATAACTATAAGGGGCACGATCAATGTGTACGGAAGACGACATCTTATATTTTGTCACATCTACTATATGAAGAAAGGCAACAAATCCATACGAGGAATTTACCACTGAAGTGTGATCTATAAAGACGACTACGGTCTTCATAGGTTTCTGCAATAAAGAAGAAGGTTGATGCAAAATCTAAAGGTTTTACATTTGATTATCTACGAATTTGATCAACTAAAAAGCGTAATATACAAAGTCTACTCTAAAACCTGAAAGGTATTTGTAATAGCAAAAGGTTGATATTAAAATCGTGAAGGTTTCTATCCTACTAAGTGGATAAGCCTAAGCTTGATTAATGGTGTCAACTCTACAACCCGAAGGGTTACTGTAGCAATATAAATTTGGTGCAAAACCATAGAAGTGTCTGCCAAGATGAATTACTGTGTCTGATCGTTTCCCTTCTATCAATTATTTATGTTGAGTTATCTGTTAGAAGATTAGTTGGTAGAGAAAATAAATGAGAGTAATGAATTTATAGTGGTTCGGCAATAGCTTACGTCCACTTTTTACCCGTATATAATGAGTATCACTCTCGAACACTAATAGCAATAGCATAAGGCACAAGGACAGAGACCTATGACTAACTTCAGAAGCCTTCTGGTTGGAGTTCTGCACTATGAACAGTGATCGACTCTTCACGTTCTCTATAGTTGAAGTTATGCACTGTGTATAGTGATTAACATAGAAGGCCCTGTGCTTGGGTGTCGGTAACGAACGGCTCGAGCTTGAAAATTCTTATTCAAACTGTTCACGAGCTCAGATAAGCCTTTGATGTTTGGAGCTCAAATGGTAGATTGTCTGTTTTACACTCGGGGAGATACAAGTTTCGATCCCTGCATCTCCTGTTTTTATTTTATTTTTCCTTCCTCAATTAGACGAGGGCATAATATTCATTGTCTTGCAGGCGGCCACCAGTTCCCCGCGGCTACCGATTCTCTTCTTCTTATGTAGATCTCGCATCTACGGCCACCATCGTCACCCCCACTTCTTTTACAGGTCTAGTATGTGCGGTCACTATCATCACCATTATTCTTCTGCAGATCTCGCATCCACGTCCAGCCCGAAGCCGGGAAGTTTGTCCTTGCTCGGCTTTGAACTCCCCAGCCGTGTCCCGTCAATTCAGGGGTCGTCATGGCTACTCCTTTGATGCAACCGGACGCGGCAGCTCCCTCTACAACAACGGCCTTTGCGGCAGCCCTCCAGGACCCTCACCGAGTTTATCGAGCTCAATCTCGAACCTACAACTACCAGTTGAGCCACTCGAGCTCGACAAATTTCCAGTTAGAGCTCGAGCCCACTATCGTTCGAGCTAGGCTCAGATACACCCCTGCGTGTTGGTAGCTCATCTTAACCATCTCCATTTAATTCCGATGGCGAAAGTGTGGCCCAGACAGAGCCTCCCAAAAAAAGTCTTCCTCCATGATGTTTAAGCGAGGAGGCAGTTCATTAGATGACATCGAGCAAGAGTCGTATCCATCGCATAGAAGGACTATGGAAAGTCTCAATTCGACTTCGATTGCTCGCCAGGTCTTAGTTAGCTTATTATTATTATTATTATTATTATTATTATTATTATTAGGATTTCTTTTTCCTTTTCACAAATTACAAACTCGGTTGTGGCGTTTACTACATGGAAATAGTTTTGAAATGGAGATTAAATTATGAATTATTTTAAATTATTGAAAAGCTTCTCCCACGGTATAAGGTTTAAGAATTATAATTAGAAAATCGCTAATTTAATTCTAAATTAAATTCAAACACGAAAAGAATTTATTATAATTGGAAATCTTATTGTAATTCCAATTTAATATTTTCCTAACAAAGACATCTTATCCTATCTCTTATACTTTTTCGAGTAACCTCAATTTTTTTATTTCGTTTCCAATAGAAGTTTACTTTGATCATGTCCAATAGTTCTTAACAGCCATTGCATACTAAACTAGCCATTTTTCTTGTTGATTGGTCATCATAGTTTAAACAGTGTAGCAATTAAGTCCTTAGGGGCTCAATTGAAAAAGAATGAGAATTATATAACTCCCACGGACTATCGGCGACTGGGAGTTTTCGGCCCTTCCCTCAAAACCCCGTCAATGGCGATGAAGGCCGCCGTCCTCCGTCACATCCGGCTGTCCGCCGCCCCCACCAGAACCCTAGGGCTACCCTCTCCTGCGTCGTGCCGGTGGGGAGGCGTCCTCGGTTCCGTATTCCGATCCCTCTCGTCCCACGGCGACGATCACCTCTCCAAGGACGAGGTCGTCGACAGGGTCCTCTCCGTTGTCAAGAGCTTCCCCAAAGTCGACCCTTCCTCGGTCAGTTGCTGGCATTTGATCTACCTTGGTCGAATTCGCTCGTGTTTGCTCGTTGAGCTGCTAGGGTTGGGAGATTGATGATTGAGTGCTCAGGGGAAATGCCTAGTTGTTGGGGGCGGATTTGACTGCGAAATGGTCGTAGGTTTTGGTATCGATGTGTGCTCTGGGTTCGTTGTTGCAAATTGGTAGGAAATGAATCGATTCGAGCTATTTACCCCTATTTTGTTTTCTTCTTTTGATTGTTTTGTAGCTTGGTCGGGACGACCCAACAAGAGTGAGACGTGGATATTTCTGTTGATTATTTAGCTCGTATCTTTCTCGGTTAGCATAATGTCGAAACTTAAATGAGTTGTAGCTAGGAGAGAAAAGGTCTCAGCATGGCCAAACACTGTGAGTTATCGGGGAGATTGTTGGTTGTTCTGATGGTTTACCTTACAGTAAATAGCTATTTCAGTTCAGTTAGTCAGCTTAGTGAAGTCAATGGTAGCCATAGTGGATGGCAGAGAATAATTGATTCACATTGGCTGTTAGCAGTAATTTTGAGATGGAAGGCACGAGAAATGACTTTGATTGGAGGGACCCAATACTGAGTATCTTTTTTAGTGTCTCAAGTAAGTTAATAATATCGGCAAGAGCTTTCAGGGGTTTAATGTTGTCGTTCTCCTAATCAGGTGATAACTACAAGAATTTATCATTTTCTCAGCGTTGTTAGAGTTTGAATAGTGTTAAAATAGCTAACTGCAGCTGTAAGGTTATACTATCAGTTCATCTGGAAGAGAAACATGTTGTTTTGTTTCAGTGGACAAGCAGCAGACATCTTCAATTTTCATGTTCTGCAACTCTGGGTGTGGCTGTAGTCTATGTCGTAACAGTAGCTCATATTTGCTGTGATGTGGAAGCGTTTGCTTTTTGTGATGACTGTTCTAGCTGACCATTTTTTATGGAATTGCTTTGGGTAATCCTTTGACCCAATCAATTTAGGGTTGAGAAAACCATTGCACCTTCTTGTTGGTTAAGTGGATAAGCTGATTCCCTTTGTGCTTTCTGTGCCTTTATACTGGTAGTTTATCTGCTCTGATGATTTATGTTTAAACTGCCTCTTCTGCTATTTGACTTGAACAATGGGAGTTTTGGTTCAGAGGTGAAAACTTGGTGTTTAGTGTGTAGTATTCATTTGAGGCGTGCTGTTTGTGGTGAAGAAAACAATATACCTTAGTGGTGAAAACTTGCTGGTCGCTTGCTGTTCACATTTTTGTGTTAGTCAGTTGGAAACCCTTTTAGATCTACTATGCCTTTTTTGAACCTTTGAGACACCATGGTTTTTCTCAAACCCATGAGATTTATGAACACGGCTTTTCATTATTTGTCATGCTTGTTTATGTTTTCTTTCTGTCCCGTTATTTGTGGCTCTGCAGTATTTCTTTCGTCCTTTCCATGGAGACACGTTCTAGTTCTTATCCCGCCCCTTTATTCTGTTTCTTCTGCTTGAAGTAGTTCTCTAAATACCTTCGTGCCCTGATGTTTATCTTGAGAATTCTTTTGAGTTTTGTTCGGGAAGTTGGTAACCCGATTTTCTTGTCATCAAAACGTTATCCCCCTACCTCAACCTTCTTTTTTATGAATTTGTCAGGTAACTCCCGATGTCCATTTCCAAAAGGATCTAGGCCTGGACAGCTTGGACAATGTGGAGATCGTAATGGCGCTGGAAGAGGAGTTCAAGCTGGAGATTCCAGACCTGGAGGCCGATAAGATCGACTCCACCCGCCTTGCCATAGAGTACATATACAACCACCCGATGGCCGGTTAATTTTCCATGTCAGTTTTATCCATCGAATTCCTAGTCCTTATCGAAAAAAAAGAACTGCTCAAACACCCCCTTTCACTTCTCTTGCTTGATGCCGAAATCAAACATTCTAGGGGGTCTGGGAAATAATTTGGAGCCAAGACCCGGGCTGAGGCTCTTGGGGACTAGATATATTCACTTGCCATGTTTTCTCAGACAATGAGATGTTCAGTCGGGTTCTTGGGTGCTTCATTCCTCAATGAGAACTGTTGAAACTCCCATGAGATGATTGTTTGAGACTTATGGAGTTTGTGTTTTGGACTGGGGGGTGGGTTCCATTGGGGTTTTCCTAAATTGTGGGGTCAAGACTCTTCTTCCTTGGGGACCTTTTTCTTAGCGGCTGTGTGTGTGGACCAGACCCACACCACCTGTCTCCCATTATTTCTCTTCTTCTTCTTCTTCTTCTTCTTCTTCTTTTATTTAAATGGTATAAATTACAGTCTGTCTAAAGTTTTAATGTTGTTTAGTGGGACAAGGACCAAAGTTTCGCCTATTTTTTTATTAAATTTATTTTTTGTATAAATAAGTGATGGTATAGAACCTCAAAATAGTACAATGACTAGCTTGGTATAATTACTAATAATTTTAGGGACACCAAACGGGTTGTACATCAATTATGTTAACACAAAATACCACTCATCAAAACGTGTATATATGTCAAATAAATAAACTTGATCGTGTTACATGATCATTTCTTTATTCGGAATTTTTTATTTTCCCATTCATCTACCAAATATCAAAATTATGTTTGGGGGCAAACAGGAAGTAATGTTTCCTACTTTTAGTGCATAATTTAGGTCTCATCAGAATTCGTAGATATTTACTTCAAAAATATTATGTTTTAGTTCAATATCATCGACATCTGATTTATTAACGGACGGACATGACCAAATACAAATATGAATGCTCCACGTCAAAAAATTTCAATACGAATGTTACCCGTTGTAGAATGAGTCATGTTCGAAAATTAACTTTCAGTGACTTTTTTAAATCGTTACATAATATTTATAAATGTCAAAATTTTTAATATCATTTAAGAACAATATTTAAACTCGTTCTAAAATGGGAAAGGATTAACTTTTCTTCCTCGGGGCCATAAAACCCACATAACCCGCTTCTCCTGCCCCTTCTGCTGTCAGTGTTCCCACTGCAAAACCCAGATGGAGAAGATGAGGAAGATGGTCGGAAGGAGTGGTTGTGAGGTCGGTTTGCTGGTATTGTGCCATTTGCTGCTTGCCACCCAGGTCATCTCCAAGAAGCACGGTATGCCGAGAAGAAAAGATACCCTTTTTTGTCCTGAATCCTCCACTGTTTAGCCCATGTTGGTGGTTGTAATAATCCTGCATTTTAGAGTTTTTGGGCTAGTTTAAGTCCTTGATGGTCCTTGCTTCTGGGTCCCCTTGGATGAATGCATATAGAGTACATATAGATGCAGCCAGTGTGAAGTTTGACTTGTGCAGCATGGGCTTCTGTTATGTTACAAACTCACCGAAGGTCCAGAGTTAGGCATGGTCCCGTCCAGCGTGTTAGAGGAAGGATAAAGACCGTGTGTACATTTCTCTATGTTGCTGTGTTCGGATTTGTTATTGCGCCATGACTTGCCCATATGTTTATCGATAAGGAAATGTCATGAACATGGAAGGGTAAGCACATTGATATGGATTGTCTCAGGGAACTGTCATGATACACATTGTCTGAGACCTTTTTGATTTTCCGAAAGGCATGGACCGATTTGGGGTCTTGAAATTCTGGGTGCTCGATGCTTCTGGGGTTGTGTTTTTGTCTTGGATTGACTATATTGGGTATTCGTGTTTGGGGAAGTTGGATAAGTTGTTTCGAGATGTGTAAGTTTCTTGGGTGTTCCATGGTCCACTAGCCGAGTTCCTCTCACATTAGTTGTCAGGTAAGATAAGAATGATATATATGTTCTCCAAGGGAAGATAGGACACCTGGAGAAGCAGCATTGTCCTATATATGGTGCATATGCGGATGATGGGTGCCTTGGAGCAACTACGCTCAACAGATTCTGATTACACCGGCATTCATATGATGAAGCAACCATATTCTGACTATTTGATATGATGAGGCAGTATGATGAATAAGGCAGTTTGAAATGGCTTTGGAACCTTTAATGCTGTTTCCTTTTTCCAAAAGTCCTTTCAAACTATTAGTCCTTGATATCGAGATAATAGAGGAGAATATGACAAAATCGATGAGCTATTTTAGTGGTGTAGCTTTATGTAATTAGATACATGTGGTCTAGTTATTCCAGAAAGTTATCCTCGGATAAATTTCTCTGCTCAGAAATAATCCAGCATCGGGGTAGACTAGTTAAGGGAAGATTAAGGACTCTCGGCACAAACTCTGTGCTGGAAAACTGAAGCGATCTTCGGATAAACATGACAATGTTCTTCTGGTTAGAAATGTGCATCCCTGGTTGTGCAAGGTGTGATTGATGTTTGATTCGGTAATAAGGCGTGGTCAATACATGGCATTTCCCTCTCGGATTCTTCGTTATTATGATAAATCAATCGTGCCCCTTATAAGTTCTCAGTTAATCTGATAGAAAATAGTCTTGCCATATAATAATACCAATTTCTCGTGCAGGGAACCCTGCGAATGAAATTGTTGATCTGATCAATGAGAACAGAACAGCCGTCAAGCTCCCGCCATTGAACAACAGCCCCGGGATTGGATGCATGGCCCTGCAGTTCGTGGAAGCGTGTAAGGGGAACTGCACCGCCAACAACACCCTACACTGCTCGCCTTCAGAGGACGACCTAACGGAAATATTCGCACCGAATTGTGGCATTGAGTTGCCAACATTCGGCTCAATCACTGGCCGAATCTTGGGTTGCCATCACAAGCATCTCAATCCATCAGAAGCATTTTCTCAAGTAATTGCTACGGACAAGACCAGTGTGACTCTACTGAAGAACAGGACAAACACCGATGTAGGTGTCGGATTGATGAGTTCTCACAAGGGAATGTCATACTGGTGCGTCCTGTTCAGCAGTGACAAGGCAAATTCCACATTCTTGCTGGAAGATCGTGGGGTCGGGATCAAGCAAAAGACGGGATGCTTCAGTGGGAGCAGCATAAGCTGCAACGACGGACAGAGGAACAGAAACGCAGGCATGCATCTTTTCTCAATGATATGTACTATGGCGATTACATGCCTGTTGATGCGGTGATTATTATGTGTCATCATGACATTGATTGCGGGATGATGGGAAATTCCCAGTACTCTGGCAAAGCAAGTTGAATCGAAAATGGATGGGCTTGCAAGGTGCTCTTGGCCTACAAATATCAAAAGAAGTGGTCTTCCAGGCAGAACCTTAAGCATTCCTTTCTGCTGGATGACAGTGTAAAGTGATTGAAAGCAAAACGAGAAAAAAGGGCAGAGTCGATGAATCAGTCCACTGTTCTCATTTCTTGTTTCTTTACCTTCGGATGTTTTTGTTGGTCCGACGTCTTCAAATCAGTGGAGTTCCACGCAAACCGATAATGATACATCCGAGTCCGGAAAATAGAAGACGAAGACAGGCGACTCTTCCAAGGAGCTTTTCGGAAAGGCTTAGACCAAAGATGATGAAGAAATCTCAGGCAAACATGAAGCCAGTCGATGATGACCATTGATCTACTCAAAATTGTGAATGTGATCATCACACCGGGAGGTTTCGATGGTTCACAGGATTCGAATATGACAAGGGCCTTCAATTAGAGAAATAAACATGAAAATATGTGTAGTGCCAACATCAAAATCGCAGCAAGATGACAACAGTAAAAACTTAAACTTCCATAATGCAGTATGATTACTAAGTGAAGTGTACGCCGGCCTTATTGAACAGAGAGAGCAAGTACAGGAATTCCTGTTGCGTAAGCTTGGAAGATCTCTTATCCTCAAAATCGCCCTCCTTCAAGACATTCATAACCTTGGTCTTGAACTCAGACAGCCCGCCTCCACTGCTATCCGTGTCGTCCATCTCAATCTCGTCCTCCCCATTGTCATCTCCATCATCCATTCTCAGGTCATCTTCAGCATCCCCAAATTCCAAGCCATCCATTGTCACGTTACCTATAGATTGACCAACAGCCTGCAGTGTCCGGTAGTTCTTTTCAACCATGGAAATGACAGACTTCTGCTTGAATATAGAGCCGAGGGTTTTATTCTTCCGATTGAAGCATATTCGCATGAGCCCGTCAAATTCCCTGACAAGCTTTGCATCGGGGGCGGGTTTCCTAGGCTCGATTCGGACGACAGAGGAATCGACTTTTGGGGGTGGTCGAA
Source organism: Melastoma dodecandrum (assembly GCA_029817715.1). NCBI lineage: Eukaryota > Viridiplantae > Streptophyta > Magnoliopsida > Myrtales > Melastomataceae > Melastoma > Melastoma dodecandrum. Next base: position 1,829,366 of record JARUPY010000279.1, on the reverse strand, counting down.
AATTGTTCTTCCCAACTTTGAGTAAGTGGGTGACCCGAGCTCGTAGTTGTGTGTTAGCAGAAAGACGGCAGTAGAGAGGGTCCCCAGGTTGAGCTACCAGCCTCATTGCAAACTCTCTCTGGAACATAATGACAGCACATCTGAAGGCAGGCTGGTGACTCAAAAGCTTGAAAACGAGAGGGGATGAGATTTGATATGGGATGTTGGCAACACAAATGTCAAAAAAGGGAAGATCGGTCTTGAGAACATCCCCATTGATAACCTGTCCAAAGTGTGTTCATCTGTCAGCTAACTCTACTTATCTCAAATATAGAATTAAAACACAGGCGGGAAGATACACAGGGAATAAAATTAGTACATCCACACTGCTTATTCTGTATAACAAAAATTTTACCTGAGTGTTGCCAGCAATAACACCAAGTATGATTCCTAGATGACAACATAATCATCCTATAGTTGGTAAATTAACCAATTTTCATTGTTTTTAAAATGAAAAAAATTAACGCGTTTTTTATTCCCAAATATCCAGTTGATTCATTAATTCTTTATAAGAAACTCGTTTTTTATTTGACAAATAAGACAACAGCCGTTGTCGTTTTCCTAAGATTTTCCGTAGACCCCGCTGCAATAAATAGTCTTTTCTGTGAAATTCCACATGTGAAGTAAGCCTTCTTATTTTACTGGTAAATTCCACATGCAAATAGCTACGGATCAAAATGAGAAAATTCCAAATGCAGAAAAAACAAAAGATAGTCCAATAACCCCGCAAGGATTACCTTTAGCCGATGATGGTAAGGCGTACCCTGAAACCGGCGCTGAAGCTCAAGAACCATACGAGGGTCAAGCTCGACTGCAACAACCGTCTTCCCTGCATCAAGGAGCTTCTTAGTAAGGTTACCAGTGCCGGGACCAATCTCGAGGATGATGTCGGTGGTTCTGATCCCAGCTTTCTGTACAATGGAGTCGACCAGGAGGGGATTCTTGAGAATATGTTGGCCTTTGGACTTGTGAAAGGATATTCCAGCCTGATAAGGTGTGGCGGCTGCATTAGGTTTCCCTTTATCCTTCTTGAATTTCCCTCCCGCCATGCTCTTCAAATTATTCCCACAGCTCTATCAAAAAATATTAAAACCAAATCTAAGACAGCCAACCAAAAAACGAGAAAGAAAAATTAATATGCAAAAAGATCTCCGCTCTTTTGATAGAGATTTGCCACGGAATTTTCGTTTCCCGTGGATAGTGTGAATCGGAAAGGATTTTCGGTCCTGGGAATGGATAGCAAAAAGGAATTAAAGAAGGAACAAAGAGGCCCCCTATTTGTTCGCTCAACTTCACTCCAGCAATGGAAATAGGAACTTCTGGGACAATGCAAATACAAGTACGAAAAACAGTCAATCCCCAACTCCTCACCAGCTTCTACAGACTCAACTCAGGGAGGAAATAACTCAGTCATATCATACGACAACGCGCACGCATGGGAGTGAGGCTAGCAGCTACTCCTTATGAGCATTACTACTTAATACTGGACTGACTGCAATAAATCCAAGGGCACTGAGACTATTCTGATGGAATTAAAAAAGGGGGGTGGGGGGAAAGAAAAATCCAGTTTCAAGGAACCGCATCCCCTTTCAGCTGAATCCGACATAAGATTTCTATTCGTTTTCAATTGGATGGCGCTTGCAAACCCTAAGAAGGCCTTCAACTTCCCCACCCGTCTTTCAATACTATCCACGGGATTCCCAAAGAAAAAAATCGATCGAAACAGAAAATAGAAAAGGAAACAAAGGAGAGAGCCACCGACGGGAAGAGAGCGAGGAGCCCCAAGAAAGGGGTCGACTGCGACGGCTGTGCTGCAGCTATCAGCGATCGGAGACCGGACGGGGGGACTTATCGAAGGCGGGGTAGTGAGGGTTTGTATATATCTCAGAGAAATTTGTTTTCGGTCCTTGGATTATTTATTTTATTTCATTTAAGTCCTTCGGATTAACCTTAGTTTCATTGATGAAGTGCAAGGCATGATGTGTTTACCTCGTATGATCGAGGTCAACTCGGGTTTGGCTTATTCATATGAGTCGCTCAGTCTTTTTCTATTCCATTTAGCTAAATATACATGAATGCAGCATGGTTAAGGCATGAAATTTGTTTCGTTTTGCATGTAAAAACAACAATCACTCCGATTTGGATCAACCCGTGAGCATCCATGACAAACAGAAAGGCTCAAACGTAAGTCTCTTATTCGGATTTGATTTCTTCATGAGTCTTATTTCTTGACTTACCTAGATTATGCTTAAGCATCTTGACCTCACTTTTTACCACGTAAGTCCCTTCGAAAACAAGACTTCGATGGCTAATCAAGAGTGAAACAACTTGCTCAATCTTCGATCTCGGTCGGCTCCGAGTATTAAAATCACATGAAAATAGATGGTTTTACTACTTTAATTTTTATTATATTTTTACTTAAGTTTTTCTTTTTTGCTAAAGTTTATAGTAACTGTTTTAATTAATTTGTTTGCTTATATATGTTGAAGTAATTTTTTTTAAAAAAATAGTATGCATTTTGTTTGAGTTTTTTTTTTCTGGAAATTATCTTTTTAAAGATATATTATGTACCTCATCTAAAGAGATATCGACCAAGATCGACATGTAATTTGAGCCAGTTTAGCATTTTGCGTTTAGAAAACCCAACATCTTTTTAGGTATCCTAATTCAATTTAGGCCTAATTGTTTCCGACATCATCATTAAGTTTTTTTGTTCTTTGGGCTTTGATTTCATGTCATTTTTGTTTGTGGTGATTAGATATCGATTATTTTTCTTTGCACCTATTGCATGCTGACTGCACATGGGCTGCTCGATACTCCACTTTTACCCCTTTCATGGGAGTAGAAGACCATCAAGTGAGAAACAGGACGGGCCTATTTAAGAACAAAGGAAGGATCAACATCGATAAATCCACTACTTCTCGAAACTTGAATCAAGGGGTCGACTGAATGAAATCGAAGGAGCAGTTTACAAGCTAAAACAACATTTTGGGCAAGGTCAACGCCTAACATCGACGAGACCATGTGTAACGGCAAGCCTATAGAGAAACGTCATCAATGATGAAGAACTCCATGGTTCGTCGATGGACACCTTCGACAGCATCAACGGCTGGCGTAGAAGCTGCACCATCGACGGCTGGCGTAGAAAAGATTGCATCAACATGGCCAAATGATGTGAAAAATATCAGAAGCATGGACCTATATCACATGCACCTGCAACTCATTTACATCCTGTGGTTAAATCTTGGCCATTTAGATCTTGGGCTATGGATATTATTGGAGAAATAAGACCAAGCTCGAGTAATGGAGATTCTTATATCCTTATAGCCACCGACTATTTTACAAAGTGGGTCGAAGCAAAGGCTTATAAGAATATTACCCAAAGCGAAGTGATTGATTTCCTTAGATCTGACATTATTTATAGATTCGGCATTCTTCAGAACGTAGTTGTAGATAATGATATTGTTTTCAATGGCAGCTTGATTAAAGAATTTGCATGTGAAATCATATTTGTTTTATCAAATTCCTCTCCTTACTATGCACAGTCGAATGGACATGCTGAATCTACCAATAAGATTATCAAAAACGCTATTCAGAAGATAATTGATGATTGACGATAACCCTCGATCAACATCTATGGGCTTTGCTCGTTACTAAACGAGAAAGCATCGGGAAAACTCCATACAGCTTAGTCTATGGAAATGACGCCATCCTACCCATCGAAGTTCGTTATAAATCGATACGATTTTTGGCTCATCATGAAGACCGTCCCGTCGATTATAACGAGTCGATGTTGATTGAATTAGAAAACTCAGAGGCGATTCGTTTTCAAGCGCTGAATCGAATTCATGTTAAAAAAGAAAGGGTCGCTCGAAGTTGTAATAAAAAAGTTGTTCTAAAATCCTTTAAAAAAGGAGAGTTAGTTTGGAAAATGATCCTCCCGATTGGGAAGAAAGATTATTTTATAGGCAAATGCTCTCCTACTTTGGATGGTCCTGTTAGGGTCAATGAAGTGTATCCCAAAAACATTTATTATTTGTCATACTTAAATGGCGAGCCACATGCCTTGAAGGTTAATGGTAAGCATTTAAAATTCCATCGATCCACTTTATGGGATTTATATTCCAAAAAAAATCAGCATCGATGTCCCAAATTATGGTCACAATTAATAAGAATAATCCACGTTACAGGGAGAGACTCAAATGCACTCATGTCGAGTGCCGAAGCGGTCTATATTTTAATATTCCAATCTTTTTTCTTATGAGGGCACAAATCCCGTAAAACCGGTAAGCTTCTTTAAATTGAGGGAAGGGGTTGGCTAACCATATTGATTGTCGGAGGTTGAGATTGAACGACATAAACACTTTGTTTTTTTTTTTTCAAAGAATGATTGGACTCTCCAATTCTCGATCACTAATTAAAATTGATGTAATCCCACTATAAGAAGACTCGCCTGAGTTACCCGTGTCTGATAATAATAACAACAAAATAACTAATGTATGAAAAGGTAAGTAATGAATTGACCCAAATTAAAAGAAGAGGGGTTGCCATGATTAATTTGAATAAGGCACGTGTCAATCAATTTATTAGAAGTTTCATTCAAGATTTTAGCTGAAATTAATGGTTTCGATGGCATAATAATATAAAGGTAATATCTACCTTATTTGATTTAAGTTTTTTGTTTTGAAAGAGAGAAAGGTGTAAGTAACGGCAACCAAAAGAAATTATAAAATTCAGAAAGCTTACACCATAATAATTATCTTCGGATAATCCCTTTAGTCTGCTAAATCTTTTATTTTACTGAGTTTTTTTTTTCCTTCAAATGAATGAGTTGGCATGGTATCATAACAACAGACGGAGCAATGAGTATTCAAAAGTGACCATCAAAGATTAAAAAGAGAATCGTTTATCAACAATTAATCTGATCATCAATGTGTCTCTTTGTATACTAATATAATTCAGTGTTTTTATTATCAATGATTTGGCGTACCAATCATGCCCATTTTTGTAGTAAGAATAAGAGAAAACGCAAGGCAATTTTGAATGAAAGCAGCGCGTAATGGAAAAAGTAATACCGTGTATCATTCATTATATATTATAATAATAATTAATTTTTTTTTTTTTTTTTTTGGGTGGAGGAAGTGGTAAGGAAGTGGGCATGTTGGTGAAGAAGATTCCATTTTTTTGGGTGTGGGTGGAATGGAATGGAATGAATGGCTCGCGTGCAACACTAAAATTCCAAAAACAAAACAAAAAACAAATTCATAATCCATCGATGATAAAGCAAAGTATACAATCATTAGCACGATCTCGCCGTTTTAACTTTTGCCACCGAGGAGGATACCGTTTGTTACTTACCTTCTAGGCCTGCGTTCGAGGTTCACCACGTACCAGAGAATGTCAGCCGCAACGGCAGAGCCTCCGTTCACGGTGATGGTGGCGAGTCCAACCTCCGGATCATCGTCGGAGTCATTTGCTTCGCTTTTGATTCTAAGTTCTAGGAGTCGATGCTTTGTTTACTTTATACTAGGTTTTATCACTCACTAGTTCGATTCGAGAAAAGTTAAGCATTTAGAAACCATAAGTCGAATACCCGACCCTTGAAATGAGAAATCAAAACGGGACTCGTTATTATTGCACTTTGAAACCCCAAACTCTCACTATCCTCCACTACGTTGTCTCTAAGGGTTGGTTGTCCTCTGCCACCACCAGTCAACCCTGTAAGCGAATCAATCGCAAACCAAGATCGTCGCAGTTGATTTCGGACACAAAATATGGAAAAAACGGAAGTATGCTTGTTTGCGCCATGATCCCCAAATCAATAGCGGAAGCCGAGATTCGTAGGTATGATATACAAGAAACGCCAACAAGGTGCCCTAGATCTTCCACTCTCTCCTGACGAGACGGCCGATGAAACTGCCTAACGATACATCAGTGGGAGAGGGAACCTAGCGCTATTATAAATACGACGGGCCCTTCCATCACGGGCTTTCATCGACATTTGGCCTACACAGAGTTGGCATCTAGTCCACATCAATAACAAAAACCGAGATGCCGCAAAAGCCCATAGATCATCCAAAACCAAAAGGGGCTATAATGCATTTTCCCGTAATTAACATACAGTCCGTTTCTAAATAAACAAAATAATTAATTATAGCCCAAAGAAATTTTAAAAACAAAATAAAAGAAATAAAATAAAATATTTATAAAAATTCCAACATTCTCCCACTAGGCTATGATTAATTTCAAAGTTCAAAACATTTAGTTTTAAAACGACTCTCGGGCTGTACACAGATATGGCCATATCGTAGTAAACAATATACGGGACAACATCTCAAAATAACCTCGACCATCGAAGTCGTTAACACCGAACCATGCTCATCGTCACATCCTTTAACGACATTAGATAACCATGATCACGAGCATCCATAACTCTAACGTCAATAGGTCAATGTGGCGCTGTAGCCGAAAACAACATCTCTCAAAGGTGATCATAACGATGCTATTTTCGGTCGGTCCTATAAATTTTTCTGTAACCTTTATACTTAATAGAAGTCAGGAAAATCACTCTGTAACCTTTACATTTCACTGAAGTCAGAGAGAACCTCTGTATCCTGGATACTTCAGTGAAATCAGAGTACCCATCCGTGACCTTAATGCTTCCAAGAAGCCGGATGAAATAAATCGGCACTAGTGCCCCATATTTCTCAAAATAAAACTTGCGAGAACCTCAATGGTGTCTTCAGAGACATACTAATTTGACAAAACCGTCATGCTCAAGATAAACACCGGATCTTGAGACTTTCAAACATGTGCACATGTAACATTCAACAAAATGAATAACAGATGATCATAATATAATATTGAAACTATCAAATGTCTCAAATCATACATCAACATCGATGTCAAAATCATTAAAACAAATACTCCCACTAACCAAGTACATCAAAAGACTCTAGCACCCCCATACTAGTAACATGAACTTGAAAAATACCAGGTGGTAGTCCCTTGGTTAATGGGTCTGGAATCGTCGCGTCAGTGAGGATGTGTTCAATCTAAACATCCCCTTTCTTTACATGATTCCTGACAGCAAAATATTTGATCTTTATATACTTCGAACCACTAGAACTCTTATTGTTCTTTAAGAACATAACAGCCGCGCTGTTATGACAAAATATCCTCAGTGGTCACAAAATATCAATGGTCTGATATGAAGTTTTTAAGCCAAATAGCGTGTGTCATCGCCCCATAACATGCCACAAACTTTGCTTGCATAGTGGAGGAAGCTGTCGGAGTTTGTTTCACACTTTTCCAAGAAATTGTGCTTCCAGCCATCATGAATATATATCCTGAAGTAGATTTCCTATCATCTGGACATGTCCCAAAATCAGAATCAGTATAACCCACTACTTCAAGATTGTCTAAGTGCATGTACACAAGCATATAATCGCCTGTCCCCTTCAGATACCTCATGACTTTCTTGGCAGCCATCCAATGATCGAGACCAGGATTAGACTGATATCTTCCAAGAACACTCACTGCAAATGCAATATCTGGCCTAGTGCATACCAGTGCATACATTAAACTCCCAACGACACTAGCATAAGGTACATTCACCATCGACTTCTTTTCGAAATCATTCTTGGGACCCTCATTTTTACTGAATTTGTCCCCCTTTTGTACAGGCGCAACACTGGGCTTACAACCCTCCATCTCAAATCGTTTGAGCACTCGGTCAATGTGTGCTCTCTGAGAGAGTCCCAATAGCCCACGAGATCTATCTCGATGTATATCTATCCAGAGAACAAAAGACGCCTCCTCGAGGTCTTTCATATCAAAAGACTTTGTCAACATCATTTTACTTTCATGCAACAAACCAACATCACTGGTAGCAAGGAGGATGTCGTCAACATACAAGACCAGAAATATATACTTGCTCCCACTGGTCTTTAAGTAGATACAGTGATCCACTTTGTTCTCAACAAAACCAAAAGAAGTCACTACTTCATCAAATTTCAAGTACCACTAACGAGATGCTTGTTTTAGACCATAGATGGACTTCTTAAGTTTGACCATGTATTCCTTACCAATTTCCTCAAAGCCCTCTGTCTGCACCATATAAAAATCTTCTTCAAGACTACCATTTAGAAAAGCAGTCTTAACGTCCATATGATGTAGTTCAATATCATAATGTGCAACCAGGCCATAATAATGCGAAAACCATCCTTAGAAGAAACAGGAGAGAAGGTCTCGGTATAATCAATGCCTGGTTTCTGGGTAAACCCTTTCGCCACTAACCTCGCCTTATAGCGATCCACCTTTCCATTGGCATCCCGTTTAGTTTTGAATACCCATTTACACCCAACTGGACGATGACCATCGGGTAAATCCACAAGCTCCCACACACCATTCTGTGACATAGAAAACATTTCATCTCTCATAGCATCAAGCTACATACTGCTGTGGGATTCAGCAATAGCCTCCTCATAACTCAAAGGATTTATCAGATTAACATCAGATTCCCCAAGATAAACAACATAGTCATCCCTGATAGCGGGTCGTCTTTGTCTAACAGACCTTCTAACAGGAACCTTCTAAAAGACGTCGGCTGTGCAGAGGAACCATTAACAATAGGATGTTCAACAACGTCACTGGGCACAATAGACACATCATTACGTGAAATAAGGAGAGGAAAAAACACTCTCTCATTTTGCTCAAAAGTGTCAGCACCATCAACACCAGTACTAACATCATCAGCAACATCAAACTCCAAGAACTTAGCATTCATAGAGTCAATCACTGTCCTCCCACGATTAGGACAATAGAACCTATACCCTTTAGACCTATCAGGATATCCAATGAAAAATCAACGAGTAGTCTTTGGATCAATTTTACTCACTTTGGGATTGAAAATTTTCACTTCAGCAGGACACCCCCACACACGAAGACGATTAAGGCTAGATTTACGACCGGTCCAAATTTCGAAAGTTGATTTAGGAACAGATTTTGAAGGACACGGTTAAGGATGCATAAAGCAGATCTAAGCGCTTCACCCCACAGAAACTCAGTAAGTTAGACCTACTCATCATGCTTCTCATCATGTCTATAAAGGTGCGATTCCGTCTTTCGGCCACACCATTTTGTTCGGGCGTATAAGGCATGGTATACTGTGGGACAATCCCACATTCCTGTAAGTACTTGGCGAACGGTCTCATTTGTTGTCCAGAACCATCATGTCTACCATAATACTCACCACCACGATCAGACTGTATTACCTTAATGGCTTTTTCTAACTGCTTCTCGACTTCAGTCTTAAAGACTTTAAATTTGTCAAGAGCTGACTTCGAATTCAAAGACAATTGGATTGAACCTCGTTCGAAAAGAAAAGAGTAACCGCTGGAGTTCAAAGCTGAAATAGAAACCAAGTTTCGTCTAATAGTGGGAACATAAAAGACATTTCTCAACATGAGAACATGATTTGACTCTAGAACAAGATGGACAACTCCTATGGACTCGACTTTGACTTCACATCGTTTCCCACTTTAAGCTTTGACTCCGTCTCACTTGGTTTTCTTATGCTCTTGAACCCCTCTGGACTTGTTTTGCTCAAGTCGAGCCTTTAGCTTAAAACAATCTTTCTTTAAATGTCCCGACTTTTGACAATAGAAGCATTTGACATCTTTCTTAAAAACAACTCTAGAACCTCCCTCACTCGGATCGTGTCCATGCCTCTTAAAGCCCTTATTCTTAGAAGCACTGGGGTAAAAACGCTTAGCATGCTTCTTACTCTTCACAAAAGGTCTAGAGGAAGACACAAGGAAAGTACTCTCACTCTTCTCCCTCTTAAATTTCTCCTCCTCCACCATACACTTACTAATCAAATCATTGACAATCCAACTCTCATTTTGGGAGATAAAAGCAGTTTTGATTTGAGAGAAATTCAGAGGCAAGGAATTGAGAGCATGAAGAATAACGAACTTTTCTGGCAGAGGAATTTCAAGGCTTTTCAGTTTGGACTGGAGGGAAATCATTTTCAGGATGTAGTCTCTCACTCCTCCCACATTATCAAAAGACATACTCGTTGACTTTTTCAGAAGGACACTAGATTTAGCCATATTGGGTATAAGGTACTTTTCTCCAAGAGTAGTGAGCAACTCCCTAGCAGTAGCAGTCTCGGGTAGCCCACTCAACAGATGTTCTGAGATAGATCTCCTCATGGTTAGAAGATTTATATAATTTGAATGCTCCCACTTGCTAAAATACTCCCTTTCCATTGGAGTACTAGCCTCTGTAAGTGAAGCAGGGCGATCCACACGTAAAGCAAGATCTAGATTGACAAATCCCAGGGCATACAAAAGTTCGTCCTTCCATTTATTATAATTCGATCCATTAGAGACCTCAACAACACTAACACCAGCATTGTTCAAAGCAAGAGTGACTGAAAACAAAAGGCAACAATATATGAGTGGACAAAAAAATGTAATAGTCAATGAATTAGACTATCAACTAGAGAATCTCAAACAACGCCAAATGCAGAAAATCCAACACCTTTGGGCAGAAGGACCCCACACCAGCAAAGCCAAGACACTTTAATAACCTTCAACAAGTCTGAGAAAATCCCACATGTCACTTCGAGTGAGCCACTTTGGCAGTCAAGCACTCAAAGTACAAATATGAGACATCTCACTTAATGAGAACATGTGCGATTGTAAGAAACTCCGGCTGTTACTCAGGTCGAGTCGCTTTGGCAACCAAATAACCAAAGCATAAATCCGAAAGTCACTTACCCTAAGTGCACATGCCTGTGAGACAACTCACCTGTCACTGTAAACGAGCCACTTTGGCAGCCAAACGTTTACCGCACAAATATGAAGTCTCCCCACATGTTCACTCACACAAAATAATGTGTTACCCAGTCACAAGAATAAAAAAAAAACGATAGCACGATTTCAAAATCACGAAGGAACAAATACGATGCATTAAAGTAGTAATTATATAACCATGAAATAGGCATAAATTTCATAAAGATTGAAATATCAGAGACTGTAAACCCATCGGGAAACCTCTTTTCGTTTTTTAATTTCTATTTGTAAACCCACGGATCCTCTCTAGATCGTATTATTACTTTAAATTTAGGTTTGCAAACCCACAGAAATTGTTTACGTGGGTCTGAGGAACCTTTTCCACCATTTTTTAATTTAATAACTAAATTAAATTTAATAAATTGGAACTCTTGTTAATCTTCCGTTGTTGTCTTTATATCTTCCGCTGTAAATTTTTATTGTCTTTGTAAACTCCTGTTTTAAGTTTGATCATGTATTTTCGATCTTGTACACCTCATTGCCTTATATACTCATTATCTTTCCTTATAACCTTAATGAGTTGTTAGCCGATCGCGTATCCTAAAATAATAATAATAATAATCCTCTTGCGTCTGTGAAGCCAAGCGTCTGAAATTTAACGTTTTCCAGTCGAACAAAAGTCCAATCCCGGATTTCGACTTTGGTGACGAAGGTTTTCTTTTTTTAATTGAAATTGTAAATCGTGATGTGATTTTGAAACTGGTAAGAATGAATGAATTCGAGAGTTGGTAAATTCATCCAATTATAAATTCATCCTATAAGATGAACCCTAATTCGAAAACCTTGTATGTTTCGGAAATCTTAAATTAACTTCGATCCCAAATCGACGTAAGGTTGCTCAGATACTAAATGTAAGTGAATTAATCGCAAACCAAGATCGTCGCAGTCGATTTAACACACAAAAGAGGGAGAAAACGAAAGTATACCTGTTTGCGCCATGATCTCCAAATCAATCATGGAAGCAGAGATCTGTATCCTGACGAGACGGCCGATGGAACTGTCTAACTATACATCAGTGGGAGAGGGGACCTAGCGCTATTATAAATGTGACGGACCCTTCCATCATAAGCTTTCATCGACATTTAGCCTACACCGAGTTGCCGTCCAGCCCATATCAATAACAAAAACCGATGTGCCACAAAAGCCCATAAATCACCCAAAACCAAAAGGGGTTATCATGCATTGTCCCGTAATTAACAGCTTTTTTTAAATAAACAAAATAATTAATTATAGTCTAAAGAAATTCCAACAAACCCAATTTCCACCGCCGGCCGCGGACCTCCATGGGCCCGCAGACATCCTCCACGGTAAGACATATGTGAGATTATTCTTTGAGCCGACAGTAATTAATGACCAAGTGTTCCCTCAAATTAACGAGTAAATTATTATCAAATCTGAATTTATCATGGAGTGATAGATCATCGTGACAGACTCAACTATTTCACTCTCATGTCACACTATCACATATGGCCAGCTTGATGAGGAGATGTGGTCTCACTGTATTCATTCTTAAAGAAGGATACGACGACCTCAGTCACATCTCTAAACTTTATATAAACTTTAGTAAAGCTTAAATAATATCTATTTTCGGTAAGAACAACATAAATCATATTTCTGTGATACTCAAATTTTGATATCGTACCAAAACCTCATAAAAATAAACTCACTTATCTAAGTTCCATGTAGTGGGGGCAAACTGGTCATTTCGCCTAGTAATCGGAGGTCAACGCAGCTCGCGGCGGTCAACCATTTACCGATTTGTAATTGATTTGTTACTATATTGTCGTCATGGTCACCTCTTCCCGGCCATGGCCTGCGGCAGCCTTGCCTCGAAGGAGGACGTCCCTTCCTCCAGCGGATGATGCCATCGTCTGACGGTGCTTGCGCGTATCAACGGACTGAGGCAGAATCTCATTCCCACGGCATCTGATGAGGAACCTCTCTGGTACCTCATCCTCCCCGTTGATGCCGAAGAGGCCGGAGTTCCCCTCTCGGAAACGTACCCTCCCCTGGATTCTGTGTCAAAAAACTGGGGAAATCCTCGATCTGGTGTTTCCCGGACCTTCACTCTGCTGCTGCTCCTCCTGTGGAATGAGTTGTCATCGGCGTAGCATGTTTGATTTCCTTGCCGAGGTGGCTGGCTCTTCCTCCGGCCTTTCAGGAGCGAGAGGAAGGATCGGGAGGATTCCGGTGACTCTCGATCGAAACCGGGAGAAACCCAGTTGTGGCCTGTCTCCAACTCGACCCTGCCAGATCTGGACCGAAAAATCTGTAAGTTTTGCAAGAACGACAGCTTCCTCCTCCACCACCCATGCTTGCCGCCACCAGTCCAAGTCGAAAATGTGTCTCGCGTCATAGGCTCGGCCTGTGGCAGGAAAACATTGTACCATTACATTGCCCGATTCATCGGGCAATAGAAGTCATACAAAAAGCAAAGAAATACCTTCTTTGCCTCCGGAGTGTGGTAGAAACGGCTATCGCGGTTACGCCCGGGGGCGACGTACGGCGAGACGGAGCGAGGGAACATCATCACCGTCCTCGTCGGAGGAGGATCGAGGGACCCATGAGATCCAACGGGATCATCAGGGAGATGTGCAGGGTCATGGTCGCTCGATCGGGGGGCAGCATGGGCCTTGGCCTGGGCGGCAATCACTGCGAAAAGCCGCTCGCGGAGGCAGGATGCACAGACGCCAACCGTGCTGCTGACGTCGGAGAAATGCTTCTTGCACCTCATCATGGTCGCGTCGCGAGGGGATCGGCCGTGGAGGTAACCTTGGTTAGCAAAAAAAGGGAGGGAGTAGTAGCAGTAGTTGTGGTGGTGGTGGAATGGAAGAGAGTAGCTTTAATTACTTAAATGTGTGAAATTGACAATTCGGTTGTAAGAACTTGGACATCAAAAGAACATTCTTTTCTATTAGATTATATTATAGGTAATATTATACTGATTTTATTTAAATAATTTGACCCAAACTAGTTAAAAATATTTATGAGGCGAGTTCTCGGTTCGTGTTAAATATTTCGTCCATGTGGTATTTCCTTAATTGAATTGTTTTCATTTAGTGGTTTTAGTTTTATCAAAGGAAGTCACGTCAGACGCGGTCCGTTTTTAGGTGTTTGGTGGGGGAGCAATAAATTGGGATGAGGAATTAAATGTTTAGGAAGAAGCAATTGAGAAGTTTCTCTTTTTATTAAAAAAAAAGAATGAAAAATAATAAAAACAAATTCATTAACTTTGTAGCATGGGTTTTAATTCCACTTAAAACTTCTGAAATGATTCAAATAATCCTTAAACCCTAATATTAAGTAATCTTCAAGTCATACAATTTTCAAAAATAATAATAAAAGGTTAATAACAATTATTGTAAACTTTATAAAATTACATATATTTTTACATCATTTTCCATAAAGACGACACAATTACCTGAAGAATTGAAGTTCTCTGGTAAGAAGAACCAAAGAGTAAAATGTTAAGTTGGGGGGGGGGGGGGATCAAGACTTTTTTTAAAAATAAATCAAGCTCATAATCATGTGAAGGAAATCTTGTACACAATTTCGGGCATACATGGGTTTTAATCATTGGTAATTGGTTGTAATCCGAGTAAGGAGAGGTATCACAAGGGACTTATTTTAGGCCACGAAAATGTTTTGGGGGGGTGGGTTGCCTTTTGGGGGGACACATTTCTTCTGTCGTTCTAATCATGACCTCAAATTCAACAAATAATGATGATGCCCCCACCAAATGTTCGAGTCCAAATAAGATAAAGTAAAGTAAAATAAATAAAAAAACTAGAAATTAACAAGGATTCGTGGAAACCCTTTTGTCTTTGTCAGTCCAAGTTTAGTTAGATCCACTTAGGATTAGGAGCACCGAAAGAAATCGACCTTAAAGACTTAAACCTTGACTTTTAATGTTGGACGGCTTTGCGGGGTTGGTACGATCCATTTCATTCGTGTTTTGTCTATGTTTTTCGTTGAAAATATTCGCATGAAAACAAAGTTTAGTACAACAATCTTGCTAATTAATGAACTTTGTGTTATATTGCAAATATGATATGAGTATGGACGATCAGATATTGATTTTACTTGAGATCAAACCTTCCGAGAACATCGAATATATTAAACTGCGAATAGTACTACTACCTGCAAGTTGTCCTTTCGATGTATGAAATTAATAACGAGGGATGCGATATTATATGTCAAAATTGACGATGACCAGAAATCGAAGTCACGCCCATCCACTTAAATTCCTTCTTCTTTTCCTTTTGCATTGAATGCATAACCAAACCTTACGAATCGAAAGCTTCTCCCATGTATTCATTTTGTACACTTGTCGCTTTTTCACTTCCCTAACGAAACGTAAGAGCCTAGCCGACGTGACAGAGAACTAAAGTTCATCACATGGTAGGGCGGGGCAAAAACTTAGGGTTACATCTCGCGGCAACGCGGCCACGGACTTCATCGTAGAATTAAGATGTACACATTTATAAGTCTGAGAGAGCTTTTGTTACTTACTAACGTTAGTTAAGAAATTATTTCTCAAAATAAAGCACACTATTTTTCAAAATTACCAGAAGGAATTCGGAGTTTGTAACCCGAGTACAGTTTGATTTTACTGAACTTGGGGTTACAAAGACCGAGCTCATGCAAAATGCCGATGCCACGTGAACTCGGACCATGTAACACTAAGTTCCAAGCAGCCTTAAGGAACTCATGTTTTATAACCCCGAGTTCCCCTACCACCGGAATAATAGAGGAAGCGAACGAGAAGAAAGGTGAGCAGAAGGGGAAAAAAATTAAAGTGTCCTTGAACTCGAGGTTTGAAAATCGAAATTCCTCAGAGTTTCTGCAAACGCCAAGATCATTGCTCTACTGGTTAAGGCACTCTTTGGCATGTGGCAGAATGAGTTTGAGGTTACAAAACCCGAGTTCTCACCAGCATTAAGGAATTCGGGCTTTGGAATCCCGAGTTCACGACCATTCTCCATGAATTTGGACTTTCCAACTCCCAGTTCAACCAAATTACAATAACCTTAGGGCCCGACTTCTTCGTGGTATTGTTCAAGTAAATTTAAAATATTGTGTCTTCTACGCTCCATTGCCTTAGGTTTTCTTTTTACTCTTTGGAAACATTAAATATTTTACAATTTCTCGACTCATGAGCCTTCATTTTGTATTTGCATATATCATATATATTAATTTACTATTTTTATTGATGAAAAATAACTTTAAAAGTTTAGTCACACTTTTTATTTTTTATCATTTAATTACTCTTTTCAGTAAACTTTTCAACTACTTAGTTAATTCAAATTATTACTGTTATTTCAACCGTGGCCTAAGCTATTTTGATTTTATAAAATTTGTACAAATATTACAGGAGTTTTAATTCTAATTCAATACTTGTTATTAAAAAGGGTCTATTTATGCTAAATTAAGTATAATAGTCTCAATAGGTATAAAAATTTAACTTATGTACCAAACAAGAGCAATTTTCTTTCCTTCTATAAATAAATATTTATGCCAGATATACGAAAATTTGTAAAAAAATATTATGAAATTTCTGTACATTTTTCATGTATGATATTTAGGATTTTTCGTTGCGTGATATAATTATAGGTGTTTCAGAATACCAAATCAGTGGATAAGAAACTGTCCGGGATTCGCGCGGTGCTGTAAACGCGTGGTTTCATTGGTGTGGCGGGGAGTCTTAACCAATCAAAGAGCGAGTGACAGACACACGCGCAATCCATCTCAGCAAAATTCAGAAGAAGCACAGGCAGCATTGACTGAGACTCCGACTCCCCTTCCCTTCCCTTCCCTCCCCTCTCCCAAGCAAGCAAACAATCATTCAATCAGTCCTACATTATTCATAATCATTGTCCGCTCCCGACCGATAAGCCAACTCTCGACGACAGTGGTCGGAGCCCCGTTACAGAGGAGTGAAGACCGAATCGGAAGGGAGTAGACGGGATCGCCATGCCCAACTCCCACGGCCAGATCAGGGCGGCCGCCTCCCTCCTCCAGAGGATGCGCCGGCGAGTGGCCGCTAGGGCGGTCTCCGTGAGGAATTTCACCACGTCGGAGGGCCACCGCCCCGCGATCATCCACAAGCGGAGCATTGATATTCTCCACGACCCCTGGTTCAACAAGGTAGAGGAGTTTGTGTTCGATCTGATGCCAGGCTAAGGAACTGATCGGTTTGTGTGTGTGTGTGTGTGTGTGTGTTTAGGGGACGGCGTTCTCCATGACGGAGAGGGATCGGCTGGACCTCCGTGGCCTCCTCCCGCCGAATGTCATGTCCCCCCAGCAGCAGATTGCGCGCTTCAGTAGGTTTTTTGCTGTCAGTCTGATGAGCTTAGTTTAGATTTGCTTTGCTTAGTTTTTTCCCTGGATGGATTACTTGACAGATTGTAGAGTAAGATGCCTTCATTGAATGGTCTAGTGAAAGTTTGAGCCACTTTAAGACTTGGTATCCCTGGTTGAAGCTTGAAAATTGCAGCTTAGTATGAAAGCTTGATATAGCTGCTGACGAAATGTAAGCATGGTTTGATGATTAGGCATTGCAATGGTCATTCCTTTACTCATGGTAGGCATTTCAGTGGATAATGCGTTTGTGCGTATAATCAGTTGGAAAATGATCTGATAAGTATAGGTTGAGATCGATGAAAGAGGTCCGTTGATGTCTGTCAATCCTGCACTTTGTCTCTGAGATGTGTTTTCTGTGTATAAGAATCTCATTCTTCTGAAATCTCGTATTTTATCACCAGCTGGGTTTTATTCAAAATTTAGATCATTGAGGTGTTCAAGCAATCATTGAGGGGGGTAAATCATGTTTGATAAACAAAACTGTTGCTACAATTGCAAAGAAATTATGTTAAAGCGGTGCGGGGCCCAAGGAAATGGTCTCGTTCCATCATTATGTCCTAGGAATCACATTTTCTCAGGAAAGGTAGCATTGTAGTTGTTACCAAGTTAAGAAAATGGATTCCATGGGCAAAATGATTGATGGAATTCTTCCTGAAACCTCCAAACAAAACAAAAAGACACTTACATTAAGGCTTAGTAATTGAAAGATTTAGAAGACATGCGAGGATATGATGTAGCATTTTTTATTATATGGGTTGTATTGTGGATTCCTTAGCCTTTTTTGTTG
Organism: Melastoma dodecandrum; assembly: GCA_029817715.1. Classification (NCBI taxonomy): domain Eukaryota; kingdom Viridiplantae; phylum Streptophyta; class Magnoliopsida; order Myrtales; family Melastomataceae; genus Melastoma; species Melastoma dodecandrum. Next base: position 1,811,315 of record JARUPY010000279.1, on the reverse strand, counting down.
AATGATGATCTTGGTATAGCAAATGAATCTGTAGCTCATAGACATTTTTAAGTCGTCCTTACTGCTTTTGTGGTATATTATTATGTGTCAACATTCAAACCAACAAAACCGCATTGACAGTGGCTGATTTGGAGAGGCTAGAAGAACAAGTCAGAGATGGCCCATCTGATCCTAATGCTCTGGCAATGTGGCGAATTCTGAACCGTCTCCATGATAGAAATGAAACAATGTATTATAAAGTGCGCCATCTGATCTCTTCATCTTAATATTTTGGGGAAGTTTCCTGGAATACATGCAGCTGCTATCTCTTTTGTTGCTTCTTTCTTTCTTTCTCATTTCTTATTTGTGTTACAAATAATAACCACAATTTGTGATATTTTGGATACTTAACCTATGGGCACTTGGAGGCCGACTTGCATCATATCAGATATGCCTTCCAATAATGTAGTAATGGCTTCCTGAATTGTACACTGATGCAAATTCTGTGACACTACTTTTGATGAAATCTTGTTTGTTTACTTACTGAATGCATTTAGGGAAAAATGCAGTTCGTTCCCTCCATTGTTCTTTTGTAACATAAAGCTTGTGTGATACCAATTGTTCACAAAATGGATCATCCTTTTCCGTCTCAAGCAATGCCAGCACTATTGATGGGATGAACGACCTTAAAACCAACTCTATTTACACGATCAGTTGATTGATGTGAGTCTTGACCTTACCTTGTAACAATTGATTGAAAGCATAGTGATGCATTTTCTGTCTTTGTCAAGGTGTTAATTTCAAAGATAGCAGAATATGCCCCGATTGTATATACCCCCACTGTCGGTCTTGTTTGCCAAAACTATAGTGGCTTGTTTAGACGTCCCAGAGGAATGTTTTTCAGCGCTGAAGATCGAGGAGAAATGATGTCTATGGTGTACAACTGGCCATCTGAGCAGGTCCTTTTTCTTCTGATTTACCCGTGAATGCTATTGCTTTTCACTTCCTTTGTTGTGTTTTTCATTGCCTAATATTCCTGCTTCTAGCAACCTAGGTATTCTTACATAGTGATGGATCAATAAAGTTGAGGGATTGCTGTGCTTGCTTACTTCTGATAGAATCATATTAATATTTTTATAATGGGGACCTTACCTTTGGGGAAGGTATTTTCCAAGTACGCATAAGTTTTTATAGAGATATCCAGGATGCATTCAATGTACGAACTCCTGACATCAATATGAGTTTTACTCCTTTTTCTGGATTGAGACAGTACAGTCCTTGAGAAAGATCCTCATAAATCTAGCGACCTTTAGAAAGCTCCTTAGACGTCTAACAAAAAATGATAAGAAAATTAAACATGCTGCATGAAAGTCCTGTTTTTCTCTAAGCAAGGAACTACAGATACAAAGGGGTCGGGCTGCCAAATGATTTGTTGGTACCCTCTGGTTTAGTAAACTTCCCGTAAAACAGCAGATGAAGCATTGTGTCACACAAAAACTGTGCCAAATATGTAAGATAGACATTCGAGCTTCACTTATTAAGCTCGAGTGTAATAGCAACTACTCCTATGAAGTCTAAAAAAATATAACTTCCCTATTTTTATTAAATTAATTTTTTTTTTTAGTTTTCCATTAAATTCAATTATGCACCGTAATAATTTTATGTGCCCAATCCCGAGGTACTTCATTAGAGAGTTACAATGAAAGAAAATATCAGTGGACTATCTGAAACTTTTTTTGCTATCAAATTCTTTTTGATGGTTGTAACTATACCTTGCTGCACATGTAAAACTTTTTCCATGCTGCCATGCCATCCTGTGCTAAAGTGTTACTTTGTCAGAAGCTTGGTCAAGATGTTCTGAACACTTGAATACCTGTGCAGGTTGACATGATTGTTGTCACAGATGGAAGTAGAATATTGGGTCTTGGAGATCTTGGGATTCAAGGAATTGGAATTGCTATTGGAAAACTTGATCTGTATGTTGCTGCTGCTGGAATAAACCCTCAAAGGGTGAGTTCATGGCCTTTTACTTATCTTATCCAATTTTGGATTGCTGGGACAGGTTAATACTTATTTTATTATTTGTACTTTGGCTCCGAATCTGTCTCGACTTTGTGTAATGTGGACCAATACATGTATCATTTTCTATCCGTTTTTATTGGAGTAATATTGCCCGCACTCAATGACTTTTGGAATTACGGCCTTTCAAAGCAATACTGAGAAAAGAAATGCTTTGATGCTTCGGTTCTTGGCACTTTCAGCTTACCTTTCTGATATTTAGGGACAGTCTCATTTTGGAGGTAAATGTTGAAAGGAATTATCTTTCATTTGCAACTTTTCTATTCATGCCTTTTTAACTATATATTGTTGCTCGTTTTGAACAATCTTGGCATTGTTTCACAAAAGCTTTTCATGTGTAATCTTCAATCCCAGGTACTTCCAGTGATGATTGATGTTGGCACTAACAATGAGAAACTTCTGAAAGACCCCTTATGTAAGTTACAATTGGTGGGTAATGCTTGTTGATTGTAGTGGTGAAAATTGCATCTTCAAATGTGTATCTTTGTATAATCATCTATTTACAAATTTCTTTCTAGTATGCTTTCGGCTAGCGAGATGTATGAGAGGAAATGTTTGTATATGTGTAACCTTAACCTTGCAAATAATTGCGAAGAAGATATTTCCTAATCTCGAAGGCGTATCTTTTGTAGCACCCTGGCTTGTAGTATCAAGTTATTTGGAACTCATTAAACTTGTGAATCAACTCACTGAGGAAATTTATTTTTATTTGAAGTTAAATAAAAGTGTTTTTTTTCAGCTATATCAAAAGACATGATAATGGAAGATCATAACAATACTATATTATCATTTTAAAAGAATTGCTAGATGATCATAAATTAGAGTGCTAATTCTTCTAACTTGCTTTTGTGACTACTGTTAAAGTGATGTCGTGTGTCTTTGATGGATAATTACCTCATAAAGATAAAAAAAATAGTAGAAGTTGTGTTGTTTATGAATATTATGCATCGAAAATTATTTGCCAGTCATTGAGCATGTTGTATAGAGGGATTTATCATGTTCTCGTATTTCTGTCTTAATTTTTTTGGGTTCTCTGGTAAATCTAGAGTGCCACTAGAAGTGCCTCCAGTTGCCTGGAGCAATCATGTTATTTCCTTTGTTTGGCAGACCTAGGATTGCAACAAAAACGCCTGGAAGGTGATGAGTATATCTCTGTTATTGATGAATTCATGGAAGCCGTGTTTACTCGCTGGCCTAACGTGATTGTACAGGTATCTTCACAAGCTGAACTGGTTCGGAAAGTAATAATTTGATTCAGTGGACTCTACTTGGATGTACTAATGCACATTTTGATGCAGTTTGAAGATTTCCAGAGTAAGTGGGCCTTCAAGTTATTGCAGCGTTATCGCAACACCTATAGAATGTTTAATGATGACGTCCAGGTCAGACATTTCTCCAGTCCCTATAGGATATTCTGGGTATACAAGCATCTCTGGTCCTTTGTTTTTAGGAAGAGATATTATCTTGTTATCTGTAGTCTTTTGTGCTCTTGTGAGCAGTGATTCTTCCCTCCTAGATTGAGACAGAAGGGAGCTAATATGAATCATTATATACCTTACTTTCTTTATTTGACAAAACTGAACTCTTGATAAAACGTACAAACATTCAAGACGGTTATTTATGCTTCATTTGAAGGCTAGAGTAGGAAAATAATTGAATAATTGTATAATATGATAAGGGATCCACTGCCTGATGCGAAGTGAATAAGAATAGACTCTTCCATTAGTGCATCATGAGCTTATACTGCAACAGTGAAAATCCTACATGGATTGATACTTGTTTATTAAGTGTAATCGTAGTTTGTCATTGATAAAGAAAAGCGTATTCCATGTCACCACACGATGAAAATTCTACATGAAATGCCTCCTTTCTTCATCTTAATTTAGTAATAATATCAATATTTTGGATTTCTATTGTTCCATGTAACCACAAATTGGCCTTTAGAATTTTTAACCGTTTCTGTTTTTGGTTTATAAGCATGGATAATCTATATCTTTGTTGCAACAAGCATTATGAGATGATACTACCAATAGCTAGCATACTCAGACATATTTTTCTGTTGTATTTAAACCATGGGAATTGTGTTAGAAGAAAATTATTTCACCTACCAATAACAATGGTAATATGTAATTTGAATCTCGAATGATTCCTTGGACAATTGCAGTTAACGTGAACCATCCCAATGGCAGGGAACGGCTGGAGTTGCAATTGCTGGTCTTTTAGGAGCAGTAAGAGCTCAAGGAAGGGCCATGATTGACTTCCCAAAAATGAAAATTGTCGTTGCTGGTGCTGGAAGGTCATTATTGCCTCCTTTCAAATTGATTTCAAATGTTGTCTTCTGTAGTTTGCACGCCATCCTGTCTCTTTTCGGAAGACATGAAGCTACTATTGCTAGTTCATCTTCATTAGGATCCTTATCTTTTATTTCAGAATTGGATCATGCAATCTGACCTGCACATCTTAATAAAACCAAACAATTTAGGTATGACAATTGTTAAAAAAAGGAAAGGAAAGAAAAGGAAACAACACAGTATTGTCCTTACAGAAATGTTGATATTTTATTGCTTTTATTTTGATGTTGATGTGATTATGGCATTGGGCACGCTGAATTTAGTAGTAACACTGGTTGTAGAATCCATTTGAAGGATATCTAGTCAATATGTAATCTTTAATTTATGTGATAGAACTCCAGTTAGGACTCTTATGTGTGTCGCTGCAGTGCCGGGATTGGTGTTCTGAATGCTGCAAGAAAGACAATGGCAAGGATGCTGGGAGACACAGAAACGGCTTTCGATAGTGCTAGCAGTCAGTTTTGGGTAATCGATGCAAATGTGAGTTGGTTCTTCCTTCATTTCAAAAGTTTGGTACCTTTTTTGCAATTAAGTGTGATCTTCCAGCAATAGTGTTGTTTTTCTAACGACAGCAAGGTACTTCAATGTGGTCACTGACATTATATGTTAAGAAGGTGATGGATTTGAAGGAAGTAAACCTTTTAGTGTAGTTAATATTCCTTTTCTCTAAAATGAAAAGATAACGATAGCTTTTTGTTTAAAACGATTCTAATTCCTTAGCAATTAAAACATTTTGAAATCAGCGAATTGAAAGGCCATTTTTATTTGTTGAAATCGAGACCAAGTCGAGTTGTGCTATTTCTTGACCAAGAGATGTAAAAATTCTAACTGGTCGTGTAAACTTTGGGTCGAGATCATTTAGGTAATAAACTCTCACTTCGCTCTTAAGTCCTATAATTCACAGTGATAAAGCAATGCGTTGTTATTATTAATGTCTTGACAGTTTTCCACTCCATTTTGTTCACGTTGCTATACTTTCCTCATTATTCGAGCAAAAGTGATATGGAAGTGGTTTAAAAGTAAATCTATGAATGACTTTGGTATGATTGAGCTCCCCTAGAATTAGTCTAGTTTGGCGATGGGGATTGAGCAGCTTTCAATGAATCTCAGTTAAGAGGGCTCTCCAAAGTTTCTAAATGATCGTTGTTGAGTCCTTACAACAGTTACACGCTTTGCTCATGTTGCTAGTTTTAGCATTTGGTTGACTACCTTTCTCTATTCCTGTGAATATATCCTTTTTTTGGCTGGCTAACTCACTCCCTATTGCAGCTCTTTATATACTGCCGTTTAATCCATTTGAAGTTAGTGTGGTTGTGAGTCTCAATATAAACAAATTTCAGTCCGAGCATGATTTTGTAGTCCTGTGTCACAGATGTGGAAATGGTTTTAAGATTTTGGCAATATGAAGAACTGAAGTTGAATATGTATCCTTTTATAAAGCATTAATGACTTATTCTTATGAGAATTTAGGGTCTGATCACTGAGGAGCGTTCAAACATTGTTCCAGAGGCTCGGCCATTTGCAAGGAAAGTGAAAGAAATCAATCGTCAGGGACTAAAGGAAGGTGCAAGCCTTGTTGAAGTGGTATAATATCCTTCCTGCAAACTTTTACTCAAATATTTTCTCTTTTGTAAACCTCCTCCTTTATTCTCTTGGAATATGAATGACTTGGCCATTTCTGAAAACCCAAACTGGGCTCGATTAGTCTTCTGTCTGCTCAGCAAAATCATTCACTTGTATTTTAACAGTTTCTGCAACAACAATTCCAGGGTCACTTGTTACATGGATACTATCGTTTCCCCTACCGGTTATGAATTAGGCATGCTAGTTTAGTATTCTTAACATTTTTAAATTGAAACTAATTTGATTGGTCGGAGCACTCTTCCTCTACATCTTGTATTCGAATTATGTTCGCCTTCGTGGAAAAATCCGCTCATTACCTCGTTTACCTTCTGTGTCCAGGTGAGGGAAGTGAAGCCTGATGTGCTACTTGGTTTATCAGCAGTTGGTGGACTTTTCTCAAAAGAGGTATAAAGTTCGTTCCAACCTCTTATCCTGCAATGCTGAATTCTACACACATGCGGCCATTATCTTGCTTTTCGATTTGTGCCTTATTTGCTAGTTATTCCTTGAAGTGGGAACGAACTAAGGGAAGGATATACACAGTTATCTTCCGATGGTAATCCTGACAAAATGTTGGTGGTGATGAAAATTTGTTTGTTGAAGAATAATCTCCCAGAGCAAGTCTTTCTAGAAGTTGTAAAAAAATCCACTTTCTTGATGACATTTGAGGGGTTTATCTTCTGAAAGTTGTTAGGGATAGCTATCCAAGAGTAGAACATGTTATGAAAGTTCTCAGACTACTGGGTACCACACCACCTGCTAGCTAGGATGTTAATATTGTTTATGTAATCCTGATCAGGTGTTAGAAGCAATGAAGGGATCCACTTCTACCAGACCAGCCATTTTCGCAATGTCAAACCCGACGAAGAACGGTACAACACTGATCCCCTACATATCCTTTTGGAGATAAATCAGTTAGGTACGGATAATTGACATGCAAATTTTTTGTTTCTCAGCTGAATGTACCCCTGAGGAAGCTTTCTCCATTGTCGGTGAGAACATCATATTTGCAAGCGGAAGCCCATTTGGCAACGTGGATCTTGGTGAGCATTAATTTCCTTAGGTTCGATAACTTTGAATATGTTGTATTTTATTTTTTCAACAATGACGTCCATGCTAATCTCTTGTGTATTGATGTCGCCATCTGCTTCTTTTACTTTCTGTTGCGAGATTAAACTTTTCACTTTACTGCACATCACAGGGAACGGTCGTATCGGACATTGCAATCAAGGAAATAACATGTATCTCTTCCCTGGGTGAGCCTCAGTTTTGCTCTGGTGGATTTTCATTTAAGCCTGATCTATTAATCCAATCTATGAAAATTTTCTCCCCATAGCCGGCTCCTTCTCTGACCTTTTCCCTTTTTGAAAATTCAGCATTGGGCTGGGAACCCTTCTGTCTGGATCAAGAATCGTATCTGATGGCATGCTGCAGGCTGCCGCTGAGTGGTATTGTGCTAATGTTAACTTGTCCTCCTTGCAATCTAATATATGAAAAACTAGAGAAGTTTATTATCTATTCTAAGATAGACTTGCACTAGGTCCGATGATAATGAGATTGCAAAAACTGAGTAAAATGATGCTGTTATGCATCACATGGCGAGAATTCTATGCTTTATTAGTAAACTGCACGCCGAAAATGCAGTTTGGCTGCATACATGACTGAGGAGGAGGTTCAAAGAGGGGTAATATATCCATCAATCTCCAGGTGATGTCGCAATCCCTTCTCCCGAATCATGTCTTTCTTTTCATCCACAGGGTTGTAAGTAGTTATCGTATTTGATGATACAGCATAAGGGATATCACGAAGCAAGTCGCCACAGCGGTGGTGAAGGAAGCTATCGAGGAGGATCTAGCCGAAGGGTACCGTGGCATGGATGCTCGGGACCTCCAGAAACTTAGCCAGGCACAAATCCTAAATCACACTTGACTCAGAAGTCGTTTACCCTTATTACAACTCAAAGTGACTCCATTCGGTACCTTTTTAACATCTGATGAGGCCTCGCCCGTCCTCTTATCCACAGGAGGAGATCGTCGAGTTCGTGCACAAGAACATGTGGATACCAGAATATCCGACCTTGGTCTACAAGGACGATTAACTGCCCTTCTTGTCACCCGTCACTGTCTGCAGGTTTGCTGAATTTCGGTTCCAGGAAACGTAGTTATTCCAGACGGATTCAAGGTGGGGCACATAGATGGACAGCTATCGTGCTCTGTATCATAGTTACAAGAACGGTTTGATGTCAGACCAGATGAATGGTATGGTGTATTCCTACATCTACTAACTAACAGAGCGGCTTGAGAGATTTTCTTCTCTATTCCTAAATGTTTTTGGTAAAAAAATGTTGAATGACTTGGGGGTCTATTTCTCTGTTTCTTTTTTTTTTTTTTCATTGGCGATCGCAATTTATTATTTTACTATTTCACTATCGTTATCCCAAGGTGTTATCCCCCACCACAAATAGATTTTTACTTATCCTAGTTAGATTTACTAGATGAATTTAATCTTACGCGTAAAAGTATGGAAGTATGGGATGTTACAATACGCGGCCAAGAACAAGCTCGCCTTAATCCCGTTTACGTGGAAAACGCACATTTACTGAAAAATTTTACAAAGACTAATTCCGGGATTTATATAGTGAACAAAGCACCAAATGTGATGAATTTGTATTATCACAAACAAATTAGGTAATTGAGATTTTGTGAGTGAGAGGGACACCGACGACCGACCAAGTGCGTCAAAAACCGTTGCCAATCCCACGACCTTTGTTTTTGTACATAATGTGCCTGGGATTCCATCGACTAAAAACATCAAACATATGTAAATTAAATTTGGCTTGAATTTGCTCTAATATCAAGTAGAAACTTTACCGTTTAACATAAAAGTTTTAGCTAGTATGTGAGGCTTAGTCTATATTATATAATTTAATCATATGTATTATAAATTTGTTATAATGCCTCTGTATACATCGTATCCATTAAGCTAAACTAATGTAAGTCCCGGCTGCATGTAATCCACGACAGCGATTCTGTGTTGTGATACAGTTGGGCGTCTAATTGAGGCAGTCGTGCCGCAAGACAACTTCTTGCCGTTTCCACAAGGACATCTGTGTATGAATTATATCGATTATAATTCTGGGGGTTCGTTTCCGTAAAACTAAATGAATGTCGCTCTCCCTAATTCATATACTTTTTGTGGTTTGAAGAATAACATACTGTTAAAGGTCATCTGAGTAAACTTCCACGACAGTGTCTTGATTTCGTCCGTCAACATTCAACTGCAAGGATCCAACGAGACAAGCAACCCATGTCAAAGTCAACGTCGGCTACGTCTAAGTTCTTTTCTCCTTGTCCACCTGCCGGCGTTAGGTGCGGAAGTTGGTTCGGACTACTGCAATGTCCGTATTACACTTAAACAATTCGAGGTTTTGTATACTAAGGCATAGATCTTGCTAATACGAAGCTCGTCGATGGAACCATTGCAACGCTCCGTCGTTTAAGCAGCATCATGTAAAAGGTCTCTTAGCTAAGCTTCCACGATATGCCCTCCTCCTAATAAGATATAGCAATATAAATTTTCGATCAGAGCCTCGTCAGAATGCAACAAAAGGATTCTCCCAATAGTCAAAGTTTTAGTATTTTATTATTTCAGTGATGTCCAAATTTAAATTGTATGCACCTCGACTAAATACGAAAGAGCCTCCGCAATATACCACAAATCGAATACTAAATAGTTGGACAACATTTAATACTGATTCAGGACATGGACCTTGTATCTCGAGACCATCGATTCGGCGCGAAACCCTGTGTCTTGTCTGGCTCCGTCTTGTACATTCCCATCGGTCTTTTAATATTATCCGATGAGGTGGTTGAGGACAAGGAATACAATGTTCGTTTGTGATTTTCTAAAAGACTTCATAGTCGATGCAATATTTTCCGTGTAATAATACAAACTGACTTATAGACTTACAAGTCATGTGATATGAGATCATCTTCCATGAAATTTAGTTACTTCAAAATTGAAAATCGAATCATTTGAACTAAGTTTATTAGGACAGGACAGCGTGACTTAAGGAGAAATGATCGCGTGTATAGACTAGTTGCAAGAACTTTTTGGACAAGAAATTATTAAATTATGGAGGGTCATGAAATCAATAGCTTGGTTGTTTAGGATGCATTGGATTTGCATAAACCCTATCGAATTTCACCTAATTTGGGGAGAATTTCGCGGAATTGCTAAGAACTTTGACATTTTCTTATTCATTCTTGTAGGAATTAGGTGAATTATTTAACGAAGAAGGATTAAGGATGTAATAGGAAGCTTTGCACCATGCGTGGCAAGCAAACTAACAAAGGCTTACTGATGATAATTTATCTTTTAACGGGTGGAGTTGTGACGTGCATGTCACATAAATCAGTGAGCTCGGCAGACCCGAAATCTCCCCTGCCAGTTGTATGCCAGAGTTTCGACCCGGGACAGATCCCTATGGTCCTCTTTCTCCCTTGTTGACAAGTAGCTGCACAAGGTTTCGCGACAAATACATGGACCGGTAGAGAAACGTAACCCTCGAATGGAACCAGATCAGAAAAATCGCAAGACATGGACGGGTCCACATCCAGTTCACCAGTCAAGTTGGTTTCAAACACTCATCTTATATGATTAAAGATGCGGCCAAATATGACACATGGGTCGGAACCCATCACATTGTCAGTCTGACTCACCAATCGCAATTCGATACCTTTTTACTACTATGGAGGAAGCTGCGACGGTTGCCGCTCCACTCGTAACATCCCCTTCATTTGGGATAAAGGCCGGGATACTCGGCATCCCCTTGACATATGCATTAACGTTCAACAGATAACGTGACTTTAGTCGGAATCATGCTCGATAAGAATAGCGGGCTTCGAACTCGGCACGTTCTTACTGAAGGGTTTCAAATAAGTTTTGAGGACCGCATAGACATCGAATCCAAGTAATTCTAGGTGGTGGTTGTAATATACATTTGGGTTTGAATCATTTGCGGGTGTCCGGAATATTGGATGTTCCACTCAGGATGAAAAAGATTCGGACAGGATCATAAAAGAGATGATTGGATAAAAATGGAATTCAATGATTGAAATGACTGGTGATTGAGTCGGATCCAATAAAATCATTTAGAGGAAATAATTGCCCTCCCATGGATTGGAATATTTTGCGAATTTGTACTTGACTAAGAGCAAATATTGTTTTATGCTTTTTGTTCCTTCACAGTAATTTGGTTCGAATCAGGGTCGTTGATATTCGCTCATCAAAATGGGATCAAACTTGTAACCATTAAAATTCCACTTGACTAGATGAACGAGGAGGAACGCGATGAAAGGCTGAGCTCTACTGCATTTGCGCGAAAACTGATAACGGGGTCCAAACGCGGATAGGGAGAGACAAGCGCCTACCTGCGAATATCATGCCGCAAAACGCAAACGCAACATTCCCTCGTGGTGTTGTAGTACTTGCATTTCACTGATCATATCCATTGGGCGAAGATGCACTGAAGTGGGATTTGAAGGGCTGCAGAGGTGTGTCCATAATTGAGCAATCATCTTTGTTTGGAGCCATCTCAAGGAATATATAATTTATTCGGGAATGAAAAACCAGTTGTTCTCCAATCAAACAACAGATGGCCATCACATCACAACTACTCCATTCCATCTAAATGTTCCAATAATAATAATAATAATAATAATAATACTAAGAACAGCAACAACAACAATTGAAGTCAAGTAAGTATACATATATTAATTAGTCTTCACATTTATATCTCAGAAAAGAATTGTCGATAAGGCCTTAGAAATATGAGAAAAATAAGAGTAGTAATTCCAAATTCGAGGAGGATTTATGGCTCGCAAAATACAATGGAAGTTATCAATAGATAGAGATAATTTAATGAAGTGAAAATGTGGACGATGATTTATTACAAACAAATGAAAAATTGAGATAAAAACGAGACGTGATTGGAATGGGAACTAAGATAAAAGACACGTGTTTTATAAAATGTTTGACTAATTAAAGATGACCAATTTGTGTGCCCACCACGTCAACTTATACAAATTTTAGAAAACAAAAACAGACGCATTTGATTTGTTACTGAGTTTTGTACGGAAATACGGTTAGTTTTAAAAAAAAATTTGCGAAATATGGTCTCAGTTTCGTAAAATACGATTTTACCGTCGAAGGGGCGCGTCTTGAAAACGCGCCCCTTAAAATGCAGAACCCGCCCCTTTAAGAAATGCAAAGAGGGGCGGGTTCTCAAAACCCGCCTCTTTAATAAATGAATAAGGGGCGTGAAAACTCGCCCCCCAGCCGAGTTGGAAAAAGTATTGCGAAACATGACAGGACGTCCTGGATTCGAATCCTAATGGCATCAAAATTTTTCTAATTTTTAGGTAAAAATATATTGAGAATTGATGATGGCAGGAATTGAACTCTTAACCTCGCAATTATAACAAAAGTCTCTAACCAACTAAGTTAGACAGACTTTTTTATCTAACCTTTCAAAAGGCGGGTTTGTTAAAGGAGCGGGTTTTGAAAATGCACCCCTTATGTAAATAGAAAATCCGCCCCCTCAACACTTAGCAAAAATATTCGTTCGTCGGGTGAATGAGGGGTGTCTAACGGGGGCGCGTTTTCAAAACGCACCCCTTTAACTAAATGAACAAGGAGCGGGTTTTGAAAACGCGCCCCTTTAACTAAATGAATAAGGGGCGGGTTTTCAAAACCCGATGCTATTAGGATTCGAACCCAAGACGGTCTTGTATCGCAACAGTTTATCCAACTCGGCTGGAGGGCGGGTTTTGAAAATCTGTCCCTTATTCATTTATTAAAGGGATGGGTTTTGAAAACCCGCTCCTCTTTGCATTTTAAGGGGGCGCGTTTTCAAGACGCGCCCCTTCGACTGTAAAATCGTATTTTACGAAACTGGGACCGTATTTAGCAAATTTTTTTTTAAAATTAACCGTATTTCCGTACAAAACTCATTTGTTACTATTATATTTCTTGTCGTGGAGGGTCGTATCCCTTGGCAAGCGCTCAACTTCCAAATACTATAAAAAAATTCGACCAAACTTCAAACTTATCGGCTTCTTTTTGTATACTTCCTGGAACTTGCCCGTGGAACTACATTTCATTTCGTGTTCAGGTTCGATGTTGTTCGTACGACGTCATCGTTATGTGACGTGGTGGGTCTCGCGGTGCATGACATATACGCCCCGGATGAGTGTGAAGGATGCCGTGATTTGATCGGTTTAATATATTCAAACGCGGGTGAATTTCCAAGAAGGAAACGCCTTCGTTTCATTAATTGGAGGAAGACGTGTAAATGCTAAACATAGACTTTCATAGTCAATTCGTGTATTCAATAGAAAGAACCCCCCCCCCCCCCCCCATACGGTCCATGTCGTTTATCCCATAATCCTAGGCTTGTGTTTGGTGTTTCCAATCAGGATTTAATTTATATTATATAGTTTAACAATAAAATTTTAAATGTTTCCTTAGTGGCCTTATCTAAGGGGGTGCAAATATGATTAACAACTAATGAGGGTTCATTAAATTTGTCTTACCATTTTAATTACTCTTGGACAATAATTAAACATCATCGATTGGGTTTTCTATTTGTCTAGAATTTTTTTAATGGGCAAAAAACACTGACTATTGAGGACACATAATCGGCCAAAATCAGCATCGTCAATCTCGATGTTGGCAAACGATGATATGTTAAAAAAAAAAATCAGAGGCTTGATAAGATGTATTCGAATCTTTCATTGTAATACATTATTACATCATATTAAAAGCAACAAACCCACGTGATTTTCCCACGGGGACACAACACGTGTGCAGTAAGTAGTATTTCCAACATACATACATTTGATGCAGTGAAAGAATGCCCTCTTAGCCCAATGATCGGTGAATATTATCACATCAATTTTATGTCAATTTATTTTCAATTTTTTTTAGTAGATGGGAAATGATAGAGTTTGGTATATGTGATTGGGATGTGATTGAAATTGTTTTTGGGCAAATGACCATGGCCACCTATATATTTATATAATGAGCAACCCGTGTTGTTTCTTCATTCAACTCCTGTTATTCTCCCCCCGCCAACCCCTCTCCTCTCCAAATTCTCACTCAGACCAATTCCTTTGTTCCTCATTGAGAAGTTATTTCAAGAAAAGACATTGAAAGAGATGAGATGATCTCTTCCGCAAGCATGATGTCGAGGCTCATCGAGAATGCGGCAACCAGTAAGTCCCTTCTTCTTTCTCCTTTCTTCTCTTGGATGTACAAATACCACCGCGCGTCCTTTTGCTCTCTCCGCTCGGCGAACCATCCCCTGCCTCCGACTCTGCAACGAGAGAAAAGCAAAGCTACTGTTGGATTAGAAAAACACGCACCCATCTTCTGGAAACTAATGCCTGCCTCCCCCACGACATACCATATCCAAGGTCGAAATCTCCTGCCACTGACCCAATATGAAAAAGCCAGATATCGTTCAGCCCCATAACTCTCGTATCCGTAAAGGGAGTTATGAGCCGGAAATCCTCCAAGGGTTACCATGTTTGCGAAAATTGAAGACACCCATCGTACAAGGGGTTACCATCCTACAAGGGTTAGAAAAGTATATGTTCGTCCAATTGACGAGCAACTCGTCCGGCAATAGAGGGATGGGAGAAAATCACCGGAAAGTGGGAGAGGGCGAGTGTTACAAAGGGAGAGGGAAAACGACAAATAATAACATTTTTCATTTTTTAAAAATTTGTATCATCAACCCATAAAAAAGGGATCCTCCCCCCAAACTTTTCCTTTTCTCTCTGTCTCTGTTGTCATCATCATTATTTCACTCTATTTAAGGTAAGGTGCACATGTTTTCTGAGTTTTGTACGGAAATACGGTTAGTTTTAAAAAAAATTTGCGAAATACGGTCCCAGTTTCGTAAAATACGGTTTCACCGTCGATGGGGCGCGTTTTGAAAACGCGTCCTCCGATTTATAAAGAGGACGCGTTTTCAAAACGCGCCCCCCGGCGTGCCAAAGGAAGGGGCGGGTTTTCAAAAACCGCCCCTATGCGAGATGGGAAAATGGCATGAGGGCGCGTGAAAACCCGCCCCTTAGATACTTGGAGAAAATTCTCCCAAGTATCGGAATGACGGGTGGGGAGAAGGGGGTTGAGGGGGGGCGGGGTTGAGGGGGGGGGGCAGGTTTGAGGGGGGTTTTGAAAACCCGCCCCTTGAGGGGGGTTGAGTGGGGGCGGGTCTTGAAAACCCGCCCCTTGAAGGGGGTTAAGGGGGGGGGGGCGGGTTTTGAAAACCCGCCCCTTGAAGGAGGGGGGTTGAAGGGGGAAAACCCGCCCCCTGAAGGGGGTTGAAGGGGGGGTTTTGAGGGGGGTTGCCGGGGGGTCTTGAAAACCCGCCCCCCTCAACAAAAATAACGCCTTCAACCCTTAACCCCTTCAAGGGGCGGGTTTTGAAGACCCGCCCCCCCTCAACCCCCTTCAAGGGCGGGTCCCCACCCGTCATTCCGATACTTGGGAGAATTTTCTCCAAGTGTCTAAGGGGCGGGTTTTGAAAACCCGCCCCTGGCATGAGGGCGCGTTTTGAGACCGCGCCCTCATGCCATTTTCCCATCTCACATAGGGGCGGGTTTGGTTTTCAAAACCCGCCCCTTCCTTTGGCATGCCGGGGGGCGCGTTTTGAAAACGCGTCCTCTTTATAAATCGGAGGACGCGTTTTCAAAACGCGCCTCATCGACGGTATAACCGTATTTTACGAAACTGGGACCGTATTTCGCAAATTTTTTTTAAAACTAACCGTATTTCCGTACAAAACTCCATGTTTTCTTACACATCTTTAGTACTGGGACGGCGCCAACCCCAACCCAACTCACCTTATTTTATTCCTTGGAACAAAAAGTAATTGTAGGAGAGTGTCCACTCGATTAGTTTTTTCTAGTACTGTTTAACTATTATTTTAGTAGCCCTTGCTAGTAATTATTGACTCTGTTTTAGGCCCATAAGTAAGTGGGCCGTGTCCATTTAGGCCCAAAGATAATTGGGTCAGTGTCGTTGGGCTTTTATACTTAGGTCTGTGCATGATGTTTGATTTGGTTCCATTTGCCTTTTGTGATTACAAGGTTTGTGTTTTGGGGATGCAGATTTTGGGAGTATTTCATTGATCGTTTGGGAATGGCCACCAATGAGGGCGGCTTCGTTCAGGGATCATGTCGCGTTGATACTTCCATTAGGATTCCTTGTGGTCATGTTGATCCTCTACGTGAAGACGTTGATCTGTTCTGCGTGGAGAGGAAACCGGTGCACGCCGTCGGGGGGTGACGAGATGGATCCCGCGGAGGCAAAGTATGTGAACGGGAGAAGTATGGGATTGAGCATGACATACAAGTCGAGCGCGGTGTGCTTGACCTTGTTACTGGCGGCTCGTCTGATGATGGTGCTGATAACTGCGAACGGAAGCTATGACAGCATAAACTCTGCTGTTTATGTGGTCTCTGGGGAGGTTGTTCAGGCCGTCGCATGGGTGATCTCGCTCGTGGTGTTTTATAGGGTGCGGAGGAGGCGGCTGGAGAAGTTCCCGTGTACGCTGAGGGCATGGTGGATTTGCAGCTTCACGGCGTCTCTGGTTGTGGTGGTTGCTGATGTTAATTCGGTCATTACAAATCCCAATCATCTCAGAGTGAGTGACTTTGTGGACTTCCTTGCTCTCGTGTCGACAATATGGCTGTTCGGCATCGCGATACGGGGTAAGACGGGGATGGCTTTCTCGTACGAAGAGAACGGAACGTCTGAGCCCCTCCTAGGTGAGAAAAAGGAGAAGCATGCCGTCCCCGAAAGGATTTCTCCTTACAGTAAGGCCACACTTCTTCAGCTTGTGACCTTCTCGTGGCTGAACCCGCTGTTCGCTGTCGGTGCCAAGAAGCCCCTTGAGCAGGACGATGTTCCCGATGTCGACCTGCTCGACTCGGCCGGGTACCTTTCCCAAAATTTGTGTGACTGCATAAAGCAGGTCAAGAGCAAGGGTCGACAAGGAAATCCACTCTACAAAGCCATGGTCCTGTTTGTAAGGAGAAAGGTGGCGATCAACGCTCTCTTTGCCATTGTGTGTGCCTCCGCATCGTACGTGGGTCCGTACCTCATCGAGGACTTTGTCAACTTCCTATCAAACAAGAGGAACCGGAGGTTGGAAAGCGGGTACTTGCTTGCGCTTGGGTTCCTCGGGGCGAAGGTAGTTGAGACTATTTCCCAGAGGCAGTGGATATTCGGGGCGCGGCAGCTCGGGCTCCGGCTGCGAGCGGCTCTCATATCCCACATCTACCAAAAGGGGCTCCATCTCTCGAGCCAGACCCGGCAGGGCCGAACGAGCGGAGAGATCATCAATTACATGAGTGTAGACATCCAGAGGATCACTGACATGATGTGGTACTTGAACATTGTGTGGATGCTGCCGATTCAGATCACGCTAGCTATATACGTCCTTCACATGAACCTGGGGCTGGGATCGCTGGCTGCATTAGGTGCAACATTGGTTGTTATGCTGTGTAACATTCCGCTCACGAGGATCCAGAAGCGGTACCAGTCGAAGATCATGGAAGCAAAGGACGACCGCATGAGGACAACATCGGAGGTTCTTCGGAACATGAAAACGATAAAGCTTCAAGCCTGGGACAATCAATTCCTCAGCAACCTCAAGAGCCTTAGGGAGAAGGAGTACAACCATATATGGAAATCGCTGCGGCTCGCCGCACTCTCGGCCTTCATCTTCTGGGGTTCGCCGACTTTTATCTCGGTGGTGACCTTCAGCGCTTGTATGCTGATGAATATCGAGCTCACGGCCGGGAGAGTGTTATCCGCTCTGGCAACGTTCAGGATGTTACAGGATCCAATATTTAATCTCCCAGACCTGCTCAACATTATAGCACAGGCTAAGGTTTCGGCCGATCGAATCACAACTTACCTTCAAGAAGAGGAAATCCAGCATGACGCTATCGAGTATGTCCCAAGGGATGAATCGGAGTTCGACGTAGAAATACAGGATGGGAATTTTGTTTGGAGTTCCGAGCTCGATAAGCCAACTCTTGAGAACATCAATCTGAAAGTGAGAAGGGGTATGAAGGTGGCGATATGTGGGACTGTTGGGTCGGGGAAGTCAAGCCTGCTGTCGTGCATCCTAGGGGAGATGAAGAAGGTGTCGGGAGAAGTCAAGGTGAGTGGCACGAAGGCATACGTCCCTCAGTCTCCATGGATACTCACCGGTGATATCAGGGAGAACATCCTCTTTGGAAATACCTATGACGCTGCAAAGTATCATCAAACCGTGAAGGCATGTGCCCTTCTGAAGGACTTCGAGCTGTTCTCTGTGGGCGACAGGACAGAGATCGGCGAAAGAGGTATCAACATGAGTGGAGGGCAGAAACAGAGGATTCAGATAGCTCGCTCGGTTTATGAGGATGCCGATATTTACCTCCTTGACGATCCTTTCAGTGCAGTGGATGCTCACACTGGCTCGCAACTTTTTTTGGTGAGCCATTACCTCCAGATCCGGCACGGTTTGTGTTTTCGGTACCTAAAATTGATGTCGGATGTTCGGTCCATACCTAGGATTGTCTGATGGGAATACTCAAGGATAAGACCATTCTCTATGTCACGCACCAAGTCGAGTTCCTCCCGGCTGCGGACCTCATTCTGGTACAAAACATGCTTTGTAGGGAAAGAAACACGGCGAGACGGTTTCATTTCATTGATGAATTCGGATCTTCTCAGGTAATGCAAGATGGGAAAATTGCACAAACGGGTAAATTTGAAGACCTTTTGAAGCATAGCATAGGATTCGAGGCTCTTGTCGGTGCGCACAATGAGGCCCTGGAGTCGATCCTCACGGTTGAGAACTCGAGCCGGGCATCTCAGGAAGAGACACCAAACGGGGGATTGGATCGAGAAGACCTTCCTACGGACGAGCCTCATAGAAAGAGAAACGTGGCCGAGGAGAACCAGCCACTGGAGATCTCAGAGAAGGGAGGGAAGCTGGTGCAGGATGAGGAACGGGAGAGGGGAAGCATTGGGAAGGAAGTCTACTTGTCGTATCTAACCATGGTGAAGGGCGGAGTGTTAATCCCGATCATAATCTTGGCACAGTCATCTTTCCAAGTCCTCCAGGTTTTGAGTAACTACTGGATGGCGTGGGCCTCGCCTCCGACAATGGATTCCCAGCCGAGATTGGGCATGAACATAATCCTTCTCGTGTATGTCCTCCTTGCTGTTGGGAGCTCGCTCTGCATTCTGCTTCGGGCCACGCTGGTTGCGGTAACCGGGCTGTGGACTGCACAGAAGCTATTCACGAACATGCTGCATAGCGTGTTCCGGGCTCCAATGTCATTCTTTGACTCGACGCCAACAGGAAGGATCCTGAACCGGGTGAGTACCAAAATAGAGTTTTCTGTTAAGGCTTCATAGTGGGAATCAACTAACAATGATGTTTGAGATGCAGGCATCTACTGATCAAAGCGTACTGGATTTGGAAATAGCAATGAAACTAGGCTGGTGTGCTTTCTCGATCATACAGCTCCTGGGAACGATCACTGTCATGTCCCAGGTCGCATGGGAAGTGTTTGTCCTTTTTATCCCGGTGACTGCAGTCTGTATATGGTATCAGGTAAGCAGATTCGACAATTCTCGACGAACACCGCTTGCATTTTTTCTCATCATAGGTTAACGGATTTCATTCATCCATTTCAGCGATACTACACTCCAACGGCACGAGAACTGGCCCGCATATCAGGTATCCAAAGAACTCCAATCCTCCACCACTTTGCTGAATCATTGGCAGGAGCGGCAACAATCCGGGCCTTCAATCAGGAGGAGCGTTTCACTTATGTGAATCTAGAACTGATTGATGGCCACTCGCGACCTTGGTTCCACAATGCTTCCGCTATGGAGTGGCTTTCCTTCCGCTTGAATATTCTGTCGAACATCGTCTTTGCATTCTCGTTGGCGTTGCTTGTAACACTGCCTGAAGGAATAATCAATCCAAGTAATACCCGTGTAAATCGTGCATTCAAAAGGTATTTCTTTTCAGGTTATTAGGTTAACTCTGTTATTCATTCGCTTGCAGGTATTGCCGGTTTGGCGGTAACATATGGGATAAACTTGAACGCGCAGCAAGCATCAGTTATATGGAACATGTGCAATGCGGAAAACAAGATTATCTCGGTCGAGAGAATACTTCAGTACTCAAAATTGGCAAGTGAAGCCGCCCTCGTGATTGAAGACAGCAGACCACCAATTAACTGGCCTTCTACTGGAACAATATCCTTCAGAAACTTGCAGGTAAGATATCCTCATGGGAACTCGGAATTCTTGACCGGTGACACCTTCATTGACCGTCCCATTTCTTTTCTGTAGATCCGATATGCGGAGCATCTCCCATCAGTACTGAAGAACATCACTTGCACGTTCCCTGGGAGGAAGAAGATTGGCGTCGTGGGAAGGACCGGAAGCGGTAAATCAACTCTCATACAGGCCATTTTCAGGATCATCGAGCCCAGGGAAGGGAGTATTGAGATTGACGATGTGGACATATGCAAGATCGGTCTCCATGACCTCAGGTTCAGGCTGAGCATCATACCGCAGGATCCGACAATGTTCGAGGGCACTGTGAGAGGAAACCTCGACCCATTGGAACAGTATTCTGACACAGAAATATGGGAGGTACGTGAAGTTTCTCTTAATCGCTGAATTCCACCAACACGCCATGTAATGAAGAATGCCATCCATTAAATTCACAGGCTCTAGATAAATGCCAACTCGGCGATGTTGTGAGGGCAAAGGAACAAAAGCTCGATTACACAGTCGTGGAAAACGGGGAGAATTGGAGCGTCGGACAACGGCAACTGTTCTGCCTCGGGAGAGCACTGCTGAAGAAGAGCAGAATCCTTGTTCTAGACGAAGCTACAGCCTCAGTCGACACTGCAACCGATGGAGTCATACAGAAGATCATCAGCCGGGAATTCCAGGACCGGACCGTTGTCACAATCGCTCACAGGATTCATACAGTCATCGACAGCGACCTCGTCTTGGTTCTCAGCGATGGTAAGTACTAGAACTTTACTTACCATCTTCAACTCCCCAATGAACACAACGATTCTCACGCGTCAACGCATCTCCCAGGAAGAATCGCGGAGTACGACTCCCCTTCAAAGCTACTCGAAAGAGAGGACTCGTTCTTCTCCAAGCTCATAAAAGAGTATTCCATGAGATCCCAGGGCTTCAGCACCCTATCACGATAAAACCAGCCGAAGATTTGCCCCTCAGGCTCGAACCAAATGCTACGAAGGCCAACGAAATGCCGCAGAATTGCTGACATCAGCGAAAATAACGGCTCGGTGCAGCTGCGGACAAGAAATTTTTTGCCCCGAGTGTTGTTTTGTCATTCCATTCCTCCTGCGGATCCATGGTTTCATACACCATTCTTGTAATGAACTCGCCATAATAAACAAAAAAAAATTCTACTCGGTTTTGTCGCTAATCCCAGGATTTTGCCGATATAAATAAAATATGTACAACGATGGAGAATAAGATTTTGTATATATATATATATATTTTGAGAAAAAAAAAGCAGATTACATAAGGGAAAATATGAGAGTATTAGGGTGTTAGTGTTAAAGAATGAGGGAGTAAAAATCGATGTCATAAAGGTGTCATTTGAGCATATTTAGAGTTTGTAAATAACTTCACCCTATAATTTATAGTTGGAACTATTGTTCAATTTTATCTCGTTTTTAAGTGTTGATAATCCCTAATTCGAAATTAAACAATTTTTATTCATATTCATCGATGAACAACAATGCTTTGAACACAATCCATGCATCTTTCCTAAGTTAATGTAACTCCTTTTTTACATGCCCTCGTAAACTATAGTGGTCTAATGATTAAGACCTAATCACTTCTATTAAATTTGGTCTGTTTATCTCGTAAAAACAAACAAAAATAATAGAAATGTGCTTGCGGGGCGTACACGCACCTTCCAGCCTAGCGCGCGCGTGGCGGTTCGGACGACACGAGGATCCGAGCCCGCTCCCCCAAGGCCCAACCGGTCGACGTCGCGACTCGAGCGTCGGACGCAGCGGAAGGGAATCGGGTGATCCCTCCCTGGATTCCTAGCTGGGCCTGCTCGGGCCCTCGCCAACCGTCTCTATTTTCCTAAGAGGCGGCGAGCGAAAGGCGGAGTATGATCCGAAGAAGGAATGTTCAGGAGGAATCAGGAGCGGCTCGTGTCGCCAGTCCCTCATCCAAAATGACTTCGTAAAAAAGGTGTTGTTTAACCTAGGTAAACAATTACGGAGTCGCCACCGACTTATTTTTGAAAATTGGTCTAAGTCGGAAAACCAGAGTAGGATTTGGGGATTCTTGATTACTAATTACATTTAAACACGCGAAAAGGTGACGTTTGCTCCAAAAGTTTGTTTTTGGTTGACGGGTGTTGGACCCGATCCGGGCATGACTCCGGACTCATGTCAATGTTTTATGGGCGTTGGACCCGATTCGGGCTTTTTAGGCCCAAACTTATGTGTATTGGTTTTGCAAACAGCAATCCTAAAAGCCTAACAGCATGCACAGCAACCACAGATCAAGTATCTAGATCAAAGGGAGAGGGGAAGGGTGGTGATCGTGGGCCTATGCACTTGGGCCCACGATCAGTTACATGTGAAAATAACAAAACATCGGGAGGCTCGCACCTCCCTCAAGTACCAGAGATGATGGTTGGAGTCGCTTTATTATCTTGACATCGCGGTGTTTACACACGCGGAGAGATCCACGTGGTTTGATATACGCGCCTTCGAGAAATCTTCGTCTTCGAGGTTGTTGAAACCTTAAGAGAGTCCTCGTCATCACATGTGTAATGTACATGCAAGGAAAATGTAAATATGGTTAGTTAACTTTCATTTCCAAAATCAAAGCAATGATTCGGAATCGGAGAAATGAAAATAAGTCCCTATGAATTCAAAATAATAAATATCTAACCACACATTAAGTGAACACGTCGATGATGAACATGTCTATCAAAAATCAGCCAAATCCAACGGTGGAATTACGAATTATGCACATGCAAAGTCGGATGTAGCCTGCAGATAAGAATGCAGCATACGCAGGCTTGGAAATGATAGCATAACTTCACCCAGGTCGTCTGATCTAAGTGAAATAAAAATCTATAGATCTGTATCTTGATGAGGAATTAGCATATAAAATTTCAAATGAATCTAATGATGGAATCTCATTCCACAAGGCAAAGAATGTGATTCGGCCTCTTGCATAAGCAATCCTTGGCTAGCAGATTGATAGGAAAAAGAAAATTTCATAACTCTTCAATCATTTGTCAAAAAATTATGAAATTTCGTCACATGTTAGATAACTCAAACATGTATTTGCATGTTAAATTTTAGGAAAAATGGATGTGTAATCCGTTGCCAGCATAACGAAGAACCTGGACTACCGAACTGGACATATTTCAGCTAAGTGGTATGAAAGACCAATTTTGACCACCGTTGACCATGGACTTAAGTTGCTCAAATTAACAAATATAAAACATAAAAGTTGTAATAAATTAAGAAATCTAACTATAGGTTAAATTTCAATCCATTCGGAACTCAAGTGAGTAAATTGTGTCATCTAGTATACAGAATACTCAAACTGCGACGAGAGAATAGAAGACAATGGAGGTTTTTGTCTTTTTTCGAGCTTTTGGACAGATCAGATGAACTCGAAAGCCAAACCTTAAAGAAGAAAAGTTATAAAATACAAAAATTTGGTTTCAACGGCACCAATTTCATAAGATTCAGATGTAGGATGTAAGAAATATGAATTTTTTTCATGCAGCAATATAAGCCTATTGCGAAATGCAGCAACCCCCGTGTCTTGTCTGCACTCCTTTGGAAATTTGACCAGGATATATGGCTTTGATGGAAAAGTGTATAACACAAAAGATTTAGAGAACTCAAAGAGGAATCTGTTTCAATTAATTTCAGATCAAACGGAGCTCAGATGTTCGATTTATGTCCGAAAAACCGAAATAGCTATTCCGCTCGTGCACAGAATCAAGCTGTTTTTTCGAACAGATAAAACTCAACCAAGAAGATGTTAAATGAGGAAACTTAAAACACAAAAATTATAGCAGGATCAAAAGAAGAACGACTCTAAGTAGTTTCAAGTGAATCCGATCTATACAGATGTAATACAACTGCGCGCTCTGCGGATGCACAGAACGGGGCAGCTGCATTCTCGGCGTTCGAAGAGGAAAAACACTAGTAAAATACGCTTTTTTGGAAAACTTTTCAACAGAGAAGTTGTTCCCCATTAAGGAAGGAAGCTTAAAAGTTATAAAACAGCCCAATCTATGCATGGAGCAAAGAATTACGACAAAAAATCTCAAGAACAAGCAGCAGAGACGAGCACTCGTATTTCAGCATGCGTGTATTCCAATAATCGAAAGTAAATCGAGTAGTACATTGCACAATACAATCCCAGAAAGCTATTGACACAAACCCAGAAGAGATAAGAAGAGGTTGGACCTGATTTCGTGTAGTTTCAAGCTTGCTAGCTCCGGTTGTGACGTCTCGAAAATACCGCAAAGTGTGTCCATGCAAACAAAAGCAACAAATGAGGTTAGATTTGTCTAAGGAGCTGTAAAACGAAGAGGAAACAGATGGAAAAAGGGACTCACCATGAACGAAGCTCGCTTGGCATGGATTTCGGAGATGTTCATGGGGAAAGGCGCTCACGATGGGAAACAACCTACCCCACACCTTCCGAGCACGCACGCTCGCGATGTGAGACTCGTGTGCGCGTTGGGATAGACTTCTCCGCTGGACGTTTGCGATGGAAGCACCGGCGATGTTTCATGTGGCAATATATGGAGTTGGGGCTGACCAACACACAAGCTTTGAGCTCCTCGATTTCTCGCAGAAACAAAAGAGAAAAGGGGAGAAAAAGGAGGGCGGAGAGACTTTGGCTCAATCCTTGGGGTCGTCGAAAGTGCTTGCAAACTACGGTGATGAAGGAGTATTTCGATGATCGGAGCGACTATCTGTATATGGTTCCCATCGTCCGGAAGATTGTGGGTCGAGCTGGGGTAAGATGGATATGTGGGGAGAGCATATATCGCTGGCGTCGGAAAGCGACTCGGCCATGGTGAAGAGCGAGACTGATCAGTCAAAGGCAGAATCTCCTGCTATCATTCAACGTGCCGTTGTTCCTTGTTGGTATAATTCTCCGTCACGGACGGTTGTGGCGGGGCTTGAGTGGATGACAGGGGCTCCTTTCCGAATGCTGATCTTACCTTGGAAGACGGAGGAGTTGATGTGGGATTGCCCGCTTTGTGCCTGTTCCCTTGGGGAATTTTTGGTGAGGGAAGAAGATGGCCCCCCCGAGAGGGTAGCTGCCCTTGGGAGATTGCTCCATCATCGAATGTCCCTCCTCTCCTTTTTTTCTTTTTTCTTTTTATCAAAAAGGACTTTTCCTCAGGTAAGGACGTGGGGTGGGAATTTTTGTTTCTCCCACGTCCCCACTCATCCCTCTCTCCCCCTCT
This sequence comes from Melastoma dodecandrum, assembly GCA_029817715.1. Taxonomy (NCBI): domain Eukaryota; kingdom Viridiplantae; phylum Streptophyta; class Magnoliopsida; order Myrtales; family Melastomataceae; genus Melastoma; species Melastoma dodecandrum. The sequence goes on along the minus strand of JARUPY010000279.1, from coordinate 1,785,665 downwards.
AATTTCGCCTCTTACCCGATTTCTCTGATAAAAAATGGGAAAGTGGATCGGATCAATCCGTTGGGGCCTGGTGGAGAATCTTCGCTTATGAAGCAGGGAAACGTCCTTGTACCGCGGGATTCTCGTCGGGTGGGAGGCCTTGGCTGATTTTTTTTTTTTTTTTTACTTTTCAAATTGGTTTGGACTTAAATAAAAATCTAAAAAGTTGTAAATTATTCATTGAATTTTAAAGTGGTTTTCGATTTAGTCCAAAATCAAAATTAAATAAAAAGAAAGTAGTAGAAATGCTTAAAAGTTCATGAAAGGTTTAAACGTGACATTGTCGCTTAATGAAAATGCAACTAGAATATTAGTTTCATGTAACTAATTTTTAATTTAAAATCAATTACCTAATCATGTTTAGGGATAATAAGTATTAATCAACGTGTTCAACGATTTTTGTGAAACAGTAATCGTTTTGGGTTAATGGCCAATTCGGGGGATCTACACGGGCATTTCCCTTTTTCTTTTTCATCTTCTTTACCTGCACGATCTATTCTTTTTCCTACTAGAGTGACCCCCAGCATGAAGTTGATGATTCTGGAGGTCACTTCGTGAACCAACGTTCTCGTGCTTGTACTCCCATTATGTTCCACGAAGGTAGTGACTCTGTGTCTTAATGCCATCCTGCTATTGTAGAGCAAACGCAAGGCCTGCTGTGCAGCCAGTGGTGCCACGCAGTTGTAAAACGAAATCAGGTAAGGTAAAATACACAATGCCCCCGTAATTCGTTTTCTTCCTCTACTGCTTGCTCTCGCATTTTCTAGGATGTCTGATGGGAACTTTACTCAAGAACGCATGTTTTTATCACGTGCTTCGATGTGCTGTTTATCATCTTTGACTTCCGTATTATATTATTTTACTGTTTACAATGCAATACTGTCAGCTTTCGATATTGAATGGGATTGTGATTGGGGGAAGAGCTGTGAGCTCATGCACTGTCATCGTCTGGTCGTGACTGATACTTCGGTGTTTTCCCTTTGTTGTGTTCCTGTTGCAGCCATAAATCAGCACGATTGTTCTACTGAGCAATTTAAGGCCCTCTCGGTATGATCATGATGTTTGGAACTATCTTTATTCAGCAGTTTGAGATGCCATAAACAGCATGTGGGCAATCCCCAGATAGCGGGGTGTAATTTTTCTTGTCTAGGCTCCCTTGCTTCTTCGGTCAGGATGCGAATGTCTTATGATCATTATGTATTTATACACTGCCTTGAACAAAGTAGTTGGCGGCAAGTGGAGTACGATCCGCTACAAAAATGAAGGTTATAAGGGGTACCTTTTTGGGTTCGTCTCTACCATCAGAGTATCTGGCCATTACAGGCACTAGTCTGAAATGCTCACACATCTCATCATTGGAGTTCAGTCCCAACCTCGTTATGTCAGTTAATGCTTTCTTTCCTGCTACTGTGCATGGTGCCGCGATCTTGGATCATTGATCGTTCTGGCAGAAACAGGCAGCACTTGCAGCGGCTTTGTGTCAGTCACGATCCTTTGAGCCAACAGTAATCTTGTATGTCATCGATAGACTGGGAAACCCCTCGATGAAGCTGCCTGGGGCACGGTTAGTCAATCTGCCCGGGAGGATGTTGCTGGGCGTTTCGAGGGCTATTCAGTGGTAACAGAGGGGTTGTTGCCAAAACGAAGGCTCCAGCTTCAATCCCGATGGATACTTTCAAGAGTTACTTCCCCAAGGAACCGAATGGAGTCATCCGAATAATTCCTCCCTGGTAATAGTGTTTGTCCTCCCAATGATTCATGAAGCATCTAATGATCACTCTATTGATGATTCCCGTTTGCAATGGCGAAGGAACTATCTGCTAGCAGCTCCTGCATTGGCTGCTGGTTGTACCACATTTCTCAAAACCATCTGAGCTGGCATCCGTGTACGTCGTATCATGGCCCCGACTATAAATTCTTTTCTATCCAGTTCTATCATGTGTTGTGAATTTGGCTTCAAACTGCAGTACTTGCTTGGAGCTTGGTCAGATCTGTCAAGTGGTAGGTCCTCCTCCTGTCGCGCGTAACATTCTCTCTGGGTGTGACCATGAAGCCAGAGCACCCTTGGCAGCTCATCCAAATGCTACTAAGATTTTATGATTTGTCTCTTTCGACAAATTTATTGCTTCTGATACGGTCAGCCTTCCTCACACGGTGCACTTATTGTATATTTATATGTTCTTTCGAGTCCCATTTACTGGAAGTTCAGCCACAGGGAAGATGGTTATGGTGACAGTCCAATGAATATGACATACGTTTGATTACGTTGGCCGTAATGAGCGCTCAAAAGCACTTCTGTTTTTGACGATCTACTATTGCAGCCTCTGACGATGGAAAGCATTGCCTCTGAATTACTCGACTAACTTGTTAAATGGAGCAAGAACATCAAGGTTTCATGTGAAAGAAGGTTGCAGGCTTGGTCCTGTGGTCAGTGAAAGGGCAGGTAGATCGTTTGTCCACAATTGATAATTGCTACTGTTCCTAGTTCTTTAAGCGAGGTTGCAACTATCTTATGCTGCAGAGAACTGAAGGCAAGAGGATTTCCTTATAAGTTCTTTCTCTTCCGTTTTGGAAAACTCATGTTACATGGATTCTTTCTCGAGCCAGCTATCAATACAAACTGCACCCCCGGACATGGAGATATGGAAATGGTAAAATCGCATTTTATTTAAGCAATGTACAAATGTGTGACCAGCTGACAAGGAGTCATAAGTTTAAACTAGTTTGAGGCTAAAAGGAAACAACATATAATTTGTGATATGATATCTTAATACTACTGGAAGATGCTACTCACAGAGCAGTCATCATGTACACGCCAAATCGTCTCCCCTAAGAGATTTGCCACAGATAACACCGTCAGTTGCGGGAAGTAATTCTTCTCTGACACCGGAATTGTGTTAGTTATGATGACTTCCTGAAATAGACCACTTGACAGCCTCTCAATTGCAGGTGGGCTGCAAAAAGAAAAGATTATAAACCATAATAAGGCAGCAAAAAACGCTAATTTAAGATCCTTCTGCAGATGCTTTAAAATACTTTAGCTAAGATCCTACTTTAGATATCATCCTATAGAGATTTCTCTTTCTACAACTCATCCAAGGAGCAGTCAAAGTCTAGCAAAATGAATTCAGTACCTGAAAACAGCATGTGTGGTACATGCATAGACTTCACGGGCTCCTTCTTGATGTAAGAGAGCTGCTCCCTTGGAGATAGTCCCTATGAAAACACAGTTAAACCAACACCTCCATGTTACTTGAAGACACATGAGCCCATTAGGATACATACAAGTACCTTCCATTTTCAAAGAGAAGTTGCAAAATATGGCACCATTTACCTGCTGTGTCTATCATATCATCCACCATCACTGCAACTTTTCCTTTGACATCACCAATCAGATTCATAACCTAAGGATGAAAAATTATCTTAGGCATAAGATAAAAAAAAGAAGGCCCATCCTTATTCAGAACAAGCAAATAGTATTAAAAAATAAAAGCAAGAAGAACAATTTGGACTGCATAGCACACAACATTGTCATCTCTGCCAGAAGAACTATGGTAAAGCTAATGTGTTAAAAGGAAAAAACAATGCTAAATTAAATAATTTATTCATACAGAATTAGCTTATGCAGGCTTCAATAAGCAATACATTGTGTCCATTGGAAAGTTTAAACTATTTCAAATACAGGCAGCCCTTAGGTTACATAATGGGTTTGGAAAACAGACACGAGGAAATTACTCAAAGAAAAGTTTGACAAGTATTTATTGAGTACCACCATGCTGTTTGAACTCAGTCAAACATGGAGATCCAGTTCCAGAGTTAATAAAGTATTCCTACTTACATTTTCTTCATTATGAGAGCAACTTATGGGACAACAATTGTGACATTCCAGAAAAGAATAGCCAGAAAAACAATTAAGCTCGAACATTTTTACAAAATGATTTTTGGACAGATATGCTGCAAAACGATGCAAAAATAGAAAATAGAAAAGCAAAAAGAATATTTATATCGATTAATTGTTACCTCCGCAACATTGTGGGCTTGGCGCCTTTTATCAACTATAGCAAGGGGCGCATCAGACAACTTTTTGGCAAAAGCACGTGCTCTAGCAACTCCACCAACATCCGGTGAGACCACAACCAAATCATTCGAACAGATGGTCTTGCTTGCCAGATAGTCAAGAATCACAGGCTACAGAAAAGCAGGAAACATTATCAAGGAACATATAAGGACAATAAAGGAAGTCCTGGGAAGCAGTGTCTGCATTCTGCACATATGATGGATATAAAAAAGGACAGTGTTCTTTAGGAAATGTAAAAGAGGTGTTGTTATCCATGAGGTGGGGAAGAAAGAAAGACCAAGTGCCAGAATTCGGATTGAAGAAAGGAGTCTAATTGGAAATCTCAAAAGAAACAGCAAAGAAAAGAGGAACGACTTGGTAGGAACTCACAAAACCTTAAACATAAGTTAAATCATCATGAGCGCAACACAAAGATGACATGAAATTGCGGCTGTCACACACTGGAGCTCTATTAACTTAAAGCTTTCAGGACTCAGAAATTACTTCAAGCATGGAGCATAAATCTACCTGACCATATACATGATCCACAGGAATATCGAAATAGCCCATGGACTGTCCAGAGTGGAGATCACAAGCCAAAACACGATTTGCACCAGCTTCTGTTATCAAATTAGCAACAAGTTTTGCTGCAATAGATTCACGTCCCTGAGACTGTAATACAGATAAAAGAGAGGTAAGCTAAGAAAGACAATGCATAAAGGAAACTAGGCAGACAGACAACAACAATTGACAATATGTAGTCACAGAAATTTTACCTTTCTATCAGCCCTAGCATAGCCAAAGTAAGGAATGACAGCAGTAATGTTCTTTGCTGAGGCCCTACGGCAAGCGTCAATCATTATGAGAAGCTCCATAAGGTTTTCATTTGCAGGTGGACATGTAGGTTGCACAAGATACACATCACAGCCTCTGACACTCTCTTGCAGTTGGACATATATCTCTCCATCAGCAAACCTCTTTATCTTTATCTTTCCAAGCTCCAAGCCCATGTAACAAGCGATTTCCTAAGAAAATAAGGAGCACACAAGAAAATAACTAGAAAAAAATTATCTCAAGAATATAAAACGAAAATAAGGGAAGGAGGGTACTCCTTTCACCATTCATTATCATTTCATAATTTAGGTTAAACAACACGCACAGAAAACACTTGATAAAATGCCTAACAGACGAAAAAACTTGATAATATTCTCTGACATCTCATTTCATTTTAACAACTATGAACCACCTAACTAATACATATTGCCAACTCCTCTTGTGATCAGATGCCTTCACAAAGATCGAGTCAATTTCGAGGAACATTAACCCCGATTAAGCAATAATAATCAATCTCAGCATGAACTGAAGGCGGTAATCGTTCCTCACATTTTACCTGCCTGGACTCCATACATCCAATGACTAAAATCCAAAAAATCCAACATTCTATCGAGCCAAACTCACAATGCCAGCACAACCACCACGTTCACGAACAACACCAATAGCACAGTATCTCTTATCAGACCACCTCAATGGCGTCACGCAATTAGAAAACCGATCGAACCAGTCATCGGAATCTGCAGAAAATATAACATAGCCGGGGGAGCACAATCAATCCAACCTGAGACAGTGCGGGGTTTGCCGTCCCAGAGAAAATTCTAAGCCGCGTATCGTCCTTGCTCCCAAAATTCTGGAGCCTGGAAGACGCCAAAAAGCTCGGCACGGAGCTGTCCTCGCCACTTCTCGTCACCAGAGGGATGATCGGCCTACCGTTCTCGGACTTCAACGGCTCCACGAGATTACACTTCTGAACGGAACAGTGGACGAAACCATCAACATCGGGAGCATCAGAAAGCGTAACCGAAACGCCAGGCGGAATGCAAGGACGGAGGGAGCGCAAAAGCTTACGGCGGCAGATGAGGCGGAGCGGGGGACGGAGACGGCGGGGCGGAGGACGGAGTCGGCGGCCAGGAAGGAGCGGGAAGAGGAAGAGGACGAGGAGGGGTAGGAGAGTGACGTCGGAGAGGAAATCAGTGACGTCATTTTAATCTTTCGTGGGCAACAGAAAAATTCGACGGGGTTTTGTCTCTTAATCCTACTAACAGCGTTTTATCATTCTCTGATTGGACTCTTTTGAGAATGAGAGAAATACGTAACCCATTTGACTAATTTTAATAAAATAATTTGTCGTTTACTAGTTTTGTCAGATTGAGGATTAAAAAAATATATGAGAATTTTATTAAAATAAAATGGGAGAAATAATTCTAAAATAATAAACTATTCCATTACTTTGATTCTATTCCTACTTTAAATTAGGAATTGAAAATCAGATTTTTTATGGTAGTAAAAATGTTAAAGTTGAGAAAAGAGAATGAGAAAATGCTAAATTAATTTTGTTCTCTTGTTATTAATTAGAGACATTCACCTACCACCCATTGGTTTTTATAATAATAAAATTTAACATCACATTCCTACTTTTTTTCAATGTAAACAAAATTTTCTCATGAATTTTTATTAATTTCTCTCATGAAATTGAGTTTACAGGATGAGATGAATATCAAAACTATATACATTACACACCAAACACAACCCATAAGTCTTCCGAATAATAATTTAATATCAATTCCGGTGCGGCGGCTCAACTTGTGGAAGCAAAAATTGCATCATCCCCATGTATCACAGCCCGAAATGTACGAGTCCTCGGATTTTGCAAGCACGTTTTGATTCACTTTTCTCCATCAGACCTCGATCGAATCGGGGGAGAATTCGCAATGGATCTTGCTGCTGAACTTCCTCTGGAACTCGACGTACTTGTACCACTTCGCGCATGCGATGTAGACGATGAGGTCGGCTGCCGTGAGTGTGGCCAGCAGGAAGTAGAACCGGTCGAGGTGGCCCAGGTTGAGGTCCCTTGGGATCCACCCTGGCATGTCGCGCCTCTCAGATAGCTTTGTCACCATGGTGACCAGCAGGCTGCTGACGTAGTTCCCGAGCGATATCGACGTCATGCATAGGGCGCTGCCGAAGCTCTTGAGCCCGTCAGGGGCCTGGCCGTTGAAGAACTCGAGCTGGCCCACGTACATGAATACTTCCGATGCGCCTATGAGGACGTACTGTGGCACCTGCCAGAATATGCTCATCGTGCTTGACCCGTCACAGGACGGGCACTCGCTTAGGGTGTGCTTTAGTCGGAACCGTTCCACGGTCCCTGCAGCTACCATCGCGAGGACTGCGATTACCAGCCCGACGCCCATCCGCTGTAGCTCGGTTAGCCCGCGGGGCTTCCCTCTGAGCCTCGCAAGGCCCGGGTCGATAACGCGGCGGTAGGCGAAGATGAAGACAGCCACTCCGAGGATGTCGAAGCTAGACATGCTCGCGGGTGGGATGTGGAAGTCTCTGATGGCCATGTCCATGGCTGCACCTTGCTCGACGAAGAGGGAAGCCATCTGGGTGAACACCACCGAGTAGAGTATGGTGCAGAGCCAGATCGGGAGCAACCGGAGGATGCACTTCACCTCCTCGACTTGCGTCACCGTGCACAATCGCCAGGGGATGACAGTGCCATCTGCCAGTGTGTCCTTTTCCGCGACGACTGCCGCCCTGTCGAGGAACCGGAATCCATACGTGTGAAGAATCTTTCTCCCGCCGTTCTCCGAAACGCCATCGCTGCTGGTTTCGAATAGTTCCTGCCCCTCGTCCTCCTTCCCAGCCTTCCACTTCCTTGCTGCGGACACCAGGACCTGACAGAACCTTGACAGGGGATTCCCCAGCGGCTCAAAGTGTCTGTACCTTGGAGTCCCTACCAGGAACAGCAGCAATGCAGCAGCTGCCGAACCAGTTGACACCCAAAACCCGAGCGCCCACATCCCTTTGTCCTCAAAGTAACTGAGGATGGTGTTGCTAAATAAAGATCCGAGATTTAGCGCCAGGTAGAAGTAGCTGAAGAAGGCTATCTTCGATAGGCCCTCGCTTGGATCCTCCCCATCGAACTGATCCGCACCAAATGTTGCGATATTCGGCTGGTAACCGCCGTTCCCCAAAGCAACCATGTAAATCGAGAGGTAGAACAGCCCGGTCTGGAGGGGCGAGTGAGGCCCCGGCTTGAGCAGGAACAAGTGCGTTGTCAGCGACAACAGAGCTAAACCCTGCGAGTGTAATACGAGCTATTAGTCACGTCCTCATAAGTAAAAAAAAACAACTTCTCGCAGTATTCACAATTGATTTACATACAACGACGAAGATGGCTTGGAAGACGACGCAGGTCACGTAGCGACCCCAGTACGAGTCGCTAAGGAATGCGCCCAGCAGCGAAAATATGTAGACGGTCCCAGTCCACTTGCTAACACTGTTTGCCGCGGTCGCGTTGTCTTCTCCCATAACCCTCGTGAGGAAAAGCACGAGGTTCACCCCGACACCGAAGAAAGCCAGCGTCGCTAGCCCTTGATTCACTGCATTTCATAGAACATACGACACGACACGTTACTGAATATTCACGGTTAAAATATAAAAATAAAAAGCAACCTACGCTTTTGCTATTCAATCCGAGCTTTTACTACACTCGATTTGCTGTAACAAGCCGTTTGGGCAATTACCTAGTATAAGCGCACCAGCGGACCATGTCCCGGACTTCCCCCGCACGGCCGGCTGACCGTGTCGGTCCACCGACCCATCCTCCGTTAATACCTCCTCCTCTTCTTTACCATCTCCTCCCTATAAAAAAAATGTAAGTTAATGTATACAGACTGAACCGGCCGCGATCCGACCACAATATCATTCACGCACGTCTCGTGGCAAGATAACCAACATACCCCGACGAAAAAACGCTTCAGCAACTTCATCGCGCTAGCGAGGTCCATGGATAAAGGCGAAATGGAGAGAAGAGTACGAAGAACTCTAGCGTAAACTGCGAATGCAGGGGGATAGTTGCATGCAGAAGCAATGGAAAGAAACAGCGGAAAAGAAGGGAAATTTTGAGGGGAGGGGGGGATGTGAGGAGGAGGAAGTCTCTTGCAGAGGGAGTGTATTTATAAGGGAAAATAAAATGAAATCGACGGTCGGGATCTCATTTTCGTTTCATGTATTAAAAAAAAAACACAAATGGGTGACGCCAAAGCAAGGTTTTAATCCAAGTATGATTAATATGTATATATGCTCAAAATTTCTTGTACGATAAACTCGAGATTATGATATGAAAATTCTTTTCGTGCTTTTTTTAACAATTTAAAATTGAATTTGAAGTTTCAATAGAAAAGCCTTTTTTTTTTTGTGGGGAAAGGTTTTTCCAAAGCTCTTTCTTTTATAAATTTTTAAAAATTATTTCATATTTTATTTTACAATATAATTACTAAAAATTTGACCTATATTAAGCGAATACTTTATGATTTTTTTTTGTGACAATTCCATTTCAAAATTCACTTACAATTTTATTTTTTCATTTTACCAAACCCTAAAGTAACACGAAATTTATTGGTTGCCAGATCACTTATACATCGAATTAGAACAAAGCTAATAAAAAAAGAACTTAGGGTGATCGACGGGTCGAACTACTCACGATGTCACAGAAAGTTCTCATCAACATGAAAATAAAAAGCCGAGGGCACTAGAATTTGCGCGGTGTCGAGGCAAAAATCAGGATGTTTATGGAAAAAGGCGTTCTCAAATTCCACCCATCTCCCTCCACTATCAAAGGAGTAGAAAAAAAGGAGCTGGCGGCTTTCGTTGCCCGACCGTCGATGGCCGCAAGCTCGTTCCGATGTTGACGTGCTTGAAAACGTGGTCTGTCCCTTTCGTTGCTTTGATATTTAATAGACCACACATTTGGTGTATGTTGCGTTCGTCGTGCAAGTTTCAAAGTAATGGAAGACATTAATAAATTTCTTTTTTGTTTTAAAGATTTGATAATTGACGATGTATTCTAAATTTTTGTTGGTCATTACAATATTATAATATTATTGTCTTGGTGACCTGCACCTGGACAAAATAATAATACTAATTTGTCTCCAGGGAGATCTACATTACACGGCAAAGCGGACAATAAAAAATGATCATGCTAAAATCGTGTACATGATAAGTTTTTGTTTTAAATGGCGATGTTAGTACATATGTCCAACTAATAACATGATCTTATTTGATAATCCAAACATGGTGATCATACATATATGAAATGTTTTTAAATTAGAAAAGTGATGACGTTCCACTCGCCCATTTGTTTTGTTTTGATACTGGATGAATGATGTGGATCACATGGAGGATCTTTCTGTCTCACTCCTCCTCGGGCATACGTATCTTGACCAATATAAATTTATTGCCAACGTTGTCTGATGATGATTCATTTCTTCTTTTTTCTGTTTTTGTTGTTGTTTATAGAGAGATAGATACACGCACCCTGGGAAATGATTATTTATTCATCTCCAGTTATTTATTCATAAAATGTCGGGTCGGTGACTAACACCGCGATCCCCCCCCCCCTACTTTAATATGTATCGGATCCGAATATCAAGAGAAAATAAAGGTTATGTTATTTTTACCTTCCTAGTTCATGGGAACAAACAAGGAAATGTGCATGTGTTTTGCCCACCAATGCTTTGGGAGTTTCGGTCATTGTACCAAAGACTATTCAGAATTTGTCAGGGGAAGTTAATATTTCATACTCTGACGACTAAAACGTGTTAGAGATGGTGAGATCTACGTCTTGTTTTATGTTTTATGACTTTTCAATTTGAAAAAAAAAAAATAAAGGTGTACATAAGTCATCACTTGGTCTCTGTTTGATGGATTTATTTTTTAAGGAGAAGAAATTTAACGGAAAATGTTGGAGGAAATAGATTAAATTATCATGGTTTTGAAGGAGAGAAAAAAAGATAAAATGATTGGAAAAATAAAATGCTATAAATTTATAGTATTTTTATGGAGTGCATTTGCCAAGACAACCTTAGACTTTCGGATTCGAAATCGACTGACTGATGAATGGTACTTTCTGAAAGATGCTTTAACACGACGACACAAGCTTCGAAAGGGTTATATTTTATTTTATATATTATATGTAAAGAATAGATGCAAAAACCCAACTCGAATAAGTGGCCACATCATGCCCTTTTTGATAACCCACTTCGATTTTTAGCAAATCAGTTTAGAATTGCTTTTCCTCCTTTCTCTTCTTAAAGTGAGTTGCGGGGTGATGGCAATTCACAAATTTTAGGAGTAATTGTAGTTAAACCAAGTCCAAAGAACATTTCCATATTCTAAGGGAAAGGGTTTTGATTCTTCGATGATATTTTTACGACTACTCTATAATTCCAATGAATTTAATCGAATTACATGACATAAAAGTTCCAATCAAGTTAAAAATGAGGTCAAAGAAAGCACTGTCAATGGTGGGCTAAGAAACGTCCCATCGATTTTGATGGTGAAATATCTGGTATAATCCAAGTCATGTCCACGTATGATTTTATCATGAACGGACCACGATCATCGATCTGTCAACCACAAGTTAGTCGCCATTTTGGGACAAAATATTCATCCATGTGTTATCATACATCTTTCGTCAACAACATAGTTCGGGCTTAACATATACAAACGAGGCATGGTTCTGACTTATGTAGTAATCTAACTCACGTTATTCCCGCGAGCCCCCGATATTGATGCAGGAATCGAGTGTAAGTGCGACCAAAACGGGAAGTAATGAAAAGCTGGCACGCCGGAGGAAGAGTTCGACCGAATTTTCCAAGTTTATGTAGGATTTGTCACGTCCCGTGTTTTAGGGATGGAATGACTTGTTTTGATGGCACCAAACGGTTGATACCAAACACGACATATTTGGACCCTTGTTTCTTAGTGGGGAACTTTATTTTATTCCAACTTTTGTTTCGCGAAATCAGGCAAGCAAAGTATGAAACGATTCCATGAGTCGCATTATGGATTGATACAATGATGACTTGGAAGCCATCATTCATATGGTGCGTGTATTGTGTTATACTAATTAATATATACACGTACTTCGTATTAAGTGCAATAACATACGAAAATAATAATAATTTATATATAAAAAGAAACCTTTCTATGTCCCCAACACAATGCAAGTAATAGTTTTTTTTTTCTTTATGCTTTTATTTTGTCCTCGACAAATATTAATTATATCTCCGTTCGTGGATTCCAACTCGGTCTTTTCCAGCTCAAGTCAGGGTTGGCTGGCTCTTGTCGCTGGAAATTAAAAATTACGTGATGATTATTTTATCAAGAACATAATGCAAAACCCTATAGACCCAACAAATATTTTATGCAACAATTTTTGTTTTCTACTCCAAAAAAAGTAATAATTTCTGTTACAAAGAGAAGAAAAGGTAAAAGAGAAATTTTTTCAAACTCCACGTGGTTATTGGGAAACAAAACCCAAGACACAAAGAAAAGAAAATGGTGTGATAAATAGAGGAATGCGACACATTGGATCTCACTTTCATTTCTGGATATGATTCACAAGATCGCGTCACAAAGTCCTAAAAAGAAAGCCGTAGCCATGTCGGGACTGAAAATGATGGTTTTGTTTTCTTTCTTGCCTCTGAATATTTCGCAACAAAAAAGTACTGTTTCGATTTAAAAGGTGAAAAGCACTCGCTCATATATACCGTTCTTACACGGCTCCATATCACACTTTATTCATTTTGTTTGTTTCCCCCGAGTAAGTGTATTGCAGCTCATAACCCACAATGTAACCCAAGAAAGGAGGTATTGCTGATATCATATCAACTTCACTGACTTTTTGTAACTTTCCTTAACAACCACCGAATGCCGGCATCTGTGCTACCCCCACGACATCATTTGCGACGACGACCAAGCTTCCTCTCCTCGATACCATGCGACATGTATAACCAATGTTTAGGTTCAGTTCGAACCACCACTAGATGCGCCCGCCCCCGGCCGCATCGATCCCTGCATCTTAGGGTGCAAAAGGTTGTTGCGCTTATCACCTCCACCAGTAGAACCCATCATCCAAAGAACGAAAAGCTTCGACATGGGTGTGATTGTGTGTGTGTGTGTGTGTTAATGTTTGTGTGATCCAACTCATCTGGTTTCCTGTCTTTATGATTAAAAAACACACTGGCCAAACTTCCACGCAATCTTGATGTTAATTTTGTTGTCTGTTTGATGATTCCGATTAATTTGGGGAGTTATTTATGTGTACTTAAGGTCTGTGTGTGTACTAATTAATCGCGCTGGCTCGCCTGCGATGCCCCTTCCTAGGAAGGTCTCATCTACAGGAGCGATCGCAACGAGAGACTATTTACGTGTTCTCGAGAAATGTTTTAGATATTTGGGTTCCTTCATCGTGTGGGTTGAATTGCTCTCAATATAAAAACTAAAATTCGACTACGAGTTTGTAATCACCAACAGTATACAATATTTCTTCTTTTAAACACGCGTTGACAAGGTAGTTCGTTCCAACAGATGTGTAAGCAGATTCTTTTCAACATGTGCGATTCAGGTCTAGAAATATGAAACAATATGATTAGGTTTTGGTTTTGGTTATAGTTTATTTTAAATGAAGTCGACATTTTATAAAATGACCTGTGATAATCGGACATGCACGATGCTAGCGAAAGTTATGTGAATTATGACTATATGCTGGTCCGTTCGGGTGTTTGAGAGTTTTTGAATTTGAAAGGTCAGATGGCTTGCCATGAAATGGCTTAACACATTTCCATCGAGCGGTCATCGAGATCGTGTCGAACCACTTATCCGTGTACTAAATTCAGGTAAATGATATGGATCTTTCTTCGGGAGGAAATCGTATCTTTCACATAAGAAATACATATACACTCCAAATATTTTTAGTTATTTTTTATGCCTTGCGGCATTATTATTTTAACATAAAGCTAATTCGAACACGAGTTCATAATCATAAAACAATTTCTTACAACCACGTTTGATTCTGATCTAAAATATAAAACGCATTGCATGGGTTTTAGTTCGCAACTTTTGGAACTTATGACACATTTTTTTTCCCTCAAACTTTGTCGTTGTGGTGATTCTAAGATAAGATTGTGAATTATACTAAAATTAAATTTCGCCCAAAGTTAGCAAACAATTTAAAATAGTCATGCTCGTAAAATTTTCATTCGACTATAAAAATTTCTCGATTAATAGAATTGGTAAAAGTTTAAATATAAAATTTAAGAGTGTATAAAAATTTTCTCGCAATATTATTTACGTTTTAATTAAATGTGCTGTGTAACACGTATATTGAAAAGATTATATTACAAGTGCTAGGTTAATTAAAAAGGAAAACGATATTACTTGGGATACTTAATTAAAGGGAAAGATCCAATGAGAGCAATGAAGCACAGTGGACTCTAAACAGAAACATCCACCACACGTGTTTGGTTGAATGGACCCACGAAGACGTGTGTGACGAAATGATAATAATCGAGAAAGACGTGAAACAATTCTCAACGGGTGGCCAAACATGCTTTTTTTTTTCTCTTTGAACAAGAATGTCATAATGTTCGGCTGGTATCACGGTTCACCAAAGCAAACATGTAAAAAATCGAGAGAGGTAGACACAGCCCTGTCCGGAGGGGCGCGTGTAGTCCCTGCTTGAGCAGGAACAAATGCGTCGTCAGCAAGAGCGGAGCTAAACCCTGCGAGACTAATACGAGTAATACATCGTATCCTCATAAGTCGAAAATCCAAGGTCTCGCAGTATTCAATATATGTTTACGTACAAACGAAAAAGCTTGCCTGGCCATCGCCGCATGTCCTGACCCCAACTATGAGTCATTGAGGAACGCGCCCCGTAGTGAGAATAAGTAGACCATCCCAGTCCACTTGCTAACGCCTTTGGCCACGGTCATTATTGTCTTCTCCCATCACCCTCATGAGGGAAAGCACAAGGTTCACCCCAACGCCGAAGAAAGGGTCGCAAGGCCTTTGATTCGCTGTGTATACATAGGAGAACGTTCAGCACGACTCATTACTGATTAATCACTAATATAAGACAAATAATAAACTACCGTTTTACCCTATCAATCTGAGATTCCACAATACTCGATCCGCAGTCGCAAGCCATCCACACGATTACCTTGTATGACTGAGGCGCGACCTTCTTCGTACAGCCGGGTGACCTCGTCGGTCCACGAGCACGCCCTCCATGAATACCCTTTGCAATCTTCTCCCTTTTGCAAATCCAAAATTTTAGCTAAGTAACCAACTGAAACGACCGAAATTCCGACTGTGATATCATCAACACACGTCTCATGGCCTATTAGCTAGTCCAGTTGAGATACACGGAACCCTAAAACGACTACCCCGAGACGCAGAATACCGAAGCGCTAACACCAACTCCGGCACCCAAATATGCATCGAATGGGCCATAAAGCCCATTGGGCTCAACGCAGCACGGGCCCATAAGAATTCTTTTGTACGTATAGAAAAATTTGAGCATAGCTTATTATTAGAAAAAAAAATTTCTCTTTTTTCTTTTACCAACAAAGTATTCCTAATAACGTCACTTTTTTTTAAAAAAAAGACAGTCCCTAATCTCATCTTAACTTTTGTGGGTTCAAAAAGAAAAAAAATAAATGGAGAAAAATTGAAATATAAACTAGAATATATATAAAAAAAAAGACGGGGCTAAACTAATTCGTAAATTAAACATCAATATTGTATTTTAAAAAAATCCTCATAATTTGTACGGATGTTTGTGGTATTTATAAAAAGGAGATATTTACTTTAGAGGTCTATTATAGCATTTCTTTTCATTTAAAGGGGTAACTAGGTTTTACGTGCATACTATTTATAAAAATAAAATTTACAAATCCAGTGGGTTCAATTTGACGACCTACTTTTACCCATTGGCAGTATGACTTCAAATTACTCTTTAAAAAAAACACAAAAAAATAACAAAACCCTTTTATTTTTTTTTCACCCTTTCACCATGTCCAAGTTCCCAAAATGATATTACTTTTTTTTTACCTTTGTCCTTTTTTTAAAATGCAAATAAAAAAATCAAGTGGGACAGCCGGACTTGGAAAAGAAAGAACAAGTACTGTTCACTCCTTCTATTATCGCAATTCCCTTTTGGGTTTCTTTTTCATATAATTGTAAATCCCACCTCCACCTCCACCTCCAACCCCCTTTCTACATCCTAATTTCCCTCCTCAATTTATAAAGCTTGTCAGCTTTCACTTTTCATTTATCTCCTTATCACTTACCAAGTGCCATGTCATGTGCCCATTTTCCATGACCACATAATTATCGAATTGGAGTGTGTAATAATTCAATATATTAATTTTGTTCAATTTCATATCCAATTGAATTGACATATGCTCGGCTGTGGATCCTTTCCCAGTTTGTCAGGAATCATGTCTTTGAAGGCAAAAAAAGGGATGCTGGGATTTATGTGAATAAGTTTATCACGTCGGAAATTTCACTGTTGCTTCTTCTTCTTCTTTTTTTTTTGTAAGAAATAATTGGGTTTTTTTTTTTTCGAAATCTGTTTTGAAGGTAATTGGGCTTTTAAAGTAATACTTCAAGTTGTTTCGGCCCATTTTTGTACAATAACATAAGGCTTGTTTGGATGATTAATAAAAAAGAAGTTTACAAAAGATTTCTAAATTATGTAAAATATAATAAACCAAACGCGGCAAATATTTTTGCAAAACCAAACACGGCGTCCACGAAGAGCAGCCATGATGTAAGAAAACGACCCCCTCTCTCAAAAGAAGTCCAACCCGGTTTCTTACACCTTCACGTGCAAAATCTTCGGAGTCGTCATGTGATCCCCCGACCCACGACGACCCACACAACTCACTCACGACCAAAGGACTCCTCTCTCTCACCAATGATCAATCATTTCTGTGCGCCAACAATCTTATTAATATTTCATATTCACCACCACCGATATCGTTTCACACCCAAAAACCCAAGCATTTTTTTCCATTACTGCCGCCAACAGTAGAGGAGTCAGGACCAGGACTGAGGAGATGAACCATCATCCTAAGCTGTCCTTGGGAAGAGAGGCTGTCTCAGTTTGAAGAGTGCTGGAGTGATGGGGTGTATCCAGTCCAAGACTTCTCACTTTCCATCCCCCGACCAGGACCCTTCTTCCCTCCCCGACTCCAGGCCAGATCCGGGTACTCGTGTTTTCCATCGATTCCTCTTGCACGGCTTGTGTTTTCGCTCACCTGGGCTTGATTTTTCCCTACTTTCCTGGGTTGATTCCTGACACTGGGTTCTTGGTTTTAGGGTTGGAGGGAGTTGGGTTTGATTGTCGTTGGGGTTTCTGGGTGGTTTTGGGTTGTCGAAAAGTTAGTTCCTTTGTGGTCGTGGTAGTAGTTTGTAGCTCTGGGATTGTGATCGGGGATGGAGCGTTATGTCGGCGGGGGATTCCTGAGTCCTGCTTTCTGTTTGCTTATTTCTATTCGCCTGTGTTCCAGTTAATGGGGAGCAGGTGGATCCGGACCAGGTCCCGGCGTTCAAGGAATTCGGCCTCGCTGAGCTACGGGCGGCTGCGAATGGTTTTAGCAGCGACTTGATTGTTTCAGAGAGTGGAGAGAAGGCGCCCAATGTTGTCTACCGGGGGAAGCTGAAGAACAACCGCTACGTTGCCATCAAACGGTTCTCGAAGCAGTCCTGGCCTGATCCTCTGCAGTTTGTGGTCAGTGTCCTCACGGGTCTTGCTTATTTTCAGATTTCATAGTAAATGTGAGGCGAAGTGGATGTTCGCTGATTCTACTACCTGTCTGCCGCGTTTTGTAGACAGAGGCCTCCGGAGTGGGTAAAGTAAGACACAAGAGATTAGTGAACCTGATCGGATGTTGCGCAGAGGGTGATGAACGGTTGTTGGTGGCAGAGTATATGCCAAATGATACTCTCTCCAGGCATCTATTTCACTGTATGACTCTTTTTTCTTAAGCCCATGTTGATTCGTTGACAGACAACCCTTTTTGTGTGCTTTTTATATTGAGTCGGTTCCATGGTGTGTTGTTTTTGTAGGGGAAAAGCAGCCGTTGCCTTGGGAAATGCGAGTTAGGGTGGCATATTACATTGCACAAGCGCTGGACCATTGTAATACCGAGAATAGGAAAATTTATCACGATTTGAATGCCTACCGGGTTCTTTTCGACGAGGTACTTGAGTTTATCCTTATGAGGTCTGAAAAATCTACCGTTGTCGGCAATTGAAACTCTCGAGAACTTTCCATATGTGCACAAAACAAGCTGGTCTTTTACCATCACATCTCTTTTGCTGTAACAGGAAGGTGATCCTAGATTATCGAGTTTTGGCCTTATGAAGAACAGCCAAGATGGAAAAAGCTACAGCACTAATCTGGCTTATACACCGCCAGAATTCTTGCGTACAGGTTCGCTGAAATTCTCCTAGATTTTATATCACTTGTCGGTCTCTTGAATTTAACTACCGTTATGTATCGTATCTCTTTGAGATTTATTCTTTGTTTCATTTCATTTCTTTCGAACTTTCAAAGGCATCCTCACGTAATCTGCTGAACGAATATTCATTCTATAATATCAAAAATGAGTTGTTGTTCTGTCATCATCAGCAGTGGTGTACCTAATCCAGCCCTTGCAAATTAATTGCCTCGAATATATTTACGTGCTCCATGCCTTGTGCAGCTTAGTTGTCCAATACTATCTTTTTTTTTTTCTGCTGAAGAACTGCTCTGCGGTTTCAGGAAGAGTGATTCCGGAGAGTGTGATATATAGCTACGGGACCGTGCTTCTCGACCTACTGAGCGGGAAACACATACCTCCGAGCCACGTACGTACTTATACGTACTTATTCAACAGTTCTTCGTCCATGTGCAATGCACTGCTAGCATAACAATATTGACCCCAATTACTCTGTTCTTCTTAAATATGTTGAACAGGCATTGGATTTGATCAGGGGCAAGAACTCCTTATTTCTCATGGATTCATCACTGGAAGGACAGTACGCAAACGAGGACGCATCTGCAATGGTCGAATTAGCCTCCAAGTGCCTACAATCTGAGGCGAGGGATCGACCGGACATCAAATTCCTCCTTTCTTCTGTTGCGCCACTGCAGAAGCAGAATGAGGTTTATATAAGTTAATTTTACAGTTTGTTTGCTTACCTGTTGAATCATCTGAATGTCTTGTGCTTCTCCCAGGTTGCATCACTTGTTCTCATGGGTATAACTAAAACCCCAGTCGTGCTTCCGACAATGCTGTCCCCTCTTGGGAAGGCCTGCGCAAGGATGGATCTTACTGCCGTACACGATATTTTGCTGAAAACGGGTTATAAAGACGACGAAGGTGCTGAAAACGAGGTAAATTTTGATCATGAACGGTACTATCTCTAGTAATCACGTGGTAAGATTGAGCATAGTACTGACATGATTTTTTGTGTTGTAGCTGTCGTTCCAAGAGTGGACTCCGCAAGTACAAGACATGTTGAATACGAAGAAGTTCGGGGACATTGCTTTCCGGGACAAGGACTTCAAAAATGCGATCGAATACTATTCCAAGGTAGAGTGAATCAATCTCGATCATTCCCTCAATAAAAATCCGGTAACTGGTTCTGACCCAACCAACGTATTGGATCTGCTCGAAATGGGACAGTTGGCATCAATGATGCCGATTCCCTCAGGTACTGTCTTCGTGAGAAGGTCGATCTCCTACCTAATGAACGGTCAACCGGAGCTCGCCCTCAGGGACGCGATGCAGGTGCAGGTGTGTCAGCCGGAGTGGCCAGCCGCCTTCTACATGCAGGCCCTGGCTCTGTCAAAGTTGGGGATGGAAACAGACGCACAGGACATGCTCAACGATGGGGCTTCCTTTGAAGCCAAGAGACAGAACAGCTGGCGCAACTGAAACCGTAACCGGCCACGGGTCACTGGTTTCCCGCCCTTCGACAATGAGTAGCGGAGCAACGTGTTATGGCTCCTGGAGTCTCCTGTAACGTGACCCGGCGGCCTTGGCGGGTCGGAATGGGAGTGGTAGAGGCGGCTGGTGAAAGTTGTAATAAGTGGAATGTGGGTTTGATGATCAATGTTAATTGGTGATTAAGGTCCTCCATGTGATTATTGATCAAGACTTGGCGAGATTTAGTAGTGAGTCCAACTCAAAGTCATGGTTTAATTATCTCATGATATTATGACTTTCATCGTTCAAGATGTCCGAAGGACCCTTTTCAAGGAGATTTCATCCCATCGATCCTCTCCCTGGATGCGAATGACTCAATGGAGCTCATTGAAACAGAGAGGACCGCACTGCGAGAAGCCTATGGGATTTCCTTGAACTCTGAAGAGGAATCATGTCTGAGAGTTTCATGGAAGTTATTGGACTTGTATCGTCCAGGGAGGTTCGGACATTATACATTGGACAAAGTTCCATATCTCGACCATGTTCGTCAATAGTATCCAATATGGTTTTATTTCCCAAGAGAGAAACATAGTTTGGTCAGTTGGATGGTCAAATTAGGAAGACACCTTGGCTGAAGAACACCTCAACGTGCCTTGCTCGGTCGAAGAGAAGGAAGCCGTGGCTGGAATCCCAGTTTTTGGAAACCGAAACGAATCTTCCCGTCTCCCGGCAAAGTCGCTCGCCTCCCACCTCAAGTGTAGGTCAATCTCGACTTGGCTAGTAATATATAGTCGTATAACACAATATGTATTACCTCTCACCCTTTCTCGTCTTGATCGCGCTTCTGTGATTGGGAAATAAGCATAAACCCTAGTTTGAGAGACTGGAACGACACGAGGCCGGTGTCCTCTACGAAAGTGGATGCCCCATGTGACCGGAATTGTCCTCTCCATGCATGATCTAAGGTTGTTGAAGGAGACTTGATTTTACAGACTATTTGAATTATCGTTATCGAGAAATGTTTACTAATATGGTAAGACAATTAACCAAAGTTCGATAAATAACACAAAGTTGAAACATTTATATAAAAAAAAATGAAAAAATAATTATTCAACAATTTAGCGCGTCCATAATTAAATTTACCAGGATTCGAGTATTTGATGCCACAAGGCTAATTGAAAAAAATTTATGGTTTGCTGATGATACGTTACAAATATAGATTGATTAATAAGAAATGCTTTCAGGATAAATTATATTATAAAGAAATTAAAATTGTTAACAGAGATTATTATACCACATTAGATTTGTTAATGAATTAAGAGGGTTAATCACTATTCTTTTGTTATTTAGAATTTCTTAAATGAATCGACTTACTCCAAGATCTAATCCCATCCACAAGTAATTGCGCTAGTGTCTCGTTCCTTTTCATCGGTTGATATTTGAATCTCCTCCAAGAAAGTAGGATCGCGGACAAAGACCTGCTGCCTGTCTCCATCACGCTCAATATATATGGCCGCAGAGGCACTATTCGTTTAGGATTATCCGTATTTCCGTGATAGTTTGTTTCGTTTACAAGAATCCCCGAGAAGAACATTGTATTAGATCGGCGAGGAACAAGATGCAGGCGATCAAGGACAAGATCAATGACATGAAAATCATGCACAAGGCCAAGGCCGATGCGAAAGCTGAAGAGAAGGTGTATATATTGCCCGTTGTGCTTTCAGATTCTGGTTTTATGTGGACGGACAAACTCGTGAAAAGAATGCAGCGGGAGTCCTGCTATCCTTCTTTGGTCGCTCGAATGGAAGTTAGATCTTCTGTCGCCGAAATAAAATTATTACTCAAATAGTCCTGCTATCCTTCTGTCGCATTAGAAGCGTCTTTTCATAAAGTGTTCCCTCATTTTTATGTGATTTTGTTTGACAAACAATTGTCCATAGGCCGAGAAGGAACTTGCAAAAGCGAGGGTCGAAGTAGCGCATGAAGTGAGGCTGGCAAAGGAGGCTGAAGCTTCGATGGATCTTCACGTCGCCAAAGCCAGTGAGAGGGTTGACAAAGAAATTGCCAAACATTCTTGGGGAGCTGATAATTACCTGCAGCCCGGGGGCCTCGACTCCAGCTGTGATCCTAGCATTTGGGGCGGTGATCCGGCCGCTGTTGGAATTAATCCCAATCCCAATGCTCCTGCATCTCGACCATTAGAACCACATAATCCCTCATCTCACCAGTTGCTATAAGCAGAAATACAAAGCGGCAACATGGTCTTAGATTCACATTTTATTTGTCGGTATATCAATCACTCTAGGTAATGTCATAATTTGATCTAAAAAACTACTGTTTCGCAAGATTTGTGAATTTCGGTGACTGTATTTGGTGCGTTACGCATGCTTTATTTATTTATTTTTATGTTGCCACGTTCGTGTTCAAGTGAATAGCATCTTCCATCCTCCACCGATGAGCTTCCCATCGAAAACCTTTTGAAACCTTCATGTCATCGATCAAATTCATGTCTGTGTGATTTTCTTAAAAGTCGTTAGTGCAACAAAAAAAACGAAGCACCGAGAATCACTCGATGATCGAACCGTGAAGAAGAAATTTTTTAGAAGAAAGAAAAAACTTGGATTGATGCAACTTCAGTCCAAAAAAAAGGTTACAACTATTTATAAAACTAAAGACATTACAGGAAAAGTAAACATAATAAAAGGAGACTTTTAAGTTCCCGAAAGATTGTCTCCCTTGATAGTAGAAGAGTCTTTTTGGAATACCAAGCATCACTATCGTTTCAATGCACCAATAAGACTCTTCGAAAATCACATCACTTTAATTTGCAACAGTTAGAGCCTCAATGTTGATTAGGGATGATGATTCCGGCCTTCGGGTGAACATTTTTTTCATCCTTTTATGTTAGTCGAACGAATGACGATCTGATCAATCCACCTTCTCCTGGCCGCATCAATTGGGTGCAACCACTCTTTCTTAGTTTCGGAACTGTTTAGCTACTTCATTAGTTTATAAAATATCCGAGGCTTATTATGGAGGGAAAAATAATCGATTTCACCGATTGCACATATTTTCGGAGGACCACGGTTTTATTTGACGTTACAAACCACCAAAATGGTAGGGACACTGTCGATAGACCATTACCGAGAATGTTTCGCATAATTCACCATGGACGCTGGCCGCAACTTACATTAGTTAACCTTCACGACATTTTCAGATATTAAATTTTTGATTGTTTGCTTCTATGATCTGCTACCGGAGTGTCCTCCTCCTTTTTCTTGATTGCCTTGCTATGCTCGCAATCACAATACCCTAAACTGGCATACATTCGTAGATATGTTATTGTAAAGTCATTCCAGATAGAGATGAAAATGTAGGATCGAAAAATCGAGACCTGATCTATTCACTGAAAAGGATGAATACAATGAGGTTATGATTGCCATATATAAAATCAAAATCATGGATCATTTCAACTTTTTGGGCAATTAATGCTTTCTACCAGGTCGAAACTGCCATATATGGTAACATCAGAGGATATCAGTCACCAAAGTACGAGTCAGAGGACAAATTGTAGATTACTTCTTCCCACTGTTTCCAGTAATCCTTTCCTATTATCATTGCCAGCCATTGAGCTCTAGATTCTGTAACACTAAATAGGGCATTCGGCCTTAGCATTTCAGATATCGATGATCATCGAGATTCAATGCATTCTAGCTATTACTTCCATATCTCTAGGATTTTTGACCCCACAAGAATTATTAATACCAAATCCTTGCAAAAATGGCAAAAGAATCTCCCCCAATCAAGACTGATATTTGTTTTCCCTGCTATAAGTACCGCGCAAATCACATGGTCGAGAACAGGTGCACGACAATGACTCGGAAGAAGGTGACGCTGGCTTACATTGAGAATGAGGCCACAAGGAAGGCCACCTTCAAGAAGAGGAAGAAGGGGCTCATGAAGAAGGTGAACGAGCTGAGCACGTTGTGTGGGATTGAGTCCTGCGCGATAGTGTACAGCCCTTATGAACCTGAGCCAGAGGTGTGGCCCTCGGCCCTCGGGGTGAGGCGCACCATCGCTCGGTTTAGGAACATGTCGGAGATGGACCAGACCAAGAGGATGATGAACCAGGTGGGCTTCATCAAGCAGCGGATCTCCAAGGCTCATGACCAGCTCAAGAAGCAGCTCCGAGAGAACCGTGAGCTGGAGGTGACCGGGATCATGCATCGTGCACTGTTGGGCCACGGTTTTGGCGGTCTCAACCTGCTTGACCTCAACGACCTCGGCTGGCTTGTGGATAAGAACCTCCGGGAGATCGACGAGCGGATCAAGTCTCTGAAGGATAGCCCTATCCCTGACATCCCCACAAAGGATGCTGCCCCTGCAGCAGACAACAATAGCAAGGCCAAGGTGGAGGTTGGGGAATCATCTGGTGTCCTCGGTAACAGTTCCGCCCTAGCCTTGGGATCCGGCCCGAGCCAGGAGCCATGGACCATGTACATGGAGCTGTTCAAGGCCAATGAGAATGCTGTTGACGACGACGTTGGTGGTGACGGCAACTTTGGGAGGATCACCGATGACCCGGCAGCCCCATCATACTTCCTCCCCAATCAAGGCCTCCCATGGTCCAACAATTTCCTTTTCCCGTGATGTTGTTCTTGGAATAGTTTGTTTCACGGCGGTGTCAATCTGATCTCAAGGGTTTCCATGTTATTAGCTCGTTGCGCTGGTGAATGCGTCGGATCGAATAAAATATCGACGCGATGCCGTGTTTGCGATGCGATACCAAGACATATTAAAGTTTGTATTTCGTTTCTTTGTTTCGTTTAAAACGTTCAAAATGGAATCTTCATTAATTCCAGTATCTCTTCCTAAACCGAACACCTCGTTCCAGTAATTATCCAACGTTCAGTCCCGTTTGACAACTAATCAAGCATTTAAAGTCTAGGCAATATTTTCTTTTTGTTATAAATAATTCGTTCATTTGTTTCATTGAGATCTCGTTCATATAACTTAATGTGATCATAGTTAATTTCATTTACCTTGTCTCCTTTGTTACAATTCTTAAATATAATTCGGTCGGACTGGGAATGAGAAATGGGATCCGATGGGTCCGACCAAATACAATAAAAAAGGACTTATCCCCGTCACGTGTTTCTCAAGCCTCCCCTTCCAAGAACTACCACCAAAACTTGCAATTTCAATATTTAATAAAGAAGAGAAGAAGACCATCACGACAACGTAAGTTTTTTTTGTTACCCGCCCGGGTTTCGGAGCTTCGCTCTGACTAATCCGGACTCGACTCGGGTAGGACACCCGGCTATGGCGGTTGAGTCTTCCAACAAGGGTAGGTGCGTACGGTAGGTTTCGAACTCGAGACCTCCTTAAGCGAATCCAAGCTCCTTACCACTTGGACCAACCCCATGTTGGTAACGATAAGTTAGTGTACTTTTTCTTCGAAGTCAGAGCATCGGAAATTCATTCGAGACTCCAACTTATATATATAAAAAAGTAGGTGTAATTTATTCGAACTAATTTTCCTAATGTGTTAGTGGGTTATATAGTTTAATAGGAAATCCCTTTTAATAAACACAAACAAATAATCATTTTAATTTCTTAGAGTTCCCCCTTCTTCTATTCTTGAAAAGCAAAGGTTATTAGGTTTCGAGCAACGCCCATCGACAACTATGTTTTTATATTTGTAAATGCTTTTGAAATTCATAACTTTTCCTTATCTTGAATAAGTATTAAAATCATAAAAACACATTAAATTGTTTCAATTTTACTATATTCAGCATGTTAACGAGTGCCCATGGCGCACATCTCAATCGTTGTTCTCATCTCACTTCTGCCACATCTTTCAGGCTCCTCCATGCCCGCGTTCGAATGCAAATCTGGTCCCTTATGGCATAGCATAGCAGGTAACTTCTTCCTCTTCCACTCAAACTCTCCCGGGGGGTCAAACTAAAGCGTGTGGTAATTATTTGCTTGTCGTAGATTAACGAGGGTTACAATTACCCTCACAATTGGGATAATTATTGGCGTTTAGACAGAAGACAGGCTTATGGCATAAGGTGGCCTTTAGGCCGAGGACGACAATGAAGCCATGATGCACTGCACAATGTATGCACTACATATGTACAATTTATGCGCATTTCTTGCACTGTCCCATAAACATATATTAATTTACAAGTGTTATGGTTAACTCGTATAACACATTTATTATTGGAGTTAGTCTCGGTTTTTCTTTTTTAACGTAACTAGGTAAATGGGTTTGAATTTTCAAAGCATGAAACCATTCAGACACTACACGTTTACGACATGGATGACATGAACTACCATCTCGTCTAATTTTAAATATCACCTATATATATATTTGCGCACTTTGCTTTAATTACATAAAAGCTTTATAGGATATAACTTGTAATTATAATATATTATTTTAATAATTATGTCCTACATTCCGAAAATATGTATTTTTATAAGTCCAGTTACTTCGAAGAAGAAGCGAAGAGGACCAGGCATGTCCAAGCATGCGCACACTCATCCATACAAGACGTCTGCTTATAGAAACAACATGCGCATAGAATCTTTTGGAAATGCTTTTGCAAGTCCAAACATATTTGTAGTAACATGGTCGGGGAGAAGGACAACGAAGAAGAGGAGGGGCACACGTGAAGGCTACACAGAAACTAAGACGACAATGACTTCAGGCTGTGGGAAAGATAGCAAAATTTTCGTAAAGCGACTTCAGTAAGGATGAAAAATATGTGCAATATATAGAAATGACTGCAACGCAATTAAATGGCTGTAGAATTTTGTGCAATCTGATCAAACAAAACATAGAAGGAAATTCGAAGACCGAGTCCCACGAACACAGTCCGGACATGATGCGTAGGCCTCGATGTTTAAATTATAATTGTGAACGCAAAACTCGAAACATTGCAAAACCATTGCCAAAATGACAGCAAGATCAAGATTATAACTGTAAAATTTCAACTCATTTGGGTGAGCCCATTGTTGAGGGTGATGAGTTCAAGTCGTTTTCGAATAAAGACCCAAACACAATTCAACACATGCTCAAAAAAATGCATATACTAAATCAAAATGACCGCTATGACACAAGTAATCATTCCCCAGAAGTTTGAGAATTTTATGAGAATCATGTGATTTTATGGCTTCTCGACGGCTGGCGAATTTCGGTGTTAGTTGCGATGGGGGATATTACTGTTGATTTCCTGTAGGAAATGCCCGTCACTCCTACAATGAACCCTTTCCTTCTGTTTGTTTTAAGATTAAGATTTAGGGAATTATCCCCTCCTCCACCTGATCTCATTTCCCCCGCGCCCCCCCCAATCTTCCCGGGGATGACATCCACTCAGGTGCAGATGACCTCCCTCTTTCCTTTCAGTAATGTCATAGAGGATCACGGCTGCAGGCGAGATGGATTAAGTGAACCCGACAAGGCCTCAATGACCAACCAGGATACCTTCCACACTCATGCTGCCAACCATCTACGCAGATCTGATCCACAGAAGCTCGGGACACCCCTGTTCAGAAGGGATCGCTCGCCATCTCAATCGTCAGACAATTCAACCAAAGGTGCTTCTTCCCTCATGCAGATGTGGGAGGCGGGTCAAAATCACAGCACCAACTCCCCTAGGTGCTGCAGCAGGACCATTTCCTCTGCTTTGAGCTGTCCGGAGAATGCATTAGGGGAGAAACCCTTGCTAGTGTCGAAGGGGTTCAGCGATTCCATGAGGATTCTTTGGCAGGTCGGGAATCTCACGAGACGATGGTACCATGAGACCTTCTCCTACATCTTACGAAAATTTGGTTCTCAGGCGCAGCTCGGCTCCTGGCCCTCTGATGCAAAACTCATCTTCCTGGGTGCAGAATTCTTCTCGATTCCCACC
Organism: Melastoma dodecandrum; assembly: GCA_029817715.1. Lineage (NCBI taxonomy): Eukaryota > Viridiplantae > Streptophyta > Magnoliopsida > Myrtales > Melastomataceae > Melastoma > Melastoma dodecandrum. The sequence goes on along the minus strand of JARUPY010000279.1, from coordinate 1,757,823 downwards.
ATGGGGATGGCCACTTGGTCATGATGGTGGTTGATTCACACAACCTAACCAAAAAATGCACCAGATGCATACCCAAGGACTATTGAACGCTCTGCTGTTATACTTATCTTTCCTGGTCCAATGTCATAACTCTTGCAGCCCTTTCCCGTTTCCCCGTCCTCAAAGCTATCACTAGATATTATCATAATATAGAAAGATCAAATAACCATTGATGTGTTACAGGCTATATAACCAATAAGCATTATATTGTTGGGTATTCAACAGGGCAACCAAGTGGCACAGCATAGAGATACCTATAGAAAAATATCTAGAGAACACCCAGAAGATGAACGCGCAGAAACAAAGAAGGGAGATTCTAACTGTCACAAAAAGAAACGAATGCACATGCCGAGGCTATCCGCATTGCATCTCTGGGATCTATTGAAATACAAGGATTAAGCTAGCTAGATTAGTATATAATTATCACTAAGGGTTAATGAGACTGCTACCTGAAAGTTTGAGCAAATGTAAGTGCCATGTATTCACCAAAACTCAAGCCACAAATGACATTGCAGAATCGATGATGTCCTGACCTCCTTCCTTCTTGCACAGAATCTCGACTGCAGCCAGGCTAGTGACATATTTTCTTTAAGTAAAAACAAAATGAAAACAAGAGAAAATAAAATGTAAAATTCATGGAAAAATCTGATTATTATACGAGAAATTGATATGCCATCTCTAGAAAACGTCCCTAAAACCATCAAGGCAGTTGGTTATATCAGCTCTAGTTGTCTCCCCCACCCCACCACCCCAACAAATATCCACGAAGGAACATAACTATCTGTGCTATCTTTTAAACACTAACACCAGCTCTAACCACCATCTCAATAGTTAATAAGAGTAGTGACTTCTGTCATCATCGCTTTCACTCCAAATTTCTTCAGATAAATCTTCGTCTAAAGCAATATCACCGTCTGAATGGTCATCCAATTCAGAACAAGTATCATCCCCTTCTTCGTCATCCCTAGCAGTGTCTTCACTCGAAATTTCATCTTCTGATGCCTCCTCAGGGTAGTCATTTTTAGGATTATCTTCAGCTGCATGACACCAAAAGCAGCAAGTCATCATGCTAAGGCCAAGCTAACGGAAGAACTCTACAAGAAATTAACTCAGACCATTGGAATCCTCGCTTTCTACTTCGGCTTCATTAGGTCCATCATAAAGGTCATTGTCTTCCTCTAGCTGCACCCTGAATGAGATAAGCATTATACTCAGCATTTTTGTTGCAGCCTTCTTTGCATTTCCAATTGAAGGATGCTATGAATCTCGGCATCGTGATACTCACAAGGGAAATTCGCCGGGATAATTTTCGTAGCACTCATTCATGCCGGCACTCATGGCATAAAAGTCATATACATAATCATCCACAGCTCCTGCACCAAAAATGATAAAAACTTGAAGAATCAATCAACTCGAACATGTGCAAGCAACCACGCTTGGAGAATTTTAGAAACTCATTTTGCATCTGCCTAGCACATAATACAACCTTGATCGACTGTGTGAGCACTTATATCACGTTCGATCTCAGCAGCAGCAGTTGGAATAAAATCTCTCAATAGCGGAAGATAGCTAGATAAAATTCTTTCATCCTCCAAGGGCATAAACCTGCTTAAGAGATCATATTATCCTTTTTCATTCTTTCTGATACAATGGACCTTCCATCAAGGATTTAACCATAAAATTTAAGATGAGGAAAAATCATACCCTGGGGCTTTCATTTCTTCAGGCTCTTGCATATTATCGAGGCGAATGATGTCATAAAATTGACAGGACTGATCTGGATATAAACCATCCCTTCCCAATTCGTTTTCCTCCCTGTTACTCCATATTTGTTTGAAGCAAGTATCTCCAGGTATCCTCTAAAAAGGGGGTCCCTCATAAAGATTAACAATGCACATAAAGTACTTACATCATATTCTCTAAAATCATGACGAGGAAGAGTAATGTTCCAGCAAATAAATGCAGTTATCAGCTTGACTTAAAGTAATCTGGTAACGTCTGCTCAAGCAATTGCGAAATTCCTTCATAAGAAGAAATAAAACAGACCAGTTTTGTTTCTCTTGCTTTAATTAATTGCTCTTCTGATGTCTACATTTGAAAAGAGATTTAACAAATGAGACACGTTCCAATAACAATCTACCTCCGATGCAGAACCACAGAATCATGACCAGGAAAGATTTATGACAGCATAAGTTCAATTAATAGAAACCGTTATGCAAATATGGACCAGGTCAAAGGACTCACATCTTTCCTCTTATTCACATGCCTCTTATCGTCACTGCCTTCACTTAACTCAGTCAACCTGAGCTGATGCATGAAGGACAAAAACATCATTAAAAAAGACCACATAGGATTGATAGGCACTCAAACGCAGAGAGCCTTAGAAGAAGGTCAATTGTTCTGCAAGGCTGTAATTCTAGATAAATAGAGGTCCTTAAAATACAAAGCTGAACCACATCATGTCGCTTGAATCAATACAATATGCCATCATGGTAGAAGAATATTGCAATAACTTATAACATTTGATATGAAGAAGCTGACATGGTGAACCGAGAAAATGGAGAGTACTCACAGCAAAGGATTGCAGTAGTTCAGGACTCACTCCGGAGATATTAGTGCTTTCAACATGTCTCACGAGCAACCTTTGAACCCCAACTTCACCAACTACCCTCCAAAGATATCCGAGTATGATGAGTAAGGAGATGGAGGACCAGAAAATTTAGATAGAGACACAAGGAGGAAATGTGCAATCTCAATCTGAAGATTTCGACCACAATGTCGTCGAATGAATCAACTATTATTAACCCATAAGCGGTGCTTCAATTAAACCAAGAATGGGAACACATCTATACCATGGAGGCTGGCTCTAACAAGAGAAGCAAAAGAAGGAGCCCTGCCGCTCACTAACAAAGAATAATCGCTCGTAGTCACCCAAGCACTAATCTCGATGTTAGAAAGCAAGGGATGAAGAAAGAAAGAAAAGGCTACCTTTCTTGGAAGTATCTGAGATGGACAACTTGTCGAAATCCAAATAGGGTCGCTTGGACGGTCTCTCGGAGATTTCCAGCCCTAGGAAGCAGATAAAAGACAAAGACTTGAGCAACTGAGTTAGTTGTAACAAATGACAGTGGAGAAGGCTGATGGCAAGAGGACGAGGGGGGACCCACATAGAGCATCTAGGGGCAACTGAGATGCCTTGCGTTTCACGCGAACGATGACAGGCTTGTCATTAATTTTCACACTGCGAGAGCTTTCCCCGTCGATTTCCATGCCTATCTATCAGCTGTAAAAGATCTGTATGAGACATATGATGCCAAAAAAGCCTCTCAGAAAACCTAAAATGCTAGCAAAGGCGGCCAAAAGTAGCAAACAAATAAGTGGCGGTTTTATAGTATTTTTTTCAAATGTTATGAAACTTCAGGGCCAATATTCTGCACCAACCACAACATCAATATAACTAACTAACTATACGAAAAGCCAAAAAAAGGTAAAAAGATCTCAGCAAAGACAATATGAATCACAGAGACTTCATCTGATCCGATCATCTATATATTAGGCTTTCGTCAATCAATTGAAGGGAGCAAAATCAAGCCAAGCAACGAACCCTAACACAACATACACCAGAAAGCAACACCAATCGCTTGAGACAACCATCTGAGAAAGGAGGAGGGAGGGGGAACACGGCCGGGGAGTGGCGGGCGGCGGTCGAGAGGGAAGCTGATGCGGCTGCTGGAAGGGCGGCCCGTGCTCTTTGCCGCAGCGTGGGCACCCCCTTGTTCGCTTTTCTGCCTCCCCATCTTTCTCCGTCTGATGCGCGGCTACCATATATATATATATTACTCACGACTTCCCTTCGTGCTGGGCCTTGGGTTGGGTTGTTCCACCCAAGGGTACTTCCTGACAGGAGTCGCCTTATTTTTTTTTATGTAATTTATTAATTAAGTTAAAATTAATTTAGTTTTTTTACTTAAAAATTATTATTATTATTATTATTATTGCTTTCATGTAAAAGTTCACAAATTTTTGTTTAATTAATTGTACGTAGTTAATTAATTCAACAAAATAAATACAGTTCTTTCATATTTATTCCTTTCGAGAAATCTATTAATTATATTTTATGTAATTCGTTCAAAGTTAGGAAGACTCGTCCTATTCTAAGTCTATTTTATTTTATTTAACTAAACATTCACTTAAGTTGGAATGTCATCTATGATTTTTCTAAGAAATAAATAGACGGAAATTGTACTTATTTATTTTCTGACTAGCTTATTTAATTCTTGTTAATCTTGACTTATATTCTATATAATAATTTAATTTAAAAACAAATTCTATTTTCATTAAAAATATTTTATTAATGAATAAAGAGTTGTGCTTTATAAATTAATCTTTTTATCAGAAAAAAAAATCATAAATCTTCTGTCCAAATATTTAACTCATACAATGAAATAATATTAGGCGTAATATAAGAGACGTGGTGGGTTAAAAAAACAGAGAAGATTTCCTATACTTAACATACGGTGTATTGATTGTTGTGAAGGTTTGATATTGCTGTCATTGTAAAAGTTAAATATCAGCCAAATCATGAGTAAATACTTAAGATAAACAAATGTCAAATTCATGGCTTTGTCATTAAATTCGAGATCTGTCAACCCATGATAGAATTAAGAACGATCATCTACAGATGGGCCATCATTCAGACATACGTGTGGAGACTGAGAGTGAGAAGTGACATAAAAACACATATGGTCATAGCCTCGAATACAAACTGTTTCCGTCGAAGAAAGTCCCCATCTGAAATCGGAGGATTGACTGCAACAAGGCAGGACAGGACCAGAATACCTTCACTCTTCAGAAACTGATATGCACACCTACTAGAGAAACAAGCTTCCCCGGCCCATGCAAATCCACCAGCCCAGAATCTTCATGAATATGAAGTGCTGCGCATTCAGAATCTAATTATAACCGCAATCCACGTAACAAAAGTACTACCTACTCCAAGTTCTGCACAATGCTCACTCCCCCTCAGCTCCAACCTCACTAGGGACTAAATTGGCCTAGAATGAAAGCCACGTTTTACTGCTTGTACCTCCGTATCCCTCGTTTTATTCATGCGAAAATGGAATAACTGAAGGCCAGTCCAGGAAGTGACTGTTTTCAAAGGCCATAGATAGACTCAATCCCAAAGGCGGCTTGGTTCTATTTACCACGACCTATTATCATCACTTTGGACATCTCTGACGATTATATTCCGCTCCCAACATTCACCTATTGTAGAGAATCGCCCGTAGTGGATCTCAGAAGAACTCGTCTAAACAAATGACATGGGAAAAAGAGCCAACATGAGTGTTAGTTTGATTACACCTTATGTTATCCACTCATGACTTTGCCATATCGATTTATCAGCGGAAAAAAAATATAAAGTATATAAGTTCGAACTTTTAGGACAGTTCACGTCGATTGTTGTTAAAGGTGATATCAGATCGGGTTACAAAAATAAAAGAATTTTTTAAAAAAAGAAGAAAATAGGACAAATAACCACAACCCTTAAAGGGAGGGTTTTACAGCATTGGTATCAAAACCAACAGTTGAAATATAATATAAAACATCTTATTGTTGTACAACAAGTTCTCAGTACGAATAAAAGCAGGACCATCGTCTTATTTTTCGGTGACCAACATTGTGGGGATATTAGTGTCAGTGCTGCTGCTCGTCATTGTGGTCATTTGATACATATGCATAAAGAATGAACAAGATAGTGACTAGCAAGACGTTCACCACTGCTGGCTGAACAAGGCGACCTTGCCTGTAAATGAGCAGTAAGTCATGTTAGAAGGCTCTGTGCCCTGAATCGACTTGTCGCAACTTTCTCAGTAGTTCGTGGCATATGTATTGAACTAATATTGTATCTTTTGGTCTCAAAAAATATTTGGAGATCATGTTTTTTATTTGACAAAAATATACGATAATATCAAAAACTATTACGAAACTTTCTGATTTGTCAAAAACTTAGTTTGTTATACTATTTTGTCACTGACGTTTATTTTTGTTGTTTTGCAGGTTATATCAAAAACACAAAAAGAGGAGCCAATTAGATGCCGTCCAAACACGTGGAGTAAGTGCCATTGAGCCTGACCCCAGATTCACAGAAGGTACAGCTCACTACTATGTCACAAAAGGCTGAAGCTTCCAGCTAGGGTTCTGTGATCGCCGAGTCTAGTTGATTTCCTTGTAATTCGACCTAGACGCATTCCAATCTCAGCAAGAAAGTTTCTTTTATTGGTTAAGTTACAACAAAAGGTGGACGAGCCAACAACAATCTTATGTGATAACTAATCTCCAATTGATATGACCAAGAATTCAGTTTTCCATACAAGATCGAAGCACATAGAACTTCGTCATCATTTCATCAGAGAGATGGTTTCGCAGAAGGAGATTCTTCTAGAGTTTATCAGCACCCATGATCAACCAGCAAATATTCTTACAAAGGCGGTGTCTTCGGAGAAGTTTGAGACATTGAAAGACTGCCCGAAGATCATAAATTAAGAGCGGATGTTGAAGGTAATTTATGATCCAATTAATATAATAATAGTAATGGAAAATTCATTTAAGTGGAGCATTAAGGGAGACATTTAAGTAGATTATTAAATATGTCGGTTTTTCATTTGAGTTTCTTACTCATCCCTATATATAAAGGGACTTGTAGACATTTTATATAAGAAAAAGTTTACGAAAGAGAAATCATTTTCGTAGCAAAACACTTCAATATACATTCCTCGTCAGGATGTTTCCTCTATTCTACAAAAGGGCTTCGACGGTACAAAATCTACGTTTTGCTAACATTTTCACCGCCCGTCTAACCCTTTTACATATAACCCCGACACTTTCCGTCTCCCGACAGCTGACAAGTAACTCTCTCAACCCAGCAAATGTTCCCTGCAAACCTTGCCCGATCGCTTTTTTTTTTTTTTTCATTTGAGGACTTATTTGAAAAGCATACCAACAATGTAAAGATTATTTTGGAAGTTAGGAAAAGAAACCCCCAAGAAAAGAAGCATCCATCTTAGAACAAGAACTTCCCCTCCGTCCCCAAGCCATTGTTTAGTTTTCTCTTCTTCCCCCCCAAATCCTCCGCTCTTCCTCCACGCTGAGGTTTGCCCTCTCGCTCTCCCTGCTCTCTCCTGTTCAATGCTCCAGGAATTTCATCGTTATTCCGTTTTCTTGTGATCTTTGTTTTTGTTGCTGATGGTAGTGTAGTTGGATCGGGTCATTCTTGATTGTTGTTGCGGAAACTGCGATCATTGTTTTGGTGTTGCTAAGGGATTCTTTGCATTTCGTCGAACGGTTGGTGGGTTGATTCATGTCGGTAGTACGGTTTTGTGAGTAGGCGATTCTTGGTGATATTATTGTTCTCCAATAGTTGGAATTTTGCTGCGTTGAGTCCAGCAGCAAAACAATCTGTCAGCATATTCTTATTGTAGTGCCAGTTCTTGTAGCGGGTTAGTAGAGGTTGTGATCTTTTTTTTTTCTGGGAGTGGGTTTTGGTCAGCGTGAATTGTGATCCAGGTAAAATCTTTGCTCCTTCCCGGTTTAGTTGTCCTACCTAGATCTGGTCGATGAGTGTCTGTTAAGTTGGTTGCTGTTTTCCAGGTTTGCCTTATGACCCTTCGGCTAATTCTAGTTTAGCATTGGCCGGAGAATCCCATGATCTCATAGCATCCTTTCTTGAATAAATAGTGTAGAGTCAAGTGGGTGCGACTGTTTGTTCAAGCTTTGCATATTAGTAGTGTTTTGATTCCTCCATGGCTGCTTTGGTTAGATGACGGTGTGATAACCCTTTTTTTGGGGATGTTTTCTTACATTTGCTGAAAATGATCTGTTGTTCGACAGGTTACCAATGGCGACGGTTAGAAACTTGAAGATCAAGACGAGTACCTGTAAACGCGTCATCAAAGAGTTGCATTCATACGAGAAGGAGGTAGAGAGGGAAGCTGCCAGGACAGCAGAGATGAAGGAGAAAGGAGCAGATCCCTACGACCTTAAGCAACAGGTACTCAACATCACTATTGATTATTTTCCTATGCTACTAAAGTGTTTGATTCGTAAGAAGTATATGATAGCACTTTTTGTAAAATATTATATTAATCTTGTCGATCAAATATAAACTTACAATTGAACGACTTGGGTAGACAAGAAACATTTAAGGCATGGCACTTGAATTAGAATAGGAGTCTTGGCGCATAACGATAGTTGCTGGTTTATCTGCGGCTCATGGTTTCGCATGCAGATGCAAGGGTGATGTTTATATGTCCATTGAACCCCCAAAGGTGGCCTTCCAGAAAAGCCTGAATTAATTCCAGGTTTCATATGCATATGATTTAGTAAGGAAAGTTATAAAATGACTGCAGCAGGTAAATAGAAAACAATACCTTAAGGCCTTGTAGAGGAGATGGTTTTTTGTTGCCCTTGAAAACTGCTTTGTTCCGATGGTCATGCACAGGGGAGCACTTCAACGCCATAATTAGAAGCATTCACGTTCAACTCATAGCTTTATGAATCATTGCTAGTCCATAGTATAGATTAGCTCATATTTGCTGATATGCCCATAGATTTCATTCATGATTCATAAACCAAATTAACCAGATTTTTCGGCTGTATTTTTTAACCAACACATAAGCCAGTTATCATGACATGCCGGCATAGATTCTTTTGAGCTTCGGGTGTTTGTTGAATCGTGTAGTTACAGATTGCTCAAGGATTATGTTGTGTTTCCTCAGAAGATGGACGTTTCTGCTGCTTATGATCATACTGAACTTCTAACTTGGGGACCTGACTATGATGCTTTGCCGGTATATCAACAGGAGAACGTTCTGGCTGAATCAAGGATGATGATTCCAGACTGTCGCAAGCGCCTGGAGGCTTCACTGGCTGACCTTAAGCAAACTTTGGTATTGCATACCCTTTTTCTTGTCTCACTTGTCATTTCTTCCATGCTCTATCACACCACACTTAATGGGATTTCAATTTCAGGCTGAGCTGGAGGACTCAAATCAGAAGGAAGGAATCGAGATTGAGGATGCTCGGAGCACCATCACGGACGTTGAATGCTTCTTCCAGTCAGGGTAGGCTTAGTGTTCCACGCGACTGGTTTGGTGCCATACTTTATGTATTCGTGTCGCTACGGCTGGTTCATATGCACCCTTGCTTCTCTTCATGATGGATACATGCTACGTTAGGTACGATAAACCGGTCTTTTGAATATGCGAAGTACAACATGACCTTATGGCCCATCCCCTTCAGGGGCTCGTATTTTCCAAAGCAAGAGCCTCAAACCTTGAACCAGTAAGGTTTGGCAAAGGCATAAAGCATCATAGGACGATGCAATTAGGGTTAAAGGGGTGATCAATATGCACATCAAGGTCCAACTGTCCCAAACAATCGCCTACTAGCTAAAAACAAAACGTTGGTACAACAAAATTTACCAGGAAAGGCTGGCCGCTTGCTGTTCTTCCGGTGGAAAGGCCTACATGCCTCAATGCTGAGATTCACAGCAGCAGCAAGAGCCATGAAGATTGCAGCGTCTTCTACACACGTCACATGTCTCATCGCAAGCTGCACCATTGGCTTGCTAATCTTCCCTTCCCCGTGAACCCTACAGCTCATCACGAACCCACCAACAGGAGGGTTAAGACCTGCATAGTCCCCGCTGTTTCTTGGGCTCGGGATTGGAGTAGCTGCTGTGTTGCTGTCTTCATCTGCCTATCTGTGTCAATGAAAAACACCCCGCCCTTTTCGGCGTTTATGATTATCTCAGAGACTAAAAAGCCTGCTCCTCCCTGGAGGAGGCAGAATCTGCAGCAGACCGAGTCTCTGATCCCTCCACGCTCCCTCCAGGACTAGAGCTTTTCCCATGGCTCCCAGCACTCTGGCCGGCAAGGATCTGGGCGGACAATTAACCAGGCTCCTGGGTTCGATCTCGCCACCCAATCACAGCCAGTTGATGGCACAAATGGAGTTGTTATGAAGGCTGCTGCTACGGCTGAGCCAGATAGATCATGTATCTTGACCTTCCATCCCTTTCGTTCTCGTCTTTCTGTCTCGACATTGGATACATTGGCACCGTTTGTCCAGTAAGTACTCAACGGAACAATTTTGTTTCATTAGCTTTTCAAAAGCCAAGAATAACTTAGGAAACATATTCGCTCGATTCTATCTAGTTCAATCTAACACGCTTTGAACCGGTGATTATCAACTCTAGCATTGTGCCAAAGCTCGCAAACACTGCACTAGTGCCAACGAAGAGCTATCCCATTTGTTGGGTTTTTTTGTCAAGCCCATGTGGGCCCCACCCAAGTTTGACAGTTCAATTGTGGGATGAAATCCCATCAGTGGCTTTAAAAAAAAGAAGCGTGACACCCCACATACAAAAAAACAGCTGAAGACATCAGAGAGCGAAAGAAAAAAAAAAAAGAAGAGGAAGAAGAAGAAGAAGACGCGGCCGATCGGGGTTCGATTCGTCGTCCGTTTTCGACGAAACTTCACGGTATTGATCCTCTCAACGAGCCCGTCGTTTTAGTGGTTGAATCGTTGCGAGATGTTGTCATTATCTCCGTAGTGCTCTTGAAGTAGATGCCGGGTTATTTGTTGTAATCCGCCCTTGAGTGGTGATGTTTAGCCTTGGAGTGAGCCGAGATTGAGGATCTCGATGGTTATACTCTAGTTTGGCTAGAGAAGAAGGACTTGTTGTGTAACCCATTCCTGTTATTGATAGTGGAGAAAGGTGGAGTTCGGGCCGTGGTTTGTCCTCTTATGTTGAGAGGTTTTCCACGTAAAATCTTGGTGTCTCTCTTTTATTCCTTTTGCGCTGGTTGCTATTCGGTGGACGTCGGGATTCATATATCTCTGGAAGTTGGTGTTGTTGGGCTGGTTATTGTGGCATTGTCGAAGTGCAGTTTGTTTCTGTTTGTTCAGTACAGGTCTAAGACAAGTTCCGGGCATCGTCTCTCTCCCCAACAAACTGGTATCAGAGCTCAGTTGTCAGACTATTGTGCTGAGTGAATGGAGGATACAACGACCAGCAGCACTATGATAAAGCTCACGGCTTCAAACTACTCTATGTGGAAGCCGAGAATGGAAGACATCTTATGTTGTAGAGATTTATATGATCCTATTGAAAATTCCAAGCCTGGTACAATGTCTGATGAGGATTGGAAGAAGCTCCACAGGAAGACGGTCGGGTTTATTCGACAGTGGATTGATAATAGCATCTTCTACCATGTTTCAGAGGAAACAAATGCGCATGCCTTGTGGGAGAAGCTCAAGAATCTTTATGAGAGGAAGACGCCTCAGAATAAGACTTCGTTGATCAAGAGACTTGTCTATTTGCGATATAAGGATGGGTCGAGCATATCGGAACACATGAGTATGTTCCAAGACCTTGTGAATCAGATGGCCAACCTTGAAATTCCGATCAGCGATGAATTGCAGGCATGTCTTTTGTTGAGTACACTGCCAGAGAGTTGGGAGACCTTGGTTGTTGCGCTCAATAATTCAGCTCCGAATGGGAAGTTGAATATGAAGTTAGTAACAGAAAGCTTGCTTAATGAAGAAACGCGAAGAGCTGAGCAAGGGTTTACTCCACGATCCGAAGCACTTGTGACCGAAAGGCGAGGAAGGAGTCGGAACAAGGGTTCTCCTCATCCTGAGAAGAAAGATGGTTTTAAGAGGAGGTCCAAGTCCAGAAATAAGATCAAGTGCTATCATTGTGGAAAGTTGGGTCATATTAAGAGAGAGTGCAGGATACTCAAGAGGGAGAATTTGAAAGAGAAAGGTGAAGATAGTAACCAGAAACAGAGTGAGACAGCTGCTCTTGCTCTTGATGGTGATGTTGCCATTCTTTCTGATGAGACTTCTATTAATCTCACTTGTCAGGACTCTACTTGGGTAATTGACTCTGCCGCTTCTTTTCATGTGACTTCTATACGTGATTCTTTTGCATCCTATACTGCTGGTGATTATGGTAGCGTAAGGATGGGAAATGAAGCTGTTGTGAATGTTGTCGGCATGGGAGATGTTTGCTTGGAAACTGATATTGGCTGCAGATTGGTGTTGAAAGATGTTCGACATGTCCCAGATATGCGCCTTCAGTTGATCTCCACGGGCGTTCTTGATGATGAAGGTTATGCTAGCACCTTCAGCAACGGAAAATGGAAGTTGAGCCGAGGCAACCTCATTGTTGCTAAAGGGAAGAAGTCCAACACCTTGTATATGACTCATGCCAAGTTGATCAAGGGGGAGGTCAATGTCTCTGAAGATTCCTCTTGTGAGTTGTGGCATAGACGACTTGGTCACTTGAGTGAAAAGGGACTTGGCATCCTCATGAAGAAGCAACTACTCCCGATTACAGGTATATCTCTGAAGACTTGTACTGATTGTCTTGCTGGCAAGTTGCATAGATTTGCATTTCAGAGGTCATATTCTTCTCGGAGATCGCACATTCTTGATCTTATTCACACAGATGTATGCTCCATGGTTGATAGATCCCTTGGAGGTGCTTTGTATTTTGTGACATTTATTGATGATCATTCTCGGAAAGTGTGGGCTTACTGTTTGAGATCGAAAGATCAGGTGCTTGATTCTTTCAAGTGTTTTCATGCTTCAGTTGAGAGACAGACTGGCAGAAAACTGAAATGTGTCCGAGCAGATAACGGTGGTGAGTATCGAGGTCCATTTGAGCATTATTGTCGTGAACATGGAATTAGGCTTGAGAAGACAGTGCCGAAGACTCCTCAGCAGAATGGAGTTGCTGAAAGAATGAACCGCACTATAGAGGAGCGGATTCGATGTATGCTTTCTCATGCTAAACTTCCAAAACCCTTTTGGGGTGAAGCTTTGCTTACTGCAGTGTATTTGATTAACCTTTCACCTTCAGTGCCTCTTGGTTTTGATATTCCAGAGAGAGTGTGGACAGGAAAAGAAGTATCCTATGATCATTTGAGGATATTTGGTTGCAGGGCATTCATTCATGTCCCTAAAGATGAAAGAGCTAAATTGGACCCGAAGTCAAAGCAATGCATTTTTCTGGGGTACGGACATGAAGAGTTCGGTTACAGATTATGGGACGTTGCCGAAAGAAAAATTGTCAGAAGCAGAGATGTAGTGTTCCTTGAAGACCAGATGATTGATGACTGTGAAAAGTCAGAAAAGAGGAAACTACCTACAGAAGCACCTATTGATTTGAGTTCATCATCTTCTATGCCTCCTACTGTGACGGAGAATCAGACAGATGATGTTATTACAGATGAGCCTACAGTTGAGGTCAGAGACAACACTGCTGAGCCTCAAGTGGTTTTGAGACGATCGAACAGAGAGCATAGACCATCACAGAGGTATTCTCCACATGATTATGTATTGCTCACTGACGGAGGAGAGCCTGAATGCTTTGATGAGGCTATGTTAGATGAGCAAAAGGAGCAGTGGATGAGAGCCATGCAAGATGAGATGAGATCATTGCGTGAGAACAATACATTTGAGTTGGTGAAGCTGCCTAAGGGCAAGAGAGCGCTGAAGAACAAATGGGTTTATAAACTTAAGCCTGATGAGAGTGGTTCACAACAGAGATATAAGGCTCGATTAGTTGTGAAAGGATTTGGTCAGAAAAAAGGAATTGATTTTGACGAGATATTTTCTCCCGTGCTCAAGATGTCTTCTATCCAAGCTATTCTTAGTTTGGCAGCAAGCAGAGATTGGAGATTGAACAACTTGATGTAAAGACCGTATTCCTTCATGGTGATTTAGATGGAGAGATCTACATGGTTCAGCCGGAAGAATTTGTTGTGAGCGGAAAGGAGGACCTTGTTTGTGAGCTGAAGACGAGCTTGTATGGCCTTAAGCAGGCCCCGAGGCAATGGTATAAAAGGTTTTACTCCTTTATGACTAACCATGGGTATGAAAAAATATATTTTAACCATTGTGTTTATGTGAAGAAGTTTGTTGATGATGATTGTATTATTCTCTTTCTTTATGTGGATGATATGATGATTATTGGACGAGATGCTTCAAAGATTTTGTATTTAAAAGCATATTTGAGCAAGTCTTTTGCAATGAAAGACTTGGGACCAGCTAAGCAGATACTTGGGATGAGGATTGCCCGTGAGAGGAAGAGTGGGAAGCTTTGGTTGTCTCAGGAGAGATATATCGAAAAGGTTTTGCAGAGATTCAGTATGAGTGGATGCAAAACAGTTAGTACTCCACTTGCGAGCCATTTCAAGTTGAGTACTTCTCATTGTCCTTCGACAGAGAGGGATAGAGAACACATGGGTAAAGTTCCTTATGCATCTGCAGTGGGCAGTTTGATGTATGCTATGGTGTGTACACGGCCAGATATTGCTCATGCAGTTGGTGTTGTGAGTCGATTTCTATCAAACCCTGGAAAAGAGCATTGGATGGCGGTTAAGTGGATTATGAGGTATCTGAAAGGTACTTCTCGATTTTGCCTATGCTTTGGCATTGATGAGCCGATCTTAGTTGGTTATGCAGATGCGGACATGGCTGGTGATGTTGATTCCAGGAAATCTACGTCAGGTTATTTGATGATCTTTTCAGGAGGAGCAGTATCATGGCAATCAAGACTACAAAAATGTGTAGCTTTATCTTCCACAGAGGCAGAATACATAGCTATCACCGAAGCGGGCAAAGAACTGATATGGTTGAAGAGGTTCTTACTTGAGCTCGGTATTGGGCAAGAGAGTTATATTCTTCACAGTGACAGTCAAAGTGCTATCCATCTCGCCAAGAACTCGACCTTCCACTCTCGGTCGAAGCATATTGATGTCCGTTATCATTGGATTCGGAATGAGTTGGAGATGAAGACTTTGCGACTTGACAAGATCCATACCGATGAGAATGCATCGGATATGATGACGAAGGCTTTGTCAACAATGAAGTTCTTATGGTGTCGAGACAAAGCGGGTATGGTCGAGTCCCCCACATGGACTTGAGGGGGAGATTTGTTGGGTTTTTTTGTCAAGCCCATGTGGGCCCCACCCAAGTTTGACAATTCAATTGTGGGATGAAATCCCATCAGTGGCTTTGAAAAAGAAGGGTGACACCCCACATACAAAAACAGCTGAAGACATCAGAGAGCGAAAGAAAAAAAAAAGGAGAGGAAGAAGAAGAAGAAGACGCGGCCGATCGGGGTTCGATTCGTCGTCTGTTTTCGACGAAACTTCACGGTATTGATCCTCTCAACGAGCCCGTCGTTTTAGTGGTTGAATCGTTGCGAGATGTTGTCATTATCTCCGTAGTGCTCTTGAAGTAGATGCCGGGTTATTTGTTGTAATCCGCCCTTGAGTGGTGATGTTTAGCCTTGGAGTGAGCCGAGATTGAGGATCTCGATGGTTATACTCTAGTTTGGCTAGAGAAGAAGGACTTGTTGTGTAACCCATTCCTGTTATTGATAGTGGAGAAAGGTGGAGTTCGGGCCGTGGTTTTTCCTCTTACGTTGAGAGGTTTTCCACGTAAAATCTTGGTGTCTCTCTTTTATTCCTTTTGCGCTGGTTGCTATTCGGTGGACGTCGGGAGTCATATATCTCTGGAAGTTGGTATTGTTGGGCTGGTTATTGTGGCATTGTCGAAGTGCAGTTTGTTTCTGTTTGTTCAGTACAGGTCTAAGACAAGTTCCGGGCATCGTCTCTCTCCCCAACACCATTCACAGGAAAATACTAGTGGTCAAAGGATCATGCCTTTCTTGGGTGAACTTGCAGCTGAAAATAGACTGCTTGATTGATCCTTGAAGCTGCACTATCTGAGGGCTAAGCTTGGTTTGATCCTCGAACTGGAAGACGTATCGAGGATCTGGATCCAGTTTCACCCTCAAATGCAGCTCAGCTACAGGCTTTCTAGGATCTTCCTTGCTTTTCCCTATACCGATCCATCCAATAAAGAACTGAAAATACAATATATCGCGAAACAGACCCGCGAACCAAACGAGTTCTGTTCAAAATGAAACAAACAAGAGATGTCTTTTTAATCGAATGAATAATTTATTAGAAATTTTTATTGTGCAAAACTATCCGTCACGGTACAAATCATGAATGCCATTAATATCATCGGGTTGAAGGACCCTCTTAGTTTCCCCCCAGAGCAATGCAGGAAACATAACCGCGCTTCTGTCAGCAGTGTGACCGAGTCCGAGGAGGTGCCCAATCTCGTGCAATGCGATGGACTCCAAGTCGAATTGGGTGCCGTTGGGGTTCGCACTCCATTGCTCCTCCCCGTCAAAGTGAAAAAGCCCTAGTGTTGGAACGAACGCATGAGCTAGGATGCCGCCGGGCCCATCGAAGGGATGTTCGTCCCCATGATCACCACTGTAGAACCCTATGTGTATATCGTGGTTGTCAGTTTCTCCATAATTGAAAGTGAAATTCGTCACGGCTGACCATTTCCCGAACGCGCTCGACAGGACATCCCGTAAGGTATAGATTGGGACTATCAACGGGGTACTAAACCCATACAGGAGTGACCTCCTGGAAGGTGGCCAAATGATACGTCCCGGGAAGAAAGAATATTGCGGCCCAATTTCGTGAACATGATCTGTCGACAGAAGGTCGGGGACACCACAGCGAGGCTGCATCATGGTTGTTAATGTGTCTGGCTCTATTCGTCCCGTGACGTTCAATCGGTAGAACTTCTGGTATGTCCTCAAGGCAGACACCAAGGCGTCGTCGTCGGTGCCGTCGACCAAGATATGATCTTTCGCTAAGTAGCCAAAGGCCTTGAGGTGATTGCTCGCAAATCTAATGACATCTAATTCCAGGCTGGGGTTTATGGACAGTGAGAAAAGCAAAATGACTGAAAGGAAGATGGTGATTCGGGACATTTTTCATTGATGGGATGAATTAACTGGTGCCAACGATAGTTTTATATTAGAACGAAATGAATTTAAGAACAGTGTAATCTCTTGAATTAGAAAATTCTATCCTTTATTTTATTTTATCTTTATATACAAAACGATATAATTTCCACATTACTATTGTGTAATAAATGGCAATGATTTAAAGAGAAAAAACAGATTACTACAATAGAAAAATTTAGAACGTGCGATATACTTATATGACAAAAAAAAATTAACTTTTTTAGTTCTTTTTCACCGAGAAAACAATCTGTATTTGTTTTTATTTTTAAATTTAAGTCATGAATACAAACTCATAAAAGAGTAGTAGAATTGTAAGGCGGCATCTTTTCAAATCGAGTTGATTCGATTCCAGAAATTCATAATCTATCCTACAAATATGGTTTGTTAATTATTTCTGATTATTCAAGATGCCCCAATTATAAACAATGGTACAAATATGGCACATAAAATGAGAGATTATTTTAATTCTTCGCGGACGGTGATTCCGAAATCGTTGTATCAAATGGTATCAAAGTCCATTCCTACCGTTCTAAATCGTGCGATGCGGCGGGTGATGTCGCGAGAGGTCAGGCAGCCGAAGAGGCCAGTAATAGCGGACGAGAGGAGTGACGAGGCTAGGTTAAGCTAGCGCTTGTGCGCCGAATTCATAAGCGTGGATTGATGCATGATAAGTAGTCCCATGGAGTCACCCCTTAAGCTAGCTTTTGGATTGTGCTTCCGAAATCCTTTATCAAGTGGTAATAGAGTCGATTCACACCCTTCCGAATGCATTCGTACTTCGAGAGGTCTGGCAAGCCAAAGAAGGGCTAAATTAAGCTAACGCACAACCCCGTTTCGTGTTGTATGTAACCTATGCATATTTAAAAACTTCATAGATTCTAAATTGAGAAAAATTCATGCTGAAAATCATAATTATGTGGTTCTTTTAAAATTAAAAAAAAGGGTTACAAGAAAAGTAAAATTCGTAACATGAAATCATTTCAAGTGAAATAAGATACTGTATTAACCGACTTCGACACATCAACTCTTGCAACCTCCATAACTTATAAATTAAATGCTCACATCTTCATTTCACTTTTTTATATTGGTTAATTTGTCAAATATAAATATTTTTTATGCTTATTTTCGAATTAGATATTATTTTTAAACATCACAATCAAATCTATTCAAAAGATTACATTTTGACCAATAATTATTCAACATAAATTCAATAAATCCTTATTTTCCCATATTTTGTGTTTTTAATAAATGATTTCGAAAATTCTCATTCATTTACTTCCCTTGTGAGATTGTCGAACCTTGGATGCACTATATTTTATAGTTTACTTTTAAGGAAGAGTCTATACCTGAATTTTTTTTTTCAAGCGGCAGAACTGGTTTAAGTATCAAAAGTAATTATGCCGTTGTTAGCATGTGAACTCCCATCTCTGTGTATTTATGCGGTGGAAATTTTTGCAAATTGAACTCGGATTTATGTTTGCCGTAGGGAAAGGTTCATGTCTGTTATTAGGTGGTTTACAATGCTCGTAACTTCAATGGTGGAGTTAAATCTGGACTGTGTATCTCGGATATGTGGATGTAATGTTATCTCCTCAAATGTCATGTTTGAGGAGAATGTTATGCCTTTGAGCAGTTATGAATGCCTGCCTTATATATGAGTTTAAGGTGACAAAATAGAACATAATCAGGTACTGTCGAAAGGGAGCCTGTCAACGACCAGACCAACTTTGCTTTTGGCTTGCTCATAGTTACATTGATATAGGATGAGGCAATTTCTCCCTATAGCTAGACGCGTTATTAGCATGGCTGTGATCATTTTAATCACACCTTCGTGTTACTTGGCTTTCTTTTGATTATGTAGGTAGGACGGAAAGGAGGTCATGATGACTTTCTCAAGGCGAACTACCCTCTTTTGGTATATACGACCACAATCGTCATTACATTGACTTTGCCCGTGGTGTAAATGATTCCACATGTTTCCCTTTGACTTTTATCTACTTCTATGAGAAGCTTTCCTACAGCTGCTGGAACAAATACATGTCCTACTGGAGAGAGCTTTATGTGACTGGATGCTGCTTACAACTGCATTGTATTTATTATATTTTGGCTACTAAATTTAACTCATGTACACGTACTTGCCTGATTAAGCATCTGGGCATGAAGTTTTCTTTGTAAACATCACTATTAATTGTTAATATTTCGTCAAAATCAAGCTCATTGGATTATGTTTATTGATATTCCGATAGGTGGATACGAGAGTTGTAGACATTGAAATTTTATCGATGTAGAAATAATGTCATTCGGTCTAAATCATATATTATATTGACCGAATATCATTGATTGTCTTTATATTATAAGACATCAGGATATGAAATATTTTGCACTTATATCTTAGTGTAAATATAATACACGGGCCTGAGATTATAAAAAAGATCAAGCCCAACCCATTTATTATTGGGTTTTAAAATTGTGGTTAAGCCCATATGCTAGCCCAATAAGCCTAACCCAATTATAAAATGAACTGGGCCTAGCCCATATATCGGTCCATTCATATTTCGGCCCAATCCAAATTTCGGCCCAATATAACCTCAAGCCCATGACGCTCTTTGTCCCACATCGGAAAGAGAAATCACCCAAGGCTTCTTCAACTCCTATATAAAGGGAGTCTCTCCCCCTTATTTAGGAGACACAAAATATTCTCTCTTCTCTCTTATTCTCTTAAGCCCCATTGGGTTACAAAGATATTCTAGTTATTTTTTAAGACCCCTTAGGCCCCCCTATCGGGTATATATCTCCGGCCGCTCCAGCGGAAAGTCCCCTTAGGCCCCCCTATCGGGTATATATCTCCGGCCGCTCCAGGGAGTAGTCCCCTAGGCCCCTCTTTCGGGTATATCTCCGGCCCTTCTAGCAGGTAATCCCCTAAGGCCCCCTCTTGCGGGTTTATCTTCGAAGGCCCCAGGACGGAACGATGCGGTGGTATATCTTCCAAGCGGTCATATTCTACATACCTCCCTGAAACTCCAGTGAATATTTCTCAGAGCTTCAGCCCATCTATATTTCGGATATCTTACGAGTATAGAATCAGAGGACTCACGTGCTTTGTCCGTGACTAGAGATTGAACCCGCTATATTTTTCATACGACAGTTTGTACGTTGCTTCCGGTCTATATACGGACCGTGAGATTTTTTACGTCAACAAATTTCTGGCACGCCTAGTGGGACCAACTCTACCTCTCATCTCTTTACGTCTAAGTATCCAGATGGCTTCAACGATGATCATGCTGAAGAACTCCATCGATGCTGTGAATAATCAGCTAGTTGGTTTTCCCTCTCAGTCGTCTGAAAGCTTTTCATCGCCTGGTTCCAGGAACTTCACCAAAACCAGACCGATTTCTGACATATATAAGGAGACGGAAGAGATTCTAAGATCCATCTCTCCAAGGTCACCTCCATCATACAAGGAGGTTACTGAAAGAAGCATTCTTAGCAAGAGTTCTATATCACCAACTCATTTGGGTAGTTTCTACAACAACTCATCAAGTGTCTATCCTCTTGAGGATTCTCCATCAGACTGCACTCCAAAATGGAGCTTTGCTGAATCAAGGGCCAAAACACGCAAACAGGCTGAGGAGATAGAAGAAATACTCAGGTCCATCTCTCCCAAAGCTTCCCCATCTTACAAGGACATTCTTAACCAGGGAAGCTCTCCAAAGCGGACGTATGCCCAATCTGTGGCCAAAACTTGCAAACAGACTGAGAAAATAGAGGGAATGCTTAGAGCAATTTTCCCTAAGTCATCTCAACCAACTGCCGGTGACAGCCCCTTCAACAAGGTTCTAGTGTCTCCCATGCCGCAGAGAAATTTTGAAAATATCTCGTCAAGTGACTCTCCGTTGGATTCTTCCCCAGAAGAGGATTCAACTAAAGGCTTCGAAGTCATGCCAGTGATGATGGCAGATACTCCTTCACTTGAAGATCAGGTCGCCGCTCTCACAAAAACTGTGGATGCTTTGATGCTTTTCATGAAAGAAAGAGAGTAGCAAATGGACTACATTGTCAAAAGGCTGGAGAGTAAAGACGCTGAGAAAACGTCTATGGAGGAGAGTTCGCACACCCAAATTGATAAAGGAAAAGCGGTCATGAATGTTGATGATTCGGCAAAACAGATGCCCATTGCTGAAGATCCTATTCCAGCGAAAGCAATGCTGGAATTAATAAAAGAAACGGTGAAGAGCGAACTTGTGGGAAAATCATCATCATCTTCGGCATATTATAAGCCTTACAGTCGGAGAATTGAAGGCCTCAAGATGCCTGTGGGATATCAGCCTCCATACTTCCAACAGTTCGACGGGAAGGGTAATCCACGTCAACATGTGGCCCATTTCGTTGAAACTTGCAACAATGCAGGCACGGATGGAGATTGGATGGTTAAGCAGTTTGTTCGCTCTCTGAAGGGAAACGCTTTTGACTGGTACATTGACCTCAAGCCAGGCACTATTGATAGTTGGGAACAATTGGAAAGAGAGTTTCTAAATCGTTTCTACAGCACACGGCGTGTGGTGAGCATGATTGAGCTAACTAATACTCGCCAATGGGAGGAAGAACCCGTCGTCGACTATATCCAACGATGGAGAAATCTGAGCTTGAACTGTAGGGATCGTCTATCAGAGGAAACGTCTATCGACATGTGCATTCAAGGCATGCTCTGGAGGATTCGATACATTCTGCAAGGGCTCAAACCACGATCGTTCGAGGAGTTGGCAACAAAGGCTCATGACATGGAGTTGAGCTTTGTTGGGACCAACGTAAGTAACATCCCAATACCTGAGCCATCACGAGGGACAGGAAGACCAGGAAACAGAACTAGGGGCAAGCCTGCTTTCAAGGATACGAAGAAGCAGGTAATGACTATAGATGCTGCTCCTGTCAAAGTGCCAATTGCAAAAGGAAAAGTCTCAGCAAATGGACAATCACCTGTAGAAGCACCCAAGATGGAGAGGCAATGCCCAACTCTTGAGGAAATGCAAAATAAGAAATATCCTTTTCCCGATGAAGATGTTGCAGAAATATTTGACTATTTGTTGTCTTCTAAAATGATCGAGCTTCCGCCATCAAAGCGACCGAACCAAGCGAATCTAGCTGACAATCCCAACTTCTGCAAGTACTATCGTGTTTTAGGCCATCCAATTGAGAGATGTTTCGTCTTCAAGGAAAAGGTCATGGAGCTTGTGCGCGACAACAAGATCGATTTAGGAGCCTATATTGCACCTTCAAATATGATCAGTGTCGCAAACAATGATACTCCAAACATCATATTTGGGACTATCGATCCTGCTGAGATAATTGGTCTACCAAGTCTGGAGATAATGCAACAATATATGACCAAAGTGTCAAGTTGTGTGGTTAGCTCCGAAGAAGTATCAACCGAAGAAGGCTGGACCTTGGTGACTCACAAAAGGAATCGGAAGAAGTCTTCTAAGCCTGTGAAGAAAACGCCTCCTATGCGAGCAAAGATTGCGAGGAGGTCACCAATAAAAAAGGATTCCAGGAAGATAGTGAAAGAAGACAGTTCGTTAGATATCCTGTTCGTGAAGAAGCCAACCCCGACTATGTTATGGGATTTCTTTCCGAAATGTTTTCGAAAACTTGCAGATTTGCCTAGGAGCTGTCACCACATTGATGCAGACAAAGAAGTGGCGGCCGCAAAGGTTGACACACCGGAAGATCCCACAGTGATGAATGTTGTGAAATCAGGAGAAGATCGCGCAACAATTACATTTTCTGATGAAGATCTCCTTATAGAACATAGATCTCACAATCGGCCGCTATTTGTATCAGGATATGCTTATGGTACGAAGGTCAATCGCATATTGGTCGACCCAGGTTCAGCAGTCAATATCTTGTCACTAAAATCCCTGAAGGAGATTGGGCTAGGGGTTGACGATTTATCAAGTAGCCGGCTGATAATCCAGGGATTCAACCAGGGGGGAGAACGAGCCGTTGGGAAGATCTGTCTCACCCTCACTATTGGAGATATGGAAGCCGGAGCGACGTTTTACGTCATTGATTCCAACACCACCTATAATATGTTGTTGGGTCGACCATGGCTGCATGAATACAGAGTTGTTGCATCCACGCTCCATCAATGCTTTAAATTTGTGAAGGATGGGGTAACCCACACAGTATGGGCAGATGCGAAACCCTTTACGGAAGCGGAGTCATACTTCGCCGATGCCAAATTTTACTTTAATAAGGGTGTTGATGCTGAAGAAAAAGTCTCGAAGCATGCACCGGTTGTGAGGGATATCACGAAGAAATCGAACGTAGAAGTTTCACCTATTCAACAAGAGGCACTTCCAGTTAATCCGACAGTTGAAAATGAAAGGACGGATGATAAGCCTAAACAGAATGTTCCAATCCTGCGCTATATTCCAAGAGCCTTCCGAAAAGCTAGGGAACCACCTTTCGTGAGTAGCCACGCTGAAGAAATAGTGGTGCCAAAGGAACTCAACTGGCCAGTGACGAAAATGACGACAATCGCTCAAACGAGTACGCCTTTAAAAGGTTTTATCCGGCCTAAACAGGGGGCAATCATCTATCCAGATTCATTGCCTGACAAGCGCACCAACGGATTTGATCCAAATGCATTCAGGTTAATCTCTGCGGCCGGCTACACAGAAGACTTAAAGGCGCTTGGGGCTGCTTCAAAAGAGGCCAATCCAGGAGGTGATACTCAAAAGTCAAAACTCGGTCTTGGGTATGATACTCCTAAGCCCGTCAAAGAGGTGAAGAAGGCTTCAACTCAATACATTGAAGCTGATGATAAAACTACAGCCGAATCGACGAGAACTTCGGTATTTGATCGACTTGGAGCCTCGTCCGAGCGAAGGTCGGTATTTGATAGACTTGGTGCCCCAGAAGAAAGGACTGATGCTAGGAGACCTGCACGACTAAGGTTAGGCGACACTCCAAGAAGTCGAATGGTGTGGAAGAGGGTGGACAAGAGGAAAGACGTCCCAATCATAATTGAAGACACAAATGATCTCCGTAGTAAAATTCCTTCCCGGATGAAGCGTCGAACTGTTGTGGAGGTGACCACTGGAGAAGTGTTAAAAATGACCATGAAGACATGGATAACTACAAATGGCAATGAGGAGTTATCTCAAGATAATGCTGAAGATGATGTCGCTTCTTATCATGTTACAACGTCAGCGACCGATGAAGACGCATCTCACAAAGAAGATGATGCAGAAGATGCCCCTGAAGTATTAGAGGATGGGAAGAAGTCCACTGTCGATGAATTGAAGGAAGTTGACCTTGGAGAAGAAGGGAATCATCGTCCCACTTTCCTCAGTGCAAGTTTAAGCCCTGGAGAAGAGGAATTATATATTCAGTTGTTGAAGGAATACAAAGACGTCTTCGCATGGAGCTACAAAGAAATGCCCGGTTTTGACCCAAAAATTGCATTTCACAAGTTAGCTGTGAAGCATGGGGTTCGTCCCATAAAGCAAGCTCAACGGCGTTTTCGTTCGGAATTGATTCCCCTGATAGAAGCTGAAGTCAATAAACTTATCGAAGCTGGATTCATTCGGGAAGTGAAGTACCCAACATGGATCGCAAATATTGTACCCGTCAAGAAAAAGAACGGTCAACTTCGCGTTTGTGTTGACTTCCGCGACCTCAACAATTCATGTCCGAAGGATGATTTTCCTCTTCCGATCACTGAGATAATGGTAGATGCTACCACTGGCTATGAAGCCCTCAGTTTTATGGATGGATCGTCAGGATATAACCAAATTCGAATGGATCCAAAAGATGAAGAAATGACAGCTTTTCGTACACCGAAGGGAATCTACTGTTATAAGGTGATGCCTTTTGGGTTGAAGAATGCAGGAGCAACCTATCAAAGAGCAATGCAACGCATCTTCGATGATATGCTACATAAAAACGTAGAGTGTTACGTGGATGATTTGGTTGTCAAGTCCAAACGAAGGCATGATCATATTAATGACTTAAGAAAAGTATTTGACAGACTGCGAAAATATCAACTGAAGATGAATCCAATGAAGTGTGCATTCGGGGTCACCTCAGGCAAATTTCTTGGCTTCATCGTTCGACACCGAGGCATAGAGGTTGACCAGTCGAAGATAGACGCGATTATAAAGATGCCAGAGCCGAGGAATATACATGAGCTAAAAAGCCTTCAGGGGAAACTCGCATATATCCGAAGATTTATATCGAATTTGGCTGGACGATGTCATCGGCTACTGAAAAAAGATACCCCTTTTGAATGGGATGAAACATGTAAGAATGCCTTTAATAGTATAAAGGCATATTTATCAAAGCCGCCAGTTGCGCACCAATCCAAGGTAAACCCCTCATATTGTATATAGCAGCACAAGAAGCCTCATTGGGGGTCTTATTAGCCCAAGAGAATGATTACGGAAAGGAGAATGCTTTATACTATTTAAGCAGGACGTTAACCGGAGCGGAATTGAATTACTCTCTAATTGAGAAGACCTGTCTGGCTTTAATGTTTGCTATACAAAAGCTGCGACATTATTTGCAGGCACACTCTGTTCATCTCATATCACGGGCAGATCCTCTCAAGTATATAATGTCAAGGCCAATTTTATTTGGTCGTCTCGCAAAATGGGCACTTATGCTCCAAGAGTTCGAGATCCTGTATGTACCTCAAAAGGCTATAAAGGGACAAGCTTTAGCTGACTTTTTGGCAGATCATCCTATACCAGATAATTGGAAAGTATCATAAGAATTGCCCGATGAGGAAGTAATGTTGGTTGATGTTCCTTCTCCATGGAAAATGTTCTTTGATGGGTCAGCTACACAAAGAGGCGCGGGAGCTGGAGTTGTCTTCGTCACATCCGATGGAGATATCATCCCTTACGCATATACCCTCACCCAGTTTTGCTCAAACAATATGGCTGAGTATCAGGCTCTCATACTTGGGCTAGAAATGGCCATGGATAACAAAGTACATAGTTTGAGGGTATATGGAGACTCCAAGCTTGTGATTAATCAACTTCTATCCACATACGAGGTTCGAAAGCCAGAGCTTTTGCCTTATCATGACTATGCGGTTAAACTCGCAGGTGGTTTCCGGATATTACAATAAGTCATATACCAAGAAAGGAAAATGCACAGGCAGATGCCTTGGCGAGTCTTGCTTCTGCACTCACTTCGGTAGATAGGGAGGTCAGCATTAGATTATGTCAAGCGTGGGCGGCTCCACCGGTCCCTGACAAGGAGGAAACAAACGAAATAAATCTCATATCCGTCTATAACATAGAGGAACAAGATTGGAGACAACCACTCATCGACTTCCTCGAACATGGAAAGTTACCTAACGACCCGCGACAAAGAGTATATGTGAGGAGGAGAGCGCCTCGATTCATATATTTTAAAAATACTCTTTATTGGCGATCCTTTGAAGGAGTATACCTACGATGCCTTGGAGTGGAAGAAGACACCAAAGCACTAGAGCAGGCGCATTCTGGAGTTTGTGGAGCTCATCAATCTGGTCCTAAACTTCACTTCCAATTGAAGAGGATGGGTTATTATTGGCCGACGATGGTAAAGGATTGTATGGAATATGCAAAGAAATGTCAAGCATGTCAGTTTCACGCTAATTTCATCCATCAATCGCCCGAGCCACTTCATCCAACTATAGCATCTTGGCCATTTGAGGCCTGGGGGCTAGATGTCGTAGGACCCATTACACCCAAATCATCAGGGGGTCACTCATATATTTGGCGGCAACAGACTATTTCTCCAAATGGGCTGAAGCCGCATCCTTTCGAGAAGTGAAGAAAGAGACGGTGATCACCTTCATCAAGAATAATATTATTTTTCGTTTGGCGTACCTCGCTATATCATTACTGATAATGGCCGGAATTTCTCTAATAAGGCCATGGATAAATTCTGTTTGCAATTTGGTTTCAAACAATATAACTCTTCCATGTATTATGCGGCCGCAAACGGGTTAGCGGAGGCGTTCAATAAAACGCTATGCAATCTTCTAAAGAAGGTGGTCGATAAAGCTAGAAGAGATTGGCATGAACGAGTCGGAGAAGCTCTATGGGCGTATCGTACGACGTACAGAACCGCGACTCAAATGACGCCATACTCGTTGGTCTATGGTGTTGAAGCGGTCCTTCCACTTGAACGACAAATACCGTCGCTGCGAATAGCCATACAAGAAGGACTTTGTCAGGAAGATAATGCGCGATTGCGCTTGCAGGAACTAGAAGCTTTGGATGAGAAACGTCTTAAAGCCCAGCAGCGGATTGAATGCTATCAGGCGAGGATGTCGAAGTCTTTTAACAAAAAAGTACGACCTCGCTCCTTTCAAGTAGGTGACCTTGTTTTGGCAGTACGAAGACCGATAATCATCACGCACAAGACCGGGAGCAAATTCACATCCAAGTGGGATGGTCCATACGTAGTCCAAGAGGCTTACACTGGGGGCGCCTACAAAATAGTTGATCAAGATGGAGTACGAGTTGGACCAATCAATGGGAAGTTCCTGAAGCGATACTACGCCTGAAGAATAATGCTCCATGTCGCACGAGCCTAAACTGCACGACATAAAAAAAAAATCATCATGTAATACTCCTGGCCCGCACGAGTATAAACTGTGAACGGCTCAAACAAAAAATGTAATACTCCTGGCCCGCACGAGTATAAACTGTGAACGGCTTAAAAATATATATTAAAGTCGTGGTTCTATGAGTATAAGAGATGAACGACTTCAAAAAGAAAGGACTTTTATTTGAAAAAATGATAGTCCTACAAAGAAGGAAAGTCCTATTCTAGAGCCTAAACAAGCTAGAAGAGTGAAATCAAGCTTCCCAGGTAAATTGGACAAACTCTTCACGAGTCATCTTCAGCTGCTCTCGAAGTTCATTGAAGGACAAACGATCTTCATCACGGACTATCCAGGCATTCTTCAAAGCAGACATGGCCCCTTCAAATTTGATATGTCCTCATCTGCCTCCTTAATGATAGCAACAGTCTACTCTAGCGAATCCTCTAAGGTCGCTTTAGCCCCAATGCAATCAGACAATTGTTGTCAAAGTTCTTCAATCTTGGCTTTAACGGCGGCTAGTTGTTCTTCTGTTGTTGTCCCTTCAGCGGTGGACAATAGATCTGAATATTTTGTCGATCCTTGCATATATTCTTCCACCAAGGCATGGATAAGAGGCCGCTCCAAATGCTCACTTTCATCAATGAGATCGAGAATATTCTTCAACTCGATAATTGTGTGACTCTAACTAAAGGGAGTTTTGAAAATCTTCTCCTTGATGTCTTCCCATATATAAGCTCAAGAAGCCACAGCTGGGTCACTCAAGTTATGGTCGACAGAAGCGTCATCAACTTCTTTATTCCCTTCGAGCTGAGCAATCCTTTCTGGAATTCGAGCTGCCGTTGATGATTATCCAGCAACTCCCGAAAATACTCTTCCCAACAAGATTCGCCAAATGTAAGCGAAGGTTTTGGCTCGGCATAGGACATCGTAGATGGAGACACTAAAGACCAGGCCTTGAGGCGATAAGAATCATACGGAACCTCCTTCGATCAGTGTTGGATATCAAGCTTGATGTGCGGAGCACAATGGCCCATTTTGGATGGAAGACAAGGTAACTTTAGCGTATCTTCTTCTTGTGGGTTATCGTCCTTCGCAAGATACATATACCATTGTCTCCTTGAAATAAACCACGGTTCCGATTTGTGAAATACACATCATGTGTCATACGGATCCCACTCCAATATTCACATACTTTAATTCTAATCTCTCTGCAATAGACATACGCATACGAGATACGAATTAAAGTGGGGGCATTTGTAGACATTGAAATTTTATCGATGTCGAAATAATGTCATTCGGCCTAAATCATATATTATATTGGCCGAATATGATTGATTGTCTTTATATTATAAGACATCACGATATGAAATATTTTGCACTTATATCTTAGTGTAAATATAATACACGGGCCTGAGATTATAAAAAAGATCAAGCCCAACCCATTTATTATTGGGTTTTAAAATTGTGGTTAAGCCCATATGCTAGCCCAATAAGCCTAACCCAATTATAAAATGAACTGGGCCTAGCCCATATATCGGCCCATTCATATTTCGGCCCAATCCAAATGTCGGCCCAATATAACCTCAAGCCCATGACGCTCTTTGTCCCACATCGGAAAGAGAAATCACCCAAGGCTTCTTCAACTCCTATATAAAGGGAGTCTCTCCCCCTTATTTAGGAGACACAAAATATTCTCTCTTCTCTCTTATTCTCTTAAGCCCCATTGGGTTACAAAGATATTCTAGTTATTTTTTAAGACCCCTTAGGCCCCCCTATCGGGTATATATCTCCGTCCGCTCCAGCGGGTAGTCCCCTTAGGCCCCCCTATCGGGTATATATCTCCGGCCGCTCCAGCGGGAAGTCCCCTTAGGCCCCCCTATCGGGTATATATATCTCCGGCCGCTCCAGCGGGAAGTCCCCTTAGGCCCCCCTATCGGGTATATATCTCCGGCCACTCCAGCGGGAAGTCCCCTTAGGCCCCCCCTATCGGGTATATATCTCCGGCCGCTCCAGCGGGAAGTCCCCCTAGGCCCCTCTTTCGGGTATATCTCCGGCCCTTCTAGCGGGTAATCCCCTAAGGCCCCCTCTTGCGGGTTTATCTTCGAAGGCCCCAGGACGGAACGACGCGGTGGTATATCTTCCAACCGGTCATATTCTACATATCTCCCTGAAGCTCCAGTGAATATTTCTCAGAGCTTCAGCCCATCTATATTTCCGATATCTTACGAGTATAGAATCAGAGGACTCACGTGCTTTGTCCGTGACTAGAGATTGAACCCGCTATATTTTTCATACGACAGTTTGTACGTTGCTTCCGGTTTATATACGGACCGTGAGATTTTTTACGTCAACAAGAGTTACCTATTTACTTTACTTCTGGTGATCTGTTATGTAACTGATTCTTCTGTTTCTGTACGTATGCGCTCTCTTCGCGTAAGGCGAGAGCGTTCTGCATACGAGATTGTGTCTTTGTAAATCGGTACCAAGTTCTCAAACTTGGGATTTGGTGAGACTCTTGTCGATTCAGACATTTTTCAAGTTTCATGTTGGGGATAGGAAGAAGATGGTTAGTAATTGCCCCTTGCTCTCAAGTCTTACTCCCATATGAACAACATGATTCATTTTATGTATGATCCAATCCATCGTCGTTGCAAATGTTTCAACTAATCCCAAAACTTAATCTCGGATGATTAGCGACGCTAATCCGATTCTTTATATGTCCTTTGGAAGAACAGGCGCTTTGTGCTTGTGACGTGACAGGAAGGAGAGATGGTGGGAAATGACGAGGGGCCTTTACCGATGGTCCCGTCGATCACGCTTGGTTGTGCGAGGAACTTCCCCGGCTTGACATCCATGGGTTTGCCAAGGCCACTGGAGAAACCGTCAATGTATCGGGGATGTTTCACGTCCTTCGAATCCAAAGAACAGACGATTGACCATACTGGGGAACAACTCTTTTGGCCATTAGAAATAAAAGAGTTTTGTTATTGCATAGAACGCTTAATTCCACTAAAAGAATTTCAGAACTTAAAAATTAATGCTATAATTTTAATAAAATTTTTACTATTGTATGTTGTTAAAAACGAACTTTAGTTGATATGCAAAGTAAGGTGGATACCATCATTATTTGATAAAATAATTTACTTCTCCTCACAACATATTACGATTAGCAATGAAGATTGTAGTAAGAGATGAGCCGAACTCATTTACCATTATTGATCACACGTTGACATTTTCGTTTTCAAATATTTTAACATCCTCGACCACCTGGCCCTCCAAACAAAATGAACTATCCATAGTTGTCTACATGACCCAAGTCCATCACGTCATAGCAACCGGGCGAATCCAAGATCTTCGACGGCTCGTCATACCTTGGTTCATCAATCGGATGATATAAACCAGAGAACACTATCCCGTGCATGTAGGCGGAGTGTTTCACGTCACTGTAGTCGGGGAAGTAACTGCTCCCCATTGGAGGGCTCGGACCCTTCAGCTCCCCGATAACGAATCCTCCAAAGAAGAGACGGTTGGCGCCGTAGACCATACCGGGGAACAATTCTTTAGGCCAGTATCCCAACCGCACATCATTGGCCCAGATTAACCACCAGTGCTTTGTCTCCTGATCCTGGAAAGAACGCAGTCACGTTGCGACCGGTTCATGAGACGAGTTAGTTATTCCCTGAAAGAGTTTTATATACCGTCCTTTCACCTGAGCAATGTGAACCGTGACCTCCTGTTGAATTCCGCCTAATTCGGATACCTTTATGAAAGGTCCTCCGAGAACGAATCTACTGTCGGTCTGTACAAATCCTGGGCAACCCAGGTCGAAACATCTAGAAGATCCATCTCCCTGAATTTACGTGAAGGGATAACCGAAGTTTGGGAAATCGGGAAAAAGAGAAGCGAAATTGTAGTGGAGAAGTAATCATCAGAAGATGAGTGTAAACTTACCTTCCAGTAGGTGAAAAGACGTGGCCGAGCGTCTCCATGTAATGCTGGATATACCTAAAATCGATTGATAACGTCACAATGGATCTTGTTGACGTGGCGATCCGTTTTCCTCTCCAAACTAAGCAGAATTTTACCGCCCATCCTGCGTACACGCCATTCTCGTCTGGCGAATTGCCATTCCCACTCGCCAGCCGAATTATGGACGCGCTGAGCTGTGCATCCGCACATCTCGGATCCCATATATTAAGGGTTGCCTTTGCCTCCCAGTAGATGTCTTTGGCTCCCAGTAGATGTCCGCAGTGTCCTCTACATCTTTTCCTGCAAGCTAAGCAAGACATAACGTCTATATTATTTCAGTTAGGTTTATAATACGATTTATAAAAAAATTTCAAATGGCATTTCCAAAATTTTAGAATTTATTAATAGAAATTCTAGTCGTATACATGTACATATATTATGGCCATTTCGGAAGGAGAGATTGATTCGGAAGACTTACAACACTGCGGCCAGGCAAATTAAAAGGCAAATCTTGCTTTGCAAAATCCAAATTCCAAAGTGATTTCTCCCTTATCAAATCATCTTTTGTTGTTCTCTGAATAGGAATTGTCCCGTTAGGGCAGCCTTCGAAAGCGAAAAGGTCGGCTCTTTCAGCATGGCTTTTCGGTTTTCTGTTTCTCGCCAATGAAGAGCCAAGATGGTTCACCTGCTTCACGGTGCTTTATTAGTCCAATATAACTCAAAGCATCAAATATATTAGTACAAGTTACTTTTTTCTTATAAGACCTGGATTTTGTGATCCTTCAACAAGGGATGGTCGAAAGCCGGCTGCTTGTACATGTCGATGCAATCAATGACATCTCCTGATATCATCTGCAGAACCTTATTTCAATCAATGACATCTCCTGAGGACATATTATCTAATGTGAAATAACACATTAGCAATACATAACATTTTTCATTATCAAAACCAGATTAAATCAACAAACAGTAAAGAAATTGAGGTAAATGTAAACCCTAAGCCACGGAGCGAGGATCTTGACTGTCTTGACCGGATGTTTGTTGAGGATGCGGAGTAGTTTGTCGAGTTCTCGTTCCTCTTCCTCCAAGAGAGGCTGGTGATGGATCCCATGACAACGGATAAAGCAAAAACACAGCAGAGAGAGCAAGATACGAGATGCCTCCAGTCCCATGATTGGGAGGAGGTCGGCACCCGATTGCTCTTCCTAATCGTGTATAAATAATATAAGAGAGGATATGTACCTCATTGAAATTGATTTTCTTCCATCTGCAGAAACTTCCTTAGTAACTGTGATGCGTTTCGGGTTGCATAGAATCTATATATACTTAAAAAGTTCATAGATTTAAATTGAAAAAAAAAACAAACCTTCCAGTTGAAAAATCATAATTATGTACTTATTTTAAAATTCAAAGAGTTAAAAGGAAATGTGAAATTTTTATTCAGCGGGTAACAAATTTATGATGACCGGCCCTTGATCGTAAAAAAAAAAAAAAAAAAAAGTCTATGAAATGCTGTCCTAATAGCATATGTTCGATTACATGAAATCAGTTCAAGTAAAATACGAGATTATATTAACAAATGACTTGCACACGTAACTTATTAATTGAATAATCACATCTTAATTTCACTTTTGGTTAATTTACCAAATTTAAATATTTTTTATGATTAAATTTCAAATTGGGTGTTACTTTTAAACATAAACAATTCGAATCTATCCAAAAAAATTTTAAATTTTTACCAATAAATATTCAACATAAATTCAACAAATTATTTACCCATACTTTATATTTTTTAATAAACGACTTCAAAAATTTTCAATTACTTCCAAATATTTATTATTTACTAATTTTTGAGTTCTTTTTTACATGTATGAATAAGGAACTCACATGTATTAAGAATACATCAATATGTTTGAACATTGCGCTGACATCGACATTGAAATGTATGAAGTCACGAGGCTCGCATGGGATTTTAACGGGACCGAGGACTGTACTACATATGCTAGCTTGACTTCAATGTGCGGCGGGTGCCTAGGCTGACTACACAAGTTCCACGTCCCGATAACGAATGAGTTTAGGGACAGGGTTGGGAGTATGATGGGGATAGATAAGGAGGATCGCGAAATATGGATCTGGATCGACGTCATTGGATTCTTTCTGTGACAGATCCGATGAAACCCGATGCATAACGTGATCTTTTATGAATTTCTGATTTTTGAAAATTATAGAAATAGCAGAAAACACCCAACTCTATTTAAATATAAGGGCAGAGGAGACGAACCCGCCTTCTGCCGCGTGTCATTCGGATTTGGGAACTGGCAGCCGTCGGAGTATCGTCGAGGTCGCTCTCCACAGATGAGTACTTTGTTGGGTTTTAGTAGTCTTTGTGTGAAATTCTCATAAAAATTGAATAAGCCTCTATATGTAAAATGCTTGGAACTTCAACTTGCCTCTTTCACGCTGCTCTGAAAATTTTGCTTTGTAGCTGTCATTTTTGTGACTACTTTTCACCATTGATGCACTCAAAATGTATCTGCCCTTCACTTAAACCATTGTTCCCATCACCTTTCTTTATTCTCTTGTAGGAAGAGATACTCGACTACAATCAATATGATGTGTCTGATGTAATATGACCAGGTTAGTGTCTGCCTATCTAATGTGTTACTATTAATGACCAAAAAGCAAGAGATTTGGCCTTGATTATACTCTATCATCTCCACTGCTTTGCTACTGGAATGTATACGTAAATAATAAGGGAGTCAAATTATCTTAGTCGAGGACGTATTCTCTACGTCCGACTTCAGCCTCTCCCTTGATGTAGAGTACTGTAATTACCGCCTCGAGAAGCTCGCATTCAAGGAGCTAGGGGCTCATTCTGGTGTTCATCATCATCTCAATACCATCGTCCTCCTTTGTCGTCCTCCGTTCTCCTTAACATTTATTATTATCATCAGTCAATCCCAACCGAAAGAAGGATCTTTTAAAGAGACTCCCCACTCCCTCGATGGAAATGACAAGTAGGCCCTTTTGCCTTGGCCGAAACAGGAACGCTGGTTTTCTCCCCAGCATCTCCATGTCAAGAAAACGCCATCCCCACCTCTCCTCTTCATCCTCATCAAAGTGTCTAGATACAGTCTCCCCTCTCGTTCATTATTTAGGTGCTCAACTTCTTCCACACTTCTTCATTCCGACCTTCTCTACAGTAGCGATGTCTCAGGGCGAGGTGCCGGCCATGCTACCTCCCATTGTGGAGCCCCCAAGTCACCTGTCAACGGAATCACGATTGCTGCGACGGTTGTCATCTTCACCATCGGATGGACCATCGGTTGGTTTCTCTCAAAGAAGTACGCGGCAAACCATGGACGTCAGGAGGCTGTGGTGGAGGAGGAGGGACAGCACGCCGAGCACCGGGAGCTTCCGCTCTCCCGCCGCGCATGGGATGTGCCTGATGCAGCTTCTAGTTATTTACCCACTCCTTAATTTTCTTTTTCGCCCGGATGTAGTTTGGTAGATCCAATATCACCACCACTTGGTATTACATCAGAAGGCCAACTTTTTCCGGTTCAATGTTCATGTAAACATCACCCTTGCATCTGCATTCGAAAAAGCATCCATCCTGATGTGCCAAGGCTCCCATTCTAATTCATGTGCCAAGCCTTAAATTTTTCTCCTCCCGTTGAATACTTACTGGATAAACGGTGCCAATATATCCGATGTCGAGACCGAAAGACGAGAAAGAAAGGGATGGAAGGTCAAGATACATGATCTATCTGGCTCAGCCGTAGCAGCAGCCTTCATAACGACTCCATTTGTGCCGTCAACTGGCTGTGATTGGGTGGCGATATCGAACCCAGGAGCCTGGTTAATTGTCCGGCCAGATCCTTGCAGGCCAGAGTGCTGGGAGCCATGGGGAAAGCTTGAGTCCTGGAGGGAGCGTGGAGGGATCAGAGACTCGGTCTGCTGCAGATTCTGCCTCCTCCAGGGAGGAGCAGACTGTTTAGTCTCCGAGATAATCATAAATGCCGAAAAGGGCAGGGTGTTTTTCATTGACTCGGAGAGGCAGATGAAGACAGCAGCCACAACAGCTACTCCAATCCCGAGCCCAAGAAACAGCGGGGACTATGCAGGTCTTAACCCTCCTGTTGGCGGGTTCGTGCTGAGCTGTAGGGTTCAGGGGGAAGGGAAGATTAGCAAGCCAATGGCACAGCTTGCGATGAGACATGTGACGTGTGTAGAAGACGCCGCAATCTTCATGGCTCTTGCTGCTGCTGTGAATCTCAGCATTGAGGCATGTAGGCCTTTCCGCCGGAAAAACAGGCAAGTGGCCAGCCTTTCCTGTTAAATTTTGTTGTACCAACGTTTTGTTTTTAGTTAGTAGGCGATCGTTTGGGACAGTTGAACCTTGATGTGCATATTGATCACCCCTCTAACCCTAATGGCATCGTCCTATGATGCTTTGTCCCTTTGCAAAACCTTACTGGTTCAAGGTTTGAGGCTCTCGCTTTGGAAAATACGCGCCCCTGAAGGGGATGGGCCATAAGGTCATGTTGTACTTCGCACATTCAAAAGACCGGTTTATCATACCAAATGTAGCATGTCTCCATTATGAAGAGAAGCAAGGGCGCATATGAACCAGTCGCAGCGACACAAATACATAAAGTATGGCACCAAACCAGTCGCGTGGAAACACTAAGCCTACCCGGACTGGAAGAAGCATTCAACGTCCGTGATGGTGCTCCGGGCATCCTCAATCTCGATCCCTTCCTTCTGATTTGAGTCCTCCAGCTCAGCCTGAAATTGAAATCCCATTAAGCCCATTAAGTGTGGTGTGATAAAGCATGGAAGAAGTGACAAGCGAGACAAGAAAAATGGTATGCAATACCAAAGTTTGCTTAAGGTCAGCCAGTGAAGCCTCCAGGCGCTTGCGACAGTCCGGAATCATCATCCTTGATTCAGCCAGAACGTTCTCCTGTTGATATACCAGCAAAGCATCATAGTCAGGTCCCCAAGTTAGAAGTTCAGTATGATTATAAGCAGCAGAAACGTCCATCTTCTGAGGAAACACGACATAATCCTAGAGCAATCTGTAACTACACAATTCAACAAACACCCGAAGCTCAAAAGAATCTATGCCGGCGTGTCATGATAACTGGGCTTATGCATTGGTTAAAAAATACAGCCGAAAAATCTGGTTAATTTGGTTTATGAATCATGAATGAAATCTATGGGCATATCAGAAAATATGAGCTAATCTATACTCTGTACTAGCAATGATTCATAAAGCTATGAGTTGAACGTGAATGCTTCTAATTATGGTGTTGAAGAGCTCCCCTATGCATGACCATCGGAACAAAGCAGTTTTCAAGGGCAACAAATGTGCGCACGCTCTGGCCTAGCACGCGCGGTGCGGCTCCGACGACACGAGGATCCGGGCCCGGGCCCCGAGGCCCAAACCGGTTGGCGTCGAGACTCGAGCATCGGACGCTGCGGAAGGGCACCGGGTTGAATCCTCCCTTGGTTCCCGAACGGATCTGCGGGGCGTTTCGCCGACCGTCTCCAGTCCTTGAAGGCGACGGGCGAAAGGCTGCGTGAGACCTCGCTCGGGAAATTCGGGGAGGATCTAGGAAGCGGCTCGTGTTACCGTCACCCATCCAAATTGGCTCCGTTTGTAAAACATGTTGTTGCTTAACCTAAGTAAGCTATTACGGAGTCGCCACCGACTTTTTATTTTAAAACTGTTAAGTCGGAAAAACAGCTGGTTCGGGGATTCTTACTTACTAGTCTTTACACTCTAAACATGCGAAGAGGTGGCGTTTGCTCCAAAAGAGTTTGGCTTTTGATTGACGGGCGTTGGACCCGATCCGGGCATGACTCCGGACTCATGTCACTGTTTTACGGGCGTTGGACCCGATTCGAGTCTTTTGGGCTCGAACTCATGTGTATTTGACAAACAGCATGCGATGATAAACCTACGGGCCTAAAGCATGCGAACAATCACAACCAATTATTGAGATTAAAGGGAACGGGAAAGGGCGGTGATCGTGAGCCTATGCACCTGGGCTCACGACCCATTACAAGTGGGAATAAAGAAAAAGACGGGAAGCCCGCACTTCCCTCATGTACCTGAGATGACGGTTGATGTCGCTTCTCTCTTAACCAACGG
Organism: Melastoma dodecandrum; assembly: GCA_029817715.1. Classification (NCBI taxonomy): domain Eukaryota; kingdom Viridiplantae; phylum Streptophyta; class Magnoliopsida; order Myrtales; family Melastomataceae; genus Melastoma; species Melastoma dodecandrum. The sequence continues at coordinate 1,720,131 of JARUPY010000279.1, read as the reverse complement.
TTTTTTAGGCCGCGGTAGATCCAACCCGCGCGGTTTGTTACACGCGCCTTCAAGCTTTCTATCTTCGAAATATCGCTTTGTCGAAAATTCCATGAAGCTCGGTTGATTTTTCATGCAAAATTAAAACACCACATAGAAGACGATATAAGAAAATTCCAAAATATATATAGAATATCTGGAATTAACTGGTGAGTAAGAATGATTACTCACCGGGCGTTGTGTGGCCCGTTGACGTTGATCCTTCGTGATGTCGAAAGATGACGTTCCTTGGTAATGATTTCCTCGTTGTTTTACATGTAAAACAAGGAAAAGGAAGAGATGTGCAAAGCCTTTTTTGTAACGGTTAAATTGACATAAATTTAACCGAACTAAAACAGTAAGACATGACTTACCGTTTGAATGGTTGAGTTAAATTGGACATTCTGTAGCCCATGAATGTCGATCCTCTGATATATTAAAAGATGCATCCTTGGTTGTCGAATCCTCGGTTGTTTAGATGCAAAACAGATGATATAAAGTAAGAAGGGCGGAGTAGTATTAATTATATTTGAAGTAAAATATAATTAATAAGAAAAACAAGACTTATCTCACCGAAGGGGCTTGAATTTGGTTTCTGATGCGGGCTGTAGACATTAGGGCGATATTTCTCGGATATTGCATTTATCCGAAGCTCGGCAACATTCAGGAAAATTTTTAGTGCAAACGATCATGCAGGATGAGATGTGATTTGAATTAATAATGCATAATCCGGATTGGACTTACTCAAAGTGTACACTATTTAAGGAAAATCATCCTTTCTTTTTATTAGTTATTATTATTGTTACTTTATTATTATTATAAAAAAAGATCCAATAAAACCAACACATTCACACAGTCGATGCGTTGTTAAAACAAATAAACAAAGTAACAAATGAAACGAGGCACCGCACACATATTAATTAAACAAATAAATTTAAAAAAATAATAAGTAGGTCAGGAAAAGAGGACAGACGAGAACTGACCTGTTGAAACTTTGGCTCTGGAGGGTCGGACGTCTTCGCGTGGGTCGGGGAAGATGTGGGGCAGCCGCCCCGACTTTGGAAGCCCAAGGTGGCAACGACGGCCTCTCCGAGAACGACTTGATGTCTGGCAAAAATTGCAGGAGCAGATCGGTCGGAAGCCAGGCCATAAGGAGGTCGCGAGGGTGTGGCTCCATGTTGGGGATCGCTAGATCCGGAGCTACGGATTAGTAAGAGCCAGGGGCAAGAGGACGCCGGGAGGTGATGCTGAGAAAAGGGGTGAGGCTGGCCGGAAGCGCCTCTGAAAGTCGCCATTCGTCGCGTCCGGGTCGACGGCCGTAGCTGGGGAGCTTGGCTAGATCTGGGTTACGTAGCCCAAGAGGGAAGCCGAGAGAAGGCGGGCATCAAGGGCTGCAGCCACGGGGAAGCTTATGAGGCTGGCTTCGAACTTGGCGGCTAGTGAGGCGTCGGTCTTGGCGAAGGGACGAGGGGGGAGGGCGTCCCTTTTGTCGTCGAACCTTGGCCGGGAAGACATGGGAGGAGTTGGCTTTGGGGAGGCCTTGGCTTCTGGTGGGTTTTAGGAGGGTGTCTTTGGTTCGATTTCTGGATATGTGTAGGGAGGAGTCTGCTGTTGGAAGATGAGCTCGGGTGAGGCTGCGAGAAGGGACTGTGTTTGGACAGCCTCTGTTCGCCCTTGATTCGTCCAAGGAGAGTCCACGGCTCAAGTAAATGTTGCCGTTGGTGTTTGTAGACGGGACTCCCGCATTGAATGCGGGAAGTTCGCGGCTGGTCGATGTTGTTGTTCTGCTGTTGCCTGAGGGATGGCAGTGGCTATCGTCTATGCACCTGTGCATTGAAAGGAAACAATCAAAGTAGAAGGAAAGCTTCCCGCGACGCCATCGCGCGCGCACGGGAAGCTTGGGCATGGTTGTCTGCCGGAGGCAGGGGAGTGGAGTTAGTTGGGCCGTCTGAAGAAGGCTTGCTCCATTCGCTGCAGCGGAGCGACATTAAACACCACAGGTTATAACTGATGGAGCCGGGGTTGTTGTCAGAGATCAAGGTCGTTGCCGCTGCATCCGGAAGAATCGAAGACTAGTGCAGCCAGAGGTATGATGTTCTTCTCACCGTTGTCGTCGGATACTCCGGTTGGGTTGATCATCAAGAGGTTCCCACGACGCTGATCATTGCTTACCTTGGGCAGAATCGGTTGGAACGGAAGCAACAACACCCATCTGCTTGCGAGCTTGGGAAGAGCAGATGAAGGTCTATGGCCTCGATTCCCTCTGTGTACGGTTCCCCCTTTTTTTTTTAGGTGGAGGGCCTCTGCCCTTCTCATATGTCATCTGTTTCTTTAATAGAGGAACTTGCCTATCATCTGACTGATTGTGGCACACGCATCAAGGCAGAGCAAATGATGATTGCCCAGGAAAATCTGTTTGTCTTGAGTTGGGGGCCGAGGGGGGAGACTGTCCCTGCCAGCTTTGCGTGCGGCCGAATTTTTTCTTTTTGTCCTTTGCAGTCGACTTCCTCTAATTTTTATCTCCTTGACGCCTTCTCCTTTTTTAACACATGCAGGTGGAATCACACAGAGCGATTGTGAAAATCGAGGTGACCAGGCTTTGGGCGGTGGGAAATCATCGCCGTTCTGTCTTTTTGGTTGGCGTCGTAGGCGGGACGGTGCGCTGCTATATCGGGATTGTAGGGCTCGTCGATGGGGCATGGGCGGTGGAGTAGGTCATCATGAGGCTGATCTGATTGTTGCTGCTTTTGCTCATCCTCTTTTCTTGTGCGCTGGTATGCATCTTTGACTGCCTTCCCCCACCGCAACGAGCTGAAGCGCCCCCCCTTTTTGGTGGACATATCTGTTCGTGGAGCCCCTCTCACTTTGCCTACATGCCACGAACTCCGAAGCTTTGCCCAAAGGATGGACTACTTATGCCACATACAACTCATTGTCGTGAACCAAAACAATCACTCGAGTTCGACTATAAAGGGGTGCTCCTGAAAATCTTAGACTCTTCGAATTTTAGGTCCGTTGTTGTTCCCGTGAGAAAGAAATGCTGAATTTTCTATTGTCTGCTTCTATTGGCATATAAATGAGGAGATTGAGTTCTGCCAGAGAATGAGTTCATGAGGGGGGAGCAATCGATCATTTCGTTGAGTGAACTCCATGACAGAACGCATAGGTTCATAATGAATAATGTTTTCTTCAAACCACGGTGAGTTCCCCTGACAATCTTGGGACAAGGATATCTCATTGGTATGACATTTACCAATTATATCAACATGCAGCCAACGACCGTTCCACTCCACATGCACTTCTCAAGCATGGAGAAATTCATTAGAGACGCAGATTCCGGCATCACGTCACTCCACATGCACTTCTCAAGCATGGAGAAATTCATTAGAGACGCAGATTCCGGCAGCACGTCGAGGTTACGGTCATATAGCCAAAATGAGCTCGTGGTTTACGCAAAACGATTACGGATAGTGCGATAATTTGGGGTATCTACAACAAAAAACCATCTCCTCTACAAGGCCTTAAGGTATTGTTTTCTATTTACCTGCTGCAGTCATTTTATAACTTTCCTTACTAAATCATATCCATATGAAACTTGGAATTAATTCAGGCTTTTCTGGAAGGCCACCTTTGGGGGTTCAATGGACATATAAACATCACCCTTGCATCTGCATTCGAAACCATGAGCCGCAGATAAACGAGCAACTATCGTTATGCGCCAAGACTCCCATTCTAATTCATGTGCCATGACTTGAATGTTTCTTGTCTACCCAAGTCGTTCAATTGTAAGTTTATATTTGATCGACAAGAAAAATATAATATTTTACAAAAAGTACTATCATATACTTCTTACGAATCAAACACTTTAGTAGCATAGGAAAATAATCAATAGAGATGTTGAGTACCTGTTGCTTAAGCTCGTAGGGATCTGCTCCTTTCTCCTTCATCTCTGCTGTCCTGGCAGCTTCCCTCTCGACCTCCTCGTATGAATGCAACTCTTTGATGATGTGTTTACAGGTACTCGTCTTGATCTACAAGTTTCTAACCGTCGCCATTAGTAACCTATCGAACAACAGATCATAATCAGCAAATGAAAGAAAATATCCCCAAAAAAGGGTTATCACACCGTCATCTAACCAAAGCAGCCATGGAGGAATCAAAACACTACTAATATGCAAAACTGAACAACAGTCTCACCCACTTGACCCTACACTATTTATTCAAGAAAGGATGCTGTGCGATCATGGGATTCTCCGTCCAATGCTAACCTAGAATTAGCCGAAGGGTCATAAGGCAAACCTGGAAAACAGCAACCAACTTACCAGACACTCATCGACCAGATCTAGGTAGGACAACTAAACCGGGAAGGAGCAAAGATTTTACTTGGATCACAATTCACGCTGACCAACACCCACTACCAGAAAAAAAAAAGATCACAACCTCTACTAACCCGCTACAAGAACTGGTACTACAATAAGAATATGCTGACAGATTGTTTTGCTGCTGGACTCAACGCAGCAAAATTCCAACTATTGGAGAACAATAATATCACCAAGAATCGCCTACTCACAGAACCGTACTACCGACATGAATCAACCCACCAACCGTTCGATGAAATGCAAAGAATCCCTTAGCAACACCAAAAGAATGATCGCAGTTTCCGCAACAACAATCAAGAATGACCCGATCCAACTACACTACAATCAGCAACAAAAACAAAGATCACAAGAAAACGGAATAACGATCAAATTCCTGGAGCATTGAACAGGAGAGAGCAGGGAGATGCGAAGAGGAGAAGAAGGAATGCGGCAAGGGAAGAAGGAAGTTATGGAGGCCGTTATAGTAGTTGGTAATCGGGTCGGGTTAAGAAGTAAGTGGGCTCGGGTTAATAAGTGGGCGGGCTGTGTAATTAGCCAGATGTGTGACTGGCCCAGGTCCTATAGTTAGTTGAGAAATGTCTGTAAATAGCAGGGAGTGGGAGTGGCGTCAGACAGTTGGCATTTTTTCGCGTGGTTGTTATGGGGAAACTTGGAATAGTATGAGGGACCTTGTGAGCTTGCGCTCTCGGAGGTTGTTGGAAATTCTGCCTTGCATTGGTGTAAGTGAGGTTGGTTGGAATTCGGCGCATCAAGGGTATCAGAGCCAGGTTCCCGACGACCATGGCTGAGACGCGGTTGTCGGAGCTGAGAAGGGACCAGGAAGCTACCCACGCTCTCATCAGCGGGCTGGTGGAGCGAATGGAGTTGGTGACGAAACAGATGAAAGAGATACAGGTGCAGTCAGAGATGAAATGGGAAACGATGCAAACCCAGATGGCCTCTTTGGCCAAGTCGGTGCAGGAGGGGCGCAGAGGGGAAGCAGGGTTGGAGATGTCTCGAACTGGAGGATCAGGGAGCAGGAATGAGAGCGCAGGTGAGCCATATGTGAGATCCATGTCTAGCTTCGTAATGCCTAAGGTCGAATTTCCGGAATTTGATGGCAGCCATCTCGACGACTAGCTGTATAAGTGCCAGCGGTACTTCGAGTTAGAGGGAGTCCCGGATGATAAAAAGGTGAGGGTTGCTTTTTTGTACATGTGTGGGGCTGCCTTGCAGTGGCACTACACATTTGTGCGAAACAGGGGACTGTCCGAACCTTTGGGATGGGTGGAGTATGTTGTTGCGGTGACTAAACGATTTGGAAACGAGGTCTTTGAGGATCCTATGGGACGTATAAAGAATTTAAAGCAAGAAGGGGCTTACAATAATCTCTATGTGTACATGGAAGAATTTGATGCTTGCCTGAGGAAGGTGTTGGAGAAAATCGATCTTCCTGTAGACTTCCAGGTCAGCTTGTTTATCAATGGCCTCAAGGAGGAGTATCGTAGCACCTTATGGCTATTGCGACCCACCGATCTTTTGAGTGCACAAGCTAGCGCACGGATCTTGACTACCGATGTTCCACCAGCGGGAGGGGATACCACAGGATCTAGATTGCGTGTGTGGAGTAGAGGACCAGTGCAGCAAGGATTTCCAGGCCCTGCTATGAGAAGTAGTGAAGTTTCTATTCTTAAGAGTCCCATACTTGGGAGTAATAATTACAGGCCGATGGATAGCAGAAGAACAACAACTCCAGTGACGCAACGGAGGTTGAGGCAGGAAGAGATTGCTGATAGGAGACAAAAGGGACTCTGTTTTTGATGCAATGAGCCATACTCTCGTGACCATAGGTGCTCCAAGAGGCAGAGGTGCTCCAAGAGGCAGATCTTCTCATTGATAGTAGACTCGGCAGGGGATGAGGAAGAGAGTCAGCAGCTGACTGAAGAAGAAGGTGAAGAAGTACAGGTTACGCTGCATGCCATTAACGGTGAAGATGGAGTGGAAGGAGCTAAGACAATGAGGGTAGAAGGACAATATAAGGGCAAAACCTTGCAGATATTGATAGATTCCGGGAGTACCCACAACTTCATAGATGTCGGGGTAATTAAAGGCCTGGGAATTCCTACGGTCAACATTCAACCAGTGAATGTCACTGTTGCAGATGGGCGGGTCATAAAAAGTAGTAGGTCTCTGCAATTGTTTGAGTGGGAAATGCAGAACCATGCCTTTACAGCTGATTTTTTCATTATACCATTGGCGGGTTGTGAAATGGTGTTGGGGGTTCGGTGGTTGGCGAATTTAGGAGACATCACGTGGAACTTCCAGTCTGCTCTCATGCAATTTCAACGAGCAGGACAATTGATTACCCTACGAGGAGGTGGTCTCGTGCGTGAAGGGAAATTATGGAAGTTGGTTCAAGGGAAGGCCCTATCTAAAGGCACACTGCAGCAGATGACTGCGATTTGTATCCAATCATGTGTAGCAGGCGATACTCAGCCCTTTAGTCCAGTAGAATCAGAAATGGTGAATCAGTCGGATCTCAACACAGTGTTGGAAGAATTCTCAGGGGTGTTCAAGGATCCCACTGGACTACCCCCATTCCGTGGTCATGAACATGCCATCGTTCTTCAGGAGGGTACTAGGAGCATCAATGTGCGTCCCTATTTTTATTCAGCTACACAGAAGAACATAATTGAGAAGATGGTGAGTGAACTCCTGACAGATCACATCATCAGGCCCAGCAGAAGCTCCTTCTCCTCACCAGTAGTCTTAGTAAAAAAGAAGGACGGAACATGGCGCATGTGTGTTGACTATCGACAGCTCAATCAGCAAACTGTGAAGGACAAATATCCCATACCAGTAATTGAAGAGCTACTCGACAAGCTTCATGGGGCGATAGTGTTTTCGAAGATTGACTTGAGGTCCGGCTATCACCAGATAAGAATGGAGCCGGCGGACGTGCATAAGACCGCCTTCCGCACTCACGACGGTCACTACGAGTTCCTTGTTATGCCATTTGGTCTCACAAATGCACCGTCGACATTCCAAGGCCTGATGAATGCCCTTTTCAGACCATATCTCCGGAAGTATGTCTTAGTGTTCTTCGATGACATCTTGATATATAGCAAGACTTCGGAAGAACACCTGCAACATCTGAGAGCGGTTTTATCTGTCCTACAGCAGCATACCCTGTATGCTAAGAGGTCTAAATGCGATTTTGGCAGCTCGAGAGTCGAGGACTTGGGTCACTACATCGACAAAGCTGGAGTGTCGACAGATCCCAAAAAAGTGCAGGCTGTGAGAGATTGGCTGGCTCCTGCCAATGTGAAGCAATTGAGGGGGTTCCTTGGCTTGAGTGGTTATTATCACCGTTTCATTAGAGGCTACGGGGTGGTCAGTAGGCCTCTCACAAACTTACTCAAGAAAGACTCCTTCCATTGGGATACAGCAGCCCAATTAGCCTTCGAAGAGCTCAAGGTCCTATTAACTACCGCTCCGACACTCAGGCTCCCTGACTTCTCTTCTGTGTTTGTAGTGGAGACAGATGCATGTGAGACTGGAATTGGCGCCGTCCTTATGCAACAGCAGCAGCCTATTGCCTATATCAGCAAGGCTTTGTCCAGTCAACACATGGCTTTATCTGTGTACGAGAAGGAACTCTTTTCAGTCGTGTATGCTGTCAAAAAGTGGCATCACTACCTCACTGGTCGTCGATTTGTTATCAGAAGTGACCATAGGAGTCTGAAATTTTTATTAGAACAGCGTTTGCACACTGACAGTCAGTTTAAGTGGCCCTCCAAACTCATGGGCTACGACTACGAAATAGTCTACAAGAAGGGAAGGGATAACCCTGCTACTGATGCTCTGTCACGTGTTCCAGGGGCTGACCTGTTCGCTTTGGCCCTACATGATTACCAACCGACCTTATTGGATGAGATCAAACTCACATGGGAAGAGGATCCGGAGCTGAAGGTGATACTGGAAGGTCTGCAAAATGGTACTAAGGATTCCCCTGTCTTTAAGTGGCATCAAGCCTTGTTGAAGAAGGGGAATAAGATTGTAGTAGGCAAGAATGTTAAGGTTCGGCAAAGACTTATTGCTGCATTTCACAGTAGCTCGGTGGGAGGGCATTCGGGTGTTTTGGTAACTACTAAGAAGGTGGCCTAACTGTTTTACTGGAAGGGATTGCAACGCGATGTCCGCAACTTCATTCGTACTTGTGAGGTGTGCATTCGATGCAAATATGATAATACTGCCTCTCCTGGACTATTGCAGCCCTTACCGATTCCCATGGGCGCGTGGCAAGACATATCCATGGACTTCATTGACGGCCTTCCGTGGTCTCAAGGCAGGGATGTGATATTGGTTGTTGTCGACCGCTTGATGAAGTATAGCCATTTCCTGGGCCTGACTCATCCTTACACTGCCCATTCGGTTGCCCAGGCTTTCCTTGACCAGGTCTTTAAGTTACATGGTCTGCCCCTGACCATAGTGAGTGACCGGGATGCGGTGTTCCTCAGCAAGTTTTGGCAGGACCTATTCCGACTACAGGGGGTTGAGTTGTGTCTCTCTCCTCGGCGTATCACCCTCAAACAGACGGCCAAACAGAGGTGGTGAACCGTTGTCTTAAAACTTACCTCCGTTGCATGACTGGGGACTGCCCAAAGGACTGGGTTAAATGGCTTCCTTTGGCTGAGTGGTGGTACAACACCTCCTACCACTCTGCCATTCGCATGTCACCATTTGAGGCGCTTTATGGATACCCTCCTCCTGTCCATGTTCCTTATTTGGGCAATGACAGTTCAGTGGCTGCGGTTGATAGTGTTCTGAGGGATCGTGAGATGATGTTGTGCATCCTCAGATTCAATTTGGCCAGAGCTCAACATCGCATGAAGCAACTTGCTGATCGACATCGAACCGAACGGAAATTTACCATTGGCGACTGGGTTTTTGTTAAGTTACAGACCTATAAACAACACAGTGTGGCTAGGAGGGCAGCTCATAAGCTAGCTCCACTGTATTATGGTCCTTACAAAATCATTGACAAGGTGGGGAAGGTCGCCTACAAGCTGCTGCTGCCGGTCGGATCTGCAGTTCACCCTACCTTCCATGTCTCGAAGTTGCGAGCTGGTGTGTCGGATACTTCTCGAGTGTCCCAGTCACTTCCTCAGTTCTGTGTTGTGTCTCCTCATGTCCCTGTTGCGGTGTTAGACAGGAAGATGGTCAAACGGGGCCCGCGAGCAGCCACCAAGGTTCTTGTGCAGTGGTCGTCTGGATCTGTAGATGATGCTACTTGGGAGTACTTATATGACTTGGAGAGGCGTTATCCTCACTGCACACTTGAGGACAAGTGTGCTTTAAGAGGGGTGGCTTGATGCGAAGAGGAGAAGAAGGAATGCGGCAAGGGAAGAAGGAAGTTATGGAGGCCGTTATAGTAGTTGGTAATCGGGTCGGGTTAAGAAGTAAGTGGGCTCGGGTTAATAAGTAGGCGGGCTGTGTAATTAACCAGATGTGTGACTGGCCCAGGTCCTATAGTTAGTTGAGAAATGTCTGTAAATAGCAGGGCGTGGGAGTGGCGTCAGACAGTTGGCATTTTTTCGCGTGGTTGTTATGGGGAAACTTGGAATAGTACGAGGGACCTTGTGAGCTTGCGCTCTCGGAGGTTGTTGGAAATTCTGCCTTGCATTGGTGTGAGTGAGGTTGCTTGGAATTCGGCGCATGACAGGGAGAGCGAGAGGGCAAACCTCAGCGTGGAGGAAGAGCGGAGGATTTGGGGGGGAAAGAAGAGAAGACTAAACAATGGCTTGGGGACGGACGGGAGTTCATGTTCTAAGATGGATGCTTCTTTCCTCCGGGGGGGTTCTTTTCCTAATTTCCAAAATAATCCTTACATTGTTGGTATGATTTTCAAATAAGTCCTCAAAAAAAAAAAAAAACGATCGGGCCATGGAACATTTGTTGGGTTGAGAGAGTTTTTTTTTTTTTTTGTTTGGTTAACAGGTTGAGAGAGTTAGTTGTCAGCTGTCGGGAGACGGAAAGCCCATGTCCTAATTCGCACAAAAGATTATGTAGGTTGGTACTAAAATTACTAAATTAGTGGATATTGCTGGGTTAATTTTTATTTATTCTTTAACAATTGATTAATTTCCCACAACCTACTTTCAAAGTTTGGTCCAAATCCAAGTTTCAAAACACTCCCCCCCCCCCAACCGTCTTCCTCACAACTCTCTCATTCTCCTCTCCGCCGCGGCCTCGTCCAATGAACTCCCCCAGCTGCGGGGACATGGCGGGCCAGTCTCAGAAATGGATGATACTGGCGGCGACGATGTGGATACAGGCGTTCACAGGGACGAACTTCGACTTCTCTTCGTACTCTTCTACGCTCAAGTCCGTGCTGGGGATATCCCAGGTGGAGCTCAACTACCTCTCGGTGGCCTCCGACATGGGGAAGGCGTTCGGGTGGTGCTCAGGGGTATCACTCCTTTACTTTCCCGTGTGGGTCGTCATGGTCATGTCCGCGTTTATCGGACTCGTCGGCTACGGCGTCCAGTGGCTCGTCATCAAGCAGATCATCTCCCTACCTTATGTCCTGGTAATAATATTCAAATCATTTATTAATTACTGATCTTATAATCAAATTTTCTTATGAATGATTTTAAATTCTGGTCCTTTACATTAATCAGACATATTTGTTAAAATTTATTTTTCAGTAATTTTTTTCTCAAATTAATATTTTCTGTTGAAAACATATAATAAGATTGTTTTTTTTTATTCTATTAGATGGAAAATGAAATCGAATTTGTCGTGGGGAATGTTTCAATTTGATCGGAGGGTGTGTAGAAAATCAGTTGATCACCTGTCACGTAAAAAGTCTATATCTGTCTTTCTCACAAACGTACAAATCATGGGCATGAAATTAGTTTATACAATATTCTTTGACGGTCCAAATTAAATAGAATTATTGGAGTCGGTATCAATTAGTTAGTAAAATATTTGAAAAATAATTCTGCTTTGCAGGTGTTCGTGCTGTGCTTGCTAGCGGGGTGCAGCATATGTTGGTTCAACACGGTCTGCTACGTCCTCTGCATCCGCAACTTCCCATCGAGCCGCGCTTTCGCACTCTCCCTCAGCATCAGCTTCAGCGGCGTGAGTGCTGCCCTCTACACCCTCGTCGCCAACGCGATCAACCCCAGCGACGACACCCTCTTCCTCTTCCTCAACTCCATTGTTCCCCTCTTTGTGGCTGGTGTCGCCCTCACCCCCGTCCTTCGAAATCCACCCGTGCAGCTACTCCAACCTGACACAGCTCAACATGACTCCCGGACCTTCCTCCTCCTAAACGCTGTAGCGGTTCTCACGGGGCTGTACCTCCTCCTACTAAATCCCCTGTCGCACGTAGTGGCCAGGGCTCGTATCCTGCTGGGCGGCACCATCGTCCTGTTGCTCCTCCCGTTCTGTATTCCAGGGATCGTGTGGGCTCGGGAGTGGGCAAAGCAGGCTGGTAGGTCCGGCATCTGGTCGGCTTTTGGTGTGGTTGAGGTGGACGATCTCGAGCTTCATGAGGAATTGATCGGGAGTGAGCTGGCCTGGCCGAATGATGCTGTCACCGGCAATGGGCGCGGAATCAGTTCAAGAGATGGAGGAGGGTGGTGTTGCTTTGTTATGGAGAAGGATCTGTTGACAGTGCTTGGAGAGGAGCACCAGGTTCCGCTACTAGTGAGCCGTTGGGATTTCTGGTTGTACTATGTGGCTTATTTCTGTGGCGGAACTATCGGGCTCGTGTACAGCAACAACCTCGGGCAGATTTCTCAGTCGCTGGGATTCGAATCAAAGACCAGTGAGTTTGTCACACTATATTCATCCTGCTCGTTCTTCGGCCGTCTTCTCTCGGCTGCGCCGGACTTCCTCCGTGAGTATGTCCCTACAGCGTTTGTCTTTTACTTCGGCAGGATAACCTCCCTCAAGAGTCCTTCTAATTACGCCTTTTGTAATTGCAGCAGGCTCTACTTTGCGAGGACGGGATGGCTAGCCATGGCACTCGTGCCGACCCCAATAGCTTTCCTAATACTAGTGATGTCCGGGAGTGAGATGGCCCTTAGGATGGGCACTGCTCTCATAGGTCTCAGCTCAGGATTCATATTCACAGCAGCAATCTCCATAACGTCCGAACTGTTCGGTCCCAACAGTGCGGGCATAAACCACAACATCCTGATCACGAACATTCCCATCGGTTCGCTCCTGTATGGGCTCCTGGCAGCACTGGTGTATGACTCGGCTGTCGGGGGTTCAGTCGGTTCGCACCAGGCGCTCGGCGACACGATGGTGTGCATGGGAAGGAAATGTTACTGGACGACGTTCGTGTGGTGGGCCTGCATATCAATGATTGGAGTCGTATCAAGCTTCTTGTTGTTCCTTAGGACGAAGCCCGCCTACGACCGGTTTGAGAGGAACCGGGACCAGACACGGCACACGTAGCCTATCGATCCGAGGGGCGATCTTTGAGTTTTGCGAGAATGAGAGGAATCAAATAGTGTCTCCTACGCAAGGCCAGCGCTGTTATATTTTGTATAGATTACTAATAAGTGCTCTCGCTTAATAAGGTACAATAACAACAAATATTAACCCGATACGAGATCAGTCCATTCACATAGTTAGTCTCCTTCGTCCTCAGCTTGTAGCTGGTCCAGCAGTGCTCAGCACTCTCGGTCATTCGTCATTGCAATTCAGTTTTGGGTAACAGAAAGGAGCTCTCGACCAGAAGCAGCATCAAAACAGAATTGCAAACTATAAGGGAACATCCGCGGAATGTGGAGATTATTCACTCTCGAAGCAATGAACTATGCCGAAGTCATTTCAGATACATGAATCTGGGCAGATAAACTATTGAACCTCACAAACTTTAGACTAATCAATGAGCAATGAAGTGATTTCTAGAACTGAGTAAGAACTAACGAGAATGAGTATTGGCACAAGGAAGTCGACTGATTAAAACAATATCCAGTTGCTAAACATTAAGACCGTCAAGTGAAGAGAGGAGCAGGGATTGGTTGCACCTTAGCTCTTCTTCTCTTCTTCCACGCTCTTAACCTTCTTAGCAGAATTTGCCTGAGAATACAAGAAAGTGCCGAAGATCGCAATGGCAGATCCGAGCGCATTCAATGGCCTCACTGGGTTTCTGAAGACAAGAACTGTGGACACGATCACAACCACCCTCTTCATCGTATTGCCGACCGAGAATGTCAACGGGCTGATATCGTCGAGTGCCTGATAGGACGACTGATTGTACAGGTGATAGAAAATGCCGGACAACATAACCCAGACGTAGAAAGTCGATGATTTCCCGACTGCCTCAATTGCCTTGTGGTACCCGGGTATCCACTGGGATCCCTCGACGAAAATGGCCACCGGAAGCAAATACAGCAGCGAGATTATACTGATCCAGCCGTAGAGATTCAATCCATTCACTTCCTTGAAATCCTGCAGGCTCTTCTTTGAATATATGTTCCGAAGCACAAACCCGACATTGCTAATCATCGCGCCCCACAAACCTCCGAAATTGAAGGACACTTCGGTGACTGCAGCAAGAGAACAGCCGAACACAATCGGGAGAATCGATAGCCAGACTGCAAGAGGATACGAATCCCCGAGGAACGAAGAGAACACGACAGAGAAAACAGGTTCTGCCGACTTAATCACGTGAGTGAACGAGACCGCTACCTTCGAGAAGGACACGCATGCCGAGATGTGGCCAATGGTGTGGAACAGCGCCGGCCCGAGCAGCGCGACGATGAAAGATTTCGAGATCTTAGGGCAGGGCTGGAGCTTAAAGGACCAGAGGAGGAGCATCCAGACCGATCCGACGAACAGCTGGAATGTCGCGAGGAACCACGGGAAGGGAAACACGTTGAGGGCCTTCTTGTTGTAGATGTTGAAGACGATGTTCTGGAAATACCACAGCCCGAAGACCACCGCGAGCTGGAAAGTCTTGTTCCGCTTCTCCGGCTCCGTCACCCCAGCGGCCTCGGATTCAGGCTCGGGGGTCGCCGGGGTCGCCGCCCGGGTCACAAAGGATCCGCGAATCGGACCAAACCCGCTATGGAGAACGAGGTTGCGGCGGGAATTGAGAGACGGGTGCGCGTAAACACGGCCAAATATCGGAACTTTGAGGGGGGCGGGGTCGATTCGACGGGGGATTCGAACGCGGGGGTTTGCAGGCTGGGCGACGAGCCTGTTGTGGTGGTGAGGGGAGGCAAGATTCATGGCGGCGGCGGAGGCGGTCATTGTCTTTATGGTGATTCGGACAAGACGGGATGGTGGTGGTACGAGGAAGACAGGGGAGATTGGAGCGGAGTGGAGCGTAAGAAGGAGAGGGAGAGTGTTTGGTGAGGAAATACGAAACACCGACCCGGTTTTCGTGGGCTTTGTCTGATTTTTAGGTTTGGCTGGGGCAGGGAAAAGAGAGGGTGGCCAAGGTTTGGTAAGGACTGTTTGTTTTGTTAAAAGGTCGGGCCCAGCCGGTTAGGTACCGGCTCAGGCAATCGCTATGGACGATGGACCTGTGATTTACTCTCATTTGCCGACAACAGCTTCAAGAATCTACAGCCCCGCGGTGTCGAGAACTTTAGCCTCATCACGATCGCTTCATTTGCCTGCAAGATTCTCGACAACCAATAGTAAAGAGTTCTCTTTGAGATGTTCAAGCTGACTGATTTTCGCTAAGTTCTGTTCTCACTTGTTTCAGGAACGCCTTGTTGTGCGCTGTGAATAGCAAATCGAATCTCTTCTCCGATTGCTGCTGACCGCCGAGGCACGTTTACCAACAGCTCGGGCAATATGTATTTCTGCGACTATTGCAAGGTACTCTTTCAAGTTGGAGTACACTAGGTCTGATCTCTAAGTCGGAGGTTCTACCTTGCATTACAGGAACCTTACCTTGATGAAATCCAACGACGACACAACGGGAAGCTTGCTAAAGTACGTGCCATTAACCAGACCAGTCACGGTGCTGGCTAGCAGGATTGGAGGAACGGCAGGTACTACCATATCATCGGACGAAACATACCTCCTCATCAATGAGGTCGTGAGTTCTAGCATCTTCAAGTATCTTCATTCAGGCACCAATGCAAAATACTATCATCATGCTTTGTTCGAGCATCTACCATCCGATGAACATAAGAGAGAAATCTATCGGGCTCTCAGTGACTTTAGTCTGGAAGCGTTGCATGTTAGCATCGAGTGCTGCGCCTGGGTAATATTGGGGTGATCGATCGAATTGAATCCCACGATTTGTATAGTTCGTTGAAGAAATTGAGTTGCCGCAGTGTAAAGGCAATGAGTTTGCGCAGCGTAGATGGTGGTAAATGACTCGTAGATTGCTGATCTCGATGCTTTAATTCGGATTTGTAGGATGAGCTAGTTTTGTCAGTTCAAAACGTTTGGGATTTCTGTTGAATAGATGCTCTGGTGAATTTGTGTTTGGCATCTGCCGCATCGCGTGTAGTGGGACAGATTGTCGGATGATTTGCGAAACTAATGGACAACTACATCATTGGCGACGCTGTTAGTAAAGAAAAGGCACCTATCTAAGACACCCTTCGTTTTCATCTAAATGAAAGGTTACTGGCAATGGCTTCACCTTCGAACATCTTATGCCGGTACTTTCCCAAAGTCCCACCAATATATACTTCGACTATGAGTGGGAGGCGAGGGATGCTTGACGCCGTCCTCCTTTAACATGTGAGACTACGTGCTGATATCCCTCCTGTAGGATGATCTCGCAGTATCGGGATTATCATGAGGGACTCGTCAACCTCTTTCAGGGGTTTCTTCAGACCAGACTACTATCCCCTCTACCAGACCAGACGTGCTCAAGTTCGCGACTCCTCCCGCCAAGGAAGGGAAGATCGTTTACGAGGAAGATATATCATCAATGGCATAGATAAGGGTGTCCGGTCGTGCTCGTCAGACTCATGGGCCACAACATCGGGAAGCAAGTCGTTCGGAGTCATCTAGCGAATCGTGACTGTTTTCGCGCCAGATGAACGGGACGGGCGGGCCGATTGGGCTCCCGAGCCCATGTGTAAACCATTTTTCTCTCAACCCGATTCTCCTTCAGAATTAAACAAACAAATAAATTCTAGCAATGCTAGAGTTCATTACCCAATAATGGAATATAGTACGCCTCATTTCAACGAAAACATATAACTTTTATTTAAAAAGTAAATGATAATTTTAGAAATATTTATCACTGAATGTGAATATAAGATGTATGGTGGAACCATTTTTCTATATGATAGAAAATGTTTCCTAGCACCATGGGGTGCACTGCCAAACCATCTACTTGGGAATGGGGCCTGAAATTTAATTGCAGTTAGGAAAATTTACCTAATTTTTATTTATTTAATTGATCAACATGTCAATATAAATATGTTACGGTATGTCCTTCAAGCAATACGATTCTAAGGAAGTTCTTTTTTTTTTTTAAGAATGAAAATGTCTGTCGTGGTCGTCTTCGCCGCCCTTCTTCTTCCTTCCGCGGTCCTCTCTTTGGAAGTCTCCGTCTACAGTACGGTAATGCTGCCGAATAATACCATCGGCCCTGCGTATATCTCCTTCTTACCCGGTTCTCCGGTTGTTGCCTTGACTGGAATATCCAATGGCGACGTAGTTAGGTTCTCCGCCGTGACCCGGACCTTCGTCCCGTTAACCTCCATCCCGAACAGGCTAGCCGCGTTCCTTTTATTCTTCTCTCCTCGTGGTTCCTGTGATGAATTTTCTTTCGCCTGACTGCATGGATTCTTCTAGTACGGCAGGAACGGGACATTGTGCGACAACAATACCAGTCCCAGTTTGTTCGGGACCTGCGGACGAGCATTAGGCATTGCTACCAACACATCCGGTTTTATTTACTTCTGTGATGCTTATAAGGGGCTCTTTGGAGTCGGACCTTCTGGCGGACCAGCCACCCTACTCTACCCGTATGTTTTCTTCTGTAATGCCGTTGACATCGATAGTAATGGGATGGTTTATTTTACCGATGGCAGCCAGAAATACAGGTACGTTTTCATGTATAATGAACTGGAGTTGACCACGATAATGCAATCATCCTTAGCGAACTCGGGTTTGCAGGAACAATTCTTTGGCAAGAATCAACAACGACGCATCCGGGAGACTCCTGAGGTATGACCCGAATACCAGAGACGTCACGGTGTTGGCTACCGGACTGGCAACGCCGACGGGCATCGCGTTATCCTCCGACAATTCCTACATCCTCATAACCCAGCTAATCAAGGACACCATCTTGAAGTTCTACATCACTGGACCGAAAGCGGATAGCCTCGAGGTGTTCGCGAGAAACATCCCAGGAGCGAGCAACGTCAGGAGGAGTCTGGACGGTGGCAACTACTACGTGCCACAGAACCCGAAACCCTACTCCCACTTCCTTCTGAGGATAAACAGCACCGGGGACGTACAGGCGAACCTTTCCATTGCCGGGCCTTACTCGAACATCGCATATTTCAGGGACGCGAGGCCAGTATCGCCGACGGTGTTCTACATCGGGAGTCAGTATGCTAATTTCCTCGGAGTCGCTACCATCTTCGGGTTCTGATCCGAGGGAACCCACCGCGTGTATCAAGTGCTTCACCTATTACGTATGCTAATAAAGGTCTCGTGTAAAATGAGGCCTCCGTGGTTTATGACTTTCTTATGTAAACCCCTAAGATTATAATAAATTGAGGGTTTGACACGTCAATAATTTAATTTATTTGACGCAAGAGATATAAATTACAATTGACGGTCCACATATCGAATAGGGGGTTCTACATCCATTGCAGCCCCATGTAAGAATCTCTTCTTACAAGCTTTATTCCGTTTCTTAATGCTACAAATATTAATTTGCTCATTGTTTTTTTATTTCTAAAGAAAGAATTATACTTGGACTTTTAATTAATGAGTTCTAATATTAGATTTAAATAATATTTGAATGAAGGGTATATTTATGGAGCATAAAAAAGAAAAAAAAAAGTACACTATTAGTTCAACGCAAGAGGTAACTTGATTGTTCTCTAAACCATGACCCTAAATTATCATAACATTAAACCCGAATCAGGTCAGAGTATTGTAATCTATCTGAGCTCAACACCCGACTGCCCCCAGTAGACCACCCTACTCAAGTTTGAAGAGAATTTGAGAGACTGAGAGAAAAAAGACTTTAGGAAAGAGGGGAAGAGAGAAACTCAAATTTTACTTTGTTACATTTCTCAGAGATGCAAAATGAGGAGTTCGGCTCACATACGTGGTGGAAGATTCTCCACATTTCTCACGTATTGTCTCTGCCCACAATTTTGTCTCGCTATTTATACCTACCCCAGGTAAACATTTTAACCACGAACCCCACCTACCAAATCCTAGAACTATCGATAGAAATATCTTGAAGCAGCGACCTCTATAAGAAATTAAATGTTAGGTGTGTTTGTGGATAAAACGATGTTGCGATATCACGGGGACTAACAAACAGCTTTATTTCTGGAGAACGGGTTATAGAAAGACAACCAAGCAGTCTTTCGGAGTCTTTGAATGATTGTCGTATATTTTTTTACGGAAGACTGGCAGCATATTTATACTAACACTTATCCTATCCAGACAATGACCGCTAATAACACCGCTAACATAACTATTACACACATTTTGCGCATGCTTTATTGGGACTAACTGCACACTGTCTACTTCGACCCGCGATTGTGATGATGATGATGATGGGTCTCGTCATCATTGAAGCCCAAAATGACTTTACTGTGCAAACAAGGTGTCGAATTAATTGTAAAACTTCCCCTCGAAGTCGACTTTTTCTTCTTATCTTTCCAAGTACATGCAAAACTCGTCGAGTTTGCTCGCAAGAAGTTCTTTGGTGAAAATATTCACTCGTATCTGCATTGTTGTATTGTAGTGTGATCTCGCCTTACTGCACATTTTCTCTTAAGAAGTAATAGCGAACCTCTACGTGTTTCGCCTATGTATGGAATATCGAACTTTCAGCTAGTTGGATTGTTGATCGGTCGTCGTATAATAAAGTTACTGCATATTTAGATTGTTAGTGAAGGTCTCTCATTAGTTGCATAAGTCATGTAATTTTCGATGTTGCTGTAGCGAAAGCTTTGTGATCTGCCTATGGAGTTGAAAAGTGATACAATTGATTTTTTTTTTTACTACACCACGATATTGTTACTATTGGATTCTTAATAGAGAACAAAGCTTATGTAGAATATAACAAGGTGGTAATGATCAAAGAGCACACAAAAGGTCAGAGTTATTAAGGATCTCAACAAGCCGATAAACTATTCTTGAACCGGCTCTGATACCAATTTTTGGCCCAAAGATTACACTAAGGGGATGAATTAATGTTAAGTCCAATTAAAGATTTCTCTAACGCATTTTCATAACCCTCACAGCGGAATCAAGTTGTTGTAAAATATAACCTTTAGTTCAGGCTTCTGTAATTATAGAACGTGTGAAATCGACTTCGAAATGAATTCGAAAAACAGAAAGGTTTTTATAGTGGTTCGATAAATACGCCTACGTCCACTTTCTGTTGTTTTCACTAATACTTTGAAATGGTGATTACGGTGTAGAAGGTAAAACCTTCTGTGGTATAAGAAAACAATTTCTTTAACCACGGGGTGGTAAGATTAACTTAGCCAATGCAAGATTTTCTCTTGCTGAGATTGGGATGCATCTAGGTCGAATCACAAGGAAATCAACTAGACTCAACAAGCACAAACCCTGTCTAGAAGCTTCAGCCTTCTGTGATATAGTAGCAGGATGTCCTTTCTGGATTAGTTATCGGCCCCAATGGCACTTACTTCACGAGTTTGGACGTTGTCTGATGGGCTCATTTTCTTGTGTTTTTTATATAACCTGCAAAACAACAAAGATAAACGTCTACAGGAGGCCACAGTCCCTCACCACTTGCGCCTGCTACGGATTTCTTCTCCTAAACCTACCGTACGCCGACTCGCCAGCCAGCAACCTTCTCCTAAAGTCCTGTTGTACGCAGCTCGACTTTACGGACAACTTCCCGACCAAGTCCTTCAGATCCGCAGCCACTGATGTCTACAGGATGGCTCTGGTTAGTCTTCTAGGAAAAAAGAAAGGAAGGTAGGTCTATTTTATGCAATGGATCTCCGCATTCATCGGTGTCCCAGACGACAAAATCAGAGACAGCAAGCTAACTTCCTCATCTTGAATACTGGGATTGCTAACTTCACTCTTATTATCCTAGAAGCCAGGGGCGGGACGAGAAGCAAAAAGGACAAAACCTTCATCGTCTGATGTTAGTCTCACTCCATCATCTTTGACAACGGAAGCCGCGTCATTGGCTTCACCAATGCACATCTGCAAACAACAAACAAACAAGATAACCAACTACATAAGGTTGTCAGTCCCTCACCACTTACACCTGCTACGGGCTCCTTCTCTCTGACCAACTCTGTACGCCGACTCGCCAACCAGCGACCCTTCTCCCCAGGCCCTGTTGCACGCAGTTCAATGTTATGGACAATGTTCTTGGTCGAGTCCCTCGGATCTGTAACCACCAGCATCTCCGGAGCGGCTTCACCAACGGTGAACCTACTGTAGTCATCTCCTACGAAAACGTTCGCCTGCAGACTCCATCCTGCACACTCACACGTTAAAACACCATAATAACGCTGCAAGAGTGTCAAGACTTTCCACCATCAACTTAATCGACCAAATGAATTATTTTTGGGTTTTTCTTTTATTAAGTAGTTCCGACCTACTTTTATGAAGGAAAATTATTTTACTTTATTTAAATTACGACCAGATGCATTCCCATAATGCTTAAATCAGTTGGAAATAGTCTCTAATTGATTTCATATCAATCAGATTTTCCAATCTCAAGACATCATTACAGAAAGTTGGAGCCAGATTCGATCAACAACCTTATATAGTTGGAAAGAAATAATATGTCATTCCCAACCTGAGAAATCTGATAATGAGCTAGTGCATATGTCCGTTTGAGACTATCCAAAATTAATTTTGTGTTAATTAGACAATTTAATCCCACGATAGAGCACTATAGAAGATTCGGCCAAAACAGACAATCAACCTTCTACAAAAAGAAATAATCAATAATTTATTTTCAAAATGAAATAATTCATTTCAGATTAATTTGTCATTGTATCTGTACGAAATTAATGTGAATTTTTTAATTGGAAGTGATTTCTAAATAGCATTCTCTCTCACATAAGGTTAGATAGAATTTTCCAAAATTAACAAGATAATTTCATTGATTAAGAAAAATATCTTTTTTTTTACTTTTATTGTTTTTTCTTATAAGGTAATTAGTTTAATATAAATTCAAATAATATTTCTAAGAATATTCTTCTTTTGAATTAATAAATTAATTAAGATAATTAATAATTACTTAGCAACTAATTAATTATTAAAATATCTAATTATGAAAATAATTTTTAATCACATCATTCGATTTGAAATGATCATCGGAGGATGTAGAAAATATTTCGCGATATTTTTCGTTTACTAGAAAGTATATCATTGTTACAGGATGTTGTAACTTTTGTAAAGTCATAGCAGGTTAACTTGCTATATGACTCATCATCAAAACCATATTAACAGTTCCCCGTTCAAACCTTCCGACTGCACTTCCCATTGAATTGGTTCCAACTTTATTGGAAGAACTACTTAGTAATAATTCAGCTTCCATTATCCATTGCAGCCTCGTTTAATAATATTTTCTTTCAAGTTCTATTTCGATTCCTAATCCTACAAATAATCACCTGTTCTCAGAAATAAGTTTAAAAAAATCCCAATTTTTTGGTGATATAAGTACAATTAGATGCTAAATAATTGGATATAAATTACTAGTGATTATAATATTGTTTTTAATCACTTACACGATTGAATGGAGGGTAAATTTATTTAGAAATGACATCAATTGCCCCAATTGTGAAAACGAGCGTATTTCATTCTTAAGAACAACAAATCTTTCAAGCGACTTGGTTAATATTTCGGCTTAATCACTACAATATTCGAAACTGAGTTAAATGCCATAAATTTTTTATTATTATTCCAACACGAGTTTACAAAACATCACGTTACATTGAATCCTACGTAAAGATTCAAAAATTATTATTAAAACGATATCCCACTATAAATTTAATACTAACTTAAGTAATACGCAAAATTAATGTTAATTCATGTCAACAATTAAATTTTGAATTTATAATCATTAAAATTCACATATTCTTTAAAGCGAATAAAGTTCATCGAAAACATTTTTTTTTTTTAAATAAGCACATAAAAAAAGTGTATTCACGTCATCGGCAGAAATACAACTTAATACATTCTAGAGCACCAAAGTTTTCCTCCAAATTATCCCGTACTAATTTAAAAATAAATAAGTAAATATTTAATAGATAAAAAAATTATCAAATAAGAAAGGGACATATAAAGGTTGCTGCGTTCCTATTTTTATTTCCTGGACTATCAAAACCCTATAATCAATTACATCAAAACTAGTTTTGATTCCTCCTTTTGAATTAACCGCAATTTTTTTTATATAAATTTTTGTGGTCAGATTCTCGATAATTAATATAGTAAGAAAATCCAGTGAATTTGACTATTATTTTCCTGATCCATCCGAATGTGGACATTTGTTCCTCATGTGGATTTATTCATTGGAATTGTAATTTGTTACTACTTATGACATTACTAGGAGGAATGAATTATCATGTCAATGTATTGCAATCCGTGGACATATTGACTCCCCCCCACTGTGTGAACATGAACTGTACACGTTAAAAAAAATGTGCAACGAATCTTAATGTGTGAAAATTCAAAGGATCCTAAATTTCCATTAAAGTCCGACAACCTCGTACCAGACAACTATATAAACACCATGCATCTGTTTTCTCTCACCCAGACCAGATTACATCATCCATCTCTCGCTACGATACAATGGCGACCCGTTATGCTTCTTCCTTTTGTTTCGTGATCCTACTATGTTCGGCTGCTGCGGAGGCCTTCGACGGCGGCATCACGGTGGAGCTGATCCCTCGTGACTCGCCCAAGTCCCCGTTTTACAACCCATTGGAGACCCCTTTCCAACGCATTCGCAAAGCGTTGGGCCGCTCCATCAGGCGCTCCAGGGGCCTCAGGCCTAATGCCGCCGGTGTGCCGTCTGCGGACATAACCAGCAGCGGAGGCGGGTACCTGGTCAACATCACGATAGGCACCCCGCCAGTGCCAATTGTGGCGATTGCCGATACGGGGAGCGACCTGATATGGACGCAGTGCAAGCCGTGCGAGAAATGCTTCAAGCAGGACGCGCCTTTGTTCGTCCCCAGCAAGTCTAGCACTTACGAGGAAGTCACATGTGTTTCAGACAAGTGCCAGGTTTATGACCAGACCTCGTGCTCCTCGCCAGGTACGACATGCCAGTACCAAGTAAGGTACGGAGATCAGTCGCACACGTATGGAAACATCGCTACAGATACCATCGGTTTGGGCTCCACTTCGGGGTCGGCCATCAAATTCCCAGGAACAGTGTTCGGATGTGGCTTTGACAATGCCGGAACTTTTGGTACTGAAACATCAGGTATAGTCGGCCTCGGAGGTGGAGACGCATCACTTGTCTCACAAATTGGTACAAGTTCCGGCGGGAAGTTCTCGTATTGCCTGGTGCCGTTCTTCAACCCTGGCAAATCCTCGAAGTTAAGCTTTGGCACTAATGCCCGAGTCGCCGGTCCTGGCACGGTCTCCACTCCTTTTATCTCAAAATCCCCGAAAACATTCTACTACTTGACCTTGGAAGGAATCAGCATCAATGGTAAAAGGTTTGATGCATCAGGCTCGCCTGGACTTGGCTCAGGGGAGGGCAACATTATTATCGACTCCGGCACGACCCTCACTTATCTGCCGGCTGATCTCTACGACCAGATCGAACCCGCAGTCTCTGCAGCCATACGCCTCCCAAAAGCCCAGGACCCGAGCGGTTACTTTAACCTATGTTACAGATCCTCAGGCGTGTTCAGGAGTGCTCCGAGTATCACGGTTCACTTCACAGGTGCAGACGTCAAGCTGAATTGGTACAACGCCTTCGTCGAGGTCGCGGAAGGCGTGACGTGCTTCAGTTTGGTCCCCTCAAATGATCTGTCCATCTACGGCAACCTGGCTCAGATGAACTTCTTGATCGGCTACGACATCGCCGCAGGCCAGTTGTCATTGAAGCCGGCCGACTGCGGTTCCGATTGATTCGGCTCGAACTTTGTTATCAGTACGACCTCTTAATAATGTGCCATTCTATTAACAATATCGATTGCAGTTCCATGTATTACCCTTTTCTATCACAAACTTCATTCCAATTCTTAATGCTACATTCATTGTTCTCGGAAATCCTGACAAGTTAAATTGGATTGGAATATTAATGATAAATTAGCGTTAAAATAATAAATAAATAAATAAATAAAACCGTCCCGATTAATTATTAATATATTCTAAAACTTTTCATCTTCTTTTCAGTGTATTTTCTTTTTAGACGTTATTTCAAGTATTGGCTCTTGTCGGTTTATTCCGTGAGTCATAATGACCAGTCAAAAAAAAGATTTCCTTACATTTTTTTATAAAAAAAAAAATCTTATACTTTTTGATATTTTTCCTAGTGTATATAAAAGTAAAATATAGCAAGATATTTGATAAAAACGTTTAAAGTATATGAAATATTTGCTAAAATGTGTAAAAATTATTTTTATGAAGAAAAGGAAAAGAGTGTAAAGGATAAAAGACCAAGAGATGCGTTGCAAGAGGAAATGATATCTATTTGTACTGACGGCTAAGCCTAGCTTGGCAAACCGTCCGAGGGAGTGCGTTGAAACCGCACACATGTCTGAATCGCTATCCTCGAATTCAACTCGATGAAGAATTGTGTCTCGAACTCGGCTACCGGATATTCGACCTTGAAACGCGACGAAACTCGATCCCGAAGTGAAAATGGCATGAACTCGAAGATCGAGGCTGTTGGGAACCCGAATGGATACTCCCCACGAATTGCCCATGCCTTATTTCGCGAATTGCTTGGATGTGTTTGCATCCTGTTATGTAACTTACGCTCATCCGGCCGATCACTTATGGGAGAAGCCATGGGCTCTCTCGGTGATCATAAACCCAACATTTGATACGTAAACAGATAATGCATGGTTTCGACGAAATTTAGTCTCAGGAATTATGGTTAAGGATTGAACAATAAAGATCATACCCAGTTCGTAAATTATATCGAACATCAGAAATTTCTGTTAGAAATTAGTTTCTGCAGGCACCGAACTCTCTTGGTTTCTCTCGAATCAGAAATTTCTCTTAATGACGAAGCATTTGAATTGTTAAAAATATTAAGCTTGAAAAATAAAGAAATGATTAATGGATGATAAAAACGTTTGGTTTAACTTTTAAAAATCTTTCTTATAAAAATAATTGTAAATATACTTTATTCCTATAATTCAAAATGAAATATTATAAATCATCTTTTGAAACAAATATAATAATTATTGGACTTATTTTTTTAATATATTCTAAAAATTTGCCCTTATAGAAAGCTTATATACAGATAAAGAATTTTATTTAGCATAAAAAAAAGAGTTTATGTTCTACATTACAATTTTTTTTTCCCGATCATTTTCAAGGTTCTCTTACATTCGCGTGTTATAGTAGTTTCTATGCTTTATTGCAATGGCGGTTGATATAATACAAACCTTCTCTAGTTTCATTTCTTTTCATTTAAAAAGTGTGCGCTTGTGAACACAACTAAAACTGTCCTTAATAAACAATTTAAAAGTTCCTATTATCATAATCAAATGTTCATAATAATAGAATATATTAAAATAAAACAGTTTCGAAGAGATTTCCTCTCTAGTTAGTTTCATCATGCTTCGACTAGTTCATGGGACTAAACTTGAAATCTCTCTTGAGAGGATTACATACCTAACCATCTCGGGTCGTGGATTGGAAACCGGTAAGTAATCCTTAATGTGATGAACTATACCAAAAAACTAGTTTTGGTAAATGAGGTAAGCCCATTTTGTACATCTTTTGTTATTACGAAATCTTATTATTACCATTTTTCTAATAATATTTTTATTTAACCATTTTTCCTAACCGTATTATTCATTTAAAAATAAGTCTTATCTCGATTCAATTGTTTGGAGCTCTCAAAATTATTCGAATACTTTTCAAACTATAAAATCAATAATTGTTCTGAGTGTGTAAGTCGGGACTTTAATCATTATATGATGGAAAGACCGCAGACTATAAAAAAATTTTAAATATGAAGTCCGGTCGTTACTCTGTTTTTTTTTTTCATGCACGTTGTATGCCGGAATGTTGATTCGAGGAGGAAACTTGATGGTAATCTTAGGCTGTCTTAGATTGAAGTCGCGGGGATTGGTTTCGAAGGGAATTACATAATTTATTTTTAATTCATTTGTTACCAACTACATGTGATATAATCGTACTATACATTTTTTTTTTTATTTAAAGAAATTTGCGTCCTGTCGAGTTAACCCTAAAATATATAGATTATAAAGTCCATATCATATAAACAAGATCTATTTAAATGCTCAATTTTATTTTTACTTCAATAACCACCAATTCCTTCAACTTTCTTATATTATTTCATCTTTCGCTTTTTCTGTAACTGGATTCCGTTATTTTTCATACATTTTCTTCAATTTTTATGATTTTTCTTAATACAAAAGATTTCAAGTCCTTAAAATAATTCAGATCGTTCGTTACAACATTCAAGATTTATGTGATAAAGTGTGGCAATTTTTTATCAGATCAATGTTTCCAATTTTTCTTCATTATAATTTAAATAATTACATAAATCAGGAGGACATCCAAAATCACAAAATAATAATGATAATAAGACTCGCATTTTTTTTTTTTTTTTTTACTATGGCGACTAAAGTCCATCCCATCATTAATAAGAGAACAAAATATATATCCAAGTTACACCGGCTTGTGACGTGAGATGGAAATGAGATGTTATGATTTATTAAATTATGATAACCCTAATGTGATGATGAATCGTCATCAAAACTAATTTTGGTAATCTGGACGCAATTTTGTAATGCACGTTCGAGCCATAATTGTGGTCAGATTCTTAATCATATTAAAAAGATACATTTGAATTCCACGATTCTATTCCTAATCTTTTCGGATTCAGTATATGGATTTATTCAATGGAGTAGTAATTTATTACGACCGTACAAACAAGATTAATCGAATATGGTATCATCGGGTAAATCTCGTATTCATCCAGGAGAAATGGATCGCGATATATGAAAAAATATTAACTGTACGCGTTTTTTATTGAAAATTGGGCAACATTTGATCCGGGAAAAGAATTGGGATCCTGAATTTCTATAAATTCCGACAACCTCGTACTGAACTATATAAACCCCATCACTTGCTTTCTTCCCCAGACCAGAGCATACCATTCATCTGGATACGGTACAATGGCAACTCGTTATGCTTCTTCCTTTTGTTTCGTGATCCTACTATGTTCGGCAGCTGCGGAGGCCATCGACGGCGGCTTCTCGGTGGAGCTGATCCCCCGTGACTCCCCCAAGTCCCCGTTTTACGACCCATTGGAGACCCCTTTCCAACGTGTCCGCAAAGCCGTGCGCCGCTCCATTGCACGCATTGAGGGACTCAGGTTGAATGCTGCGGGTGTGCCGTCTGCGGACTTAACCAACAGCGGAGGAGAGTACCTGGTCAATATCACTATAGGCACCCCGCCGGTGCAGATTGTGGCGATTGCCGATACGGGGAGCGACCTGATCTGGACACAGTGCAAGCCGTGCAGCAGTTGTTTCGACCAGGAGGCGCCTTTGTTCGACCCCAGAAAGTCGAGAACGTACGCGGTCGTATCGTGTAATTCAGCCAAGTGCCAGGTTTACGACCAGACTTCATGCTCCTCGCGAGGTTCGGCGTGCCAGTACCAAGCTTCTTACGGAGATCAGTCGTATACGAATGGAAACATCGCTACAGATATTATCGGATTGGGCTCCACCTCAGGAAGGCCCATCAAATTCCCGGGAACTGTGTTTGGATGTGGCTACGACAATGCCGGAACTTTTGATACTCATACATCCGGCATAGTCGGCCTCGGAGGCGGAGACTCGTCCCTCGTCTCACAAATTGGAAGAAGTTCCGGGGGGAAATTCTCATACTGCTTAGTGCCCTTCTTCTCCACTAGAAAATCCTCGAGCAAGTTAAGCTTCGGTGCAAATGCGCTAGTCGCAGGCCGAGGGACAGTCTCCACTCCATTGGTCTCAAAAGACCCGAAAACATTCTACTACTTGACCTTGGAAGGAATCAGCATCAATGGTAAAAGGTTTGATGCATCAGGCTCGCCTGGACTTGGCTCAGGGGAGGGCAACATTATAATCGACTCTGGCACGACCCTCACGTTGCTGCCACCTGATCTCTACGACCAGATTGAACCCGCCGTCGCTGCAGCCATACGCCTCCCAAAAGCCCAGGACCCGAGCGGTTACTTTAACCTTTGTTACCGATCCTCAGGCGTGTTCAAGGCCGCTCCGAGAATCACGGTTCACTTCACGGGTGCAGACGTCAGGCTGAATTGGTACAACACCTTTGTCGAGATCGAGGAAGGAGTAACGTGCTTCAGTTTCGTACCCTCATCATTGGATCTGGCAATCTACGGCAACTTGGCTCAGGTGAACTTCTTGATCGGGTACGACTTTGCCGGAGGCAAGCTGTCGTTCAAGGCGGCCGACTGCACTTACCATTGATTCGACTTCGAACTTTTATTAGTATTACTAATTTTAATAATTCATTGCAGCTCAATGTAATAATTACTATAAATTTAACTTATTTTGCCCTTGGGTTGGACTATTACTTCTTTTCTAGTGAAAAAAAAGGGAAATTCTAATTGATGGTTCATAGTTTAGTTTTTAGTCTTCTACAAGATTATACTTCCCTAAATTTATTCCATAAAATTCTAATTCCTCGGGACAAAGGAAAAAACTATCGATTAAAATATATTCTTTATAATATAAAAATATTATATAATAAAATTAAGAAAGAAAGAAACGATAAATCGATTATAGAAATTAGAAATTTTATTCCAAATGAATTCCGTGTGGCTATCAAGGTACCTAAATGATTCTTAGAAGTTGGATTCAAAGGTACCATTTTGGGTATGAAGAATTTTTAAATAATCTTTACTACTTGGAAACAAATACATATTTAGTCCATACGAAAATAAATACACTAAATTCGCACTAAATTTAGCATGTACCATTTTAAAAAAATTACTTTATTCAACTAAATTTGATAGTTACAAAAATAAATCAAAATGTAAAATGATCAATAAGAAACAATAACGAAAGACAGAAAACATTTATGTATTTATATATGTGTATAACGGAATTAATTTCATATGGGAAGAACTCCACTTCCGAATTCAACACACTCAGCCATGCGATCCTCCTCCTACTCAATCATTGGCTGATTTTTTCGCCGCTCCTGCTCGTGTCATTGCTGCTCGTGTCTTCCCCAACCCTAGCTAAATCCAAGTCCCACAGCCCGATCTCGGTGCGCCCGGTTCATTCAATGATATCTTGGAAGACGAAAAAGCAGTCTACTGTGGCTAGAAGCTCAGGAGAAGCTGAATATCGAGCACTTGGAGTAACTACTATTAATGTTATTTGGCCGATCAATGAATGCATAAATGAAGTGGAGAAACTGCTGTTATGTGATTAATCCGGTGTTCCAGGAGAGAACTCAGCACCTTGAGATGGGTTGTCATTTTGCAAGACAAGATGCGGGAAGGGATTGTTCAGCTGGAATTTGTTCCCTCAAAGATGCAGATTGCAGATCTGTATGCACATCTTGAGGGGAGTGTGAAGAACTCCATGAGATTGTCTGAACAAGAGGAGATTGCTTGCACTGGCTGAAGGAAGGCAGAACAGAGGAAGTAAAGAAATTGTAATTGTCTTTCATTAATCAATCGTATGAACATGAGCTTGAGCCCGATGATAGTAAAAAACAAAAGCTTCTTCTGTAAAGAGAACACACAGAAAATCAGTTAAGACATAATTCTCTCCTTCATCTTCATGTGCTCTATCCGATCGTCATGGTTCCTAGCATCTGTCGATTGTGTGTGTCAAGTCTGGCCACTGAAACGGTCAACGTTACTGTACGGCCAGTCTATGGCCAGCGACCAGCCTATAGACACCGGCCATTGGCCGTTGACTGACCAAAGGGGGCTATCCGGTGCCCCTTTGCCCCCTGGGGGACCCCCTCTGCCTCCTTCTGGTCCGCCCCTCATGTGGGGTCCTCTCCATGAGCATCGGATCATCTTGATCGACTCCATGATGCTTAAACTACTACAATTCGCCTGATAAAATTTATTTGATCTTAAACTATATTTAATTATCAGACTCCAAATACCAAATTTTGGGCCAGAACTTGCAATAAAGAGACGCAGCCGAAGTGTCTGAAGGCTTCTTCCTTTTTCCATCTGGTACAGATCAATCCCCATTCTTTGAACTCGGTTCCTTTCTGGGTTTCACCCTTCAGCTGACTAAAGGAAATGGGCCAAATAGATTTCTCGATTCTGAGTTTGGAATTCGTTAGGGTTCTGGCGAATCTGGGTCAAATCCAATTTGGGATTTTTTTTTTCCCTTCTCCGGCTCTGTTGTGATGTCTGAGTTTGCGGGGTTCTGGGAAAAATCTTTGCGACTGACTTGGAAGTGGGATTTTGTTCACGTCATGGTGGAGGATTGGAATGATCTGGGATTTCAAGTTCGTGTCTAGAGTGTAGATATTACTGAGGTTAATGACGGGTAACGACGACCGTGCGCCGACCCCATGGTTAGTTTCTTACGAAGATTCGGGACCTCGCTTGCAAAATTGGACAGCCGAATCTTAGAGGTTGCTGGCTTATTTAGATTACTCGGTTTCTTTTGGGCACTAGAAACAGATCGATTCAATAAGATGCAACTCCGTCGTCTCAAGTGTTTGGATTGCTACCCTGGTCTTGCTTTTCAATCAAATCGGGGGAGCTGTTTCTTTTGTCTGAATCCAAGTGCTTCTGTGATTCCTTAATGAGGCCTAAACATGACAGGATCTTGCCAGATTTGCCATGACGAGCGAGTCGGCGGAATGGAAATGCGATCCGGAGATTGTTAGTCACGACGAAGAAGGGAGCAATTTTGAGAAGCTATGGGAGGCGCATGGTTATATTGAGATGGTAATGCCTGGTTACCTGCTTCTTATGGGATCTTTATGCTAGTTTACGTTTCCGCAATAGCTGGACATATACATCAGAGACGGCTACATGGCTTATTGGAAGGTTCAAAATGTTGTTGATTTCTGTATGATCAATAAACCGTGCTGATATCTTCAGTTAGGAATTTGTGTTTGCCCCTCATTTTACCGTGTTCAATTGTTTGCCCTATTCTGCCAGGTTGAGGAGATTGCGAGACCCGGATGTTCACCAGAGGCGCTGACGATATCCTTGGCTAGTGTTAAGGACTTGGTTGACCGACATTTGTCCATCCCCCCCCCCCCCCCCCCAAAGATAGAGGTCCGCTGTTTGCTTTAAGTATCTTACAATCTCCCGTTTTAAGAATGGGAGAAGATGAAGATTGGCTACAGGAGAAAGCGTAAAAGGTTAATCCGGGGTGAGGCTGGAGCCACAAACATTTACTGTAGAAGAAAATCAGTCGGAATTGGCAAGGAGGAAGCAGAGTACAAGCTGAGTTTGCGAAAGCAGCTGCCACATACCGGAACTCACCTATGTCATAGTAAAGAGAATTTGAGTCGTGCTGCGGGGCTTGTAGTGTCAAATCATAAATCTTAGCCCCAATATGTCTGTAAATCCTTTTCTGTCAAAAAACTTCTGACCAGCAGGTAAGAATGAGTAAATATTCATAGACAAGTGCATCGGACTGATTTCAAGCGGATCAATTTCGAAGATTATATTCATGGGCTATATAAATCGTCTTGGTTCGACCGTGCTTGTGTTCCGCATCCCTTAGGATCACGCAGATCTCGATGTGTACTTTGGTAGTATAGAAATGAATAAAATTGTGGAGTTCAAGATGTTTTGAAATTGTCAACAAAAGCAGATCTACCTAAACCGCAAGAGCATATATTATGCAAGTCAAAAGAAATATCTTCACTTCATGAACAACCCTTCTCCACCTTGACCATCAAATCCCTCCAACTCCCTTGCATTTTCACATCGCGATCATGGCCGCCACTGCAGATCACTTCCCCATCAAGACGGTGGTCATCCTCGTCCAGGAGAACAGGTCCTTCGACCACATGTTGGGGTGGATGAAGTCCCTCAACCCCAAGATCGACGGCGTCGACGGATCCCAGTCTAACCCTGTCTCAACCTCCAACTCCAACTCGCTCCTCCTCAAGTACGGCAACTCCGCCACTTACGTCGACCCTGACCCCGACCACTCCTTCCAGGCGATATTCGAGCAAGTATACGGCGTCCCCTGGACTGAGGACTCATCCTCCCTTAGGCCCAACATGAAGGGGTTTGTCCAAAACGCAGAGAAGAAGCAGGCGGGGCTGGGAAAGGTCGTGATGGAGGGGTTCGCCCCGGACAAGGTCCCTGTGTATGCAGAGCTAGCAAAGGAGTTCGCGGTATGCGACAGGTGGTTCGCTTCGATACCGGCGTCGACGCAGCCCAACAGGCTGTACGTGCACTCTGCTACGTCGCACGGCGCAACTGGAAACGACACGGAGCAGCTGATCGAGGGGTTCCCGCAGAAGACTGTGTTCGAGTCTATGGAGGAGGCAGGACATACCTTCGGCATCTACTATGCTTATCCTCCTTCTACTCTCTTCTACAGGTAAAAGAACTACAATCAGGATCAACTAAATCTAATAATATTTGCCTTAATGAAAACATTAAAAATTAATTAACCTTTCCTTTATTAATCTTTTTCGCAACTCTAGAGATTATACTTAATTTAGCCTAAAATTTTCAAAATAATTTAGGAAGTTCATGTCATAATGCAGGATAATTAGATTAGTTATTCATAGAATTCAATTCAAAATTGATTTAGTGGAGGTGGGTGATTGATTATTTTGACTTTGACCAACATCATCACCATAAGCATGTGACAATATTCTTTGAAAAAGATCACACCCCTTTTGAGATCTTTTTGAATGGTGAACACGTTTTGATTTGAAGCCAATCCCAATTTGCATCAATCAATCCAGACATCCCCAGATGCAACCTAAATCTTCAATGGAGAGGATATCCCAAACTTGGGTTGGGTCCTAACACTTCTTTTTTTTTTTTTTTTGAAACTGGAGCTGCCATTTTCTTTGTTCTTCATATAATTTGTTGCCTGCCATATGTTGTGGTACTCATGATGACATTGCTATTATTTTATGTGTTATTTTTTTAATCATATCCATGAATTATTGGTAAGATAAAAGCATAGGGGACCCTTTTAGGTTGTCTGAACATGGATCACATGGGATGTGATATAATTGGATTGATTAAGTATGGATTATGGATTAGGTTTGATTTTGTGATTGTGATTGGAATTGGCTTGACAATTTATAATTCCTTCATTTAATATTATTTTAAAAAATTATCTCATTTGCCTGGACGTGTGGCTTGAAGGAATCTGAGGAAACCAAAGTACTTGAAGCACTTCCATGAGTATTACTTGCACTTCAAGAGGCATGCCAAGGAAGGCAAGCTGCCCAACTATGTCGTGATCGAGCAGCGGTACTTCGAGCTGATGGGTGTTCCTGGCAACGATGACCACCCTTCCCACGACGTCTCGGAAGGCCAGAGGTTTGTCAAGGAAGTCTACGAGACGTTGAGGGCTAGCCCTCAATGGAACGAGATCTTGTTCGTCATAATCTATGATGAGCATGGCGGCTTCTACGATCACGTCCCCACTCCCGCAGAGGGCGTCCCGAGCCCAGATGGCATTGTTGGCCCCGAGCCATATAAGTTCGGGTTCGATCGTCTCGGTGTCAGGGTCCCTGCCATTTTGATTTCCCCGTGGATTGAACGTGGCACAGGTCTGTTACTGAGCAAGGCAAGATTACTCGTCGTTCCATGTTGTGCTGTCATCCATTATAACGCTCGTAATGGCTCACAGTGTTGCACGAGCCATCGGGGCCATACTCGACATCCCAGTTCGAGCATTCGTCTATCCCAGCCACCGTGAAGAAGATATTCAACCTACCGAGTTTCCTGACCAAGCGTGACGAATGGGCAGGAACGTTCGACGTCGTCCTCAACTTGAGCAGAGAAGGCCCGAGAACCGATTGTCCTGGTAAGATGAAAACAAGATGCCAGTTCATCACATTATTTCCTAGCCCGAAAGGAGTACTAAAACTTTCTCCATTGCATGCAGTCGAGCTCCCCGAGCCAGCAAAACTAAGAGAGGATGAGGAGCCGAAGGAGCACTCGAAGCTGAACGACTTCCAGGAACAGCTGGTTCAGATGGCCGCGACCCTCATTGGGGACCACAAGAAGGAGTCATATCCCGACAAGCTGGTCGAGAACATGACGGTCGTTCAGGCAGTCAAGTACGCGGAGGACGCCCTCAAGGCGTTCCACGAGCAATGTAGGCAGTCCGAGGAAAACGGCAACGGCTCGCACGAAACCGAAGCGTCTGGTTCCAAACCCAAGAACTTTGTGCAGGGGGTGTTGTCTTGCCTAGTTTGTGACAATAACTAGCTCAAGTCCTTCTCCTCCCTGATTAAACCAAACGATGTGTGATTTGGATTATGATATTACTTTTTGGACCAATATATAAAACGTCGTCGTGTGAAATAACGTATACTTTTTAATGAATAATATATTTAACGAATTGGACGATTAAGTGATAGTAATAGGTGGCACGTGGTTGGGGAATTTTTGGGGTTCATTTCATGACATATAATCATTTACGAGTTCTTATATTTTTTTAACTTGGAAATATTTGCTGCCCTTCGTGACCACGGCATTGACTCCCGCTCCTTTCCGAAACTTCACGTTTCTTTTCTTCTTCTTCTTCTTTTTCACACAATTCACACGAAAGTATTTCAAACAAGCTTATGAAAATGAGTATAAGAAACAAAGATATGCTTAAATAAGAGTATGCGAGTAACTTTTTGTTTATACCATCTTTAATTGGTTTAATACACAATCAAACAAGCACATAATAGAAATTGAATCAGTCTTAAGTACAAAATTAAAAAATATGTCAAAAGCCGTTTCACCACAATTTTACTAAATATTGAAGTCCCCCTAATAAATTAAAAAAAAATTCGACCTTAATTATGCTTAAGATGTGAAGTGTCAAGGTCACGAGACTTTAAAACTGGGGAGTGTTTGTTATATTAAATATGTTTACGATTTAATAATAACGACCTCCCAAAATCCTTTCCTCCTCGTTCCTCCCCCCCTTCCGAATCACAAGAAAACGCCCACAATCCCAACACCTCAACCCCACCCAACTCCGATTCCTGCTACAAAGTTGATCAGCTGGAGTTTCTCGCCAATACCCAGTAAGGATTCATCCGTGGGTCGGTTTGATATGTTGGAAAGTTCGGTCTTTTGTTTTTGTTGGAGCGTGATTGTTTTTGTTAGTCGAGGAATCGTGATTGGCTCCAGAATTGTTATGCGGTTTGTTTTTGTTTTCTTTTCTGGGAGTTGGTTTTGGTGTATTTAGGCATGTTTCGTCCCGGAGTGATGTCCCTTTTTTTTTGGATTGGGACGATGCTGGTTCCCAGTTTTGATGCGTGTAGGAAGGGTCAGTGACGGGAGGTTTTCTGGTGCGTGAATGGTGTTGGACCTTGTTTTAGTTCAGTGGGACTGAGTTTGGGAGGAAAGTGGTTTCAGTGAACGAGTAGATTAGTTCGTGGGGGCCGTGTTTCGATGAATTCTTCTTCTGTTTGAATAAAAAGACCGTTTAGGGGTTTGACTGATATCATAAATGTTTGTTAGCTCGCAGTTGGCCATTTTATCCGTAAAGCCTTCTTCCCAAGGACTTAAAGGGCGACAAAATTTAATGCTTTCGATTTGTTTTTGCTCGGGTCTTTTTGTTATGATAAACTAGCACGTTTCGTTTAACGTTTAGAATTTGATGAAAATAAAAGATCCCGGTTGCCCGAGCCAATAGAAAAGTAGGTTGTTAATGGGTTGCTGCAGTAGCAACTCATGGAAGGATGGATGGACCGGCTTTGTGATCGTTGCTCATTCTGTTAGACTCGCCCAATTCTTTGTAACTTTCATGCGGTTCTGTACAGACCTGCAAATATCTGTTCTAAAAGCAATATTTCCTTGCTTCTTTTTATCTCTAGAAGATGGCATATCGATACTTTCCTTCACTGAACTAACGGTTTTGATGGATTGACCATGAACATTGCAGTAAACCGTTGAATTAAGAGCCATTAATTTGATCACATATTTGTTTGATAATCATGTATGTCTTCTAAATAATTATTCTTGGTTGCTATCTCAGGCAACACATAGGGAGTTCGTCTAAACTTTTGTGGGAAGATAAATTTTGAAATACTACAAAACGCTACCCAAAATGCTGCATAGCATCCTAACTTATGGGAAGTGTTAATTCTCATGCTACCAGAACCCATATTGAAGATTGTAAATTCTTTTCTGAGAAATGTCTGCTAGCAAGAGTACGCCTCATGGTCTTTCTAGCAATGGCATTGGAAGCCAGGATTCTGAAGGTATAAACAGGTAATAATGCGATAAATGATAAATCAATTTTTGCCAACTAGGGCAATTAAGGATGTCGATTTCCATTTTGCAAAGAAAAAGTACTTCTAATAAGTGAGTGTATGTAATGTCTGGAAATTCGCTGAAGCTGATAGTATTTGTCTTTCTGCAGAGGTGCTTCAGCAAAACATAATATTCCAAGGATATGGAATGGTGACAGGGATGGTGACCAATTAAGTCGATTTGAGACAATGGTGCTTAAACTTTCAGCCCATATGTTTAAAGATCTTTCGTTTGGTTTGGTGATCAGTTTGATTTTTTTGTTGGCCGAAGTAGGAGCTTTATTCACGTGCGAGAGCTCAGGAAGAAGAAATACAGATGCTTCGTGAACAAATTGCTTCTGCTTGCATTAAGGTTTGGAATTTCTATGGCCCATTCCTGCTGGTGTCATCTAGTATTTATGCCTGCTATTATTATATTGGTCCTGTTGTGGGTTTGTAATTTATATGGATGCGGGATGTGGACAAGGCAAAGGATACTGTGGCAGTTTGCTGCTCGCTCTATGTGCTAGACACATCAGAAGGCCAGAGTTGGTGACTCTGCCAATTTCCTAATGATCATAAACGGTGTTGATAAAAGAAGAATACTTGTTCCCCAGTATGTCTGGCTGTTGGGGGGCTTAGTCGGCCAGTTATGACAATCTCTTTCTTAGTAGTTGTGACAATATTTCATTTATCTGAATCAGGAAATGAAGCTTTTAACCGAGAAGTATGCTTTGGAGAAGAAATGTGCAGATTTAAGACTGGTAGACCCCTCTTTGTTGGCACTTTAATGCCTATTTTCATTGCACATAGCAGGTTTTTTCACCAGCTTGTCTGTTTGACGTTTTCGTTTGTTATTTAACTTGTTCCTGGATGACAGGCTATCGATGAAAAACAAACCGAGGCTACTGCATATGCCTCAAACGAACTAGCTCACAGAAAAGGAGATCTTGAACAAAACTTGAAACTGACGCACGAATTGAAGGCAAGCTGTTTGTTTTCTTGCTCTGAGAATAATTTCCCCATTATCTTACCAGTCTAAGAGGGTTAGTTTCCCGGCCAAATGGGAGTTGATTTAGGCTCTGGGTGTTGAATTAGTTGTATTACTTGATTGATTTACTCGAATACTGACTGTTCTTTCTGGATACTTCTGTTGGGTTTGTTTAGATGGCCTTTATTATCTGGACTGGCTTCAGTTTGCTCTTTGATTTAGTTTTGCTGCGTACTTCGGGAGTTCAATATAAGATTGAAAGGGCTACGTTGGATGGTTAATCTTGTGGCCGTTACTCTAGAAGATAAAGATAACGATGATGACCTGATATACAGTGTATTTGCAGCTAGAGCTAGTTTGGGAAAGATGAGCATATATATACACATGCACGCACACAGCCTTACACACGGCAAATATTTTCCAAAAGTCCTCTCAGGTTTACAGAGGACCAACTTTGCCAATGTGTAATTCTTGTCATCATGTCCACCATGTGATACATTGGATAAAAGGTTTATTAACATGGTTCCTTTGTCATCTGAAGTTAAATATAGTAAAAAAATGTTTCAACTTTGCCAAGAAAAGGCAGAGACCTTTGGTCTTCACATTGTAAAAGGAAATTAAATTTTCATAATATATGGTCGTGTCCACCTCATTATTGTGAAGTGTATTCGGGGTTATTGGACGAGGAACCTCAAATTCCTATTGTTTGTTGTCCCTTGTTTTGTGGTGGTTTATCAAAGCTACCATAGCGTATGGTAGGTTTCATTTTGACTGTGTAGTGATTCGAAGTAATGTACTGTATAAGGAACCACAGACTTCTATTGTTTGGTTGGGCCTGATGTTGCCGTTTCCTTTTTCTTTTTCTTTGTGATGTGGATAAAAGCTACCATTTTCCGTTGACGGGTCCTTATGGATTGGCGATCTTATGTTTGTCAACATCAAGTTATATGACATATTGGAATTTCCTTTTCAAGGAGCATTTCATTGCTAAATTGAATGGATCGATGCTGCACATCAAGTAGCTTTTGTTCCATTAAAGCTTGTAATTGTAGACAATAAGGCATCTGAAATACCACTGCAGATTGTGACATGATACAAAGCTCGTTAATTACTAATTGTTTTTCATTATTTAGAAGCATCTGAAAATTTCTCTTTCATTTTTCAGATTACTGAGGATGATAAGTACATATTTACATCGTCCATGCTTGGTTTGTTATCTCAATATGGCACATGGCCACCAGTCTTAAATGCCACTGTTATATCGGCCTATGTGAAGGTATGATACCGATTACAAACTGTGTCCAATACTTTTGTTTTATGTGTGGATGTTTTCTCTTTCTTACTCCTTTCATGCATATATGTAGCGTCTGCACGACCAACTAAAGTGGAAGATTGATACTTCTCAAGTAAGCCAACCATTTACAATTGAGTCGATTCTTTAATCTCACACGATATTGATTCTTTCTGGAGGGCTCGGTGGTGACAGTTTATTACTTTTTACGCGTGTAGACTGTGTATTTTCAAATATTTTTTAGGGTAAGGTTGGGTACATATATGCTTGTCCTCCCATATCCTCAAATTACGAGGAATGCTCAACGCAAAAAGAGTACCCCTTTTTAGTGTGTTCTGTGCATGTTCACAGTTCATATGTTGTGTTTGCATGACTATACCTTTGCTTTGTACATTTTAAGAATCTTCAAATAATGGTTGTGTTACTCTTGGATGGTCCTTCCATGATTTCAATGCATGCGCTTATGCAGTGAATTGTGAAGGTAGTTGAACCTATGAGGTGCATCATTAAGGAATTCTTGAATTGTGTACATGCAGCTCATTCTACCCATGCAGTGATGGGCTCTTGAATAGCTGAGAGAGAGAGAGAGAGTGCATACATTCACATATACATATACTATCTGTATATAAAAAATGGTCTTAATACGACTAATTTGTTGACCTTACACTAATAAAGTGATGATGTCAGAGTCAGACTGATTTTTTAATGTATTATCAGGATAAAATCTCAGCATTATCAAGTACCGGGACGACTCACTCGGGACTATCAGATGTTAAAGATAGATATAGGGCAGACGTTCTTGCCAGACATACTCCTCAAAATTCTATGGTATTTTTCCATACTTAAGGACTCGTGAAATTCTTTTTGTTGGTAGTAATGGATAGTAGTTAGGTAGGACTTGTGAAATTTAATTATTATGTGTTCTCATTGATGAGTTTGCACACTTTCTTGTTCACAGGAACCAATCAATGGTATAAATGACAGATATGAAGACAGGCCTCAATTGACGAACGAAGTTACAAGATTTGTGAATCATAACCAGCCTGTCAACTTACATGAGCAAATGTATGTTCAGGAGATGAGCCAGCAACACAGTAATGATTCTCCCAAGGAGTTCGCATTTGATATTCAGAGGTCGTCATCTTCTTCTGTTATTTTTCTGGTTCTTATTTATCTGAATTTGCTATGTCTGTGATGGCATTACTAAATTAGCTTGCAATTTTGATAGCTGACGCAGAAAGAACCATCAGACAAAGAGTAGTTCTTACATCAAAATTTTCTGCTTTCATAGCCTTTACTTTATATGAAACTTATGAGAGGGAAATTCTTGTTGCTCCATTGAATATAAGTTGGTATAGTTATTCATTGACTTGGGATCCTCTCTAGGACTATTTGGTCCCAACATTACTATCTTAAATTTCAGTTAATATCATCTAATTATTCTTTCATTCATAATTTGGGAAGTGTTACCATTGTTAATCGTAGGTCACTTGATAATACAACGGTGAATATGGCTGCATCTAAAACCCCCAACAATGAGGACGAGATGGGTTCTGGTGTTTCTCATGGTTTATTCTTACACTTGAACTACTATAATTACTTCACCAGCATTTTTAACAATGCAACAGCATGATTATTTATTTTCTGCATTTTTATTAAATTTCAGAGGGCCCAGGTATTGAAGGTTTCCAAATTATTGGCGAAGCTACACCTGGGAACCAACTTCTTGGTTGCGGTTTTCCTGTCCGTGGTACATCCCTTTGTATGTTTCAGGTGGAACAAAATTGTCGCCACTCCCAGTTCTTTTGGTTATTTCTTTTGTTATTAATGGGGATAGTGCAACAATAACTATGTGGTTGCTGTCAGTGGGTGCGGCATCTTCCAGATGGAACTAGGCAGTATATTGAAGGTTAGTTTTGCTTGCCTTTGATGAAATAGAAGTTTGTAAGACTTACAGTTTCTCAGTTTATAAGACTTGAGGTTCCTCTGTTTCCTGACTATGTTGCTGGTTCAGGAGCTACAAACCCGGAATATGTTGTCACAGCTGATGATGTGGACAAGCTTATTGCAGTGGAATGCATCCCAATGGATGATCAAGGCCGTCAGGTACTTTATTTTATATACCATGACAAGAAACTTTTCATTTTCTGGAAAAATTTTTGAACCCATTTCATAATGCACTTCTTATTTTGGTTGTAAATAATGTCAATGGTTCATTGTCATGATGACTGACTCAGTTCATCTATAACCAGTCCAAGGACTGGCAAATATTTTTCTGTTGAAAGACGTTCCTTGCATATGAACATTTCCTTTTATTTTATTTTCTTTTTAAGTATGGAGTTTGGCTAAAAATTTTGGCAAGAGATGGCCAAAAAGGAAATAAGTATCCAAGAACACCACAAAAGGACTTACAAGAAAAGGAAGCCTTACAGTAATTTTTCTTAATATGTAAGTACACATTTTTTAATAGATATAACATAGGTCGTGAGTTCCAAACACAAAATAACCGTAAATGGATAGGCTTAATGGACTACCAAATATAGTGCAGCAGATTGCTTCAAAGTTTCGATTTATTGTCAGGCGCTTGAATGGAATTTAATTGGATCGTAGTATATTAGAAGGCCCTGATCAAGAAGTAGAAAGTCTATAACAAACATGAGTTTTGTATTTTTCAGTGGTAATTGCATTTTTTTTCTGAGGGTAAAGTTGCGTATATATGTGCCTATTCTCCGAAAACTCTGCATGAGCTTGAGATCTTTGCAAGCTGGGATGAGGTTGGTTACCGAATATCAATCCATAGATTTACCACCAACGTTCTTTCCCATTGTTTGTCACTGATCTCTGCCTTATTGGATGGTCAGGGTGATATAGTGAAGCTTTTTGCGAACGACCAGAATAAAATCAAATGTGGTAAGTTTGCCATGCTATTAGTTTCCAAAGCATGGCTTAAAAAATTCCTAGCAGTTACTATTCCATGTCTGTACTATTTCTACGTCCTTGTTCCAGTTTGAAAAACTCTAAATCTAGAGAAGAGACATATGGTAGTTGAAAATGTCTTGTTCTAGTCTTAAAAGGGGCTAATGCTAATGTATTTCTTCAGTTAAAAAACATTCCGCCTAAATTTGAATGAGATGACACCTTTATTAATGGTTTGGTTAGCTGATCTCATAGGCCTCATACTGATTCATATTCGAATCAAAGAAATTGATGAAGTCTAAAGTATGATAGCTAACTGTTTAAGAGAATACGGACCTTGCCTTAATCACCAAACTGCAAACTGATAAAATACCCCCACAATGCAGAATAGATACCATTGATCCAAGAACATGCTAAATGGTTGCGTTTTCTTTACCTTTTTAATTGAGTGATGGAACTTAGACCAAGGTTGATCATTTATGTGTTTCTCCTTTGACCTTGCTGTTTTTTCAGATTCTCAAATGCAAATGGAGATTGACACTTACATTTCGAGTGGTCATGCGACATTTAACGTTCTACTACTGGTATTATCGAAACTTCAACTTGTTCCTTCTTCAGCATATCATTTTCTAGTCTATAGTGCTTTTGATGTTCTTGACTTGGGGATGTTCTGGGAATTGGTAACATCCTTATTGTAATCATCTGTAAGTGAATTTAAAGTCATCTTGGACAGCAAGGATTTTTGTCTTGTAAACCAAGTTTTGTGGGCAATTTTACAAATGTTTCCTTTATTAGTAACTCAGTGGTTGAGAGTTCTGTACAGGTTGATTCATCGGATAATTGGGAACCAGCTGTTCTAATATTGAGAAGGTCCGTCTATGAGATAAGAATAGCGAGCAGTGGAGCTGTCATAGTTACGGAGAAATTCTCAAATCAATCATCGGTACAGAAATCTTCTGTCGCTCCCTTCTTTTAGCATGGCATACTCCTGAATAATGTTTTCC
The DNA here is from genome assembly GCA_029817715.1 of Melastoma dodecandrum. Lineage (NCBI taxonomy): Eukaryota > Viridiplantae > Streptophyta > Magnoliopsida > Myrtales > Melastomataceae > Melastoma > Melastoma dodecandrum. The sequence continues at coordinate 1,676,736 of JARUPY010000279.1, read as the reverse complement.
CATTTCCTATATGTGATTTCTTTTGAGGACGTAAAACCTTATTTATATGAATGGTGAGTTGGGCGAGGTATATTCCAAATTACCATTTTTTCACAAAATATTGACGTTTAGGGCACAAAGTTTTAAAATTGGGTAAATACCGCCGGGAAATCGCTGTTATAAACAACGAGTTCATGGATCTAAGCAGAATTGTTTTTTTTTTCTAAGGGAGGGGAACTCGTTGTTATAAACGATGACTTTGGGACATGAGTTGGCCAATTTCAAAAGTTGTTGCTGTAAACAGCAACTTATTTTGCTGACGAACGTTAATCGGAACAAAGCTCTGAGTTGGGCTGGATGGAATATACCAATCCAAAAGATTGTCATTTGAAGAAAATCTTTTGGTAGATTTTGTTTTGATCGGTAGAAAAAGAAAATGTGAATAATTCAGTAATTTGTCTGAATTATTTTGTAGATAAAAGTTCCTGGTGGGCCCTCAACGCAGTTTGTTCTGACATGTTCCAATGGAGCGTCATATCCTCTAAACACATATAATGTCCGGTATTGTTCTGAGAATCGTTTGCTACAGTTGATGCCTACATTTTGCCTCTTGAATATTTATCTGTCATGCTCTTCCGATATCTTTCCTTTTGGCACTTTGATTTTACTGGTAAAAGGGGCTTGTGGAAATCGTGGAAGGTCTATGGACTTGATCAGACCGATATAAATCTAACCCTTAAAGAGGATAACACCAGACAACAAAATCATGGAAATTTCACTTCCTCTGTATAACAGTATCTTCGTGTTTCCCTGCATTAAATTATTTCAAATGTGTGTAAATAATTTGTTTTGAACAATTCATTAAATGTGATATTATCTTCTGCAGGACGCGTGACACTCTAGTGGTGACTATGCGAATGTTTCAGAGCAAGGTAATTGTTTTCTATTACGATTCGCATTGCTTTGGTGAATCAGATTTTCTGTAGTTTATTCACGTGCTCGAGTTTCCAAAAAACAAAAAGAACACGGCGAAAATGCCTTTTGCACAAGTGTGATCATCAAGTCACCTTCTTGGTATTGTTCTTGCCTTTCCTAGGTTTTCAGGCCCTCATACATATCTTTTGTACTACAGGCCCTTGATGATAAGAGAAAGGGAAGGGCATAGACATCTTCCCGATAGCGTGTACACCAGAGTCTCTGTACATCAAACGAGATGGAATTCCTTCGAATTCGCATCGATAACTACCCAGGTTTTTATTTTCTTCTTCCCTGTTGACTTATCATAGTATATTTGTTTATTGTGCAGCCAGCAACCATGTTTAGTTACAAAATAAGTCATTCACTGTTGTACACCCATTAGCCTTGTGTCTGTAAGTCTTTCTTATTCCGAGTCAATGACCCGAGAGGGCCGCCAATGCCTCCATGGGATAGATACATATTTCAGTTTTGGCACAATGATGAGTTTATCCAGGCATAAATGAACTGTACCATTTATGTAAGCAAAGTTAGGTGGAATCTTGCATTATTTATTTGGTTATGATTGTTACCCTTGCTGTTGTGTTGACTTGATGACCTCGGACTGCCCGTCATGTCCGAAAGTTCCCGAAGATCAGCCCCCAGGCTGCCATCGCCCATGGCAATGTGTTAACCTGGGAGGATGTCGATTGACCGTTCGTCCTGTGATCCACCACTACTAGGCAAATGTTTTCGTAACTCTGCATATTTATTTCATTCACCGTGGTTGCGAGATGGTTCATTAATCTTTGATGGATTGGCTGATATTTATTTTAATCTAATAATCACGCCCTTTGATTGCGAAACATGTGAAAACAACAATACCTAAAAGATGAGTCAACTTTACCACATCAACATTGCCTTGCTTGAACTACAATTCATACAATTTCCATCTAACACCTACTTCCCTTTTCCTTCATTCATCCTCTCTTCTCTCTTTCGATGATGATGACCGGTGAATGGCAAATCGCCAACATTTAAGCTGAGAAGTCCGGGGCATATGGGATCGACTCCCACCAGTGATCCGATCCCATGGCAGCCACCTCCTTATGATGCTTACCGCGACTGCTCCCTCGGAATCTGCACCATCTACTGCCCCCAGTGGTGCACCCTGTTCTTCCCTCCTCCCCCTGATCCATCTGGATCCGGAACGTACTTTTCCCCGCTTGTGGTATCGGTGATCGTGATCCTAGCGAGCGCTTTGCTCCTGGTCAGTTACTGCACCATATTAAAAAAGACCTGCGGACGGAGGAGGCAGCCAAGGAGTAATCCGGCACGGGGTGACGAGAATCATGATCGGATTGAAAACATGTCGTTGAGGAATGCTCCGCCGGCCGGGTTGGAGGAGCCAGTGATCAAGTCGATCGCTGTGTGGAAGTACAAGAAGGGGGAAGGGGTGGTCCAAGGGACAGACTGCTCAGTGTGCCTGAGCGAGTTCCGGGATGACGAGAACCTAAGGTTGCTGCCGAAGTGCAACCACGCGTTCCACCTCCCTTGTATAGACACATGGTTGAAGTCCCACTCAAACTGCCCTCTTTGCCGCGCCAACGTTGCCCCATCAGGCAACTCCTCCACGATGCTGGAACTTCCCCCGACAGTCCCAGTTGGTTCTCTCCCCACAGACGACAACACAGGCAGAGTTCCCACCCCCGCCATCTTGAACGAATTGGTCACCGCATTCAGGAGAAGGGATCACGAGGTCATTGTAACTGTTTTTGGGTCCGATATCCCACCCTCAGTAGCCCATGTACCTTCAGAACGACATCTAGGGGGCGGCACCTCAGTCGGCAGCCGCATGAACGAAGTTACGGAATCGGGGCAGGTGGTCTCCACAGGAGAATTCTCGCAGCCACGGAGTTAAGAAATCCGCATACAATATACTGATTGATCTCACTTTGAAAAATTATGTTATGATCTCAAATTCTTTTTTCCTTGAAATGTTTCTCACAACATCGGCTTCTTCCGTCATTGTGGACATGAATTCACCACCCTCCATGCTAAAACATAGTATCGGTCGAGTTAATTCATTATAATTTAACCAAAACCTTAACGAACTGATCTTTTGGAAAGAAAACCCTCTGAAGGCATTAGATTAATTAATTAATTAACTAATCATGATTACCTTTGGATTAGTTAAGTTATCACTTGTCCTATTCCCATGTTTGGTATACGAAAACTGATTCCCTTGTAGTAAATCATTGAGATATAACTTAGTTTATAATTATGAGGAAAACTTTGATTAACTTTAGAACTAGAATCATAATTAAGACAAACAAAACCCATATATTTAAATTATATTCCAACTAACTCATGTTTTTCTATTCCTAATATTCCCATATACCTAAAACTTATAATATTATCTGCCATATGTTTGAGATTTAATTTTTGCTGAAATTGACATCTGGGTAGTTGTCTAAAATTGGGTACCAAAAAGGAAATTATATTTTGCTAAATAATCTCAATCCTAATCCAAAGGCATTTCAACTAATAACTTGACTAAGAAAAGACTGAAGGTAGATGAGAAATAATTATGAAAATTCTCTAAGAAAGATGACGCCCAGCTGCTCTAATCTACTGTTAAGAATGTCTTGGTGAAAACGAGAAATCAGATTTAGCTTAAAAATCAGACCAACAAACCAAGAGTTTCGGATAGTCCTGAACAAATTTTAAAAAGATAACATTAGGGCAACAAACTTGTCTTTTTTCTTTTCAATAAAAGACCTTACAGAGGCGGGCATCCATCATCATCAAACCAAATTACTCGAAATCGGACCAGTCCCCACATCATTCCCTAACGTTCCTTGGCTCACAGAAGTTACTCCACTTCCGCCAAGTAATCGTCTATTTCCGCAGGAGTCAGCACCCTGCATGATGTGGTTTTAGGGTCGATTTATTACAGAAGATTAATCAGCACATCTCCCATGCATATCTACTATTACTAGTGTTGCGCCTAAGCGGTTCAATCCAACCGAAACCCTACACAAATGTTTTGCCATAAATTTGGTCTTTTGGCACCCAAATAATGAAAAGACATTATCGTTCATCTAAGAATAGAGCAATAGAATTCAGTTAGTTAACGCATGTGATGTTTAAAGATGCATTCGACAGACATCTAAATCATTTATTGACGAGAGTGGAGCTGACCTGAATTTCTTGTCACCGTCTATAATTCCAATCTCAATGTTCTTCCCCGAAATTTGCCCTTCAAATCTGCACCAACCAAGGTATAATGCATTAGTCACCGGGATCAAGAACTCAGACCAAACATCATCTCTATATGGGAAGGGAAGTCCATATCCCACCCACTTGCAGCAAACCCCTCCCTCCCTCCTCAAGAAAAACAAATGACGTCGGGCACAACTTGAATGCAGGTACAGAACATGTTTTCATGAGAAAAATAAACTCATGCATGAACAAAGTACTGAAACTACTTTTATTTTGCTGACATGCCAAGCAATCGATTTCACAAAATGAAGGACAAAACACCACTTACCCTTCTTTCAAAGTCAGTATAGCAGTATGGACAGCATCATCAAGTTCCATATCATCAGTGTACCTACATGTTCACAGAAAATGGGCTCTGCTGGTCAGAAGATTTTTTTTGTCCCCGTAATTATCATTCATTTGTTAGAATATCCCAAATCACTCTCTTTTCACCTTCATGACATGTTTCCATTTCTTATCTGCAGACTAAAGTTAATTCAAAGAATAGCTTATCATAAAAAAAAGAAAGACGAAATAATTCAAATAATATGTTTCAAAAAGTACCAAATGACAATCATGGCAATGCACCAGTTCAGCCAACAACAGGGGAGACAATTCTTTGCTTATAATATCTTAACCCAAAAGGTGAGTATAACAAAAGAAACTTCTCGTCAAGATTGATTCTATTACCATTCAAATACACTGCTGGCATCTAATAACCTGTACAGATCAATGTTTTATGAAAAAAGTAACGACTGGCACAATCTATCATCAGTCAACATAATAATGTCAACCGTCCATACTGGCTATGCAGGCACTTGCTACAGAAGAAAGATATAGCTAGAGAAAATCTTCACTTGTAGATTCTAGTAGCAGCCAAACTATAATGCCAGGACAAACAGGCATGTAATTATACAACAGAGAAAGTATTCACCTCTTTTCAAGAAATGTCTTCGCATTTGACACATTTTTTCCCATTGCAGAGGCTTTCCATGAGAAATATGAACCTGATGGGTCCACCTAATGAAAAGAAGTCACAGATTTACCATACTATCAAACTTAATTCAAGAAGTTTCAATCGTCCAGCTGACAGTAAAATAATGGGAACATATAACAAGGAGACTCATAAGGCGATTAATTCAAGAACAGGCTCCTAACCAAAACATGTGATGACAAAGTGGCAGCTAAACAATGCAAAAGGCACCACACCTTACTGCCAAATGAAGCTAGTCTATGCACATCAATAATTGTGACAGAGTTCACCAAAGAGGCACAGCAAGCATCATCCCCTGTCAATACCTGGTATAATTGAGGACCATTGTCATCATAACCAGCAACAAGAAGAGATACTCCGAAAGGCCTGACACCCCTGAGGGACAGAAAGAAACATATGCTTTAGTGTGACACATACCAAAATCCAGAATATTGGACACTTAAATCCTGACGGAAAGCTAAATTAGGGAACAAGGGACCATTATGACACATGCTTGGATAGCTTTAGAAATCTTCATTTAAGAATAGTTTCAGATACTGCTATTTGAGAGTTAGCAGTATGCTTTTCAGCCAAAGTGTCAGTAGAAAATCAAATATCTCGTCATGGGAATAAGAAACCAATTTTATGGACAACGATAACCAAAATTTTTTCAATGCCATCTGTACCTAGTTCCCGCTAGCTAGTTTGATGATCTAAACATTTTTACGTAAAAAGAAAATGCTTTGACACTAGTATTAAATGACACAACAAAATTAAAGCTGTATACCGGCCAGAAAAGATAACCCAAAATAATATATGCCGTGGTAAAAATTTCAGGCCCTTGTACTCTTAGGAACTACCTGATGAGTAATGAGGCATCAGAAACCAACTCGAACAATTGGGACAAAAAAGCACGCATATGAAAAGAATATTTTAAAGTTTGTTGTTACCCTGATTGAGTAAACTCTTGCATAACAGCTGCAGTTTCTCTAACAAGCTGCGTCACTGGAATGGGTTCCTAAAACACAGCCGTCAAGCATGAAACCATTAATATCTTGACAAACATGATTGAACAATAAATATTGGGAATCAGTGCAACACAGAATGAAATAATCAATTATTTTCAGTAACCACAACATCCATACATCAGTAGATGTCAATCCTAATGAACTTCGATATCAATCAGGTTTCTGTGAAAACAAGCAATGGTGTAATACAGGGAAGAACTTTAGACAAGACAACTATGGCATTAGAGTTTCACTCGTAGCAGAAACTCTCTATCATCTTGTCCAAATTAAAAAAAAAAATCACAGTTTACCATTTGCATACACTCACTGATTGAAAATTGTTAAATTACCTTACAGATCTCAATTTTATGCAGTATTAAACTCGAGATATTTGCACAAGATACATGTGGGACTTTCCAATAACAGAATTCCCAGTTTTGGTAGAACAAAGTTTTTTACAATTTAAAGGCCAAACGATAACATCGAATTTAAAGCTAGAAAAGTACAAACAGCATTCCTTTAAGATTTCTAAAGTGAAAAACGAGCCCATATGGTTCCAGCAAAGCCACAAGTTGACTGTCAGAAAAACATATTCAGCCACAAGATCAGAATCAGATCTGAAATTGCCACTGCAGAACTAACTGTATGAGATTACATAGACAACAACAAGCACCAATAAGGACTAAAATAGGGTGAAAACTTTCTAGCATTAAATAATCGTTTGCTTTCAACTCAATTGCTCCTAATGAGGCTCAAGAACCTACGGAAGATCCTTATGAAGCTTAGTGAAAAAACCTTTATGAGAGTATTGCCTGCTTGCATGCCAGAACGGATCAACCAGAAAAACACCAATTATGCACATTAGTTGTCACAAAGAACATGTAAAGCCAATAAGAATCAATGTACTGGATGAAATAAAATATCATCAGCAAAATCTACCGCAATATAGTGTCTATAAAAGTACCTTATATAGTCTATGGTATTGTTCAGCCTGTTTCCTGCTTTTCCGGACCAAAACTCTGAAATCTGGACCCATACCACTGAACAACAAAATGCAAAATGTGATGGATATTACATGCAACAGCCAAGCAATAATGTACAAAGTAACTAAAGAGCCCTTATGAGAAAAACTGGGTCGCTAACAGCCAGTAAACTTCATGGCAAAGTTTCTTCCAGGAGAGTGCAGTATTTTAAAACATACACATTAAACAGTATAGCATTTCTTAAATTCAGGTAGACCACTTAGGTGACTCAAGATGACATCCAACATGAATTATGAGATTCAACAGCCAGAATTACACACCTGTAGACAACTCCGATATTTGGAGTAAGACATTGTATCTTTTGAACCTGAGAAGAAGGAGCACGAAAAAAAAAATCATGTAGAGCCCAGAATCAGCCATTGTAAAAAGTAAACAAGTCATGCTGGTGGAAGGAAAAAAAAGAACAAAAATCGTAAAATATGATAGCGAAAAATATCACGAACTTCGGGCGTCAAAGAAAATGCCCTAACCAGCTCCTTAAACCATTAAAAAGATCATACCACGACTGCATAATGTAGCTAGATCAAGGTAGGGAAAGAAAACAATATTTATTTAAAAAACCCTCATTTAAGATCATATGGATCAACATAATAAAACCAACTACTCGCACACACAGCCGAGCCACTCCATCCGAGCAACATAACGAAACAAAAGCTCCATTACAAAATACTCACCGAGGACTCATCAACCAGGATAGAAGGCAGTTTTTTCTCAGTGGCAATCACCACTCCGTTCGAAGCTGCACACCCAAAAAAAATAACAGAAAGCATTTAATCTCTCGTAAACTTCCACCTCGGGAAAACGCCACTATTCACTAAACCACAGCACGGGAGCACGGTACACAGGCGTCCAAGAACTCAACCTTTGATGCCGAGAGAAGTCTGGCCGGAGCCGACGGCGGTCAAGGCGTGCTCGATCTGCACCAGCTTCCCCGACGGACTACAACGAACACAAACACAGACAATCAGCAAGGGAAACCAGCAGTTGATGAATCACGCGTCGGGGCGTGAGAGAGGGAGCGGGGGGTCGAGATGCGGGCTATCGGCATCACCTGAAGGTAGTGAGAGAGAAGGAGTACTGGCTGTCGCCCATCTCAGCTTAGGGTTTTGGGACGACAAGATCGTCTTCTTCGCTAGCGGAAGGCGGGGGAATTTCAGAGTTGGGAATGGAATGAATTGGGGAAATGAGCGAAGAAGTGGGGGGAAGAGGGAAAAGAAGAAGGGGGTCGGGGTTACAAAGGTTTCTTGGCAAGGAAGAAGGTGCTCGTGGGGCACGGCTTCTTGATGGGCCTCATGGGCCTTTAAGGGGCCAAGTGATTCATTCGTGGGCCGATATGTGGGCTTGGAATTAGTCTGGTTGGGACTCGCCGTACCAGTAAGTATATACTCTTATTTTAAGAAACTCACACTTTGGCAACCTTCTTAGCTCAATAAAATTTGAAAGTCAGAAACGAAAGGACACTTCCACACTTGTAGCATGTACAAATTTCAAAAGTTACACTACGATTCTTCAGAAACTTCAAAGATTTTATTACACTACGCTATAAAGTTACACGCTCTAAATTCTTACAACAGAATAACATGTCACCCCTAATCAAGGAATTATATAATCAAATAAAATTACTGGGAAAAACTAAAATTCTTGAACTAAACTATACACTCACTCCTTTTCGCTCGGGGTGTAAATGAAACGCCACATACCTGTTCCTCTCAAAGTTCTTTTAATCACTACAATGTTTTATGCAAAGAATCTGCTATCCTAAAACTAATGCACAACTTTCTTGATCTCCTTGCGACCGCTTAAGTATATGGCTTAGATGAGCCTCAGGTTTTACCTATAATACATCCGTGCAGTACATGCACCGGTGGTCGATTAGCCGGGCCGCGAGGCTGTCTTGCTCGGGTACGAGGGAGGAAGTCAAGCTGTTCCAGAAATGGAACGCAAGGGACTCGCTCGTAATCCTTTGGAAGAGGGCTTCTTGTGCCTCCTTCTCGGCCTTGGTCGAAGGAGCATAAAAGTATCTGTTTGGCATCGGAAAGAACATGAAGCGATTACGTCTGTTATGCATCTTAAGTTGCTGCAGCTAAAGCAGAGAGTTTCATAGAAAAATGAAATTTGAACCACGACGAACTTTCATGCGGCATTCCGTCTGTTCTCAACTAATACATGATAATCCTGAAACCCCCTCCGAATCCAAACCCGCTTTACCCCTCCCACATCACATCCAAGCAACGGCTCACACTCTTAGGGGTAGTTCAAGAGTACCGTAAGTATGTACATGTGTGACTAATCCTTGTTTGACAGTCTTTTTGAATATATAATGCTAATACATACTTTAAAGAAGCGGTTTACGACTACGAAAAGGAGGCTTCTTCGAAAAAACATTAAATGAGGGACAGGGGTTACCTTAATATATCCTCTTTGAGAATGGGAAAGAAGACAGATGGTGGCTGAGCTTCTAAATCCATCATTTCCTGACTGGTTCTAGAAAAGTTCTTTGCAACTCTCGTTAACAGATCGGCTCCATTCCATCGTGGCTTGGTGTCGTCATATGACACATAATACTCTTCCAAGCACTTCCTTATAAAGGGACTGCGCGCAGACATGAATTTGCAGGTTACAATAATGCAACAAAGAAATTGCCGGAAGTGAAAGTTATAATCAAAGGTACGGCGCACCCAAATGCCTCATACCCAAGGTGCCCTGATTGCGGAGTTAAAAAGGATTTTAGAAAGAAATCAGTATCACCAAAACGTGTCCATCATAAAAGCAGCAACTATAAAATCAAACAGTCCTTAATTCTTGTAATTAATGCAGAGGCCAGATTTAGTGATATGGTGGAAACTGGCTTCCCTCTGACCACATGCAATGTGCTTACTAAATAACAGTGGCAATACCTATGCCTGTTGAATGCCATGACAGCACCGTTCAGAGACCATTGATCTAGCCCATTTTCCAACCCGACCGCATTGTTGAGTGTTGACAGTGGCTTCAGAACAATAACATCAAAGTCAAGATATATTCCACCATATCTGAAAACAGGAGAATGATACATGGTTAAGTACAGTGTTCCATGATCTTATGACAACCTTCAGAATATAAAAATACCAAAGTCATGCATCAAATACATTGACCTAAGGGATAAACAAACTGATAACTAGACCACTTCAAGGAAGTTACTCATCAGATAGTCCGGAGAAACACTCAAATTGTACGGCAAAGAAGACTAGCCGCAAAAACCCTCCACTTGTTTCAACTGAATGTGCAAGTGCATCTTATCACTTGGCACTTCGATTTGTGTACCACAATAAGGAACTCGGTAATATCAGAAATTCATCTTATGAACGAAGAGCATATATGAAGTGCTATCATTCTGTTTATACCTCACGAAATTTCGTACACCATGCCGATACAGAAGTTTGAGTAATATGTTCAATCATCCGTACGTAACATACTACTGTAACATTCATAAACAATAAGACAAGGATTCAAGAGTGCGTAAATAACACATATTGCAAGGAACACCAGTAAGTTCATTGAAAAGGAGTACACGGATAAGGAAGTACTTGTATAAAGCAGCCAGTCGGACTAGCTCACTGTAGTGCGTTGGATAGAACTTTGTCTTTCTCCACTCATACCAGAGAGAGGCAAATACGTGGGTAGGAGTGTCTTTCAACAATTCATCAAGGTTAGGCATGGCAACAGCAACTTTGTACCTATGAATGATAGACAAACAATTAAACCCAGAACCTCTGACTAGCATCATCCTTCCGTTCCATTATATGCAATAAGAAAGTCAATTTCGCAACATATATTTCCATATAAACCAACAAATTTAGAATTAGCAGATGCGCCCACAAAAAACCATACAGAAAAGGATGCAAATAATACATTGTCATGATGAAGACATGGAACCCCAGATGGGAAAAACCAACACAAACAAGAAACAGTAGCAGAAAGAAGAAACAGCCAAATTTCACCAAGTGGACTTACCCATCCTTAACAAAGCTGCCTTTGAAGAAATCAAGTTCAATGGTCTCGGAGAGAACAGCAATGCAACTTTCCGGATGCTGTGAGAGCATACTCTCAAGTGTCCTCTGATACCTAACAGTGAACATCCACGGAGGCGAGTTCCAAACCATGAAGATTCTTAATTTGCACTTTCCCCTTCTTAAAAATGTCGTCATAAACTTCGAAAAGGAGAGCCCTGGATGCAACCCAGGGAAGTAACCCCATGTACTACCATCTGGATAAACATGGCCCGCTATCTCATTCGCACCCTTAGCTTTGACTCCTTCCTCACTGCCATTATCACCATCATCATCACTACTCTCATCATCCCCAGCGTTCCTGCCGGAGCTCTTACTCCTACGTCTATTACTCCCAAATTTTGCCCCACTTTCATCTGAAACCTCCCTACCACGACTCTCATCAACATTCTTCCCAACATCCTCATCGTCCAAAGTCCTTCTGTCTATCTTCCTAACATCACTGACCCCTCGACCCCGCTCCATGCGCCTGTTGCTCTCTCCAACATTCCCTTCAAGATCACTCCTCCCAGTGATATCCAAAGGCTTCTTAACCCCCGGGAACGGTACCTTCCTAAGCTCCTCGACCCACCACTTCTGCACTAACCTATCCCCTCTCGTCAACCCGGTTACCCCAACACCATCGGGATCCTGCAACATCGGATTGTTCATTGGATTAAGTATCTCCATGCCAGTCCTAAACATCCTCTCCTTCCTCAGGAAGTCACCTTTCTTCTCGAACCACTCTCCCCACCCCTCCCTCAAGGCGCCCTTACTCCCTCTCAGCAGCAACGCCTCCTCTATATTCTTCACCTCCACGACCTTCCTCCTCACCGATTCGTCCACCACAACGTCGTCCGACCCGAACACCCCTTCCACATCATCCCCCGACGAATCCGCCAACCCTATGGACAACTCCGACGCCGATGCATCGTCGTCCCACTCCTCGATCGATCCCTTCCTAAACGCCCTACGGATGACTCCCGTCAAATGATCGTAGAAGTAACTCTTACCGGACGAACGGCCGCCGTCTTCCCCCTCCTCTTCCTCCTCCTCTTCCTCCTCAGAATCCTTCACCGGCTTACGCGGGAGATCGCGTTTTTCCTCGACAACATCAATCCGCTCCGCATCATCGTCAGCTGAATCGAGGCTTTGCAGGGCGCCCCGGTTCCGGTCGGGGGAGGTCCGGCGGTTGACGGGGAACGGGGAGGCGGAGATCGAGAGGTGGAAGTAGAGGAGAGTGATGGTGAGGAGGAAGAGGACGGCGGAGACGACGGCGCATACCCGAGGTCGGCCGGCGGGGTGTTGACGCCGGCGGGACGGGGGTGTTCGGAGCATATCTTCTGCCGCCGACGTCGTCGTCTCGGAAGCTTGTTCTTCTTCTTCCCTTGAGTGTTTTAATTTCGACGTCGTCGTAGGCTCTAAAATTGATTTTAGTCCGAGACTTTGTTAGCTCGGCTTATTTTACTAACTCCCTGGCTGTGGGGGACATTGTTTCGCGGTCAAATAATCAATTCTGCCCTAAACTTTTTCCGTTTTTTCCGATCTATCCTGAACTTTTCAAAACATCGTTACGCATCCTAACATTTGATATATCAATTATAATCACCGTTAAGCGAATGCGTGGACGGAATCTTACGTGGCGCCCAGGTAGCCATTAACGCCGTCTGCCCACCGTTAAATTAATGACATAACACCGACGTGGAATAGGAAAAGTGTACACATCACTTCGTCAATCTGACGTGGACTTCCCAAATCACCTAACCCTATCCTGGATCAAAACCCTAACCGAACTCCTTCCCGGTCGTCACCGCTCGACAGTCGCCTCCCTCGCCGACACTGACCGGCCCGCCCTCTCCTTCCTCCTTTTCCCCGCCGCCTACTCCGTCGTCGCCTCCTCACTCGTCCTCTCGCCTTCCTCTGGCTCCGGCTCTGACCCGCTCTACCACTGGCGCACGACACCTTCCTCCTCGTGCCTTCCGACCCTCACCTACTCCTGGTCACCCTTTCCTTCCTCCCCCTCCTCTCCGGGCTCTACCTCTTGCGTCTCCACCGCTCCCCCTCCCCACCCTCCTTCGCCGGGTTTGAAGCCGTCCTACTCGCCGTCTACTCCAAGGAGGTGAAGTCCCGCAGAGAAAAACCTAATTTGGTCGAGATTCCTGACCTCTCCAACCCCTCGGTCTATCACTCTCCTCGTGTCCCCAACCCGCACAATGACGACAACTGGATTAGGGGTCCTGTCACAGCCGCTTGAGCGGCAGAATGCGGTTAACGATGGGCAGACGGCGTTAATGGCCACCGCCACGTAGGATTCCGTCCACACATTCGCTTAAGGGCGGTTATAATTGATATAACGGTCAAACGTTAGAATGCGTGACGATATTTTGAAAAGTTCAGGGTATATAAAAAAAAAAACGGACAAAGTTTGGATAGAACTAATAATTTAGGCTTGTTTTGCCAAAGTAGATTATTGGGATTCATAAAGTAACAAAAAAACAGTTAGAACTTAAATTATAAAAATTAATTAATAAATTTCAAAAAATTGTAATACTTTTAACCCCAGATAGTTTATGAGCTTTTATCAGCCTATTTTAAAAAATATCAAAAATATTAGGACCAAAAGAAACAAGATATTTGGGACTAACGGTGTGATCATTATGACATACGAAATAATTCATTGAGTAGTTTTTGTTTTGCTCAATTCAAAAAGTGAATTTGGGGGATGAGGACATGTTTTGTGGGTGCCTTCCTTCAAATGGTGTGGATAGTTTCCGAAAGAGTCATTTGGCATAGTGATTGGGTTGATGGTGCGATAAAAATTTAATACATCAACTCAACTGACGAACATCAAATAAGTGTGAGTCCGCTGTGGGACTAACTAATCAAGTTTAGGAAGCGGCTAATTTGACGTGGGAATCAATTAAATTTCTTCGATTTTTAGTACATTTTTACTAAACAGTAGAGTTATCGGTCGGAAAAGTTTGGTAACGGACTTTTAGGCTTGGTTTACTATTAGTACATTTTTACTAAATTTATGACTAGTAATTTACTAAATAGTAAAATTTATTAAACAGTAAAATTATGAAGTAAATGGCCATGAACTTAGTAAATCCTGAGATGGTTGAACAATATGGGCTTAATAATTTGTTGGTGTATTGTACTATACAATACACTAAATATGTTAGTAATTTACTATTCGGTATTTACTAAAAAATATGTTATAATAGGTTAGTAATGTATTAAATAGTGTCAAGTTAAGTAAAGGCTCGATGTGCTTAGTAATTTGTGAGATACTTGAACAATATAGACTTAGTAATATGTATATTAGTAATTTACCGGTACTAAAGCATATTAGTAATTTATTATATGGTAATATGCAAGTTACTAAAAAAATGTTAGTAACATGTTTGTAATGTACTAAACAGTGTCGAGTTTAGCAAACACCTGATGGGCTTAGTAATTTATGAGATGCTTGAACAATATGAGCTTAGTAATGTGTTAGTACTATCGAGTTGCTGAAATATGTTAGTAACTTTATACTATATAGTGTCGAACTTAGTACATTACTAACAAATTACTATACGTTTTTAGTAACTCGTATAGTAAATTACTAATATATTTTAGTATTGCATGGTAAAAATGTACTAACACATTACTAAGGCCATGCCATTCAAGCATCTCATAAATTAATAAGCCCATCAGGCTTTTACTAAAACCGACACTGTTAGAACATTACTAAGAGATTACTAACATTTTTTTTATTAACTCATATAGTAAATTACTAACATTTTTTAATGCCGAATAGTAAATTATTAACATGTTTAGTACATCGTATAGTATATTGTACCAACAAATTATTAAGCCCATACTATTCAATCATCTCACGATTTATTAAGTTTATGGGCCATCTACAGTACAAATTAGTAAATTTTACGGTTTAGTAAATTACTAATCATCTACCGATAAGAAATTTAGTAAAAATGTACTGACAATTTACTAAGACTAAATGCCCATTACCAAACTCTTACAACCGATTTACCAAATAACTTTACAGTCTAGTAAAAATATACTAAATGTCGATGAAATTTAGTAAAATAGAAGTACTCCCACGTCAAAACAGCCGCTTCCTCAAGGCAACTTCTTCTGAGAGTTATTTTTTTTTTAAAAGAGAGATTGTTTAAGGAAATATTAACTGTTTGAACTTTGAACGTAATAAAGCCAATCAGTATAGCTCTAAGTTGGAGAAAAGACAAGTTGTTGCTCCATTGAGCTCGGGCCTGCGTCATAGTAATTTTAGAGCATTATTTTCGGAATTTCGGAATTTATTTACCCTATTTCGTAAATTTATTTTCCACATTGTATTAAAACTATACAAAGCCCTTTAAAGACAATAAAAAAATGTGTCAAATTGTATAAAGTTATTTATTCGTTCCCCACATAAAATTGTAAATGCTCCTCCGCACTCCCAGCTTTTAGTAATCGTCGCTTTTAGGCTTAAGTTTTTTTTTTTTTTGGTTGTTGTTTCTAATTTTTTTCGTTCGAAATATTTTATCTTATTTTAGGGTTTGGCCACAAACCTTCTAGGGCTGTTCGATTTTACTTTGTTCAGGTAAATTTGTTGACATCGCTAGTCTTATTGCAAAAGATACACAATCATTTGAAAAAAAGATGAAAAATAACAAAAGCGAACGCATTAGCATGTTGTAAAGAAGTCATTACACAAAGGATTATTATTATTATTATTATTATTATTATTATTATTATTATTATTATTATTATTATTATCCCTTACTTATATATGTCATGAAATCATCTTTCAAAAAGAGTTAAAAAATATATATATCACTTCTAGTGCCTGAAGGGATACCCGGTGTCCGACAGACACCGATGATTCACGTAGAAATTCAGGTTGTAATTCTCATTGTGTGGGTTATAACTATCCTAGTCATCGTGTGTTGCGGGCTCCTGTGACGGCCATGACGTACTAAGTTCCGATTTAAGGCAAAACCCGTCTGAAATGAAAACCTCTTAGTAATATATAAAAAAATTACATATTTTAATTAAAATAATTTATTTTTTGAAAATATTAATTTCAATAATTGAATTCCGCATCATCATATTTCACACTATATATTTACTTAATAAGAAAATAAATACTTAGAAAATCAAAATTTACTTACGATATGATATGATTTGATCAACCATTTTTTTTTGGCAAAATATACGTTTGTAGCCCTAACTTTTGTCAAACTTTCTGTTTTGTCAACATCTTTTTTTCATATATCAAAATGTCACAAACTATCTAATCAGCCTTTTATGTATCAAATGTTAGACGGCGTCGGGGACGGTGCCGACGTGGACATAACGATTGTCCACGTCGCAAACGCGTTGGTAATCTACGGAGCAAAAGACAGAGACGTGGAAGGTGGCCCATGTAAGAATAGCCAAATAAAAAACACGAAGAACCCTAATCAAAAACACCAAGAACACCAAGAATCCCCAAACAGAGGCGAAGGCGCAGGCGAACCCGAGCTGGAAGGCGAAGGCGACTCAGGAACTGACTCGAAGGCGAAGGCGACTCAGGCGAAGGCGACCCAGGCGAAGGCGACCATAATCAAAGGCGAAGAAGGAAGTAACGCGACTCAGGAACTAATTCGCTTGTTTGAAGTAAGGCGACTCCTATCCATCGAAGGTCTGTTATGAAACCCTTTGTCTCCATTGTCTGCTCTAGTTATTAGGTAGGTTGAAGTTTAAGTAAGTAATTTGGGTATTGTTTGTCTGGGCAGTCCTCTTTACAATGAAGCGGCTGAATCTGCACATGCATGTTGGGGGTAGGATGTCATTATTCGGGTTGTGTTCTTACACAGGAGGAACAATAGTTAAGTTCGGTGGGGTGGATGCTGACCTTATAGGATATTTCACTTTGGTTGCCTTGGCCAAAGATTCAGGGTTAAATAGAGTGTTGAAAATGTGGTATGGGCATCCGGGGAATAGTTTGTCTCTAGTTAGGGAAATCGTAGGAGACTCGGAGGTTATGAAAATGATTGAGGAATGTCAAGAAGATGGCACAGTTGATATATACTGTGAAGGGGAGGGTGACAGTGTTGCTGATGACTTAGAAGTAGAGGTAGATCCTAATGAAGAGGTTAATGGGTTAGAAGTAGAAGAAGAAACTGATGAGGAAACTGATGTGTTAGGGGTAGATGGTTCGGGTGATATGGAGGAGTCGGATGTTCCTCAGCAATCGGATGTTCCTCAGCCTAACCCACCTGTCATTGATAGTGATATGCCAGTTCTTGAGGTGGAGTCAGAGTATGAGAAATCAGACGCCGAGCTAGGAGATGATTCTTCTTGTATGACAATAGGGGATAGACGAAAGAAGCAATTGTGTGTATTTATCGATTATAACCCTCACTGTGATCACAAAATGATTGAATGGAAGGCTGGTTTGTGTTTTGAAACTCCTATGCAAATGCATGAAGCTGTCCAGCGGTATGCTATTGCAAATGGCTATAATTTGCGTTGGAAACGAAGTAATAAGAATAGACATGAAGCTATTTGTGTTAGTGGTTGCCCGTGGAGATGTTTTGGCTCTTGGATGAAGAAGGAAAACACATTTGTTGTTATGTATGTGTTGAATGAACATAAATGTAGGCGGAGTATGAGTAATCGTCAAGCAACAACAAGATGGTTGGCAAGCCAATTCACGGAGGGGATTATTCGCAGGGCTGGTTTGACAGCTCGGAAAATTCAGCAAGAAGTTATGGAGAAGCATCATTTGGAGGTTCCGTTAATGAAGATTTATAAAGCCAGTTGGTTAGCTGATAAGTTGGTTTATGGAACCATAGATGACCATTACAAGCATCTTCGACCATATCTTGATGCGCTGATGTTGAAATATCCGACTTCTACCTTTAAGTTGTCTTGTGACTTGACGCTCTCTACTGGGACGTATACAACCTTCAAAAGAATCTTCATATGTTTTGATGCTCTGAGATCTGGTTTCATAGAGGGTTGTAGACCTTTTGTCGGGTTTGATGGGACTTTTATTAAACACAAGTGTGGTGGGATTCTGTTAAGTGCCGTTGGTCGCGATGGCAATGAGGGAATGTTTCCCATTGCTTGGGCTGTTGTAGAAGGGGAAAACACAGAATCTTGGAGCTGGTTTTTGGAGTTGCTTTTCCGGATTCTTGATGTTGGCAGTGGAGCTGGTTGGACATTCATTTCGGACCAACAAAAGGTATGTCATTGTTTTCCTCTTTTAAGAATGTATGTTATTGTTGCTCATCATCTAATTTGTTCCTCTTTCAGGGATTGCTCAATGCCAATGCGAATCTTGCACCAGTCGCCGAACACAGGAATTGTGCACGACATATTTACTAGAATTGGAAAGTCAAACACAAGGGGTTGTTCCTCAAGAGTTGCTTCTACAAGATTGTGAAGAGTACCAATGAGGTAGAATATGCAATGGCGTTGAAAGAGATGAGAGAAGGCCGTGATGGCTTACCTGGTTCCATTGAGGCAGCCGATGATTTCCTTAAACAAGGGCCGCAGCATTTCTGCAAAGCCTTTTTCAGCACATCAAGTACGTGTGGCACGATTACAAACAATATGTGTGAGACTTTTAACTCCTATATTGTTGCTGCACGGCGAATGCCTCTAATTGATATGCTTGAACGAATTCGTCGCCTGTTGATGGTACGCCAATGTGAGAAGAGAAAGCTTGTCGATCGCACCCACGACATCTTATTGCCAAATATAAGGAAGGAGGTAGAACTTCTCAAAGAAAGTGCTGGAAGGTATGTCGTTAAACCTTCACTGGCAGAGAAGTTCGAGGTGTCTGTCGGCGGTAATAACCAGGATAGGTTTTTGGTAGATTTCAGTAGACATTCTTGTAGCTGTCGTTTATGGGATTTGAATCCTCTGCCTTGTTCCCATGTAATAGCTTGTATCAATTTCATGAAAAGGGCCGTAGAAGATTATGTGCATCATAGTGTGAAGATTCAGTCATATAGAAAGGCATATGGTCATGTCTTGGAGCCGTTAGATGGTATGCAGTTCTGGCCGCGTGAAAACGCGGAAGTTATAAGGCCACCACCTTACAAAAAGCTTCCCGGGCTACCAAAAAAGCACAATCGGAGGATTTCTAAAGAGGAAGAACCAAATGATTCATCCCAGCCTATTGGAGTGTCCAAGCTGTCCAAAAGAGGAACATGTATGAAGTGCTCAATGTGTGGTGTTTTGGGACACAATAAAAGGACATGCAAGGGTGAAGCCTCTTCACAGCAAGCTTCAACTCCAATTCAGCCCATGGAAGCCTCTTCACAACAATCTGAAGGCTCAGGTATAGATTGACTATCTCTTATTAGTATTGCCAACATTAACTCACTTACCTCTTCTTTGTTGCGTTACAGGGAGGACAATGTGCATGACTTGCCAGAAATGCCGAATACAAGGTCATAACAAGAGAACATGCAAAGCTATTCCTGCAGAACGACCACCAATTAGCGAAGACGCAAATGCGACTCGGAGCCAGGAATCTATTGTCTCTCCAAATTCAAGGCAAAAAGAGGCTGCCCAGAGGGGCAGGGGAAATGCTACGAGGAGGGGCACGGGAAATGCTATGAGGAGGGGCACGGGAACTTGAAAGACTTGTTGTTATGTTCTTGTAATGAATTGTGGATATGAAGAACTGTCGATGTAATGCAGTCACTGTGTATGGGAACTGCACTGGTGTTGTCCTTTTGTAATGGTACTTTTGTAATGGTGTTGTCCCTATGTGTATGGGAAAAGCACCACACTATGGTGTAATGGTATTTTTGTCACTGCCATATGTTTAATGCAACTTTCAGACATCATACTACATTGTTAATCTTTCAACAGTCATACAAAGACAACTTACAATGACAGACATACTAAATTGTTCATCAAACAAACAATGCAAAGACAGATTACAACTTTCAGCCAATCTTCTTGCACCCTAAACGCCCTAACTAACGAAAACAACAATACAGCACAACCGCCGCAAAGCAAACCACCACCAATCGCAGCCTCTTGATTTCTGCCTTCATCTTCTTGGTTATGTCTTTGTTTGCTTCATCTCCCTTAACTCTAAGCTCTCTATACTTTTCGATCTTCCTTTCCAACTTTGTGATATAATCTTCTTTCGTTTGACAATGTTTGTTCAGGAATTCGATCTTCTCCTCCAGTTGTTTTTCGACTCCAAAAGTTGTACCATGATTTCCTTCGGCCTACTTGGGGGGAGCTCCTCGTCCAGCCACTCGAAAAACCCATAATCATCTTCCTGTTATTTTCAGAGAACTCAACAACATTACAACAGAACATTGCACTACCAAAACAACAACAGAAACAACAATTTCTGTACAGTGTGACCTTCCATGCCGAACACCTGTAGAATCGCCGTCCTGGGTTGCTCTTACTCCAGGATGTGTATAATATTACCCTCCATCCGTGGTTGCAAACTCGTCCACCCACGCTTGAGTTCGATACAACAGAGCCACTACAATTCTCGTTACCACTCATTATACTGTACGTTGCTGCTTCCTTCTACGATAATGCTACCTGGATCATGCCAAAGCCGCCTCAGTGTCAAGGGTCGCCTTGGTCCTTCCTCGCTTTACTTCCACTCTTCGCCTGGTTCAAGCGAGTCACTTCCTGGTCGCCTTACTTCCTTCTACGCTGCTGATTACGGTCGCTCTCCTTCGCCTTCGCCTTGGCGTTCTGCTTCGCTTGCCCCTTGCGTTCGTCAAAGCCTCCGACTTCGCGAAAGCCTCCGACTCGAATTAGGGTTCTTCTGTGGGTCTGCTTGATTTGGGGAGAATTCTTACAAATTAGGGTGCGCAACATATTTGCTCCGTAGATTACCAATGCGTTTGCGATGTGGACAATCGTTATCTCCACGTCGGCACCGTCCCCGATGCCGTCTAACATTTGACACAGAAAAGATTGATTAGATAGTTTGTGACATTTTGATATATGAAAAAAAGATGTTGACAAAACAGAAAGTTTGACAAAAGTTAGGGCTATAAACGTATATTTTGCCTTTTTTTTTTTGCTTTATTATCCTTCTTTAGATGGAAAGTAGTTCCAACTCCGGCTCAATTATATAAAATATTGTT
This sequence comes from Melastoma dodecandrum, assembly GCA_029817715.1. Lineage (NCBI taxonomy): Eukaryota > Viridiplantae > Streptophyta > Magnoliopsida > Myrtales > Melastomataceae > Melastoma > Melastoma dodecandrum. The sequence goes on along the minus strand of JARUPY010000279.1, from coordinate 1,655,349 downwards.
TTCAATTTCTTAAAAGATAAGGGTTAATTGAACGTATAAAAAGTTAAATGTAGTTGGCAATAATAAAACAAATGATTTAATTAATAGTTAACAACAATTTAAAACTAAAAAAAAAAGTAAATTGTGGACATGTGTTGTAAATTGTCCGATAAATTCCTGAGGCTTCTGCAACCCCAAATGTACAATTTCTGAGGACAGCTCGAGAGAGGGGACTGCCGAGCCGACACTAGCTAACTCCGTTATTGAAACCGGTCTCTTCTATAAATCTCCTCGAGAGATGGTAAAGATGCAATCGGCCGGGACTGCGGCAGCCTCAAACATTTCTCAAGCTCCAATCTTCTCAACGCAGGAGGCACGGCAGTCCCCCACAACACAACTTCTCGCAATCGACGACACTCGTCTCATTAAGAGATGTTAGCCCACATAAATCATCCGGCAGCTTCTCCATATCTCCACAACCTCTTAATTAAAGAAACTTCAACTTCTACGAAGAACTTAAATCGAGCACAATCCACAATCCTCATCTCTTCCAACGCAACACAACAACCCATGAGGTCAAGAAATTCCCCTCAAAGTGAACGAGCTCCGAAATTTGGCTAATTTTCATCTTGGTCATATAATTAAGGCCTGCAAGACATTTCAACAATCCCCCATCGCAGCCATGAATATCAATCTCGACGAGGGATGGAAGGCTAATAGAGCACCCTCCTTTAAGTTTGGGACACCTCTTCATGATTAGTTGGCGGATACAGGGGAATGACTTGACATTGTGCGTGGCCCCTGAGTCCATAAGCCAGACATCAGATGTAGAGTGCCTAGTTGCTTCAGGAATGATAAGATGGGAAGGTATGGCAGTAGGTAGATATGTCTGTGGTGGTGGATTGAAGGCAGCTGGTGTATGTTGTGGAAAAAGGGAAGTATAGGTAGGTGGCATGTAGATATGAGAGGGATAGCAAACCGGAATAGGAGGAGGATAGATGGTGGTGGAGAAGGCCTGTGGTGGAGGTTGAAAAGATGTATTCAGTTTGTGAAAATAGTCCACAACAATATGTCCAAGTTTCTGATAAATCTGGCACCTAGGCATTGGTTTCCCAAAGCTTCTTGGATAAGCATTGGGTCTGAAAGTGTGGGAAGGAAAGGTGGTCGTCCCAGCAAACCAGGTTGAGGTGAGGTATGATAAGAATGAATAGAGTATATTTATGTAATCCCTGAGTTTTGCGAGGACTGGTTGGAAGATAGGGCTTTGAAGTTGGTTTCTGGGTTAAGGTCAGAGGTCTCCCAGTACCAGTATGAAGAGAAAAGAATTGTACCTGAGGAATGAAGTTGTCCAACCCCTGTCTCCGTTCCAGTCAATCTCAAAGCTCAACAGCTGGTTCTGCACTTCATCAATACTTGGCTGATCAGCCCTGCTATACACAACAGTCACCACAAAGTTATATTTAGCCGGAAGACCCTCCAGTATGTACCAATAATCCTTATACTTGACTGGCTCTCCAACAGCACTCGGTCTGAAAGTGCCTTCAAACTGCTAAAATACTGCTACATTGTCCTTCCATCCTTCCTGAGTTGCTGCATCTGATTTCTCAGATTGATAGCACGAGTAGTAGAGGTAGATTCATAGCGATTTTTCAGAGTTTCCCACACTCCACTCGATGTTTTACAGTAAACCACTTGACTAAGAGGTTCAGCAGTGAGGGCAGAGAACAGCAGGCTCACCATCTCCTTATCATTTCGTTGCCAAACCTTATACTCTGGGAAGGTGGAAGAGACTGCCCAAATATGAAGTCCTCTAAACCTCCCGTTATTACTGCTGCTAAGACTTGACCATTCCACAGAGGATATTTATTATCATCCAACTTAACCATAAAAGAGAAGATACCAGGTGGAATCTGCATCTGGGCAACATTCCCAGTTTGATTCGCCATCTTTCTGCAGCTAGATTATGTGTGGTTAGGAAGTGGGGGAGGAGGAGGAGGAAGGAGAGGAAGGAGAGAGCAACGCCAGAAAGAGGGAATGATTATGTTAGAATTACTGCAATCATCACTGTACAACGTTGTCGTCCTTTTAAGAAGGACAACGACCTCTCGCACCCTCAGTTTGTTACACAGCCTCATCCTTATTATCATTTTAACATAATAAAAGACTAGGCCTCAGCCTTGGGCTTGGCTTGTAACATTGCAAACAGGCTTGTCATAATCTAGGAGGGGCTTTGCTCTATTTTCTTCCTTCTTGTTCAACATATAGTAGTACATACGAGTAGTGCAAAAGTGATGCAAAATATTTCAAAGTGTGGGAGTACTGTGGAAATTCATCTATACGTCGGGAAGATTACCGTGAATCACGACATCCTATACTGTGTCCCGCCGGTTGTACTAGGAGGATACAACGGTGTAAATCGGATCACGAGGAGTGGTGCAATAAGTTGGAAATCAACCAAGCAAACCATAATATCATCGGTCTACCATGAAGTCCAAAGCTACTAGCATTAATGCTATGCAGCTTGAGAAACTTCTTAGCAATTATTCCAATCGAAACGAAATCAACACATTTTGTGTCTATAAATAGCAATAGTCACGTTGCTAGAGCAGTTGTGAATAATAAAGAACATGCCCAAACTATGTAGTTGGAGATCCAATGAAGTGGGTTTATATGTGTAATTCGATTATCCTGGTAGCATCGTATAATAATTGCCCTTTCCAAATGGTGTGTGAGATGATATAATCCATTTGATTGTGAGGTTGATCCAATGAATGGACCCTCCCCTGCGTCAATATCGTCATAGCTTTCCCAGGGAAGTGTACTGCGAGCCAAGCAGCATGTGTAAAATTGTATGACATCCAAGAAGAAAGTGAACTGTCTTGTAAGGCCAATTCTATATTCGGCTAGAATTGTTCGATGTCCGCCTCTGTAGTGGAACTCGGAAGCCGACCTTTTTTGGTCTTGACGGATGAGATGTTTTTTCATCCTCCCCTAAAAGAACACAAGTCCAATTTCGGAGGGGACCATAACCATTGTGACCGAGTCCTCAGTTAAACTGTAGCAGTTTGGAGGTTGTTAAAGCCAGTTTGCAGGACCGAGTTAGCAATCTGGCCATTTTCAGCTGCCAAGTTACTCGTGCCTCGTGCAAGCCCAGGGATTGGCACTTAAAACACGGGCTTTGAAATGCTAATTAAATTCAATCTTGTCCCGTCTCGATCTGCTGCCACCCTTGATCTGCCTGTAACTTTACGAACTTCGCCAGTTCCCTGATCTCTTCTTCCTGCAACCGGGGTCCGAAGGTGCATTGCCCCTTGGGAGTGCAGTTCTCGCCGAATCCCTTACAGAGGAATTCTTTTAGTAACAGCAATCAGGAACACTTCAACTGTCGAAGAGCGTAAAAAGTCTTACTGGCATCCTCCCTTTCCCGTAATATGTGATCCCGTAAATCCCCTCTTCCGAGTCCACTCCATTCCTACAATTTGGGTCAAATTGATCATTCTCTACTCAACCACACACCGGCGAATCGAGATGCTAACAGTGTGGTATTTTTTAGTAGACCCCAGAAAACAAGCACAATGTTGTCCAGCAGAATTCTGATTTAACCCGTATGTACCTCTGGAGATCATTGACAAAGAGTGTCGCGCCCTGGTAAGAATAGGACGTTACATTGAAGGCAGTCGAAGTTCTGGAACTAGCATTAGGTTGAAAATGAGTTAAAAGTGCAAGCTCACTGGTTGGATTATGTTTCCACCAGCATCATGACACCCGATGCATGCTCGGCGGAACAACGTGGCACCCCTCTGGATGTCGGCTGTCTGTGCGAGGGACTCTGGAACAGTGAAAACAACGAAACTCTCATGCCACTTCATATTTGACAATATGTAGATCACTTGTCCCAAGCATGAAAAAGTTCTCTTTAAGAATGTTTGACAAAGTCGCATACATTTATTTCTTAAGTTTACACTAGCCGAGGAATGGCACGACTGACACTTGAACATGCTATGTATTCGTCAGTCATCCGTGGCAACGACAACCCATAACCACTGACCCGAGCAGCAAACCGCAGGTTCACATTCATTATACAGCTACATACTGAATCAGTTCATAGAGCCAAACTGACTTACAATATTTCCTGCAAGAAGAATTCAAATAGAACAGGCGTGACACTGTGATCAAACTACTTTTCAAAGTAAAGCCAGGTCCGACTAAGTCACAATGGCAGGTTCCTCCTCTGCAACTAGGCAAATTTGAGATTTTCTGGAACCACTTTACCCTCTAGCCTCATCTCCACTGGCAACAATCCACCCGCAGTTACAACACAGCTCTTAGTACACTCCGATAATCACAATGGAAAGGACAACATGGTGAACTGATTCAAACACGTGAAAATCATCTAATGTTTTTGAAGGACCAAACTCTCCTCCCCGAATTATCATGACAGAATCGCATCACTGAGTAGGACAACCCCCTGTACATCGAAATTGAATGAGCCCATATGTAGGCGTCTTTTCTGCGTGCCTTTGAACGACAACATTGACCGGGCAAAACCAAACCAAGTCGCACCCGAAGGAAGAATCGGGATAAGACAGAGCCAGGCAGTGAAAAACAGGAGGCCGGGAGGATTACCAGGCGGATGTAAGGTTGGGGACAACGTCATGATTGCGGAGACGAGAGCGGGAGCCAAGCGATGCAGGAGAAGCACAATCCCTTCTTTTCTCGGCGTCTTCTGAACCCGGTCGACCGCTGTTCCACTCCCTCGCACCGCATTCCCCTGTAATGGGCACGAACCTTCAGGAACGAGAAAACCAGGAGCAAGGAGATGGACACGGGTTCGTTCGGGGTCGACCTTGCTGATGATCGTAATAGGAGGAGGAGGAGGAAGATGAGCCACGATGCCGCCTGATAAGAGATGATGCATCGCCTGCGACCCCCTGCCCTGTACTTCCTTCCCGCTTGCAATGGTTGTCTTGTTGGCCGGGATCAATTATAAACCTTATCCTGTCTAAAGTAACACCCGTCACGTGCCTTTTATTAACCAGGGAAACAGTTAGTTTGTAAAAAAACAAATTGCTCGACACAATTTGAGAAAATTTCAAATTGCACATAAATCATTGTCCAGAATAGGGGTGTAAAATAGCTAGTCGGCTCGAGCTCGATAAAGCTAAAATAGTTGGACTTAAGTTCGGGCTCAATTGGTAGTTATAGGTTCGAGTTCAAGTTCGATAAACTCGGCAATGGTCCCGTGGGCTGCTGCTAAGGCCTGTTGTGGAGGGAGCCGCCGCGTTCTGTTACATCAAAAGAGCAGTCATGGCGGCCCCATAATCGACGGGACATGGTTGGGGAGCTCAAAGCCGCCACGAGCGAAGACGGACTTCTTGGCTCCGGGTTAGACGTGGATGCGAAATCTGCAGAAGAATAAGGGGTAATGATAATGGTTCGCACATGCTATATCTGCCCAAGAAGAGTGGGGTGACCTGTGGCGAAGCTAAGGGGTTTGTTTGGGGCGGCCACGACCCCCTAGTTTTTTTAAAAATTTATAAATTATCTTTAAAATATTTTTAATTTTTTAATTTTATTCTTTAAATTTATATGGCATTTTAATTTGGCCCAAAAATTCTAGAAAGTTTAATTTTACCCCTAAGCGCCACTGCGGTGACGGTGGTGGCCGCGGATGCGAAATCTACAAAAGAAGAGGAGAACCGGCGGCCGTGGGGAACTGGTGACCACCCAAACCTTAAAACAATGACTATTATCCCCTCATCTAGTGTAAAACGGCCCATATGAGCTACCGTAGGCTCATTTTAAGCTTGAGTTTGAATAAGAACTTTCAAGTTTGAGCTCGAGTTTCGAGCTCGGCTCGTATAATAGAGTCGATATCGAGATTTTCTCAAATCTTTCTGATTATTTGCACTCTTAGTTCAGAATTATGAATTTAATTTACTAAAAAGATAGTTGTTCTAAAGAGCTGGTAAATAGATTTCTAAGTTTTTAAAATTATGGTACCGCAACTTTGAAAGAAAAAAAATATTTATTCTACTATTTTAAAATAGAGTTTTTGAAATCGCAACGGTCGTAATTTTAAATAGTGATTTTGAAAAATTTTAAAGAATATTTTAAAAGGTCATACTAAATTAAAATTCACATTCTAAACGGGCGACTTGCGATAATAAATAAAAGGCCGCTTTATCAAATACATCCCCAAGTTACAAAAATTTTCAGATCTATCCTCAAGTTTAGGAAATATCTCTCTGTGTCCTAAACTTCGACCCAATTTTCAAAAACATCCATCAGAGTCCCAAAGTAATATTTTCTGAATGGCTGGAGAAGGAAAATCTTCGGGAAATCCTTCCGGGACTCCATCAAGGTTGGAGTTCATTCCAGAGGCTAGATTGTCTCCTTTTGGAGTTAGCAAGAGTATAAATGATATTTTAACTCAGCTAACCATTCAAGGGAGTAATGAAAGTCTAGAAAGCCGAAACCAAATGGCAAAGGAAGTAGGCTCCATTGTAAATACAATGTTAGACGCCCTGGAGAGAGAGAGAGGTTTAAAAAGGCCTGAAGCCGAGGCGACCTCTGGACTGGAAAGTACTACGGGAAAACCAGTCGAAAGATTGAATCTGGGAGGAAGAAATTCCAAACAGAATCAAGGCAAAAGTGTAGACGAAATGTATAGAGAGTCAGTGGCTCCTTTCATTTTAGATTCACAAAAGCGAAGTGCAAACTTGAACGCCCAGAATGGGGAGTTGGCAAAAGACCTAAGAAAAGCCTTAGGACTGGCAGAAGATACCCCAGTTCATTTAGACAACAGAACGTTTAACGAACTGGTAACTGTGAAGAGGGAAATTTACAGGCCCGATTATCCTCATAGGACTAAACAAGAGTTTGTCCCAAGGGATAATATACTAAAGCCAATAATAACCCCTGGTGCTTTTCTAGACATTGATTGTGAAAAGCACGTATCTGAAAAAATAGATGAGTGGTTATCACTTATTCGGATGACAGCGTCTGCAGGAGGAATACCTCCTGGGGCAGTCTACGAATTATGTGTAGCAGCCCTCATGGGTACAGCGCAAAAATACTGGAAAACCTTAGTGGCACACACAGACATTAAGGAAAAGATAGATCAAGCGCTGACGGTTGACGGAGTATTGGTAATAATAGCTGATGCCCTGAAACGTGAGTTCTGTGGTTTCTCATTATCCACTGAGACTGTAGAAAAGGAGCAGTCATTAACCGCTCTAGTTAAACTACAGATCTGTGATATGTGCTGGTTTGATAGCTACGTGTGTGAATTCCAGAAGTATTATTACAATCTGGATGTAGTATCACAACAGTTCATATTAGGAACCTTTTTTGCAAAACTTCCCGAACCATGGCCAGAAGTTGCGCAAAAGGCCTATGAATTACTTCTGAGTGAGGAGAAGATTGTCTCTGGACTCGGAGGAAAAATTCAGGCGGTAAAATACGCAATGCGTAAAGCATGTACTGAGCTCCAGGAGAAAGAGGCAGCTAAGAAGCTACCTTACCTGAACAAGAGCAGCTGTTCTCAGATAGAGTATGTGCCTGGAAGGTATGGATGCGATACTCGCAGTACTCCAGGAGACTCTTTAAAGAGAGGGAACTTTCCTCGTAAGAGGAAGTTTGTTGGGTACAACAAAAAGAAAGTTTGGCCCAAGAAGGACTTCCGACGTAAGAAAAAGGGAGGTCCTGCTTATAAACCAAGAAGGTTTGTGAGGAGAAGGGATAACCTGAAGGATAAAGATAGGATCGAGGCTTTCAAGAGAAAGCATGGCAGAGAGCCTAAATGTCCTAAAGGGAAACCTTTGAGCAGTTGTAATTGCTGCTGGTTTTGTGGTTCAAAAGACCACAAAGCGGATAGTTGTCCGAAGAAGAACCAAAGGAGAGAAAGACTCCGGATGGTCTTCCTAGAGGACAGGAGTCATGAGGAACAAGTTCTTGCTTACGAACCTGTCGATGAGCAGGACATTTCCGATTTAGACTCGGAAGTAGAATCGATTTATGAGATTGTGTCTGATTATGATACAGACTCAGATGATGATTCTGATCTCTGGACTGAACATCTGTTCATGATGCGAGCAGAAAGAGAAGGAGATGGTGATGAGTTGGTTCCTTTAGAAACAACGAATCAGGTACTAGAGGAAACCCACCAGTACGAAGATCCATCCCAGTCAATCCTGGAATGGAGGTTGCCAAATGTCAATGCGAGAGAAATATATGAAGTATCGAGATTTAGGTTTCGATCCACCATAGATATATCGCAGACAGAGGAGACGGTGCAAGTCACAAGCACTGAGCTTGAGACTTTGGACATCCCACTCTTAAACGTACAACGCATAAGAGATACCATGCGTAACGCAAGAGGTGTATACAACTATATACACATCGGGTTGATCCAGATAGGATTAGTCCCGCTGTTTCACTTACCAGCGGATAGTCCGGTGGTAGCAGCAGTGATCGATAAACGATGGCGAGAGTTTAGAGATCAGCTGATGTCAGGTGTACAGGCCAACCTAGCACATGGCCCTGTATGGTTCCAAGTCCATCCAAACTTTATGATGGCTTTGAACGATCGGTGTTTGGGGACTTCATTGACCTTAAGAATCAAGTCAATGAATATGGATCGAATGAATCCCCAGGCCAAGTATTTGGCGTATCACACTAGGGTAATTTACCGATTGGTAAACACCACTAGTCCTGGTGTGAGGAACATCTCTAGACTTACAGAGTTGTTCGAGGAAGGTCATAACAACTACCAACAGTTCCACAGGCGTGAGGTGAATCCATTGGAATTAACCTGGCCAAGGAGTTGGGTTATGACTGAACCTGGTAGTAGTTCTAGACCCATTAGTGCGGCAAACATCCGACAAAGGGGTAATGAAATTACTCTCATGTTAGGAGATCCGTCAAGGGTCAGTGAAAGAGCTGATAGGCATGTGCCTATGCTTAGCGAAAGAGCTGACAGGCATTTGCCTGTGAGGATGCCAATCCTGAGAGAGCCGTTCAATAGAACGCCCTCTGAAGTCTCTTCAAGAGCTAGTGATGTGGGAGAAGACGTAATAGTCTCTCGACCAGAGGATGCAAGCGCACCTCCACTAATAGAAGAGATGTCTCGAAGGTCTGTTGATTCGAGAACCCCGTCACAACACACGGGTAGAATCGTAGGGTATAGACATGTATCATTACTAGTCTATGAAGACCCTGTAGATCAACCAAGAGAGGAGTCTATACGGATGTTAAGAGTAACCAACACTGGTAGCTCTTTATCTGAGATTCCTGAAATTTGTGAGGTTATCGAGCAGATAGCCAAGCAAAGGTCTATTGCAATAGACGATATCTGGAGGATGATAAAACCATCCCAAAGTGTACCTGAGAATATTGGGTTTAGTGTTAGGAAGAAAGATTTGAGCACATATGTTGCTCTAACTTTCAAATTTCCTAGATAATATGAGTATTCTCTAGACACTCTGATAGACACTGGGTGTAGCATAACTTGTGCTAGATTCAATGCTCTGCCAGATGAGTGGTGGAAACCACTACAGAAACCCATCCACATGGTTAACGTCGATGGTATGGCCACAATGGTTGGCCATAAGGCTAGTAACGTGCCTGTCTTTATTGGTGGACAAAAGTTCATCATTAAAAAGATTCTTGCACATCCTTTACTAGAGGCCGACATCATTATAGGTAACACCTTTTTGAAGGGACAGAAGGAAAACCTTCCTTTTGTGCAGAATGAAAATGATGTTTCCATCGGTGGGGTAAAAATAAGTATTCTACAAGAGCCTAGACTTCGGTTAAAATTTGGCTTTTATCCGGTAAAACGGACAGAATACTGTGGCGATATCCCATGTGAAAGAGCTTTCAGAGTGCGAGCTCAACGTGGTGATATACGGTTGGATGAGAACGATTCATGGGAACAAACCCTGTTTTCTCCAACGAATACCAGAAGTTTTAACTGGTATGACGACTTGTTTCCAAAACAAGAAGTGTGTATGGCTGTCAAGTTAATGGGAACAAAATGGGATAAGTTCCTAATAAAACCAGCCGATAATTTTAGTGAAGATCCACTAAAGTTATGGACTCGAAATGGCCTCAGGGTTAGATTAGAGTTGAAAGATCCCGGAACCATTATAAGAGCCAGAAACATTACGTATACGGCTGAGATTGTTGAGGAGTTTGATAAACAAATTCCTGAGTTGCTTGGAAAAGGTTTGATTAGGGACGGTTACAGTCCGCATTCTAGTCCAGCCTTTATGGTAATTAACCATGCCGAGCAGGTGCGAGGTAAAGCACGAATGGTTATAGATTATCGTCAGCTTAACAAAGCTACAAAGGACGATGGCTATAAGATTCCAACGACGGGAGATCTTATTGATAGGATTAGTTTGAGTCAACCAAAATACTTTTCTAAATTTGACTTGAAAAGTGGATACTGGCAAGTCAAAATGGAAGAAGAGTCGGTTCCTCTAACTGCCTTCAATGCTCCGCAAGGAATGTTTGAATGGTTGGTTATGCCATTCGGTCTGAAGAATGCTCCAGGCGTGTTTCAACGCAAAATGGATAATGCTTTTAAGCAGGTCCGAAAATTTTGTGCGGTCTATATTGACGATGTGCTAATCTACAGTCAGTCTGAAGATGAACACATGAGGCACCTTGATCAGGTGACTGATATCTTCCGACGGGAAGGTATGATTCTATCAGAAAAGAAGATAGAATGGTTTAAGGAATCAGTTAACTTTCTAGGCATGGAGATTGAGCAGGGAAAGATTAAACTGCAAAATCATATTGCTGAGAAAATAGTTAATTTTCCTGACAGACTTGAGGATAGGAAGCAAGTCCAAAGATTTTGTGGATGCGCTAACTATGCAAGAAAGTTTGTGAAAAATCTTTCCCAAGATCTGAGTAGGATTTCGAAGAAAACCTCTTCTACAAGTCCTTGGAAATGGGAAGATGAAGACACTCAGTCCATTAGAAGGATTAAAGCAAAGGTAAAGAATTTACCACAATTAGCTTTACCATCTGATAAAGACGAGTTAGTCTTGGAAGTTGATGCTTCTGAAGAATTTTGGGGAGCAGTCCTCAAAATTAGAAGACGAAAACCAGAACCGGTATGCAAGTACTGGTCGGGAAGCTTCAAGGTGTACGAACTACGGTACCCGATACATGAAAAAGAAGTATTGGCCTTAAAAAACGGAATAAAGGCCTTTTACATCTTTTTGGCACCGAAAGAATTTTTAGTGCGCTCTGACTCGACCTATGTAAAGAGGTTTATGAGTCTGAACCTTAAGGAAGCTAGGCAAACTAGACTCTTAAGGTTGCAGGAACAATTAAGCTATTATAAATACGAGGTCGAATACATTAAGTCCGACCACAACATAATAACTGACTCTCTCTCTAGAGAACTTGCAAACACCTCTCTTTCTAAAAACTCTGCAGATGGATCCTGCTGCAAAGAGAAAGATATGCTGGGGATGCAAGAAGGAGGGACACTCCCGAAAGGTATGTCCTAACAAGGGAGATGGTGAGCATAGTGATGCTGGTTCCGTTTCAGGAACGAAGGCGGCAGTGCTCTGCTGGCAGTGCAAGCAACTAGGACATCGTTCTTACGAATGTCCCAAGAAGCTGAAAACTGTGGATTCCCAGAAGGGGAAGGCTGAACTTAAGGAGAAAGCAAAAGCTGAATCCGAGAGTAAGGCGAAACCAGATCTCCAGAAGGAGATGGCTAATCCCAAGGAGGCTGAGGCCAGATCTAAGGGAAAAACGAAAGAATCCCAGAAGGGGATAGCTGGACCTAAGGGAAAGGTAATAACCAATCCTAAGGAGAAAGCGAGAGTTTCCCAGGAGGGGAAGAGAGATCTGAAGGAGAAGGGTAACACCAACTCTGAAGGAGATGTGAAGAAAGATCTTCAAATGAAGATGACAGATCCGAAGGAGGAAATCTCCAGAAGAAATGTGAAAATGGCAGATCTGAAAGATAAGGCAAAAGCCGAGTCAGAAGAGAAGGCCAGAAAGAAGAGGAAAGCCAAGAGGCTTGGGTCTTCTGGTCCCAAAGGGAATGATTCTGCAAAGGATGGTCCTAAGAAGGACGGAAAGGTTGAAGAACCCTGGTGGTCTCCGTTGACCATGGAGCAGTTCAATTACTGCCGAAACCACTTAGCCAAAGAGTAGAAAATTTCCATCAATCAAGCTGTGAAATCCTACAAGGCTTTGTTACAAAGCAAAGAGGAACAGAAGGAGAACATGGAAACCCAATATGCTGAGGAAGAGGCTAAGTTTAAGGCCATAATTGGCGAGCCAATCCAAGTGGTAGACCCTAAACCCAGGGAAGAACCAGAGGAAGCGGCTGCAATGGAGTGTGAGCAAAGAAAGAAAAGAAAGAAAACCTTGAGGAAGCAATTCCTGTAAGAGACTCGGTCAAAGAGTCTAGTGAGATTTCTCACGGTGATATAAGTCAAGATGGCAAAGGCCATGTTGGGAAAACCCAAGAGGATCTGGGAGGATCCTGGTTTTTTGATGAAGACTCATTTGAAGACGAATCCCTAAGTTGGGATGCGGCTGTGGTCTGTGGAGGACTCATGGGTGGCATCAAACATGATGACAAGCGCCAGATTGAGTTTTTCGCTAGAAAGACCGTTGATTACATCAAAGATCTGGAGTATAAGCTATCGATTATGGCTTCAGGTGAGGAGGAGCTGTCTCGAGTTGAGAAAGAAAGGCAGCAGATATTCTCCACAACAATGTCTATAATACCGGGGGAAGTTAGAGATTATGACGTCCCAAAGGTAGTAGTGGACATGAGTGAATCCTCGCTTGAGGAAAACACCGTGCTTCAACCGTATCTACACTGGATATCGGGGAAGTGGCCGTCTCTGAGAATTCACTCAGATATGGTGGGAGTAGCAGCACCCTACGTGTATGCTGGGTTTGTAGACATACTGGAAATCGACAGATCCGATCCAGAATGTATGGCACCCCTGCCTACGTTGGTAAGGTATGTACTCGGATGCCTAGGCTACGGACCAAAGTATGCCACGGCGTTGATTACTAGCACAATGATGGAAGAAGAAGACCATCCGCAGTACGGGAAGGTGATACTTCAAAATCTGCAAGTATGGGACATCCATCCATGTGAGAGTAGACGTCTGACAGAACCTCAACGACAGGACCTCGATCAAAGAGGTTTATGGCGAAAATACTACAAAGACAAAACTGTCCGAAAGGCCATAAGGGTTGAGTTCCTTAAGGATGTGCTAGAGCATGTGTTAGCCCGCAAGGACGAATACTACGTGCTCTGTGATGGTATGGTCACCGTCACGATTCTTCGGTCAAATTTAAGCTTCATCGATGAACAAGCAGGAGACCGAGGATGGCAGAGAATGCTCGACCTTCTGGATAGCTTCTGGAGGCGAGAGAACTCTGAGCTGCATCTCCGAACCGACACCTTCGAGGTTTGGAGCAAGATTGCTGATTTCACCGACAAGACCTTGAATCAGCAAATCGATCATAATGCAGAGAGAGCCCAACAAATTCTTGAAGCAGTCCAAAACCCACCGGGACTCTCAGAAGAAGGAATTGGCGAATCTTCAAACGCCAACAAAAAGGAAGGAGTCTCCCAAGACAACGCTCCAATGCAGACGGGAGAAGATAGCTGTATAAAGTTAGACTAGGACATTTTGTCGGTCATTAGGACCCCACTAACTATTGCAACAGTTTAGATTCCTTTTACTTTTGAGCTGGCAAACAGTGCATAGGCACCAGCTCCTTTGTGTATATATTCACAAGCCCTCTACCTCATTTGGGGAGGCGAATCGAATAGAGAAATTCTCTCTCAAAAACTATGAGTAAGAAATCTCTGAATCGCTCTCCGAATACCTTAAGGAACAAAGAGTAAGGTGGTTAGAATTAATCAACATTGGTTAAGACTAACGGAAGGTCAGATCGAAAGATCAAGAACCTTGCAGGGAGTATAGCATTGGGCTGAAACCTTGGATGAGGAGTGTCTATATAAGACCCTCAGTGTAAGGGCATTGGAACGACACAGAAGAGCCTTTCCAGTTTGCGGATGCGTTCGCTGAATTCTCTAGTGTGAGAATTGCGCTACTCTTGAATCTCTATCGTTGCGGAAGCTTGGTGAACCCTCTGAGCAACCCATTGAGTTAAGGTATGATAAACTTTCCGCTGTGTAGTTTATGATAATCTTCGTGATCTAATAAGATCTGGAAGGTTGGTGCAAAGGCACGACAGTTGCGAAAGCAAGAGTCTTATGACTGATTGTCCAAACCCCGAACTCCTACATTTGGATCACGGTGTGGGCAAGGATTCTGCTACTGGACTTCTCAACACGGTAGTAGATCGATTGGCAGGCCTCTCAACGCAAATACAGCAGCTAATAGAGCTTGTAGATAGCTATTCTAAGAAATTGGAAGAGCTGACTCTCTTGCAGAGTGAATTTGAGGAATATTTCCTTGAAGGTAAATCCAATCTTGGGTTTGCGGCGAGTTCGAGATACTCTAACGAGTATTCGAGGTTGGCAGAACGCCGGCGACAAAGACAATTCAAAAACTCTTCTTAAGTTCGATTCCTGTAAAAGTTTATTGGTATCAGAGCCGCTTAAGAAAAATTAAGTTTTTCATTGTCTGAGAAAAGTTAACTTAGGGATTGAAGAAAGAAGGATAAAATTGAAACAGGGCGATAGTACAGGCCACCTAGAGATACGGTTTAAACTTCAGGCTAGATCGAAAAAAACGAGTAAAGTTGGGGACATATTTGATAATTAAGCCTAAATAAAATCATCAGCAGAATTGGGGTGTGAATTTTAAGGGAAGACCGGTGTTTTGGTCTGGCCCACACAAATTAAATATTAATTACGAAGGAGGGTTCATTGTTTTAATTTCTATGCAATTCCATCCACCCGATTCATTCATTTCTTACACGCCTCAGCCATCCATCCCTTCCTCGTCTTCTTCCTTCCATCCCCCCGAAATCAGCCCCAAACCCTAATTTCCATCCCCCCCATTCGCGAACAATGGCGGTGCTGGTGGAGGAGATGATCAAGTCGGTGGAGATGTGGCTGCGGATGATTCGTCAGAAGCCTCAGCCTTACGTTAACCCCGACCTCGATCCCGTCCTCCTCGTCCCAGGGATCGCCGGGTCCGTACTCCACTCCGTGGATGTCTCCACCAATAGGGAAGAGAGGGTCTGGGTCCGCATCTTCCAGGCCGATTATAAGTTTCGCACCAAGCTCTGGTCCCGCTTCGACCCTTCCACCGGTGCGTGCGCCGTTTCCTCTTCCCGAGTTTCGGCTGTTGTCCGATAATCAGAGGGTCAATTTAAAGATCTGCTTTATTAATAGGATTGTGGTTGCTGTTTCGCCATGATTCTTGGGAAGTCGACGGAAGGCTAAAGTTAGTTGTTTTTTGTGTAACAGGTAAATCCGTGTCTTTGGATCCCAATTCGCACATCGTGGTTCCCGAAGACAGACATGGACTCCGAGCAATCGATGTGTTGGACCCTGACATGGTTAGCAACGCCGTTGATGTTGAGACTTCCATTTTCTATTACTGGTCCATTTTAATTATCTGGGAGCATTTAGCATGATTCTGTTTCTTTATGCAGGTAATTGGACGGGAATGTGTATACTATTTTCACGATATGATTGTCGAAATGATCAGATGGGGCTTTGAGGAGGGCAAGACTTTGTTTGGTTTTGGTTATGATTTCCGGCAAAGTAATAGGTAAACGTTAGCATGCTGATATAAGCTCCAAATGCGTGCACAACCTCACGCGATACTTTCATATTTTGTAGTTCTTTTGTCTTATTGCTAGATTAAATTTGGTTATGGAAAAGAGCGTAGATTCATTTTACACATCTTACGGAAGCCCCGACAGTTAACCTGCTTACCTGAATGGGCACTCAGTCAGCTCTACATCTTTCATTTGCTAGATTTTCAGAGACCATGGAAAGACTTGCAGCGAAATTGGAGCTTGTTTATAAAGAGTCAGGAGGGAAGAAGATCAACATCATTACTCACTCTATGGGTGGACTTCTAGTGAAGTGCTTCATGTGTTTACACAGTGAGGTAAGGAAATATTAATCCCTAAATCCCCAAAATTTTTTTATTCTTTCAGCTTGTTCAGGTGGGTGTTTTTGCCTAATTTCAATTATTAATGTGCAAATACACATACAGATATTTGAGAAGTATGTGAAGAGTTGGATTGCTATAGCTGCTCCATTTAGAGGTAAGAACACATTCCTTCGCTTAAAACAGCTGCCTCTTTTTCTTTGTCGATTGCTGGTATAATCATGTTAAGGTCGTCCTGATGGTCTATTGAGTTCATTCCTTAAAGCTTTTTTAATCTTCACATATGCAGGTGCTCCTGGATATGTCACTTCCACTTTTCTGAATGGCATGTCATTTGTGGATGGATGGGAACAAAACTTCTTTATATCAAAGTGGAACGTGCATCAGCTGGTACCTGACTTTTCTTTCCAATTGCTCTGCAATGAAAATTTCTGTTATTTTCAGCAGTTTTAGTTTGGAGACTGTTTTATGCTATGTTTGTTTGTTTGCATGTTCTCTGCTCCATGAAATTGATATGGTTCGACAGCCTATTATTGATGCTATTTATTTTTTATTTTTCCTTTTCTGATTAAAATGCTGTTTCTCTTCTCAGCTGATTGAATGTCCATCAATATATGAATTGATGGCTTGTCCCTATTTTGACTGGCAAAACAATCCAGCCTTGCAAATATGGAGGGAGAAGATTGGTTGTAAAGGTGATTCTAACGTTATCCTGGAGTCCTTCTCCCCTACCCAAAGCATTGACATATTTGCAGAAGCTCTTTCATGTAATATGGTAAGCTATCTGATTTTTTTCCGGAAATAAGCATCTGCAACAGTAAGAAATATCATGTTGAAAATGTTGTATCATGTCGCAACTCGCAAGTAAATACTGCTATCCTCTGTCTGGAGGATCAAGTGAATCCAATATGCATATGGTTCCGTGCTCGTATTTGTTGACAACATATATCTTCAGGATTTCACATTGCAAATGTTAGTTCAAGCCTTTTGACTGTTGTAGAATTGCCGGCTTTTGCTTATTTTTACTGATTTGGAAGTTATTTTATTGTTTTAGCCTTTTACTTTTTGACTATGCCTGCTGTGACAAATGATGAAATTGTTTGGATGAAATATCAGGTAGATTATAATGGAGAATGCATTTCTCTGCCATTTAATGAGGAGATCTTAAAATGGGCTCATGAAACACGCAAGATTCTGTCTACTGCTAAAGTTCCTCCTGGAGTAAAATTCTACAACATATATGGCACAAGTTTGGAGACACCTCATAGCGTTTGGTAATGCTTTGTTTCAATAGTTGAATACAGCTTTCTGTATTTCACTTCTTGAACGGCAATGTGTAACTGTTTTCATTACCGATGGCATTGTATGCTTGCAGCTACGGAAATGAAGCCATGCCAGTTAAAGATCTGCAAGAACTACAATATTTCTTGGTAAATAGTTTCTATCAAAGAAGTCTATTACGTGTTTTATACCAGCAAAGTATTTTAAAGTTCTGGAGTTTTATGTTTTATATTTTAACTTTTCATGTTCTATTAAAACGTAGTTACACTTTCTTTCCCTATGGCTGATTCTTTGATGATTTTTCAGCCCACATACTACTGTGTTGATGGTGATGGAACGGTACCAGTAGAATCTGCCCAGGTTTGTAAAGATTTAAAGAGCTGTTTTTGCAGTCTATATTTGATGATCGTTTTCTCTGTTAAGCCAAATTTAGCATTTTCTCGGGTGTGCTTCTTGAGGTTTCAGTCATGGTATTGTGTCATCCGGTTGTTTGCTGTTCGGATTAACCTAGAATACTGCATCTGATGCTATTGCTATTGCTATATATTGGAAAAGTTGGATTGAGGGTGTCGGACTACATTTTACGTTGTCTTAAGGGAGTGGCAATTGCTTGTACCCAGTTTTTTCTTCATTGGTACTTGTTGGTAGTGGTGATGTGTAATTCCTCTTTATATTTGGTTAGGCTGGCACCGTTTGTGTCTATATGTAGGGAAAATAACAGATAGATTGATTGAAAGAATTGATCTATTTATTCTTGTGTTGTTTGCTTCATGGGGCTTTGTCCAGCTCGTGTGTGTCCTGAAGTTACATATAGAGATCAAGCACATACGGGTTTCTGTTTTCTGGATATTAGCTCGTCAGCATTGATGGGCTCTTCATTTTGGCTCTTTGCAGGCTGACGGTCTTGAAGCAGAAGCTCGGGTAGGGGTCCCTGGTGAGCATAGAGGGATCCTCTCTGATCATCACCTGTTCCGCATGTTAAAGCACTGGCTAAATGCTGATTCTGACCCATTCTACAATCCTCTCAATGACTACGTAATTCTTCCCACAACTTTCGAAATGGACACATGCCGCGAGAAAGGAATGGAGGTAACCTCCCTCAAGGAGGAGTGGGAAATCATTACGGCTGAAGGCGAAGAAAGCAAAGGCGGACAGTTTAAGGCGATAAAGCCTAGCATAAACACCATTTCTGTTTCCCAAATCGGGAGTGATGCACAGCACATGCAGGCAGAGGCACGAGCCACCCTCATTGTCCATCCAGAAAATGAAGGTAAGCAGCACATCCAGCTTAATGCAATGAGTGTGTCTGTCGATGCCTCCTAGGTCATGCCGGACCTTTTGGAAAGAAGCAACAGTACGCGCTCTGGTGCATTGGTCTAAGTTCATAGATCTGGCTCACACGATATGATTGGTCAGAAGAGTGTCTGCCGTATTGTGTATAATGGGCTTGGGCGATTATTGTGAAGGTGCGTGCTGTACATATGCTGCTTCTGTACCATATTTTAATATTATATTTGTACATATAGATAAAGGGGTGATCTGATCTGGTGGAGATGCCACTGTCAAATATCTAGTGGCATGATTATTGCATTCACAGTCCATCAATCTTTGCTTGTATTGTACATACATACATGAAAAAAATAAAGATGATGTAAGTTAGATGTCGTGTTGTCCAGAATTCCCATTCGGCACGCCGAAAAATGGTATCATCGGTGACGAGTTTTGTTCCTTAATGACGTCATTTGGCGAAATATTTCGCCAAATGACGCATTAAGTTTCCAAATTCGCGTACTAACCCACCGAAGTCGGCCTTTGTAAGGCCGACTTCGGTCTTGGCAAACAAGGCCGGCTTTCTCGTGTGATTTTTTTTTTTTTTTTTTTCCTTTGAATTTAAAAAAAATTGCCTAAGTGAGGGAAGTCGGTCTGTGAATTTTTTTTTGCCTTTAAATAAAAAAAAAAAGAAAAAAAATTACCTAAGTGGGAGAAGTCGGCCTTTTTTTTTTACTAAGTGTAGAGAAGTCGGTCTTTGTAAGGCCGACTTTGGTAGGTCATTAGACGAATATTAAAACTTAAGGCGTCATTTGGCGAAATATTTTGCCAAATGACGTCATTAAAGAACAAAACTCCATCGGTGACATCCGGATGTGATTGAACTTGGGGTATGTATGACATGGCAGAGAAGAAATGCCCATGACTGACCTTACAACTTATTTCTTTTTTTATATTACTATAATGCTGCTACAATCACTATCAAGGAGAGAAGAGGTTGAGAGTTCCCTCATAATCGACATCAATCTAGAAACTATTACGTTATCTGAAAAAATCGACTATGTGGAAGCTTATGTCGATTTAATTCGTGGAATGTTCCCAAGAATATGGTCATGTGGAGTAACCGATGGATCATCAGCAACGTCATACTTATAACAGAATGTCATACTTATAACAGAATGTCATACTTATAACAAAACGTCATACTTATAACAGATGTCCTTGAAATATTATGGTTTTGGATCACCCAAATTATTTTTTTTATAAAGACAATCGACCAGTTATTGAGACTAGATTAAATTTTCTCCACGGGAGAAAATCTTCCATCGAGTCTCTCAATTGATTAGATTCTCTCCATCTATTAGATTATCTCCACGGGAAAATCATCCATCGATAGAGTTAGATTTTCTCATTCAATCATGGCCAGTGGATGGTATAAACATTTGCCCCCTTACAATAATTAATGAGGAGATTCTCTGAATTAATCGACATTTTTCTTCAGTCGAATATCACAATCGACCAAAAAGATTTTCCCCTTCAGATTATTGGCAAAAAACTTTCTAGAGATTTTTTGTTTGGAGAGACTTTCTAAGACTTTCGATATCTATGTAATTCGTCTATTGTTAGTTTTTGAATCATCAGACAATATTCTATTGAATTGAATTTTATGGATGACTTTGTGGATAAGATTTTACAAGTGAAGATTTAGAACGTGCGGAAATTGAAGATATGATCGAAGGATTTATACACGTGTGCCAAGTGCCAATCAACCGTAAACCAAGATTCTCGATATATAGCTTTGTTATTTTAGGAAAAAGGGACGACGACACAAATATTCAGACACTTTTGTCTTAGTTTTTGGTAGAAAATCTTAGACAATCTTCTTATAAGCAGTTGTAATCGATTTCATAATGGAAATCTTCATTCCTCCCTTTTCTTCTTTGTCGTTTTCTTTTTGAACCCAATGAGTTCGCCACGATTTACACCGGAAACAGACTCCGTATACTTTCATAAATAAAGCGACATCTCGATACGAGCCGCTTG
Organism: Melastoma dodecandrum; assembly: GCA_029817715.1. NCBI lineage: Eukaryota > Viridiplantae > Streptophyta > Magnoliopsida > Myrtales > Melastomataceae > Melastoma > Melastoma dodecandrum. The sequence continues at coordinate 1,634,674 of JARUPY010000279.1, read as the reverse complement.
ATCCTCTCGTAGTTTCCTTTCTGGACCATGCTCCACCTCCTTCATGGGATTTAAGGACAATTTAGCAAGAAGAACCTAAGGTAGCTCATTTAGAAAGCAAGTGAAGATTAACCTCATCAGTACTTTTCATAGTTCCTCGATACTCTCGAGATCAACCGGATTAGATTGAAGGAGCAATTCGTATCCTCATATTGACAACCCGCACGTACATCAAGGACCGAGTTCACGCACAATATTGTGCACGTGTATGTGCGTTTCGGGGATTGCGAAGGTACATGTTATGTTTCTGTCGTTGTACACATGAAGGTACTCCAGTGGACATTCCTTGCCACGCTCAAATATCTAGTTGCGTGATTATATTCAGTCCATCGATCCTTGCTTGTACATATACACTGGAAAGATTGGTCATGGTTTTCTCGCAAGCTCGATTTCTCGAGTTTAGTGATCCCCTCGTGAACCCCTTTCTTGCCGGTGAACTCACTGATGGCAGCGGCACAACAAAATGGCGATAGCCTTATAGAAAAATGGTAGGCAATTGGAGTGGTTGGGATGACGGGAGCGCGGGTGGGTATGCCTTCTCTGATAAATGATACTGTTGGAGAAATGTCGGATGAGATGCCGATGAGGCCGGCAGCAACAAAAGAAGATTTTCGATCATTTGGTTTGAATGTTTATGAAGTTCTGAACTTAAGATATTGAGACTCGTCCCTTTCGCGTTGAAAGGCACTCCTATGCAGCAGGAGTATACACCTTGCAGTTGCAGTCGATGCCCGAGCTAGCTATCAGACTATCGGAAGGCAAACAAGACGAGTTTCGTACATCCTAAATGCCACAAAAAGCAAGCAAAAGTGGATCTCACAAGTAAATGAATGAATTAACAGGACGGGGCTGTCACAAGGTGAAGGCTCGCGAACAGGACGACAGAATTATCCAATGATTACAGCTCATGTCATCAGAAACAGCAAATCGACGGGCAGCAGAGGTCCAGCAAGCAGCAGCAGCACAGCACTGAACAACTGCGGCGAAGTAACCCCAAGAGAATCGGAATCAGAAAAAAATGAAAAGAAACAGATTCATATTTGCATCAGTTTCATGATCCTTACCATCCCCTCCCGAATCCACAGCAGCATCCCCTCTTTGGTTTCCTACGGCGATCCTTCCGTTCACGATCTTTCATTTCGTTTCTTTCTGGATAAATAACTGCCGGAGGAGGGACGATGAAGGGACCCTGGGGCTGAGGGTACCCATCGACCTGATGAAGTTGTGCAGGATATACCGGCGGCGGAGCATACACGTGGACCGGCGATGACACAAAAAATAAAGGCGAAGGCGAAGTCGGAAATAAAGGACGTGTGGGATACTCCTGCTCCTGGGGCGGAGCATATGGCGTACCAGACGGCAGCGGAGGGGCCGACGCATCTGGCGACGGCGGTGGGAGATTCGGGTAGCATGCTGTACAAAAGAACACCCCGTTACTCGAAGAAATCTCTACGTGGAACGACCCGCGAGGGGGGGGGGGGGGGGGCGGATTTTTCGTTATTACCTGAATCATCGGGTTTGAGGTTCTCGTAGGCCATCTTCGAACAAGTCGATTGAGAGGGTATTAGACTTGTTCTGGGACTGAAAATGCGAATGAGAAGTTAAAACTAAAAACTCCTTCCCAACATCATTTGCTTCCTCGTCTTCTCTGATTTATAGAAAGAGGCAAAGAAAGAAAGAATTCATCAACTGAGGCTGCTGTAAGAAAAGACGCGTGGACATAAAATCAAATTTCAGATGTTTCAATCTTAAGACCGATTAAATACTTCTTTGGTCAAACTTTCTGGAAGATCTCTGCCAAACAGTAAAAATCCATTTCTTTTGTATCTTCAAAACCTTATGCTTTTACATGCACATCATTTATTCATAGATTAACGTGGTCGTCTATTTGACTGACGGTCGGTCGGTCTGAACAATAGATTATTGCATTCGCGAGGTCCATCGGGCACCCGCGGCCAGAGCCGAACGGCACAGATCCGGCCCACAGACTTAACGGCCAGGCCGAGCCAGCCCAGCCAAAGCAGAGCAGGACGAAACGGCACGAACCACGACCCTCGTAAGAATCTAAACAAAGCATCTCCACTCCACTCCAGACAAAGCGACACCCCCACAAGTTTCATTTACCTTCCTTTCCTCCTCGTCAACCTCCCACTCAACCCATCCTTCAAACTCCTCCCGTTCCGCCATGTTCTCCTCCATCGCCACCCGCGTCCCTCTCAAGCTCCCCTCCAACAATTCCCCCGCATTGACCACGTCAACCGGTATTTATGGGACGCCTAGGACGAGGAGGAGTCTCTGGATCGGAGCTGCGGCGGGGGCGTCGTCCGGTGTCGGCAGCAAGTATCCCAGAGTGGGTGCGGTGACGACGGGGCCAATTCCTGGCCCCCAGCTCGTCGAGGTCGTCGAGGCCGCCGCGAGGACTGGGGCTCAGGTAATGAATGTGGGGGAATGTCCGTCCGTCTGATGCTGCTTTTTCTGGGTTTGATAGGATTGGGATTTATACTGGGTGTGTGTAAAGATTCAATCTTGATCAACTGTCTGAATGACCCGGGTGGGATTGGCGATGGAAATGAGTTACGAATGGATGCAGCGGGTTCAGCCTCTGGTATTTACGGGAGAAAGCCTGAGGCATTTTCATCGCGTGGAAATGGCAAAACAATGACTAGGAATTGCAAATGATCGAGATTTTAATTCGGCTTCGAAGGCTTTTTTTCTGGGAGGTGGAGTTAGACTGAATTTTGGCACCTGATTGTAGATGATGCTAGAGAATGGGAGGAGCTGTTCCTGTCAAAATGGCTGTAGACGAACCTCATGATTTTCTGTTCCTACGGCTGAGATTAGATGTGGTTTTGGCTAAATTGATTAAGCCAGCTTCTAACATTCTTCTGCCATATCCGCTTCCGTTCTTATGTTAGGAGAAATAAGCGTTTTTGAACAGATAAGGGACTATACAGAAAAGGGAAAATTTAGTTGGACCTGGCTGTCTCCCTTTTGGTTACATACTAAGGTGACAGAGACTGACCTAGGTGCCCATGAATGAGAAGTACATCGAACAGCTACTTAAAACCACTTCAAAATAAGCTCTATCAAATGGTTTCATGTAAATTTTGGGGCTTTCTTTGTCTTGTTTCACGTTGTAGCTATGTTTGGTTTCAGGTTGTGATGGATGCTGTTAACAAGCCAAGGAACATTACCTACAAAGGAATGTCTGATCTGGTGACTGAGTAGGACTTCATCTAATCCTTCCTATGCATCTGACGTTTGAGCTTCCTGTTTTTTTTTTTCGCCTCCACATTTGCTGCTGGAAGCGAATGGCTTTAGGTTTCCAACTAAGTGGGCCGTTGAAATTTTGTTAAATTCATTATGGCTTTTCGTTCTACAAATACTCTAGGATCCCTTCCAAGCCCCCCCCTCACCCCCCCCCCCCTTCTTTGATAAGTAAAGTTCCCCTTTTGCTCTGCTAGAAATAGGAATATACCTTGTTTTTAACATTTATCCCATTTTTCAAACGGAATGTAAGTTTCGTTACACGCCCAAGAAAACAACAAGACAAGAAAATCATGCTTTTTATGGCATCCTGAGATGGCAGTGGCATCCATCAACAATTCAAACTCTTTGACTCGATGGCATCTTGAGATCCATTCTGGTTATATGCTTGCAAGTAATGTCCATTCCCAATGTTCGCATCTTTTCCTAATAACTATTTAGATTTCTAGCTGCATGGAGTGAAGTAATAGCATTATGGCTGATAAGACGTCGCATTGCTCACTGCAGTTTTTTACTTGCAGCACAGACAAGAATAGCGAGGCTGCAATTTTAGGTGTTGTAACAAAAAATTTTCCAGATCATCTGATTCTTGGAGAAGAAGGAGGAGTTACAGGAAATTCATCCTCTGGTTACCTTTGGTGCATTGATCCTCTAGGTTTGTATTTCCCAAAGCCGACGGTGATACTTTATTCTGCCTGCTGTTCAGGCATAAATAGGTTGAGCGGATCGTAACCACTGATGCATCAGAATCATTAGTTTCAATGTTTTTATTATCATTTACATCTTTCATCAACCCTGATATGTACGTTACAAACTTTATCCTTCACCCTAAGATTGATATTGGATCAGAATGGTGCATTGATTCCATTGAAATCTTTATATTTTTCTCTATTATGGACACTAATTTATTCAGAATTGTTTTTATGGAATAACTAGAAGCAATCTTTCCTTATAAATCTTGGGAGTTGTCTGTTGTTAGTTTGACCTCTTGTCCAAATAGTCAATGGCTTTACTCAAATATGTTGTTTCTTTCAAGAGATTTTTGTAACGGTATGAACACGTGCATGAGTCTGTTGACCTCATATGCATTAAGAATTTTGTCCTAGTTTAATCTGGTTTTGCTGCCTCCACCCCCACCATTTCCCTCTCAATGTTTAACCTGCGCAACTCTCTCAGATGGAACTACAAACTTTGCACATGGTTACCCAAGCTTCGCAGTGTCCATTGGCGTTCTGTTTCAAGGAAATCCTGCTGCCGCTGCTGTGGTTAAATTAATATTTTGTTTTGCTTTACATTTTGTTTATAATCTTCATCAGAACTTCTCCTTCGGGCATTAGTCAATGAGCAATTACTTTTGTTGTGAATTTCGGGTAAGAGCGAAAAGAAATAACAAAAGATTATCCATAAGCTTTGATGAATTTGTGTTCATGTTAATAAGTTTCTCTTGAAAGGACTGTTACTTTTTAGTTGGCGATATATGTGGTTTCTATTGCTGCCATCAACCTTATGGATTTTTTAGTGCATAATACTTTGCTTGGTAGAGCATAATGGCACTGTTTAACTTATACATCCAATTTGAGTAACTTACGCTTATTATCGACACGTTATCTGATGAAACTGAATTATAGCTACTCTTGCTTGGTAGTCATGGTTAGCTTATCATGTTGTAGCTACATGATTTATGGCACGTAGAAGTAGCAGCTGGACAAACTTTAAAGCCAGCTGCCAGAGTAGTCCCATCTGGGTGCTTCATTGGGTGATCTTTTTCAGGTAGAATTTGTGGGAGGACCTATGTGCTGGAACACTCGCCTATTTTCAGCAACTGCAGGTTAAATAGGTCCCTTGGTTTCGATGTCAATATACTCGAATTCTTTTGTTTATTTGGCAGTTATCATAATTCAGGTGGAGGGGCATTTTGTAATGGCCAGAGGATCAAAGCAAGTGAAACAGACCTGGTAAGTTATGTTCTACTCAAATTCCGACGAGAGGTTATTGCTGGCGATGTGTTCATTTAGTTGTCCCAACTCAGCCGATTTGCAATGATTCGTTCATTATCCTCCTGGAACAGGTGGAGCGATCCCTTCTTGTTACTGGATTTGGGTACGAGCATGATGACCCATGGTTGACCAACATGGAGTTATTCAAAGAATTTACAGATATTAGTCGGGTATATGCTCTCTCTTCTTGTGTCGTCTTGAAGGAAAAATGGGTCTTTACTGTCTTTATATTTATGCCTTAATGTCATTTTAACTTGTTCAGGGGGTCAGGAGACTAGGAGCGGCTTCGGTGGACATGTGTCACGTAGCTCTTGGGATCGTAGAAGCATATTGGGAGTATCGTTTAAAGCCATGGGACATGGCCGCTGGAGTTCTGGTAACTCCGACGTGTAATACCTATTTTTGTTTTAGTTAATGTTTCCTCGAGTGGTTGAGGCACTAGGAAATGAGATTTATTGAAGTTCTCTTCTCCCATTTTACCTCTACTTGCTAACAAGGACTTGTAAGTTCCTGGCAGATTGTTGAAGAAGCCGGCGGAGCTGTTACTCGCATGGACGGTGGGAAGTTCAATGTTTTCGATAGATCTGTTCTAGTGTCCAATGGTGTGCTGCACGACAAGGTTAGCGACGCCATTGTTTTTGTTCCGTCGCTTCATTCAACGATAATTGTCAAGTCCTGGATCTGTATTATTTGATACGCACAAGACGTTAGACTTCGATTGTGAGGCACAATACAATCGTGGAGATTGATAACCTTCTTAGTACTTGTTTCTTAAAACCTGACATTGGATGCACAGCTTCTCGAGAGGATTGCACCTGCGACGGAGAATCTGAAGGCAAAAGGAATCGACTTCTCAACATGGTTCAAGCCGGGAAATTATCACACCGAGTTATGAAGCATGGATGTTGTGGAGCACGCCAATCTTTTCCGGGCGAGCAATCGACTGAGGAGGTGATGCCACATTGATACCTCATCATGATTCAAGTAGTGTAAATCAGTGTACCGGGAAACAATCGCTTCAAAAAGATTTCTGGTGATATGTTATTTCCTTTACACAATCCTCGTCTTCCGAATTCCTCATTAGAACACTGGATTACATTGCCGCACCTTTATTTATGTCATAAACACTTGCAGGTTAATAGTCATCGGCACCCAAACGACCAGAATATATAGAAAAGGAAAAATTTTATATATATATTCGTCGAGCATTTCTTTTTTTTTTTTTTTTTTCTCTCTGGAGATTTATTTTAGGGGGTATATAGAGAGAGTAAAATGCCTGGTCTTCTTTTTTATGGATGGATCGACAATGTCTTCTCGTTTAGGAATGAGCTGGAATGTTAATGCCGCACTTGGATGGAAGCGCCATGGCGAGGCGCATTCGGCTTCTTAGAAGCATCGGGGTTGAAGATCCGATGCCGAGTTTAGCATCATTTAAATCTAGCGGGCTTATACTCTAAAACCAATTGACGGTAAAGGGACTAACCCACTAACTTATATATATTAGGCTGAACTCAATTTTCTTTTCGGAATTGAGTTTGCACATCGTGGGTTATAACCCTAGACAAAACAAGCATCTATCTGCCTACAGACAAAACAAGTCTACAGACATTGCTGCTGTTAGCGCCATGGTTCATCGATCTAGAGAGTAGGAATCTGCCGAACGCTGCCATGAAGGCCTCGTCAACGTCCCACCGAGACCGCGGGACGGTGGCGAGGAAATATTGTTTCGAACGTACACGATGTTGCAAATTCGTTGAATTTCTTTCCGTCACATATTTATTCAAATGTCGCTCACTCAATTTTCAACTTTCTTTAACAAAATTCTCTGGAAAAGCCTCAAAACTCATGAATTTTTATTTTGTTTCATTAAATATGATATATACTTGAGTATACTAATATATTTCATCTATCTGGAGTTTTGTACGGAAATACGGTTAGTTTTAAAAAAAATTTGCGAAATACGATTTCAGTTTCGTAAAATACGGTTTTACCGTCGACGGACGCGTTTTCAAAACGCGCCCCCCGGCGTGCCAAAGAAAGGGGCAGGTTTTGAAAACCCGCCCCTATGCGAGATGGGAAAATGGCATGAGGGCGCGGTCTCAAAACGCGCCCTCATGCCAGGGGCGGGTTTTCCAGGGGCGGGTTTTGAAAACACGCCCCTTAGACACTTGGAGAAAATTCTCCCAAGTATCGGAATAACGGGTGGGGAGGAGGGGGCGGGTTTTGAAAACCCGCCATTTGAGGGGACTCGCCCCTTGAAGGAGGGGGGTTGAAGGGGGAAAACCCGCCCCCCTGTACCCCCTCAAGGGGCGGGTTTTGAAGACCCGCCCCCCACTCAAAAGGGGCGGGTTTTGAAGACCCGCCCCCTCAAGGGGCGGGTTTTCAAAACCCGCCCCCACCCCCTCCTCCCCACCCGTCATTCCGATACTTGGGAGAATTTTCTCCAAGTGTCTAAGGGGCGGGTTTTCAAAACCCGCCCCTTCCTTTGGCACGCCGGGGGGCACGTTTTGAAAACGCGTCCTCTTTATAAATCGGAGGACGCGTTTTCAAAACGCGCCCCATCGACGGTAAAACCGTATTTTACGAAACTGGGACCGTATTTCGCAAATTTTTTTTAAAACTAACCGTATTTCCGTACAAAACTCCATCTATCTGCCTACATACAAAACAAGGCTATTCGATCTACACACCATCTGGACCGAAAGTTCGAGACACCCAGCAGTTGAAAGTTGGAGGACAATATACTCATAATAATAATAATAATAATAAATAATAATCATAAGATCGGACGCCTGAAGCATTTCACATGGTAATTACTACTTCGATGTTTGCTAGCAATAATTCACATGGCTAACCTCCCAGACGATTGATAGTTTTAGTTCTCCGGATCAGTGAACAACGGGCTCTCGAGCTCCCCCATGCTCGCAGATGCGAAGGACTCAACTGATTCTATGGTTGAGATTGAAGACGCCGAGTCGGAGTTGATCTCGTCATGAATGATGTGGTCCTCGTCTATTTCGGATGTATCGGAGCCGGATGCTCCCAGGAGAAGCTTGTTTATCGCCGACTTTGCAGTCTCGATGAACCACTCGTCACTCTCTAACGCGCTGCAAGAAGGATACCGGGAAATGGATAAGTAAGGAGTTTCCTCAGCATGGGTTCTTCAGGCATATCAGAGAGATGAGTACCTCTGAGGGTCTATTCCTCTGGCGGCGAAGGTACTGATTGCACGGGCTATGACTGCCAATGCATTCTGGTGGACAATTCGAGATTGATAGCCAGCGAACCGTGCGATTTCTATGGTGAAGTGCATGTCCAAGATTAACTGCAGAGAATTCCAAAACAAGTTTCCGGTTTGTTGTCAGTCATGAATGAACCAGACGTCTCAAATTCAAGAGATGGAAGGACGTTGCGGACATCATCCATCATCGACAACCTGTTGCAATCCTGCAGGCTGGACGGCAGAAGAAGGATCTCCAAACAAGCTCCAGAACTCTTGCTCTTCGGCTAGCCATATTAGTACAGTCTCCGTAAGCCTGGAAAGCAAGAGCTTCTGAATCTTCTCCTTTCCAAGCAGGACATCTCCGGCAACCGTTGCCAATTGCTGCAGCTTAGCAAACAAGGCCTGCAGCAAAGCATCTGACTCAGAATACGGTCTAACCCCATGGTATAGTTTGTGCATTTTTTCTGTAATAACACTGATTAAAGAGGAGCGAGTTGAAAGGAAAAACAAAATCAAATCTCTGTTTGGTCATATGTAAAGTTAGAACTGCCCACTTTCCATCTTGTCAAAACGTTTACTTCAAAACAGTAGGCCAATAAAAAACTTACCAAAAAAACAGACCAACCATAAAAGTATCTGATACCATCAGTTTCATGATCGTGCAAAGATAAAAAAGTGACAGTAGTAGGATTGGACCTGAAACGGTAGAGAGGGCAAATGGTCAGAATTACGAAACGCATCATCCTCGTTGCCACTTAGATATATCCGTGCATGTAACCTCGTCCGTCCTTCTCTCGAATAAATAAAACTCAAGACATATTGCCGACAAAAATGGTCCTTAAGCTTATCAAAAGAATACTGAAGACGTTTCTTCCATTCCTTCATCTCCGGAGGGGAAGCTCCCCTAGGTGGAGGATTTTCATTTGCTCCAGCGCTGATTTCATTGGATGAACTCCAAAGTCTTCCAATTGTCTCCGGCAACAACTCGTCATATATGGTATATGCCATTCCCAGAAGTGCGAGCTGCTCCGCGTCTGTTTCAGCTCTAAAAGGTAAGACCTCCTTTAAATCCGCAAGATTATCATCGTCTGACGGACCTGGTAAGGCTTTCATCAGCGCATCCACATACTTATCATATAGATACGCTATCCTATCTAAAATATTGACCCCAAAATGTGTGACAGCAAGCGGGCTAAGTTGGTCCAGGAGCTCCTGCAAGGATGAACAGACATAGTTATTCAGGATTAAGCGACAACATATTCAAAAGACCACATGAATTTCTTTAGAACTACAAATCGAGGGCTTTTAGCATCCCAAATATCTTAGAAACTTACATATCAGAATTAGCATCAACAGAGCATGAATTGTAGCAAGTCCACAGATGTTCATATCCAAAAAACTGTTGAGAGAATGACCCTTCTTCTATCACAATCCCATAAACATAAACAATATGGTGTGACTGTGTGAGGACAGGAAAAAAAAAATAACTTACGTCAACAACATACATGAACTTCAACCCATTGTCAATCAGAGCATCATCTGACGTCGCTGCAAACGCAGATAAAGGGTGGTGGGGTGACACAGGCAAGTTCTCCTCGTTTTCTGCAATATCCAAAATCGTTTTCCGAGCTCTTCTAAAATTCAATTCCAAGACTTCTTCCACATAAGGCCGCAACAGCAGCAGAAGCAGCTTCGAAAGTTTTAATCCTTGTGATTCCAACAATGAACAGTAGCTTAGACTAGCCTGAATGCAAGTGCTAACAGCGTGCAACGCAGAGATAGTGTCAGAATATGGTGCATTCTCCTTAACGACTCGCACAAAATACTCGATTTCCCACTCAGCCCACTGAACAACTCGGTTGGTATAAGAAGGGTCATCACCAAAGATCAAACCCGATTGCTTCAGTGCCCCCGAAATGGCAGAGAATATGAGTTTAGCCAGTGTCGCAGAAAATATCCTCGGACAGAGCAATGATGAAGGAAGAATGACATCAATTCTCCTCTGAAGATGCGATAGATAGCCTTTGAGAAACAATTGGTGAGCTGTAGGGCCTCTCCCAAGTCTAATCAAACAAAATAAAGCTTTCTTTTGCTCAGCAAAATCCAGCAAAGGTTGCTCCAGAAGCTCCATTAGCTGCTTCTCAACCATTTCCTTTCTCTTCAACACAGCAGCTCTATACAAGCTCGCCTCTGGAGATAAATTGTCCGTGGAGCCTTTCAGCTCTGGAGAATTCTTCTCTTCAGAAATTAATGCCTCCACTGCTCCCTCAACATTATGCTCAGCTAAAAGGACGTCGATGTTCTCAACTGAGACCATCTTCTCGGAATATGCACTCATAGGATCATCTTCATGACTAACCTCAGATGTTTCCTCTGGTGCGTCATCCGAGCCATCAAAATTTTCCCAATCATCCAGTTCGCGGCAAACGCCAGTCATCAAGTCCTGCACGATAATGCCTTGGGAAGAAATGTTTTTGCGAAGCTCGTTCAGCTCGTGCTTCATTTCCACAACTTCTTCTGACACCCTACATTATGAAACTTATCACTCCACTCGGGGATTCAGGGAAAAGATATCACGGTAAATCTACAGGAACAACTAAAAGAACTTGTGAACGAACTAGCAGCACAAGCAGTCTATGTGCAAACAATGTCAGTAGTCATTAGCATTCTACCTTAAGAAAGCCAAGTACTTGGTCCGCGTATTCCCACACAGATCCTCAACCGAATCCTTCAAATCCAAGAGCTCGCAACAGAGCTTTCTGATCCCCTACATTTACATGCCAAAATTTCAACAAAAATTGCCAAAAAAGAAAAGAATCAACCCGGGTACTTCATCCCCACAACAAAGAGGAAAAATGAAACGGATATCAGGAACCAGCCCTAGTCCCCAACTACGCGAAACACCGTGTTCCTCCATCAAAAATCCCCTTGCCGGCGAGACCTCACCCGCCGACCTGTCATCATTGGCGAATATCACCGGAATCTAAAGTAGCAAATCACACCAGCAAGAAATCTCTTCCTCCTCCAACAACAACGACGACGAAAAGCATTCAAAAAATCCTTTCAAAGTCGGATCTCAACAAATCAACACCACCCCAACCCCCATCAGAAAACCACCAACCAGTCACTACCCACGACAAGATGCAGCTCTCGGTTCACATTCCCCTTTTCCAAGCCAAAGATCGATCACCCAGAAGAAGGGACGGGAAAGAGGGACCTTCTCGGTGGAGGATTGGTAGAGGGAGTCAATGTTGGATTGTGGGGTGATGCTCTCCGTCGATGGGAAGTCATCCTCTTCCTCGCTGCTCTCCATCGTCGTCGGGATTTGCAACTGGGATTTGGAAACTCAACTGGGCAAAACCAAAGTTTGCAGCTTTCCTCCCTCCCACAAGCAAGCTCGTTTCTTCATCTTTTGTTCTTTTTGAAGTATTGGGCATATCGGGCAACCTTAAAATTGCCTTGTCCGAAAAGCCCAATAATAGTACCATCTGGATTTATCATTGTACCGAATTAATCTGTGACAAAACAAATCCAAAAAGATCGAATCTTGATCAGGGTTATTTCATCGTTCTATAGATTTCAAAATTTTAGGACACGAGTTTTGTAGATCGTCGAGTTCCTCGTAGGTGTATTGAAATTTTAAGCATCCTGAAGGAGCCTCTCTACGTCTAGAACCAGAGTCCCCGCGTTTCCGGCACGAGGAAGTATATCCCTGTCAACCCGACGGTGGAAAATCCCGCAAAGGCAAGGACGGTCGCACAAGATCCTAGTGTTCATGTTGATGTAAGGAAGGTCTCTCACACTATCAGGTTTGTACACCAGTTGTCGACAGTGGCGATCACCCCGCATGTTCCCCTGTGTTCAGGGGGGGGTATATCTCCGAGTTTACGACCCACAGTGCGGTCCCTATCCCTGGTGGCTGTGAGATGATGTACAGCCCCAGGATGACAATGACAAGGACACCGTACCTGCTGGGGCATCCAGCCTTGCACCACATCCTGCCTTCAAGCCGCACTGTGGTTTCAAGCAGGACCTGCAATTCCAAATTACCGGATATGGGTCAGTGGCGTAAGCCGGGCAGATCGTGTTCCAACCCATGCGTGAAAACTCGAGCTGGCTGATTCCCGGGGCATGTAGGGGGATGCTTGCGCAAATACCACACATAAGGCTACCAAGCACGTGGTGATTACCAGCATATACATGATCATCAGCTTTCTCTCCCGAGTTTATCCACGAAAGCCATGCAAATGATGGATCCAATTGTGTTGAGCCCTGAGGTTAAGAGCGACAGGACCAGGATGGTTGTGTTCGAGGCGAAACCGGCGAACTGGACTATGTTCAGGCTGTAGTACATGACTGCACTGATGTTGACAAGCTACTGAACGGCTTGGACTGTGTCCGGCACACAGCCCTCTCCAAATGACCGGAGAGCCCAATGCAACATTTACTCAGGAATACAGATTTCCTCCAGCCATGCGATCCAACTTCTCAGCTTCGATGGACTCCTGCGCGGCCTTCATCTCGTCCTCCACCACGTTTGGTGGACAGATCTTCCCCAGGATGCTTCTTCAGCCTTGTCCTGTCGATACAGCCACCTATGAGATTCCGGAAGTGACAACACAAGAAAGAACTGGACGACCGCTGGTATTTGAAGGTTTGGTTAAACGACGGTGAACAACGCCTCCTTCATCATCCAAATCTCTCTCGCTTATCCATTTCATCATAAAACCTCTCCCTTAACAGAAAGAAGAAAAGTTTGTTCTGACGTACAACCTTCGGTGCTCCACTGCACATTCTTAACGGACTAACCAAATGGACTATTACTCTTTTGCCCTTCTAATTACAAAATTATAAGGCTTTAGCCCTATTGTTATCATAGCTTGCTTCTTCCTCCGACCCTAGCCCATCTTCTCTTTTCGATTTATGTCCCACTCCTCCTTATTAGAACAGAACTCTGTTGTTCCTCACTTCTTCTGCATTAGCTCAACTGCCAAGCATTCGTTCACACTCCCCCTCAAGATGGAAATTATAAATGTCCCTCATTCCCATCTTGTTTAAGAGATGATTCTGTCTCCTAGGATGAAGTGCTTTTGTGAATGGATCCGGTAACTATTGTTGAGTTCTGAGGTGTAAGACATCAATAATACCTTGCTCCGGCTTCTCTCTGACAAAATGCAGATCCATTTCCAAGTGTTTCGTACGTTCATGAAACACCGGATTTCTACTGATGTATATAGCCAACTTATTATCACAATGAAGTGGAACAGGCAGCCTCGAATCTATCCCAAAATCCTTTAATCGAGAAATTAACCATAACACCTCAGCAGTAGTGGTTGCTATCGCCCTGTATTCAGCTTCTGCTGAACTCCTTGAAACTGTCGTTTGCTTATTTGATTTCCAACTTACTAGTGAATTTCCTAGAAAAATTGCAAGTCCAGTGGTTGACTTGTGTGTGTCAATGCAACCACCCCAATCACTGTCCAAAATAGGCTTCAAGTTATGGTGCTTCTTTACTTGAAAAGAACAACCCTTTACCAGGTGTAGTACTCTTCAAGTATCTGAGAACATGATTTGCCGAATCCCAATGTCTTTTAGTTGACTTATCCATAAATTGAGCAAGTACATGAACTGTGAAAGCCAAATCTGGTTTTGTAATTTCGAGATATATGAGTTTCCCTACTAGTCTTCTATATGCACTTGCTTCCACAATCTCTTCATTTTCTTCACGTCCCAACTTCAGATTAGGTGACATTGGTATGTTACAAGGTTTTACTCCCAACTTCCCCATATCTTCCAACAGCCGCAAAGCATAATTTCTTTGTGAAATAAAGATACCTTCCTTAGATCTTGCAATTTCCAACCCCAGGAAGTATCTCAATACTCCAAGATCCCTCACTTTAAAATACTGCAGTAAATACTCCCTGAGCTCATCAATAAGATCATCACATGAGGCCGCAATAGCCATATCATCTACATAAATCAATACTGTTATGAACCCTTTTTGTCATTCCTTGGTAAACAAAGTGTAGTCTGACTTGGATTGTCTAAATCCATCAGCCAACAAACAAGATGACAGCTTGTCATTCCATTATCGTGATGCTTGTTTTAGGCCATACAAAGCCTTTCTGAGCTTGCAAACCATTTTTCCAGTACATTTCTCCCCCTGAATGTCCAAACCTTCTGGTACATCCATATAAACTTCCTCAAGAAGGTCTCCATTCAAGAACGCATTGTGAATATCAAATTGGCGTAAACACCAATTCTGCATAGATGCAAGACCTAGAAATATGTGTATGGAAGTGTGCTTAGCTACTGGACTGAAAGTCTCCTGAAAATCAAATCATTCTCTTTGTGTGTAGCCTTTGGCAACTAACCGTGTCTTGTGTCTTTCTACTGTTCCATCTGCCTTGAGTTTTGTTTTAAATACCCATTTGCATCCAATTGGTCGATGACCAGAGGGCAGATGAACTATCTCTCATGTTTTATTTTCCTGAAGGGCCTGAAGTTCAGCGGTCATTGCTTCTTGCCAATGTGAAATGCTACTAGCCTCTCTATAGCCACAGGTTCAGAGTAATGCTCCAAAGACAACATGTAAGACTTATAAGGTTTGGACAGTCGGGTATAAGATATAAATGGCTCAATTGGATAAAGGATAGAAGAAGGTAGGAAAGTAGAATGAACTCACCTGTTGTGCAATTCAGATGACTTAGGGCTTGCTTGCTGTGAAGAGAGGCTAGGATGATAGTCACGGAGATAACTAGGAACTTTTCTGTCTCTTGAACTTCTTCTCTTGGAAGAATCTGAATGTTCTGTGTTTGATGCAGTATGTAGATGGTCTAGCATTTCTGGAATATGTTGCTGTTCTAGATTTGATGCAGGATTTGTATGAGACTACATCTGATGGGCAAATAGTAGAACTAGATGCATCATGTAAACCATATTCATGCCAAGGTGAAGCAGCAGAAGTCTGAGCTGGAAATGATGGTAATACCAACGATTCTGTGGATGAATGCATGTGCTGCTGTAATTGAAAAGGAAAAATTGATTCATGAAATATTACATCTCTAGATATCAGCACAGTTTGTTTGTGAAGATCAAACAAATAATATCCTTTTACTCTAAGAGGGTAACCAAGAAAGACACATGTTCTTGCTCTTTTGTCAAGTTTCTTTCTATCATGAGATTGTGTGCATGCAAAACACAAAGACTCGAACAATCTCAAATTTTGATATGTAGGAGTCTTATGAAATAGTTTCTCATATGGTGTTTTGTGTTACAGCACCTTAATAGGTAATCTATTGATTATATGAGTTGCAGTTAGCAGTGCATAACCCCAGAAGTATGGAGGCATGTTTGCCTGAAACAACTGAGTTATGGTTGCTTCTAATAAATGTCGGTGTTTGCGTTCTGCAATACCATTTTGCTAAGGTCTCTCCACACATGATGTTTGATGTATGATGCCATGTTTTTTATAAAATTCTATCATGGAAAATTCACTCCCATTATCACTTCTTATCCCTTCTATCTTTGCTTTGAACTGTGTTTCTACAAAACTGTAAAATTCTTGTAACAAGCTTCTAACTTCTGCCTTTGTTTGCATTAAAAACACCCAGGTCACTCTTGTAAATCATCAACAATGGTCAGAAAGAAGCGATATCCTCCTAGTGCTGTGACTGAACAAGGACCCCCATATATTACAGTGCAATAGATAAAAAAGAGCTGCACTTTGTATTCTGCTGATTGGAAAGACCAATCGTTTTTGTTTAGCTTGATGACAAACTGTACAAGCATTGTTCTGCAACACTGTAATACTTGGTTCAAATGACTTTAGAAGAGGAATTTTGCTTTGTGAAACATGCCCTAGTCTTAAATGTCAAAGATCAAAGCTATCTAGACTAGTGCAATGTCTAATTGTGCTGAAAGTATGTAGTGTGTCTTGTGCACATAATTGAGTAAGCTGATGATGAATTTTTGAAGTGTTTCCGGATTCCTTGTTTCCAGTCATCTCCTCAACCACATACAAGCCTCTTCTTTTCTTAGCAAGACCAATCGTCATCCAATTGCGCAAGTCCTAGATAAAATAGTAATTTGAGGAAGAACAAGACAAATGTATGGCTTTTTGGTAAGTTTGCTGGCAGATACAAGATTAAAATGAAATTTTGACACAAATAGTGCACCTTCCAAAATCAGATTTGAATTCAAATGCACTATCCCTATTGTGTGGCAAGAACTTTGGTATTATTTGGAAGATGAATCTGTAATGATGGATTCAATTGATGACAGTTGGAAAAACAAGTAAGATTGGAGACAACATGATCTGTTGCCCCTGTATCTACGATCCAAGTTTCATGGTTTGTCCGAATGGTTTTACTGTGAAAAGACATGGTAGACATGATAGCTGAAAAGTTTGTAGAAGGAACAGAGGGTGTAGATGTCTGACCAGATTGTCTTTGGGTAACCAGGGCATTAGATTGGCTATTTTCTTCCACACTCAGCAATGACGACAGCTTTTAAACTCGATTCCCAGTCAGGTTTAATTTTGATAGTTGCTGCACATCAGAGGCACCTCCTCCATTCTTGACAAGGTTGACTGTCCTCCTGTTGTCTCCCTCTTGATGTCGCATCATAATTCTACCTCGTCCTCTGCCTCCTCTAGAGCTAGCTGGAAATCCAACCAGAAAATAGCATTCCTTTGTTCCCACAGTTGTCACAAATAATATCTGGATTAAACTTCTTTCTTCCAACATAATTCACCTGATTTTGCTCTACAACCGTCACCACTCCATGTTCAGTATTTGCAACTGTCGTTACTGCTATTACGTGTACAAAAGCCACTGTTTCTTCGTTTCTTATAGTCCTCTGGAATTCCTCTCGCTGCACTATGTTATATGACTCTCCTAACGTGGGCAAGGGCTTCCTCAGAAGAATTTGCGTTCGCAGCCCTTCATACTCTCTACTTAACCCATTCAAGAACTTAAACACCATATCTTTTTGTTGTTGCTCCACATATTCCCGTTGCCGACCACATTCACATTTCCCGCAGTTACAACATGGGATAGGTCGATAAACTCTCAGCTCTCTTAATATTGAGAGCATTTCATTATAGAAACTTGAGACTGTCTTGACCCCCTACACCAGTCCATGTCATTGAGACTGCAGTTGACAGATCTTCAAGTCATCAGGCTCTCCGTATCTCTCTTTCAATTCTTCCCATATCTCCTTGGCTGTACGCAATCGGGGCCGAAACTGATTTATGAAGCCAAGCCTTGACAAGATTATCACAACGATTCCATTTAGAAAACAAAGGACTATTTGCAGTAGGTTTCTCTATTGTCCTATCAACAACATTCTTATTTTTAATCGACAATGCCAACTCCACTGACCTCTTCCACGATGGATAGTTTCCTTCAGTTAGTTCTGGGGAGACAATACTTACTACCTGTAGATCTGTGGAGTTCACAAAAAATGGTGACTGAGGACTGTCCACTAGCTTCAACGCCATTCGTCGTCTTCACCTCACCTCCAGCAAGCCGCCGATCTCTGATACCATGAAGGTTTGGTTAAACGATGGTGAGCAACACCTCCATCATCTAAATCTCTCTTGCTTATCCATTTAACCATAAAACCTCTCCCTTAACAGAAAGAAGAAAAGATTGTTCTGACGTACAACCTTCGGTGCTCCACTGCACATTCTTAACAGACTAACCAAATGGACTATTACTCTTTTGCCCTTCTAATTATAAAATTATAAGGCTTTAGCCCTATTGTTATCATAGCTTGCTTCTTCCTCCGGCCCTAGCCCATCTTCTCTTTTCGATTTATGTCCCACTCCTCCTTATTAGAACAGAACTCTGCTGTTCCTCACTTCCTCTGCATTAGGTCAACTTCCAAGCATTCATTCATAGTATTCCTACGACACCGAGTACCCAACGCCAAGTCCCAGCAAACTACAAAATATATAATATTTGGTTAAGCTTTGGTGAGAAGAAAATTTAGAAAGTGTATGAGCTTAAGGACATGGAAATTTCATTACATTGGAGAAGGCCATGTTACTGTCAGAGAAGTACTGGCCTCTGGTGGTAAGGAAACCATTGATGCTGACGAGAGCGCCCCGGATTTGTGCAGGAGAAGTTTTCGCAATGTAAAGAGGCGATGTCATGGAAGCCATCCCCATCACCAACCTTGCAAGGATCCCGCCTTTGATGATTCGCTGGGGAGGAAATTGGTCCAAGGAAGAAGACGACATCGACAAACAGGATCGACTTTTTCCTTCCAAATCTGTCATTCATCCGGCCTCTGAATTCAGCATTGATGATTGTGCCGATGATGGCCATATGATGGTTTCCTATGGTCAATTCCAAATGAATAAACTTTGTACCACCAAGGAAACATCCATATCATATCATAGTGATAGAGAAAGTTGTAGGATGTTTATTATTCAAAGCCTTTTCTGGTCGACATCTCGGAAATCCTCCCGGATGTAAAGTGACGCCCCAGATATGGCACCTTCCAAATCAAACGTTAGTCTTGATGGTTCCGTAATTGGGAGTAAGACATCGATGGATTAGTACCTGTATCGTAACCAAATAGTAGTCCACCAATTCGGGCGGACAGAGTGAGTTTTGAGATTGATGCCATCTTCCCCTTCAAGTGCCAACATTCGGCAAATGCCGCTATATCGTCATATTGTTCTTCTTGTCCTCCTTGCATGTCAGTCAATCTACTAAGACCGACTTAAGTGGACACTTTCTTCGAATGTTGCCAGAGTTTTCCCTAAAGCCAATTTTATCTAGTTAGTTTACCTTCGAGGTGTTGGAAATTCCACCAGAAATCACTACACCTAGTTATCTTGGAGCATTTGTGAGAATCCGACGAACAATACTTGTCCTCGGTGTCACTTATACCAGACATTACTGAGTACAGCTGGAGTCGACAAAACCTTTCAGTTCTTCATCCTTAACAACTTGAGAGTGGATATTGGTTTCTTTCTTGTTCCAGCAAATCAAATAGGATCTGTTAATTCCGATTAATTCCTGCCAAGAGTTGTCCAAGGAATGATAATTCCCGATCCTGTCTTACGTCCCTTCCTCTGTCATGATCGCAGCTGGCACATGTTAGAGACAGGATCGTTGGCCTTTCAGTGAAAGCTGTCGCGACTTGGTTTTTTCCTGCAGTTACTTAGAACGAGCTGCAACGATCAAATACTTTTATACTATTCGATTACGATTAAATCCTAGCTAATGCTTGGAAAATACTACAAACATATTTGAATTGTTTCCCTCTCTCAATGATGTGCCGAGCGCGTGCTACTGCAAACTTTGGCAAAATGAGTCCGATTTGTCCACAAAGCCAGGATGACCTCTAGGAACGAAGATGATGACAGATCTCAACATAATATTCTTCCATGTCTTCGTTTCGTCAGAGCAACTAGTGGTGCTACGCACAAGGTTTTCTTCTTTCATCTCATGAGGATCAGATGTCTGCCCATCCTATAACCCTGTCCGTAGCTCGAACGATGCTCCTTAGTAGAGGAGCCTAGTATCTCGACTTGGTTACCACTTTAAGTTCTGTGTTGTTGACAGTAGCAGGAAAATGCCAGGCCTACCCCCAGGCCATTGCAATCCCCAACACCATTACTAGTCAAACAATGTTGAAAGAGTTGCATCCAATGTGCAAACCCAAAGTCCCACGTCAGATAGTTAAGAGAGTCCGACCTAGTATATATACCTTAGTGGGCTACTCCCTCTACAGTCAATTGGTTTTAGAGTGGAATCCCGCTGGTTGGATATTCTAACATGGTGGAAGAATGATCTCGAAGTTGGAAGTGAGAACTTGTTGGCGCGGAAAATGTTGTTCCCCGTAACACGTGTCGAATTTTACAGTGAAATGTGGTCACCGTTAAAGTGGAAGTAAACGCAATACAATAGTACTGAATTTACAGCGTTTGGTGTAGTACACCGCGAAGTAAATAAATACAAATATAACAAGTAAACAACAATATCAAAATTTAATGCGACGATACTAAGCTCACGACGTTTTACTTACAGACATGATTCGAACGTGAAAACAACAAGAAAGGCTTGGTGACGCTTCACGACGGTCGGGAGCGGACGAGAGGCGGTCGAGGCGAACTCCTTTCATAGAATTCACCTTGTGGAACGGAGGAGGTCGAAGGTGGCGACGGGTGTGGACACTAAAGGCCTAAGGCTCACCCTAGTGGTGGGACGAAGGCGGGATTTGATCATCAAGGGCCGGAGGCTCACTCTAACGGTGGAGTGGTGCGGGATTTGATCATCAAGGGCCGGAGGCTCACCCTAACGGTGGAGTGGTGCGGGATTTGACCATCAAGGGCCGGAGGCTCACCCTAACGGTGGGGTGGTGCGGGATTTCAATCATCAAGGGCCGGAGGCTCACCCTGACGGTGGAGTGAAGCGGAATTTTGGTGTCAAGGGCCGGAGGCTCACCCTGACGGTAGAAGGATGCCAAGGGCCGAAGGCTCACCTTGTAAGGTAAAAGTAAAAGTAAAGGATAAAAGACTCGGAGTCTATGTTTTGAGTTTGTCGTTGTTGTTGTGCGTTGTCTGTTGCGATCCTTTTATAACTCAAGATCTTTTGGTTGCAGTTACTCAGCATATTGTGGATCTTGGATCGTGTGCACGATCTCCCTCCTACTTATAGAGGGCATGCACAACGTATCTCAACCGTCTCCTCCGAGCTTACCACGTCTCCTTTCCCTTGATCGTGGCTTAGTTGTGCGCTTGAGAGTGCTCTTAGATCGAGGCTCAGCGAAGCTCTCGAGCATGGTTGATCCCAACTCTCGAGCTCAGCAGCTACTTCTCGAGTAGCCTATTCTCGAGCGCTGAGATATGTTTCTCGAGCGGGACGCTTCCTTGTACTCGAGCGGCTTCTCGAGTATCACCTTTCTGGACCTCGTTGTTTTGGCCCATTTGGAACGAGCTCGAAATTCATGTGTGTCAACATTAAGGCCCCCCTTTTGTTAAACATATTGTGGGAACTTTATGTTTATCTTGAAACGGACACGTTTTGCTACGAATCTTGTCGAGCAAGTTTCTTTTCCCGCTCTTTTCATCCATCAGGCTTAGAAGACCAACCGTTTCGTGTTCCTTTAAACCCTCGTCTCTTTTCGTTTTCTGACGCCATTTCTTCGCCCAAGTTCTACCTTTTCTTTGATCAAACCGTGTTTCTTGCCCTTTCATCTTCCTAAAGCCGTAAACTTTTCTTCGTCAGAGTGCCGCTTGCGATATGGATTCTCAGACGGAATCCGACTACATCCATTTTGGCCGATAACGCGGAATCGCTAATCAAGACGTAGTCATCGCTATTCCGGGTTATGAGCCGCCAGTTCTGACCTTGGGTCCTCTACTCCCGCCGTCCGCTTTCAAAGAACATGACGTTCCCCAGACTTATCTCCTGACCTCGCCAACTATCCCGGTATGTCAACCCGATTTCTATGCTCCCGTTTCATGGCTTAGCAGAAAGAACATGTAGGGTTCCCTCCAATTGATGCTACTACTAAGAAGTGGTTTAAATCGTGGGAAGATAAGTTGGATCAGAAACTATATTGTTGGGTTTGAAAAACCTGGTGTCTATCTCGAGGAAGGAGAAGTTTTGGGATGCCAAGGTTTGCTCAAGCTTGATTCCTTTTTGGAACTCAAGATTAAACGTTTTCTTTCTTCCCAACGGTCTCATGACTATTACTGTAGAAGACGTTTGTTTGCTAACGGCTGCCCTGCTTTGGGCGTTAGTGTTCGTCTTCACATAGTGTAAGAAGATAAGTTTCAATGTAAAGGGCATAAGATTCGTAGCACAGTTGCCAGGCACATGGAACTCATCCAGGCTGCAAGGACGAAAACGTCTCAATGGGGGGCCAAGCACGAATTTGGCTTTTATCTCGAGTGGCTCAGTAAATATATTTTCTGTTGTCCTGGCAAGCAAGCTACCATTTACATGTCTTGGATTAGCAACTTCTTAGTTCAATTTGATGAGCCCATGGCTTTTGCACCTTTCCTCCTTCATTTGTTATATAGAAGTCTTCGGGTCGCTTCTATTATTGTCAAGGACAAAGGTTTTCCGAATCATCCGTCCGGAGGTCCGATGTGGCTTATACATTTATGGGCACTCATTTGGTTCTTCAGCTATCTTCCTTCAATAAATCAACCCTTGAAGGTGACAGATGTTTTGGACTTGATATAGCCATCCGTGCTTGCAGTGACTTCCATGCTTGGTCTTCTGAAGCTGTTACTTCCCTGATGCGCAAACTGGCTGATCCCGAGAGGGAACATGATTGGTAAACATATCCTCTCAATAAGTTCTACTCTGCTCGAGATAATCACATCGAGCATCCTGATTAGGATAGTTTGTTAACGCCTCGAGACTTGGTTGGAGTTTGCCCTGGAGACAAATTGATTTTCGAGATGTACAATCCGCAGTTATGCGCCAGGTAACTTGGCTTCTTTCAGGATACGAGTATTCCTTTCTCGAAGTCCTTCAATATCTTCATGCATGGAAAAACCGCAACCGTATTCTTTAAGGAAACAGCTAAAGTTTTGACTCTGACTGCTTCGTCTGCTATACAGTTTCCTTTCGATCATAATAGTACGGTCAGACTTTTTCAACTTTACTGGGCCATGACCTGGTCAGAGTTACGAGGGCTTATGCTTATTCTGTGTAGCCCTTTGGGCGATCTTTATGTGTCAATTCTCGCTCTAAGGGGTAAGTTGTTTGGCCTCTATTGCTGTTTACTAACCATTAGAGTATAACCTTGTTCGCCTTTTACAGATGAGGCCGATGCTACGGCGTCACCCGGGATGGTATCTGAAGCGGAGGGCCTGATGCGTAAAGGGAAACGCAAGGTTCGTCCTACACAGTCCCTAGAGAACATCCATGGAGAGGAGCGCTCTAAAGCTCGAGAAGATCGTCCCTCTAAGTCTCAAGGTGAGGAAGACCTTGCCCATGGGCGAATTAAACATGTTTTCCAAAGGCGGGTGAAAAACACGCTCAAGGATCCGAACATTTGGGACTTAGATCATAATTTAGAAGTAGAAGGACTTGTTTCCCTTCTTTCCGAGATGTCATCTCTCGAGGTATTTTTCTACCTGCTCTGGATGACATTGATAGTTAGCTTTCTTTCTTTATGGGTGCTTATTTTGAGAACGGGGCAGGCTAACCCTCAACACATTGGAGAAGGTTCTCGAGATGCTTTACCAGCTTCTCGAGACGATTTGCATACTCTAGAGCCTTCTTTTCTCGGAGACAAAGGAACGTCTCGAGAGGTGACTCTAGTTCTGGATACTCGGGAAATGTCGCCGTCTAGGGGTACCGAAGATGTTCCTATCGTTGAAACAACAGAAACGGCTGCGGTTGCTCCTGCCCTAGTTGCAGGATCTTCAGGTGGTGAGCCAGCTTGTGAGGACCCGAGAGAATGTATCGCACGGTGTAAGCAAGTGTTTTTCTGTACGACTTTTGAGACTGTTTATTTCTGCTCTTAACCATTGTCTTTTGTATAGGATCTAGCCGAGGACCTTTTCGGGAATGATTTTAGTGAAGAACCCGTGGATTACAATGGGGTGCAATTTGAAAACGCATCAAATGCAGCAGATTAACTTTGCATGGATTTCGATTTCCTGTTAAGTTTTCTCTGTGCTGACACCCCCTACACGGAAGAAAGTTTTCGTCAATACATGGTTGCTCTAGATGGTGTCATTCACTCCCCTCTGGTAACGGCAGATCAGTTCTTTGCCTGTAGACTCGTTCAACAACAATATAGGCCATCCTATGACGCATACGAGGAGTTTCAATCTCTTGATAAATCTGCTCGAGCTTTTGAAGATCGGTGTGAGCAAACAAAAACTCAAGGCAGGCATGAAATCGGGCTTTCGGACAAAAAGATTATGCGTAACAACAAACGTCTCGCAGCTATTCGAAAGGCAATAACAAAGCTTGTCAGCCTACAAGAAAAGCTTTTGAGAACTCAGTCCAAGCTAGAGAGCAAGCGGGCTATGTGGACAGCTGCTACAGATCCTTCAACTCGGGAAAGGATCATGGGTCAAGCCATCTCTCAAGAGAAGGAATTTCGCGAGTAACAGCGCCTCGAATTAGTTGACCGCTTGGCCAAGTGTCGTCCTAAATTGTCATGATTTTCTTTGACAACATTGATTGTTTTCACTACTTTACCTGAAATGTTTTCAGCTTTTTCGAGACGTTTCGTAATAGCATGCAATTTCTGTTTTCCTTCTATCTTTAATACTGCATTTAAAGCCGCGAAGATTCCCAAAAGATAATATTGTCAAGATCTTCACGGTCTCCTATTGAACCGAAGCTCTGGTTTCACCCCTATTTCCTGCTATAAATAGCTTCGTCCTCCTTTCGTGAGGGTTCACTAAACCATACCAAACATGTCTTGTCGTGATGCTGTTCTTCTTCTTTCTCTGAAACCTTCTCGAGATTTCAAAAGCCTAAGTTCACAACATCACGCCACTCGAAAGCCTAGGTCCACAATCTCTAGCTGTCATGTTGCTCATCGGCAACGCATGGCTCCTGTAGGCTACCGGTACCTTGACGAGGTTTCCAACTTTTATCTTGCCTTCAGGGATCAGCTTTTCTTATCGACACCCTTACTGAAGGTCTCTTTGCTTTGGAGTTAGTTGGACCCATGAGCCGGGGGGCGTCCGAGTCTGATCATGTGGGTGTCGCGGATGGCTTCTGGCGATGGCCTAGCTTGTCTTCTCTTTCCAGACTCTGAAGAGGAAATTGAGACAAGTATTGTGCATCGGGGAGTTGGCATGCCAGATAGCTTGGTCGTGGAGGACTTCTGGGCTTCTTTCTCTTCCATCCCTGGGGGCTGGTAGAATTCGGTCCTATGGTTGGATCTCTCTGTAGAAGGAAAACTGCTCGAAGAAATGTATTTTGTTTTTTCATGAACTGTACCAATGTAACGGATTTTATTTCCAATAAAAATCTTCCTATTCTAGTTGCAACCATAAACTCGGGAACGTCTTTTTTAAGGTCTCTATATGGTTTCCCAGATGGTTGGTTTGTAAGACTTCAAATACTTTCCATTAATCTTTAATTCATGAGAACGTCCTTCGAGACTTGCCAAACGATATACGTTCTTGGTGAAAGCTTCCTTCACTCTGAATGGACCTTCCCAGTTAGGTGACCATTTCCCATGAAAATAGTCTCGAGAACGTATGGGGAGAACCATCTTCCATACTAATTCTCCTTCTTTGAAGCCTTTAGAATGGACTTTCTTGTGGTAATGCCTCATCATTCGCTTCTTCTGTACTTCCATCCTATTTGCTGCTTTCATGCACAACTCCTCGAGATACTTGCTATCTCGAGAGACTTCTTCCTCTCGACCCCTTATTCGGTCTATCCCATTGACTCGAAAGAAATTGTATTTTATCTCGATAGGGACAATGGCTTCTTGACCGTACACTAAGTTATATGGAGCTTCTCCAGTGCTGTCCCTTTTAGTGACTCTTAAACCCCATAGCGTCTCGAGAAGCACTTCGTGCCACCTCCTGGGTTTATCCTCGATCTTCTTTTGGATGACAATCTTTATGAGTTTGTTGGTGGACTCTGCCTGTCCATTCGACTACGGATAATAAGGAGTGGAATTGTTAATGATGAACCCCAACTCTCTTGAGAATTCCCGCATTTGTTCCCCATTAGACGCAGTTCCATTATCCACTACTATGTTGTGTGGGAGTTCAAAACGAAAGATAATATTCGTTTTAATGAACTTAATAATTTCCTTTTGGTTGATTCGTTGATAAGCCTTGGCCTCTACCCACTTAGTAAAATAATCCGTAGCTACTAATATGTAGGCGTCTCCTTTACTCGAGTGGGGTCGGATTTCCCCAATTATGTCTAGGGCCCAAAACTTGAAATACCATCGCTGTGTTACCGGACTCAACTCCATAGCTGGAGCTCGAGTTATAGGTCTGAACTTTTGGCATTTCCTGCAACCTCTAGCCATCTCGATGCAATTTTTCATGGACGGCTAATAGAATCCATGTCCTTGGATCATCCAGTACATCTTTACTCTTGATTGATGAGTTCCACATAGACCTTCATGGGTCTCCAATATGATCGATGTTGTGTCGTCGAGATCGACAAATCTCAACAGTACTCCTTCTTTAGTCTTTCTGTAGAGAAGATCGTCTAGGAGTACATACTGTCTTGTTGCTAAATTGATCTTTCTTTCGACCTGTGAATTCGGATTCCTTAGGAACTCAATGTACGGTGATCGCCAATCTCTTTCCACCTTCATGATGTCTATCTTACAAACAGAGGTATAACCATTTTCTTCCTGTTCAGTGATGGGCGAACTGATCTCGGGGACTATCCTGCCTATTTCTTTTCGTAAATCGTAATTTGACTTGTACCCTGACGCTAATTGGGCTAGTGAGTTATCTATGGCATTGTCTTCTAGAGAAATGTGCTCGAGAGTAACTTGTTGAAATTCTTTGATTAACTTTTGGGTTTGAGCTAAATACATTCTCAATTTTTGAGTATGACAGATACTTAACCCATTTACCTGGTTTATCACCAGTTGTGAATCACCCTTAATTATTACAACCTTTGCACCGCTTGCGAGTAGAGTTTGTAATGCTACAATGAGTGCATTATATCTGTAGCGTTGTTGGTCGTGTGTTCGGTCAATTTAAAGGCTAACTTAGTTTCGAAGCCTGTTGGTGACTTTATTACGATGCCATTTGCAGCTTTAGACCTTGTTGAGGATCCGTCAAACCAGGCTTCCCAAGGTTCTTGCGGTTCTTCCTCTTCCTTATCCACTGAGTCCTGGCTCGAGTATTCTGCTAAGAAATCGGCTGGAACTTGCCCTTTAACCGCTTTTTGAGGTTTGAACTTTAGATCATATGTCGAAAGTACCAAGCTCCACTTACTGACTCTTCCAGCAAGTAGGGCACTCTCAAAGAATGTTCTTAGGACTTGGGCTTTCGAGACTGCGTGGACCTCACTACTTCCTATGTAGTGTCTTAGTTTTGTCACTGCATAGTATACTGAGAGGCACGGCCTTTCCGAAACTGTATATCTCTTCTCGGTAGGTTTCAAAAGTCGAGATAAATAGAATATAGCTCTTTCTCTCTTATGTTTATCCTCTTGTGCCAACAATGCACCTATAGTGGTAGCAGTCGCAGCCACATATAGGACAAAAGGTTTCCCGAGCTGAGGAGAAGTCAGGACTGGAGGCTTCGTCAGGTAACTCCTGATATTCTCGAAAGCCTGTTCATGTTCCTCCGTCCAAGTGTACTTGTTCTTCCCTTTCAAGAGTGTGGAAAAAGCCTCCACCTTTCCGGCCAGATTCCCGGTGAACCTTCGCAGGTAATTCACTCGCCCGATGAAAGCTTGTAACTCCTTTTTGTTCTTCGGGGATTTATAACCTTAATTTTCCCCGGATCGATCTGGATATTATTCTGGTGTACTAAAAATCCAAGGAATTGCCCGGCTAGTACTCCGAACGCACACTTCAAGGATTCAACTTCAAATGATGTTTTCTCATCTGAAGAAATGCCGCTTGAAGGTCCTCGACATATAGTTGTTTCTTTCTCGACTTTACTACTATGTCGTTAATGTAAAATTCTACAGTCTTTCCTATCAAGGGGTCAAAAATTGCATTCATAGACCTTTGATATGTGGCCCCGTCATTCTTTAAACTGAATGGCATTACTACCCACTTGAATATGCCAATTGGACATCTAAAAGCTGCTTTATACATCTTCGAGGAGCTTGTTGGACGGGTTTGAAATTTTCTCCGTATAACCCCCAGCGAAATAGTCTCGAAACTCATTTAAGAGTTCTTTCAGAGATACCGATAATTCATTATCTAGGATTGCGCTCATGTAAGTAAGACGAGGATTTTCATCAGTACTAAGGTTGACTCTAATCAATGGATCTGAAGCTGAAAACAAATTTTCTTGACTGTAGCCGTCGAGTTGCAAAGAACAAACGCCTAATGATGGCCTAGAATTAACTGAAGAAAATGCCGGTGCGGTGTAACACACTTTTTGAGAATCAGAAAGAATAAAATGATGTATTTCTTGGTACACATCAACCATTTCCTTGACTTCCTCAATCTTCATACGTGCCTTCACGCAGGAGTCTATCGGACCCCAACTCCGTGCTATCATTCTGTTCTCGAGAAGCTTCCCTACCAGCGCCTTGCGGTGGGACGGTTTCAACATTGTTACCTTGTTCTCGAGCCGCTTGCTTGGCACGATACTCCACATCAGTGAATTCTGTGTCACCAACTCTGATTCCAGCTTGAGTTAGCACGATATCTCCTTCCGGCTTGCCTCGGGGCCTTTCACCAAACCAAGTGATAGGTATTCCTTCTTCAGGTACCAGCATGCTTGGGTTGTTCATGAGCTCTTCATCGTTCGATCCCTCTATGACAAAGCTAAACAGAGGGGCAAAGCCTCTCTCTCAAGGGTTATCATCGTCCTCATCACTTCTCCAGCCGTTCGGGACTATGGGTGGTTCCACTCTCGGGGCCTCAGATTGGCAAACGACGACTTTCTGGAACTCTGGCTTCAACGACTTGTCTCCCTGATCGACCTCCTTCTTGAGTTTCCCTTCCTCGGGTTCTGCAATGGAACATAGAGGCTTAGTTTCACTAGAACAAAAGTTTTTATCAGCTCGTACGAGTTCTATCTCATCATCAAGCCATATCATCAACTCCTTATGTAGAGTCGAGGGTATAACAGCAACTTTATGCAGCCATTCTCGACCCAGGAGAGTGTTAAAAGCTGACGTGATGTCTAGCACAAAGAAAGAAGTCTCCATCTCGTGTCTTCCGACACGGAGATTTACTGAGAATACTCCCATGCACTTGGATTTCCTTCCGTTGAAAGCGGTGATTGCCATCCTCGTATCCATTAATTGCCATCTTTCCTTGCCCATCATTAGGAAAGTTTCGAAGGGAAGGATGTTAACTGTGGCTCCGTTGTCTACCAGCACTTTGTTCACTCTTATCCCATCGAATTCCGTTGTGATGAACATGGAATGGATGTGTTGCCTCATCGTGGAGGTAGGCTTTTGAAACCAATGGAGTGGGGACCCTCTCGGGAACCTTGCACTCGCTTTAGAGACTTTACGTATTATATCGTTAGTGAGCTTTGCCTTCTTACCTTCCCTCGAGAAGCAGATAGGCAACTCAACCGCATTACAAGGGACCACCATAGGATCTTCGTCCTACTGATGTCCCTCGGGAGTTCCCTCTCGTAGAGGTGTGTAATCGACGTGATCATCATAGGCAGTGCCTTCTTCTTCGTACTTTACTTGTGGTGTCTTCTCTCGAATTTCGTCCGTTTCTTTTGGTGAAACGCTTCGACTTTTCTTAGCATCCCTTTGAGTCCGTCTTATGATTCTCTTACGGGCTGTTTTCGGGATTATTATTTTCTTGTAGACTCGATGCCACTCTAATTGTGGATCCCTCGATATCTCTCTTACAATTCGCCTGAAACTTTTAACAGGGCATTTGACATAAACAAAATCTCTCTTTATGGGGTCGTAGCCTCGAAGTTCCTGCATGTTAGTTACAGGCATCACTGTATCGATAAAGTTGGCGGTGAAATTACCTGTGTTCTCATTCTTGAGTTTGATCTTGGTCTCTTCATTTGTCGACATTTGAACAAGTTTTAGGAAATACACCACACAGCATTTAGTGCACATCTGTGGGATGAGAAATCTATTCGGGACGATTAGTTCGCACTTGTCATAGAGCATCTCCTCCTCGAGAAAACGGGCAATCTGTAGGCCTTCTTGCATCAATCTTGGATTGATCTGAAGCACCCCCTTCCCTTTCTCCTCGGGTACAGCCTTTTCATTTTTTACTGACGCTGGATCAGGGCTATCAGGCTTCTCAGGTTCGGAGTTTCGAGCATTTCGTCCAGCCTTGCCTCGACCGTTCAAACGCTCATGCACAGGAGGCCTACTCGCTTGTTCTACTCCCTCGACCTGTCTTTGTCAAGGTTCACGATCTGCCGATCCAGATGAAGAACTGCCCGAAGGATGCCTCTGGGCAAAGCGCGAGTATGACGGTCTCATTCCCATAGCCACCTTCTCGAGTTGAGTTAAATCATACCACATGCTTTCTTTGTTGATCTGCAGATACCTGCGAAAGTTGCGGCATTTATCCGTGGTATGGGAAGCGTCCATATGCCAGTGGCAATGCTCCTCTTAAATTTCTCGAGCCGGGCAACTCACCACCTGCCTTTCAACCAGGCGCTTGAAGAGCCTATTGGCTACAGTGGTTTCTCCAGACACATTGATTCCCTGCAACGCATAAGTATGAGTCTCGAGATAAAAAGTAGACGCATCATCATCAACCCATTTAGAACACTTATTTTCATTCTCGAGAGAATACATGTGTATTATGGGCTCCTCGTCGAAAGGATTCTCCTCTACTGCACTTGACTCATTTACTTCAGAAAACTTTAATTCCTTTGACTCGATTAAGTCCTGAATCAAGTTCTTAAAATGCACACACTCCTGAGTGGAGTGAGTGAACGTCCCATGCCATTTGCAATGCTTTTTTTGCTTCTCTCGATCGTTTTGCGGTAACTTATGACCAAGCCTGAGCTTTATACGCCCTTTCTGGTACAGTCAATCAAAGATATGATCTATCCGCTCTACGTCAAAAGAGAATTTTCTCTTCTTCTCAAATTTTAGAGAAGCTCGAGCCTTAGAATTCTTCTTTACTAGAGGCTCACAAATAATTGGCTCTCATTTCCAAATTCGGCCAAGACGATTTCTGCCCACTCGGCCTGACAGTTTCTCGAGGAAAGAAACTCTTCTAATAAAAGGTTGTGGTACTCAGTGGCTTGTCTCGAAAGTTCATAGAAGTCTCGAAAACGTTCTCCCTGAAGTTTCTTCCTTATTGCTAAAGTCAAGACACTTTGTGCAATCTCGAGCTGATCCCTTTCAGCCAAAATTGTTGTACATTTTAACAAGTTCTTCTTAAACTTCTCCAGGAACAAAGAAGGACTTTCACCAGGAAACTGTGTAACCACTGAATCAAGCTTATCGAATGCTTTTAGAAACTGGGACTGCATCTCGATCTAGCTCAATATTGAATTCGGGAGAAGCTTCGAATACCAACTAAAAGCATCTCCCGTCAGAGAATTAGGGAACAATTTTAGTTTCAACAAGTCATTACTCGACATCTCTCCCATTTGATAAGTGAACCTAGCTACGTGCTCTACATAAGTCATTTCATCCTCCCCTGAGAACAAGGTAAAACTAGGGATCTTATACCCTCGAGGTATCTCTATCATCTGCTCTATATAATCGGCAATTGGACTCTTATACAGGCACACCTCTTCGGTCCTTGCACCTAGCATCATTTGAGCTACAACTCAAGCGATTTGTCCACTCAAGTCAATAATGGGATTAGGATTAGTTTTCAAGCGATGTTCATTTTCCCTAGGCTTGTAGTAAAAATTCTCATTTTCTTTTTGTTAACTTACAGGAGGATAAACTGGATAAGTATTTTGCTCGAGATCTACACTTGTAGGATTTACATTCGCATTCTTGTTAAGCATCAGACTTCTCGTGCTAACATTGACATTCACATTAGGTACTGGGATTCTCGAGCTACCTACGCCTAATTCGTCAGAAACCCTAGAATGTGATTCGAACTCCTCCTTAGACGGGCTCCCACTATCGACGTTTTGTTTTCCAACAGCCCTAGCATCTGCCATAAAGGACTTTTCCCTTACTGTGGAGAGAAAGGCATCTAATATTTCTTGGACTTTTTGATCCATTCGTACTTGCATTTCTCTATGATTTTCAGTCATATCTAATCTTAGCCTAATCACAACATCACTAAATTCTTGTATGCTTATAAAAGCATCAGGCGAATATTCTCGCCTGGGATTATCAGTGGGCCCTATAGGAGGCATCTCCTGATCCTTGCTTTGATCCTCAGTGGGATCGACCTCTTTGGGATCCACTTATTTGGGATCCACTTCTTTGGGATCCTTAGGACTTTCATTTGCACTCCTAGTATGAACCATCTTTTAAAGGTTCTTTGTAGATTTTCAATTTCTGATTCCCACTGTGGTCGCCAAAAACGTGTTGGCAGGGAAAATGTTGTTCCCCGCAATACGTGTCAAATTTTACAGTAAAATGTGGTCGCCGTTAAAGTGAAAGTAAACACAATACAATAATACTGAATTTACAGCGTTTGGTGTTATACACCGCGAAGTGAATGAATACAAATATAACAAGTAAACAACAATAACGGAGTTTAATGCGACAATACCGAGCTTACAGCATTACACTTACAGACATGACTCGAACGAGAAAACAACAAGAAAGGCCTAGTGACGCTTCACGACGGTCGGGAACGGACGAGAGGTGGTCGAGACGAACTCCTTTCATAGAATTCAACTTGTGTAACGGAGGAGGTCGAAGGTGGCGACGGGTGTCGACACTAAGGGCTTGAGGCTCACCCTGACGGTGGAGTGATGCAGGATTTCAATCGTCAAGGGCCGGAGACTCACCCTGATGATGGAGTGAAGTGGGATTTCAATCGTCAAGGGCTGGAGACTCACGCTGATGATGGAGTGAAGCGGAATTTTGGTGTCAAGGTCCAAAGGCTCACCCTGGAAGGTAAAAGTAAAAGTAAAAGTAAAAGACTCGGAGTCTATGTTTTGAGTTTGTCGTTGTTGTTGTGCGTTGTCTGTTGTGATCCTTTTATAACTCAGGATCTTTTGGTTGCAGTTACTCAGCAGATTCGGGATCTTCTTGGATCGTGTGCACGATCTCCCTCCTATTTTGTAGGGGGCATGCGCAACGTATCTCGACTGTCTCCTTCAAGCTTGTCACGTGTCATTTCCCTTAATCGTGGTTTAGTTGTGCGCTTGAGAGTGTTCTTAGATCGAGGCTCAGTGAAGCTCTCGAGCATGGTTGATCCCAACTCTCGAGCTCAACAGCTACTTCTCGAGCAATCTATTCTCGAACGCTCGAGAGCTGTTTCTCGAGCGGGACGCTTCCCAATACTCGAACGGCTTCTCGAGTATCACCTTTCTGGACCTTGTTGTTTTGGCCCACTTTGGACAAAGCCCGAAATTCATATGTGTCAAGAGAACTATGGTGAAGGATGACATTTTGATCGATTAGTTTCGGCCTGTGGACCGATGCAGGGCTGTTTTTTTTGGGAGTAGTTACTTTTTAGGGAAATCATGTTGTTCTATAATTCTTGGAAATATGTCCCAGCGATTTGGTCAGTCGAGTTTCAGTCTGCATGCCCCTGTTCTGGTCCTTTCTGCAAGCGTTTCAACTAGCAAACAGTCTCGTTTATCTTTGATAGATTTTAGCCCTGATCCATGAGACAATGCAAATGCAACCTCGTCATTTTGGTCAAATTGATGTCTGGCTTATTTGTTTGTTTTTCAAGAAACTTATGTTAGTCCCATTGTTGGTTCCTTAGCTGTTGTATAGTTCTGGATGCCATAGTGGTTGGAATGGATTTGCTGATCAAGAAATATGCCCACACGAACAAGAGAAGTTCCCAACCTTGAAGAAGTTTCTTGACAAAGCACCTTCAACTGACAGGTACACAACTCATGAAGTTAAGATAGACTTTGAATACAAGAGTGTTCAGGTCAAGAGCAAAATGGTGCCGCTGGAACAATGAATCAACAAAGGTTACCACTTACCATTATGGGCCTCAAGTGGTTCTTATATCTTCGGATGAGTCGGATACTGTCAAGTTTCAGCCGGAATAGGGCATAAAACTTTTGGTATTCACAAATTCTGCAAATATTTTTAGGTATGTTCCGACTAGATGTGAAGAAATATTATACGGTGATTTTTTTCAGAAACATTTGCCGGAACTTCATATATGTTCCGGCAAATGTTTCTGTAATATTATACGGTGATTTTTTTCCAGGCGCCAATGTTCAGTTTCTGCGCTAGCTAGGGCAATGGAAAAATTGAAAAAGGTTTCCATCAAACGGTGCATATGGAGGCTAGGACAAGTAAATGTGGTGATTGGATTTTCACACACAACGTAGCCAAGGAAGACCACATCGTAGGTTTTCTTGTATTGCACATGATGATTCCGAATCATTACATTGTATGTTGCTTGTTGCTTGCATCACAATGTACTCTGTGTTTGGTTTTGTTCTTTACAGCCAGATTTGTTCTATTTTACTGTAATCCGTTTTGCCGAGGACATCCGAGAATTTCAGTTCCCCTCATTTGACGACCTTCCCTCATCTGTGCTTCCAAATGATCAGCAGCAGGAGGCTGCCAACGCCTTTGTGAAAAAATTGGACCTTGCAGCTCTGACAAGGAAGAAGTGCTGTGTCCGGAGTTCACACCTAATCCCGTTCTCAAGGTACTTGTTTCTATGATTTTCGTTCTCTGCAATATATGGCATAATGTTTGGACTTTAAATCTTCCCACTTGGGTACCTTTAGTTTAGTTTGTTATGTGTTGGAATACATGCATATAGGTGAAATGGAGTTTATGCAGAGAGTGCGTTCGGAGTTCATAGTTGTAACTGTCTATGACAAGCAAAATATATTCGAACTTGCATTGCTCTGTCGATCTCATTTTCTGCTTCTGTACTTCTATCAGAGTTTCTACCGCTTACGTTGAGTTGAAATCAAAGCGCCCAGATGCAGCCGTTCCACCATTAGATAAAACTCTCAGAAGGATAACTGCACCCGATCGAGAGCTTTTCATGCAAAAAAGGCCGTGATCGATGCTTTCAGAAGACAATTTGAAGTCAAGGAGAGGCATAAGGTCAGTCTTTTTACAAGACAATTTCTGACTGCAGGATTCGCTAACTACAGTTAGTGTTTCAGAAGAAGTCCAAAAGATTGCGCGAGAGACCGTCAGGCTCGGATGATGAGAAAGAGTGCAGTATGCTCAGGTTAAATGAAGATATGCCTCCTTTGACAGGAAACAATGGTAAGGCAGAGGAGACGGAGATTCAACTCCTATTCAAGACGTTGAAGAAATGATTTCCCGAAGAGATAACCCTGACTGGGTCAATAAAGCTATAAAGGGAATGAGTAACAAGATATTCGATCCCGTCGAGAACTCTTACGAAGGTCATAACTTTCCTAAAGCACTGGAACTAGGCTGTGTAGTTGAACAAGTACTCTCTTTTGTCTCTCGTGGGCACCCCTATTCTTTGTTTGCCTGCCGTTGGTCGTGCATTTGTCGAGATGCACATGCATTGGTATTTGAATGATCAACTGCATCATGTTTATCTACGGTGCTTATCTTTGTTTCGTCACGTTAATTGCGAGCCAGGTGACCGACTTTGTGTCTGTAATCACGTCATTTGCAGGAGCCAAAGCAGTTCAACGACTTCCTTCACCGTCACTGCAGGGACAGCCTTGGACGTGCATACCTTGAATATTCTACATGGTGCTGCTAAGCATCATTTCCTGAGGCGCTGCTTCCAAATGTTATGAAATATCACGCCTAGTTTATGTGACTAGCTCAGGAGGTACTCACCTACAAGGCAAATTGCTCACATTTTGTTTGATCACCAATGTCGACTTAGCAAAACCAGAGAAGTCACGAGTGCGCTAGGGACCATCTTCGTAGCTTTGCATATCACACGTCGTAATCATGGACGAGCTACACGTGCCAAACAACGGACCATTTCTTCCATTTATGATGAACCACAAAATTTTGATCCGGATCTTTTGCGGAAAAGCACTGAACATCTTGCAAGATTCGTATTCATGTTGAACTTACAAAGTGCTGCACCGACAGGAGGTGGATGATCGTATCGTGGAGGAAGCAACCCCCGCGTTGCCGGACTTGTTATCAGCAGTGAACCAAGGTGTATGAATTCTCGCAACCACCGCGAAACAATAGAGAGAGGACCAGGAATCAAAGCAAAACTATAGGACCCGACCATCTTTTGAAATTCCACATTTTAGTTGTCTATGTTATTTAAGGAAATCAAATAGTGAGATTATTGAAATGAAGTGGAAACATGTGGAATATCAAAATTTCATAATGTGACATAAATTGGGTTAAAGAAAAGGATGGTCTTGGTTTGGTTTGGGACCCACAAAAACCAACATCATGAAGTCTTTTCCAATGTACCCTCAATTTAGGCAAAAACATCACATAAATGATTTGTCTCAATAACATTTTTTTTCTTAAAATAAATAAAATTGTGACTAGCCCTAATGTAGTCTTCCTAAATCATGAGGTTCTTTTCTTTCTTTTTCTTTTCTTTAAAGGTGGGTTCCATTCAATGAAGGTGGCATTGATAATTGATTGCATGATCCAAGAAGTCCTCCTCCTCCCGACCCGACAATCAATAATGGGCAAAAATACTGATCACACACATGTGGGGGCCAATGAAATTCTTTGTCACTTTCCTCTTGGAAAAAAAAATGAGTGAGAAAAAGAGATGGGATATTGTAAACTTTATCAATCCACTCCCAACTTTGAATAGCCTAATAAGATTTTTGTATTTATTAAAAAAAATATGATAACACGCTGTTCTTTCCACCTGGGAAAGCAAGAAAGTGGGAATCCCGAGTCCCATGTGAACTATTCTATTCCTACAAGGGATGTTTATCATCTTCACTTTTGTCTCCTTGCAATGAAATTGCCTTGCACATCAAACCCCTTTTTTCTTGCTTTCTTTATTCTTCCCCACTTTTTACTCTTTCGGTTGAAATTGTGGAGAGATTGGTGGGCACCACCTCCCCTCAACATCAGCATGGTATCTTAGGAGTAATTTGGGGGGGGGGGGGGACCCAAATCTATTACTTTCCTAGGTGGTTGGCGATTGCCATAAAATTTCCCCACACTAAAAGAGTGGGCCAACCAAACCACCACCCCCAACTCCCTTTGATGGGATAAAGAGAAAAAGGTGGTGTTGTGGGGAAGATTTTATTTTATTTCAACTTTGACAAAAACAAGAAAAAAGTACAAACAAAGTTGAGGTGTGCTTTGGGGGGCGGGGGGATGAATGAATGCTTAGTGGCCATTTTCCCAAAAGTTTGTGCAAAAACGATACGCAGTTCTCCCATCCTCCACTCTCTCTCTCCCTCACAAAATAACCCAACTTTTTCTATTTTCATTTTGAAAACTATAAATAGAAGAAACCTAACTCACATGAAGCTTCATAGGTTTAAATCACATCAAAAGTGGCATCTACTTTTTTTTCTTCACTTACTTTGATGCCTTGCCTTTGTGGGAAATCTTTGGAAGTGGGACACATGGCCTAGCAATACATAGACAAACACTGACATCCCCATTCAATTCATTGTGATTTATTATATATAAAAGTTAGATGCCTATGAATGTATCAAGAATTAGGTAGCATTTTTTTTCCCAAATCTTTACCCATCATGTCGATATGAAACCAATTTTTTTTTTATATTTTCTTTCGTCTAGTATTACGTGTGGAAAAGAGAAAATAAAAATATAATGAAAAGGACTAGATGCTTTCCCTTTTCCTAGGGAATTTCAATTTAACTCCCACTGCCAACCATGGGATTGAATAATTCATTTGCTTGATGTGTGACCCTCGAAAGAAGTTGGTATCGTGGGTTGGACTATTCAAAAAGCAAAAGATAGAAAGAAGAAACAAATGCCAAGGCATTTGATGCTTGATAAAAGGAGAACATGAATTGCCCCCCACAACACCACACCACATCCAAGAATGATGATGAGGTTTGCCCACATTGCCAACTTTTTTCAATCTCAAAGAAACAAAAGGAAACAATAAATTAGAGAAAGAAAAAGGGACCAAATCTCTATGCAAGATATCAAATGGGTGGGGGTTCCCCATCATTGATTAAATTATGATGGTGACCTTGCTCAAGGCCAAAGATGCTTGAGTTTTTTTAGATTCATGGTATGCTTGGATTAGTTGTAAAGTAATATTATCTTTTACCTAATCTTATAGGGCAAGGAAAGATTAGTAGCGGTGTCATCTTGCGAAAGAGATCATGGGTTAGATTAACTTAATGCCCAATTATAGTAGAGGGCAAATGCAGCAGAAATTGGGAAGCAATTGGAAAGGTGAGAGGAAGAGGACAATGTGCTTATTGGGGAAATCAAATAATAGAGATTACTTGGACAGTGACTGATGTGGACATTTTTTTCTATTGTCATCCTACACCCTAGCATGTCATTTTCAGTCCCCACCCACAACTCCACGGGGAATTCAAGAAGATGTTGGAGAATTCATGATGTGGGTGAGGGTTGGGGGATGACCACTTCATGACAAATCACAATAAATTA
The DNA here is from genome assembly GCA_029817715.1 of Melastoma dodecandrum. Classification (NCBI taxonomy): domain Eukaryota; kingdom Viridiplantae; phylum Streptophyta; class Magnoliopsida; order Myrtales; family Melastomataceae; genus Melastoma; species Melastoma dodecandrum. The sequence continues at coordinate 1,595,861 of JARUPY010000279.1, read as the reverse complement.
AAATGATATTCGATGGGACATGGTGATAAATACGGACACGTGGAGGGGTTACTATCCATTTTCTTTGTTTGCACCCTCTTTTGGTTGGATTGTGAATGAATTCTTTGACTTTATTTGAGGGGGAATTTGGGGTCCCATCTAAATTATCTACAACATTTTAGAGGGGGGGGGGGGAATGATTTGATGTCTTTTCGTGTCACCCACAATTAATATAGTTATATAAATCAAATTTAGTAGTGGAGTTTGATGGTTGGAATTTGGGATCTCATCTCGACAATTGATGACGAATAGGACAATAGATATGAAATGATAATGAAGATTTGGATTCTTTTCTTCCCTAATGTCCACCCTAAATTGAGGAGGAGGAGAAAGTTGGCTGGGAAATTATGGTTGGGTGCTTTTTGTTTCTTTCTTGTTTTGTTGGCACAATAATTGCTCCTTTCATATTTATTATTATTTGGGTTTAAAAAGGGCCCTCAAGTCACATTATTAAATTATTTAGGTGAAGATTTTTGGATTTTATTGTTGATGTCGTTTGATTTGGCATGTTCCCATTTCACAGAGTGTGTAAAAATGATAATGACAAACCATTTAGAAAGTGGGGTTGTCCGAAAATTAACACCGCATCCAAGAAAATGGTCCAAATTAGACTGGCTCTCGCTTTTCGTGGCAGAAAAGACTTCCTATATATAATTCTTTTTCTTAGAGGTGGCAGATTTGAAATTGACTAATTGGTGCCGGAGAAGCAACAACCATTTCTATTTAATTACTCTAATTTAGGAGATAAATTGCATCCATATGTTTGTTATGAGAAAATCATACATCCCCAAATAAAATTAAACAATATTTAATAAATTGCATCCATATGTTTGTTATGAGAAAATCATACATCCCCAAATAAAATTAAACAATATTTGATAAAAAAAAATTCATGGTTTTTTTTACTTTCTCTCCGAACGGATCTCTACGCACGACTTTTCGAATGTGCCAAAACCATTATAAAAAATTAACAAATACTTATTATGAAAGTAATCTTTGCATGGTTGTCATAGAGTCTCAGAATCGAATTTATGAGTTTAAATTAAATACATAAAAAAAAGAGTTTATATAGATGATGAGTATTTATGGAAAACGATGTCATGGTGTGGTCTGCTGATCTGTTGGTCTGCCTGCCTTCTGCATCTTCTGCCCTCACCTGTCCAAAGGGTCGATAAAAGGGAGAAAGGAGGCGTGATGTTACGTAATTTTAGGACACGAATTTTAATATTGGGGCGATGATTCCCGATACTGTGGCTGTGTCACGTGGTTACGAACACGTTGCAGTCACGTCCTCATATGGCACGCAACCTCACGACATGTATACAACAAAGTACAGCCAATCCTTTCGCACAGATAAATAAAATGTATAAATTTAACGTCTCTTATAAGTAGGTTTATCAGGTCACCGATTGATTTTATTAATTTTATTATTTACTATTTTATTCAATTATCCTATTTTTCCTTTTTACATTTTACCAGTCTCTTAAAGATTTTGTTGGAACAACCCTACAAAATACCCCAGAATCTAAAATCTAATAATTACAAGTGAATATATTCCATACGTAATTGTATTATTTTTTTTAGAAATATATTGATAATAATTTATATATAAATACGTCTTTCATTTGTTTCCTCCCGACATCATTTCTTGTTACAAAGCTTCGCGAGATTTTAGAAGGAAGAAACGAGGAGGAGAGCACCGAAACATGGCGATAGAAGCAGGGCAGATCTATCCCAACAACCATACCTCCTCCTTCCATGGCGTAGATCATAACTATTACGCCTCGGGTGTCCCGGCAAACTTGGACTCCCTCCTCCTCTGTCAGCCTGCCGCGGCTGCGACTGAGGCCGTTTTCCAGTCTCCTTTTTGCATGCCCACGATGGCTCCTGCTGACGGCACCCGCGTCTCCCGCAATGAACATGGGAAGAGGTGTAGGGAGTATTATGGTTGCTCGTCATCCGTGTTGGGATGCGAGGCGGCCGTCCAGATTCAGGGCCAGCAGAGGGAGCTCGACTGCCTCTTATCCCTACATGTAAGTTTCGATTCGATGGGTTTACGGTTGTTTGGTTCTGTTTTCGCCCGCTTACGGGGTTTTGGAACATGGGCAGACGCAGAGGTTGAGGATGGAGCTGGAGGAGCGAACGTTGCGGAGTTATAAGGTTCTGGTGTCAGGGGTACGTGGAGCCGTGACTGCCGTGATTAGGGAGAAGGATGAGGCGATATCGAGGCTGACGAAACTCAACTGGGATCTCCACGAGAGGATCCGAAGCATCAGCATGGAGAATGATCTATGGAGGGGGCTTGCGCAGAGCAACGAGGCTGCAGCAAACTCCCTCCGCACGGACCTCGAGCGTGTCCTAATGAGCCCCGGCCTAGTCGAGGACCATAAGGTCTCCCCTGAAGGGAACGAGGACGATGCAGAGTCCTGCCGTGGAAGCAGTGACGGTGCACCGTCCGACCACGATGATGACACCGCCTCAACCATGGGGAGACGGGGCTGTAAGGGGAGTTGCCAGGGGAGGAACGAGGCCATGGTGTTGGTGATGCCGTGCCGGCACCTCTGCCTTTGCACGACCTGCGGTTCCGGCAGCCGGCAATCGTGTCCGGTCTGTGGATGCGCCATAACGGCGAGCGTCCATGTTAATTTCTCCTAATTAGTCCTTAACCTCTAGTGACAAATGATAATAATAATAGCAGTTGTTATTATTATTATTATCATTTAAATATTTAAAGGAGTACTGTAAAAACAAATCGTGTAAATACCATTTTTTTTTCTGGGTTTTTTTGTTGTTGTTAGATATGTTTGTTTTTATGCATCATCTTGGAAATCGGATCATCAAACATTTCTATTCAGTCAAAAATCAAATTTCTATTATTTTTTTCTCCTGCCCATTTGGAGGAATACAATTTAATTCATTTATTAATATAATTTTGTAGGAATGCAATTTAATTCAGCCATTAAAATAATTGGATAGTGAACATTTATTTGGATGGTGTGACTTCAGTAATTTATTGCTTCTGTTGGCCGCCTTACATCCATGACTTCATTAATGGGTCAAGCAATTCATAATCCAAAGAGTTGACTCTAAATTGTTTGGTTTGTTTTTTAATTTATAAGTTATAAATTAGTTATGTCATTCCACACATTTCACTAGCTTTTATTTGATTGTGATCAAATTTTAAAAGGTAAGAAAAAAAGTAGTATATTGACCTAAATTGAAGAAGAAAAGGAACCAAATATATCTTAAAATTAAAGACAAATATGGATTTCTTATTTACCTACGAATGGAGGCTGGATTTTTCTTTTCCTTTTAGCCTTTTGTTCCCATGAAAAGAAGATAATGCCAAAGTCCATTATGTGGTCCTTTATGGGAATTTATTACAAAAATAATGGGTGTCGTCTTCATATTTGGGTCATAAATCTTATTGATCTATGTTCAATGTTTGTTTTTGTTACCTTCTAAAATGATTTGATCTCTTAATTTAATTGCTGATTCAATTGATGGGATTAAGTAAGACAATAGATTATGCCACAAAGCATTTTTGTTGATGGGTGCACACATCATTTCTTTAAAAGATGGATATTCTTAAAACCATAGCATAAATGTAATCTGGATTATTATTTGGTTCCAGCTCACATGACAACTTATTTGAATTTAAAAAAAAATTAAGCAAATGTCCCTACCCAATTTTGGAAGGAACAGCCATTGATTGATTTGATTTAAATAGCTTTCGATTTTATTTTTTTTAAAAAGAAAATATTGTAAGTGAAGGCAATCAATCAAATCCAAAGCTCAAATTTACTTTTATTCGAATTGCTTTTCCTTCTTATTTCTACTTTTATTATTCTTTCACAAGAATTTTCCGGGAACGAATTTTCCTGAAAATAATGAAATTGGGGTACGAACGGAGCTTTTTTTAAAAGGAATGAATTTGGATATGAATTTTTTTTACATGAGAAAATGGGTCAATTTTCCCATGAGGAGTGGGTTAGTTTGGTTTCTAAGAGGGGAGGTGTATATCTCCTCATCACACTTTCCTTGATTTATGCCGCAAATCTTATGAAACAAATCAGTTCATCACGACACGAAGTTGTAGTTTGACATACATATTTATTTGGATTGGGGAAGTTGTGGGATGATGATGTGCATCAACATTGATTTGACTAAATAATTTAATTTCTCATCCAAATTATTCAATTTTACAAATTACTTTTTTTTTTGCTTTGGTTTGCATACAAAATCATCAATTCCTACAACTACTTCAATGTTCGATGAATTTGACGGACAGTACCATGAAAGACATACAAAACCCGGTCAAGCAATCTTGTCGGCTATAGTATTACTTCGATAACTTGGTGCTAGGAAAGTGTCGGACTAATCTCTTTTATTTATTCTTTTAAGGCCATCAACTAAAGAGCGGGAATAGTGAATCAAACCATGCGTGTTCATGTTGTTGTTGAAGTAAAGACGAAATAAATTGAAAATGGTAATCTTTTTGTTGGTAAGTTTGACCGCTTACCTCGGGTGGGACGAATGAAAGATTTCGATAGTCTAATAATTTTTATAGTAAAAAAAAAAATGATATTTTTTTTTTTGCTTTTTTAATTTGTATTATATTCCCTTAAACAATTTTTAATATAAGGGACATGCATTAATAATAATCGATAAAAATGTTTGTTTTTACGGTAATCTCCCCGCAATTGATGGTAAGGGGGGAGTTGAGGAATTCACGAACCTCGTTTTTTGTCAAAATGATTTTGATTTTACCAAGAAATGCAAGAATAAATGGGTCGTGATTTCCCAAGTTACACATTTAGAAAACGATCGAAATTAATATAATAGGTTGGTGTGAATATTTAACTTTGATGAACATGCTTTTTAATGAATTTTATGCATATCTGACACTAACCACTTCCGATAAAGTTTGAAAAAATTTATTAGACCGGGGTGAATTAATTTATCGACAACTCTGATGCACGATCAATCGTAGCGAAAGGACGAACGAACAGGCGGGCAGGCAGGCGAGCGCCATGTTCCAAGCATATTATCGAAATCCTTTTCCTCGTTTTTAGCATCATTTCGTGCCGTGATCTATAAAAGTTAATAAACTAAACCCTAATCGGAAGCTTTAATTAGATATGTTTCTCATTGGAACCTTTCCCGATGAAGGTGGGGAGTGAGCAGGTCAATTCAATTGTCTCCTCCTCCAAAGCTTTTTCCTTCTTACACTATTTGTTCTGACATGGGATTTGTCTTAATCTGAGCACTCACTTCCCCTCCTCCTCCTGATTCTGATCTGAAACTGAATTAAACTTTTGGGGAATGGTGGGACTTGAACCAAACCCAAGGCACGCACCACAACCCCATTAAGGGTTTTACCCGTCATTAAGAAACTTGACAGAAAAATGATATAAAACAAATTAGAAAATTAATATAATGATTATAATTAACTTAGGTGGTAATAGATTAATGATGGGCGTAACTATTTGCCCAACACCACGCCATGACACACACCCTTTTGTGTTCTTCTTTTCACGAGTATGGACAAGACAAGCATAATATGGTGTTCTTGTTGGGTGTTGTCAGAACTTGAGCTGGTTTCTTTTTGCTTTTATTTTTCTTTTGGGGGTGTCTCGACCGTATCCACGGGACGATTCTCCACAATCACATCTCTCATCTAATCACAAAAAAGAAACACGAACAAACAAAAAAATAAAAAATAAACTACAAGTTCTACCATAAAAAAAATTATAAGAACTGAACCGATTGTTATTTTTTCACTGCGAAAAATTGAAGTCGATAAATAAATTTTAACGATTTTAAATTTATTAACATTTCGAAAGGAATCAATTTAAAAAATCCAAATATTAAATATGAAATCAACAGCTTTTTTCTATACACCGCTTTAATATTTTTTGAAAACGTAAATAAATTTCGGGGCTCAAATCACAAGAGAAGTTTTAGACACAATAAAATTTTTTACACCTTTCTAAAACTTTGTATTTAATAAACTTGTGATTAATATAAAATAAATTATTCCGAGAACATTGAGTTGTTGGTTGTGAACCGTTATTTATTTATTTATCACCAGCCCAAATCTTAATAAAAGATTTTTTTTTGATCTCTTATGGTCAGAGCGATCTCCCCACAGAAGTACATTTAGATTGGATGTTGGTACATTGTACCTCCCTACTTTTGGGCACATGCACATGTGTCAGCCCCCATTACTAACCTAATTTTGGTCCAACCAAACTCAATATTTTGGAAATCGAATAAACTTTTTTTAGTTTATTCATTCGTTTATTTATCTATCTTTATATGTCGAGAGTAGGTGGTGCGGGTGAAGCTCACGGATCAATCATTATGTATGGTGTGCACATGGGTGTTTCATATGATAATTGTACCAAGGGGAGAGAGGGAGAGAGGAGATTGAACGTTGAACGAAATTGCTGACACGTTCCAATATCAGTGCATCTTGTCATGACACGTGAATATATTCTGGAACTAGATTTACACGGGTCGAGTCTGTATATTTATATTATTGGATTAATAATCGAACGTCGTGATATTAGTCCTTGCTTTATGGGGGGGAAATAACAGCCGGAATCGCATGGTCAAAGTAATTAAATATCAAGGATAAGATCTCCTATTATGCTAATATCTTGAAATTCCATTTATAAATTAATTAAATATTTTCTAATTTTGTTATAGATTAAACGTTTGACTTATTATTTTCCCTTTATGAAGTAGTCGTACGCTTTCAATTAAGGTAAATTCGTAAGTTAATTTAGTGATTGACAGATGTGAGATGGGCAATGAATAATTTAAAGAGTGACCATAATCTTTTATCTTTAATGTCCATATTAAATGTCTGACAATAGCACATAGAGTTGCCTAATCCTTTTAGTTGCGTGGTGAGTGTGGTTTTGACTAACTTCCAAATACGTAAAAATGTGAAGGGGGCAATTAATTAATTGATCTTTTTTTTTTATCAAGAGAAAATGAAGTCTGAACGTCGTATGATTTGTTAAAACATCATGGTAGTTTTATCCGATGACCCAAATATGAAAACGACGACCCATCATTTTTAACAATGAAAATCCGGAAAGAGAATCTCATCAATAACGATGATACTATTCGACTTAAAAAAATATCCAAATTAACCAAAAGCTATGGACCCATTTCTTTATTTACGGGTATGTCAAAGTAAAAGTAATTTTGATAAAGGACATAACTTGATTTTACTTTCTTAAAGTCATTTATACTTTTCTTAGTCCCTAGCCAAGTCTCTAATTTGATTTCCTTTCCTCCTTGATTTAATGACTTGACCTAATTGATTTGTAATAACCCCAATTCATGGCCGAATGGTGGATGATTATTTTTCTTTTCAAAATTGTCAGCATTTAATTTTCAAAGAGTTACACAAGAAATATTAAATAATAATGAGTGAGCCTTTTGACCAGTACCCATAAATTATAACATCCATAATAATAATAATAATAATAATAATGAATTTAATCTGTTTTCATAAAAGAAATGAATTCCTCCATTGAGGCAAAGAGAAGTACAAAAATGTTTACCCTAATTCCATAATCCCAACAAGACCACATTTTAATCTAACAGCTACATTTTTCTATTCCTAATTCCAAATTTTTTTTCGTTATATAAACAAAAAATAAAAATTCATATATTATATTATATTTTTTTCCATAAGTTGCTAGGAGGAAGATGAGAAATTGACATGGATGCTAGCGGTTATGGCGGATCCACAGACAGGACATAATTGTTGGCTGCCGGAACCGCAGGTTGTGCAAAGGCAGAGATGCCGGCACGGCATAACCATCACCCCCGCCACGTTCCTCCCGCCGCAACCCCCCTTACATCCCCTTCTCATGACCGTTGAAGCGGCAGCGTCGTCGTCTCCCGATGCCCCGCCACTGCTCCCGCAGCAGGATTCCGCATCCTCGCCTGTCGGGGCTTTACGGTCTTCGACGATGCCGGGGCTCGTCAGGACGCGCTCGAGGTCCGTGCGGAGGGAGTTGGCCGCGGCCTCGTTGCTCTGTGCGAGCCCCCTCCAGAGCTCGTTCTCCATGCTGAGGCCCCGAACTCTTTCCTGAAGCGCCCAGTTGAGTTTCGACAGCCTCGAAATCTCCCCATCCTTCTCCCTCGCCGTGGCCGCCACGGCTTCCCTTACCGCCAACACCAGAGCCTTCGAACGATGCCTCGCTCGCTCCTCCAGCTCCGTCCTCAGCCTCTGCGTCTGCATGATAGTTCGTAAAAAACGTCAGCAAGTCCAAGCCAAACAACCCGAAGGATCGAATCGATAAAGGGAGGGCTTCGAATCATGGCCGCTTACATGTTGGGCGACGAGGCAGTTTAACTCCCTCTGCTGGTTCTGAATCTGGATAGCAGCCTCGCAGTCCAGCAACGAAAACAGCGACCTCGGCCGCTGCGGGACGGCTCCAGGGGCTTCCATCATGGAGTAACCATAATCCTCCCTACACCTCTTTCCGTTTCCGTTGAAGGTGAGGCTGCTGTCGGCAGCTTCCTTAGTCGGCAGGTAAAGAGGGGACGGGAAGGCAGCCTCGATCACGGGCAAGGCCGTGGGAGGAGGAGGTGGTACGAGGAGGGAGTCTAAGGCTGTCGGGGTAAGTGGGTTGGCGTAGTAGTTGTTGGGGTGGTTGCCATGGAGGATTGAACCTCCGAGATGGAGCTTCTGGTTCATCATGGGGATTGAACCGATCCGACACACAGGGAAAGTGTTGAGAGGACAGGAAATCTCTCTCCTCCTTGTAATAAAAAGGGTTGGGTTGGGAGGCGGCAATAAAATGTGACATACAATTTACATTAGTCCCTTATATATATATATGAAAACAAAGACACGGTGAGTGGATTTTTCTTTGTTCTTTTGTTTATATATTTTCCCCCCCTTTTTCTTGGGTATTGGGTTTAGCGGGGAAGCAATTAATTATTGATGGGTGATTCTTGACTTGTTTGGTTTTCGTGGTGAATTGTGGTGGTAATTTTTTGTCATTATGGAAAAAATTTACTAATATAAGAAATTATTTACAAATTAAAAACAAAAGAGTGTATTAATATAATAGTTTACGTGACGAATTTTGATAAGAAAATGCATGAAAATAATTGAAAAAGTATGTGTGTGTGGGGGGGGGGGGGAGGTGTCCAAATTCAGTAAAAACATCAGACAAGTAAAGGTCAATCAATCTTTTGGCTTATTTTCATTACTAAAGTTGGGTTGAGGGTTAGGAGGAGGCGAACAGAGTCATTGTTCCACGTCATGGATGGATCTAATATTTACATCTTTCTGGTGATTACCCTATTTTTCTCAAATGTGACAAGTATTGTGTGTGTGTTTTTTTACTAATTTGGTGTTGTTTTTGTACATAATGCTTTAATGAAAATGTTCATGCCAGGATAGAGGAGTAAAATTACTTTATGGGTAAGCAATTTCAATCCTCCAATTGTGGCTTTCTTTGAATGCTATCCTCCCTTTAAACCTCTTCCTCCACATTCATTGTAAATTACTCTTATTAGGCAGGAAATATTTAATATTTTGGCTTGGTACAACTTTAGCATATGGACCAAACCACCCATTTTGGGAAATTTTAACAAATAATAATAATAAAAAAAAAGTCTAATATGTAAAAAATGTGACTCTGATTTTTCTTTTTGCACCCACGTTTGAACTTTAATAATTTTGACCCACCACCATCCAATTAAGCCATCCATCGAGGGCTAGGAGCCAAATCTACGGCACATGTTCACATGCCCATCTACATACGTGATTGGAACTCACTAAAGTCATGTCCCACGCGTTGTACTCATCGTGGCATGACAGTCCTCGATAATCGCGCCGCGCTAAGGCATGGACAAACACCACCACCCCTACATATGGACAAGGACTATAACATTTTACAGTACCAATGTCTTTGCGTGTCATGTGACATGATGTATATGATAAATATTTCAAATTGTAGACGTGCTAGCGCATGGGACTCGGTCACCCGTTTCTCCATGACGTGCACACGATAAACTTGTGTCCTAATTCGAGGACAACGATTTCTGTATTATTTTTTTTTTGGACAGTAAATGGAATTGGGGGAGAGGGGTGTTGTGGGTGTGCCCCACGTGTGACATATTTGGACCGACCCTAGCATTTAATTTTATGGAAACTTGTTGTACTCTGTACAATGAGGTGATGACGGGGTCCCCCTCGACACTAAAATATTGTCAATGTTCTCTGTGGGGGTGTATCAAAATATTCAATTTGTGGGGGGTCCATAGTTACAGTACCACAAGCTTGCAAAATTCATGAATTCGATTTTGACCCCACCACAGAAGCATAAAACCAAAACCGAAGAAAAAGCAAATGGAATATAAAGGAAAAAAAATGAAAAAGTGATCGTATAATTATATTTTTAATTTCAAATATATTATATTATATTTTGGAAATGTATGAAAAAGAAAACCATAGAAAGGGAAAACAGTCACCGTCTTCGTCTCTCTTTTATGTGTTTGTTTTGTTCTTCTAGGGTTGTCAATTAATGTAACGGACGAAATAAATTGGGGCCAAAAGCATTCATTATTTACTCAACAAAATTTTTATATTGTTAAACAAGACGTGCATGGTCTGTCAATTTTTGGGGATCATATTTTGGTTTCGGAGTCCATTAAAATGAAAGTTAGTAAAACCTACCATTCGTCTATCATTATCGAACAGGACGTGTATACAGCGATGTAGCGATAACATCGAGAACGATTCCGTGGACGGTTCTTATGCTTTCGCCTGGGGACCATCGCGCAATTTTGACGTCCCTTCCCCGGGGGTTAATGCCTAAAAATGAACGGACAACGGCGAGACTTCGTCCGGACGTCGCTTTCTCAGCGAAATGGACTCAGCCATCTCGAAAGTTTTCAGAGTTCGTGTACAGACAAGATACACACGTAGTTGGCCGCGAGAGATTCACGTCAAAAGGGTTGTCATTGTCCTTACAACTGAGGCAAAACAATTTCTTGCCATATGATGGATGATGAGAGGATGGAGTGTAACCCTCCCCCACATATTCAACTTTCGTGCCAACTCTCTCTTCTTTATTCCTCCCTTAATCTTGTGATGGGGAGAGGCATCTTTCAGATCGTGAGGGGGGGGAGGAGGAGGCAGAAGAAAGAAAAAGAATAAAAAGCTTTGATTATGATTCCTTATCTTGTCCTATTGTTTTTCGTCCATCAATTTGAGGTCAGACCCTCGATTCGGACAAACTTGCACTAATTATCTAAGCGATTTATCACGGGGTGACAGAAAAGTAACATCAAAATGCTGTCATGTCCCCCCCTCTCTTATAGAAAGAAAAATATTCGCCCGGATCAAGAATTTTAATCACATCTTTAATTTTCTTTTAAAAAAATTGAAGTAAAACCACAATTTAATTTTCGAAGTCAAATTATTCACAACCATGTCATATTATTTGAAATCATCAACATGTCATGAACGATTTGATTATTTATTTAATGTTTTTTAATAAAATATATTTTCGTTTTTCTAGATTGACCCAATTTGGAATATGTCACCCCCACTGTCCAAAACAATGCAATCGAACAAATCTTCTTAAATTCCTCCCCTACGACACACTTGCGAGTGGGGACAAATCATATTAGAGGGGGATATGAAAATTATGGATCGGATATTAATTATAATTAATACTAATTTATAATTCTAAAAGATATGGAAAAACATGTAATAGAGGTTATGAAAATGAGTTGTACTCGTTATGCTTTGTCCAAATCAACGAGATGTAATCAATTCTTTCTAAAGTTGTATTCATGCTAATTGAAACTCATATAATCCTCAATCAATGGGGCCATGTCTGATTGACATAAGATATAATCACAAGCACATAATCATTGATTGCTTTTCAAGAATGTCCCAATAGATATCCATGTATTTGAAATGTGAGTCATCCCCTACTTCTTTTACAACCAAACCAATCACATCCTAATTTTCCCTCCCCCCCCCCCCCTGTGAGTTGAGTCATCATCATCATGGTTTTGTTTTCTTGATTAAGTTAAAAGGGAACACCCCCACCACCTTTATGATATCTTATGTGAAGATTTGGTCCTTTGATGATTTTACTTATTTTTTTTCTCTCTCTCTTTCTCTTTATTCTTTCACTTTTTTGAGGTGGGAAGAATGGGCAAACCTCATCCTTAGGATGTGGGGGATGTTGGGGATGTTGGGGATGTCAATTCTTGTTCTCCTTTATCTAGAATCAATGCTTTGCCACTTTTTCTTTGAGTTTGTCTTTCCTTTCCTTATTTTGCTGTTAAAATAGTTCACCCCATAATGGAAATGAAATCCCGTTGAGTGAGGAATTTTGTGGGTATTAACAACCTCAAAAGTGATTGGTTTTAATTAATTGAATATATCATTTCCCCCATTCCTTAGAGGAAAAAAGGGGAAAAGTATAAAGTATGAAACATATTTTGGAGGAATCTATCTACTTTCAAGATTTTACACAACTTTTTTGTTGGCCTCTTTCCAGGTTGTATTTCATGGAACTTACATAGACCTCATTGTTAATTTAACTTATTTATGATTGTAACTCAATTTTTCAAGGGGCGAAAACCCAACAAATGTCATGTGTGATTTCAATCTCAGAGTCCTCCTTTTGTTTTCCTTCTGTCAAAAGTTTGGGAGAGTGGAGTTGTTGCTACTTGCAATTTTTATCCTTTTGAGAAATGGCCACTAAGCATCCATTCTCGTTTCAACTTTTCCATGTTTTCCTTTTCCATCGACTGAACTTTTCCTTTTTTTTTTCAGATTCCGTAGAGGCTTTGGCCAATGGCCCACTTTGGGTGGCAACTCTATGCAAGGCAAGTGCCAACCACCTAGGAGAAAAAAGAAAGAAAGAACGATAGAATTGGGGTCCCTACTCCACTACTACTTCTATTAGCCATCATGATGGTGATTTCACCATGTATATAAAGAAAGTCTTCCACATGTTGGGGATCCACAAAATTAGCAACCCAAATAGTAAAGAAAGGAGAAGGTTGATGTGCAATTTCATGGCCAACAAGAGGACAAAAGAATTGCGCGTGACAAATGGTAATAGCAATGGGGATGAAAATATCATGATAGGGTAGATTTTGAAACGTGAAAAAGAAAACAAAGACATAAGATCAAAATGTGAATGTGGATTCCTTTACCCAATTCATTATTTGACTTGCTCCCCACATGTGTGTCCTCAGTTTATTTTGACTATGCTATTTTTTGGTCCCCCATTTTCTGTTGATTGTCAGGACAACTATTCCTTGGATCATGCAATCAATAATCAATGCCACCTTCATTTAATCATACCCCACACCTTCCCCCCCCCCCCCCCCCCCCCCCACATCTATATTCACAAAAGTTGGGAGGGACATCACGACTTAGCCACATTTTGTTTCTATTCGGCACTAAAATCACTTTTATTGTATGTTAAGGGGGACAATGGGAAAGCGACTTCACTACATTTGTATTTATATATATATATATATATATATATATTTTATTTATCCATTATTACAAAATGTATTTTGATATTATAGGAGTTAACCACATACCTAACTAACTAAACCTGTCAACGATTAATTGGTCAATCCAAAATTTCCAATGTCATCATGGATTTGGAAATGGATGCTAGAGAAAGCAAAAGTATTCTCCCATTTGTTATAGTTTTGATTTTGGCAAAAAGCGTGGCATTTAAAAGCCATCCACATGTGATCGTCAGCTTTCACGCTTGTGGGTCATTGTCATTCATGACCCCCGAGATCATAATTTAGTTGGAATAGTTATGGAATTTGACATGACTGGCCAACTTAAATGATGCCTTATCTTTGGAGAGTAATCGAATTTAGACCAAAACATTGGATTTGACTTCATGTTGGTGTTTTGAAAACGTGCAATTACTACTTTCCAATGTATCTAGAAATAATGTGATAATTCTAATAGTGATTTGATTATAAGAAGAGTAGTCTTCTGACATTTATTGATGTGACTATCAAGTGTGAAAGAAATGGAATACATGTTATGTGATACGAAAATGAGGCTAAGCAAGTATGCATGCACGAGGTGCATGTCCTTTTAGTGTATTGGGTTCGATCTTGGATTTCGATTCCTAAGGAAATAAGTCAAGCCCATTAATGTTAGGGCATAACAGGCACCTCACAGGACGACGGCTGAGATTCGAGGTTAGGATTTTCGGACGAGTCTTCCGTGCCCTTGGGTACGTACGTACGTATTAAGCGGATTCTATTTCGAGACCAGTTGATGAATTATTACATGTTAAAGATCGTTGTAGCCACTGTCCATCACAGAACAAAAGTGGGAGGACATGATTTAATAATAGGAATGTCAAGAGGAATTTTGCAGACATGAATGGGGCTCAATCGTAATATATGACATTTGGGCCATGAACTGGCTCAATCATAAAATCCGGACATATGAACAGAGAAAAATTCTGGACGGTGTCCCAAAAATGTATTCCTTGAATAACGTTAAATCTACAAAAAAATCTAAATACGTGTTTTTAAAAGATTTTTTTTTTCTTTTTGAAAACGCGTTTTCATCTATCGATGTTCTTCTTTCCCATTTTTTTACCAATATCCGTGGAACATTTTTTTCTCCATATAAGGCAAAGCTACCTCTATAACTAAGGGATATGTATTTTTTTTTTTAATGTTGTGTTTGGTATCTAGAATTTAGGTGGATTAGAATTTTAATTCTAAAAGTCTAATATTTTATATGGTTTGGTTACCATTTATAATTGAACTTCAAATTCCACTTATTCCGAAATCTTTTCCTTATGAAACTCCTGGAAATAGATTCCCAATTCATAATTTTATCAAAACCTGGTAAGCAAAATGTACAACGAAATTCCTAATCAAAGTTTACAAAACTGAGGTAGATTTTAGAATTTATTTCAGCATTTCCGATTTCAATCTTCTGTTTTTTTTTGTATATTTTCATTTTCATATACTAAATACCTAAAATAAGTGTTTCTAGAAATAGTTACCTTTTAAGACAACGCAAGTAAATAACTATCCCTAAAGAATTCAAACTTTTCTAAGAGAACTACATTGTTTTTTTTTCCTTGTTTTAATTCCACCGCATCTCTCAAAGTTTCTTATGAACGAGATGAATCAAATCTGTAACCTCTCTTTTTACAAGGAATTAATTCCACCACATCTCTCAAAGTTTCTTATGAACGATATGAATCAAATCTGTAACCTCTCTTTTTACTAGGAATTAATTCCATCACATCTCTCAAAGTTTCTTATGAACGATATGAATCAAATCTGTAACCTCTCTTTTTACAAGGAATTAATTCCACCACATCTCTCAAAGTTTCTTATGAACGATATGAATCAAATCTGTAACCTCTCTTTTTACTAGGAATTAATTCCATCACATCTCTCAAAGTTTCTTATGAACGATATGAATCAAATCTGTAACCTCTCTTTTTACTAGGAATTAATTCCATCACATCTCTCAAAGTTTCTTATGAACGATATGAATCAAATCTGTAACCTCTCTTTTTACAAGGAATTAATTCCACCACATCTCTCAAAGTTTCTTATGAACGATATGAATCAAATCTGTAACCTCTCTTTTTACAAGGAATTAATTCCACCACATCTCTCAAAGTTTCTTATGAACGATATGAATCAAATCTGTAACCTCTCTTTTTACTAGGAATTAATTCCATGGCAAATCTTCAAAATCCAAAAAAATAATAATATGATAAAAATAAAATGATTAAGAATCAAATTATGATGTCGAGGCAACAAAACTGATTCACCTCCGGAATCTATTGACGAATGCGAATTTTCTCTAATTAAAAATAATTATCCCATAGTAGGCATAAAATAAATTCCACGTCAGATGCTGACGTGTGATGTGGGCCACACTTCCTGCTCACTCCCAACACTCGCGGGTGTAAGTCATAACGTAGTGTGGGCCACGCCCTACGAATGCCCCTCACAGGTGCCCTATGAAAAGTCTAGAATACCATTCATATCCCCCAGAAACTACGACCGCAGTAGACAGAATCAGTGCAACTGTTAGGGCTGTTTTCGTCATTTCGGTTACAACTCGGTCCACCTTCCTCGATTTACTTGCCAAATGGTAAAGAAAAATTCCCCCAATTTAAGACCTAAGAATCATCAGCTTCACATAATTCCCATCGTTTGCCCCTCCCCCTTTTACTTCACTACGTATGGCCGCCAAGTCTACCTTGATGCTCGTCCTCGTGGCTGCTTCGGCCGTGCTCACGGAGTCTGCTACGTGCGGGACTAGCTCGGAGAGCGGCGGTTGTCGCGACAGGAAGGAGTCCCTGAAGCTCAAGTTCATCGCCATCGCTTCCATACTTGCCGCTAGTATGATTGGCGTGTCCCTGCCATTGGTCATGCGAGCCGTTCCGGCATTAGGACCCGATAGGGATGCTTTTGTCATCGTGAAGGCCTTCGCGTCCGGGGTTATCCTTGCCACAGGGTACATGCACGTGATGCCGGATTCGTTCGACGACCTTATGTCCGAATGTCTCCCAGAGAACCCCTGGAGGAAGTTCCCGTTCACGACTTTTGTGGCTATGCTCTCAGCCATTGCGACCCTTATGGTGGATTCGTTCGCAATGTCGTTGTACAAGAAGCACAACATTAGTCGCTTCGGAGTGACGGGTGGCAAGGCGGATGGGGATGTGGTTGCGGTCGTGGAGAATGGAGGAACGAACCTCGACGGGGAGAAGAAGGAGCAACTCATTCGGTACAGAGTCGTGGCTCAGGTACTGGAGTTGGGGATCGTGGTTCATTCGGTGGTTATAGGTTTATCAATGGGAACGTCGGACAATGTGTGCACAATCCGACCGCTCATTGCTGCCCTTTGCTTCCATCAACTGTTTGAAGGCATGGGGCTCGGCGGCTGCATCCTCCAGGTAAAACCCAATAAACCCAGCAGCAGCTGCACGAGCATTTCGAGACATTTTTCTTAATGATATTTGTTCCTCAGGCCGAGTTCGGGATGAAGCTGAAGGCGATCATGGTGTTTTTCTTTTCTGTTACGACCCCGTTCGGGATAGCCCTAGGGATAGGGCTGTCGAACGTGTACAGCCCAGACTCCCCGACGGCATTGATCGTGGTGGGGCTGCTGAACGCGTCGTCGGCAGGGCTGCTGAACTACATGGCGTTGGTCGACCTGCTAGGTGCCGACTTCTTGGGGCCAAGGCTGCAGGCGAGCATGAAGCTGCAAGGGTGGGCTTACGTCGCGGTGTTCTTGGGTGCCGGTCTAATGGCTTTGATGGCCAAATGGGCATAAAAATATTTCCAGACTCTACAGATCATCACCAATTTAAATTTAATTCGTGTTTAGTCAATTTTTGAATTAATTTGAGTTGAGAAAAATTTGAGTATCCAGCTTCGATATCGCTGTTGTGTACAACTCTTGGCCGGAGCTCTTCGCACGGCACCTCGTGATTCTTCTGTCTCTACACCCTTCTCCTAACCTCTTTATTGATCCACCGTGGGGGGACTGGTTGATGAAATTCCCGCCGATCAAGCCAAGAAGCCGAGCATCTGGATGCCATGCCGTAATAGCTTAATATAAAAGACGTGCGCCCAGGCCATTTGCCATTAGAAAACCAAATGTGAAGCATTGACAGTGCCACGCTTTCTATACTTATGCAATTAGAAAATCAATGCTTTCTATGCACAAATCTTTATAACTTTGGCAGCCAATCAGAAACTTCGAACGCTTCCGAAATGTCTTGAAGATAACCGGTCGGTCCAGCAATACCAATGTCATTGAAACTCAACATCACAGTTCGAATATAACACCGAAAATATCGTATCAATTATCGTATTAAAATATAAGTAGGTTCAATCTCTGCTCATTACGGACGATGTACGTGAGTCATTTGATTCGATCTTTGAAGAATGACGCTTGTCTGAAATGATCTAAGTTATTGTGGAATATCAATGGAGATATTGAAGTCATCGGGACGTGTGAACTTGATCTGATAGGACTTGGATAAAATGATGAAGTTGTTGCTTCTTGTGGGCTTGATCCGGTAGAATTTTGATAGCTTATTGAGGTCATCGGGACTTCGGCAACTTGATCCAGCGAGAGGTGTTGCGGAAGGACATTGGGGCGATGAATATCGGGGCAGCTTCGACGAACTAGGAAGGAGAATCTTAGAAAGCTTCCTAGAGAGCCTGCCTCCTCACCTATTTTTTGTGTGTCGTGGATATAATGAATGTCGAAATGAATCGTGGATGGCTCGCTCTATTTACCGGGGATCCAGGACAATTGTAATAGGCAGGTATATATGACGACGGGTACCCTCCCACCCATTAGGCAGCTTCCATGTGAATTGGGCTATAGGCCAGGCTCAAAATTGGTCCCTAATGGCTCATTTTGGGCTTATGACCCGTATATGACCGAATAGATCCGAACCTTATTCCTGGGACAACATATATCTTTTATGTGTTGGCTTTATAGTTCATTTGTTACCTAAATAACAATTGAATTAGGGTTCTTATAGCATGCCCATAAAAAGGCTTACCAATTAAACCCGTCCATATTAAAACATCGGTACGATTTATAATATTGGATTCGTCTAGGCCATATGACAACATGTACAAAAATTTTATTTTCTGCATGCATAAGAACACGAGCATTCATAACGTGGTTAGTGATCGTCATAAAAGTAAATAAATTTTATTAAAGTTAAATAAAAATTATAGAATACACGATAAAGACAGTTTACTGAGAAGATACCTAAACTCTATAAGATTTTTTGGATTGCCACATCGAATGAACCTTTTTAATATATGATTTTTTTAATACAAGATAAATGAGAATTTGAAATATTTTTTCTTCCTTTATCGTTATTGTTCGTATTAGGTTGAGATAAATAAAATGAAACATGATTTTGCTAGGAATATGACTAATTTTTTGTTGTTAGAATTATTCTAATTTTACCAAAAATATTTAAAATTTTACTTGACCACTATATATATATATAAGACAATGATGTAAAATCTCCCCACTTAAGTCTATGTGCATAAACTTTCTGGTAATAATTGACTCTTTTTCTAAAGAATTACTTTGTAAGAATGTCATTAATATAATATGCTTAAAAATAAAAAATACAATAAAACTCATATAAATAATATATATACACATCATAGAATATAAAATAATAGTTTTCATGGCATAAAGACATCATCGTAGATCATCATTATTCACCTCGTCGAGAATGCTAATTATTATTTATCTGGTGTTGACACAAGAAATTTTGGGCCCGGCCCAATGTTAAGAGTTTCCTCGACGTGTAGAGTATGAAAGTGTCTACGTTGCATGTCTATAAGAGAAGGGTGTCTATAGACTGAAGCTATTAGACACGTGGACAAGTACATAGAGAAGTTATAATCTGATTCTAATCCCAAAATTTGGGAAGGAAGACACCAAACTTAATCGGTAAGGAATGATTTTCAAATTAATGTAAGACTTAAAGTGTATTGATTGTCGTAAAACTCTTAGTTTTGTCTAGAATTTCACCTCTCAGCCTCGAGATTTCTAGCTTTTGATTTCAAGTTTCCAGTCCGGTCATCTTCATCACGTCATTGTCAACGGCATCCATACTTCATCAGCACATTCCACATCCGACGTACCACATGAGACCAGAGTCCAACACAATATCTTTTTTTTTTAAGTCCATAACCTTAATACCATTTCAGCTTCAGTTTCCTCGTTTTTCATCGCTTTTATTGCGATAAGCATCGTACTTGCAATTTTTTCGTTTACATCAATATAATCATATTTCCATTTAACTTTTCATTATTATAACTACATCGGACCCTCTCGACATGACGAATTATCTTGTGCCTATATTTGGACGGGTTAAAACCCATGAGAGGAATATAAGGATGAAATGAGATATGGGCACATACTAAGCTTATAGCCCATGTCTACACAAGTCCATGTAGTCTGAGGTCACACGCCTTGGGAGAGATGGAAAGCAGTTTGTTGAAAAACTCCGAGATCTCCGGAAGGTAGTTTAGATTGGGAGGATCTTTTGAGAACGTGACAAACATCCCGGGCCTGTAAGATCGAATATAAAAGGGGGGAGATCTTCCCAAAAAGGCACGATCAATTCCGCCAACAGAAGCTCTATTTGCTCGTCAACCAATAGTTGTTAGGATTCCCCGACCTAAGCGAACTCGCGAAGGTTCATTGGTTTTCACTTCCACAGCCAGAGTGAGCAACTGTAACTCTAGTAACCAAACTCCGTCAGCACTCCACCGTTGGGACGAGCAACCGTAGTCCCAACAACCAATTCCGGCTTCGTTCCCCGACTAGGGTGAGCAACCGTAGCCTTGATATCCACATCCGCCACTACTTTCGACCACACTCCGTCCACCAAGTTCTAGCAAACGGATTCCACCTTCCAAGTTCACAAGTCTACTGCGCCCAGCAGCAAGTATACGACGCCACCACCATCCAAGTTCACAGGCCTATTGTGTCCAGCAGCAAGTCTACGACGTTGCACCATCATCTTTACTTTATTTTTCATGGCTGTCAACTTTTCACTCTTTTTGTAAGACTTCGTTTGATCAGTTCAATATTTCTTTTACTTACTGGCGACCACATCTAAAATCCCGTGAGTACTATTACCAAATATTTCCAACGTGATCCATTTCGACGCAAACACGTTTTTAGCGACCACAGTGGGAGACACGAAAGTTTAAAGCCCACAGATGACGAAGAATACCAGGAGTGGGGTTAATCGCGACCCTCCATCTCCATTAGATGGAGATGGTCAGTTTATAGTAGCAGACGAAAATGTGGAGACCGCGGCTCTAGGAATCCAAGTAACTGCAACTCAACCCGATTTCGGAGCACATGCTCGTTCTGAGTTCATATCTAGGCTTGAGTTCCATAAAGAATTTAATGATATGAAAAACTTAGTGGACATGCGTATCACTAGGCTACAAGATAATATAACCCAAATACTAGAGCAAATCAGTGCTTTAAATAGGCCAAGCGCCGCCACAAAGCCAAATGTCCCTGTAGACAGGGAAAATTCTTTTATGGGAGATGCTCGATGCACAGAGAGGTGCAACGTGTCATTTCAAGAGGAAGAGCCCTGGAACGACGCTAATCAGTGCGCTACAGATGCTTGCAATAGGGACATGATATCTCCCTCTAAACCTACTTCCTCTCGGTCTCCCACATCTTGGAGGTCAAATGCTGTGTATGCAATGAACCCGGTCGACAATGATTGTGAAGCTCAGGGTGAAACAAACAGGTATGCAAATTGCGTACCCCCTCGTCGACCTGGTAAGCACCCGTAGAGGAGATACCACCAGGGGAAGTTCCGTTCATTGGAGGCCCACCTCGGGCAGAAGGCTTCTACACGAATGTCTCAGTAAACACACAGCCATCTCGAGTCGCCGGAAGAATGCCTTATTCCCCAGAGAAATGGAGCCAAGACCCCGCAATATTACCTACGCGAGAGCAGTTTGGTCATTCACCTCCACAAAATTTGAGGGAGGCAATCGCTCAGGTCTTGGAACAGATGGTGCCTGGAACTGTCAGGCAGGACGATCCGTGTTTGTATAGGAGTCCATACCCGGTCTACATCGACATAGACTTTCCCCTGCCAAAGGGATACCGAGTACCCGACTTCACCCGTTTTTCAAGGGAAGATGAGATGACCTCTATAGAACATATAGCCCGGTTCACTCATCAAGCCGGAGATACTGCGGCCAATGACTTTTGGAAGCTAAAGTTATTCCTAAACTCGCTCACAGGGGATGCCTTCACATGGTACGTAAGTTTGCCTCCCGCGTCGGTAGCAGCATGGGCGGAAATACAATCTTTCTTCATGAAAGCATTCGCTCGACTAGACACGCCCATGTCATTCTTCGAGGTGATGCGGCTGAAACAGACCGCGGGGGAACACCCAGGACAGTTCCTTATGCGCTTACGAAAAGCGTTGCTTCGCTGTAGACCTGCAATTCCTGAAAGGGATCAGTTGATGATCGCGTTAAATGCATTGTCAATTCCTTTCAAGAAGAAACTGCAAGGAGAAAGATTTAACAATCTTTATGACTTGGCTAGGACGGCGACTGAGTATCATCAGTTGTTAATGGAAGAGGCCCAGTCTAAATGTGCGTATTAGTTAAAAACCTTCGAAGTAGACATGGCCGAGTTTGTGAAAGGCGAAGCAACGATTTGTGAGCCATTAGCAAGGAAAAATTCAAAAGCAAGAGCATCTCAGAAATCTCGCGAGGAAAGAAAGTATTCTTTTGACATAGACAAGGCATATGCGATTTTCGACTGGCTTTTCCAACAAAAACGGATTAAGCTAAAACTGGTCATAGAACTCCTTAGACGAAAAGAGAGAAAACTAGGAATTATTGCAAGTGGCATGATTCGTTCACGCACACGACCAATGACTGTTTGTCATTTAGGAACATAATTCAAGACCTCATAGAGTCAAAAGAGTTAAGCTTTCCCGAAGTAGACGAAGTCACTATGGTTGACGACAAGCCTTTCGATGATGAAGTCGCCATTCATATGTTTGATATTTCTGATGTTGACATCAATATCATTGAAACTAATACTGACTTTTTCCTATAAGACATTGTAAGAGGTAAGATACCTATTCCTCGTTCACTAGTTTATCCAACAGGTTTCCCACTCCATTGGCTGAAGAAACCATCTCATAGCATGAAGCAACATATGCATTCTTTGTACATCACCGTTACCTTTGATGGTACTGTGGTGAGTCGGGTCCTAGTAGACAATGGAGCAACAATAAACGTGCTTTCGTTGTCCAGGTTTAGAATGCTTGGATATAAACCTCATGATTTGGTTAAAACCGATATTGCCATGAGTGGTTTTAACGATAGGAAATCTAAATGTTTAGGGGTCTTTTCTGTGCACCTAGAGGTAGGTCGCCAGGGGAAGGAAACTGCTTTCCTCGTAATAGACATATTTCCCACTTTTAATGCTTTGTTAGCCCGCGATTGGCTTCATAAAGCCGCAGCCATCCCGTCTACGTTGCACAGAGAGTTGATGTTGTGGCTCGATTCTGAAATTGAGATTATTAAGGCTGATGAATATTCATGTTGTGACAAAGGTATCTTGCATGTATAAATGAGCAAGACTATCAAAGATCTTACGCTGAAGCAACGATATAAGCTAGGCGACCCTACTGTAGGGCCTCTCGGTCAACCATCTGGGAAATTTGATTGTATCGTGGATTATGGGACATCGCACCCCAAGCCAGAGATGGATCAAGTCGCTCCAATAGGATGAGGAAAAGAGCTTACTGCAAGGGACATAGAGGAAGTCCTACAAGAGGTCAATTCGGCTGAAAACCCCGCAAGAAGAGATACAAACAGTCGAAATGAAGACGAAGGTGGTAAATGTGCGTCCCTCCCGCTCGTTCCGAATGGGAACAAAAGGGAGGACCATAATCCTTCGTGGCTCCGTAAAAAGAAATTGTTTATCGCTTAACCTATGTAAGCTAATACGGAGTCGCCACTGACTTTATTTAAAAAAAATGGTATAAAGTCGGAAAAACCAAAGAGGGTTCGGGGATTCCTAACTACTTACTCTCTCACACAAACATGCGAAGAAAGGGTGGCGATATTTTCAAAAAAGGTTGCTGATTAACGGGTGTTGGACCCGATCTGGGCCTTTTGGGCCTAGACTCATATCATTGGGTTACGAGCTTAGGCTTGATTCGGGCGTTGGACCCGAACTCATATGTGATGATCACATGCGCAATCACATATAATTATTTAGATCAAAGTAGGCGGGGAAGGGCGGTGACCGTGGGCCTATGCACTTGGACCCACGGCCCGTTACAAGTGAAAAAATAGAAAGTCGGGAAGGCCCGCACCTTCCCTCATGTACCTTAAACTTGACGGTTGGGGCCACTTTAAAGTCTTCAATCATCGAAGTTTTTACACACGCAGAGAAAATCTACGCGGTCTGTTACACGCGTCTTCAAAGCTTCCTTTCCACACTTGTTGGAATTTCGAGCTCGCACAAGCACTGTTCATGCAAAAGAGGTGATAAAGTAGGAGGATGGGAAAGTGGTTAGAAAATTCTAATATGAGATATGTAAACAAATTAGAATTTACTAAATAAGTCGGAATGAAACTTACGTGGGTGGTTTGCACCCTTTTACCACGAATGCATCCCGAGCGTTAATCGGATTGATGCGGGCCGGTTTTCATATGTGAAAACAAAAAGAGAAATATACGTGGAATAGCAAATGAAATCATGTCCTCATAAGCTAAATAACATCCCAATTTCGAAAGGAACAATACTATGGACCAAACATCTCTAAAAAATGATTTCAGTAATGTCAAACGTAAGTGCGTGTCAAACATGTACGAAGAAAGTCTAAATAATCAGGGCACCTTATGAATAATAATCCCTAAACTTCAATGTAGTCAAGGACTTTTTGATGAGTCAACACGAATAAAACTCATGCATTCAATCAAACATAACAAATAGACATAAATTCACATAGCGGCAGATTTATAATCATGAAAAAAAAGGGAGGGAATTTGAGTTTTACTACATGAAAGTGAATAACCTAGTTACTAGAACATAGATATGTAAGTTTAGAAGCTAGCAAGATGTTTGTGGAAACTTACCGAACCTTGGGTCGATCGTCCTCAAACCATTCCATTCATGTAATACGTGGTAAAAAGAGATGGAAAAAGAAAAGACGGGCACTTATATGCCAATAAAGTGAATTTAATACAAAAGAAAGGGGGAGATTGCTCACCGTCGTGGGAATCTTGTTTCCCGGGCCTTACAAGTCTTCGAGAATTCGCTAAAGATATCCCGCAGCAAAACCAATAGAAAAATTAAGACTGGTTCTCATAGCCATGTCATGGCGTTCAACTAGGTAGATGTTTCAGCCTACAACAACAACATTTGCATGAGAGAGCGATACAGAAGCAAATGTCAACAACCATGTTGTAGCAAGAGGAAATGAAACTGCAGCCATGTTATAATCATAGTATGAAAAGGCATGCACGATTTTCCTAAATTAAACACAAAATTCGAAGTAGGTAACGGCATATCAACCGTTAAATCACAAACATAGGAGGATGAGAAGTTAACGAATATAATCGGTGACAAGTTGCAGCACGGATATAAAGAAAAATACAACCCAATGGCCAGAGTTATATCAACCAAATACTCTCTTGGCTACCGTCCAACTTAGTTTGCTGAAACAATCTATAAAGTACAGAAGAGAACTGACCATACGCAACTAATATTAAGCACATGCTCAGGCCTAGTCTTGGAAATAGATGATCAATGAGGTCCATCGAATGAACGGATTAGTAAACATCAGTGACTTTGCAACAAAAACAGGACATATATCAATAGTAAACGCTACAATATTAATCCAGCAGGAAACAAGGATTTTGGCAAGAAGATAACCACATCAGATGAGACAAGAAGTAGACCAGAGATCATAACAAACAGCAATGGAGAGACAGTCAAAGGAACACAATGCAATCAATGAAATCAAAGTATACAGGCACTATCGGTAACAAAAATGTGTAGTTCAACTAGAGAATAGTTGCAACAACCCCATGGAGGGAAACAAATCAGAAAAGTTGCAGTGAAAACAAAGGATTAGGAAACTAAACATCCAAACAGAAATGAAATCCAAGCAAATAGGAAAGAAGCCAATAAGCCAAACTAGTAAAATGTTGGAATTTGCAGCAATACTATTCGGTCATTTTCTCCTAATAGAGAATCACTCATCTGCCAGCGGAAATTCGCAGCAACACTTATAGGGCCATGAAGATTTATCATGCCCGCTGCCAACGCACTGACTCCAGAAAGGAGGACGAGAGCAAGGATGTTGGTGTTGAAGCCAACATAAATCCCTCGACTAGGGAGATGGATGATGAAGGAGCGCCGGAAATGGGAGGGAGGAGCGAACTGCTGGACGCGGAGGCTGCTTTGCCGCTTGGCGGACGACGAGCCTTGATTAACTTTCGTTCTCCGACGGCCAATCTTGACGGCGACGTAGGGTGGTGATTCCAGAGGGTTTCCGCGGGGCTGTTTCTTACCTTGAATCAGAGAATGCAGACGACTGGAGCTGGTTGGAGTTCCACCGCCAGACACGAGGGAAAGAGGCTAGAGCTACTATGACGGGATGACTGAGCTGAGGAGTTGAAGGAAAGCAAGACCATCGGGGGAGGAACCTTTCTGTTGGGGGATGGAATTCTGTTTCAACCACCCCCAACAAAAATCTTTTTATTCTGGGGAGAGTGTGGGAGGAAAGAAGTGTACTCCGTGCGTG
This sequence comes from Melastoma dodecandrum, assembly GCA_029817715.1. Taxonomy (NCBI): domain Eukaryota; kingdom Viridiplantae; phylum Streptophyta; class Magnoliopsida; order Myrtales; family Melastomataceae; genus Melastoma; species Melastoma dodecandrum. The sequence goes on along the minus strand of JARUPY010000279.1, from coordinate 1,569,411 downwards.
AGTGACCTCCTTTTTATTTTTATTTTTTTGTTTGAATTTTGCAAAATCTTTGATTGAGTCCCTTGATTTGTTTTATCTTCTCATATTAGTCCGCTTAATTTTGTCTAAAAGAAAACGTGAGATCGTGGTTAAAATGTTTCTAATTTCACATGGTCATTCTAAGAATCATGGATGGATTGTGATGTTTTATTTTTCTTTTCAATTAGTCACGTATTGATCTTAAATTAATTTTATCTTACAAAAGAGCTCAACCCGAATAGGAAAAAGGAAAAAAATTGTTAAATCTTCAAATTTCTACGAAAACAAAGCAAAATGCTAAAAGTTTGAAAAATGAATAAAAAGGGGTTTTCCTCAGAAAAAGTAAAATGTAATGAGAAATTAGTCTCATGTAACTAATTTCTTTAAAATTAGCAACCTAACCATGTCTAAGGGTGATTTTTTATTAACAATGTGAAATATAATAAAATTTTGAACTACTAAAACTTTGCTTTTAGTGATGTCGAAAAATAAACATATTTGTAACGTAGTGCGATAGAATAAAATTGGTTGCATGTAACTAAATCGAAATTAGTCACCCAATCATGTTCATGATGATTTTTTATAGAGAGAGAGAAAAAAAAATTCTAAAACTTCGACCTACTGAAATTTCGATTTAGTTGTTTGATTTTAAATTTTGATTTTTATTCGTAAAACAATTTACGAAATATTAAATCGAGATTTGCTTCGTTTAATCTTCAAAATTCCAAAAATTCGATTTGGGGTAACTACAGTAAAGAAGAAGTTCTGAAGAGCCAGCAGAGTGCCGTCGCGGAGTTGGAGCCTGATAGACTCCTAAATGAAGGGACTTATGGACCAGAGTGAAAAAAGGAAAACGAAGTAGTCGCTGATATTCTCCAGCGACTCCAAGTCTACAAGGGGGATCATTGCCGTGAACAACCTACATCTCTGCTCTCAATAAATTCGGAGGCGCTTAGAGCCCCCAATGCTTGTAATAAGTCAGTGTCTACCGATTTAGGTAGTAGCGAGGACCGTGAATCTTTGATGATGCCGTGTGACCCATTAGTTAGTATCAATTTGGGAAGCGAAACTTCTCCTAGGGTTCTTTTCATCAGTTCTTCAGTTAATAAGGAACTTTTTGATGCGATTAAAAGGGTACTTGAAGAATTTAAAGGCTGTTTCGCCTGGGATTATACCGAGATGCCAGGATTAGATCGTAGACTAGTAGAACATACTTTTCCCATCAAGTAAGATTTCAAGCCGATCCAACAAGCACCGAGACGTATGACTAGGGAAGTAACACAGTTAGTCTTTGAAGAAGTTAAAAAGCTTTTTCGAGCAGGGTATATAAGGACATCACGTTATACGGAGTGGATTTCTAGTATCGTACCCGTATTAAAAAAGAACGGCAAAATTATAGTCTGTATAGACTTTAGAGATTTGAACCGCGCTACTCCAAAAGATGAGTACCCATGCCTATTACGGATGATCTTATAGACAAGATAATAGCTCATGAGGTTATGTCATTTATGGATGGTTTTTCTGGTTATAACCAGATCTTCATTGCGGAAGAATATATACATAAAACCGCATTCAAATGTCCTTTAGGGATTTTCGAATGGGTAGTAATGCCGTTTGGACTAAAGAATGGTGGCGCTACTTATCAGCGAGCAATGAACGCCATATTTGACGCTTCTCTTAGCAAGACAGTAGAAGTCTACATCGACGATATAGTCGTTAAGTCAACAAAAGAAGAACTACATGTTGATCATCTCAGAAATGCTTTTACAAAAATGAGAAAACATCAACTCAAACTAAACCCACTTAAATGCGCTTTTGGAGTTAAAGCGGGGCAATTTTTGGGTTTCTTAGTACATCAACGCGGCATTGACGTCGATCAAAACAAGGTAAAAGCTATTCAGAGTTTAGCGGCACCAAGAAGTAAAAGGGAGTTACAGGCTTTTCTTGGGAGAGTGAATTACCTACGTAGATTTGTTGGAAATGTAGCAGGGAAGACAGAGGCATTTACTGACCTGTTAAGAGGGAAAAATGATTATAAGTGGACTGAAAAACATGAAGAAGCGTTTAACGCCTTAAAGAAATACTTAACACACCCACCGGTCCTAATACCCCCGTAGTACGGGAGACCTTTCATTCTTTATGTGGCTGCCACTAAAACGACTATAGGGGCTATGTTGGCACAAACGGATGAGAATGGACGTGAAAGGGCCGTTTATTACCTGTCAAGGCAATTGACACCAATTGAAGTCAGGTATGCTCCAAAAGAAAAGTTGTGTCTATCGGTATTTTATGCTGTTATGAAACTTAGACATTACATCGGGAACAGCGAAGTCTACGTCGTATCCAAGTCGCCCATTATCAAATATTTCTTCGAGAGCCCATTATTAGGTGGACGGGTAGAGCTTGATTTTGTCCCCATACGATTTGAGATATAAACCTCAACAGTCGGTCAAAGGATAAGCGCTGGCTGATTTTTTAGCCGATCATGTCCCAGCCTTGTATATAGAACAAGAAGAAGCAACTGAAGAAGTCTGCCAGGCATGGTTCGATGGCTTGTCCACCAAAAATGGATCTGGGATTAGAGTTCACATAATATCCCCAATGGGTAAAGACATCAGATTAGCTTTTCGTCTACAAGTAATACCAACCAACAATGCTACTGAGTATGAAGCATTGATAACAGTGTTAAAGGAACTCATGTCACTGAAGGCAAGGCAAGCCCGGATCAGGGGAGATTCTCGGTTAGTTATTAACCAGGTTAACAAGGAGTGCGCGTGTCAAGGCAAGTTGCTACCCTATTTTGAGACGGTACAGCGGCTAATCGCACGATTCGAAGATATAACTTTTCAATTTGCGGGACGTGATGAAAATATAGTAGCTAATAGCCTAGCGCAGTTAGCCTCATGATATAAAAATAGGACCAAACGAGATAACATACCCGGAATAGGATCGTATCTGCAGTCAGATGACAACGTCATGGCCATAGACATAATGAGCCAAGATAAAGATCGGAGGAAACCTATAATAGATTTCTTATCAGATCCTGGTCGGGAAGCGAAACAACGAATCAAAGTTCAGGTGTTGTCGTACATCCTATTGGACGGTGTTCTCTATAGGAAGGATATGAATGGAGTTCTTTTAAGATGCGTAGACTTAGATGAAGCTACTCCAATAATGTTGGAAACCCACGAGGGACTCTGTGGGTCACACCAGGTAGGGATTAAAATGTGTTGGATTATTTGTAGACATGGTTTTTACTGACCATCAATGATGAAAAATTGCATTGAGATGGCCAAGGGATGTCAAGAGTGCCAGCGACATGGCCCGACAACTCGCGCTCCAGCAGCTGACCTTACCCCAATAATTAAACCTTGGCCTTTCAGGACTTGGGCTCTGGATGTGATAAGGGAAATTCATCCTCATTCTAGTCGAGGGATGCGTTTATCTTGGTAGCTACATATTACTTCACAAAATGGGTAGAGGCACAATTCTACAAGAAAATTGACCATAATGAAGTCATTAGTTTTTTGCAGACCTGTATCATTTATCGATTTGGCATTCCCCAGAATATTGTCGTAGACAATGGGACGGCTTTTAACAGCACAAGAGTAAGGGAGTTTGCCGAAGAATTTGGCTTCTCAATTATGAATTCCACTCCGTATTATCCTCAAGCAAATGGACAAGCCGAAGCCTCCAATAAATTAATTAAAAATAACATGGTCGGACTTAACCCAAGGAAATGGCATGAGATACTGAATGATACGTTGTGGGCTCAAAGAGTTACCAAACGTGAAAGCACCGGAGAAATTCCATTCGCACTAGTCTATGGTCACGATGCAGTATTACCCATCGAAATGAGGTATAAATCGCTTCGTGTCAATTAACCTTGTCTACAGGATGAAGCTATGCATATAGCCTTAGAAGAGTTGGAAAGGAAAAGATTGGAGGTTGTAGACATGATAGAAGTGCACAAACAGAGGATAACCCGACATTACAACAAGAAAGTAGTTCATAAACACTTTCAAGTTGGTAACCTGGTTTGGAAGGTGATCTTACCTTTAAAGTCTAAGGACCAAATTTTAGGAAAATGGTCCCCAAATTAGAAAGTACCATATCAAGTGAGCGAAGCCTATTCAGCAAACAGCTATAGGTTGTCATCCTTTGAAGGAGTTAGACAACCTCTAAAAATTAATGGTAAATACTTGAAACACTATAAGAAAACCATCTGGGAATCTCACGAAACAATTCTAAGGAAACGCTTTCCAGTTATATGGGAAGGGATTACTAAGAAGTAAATTTATAAAAGCACTACATAGCTGTAGACCGATGAGTTTGTTTAGAGGGTGTCATCCCTTGAGACCTAAACGTAAGCAGAGGAAATAAAATGGCATCATTTCCTAGGGACCTGGAGGCTTGAATTCATGGCATCATGTCTCGACACCATTCGTGCTGCTTCCACAAATAGGAAAGTCAAAACCTTGGCCCGGGTTCGCTTCATGGTAATCTCGTTCTTCTGACGAAACCAAGACTTTAATTCATCTTGGCTCTGCTGAGTAGAAGCATGAGCAGATCGGTCGGCGAGCAGAGAGTCAACCACGAAAACTCGATCCTTGAGATCTTTCTCAAAGACCAAGAGTTCTGCAATCCTAGCCTAGACCTGTGAAAGCTGATGAGACAAGTCATCTCTCTGTCGCCTGAGGAGCCTCACGTCAGCCACTTCCTCTGCCTGAGTTGTTAGAAAATCAGCAATCTTGGACTGGGCGCCGCAAAATGTCTTGAGGTCTTCTAAGTAAACCGGCCACTCAGTCCAAAATTGCCCTTTGAATTCTTCACAGGCTGCTAACATTTGGATCGTAGTTGCGGGGTAACTCTCAATCTCCCTAATGCAGTTCTGGAGGGTCTTAAACTGATCTTCAGAAAAAGTTTCAAGGCGGAGGAGTTCCCCGACACGGTCTACGTTCTCCATCAGCCGGTTATAATCATTGAAGCTGCCTGAAGTACCTTCTCCAAGATTTTCACTTGATGGCTAGCAGGGAGATTGGTTGGTCGGCGTTGCAGTTTGCTGATCTGCGACACTAGAGGGATTAGCCTCTATCGCTCCTATCGCCTCCTGAGTAGCAGCTTCTATAATGGCGGCAACAGCCCTGGCTCCTCAGACGCTGAAACTTCGAGACTTGGAAAAGGGATATCCTACGAATTAAATAAATGATAATCCTTAGTATTGAAACTGGACAAGTAAAGTCTATGTAGACCTGGAATACCTCGGAAGGAGGTAGGTTAACTTCGTTGGTCCCCAAGGCTTTTTCAGGATCAGGGATCCCGGAGAAATTCGGGCCCTGAGGAGAAAGTAATATATTTTAATTTTTTCGCTCGGGCTTTGAGAGAATAAAACAACATTGGTACATGAATACTTACATCTTTTTCAAATTCTTGAGAGATCTCTGCAATCTGAGAATTCAAAGGGGCCGGACTCAGTGTCATGGACATTCTCATGAAAACGAGATCCCAAGATTTATTAGAAGGGGATCTATGGTTTTTAAGAGAGAAAGGTGCCGCATACCTTGGAGAAGGAGTTCCTGAATGTTGAGCATCTGTCTCAGAAGATTCAGGGGCTTTGAAAGAAATAGGGACAGGATCCTGAATGGCAGGACGATGATACTTAAAGGAAACTGAAATAGGAATCTCCTCGGAGTCAGAAGATTGAGGGGAAGAAGCCTTTCGCTTGCCAATTGTCTTCTTCTCAGGTAGGGGTTGGTCCTCAATCTCGATTTGCTTGCCCTTGATAACAAGGATCTGCCGGCGAAGATGGGTCAAACGACCAGCCGGGGGAGGAGCACTCCTTTCTGACGAAGAATCCCATGAGTCTACAATTGAAACTGCAACATATGTCAGAAAGGAAGATTTCGGTTAAAAAGAAAGAAAATAAGTTTAGTCCATACCAGAAGATCTCTGTCTGGTCTTTAACATCATGTTGGAAGAAAGGTACTGTGGAAGTCTTGAGAAAAGTCATTTTCTTCAAGAGGGCATCAAAAGTGATCGCCCATTGAATAGAAAAGAACTCTGTAGCATAAACCGGAATGGTCTCAAAAGGGAACTCCATTGACGGAGCTCCATCTTCTTAGACAGAAGTTTCATAGAAGCTTGAAAAGAATCCTTGGAAAGAATGCTATTGACCCAAGTGTGAATTGGGATATTAAAGGAATCAGAAAAAGGGACTGATGGGTTCTGGATAAAACCCAATTGTCTTGCACAGAGCTGAGGGTTGTAGACTTCGAAGCCAAATCCACCCTCTGTCACAGACACCAAGTCTCTGCTGGTTAAAACGGTATCCCAATACAGGCCAGGGGTAAGCCTCTGCCGGCGTTTCAAAATAAGGTGGCCAGCAGGGAATGGGACCCAATTGCGGCGCTCACCTCGCCCAGTGTCTACAATGTGTCTTATATGCCTCGTAACAGAGGCATACAGCCATTTGTCCTTAGCCTGGCAATAGGATTCCAGCATGTGTGTCCCATAGCAACTGATCTGGGTGGCGCCAGAAGGCATCTGGTACCCTGTGAGTCCTGGCATCCATTTGCAGGACCACATATTGACGATCTAAAGGGGGCCGCCGGCCGGGTACCTCGGAAAGGGACTTGTACATGAGCTACCCCTATGCAAACCTTGGTAGACTAAACCCAAAAGGAATGGGGCCCAAGCTATCTTACTAGATGCCGAGCTCAGAAAATTAGCAATCCCATTAACAAGTTTGGGCACTCGCTTGCCGGTGAAGCAAAAGATGTACTTGCTTAACCAGACACTGAAGAATTCAACCTCCTCGGCCTTTCCCCAAATAGCAGTAGAATGGCCTTCACTCATTTGAAGGGGTTTCCTCGATGTACTCAATATTTGGTGGTTGTGGTCGTCGTCTAGGGAGTAAAGACAAACAGGGGTACCAACCACGTGTAACTCCCCGTCAAGAAATTTATATCCTCCAGAGTGAAGGTCATGAGGCCTTCGGGAAAGTAGAAGCAGTTTACCGAGTTGTTCCAGAATGGGAGTAAACTGGTACATACCCGGGGTCGCAGTGTTTCATAACCAAAGAAAGCTTGAAGAAAGACCAAAGGCCACAAGCTTTCAGTCTGGATTCCAGCTTCCCAAGCCAACGGGAAAACCATTGTTGCACCACTGGCTTGTCTACAGAGGGGAAGCACAAGAATCCACTTCTTTTTTTTCCAATTTAAAGGGTTCACGAAGTCTTCCTGGCAGATAGGGATTTGAGACTCAGTGATCAAATATTCATGAGAAACCGGACGGGGAAAAAGAATAGGGTCAAGAACGGGACTTAGGGTTATCCCTTTGTTGCCAGAATCTGTAGTTTGGACCACGCCAGAGGGACCAGCACGTTGGGTGTGCCATTGGAAGGTTGCGAATGAAGACATGATCAAGAAGGAAAGTTAGGGCTTTCAAAGAGGATCACGAGATTTTAGGAAGAAGGAGTTTTGGTGCTCGAAAGATAAGTGAAAGGATGGAAATGAAGGGTTTTTCTTTAAAAACCCCAGAGACTGACAGATGTGCTCAGGCGACAAAAGTCACTTCAGCAAAAAGAGGGGGGCTTATGTTGACATGACAGATTAACTTGGGCCTATTTTTGGACGAGTTAAAGCCCATGAGAGGAATATAAGGGACGAAATGAGATATGGGCTTATACTAAGCCTATAACCCATGTCTACACAAGTCCATGTAGCCTGAGGTCGCACGCCTTAGGAGAGATGGAAAGCGGTTTGTTGAAACTCCGAGATCTCTAAAAGGTAGTTTAGATTGGGAGGATTTTTTGAGAACGTGACAAACATTCCGGGCCTATAAGATCGAATATAAAAGGGAGTAGATCTTCCTAAAAAGGCACGATCAATTCAGCCAACAAAAGCTCTATTTGCTCGTCACCCCATAGTTGTTAGGATTCCCCTACCTTCGACCACACTCCGTCCACCAAGCCCCAGCGACCAGATTCCACCAAGCCCCAGCGACCAGATTCCACCATCCAAGTTCTCAAGTCTACAGCGCCCAGCAGCAAGTCTACGGCGCCACCACCATCCAAGTTCGCAAGTCTACGGCACCCAGCAGCAAGTCTACGATGCTGTACCATCGTCTTTATTTTATTTTTCATGGCTGTAAGCTTTTCACTCTTATTATAAGACTTCGTTTGATCAATTCAATTCATTTCTTTTTACTTACTGGCAACCACATTTGAAACCCTGTGACTACTGTTGCCAAATATTTTCAACGTGATCCGTTTCGACGCGAACAAACCCATAAAGTTCATAATATTTACTATGTAATACAATTTCATCCCCGAACACCCGACAAGAGTGACATATCCAATACAAATATGAGATACTTTCTGTTTAAGATTATTCTTACCGCGTCTTAGTTTCGATTTATTTATTTTTTAATTCTAGATATGCCGGGAATCATCACATATTCCATCCGCCGAACACAAGAAAAAATAAATAAAAAAATCTACTCTCTCTTACTTTCTCCCATCCCCTTCTAACAACCTAATTCCCTCTTCCTTCTTCTTCTTCTTCCTTACCAAGAAAGAAAAAGATATATAAAAATAAAAAAAAATACCAAAATCCACTACTCAGAATTGAATCCGACGCTTCCCCCACCATGAAAGTTTTAATCTTTAAGATTTTCTCCGTTTGCCCATCATAAATTATAACTCTTCGCCTCACTTCCCCAACGACCCAGTTGGAACACCGAGCAATTGATTTTTATCGATTGCTTGTTTGTTCGGCCTCTAGTGCCTATTGCCTACTGGCCTTGCCTATCTTACCCCGCCTTCGATTTTTGTTCTTTTTTTCTTTGGGCATTTACTTTTACATCTCGGGATCTCGGGAAGGATTTGTGGGTACCCCTTGAAACAGGGTAATTAATCCCTTAGTTTCTGATGTTGGCAGTGATTTTTGTTGGGTTTCATCTGGATTTGTGATTGCTGCTGATGCTGGGGAAACTTTAATGGTGTTCGTTGATATGGGGGATTATTGCGTTTGAGTTGGATCCGATTAGATGGCCTTCCCCATTTTCTTAGTAATGGTAGATCGAGAGAGGATCTAATGTTATGTTGGTTCTTATAGCATGTTACTTATAGAGCGGAATATTAGGCTGTAATGTGATGAGGCGGAGGAGGAGGCGGTGGTGATGATAATTGGTATTTGGAGTTGTACGGTCTGGGTTTAGGACTGTTTTTTTGAGTATCTGGATTTTGGTGTACCTGGTTCTGGAACTAGTCCTTGTAATATGAGCCTCATTTTAGGTCTGGTATAGAATGGTGCCTGATGTAGGCTAGTAAAGGCGAGCATCAAATCTGGGTAAGTTCGGTTGGCCCATGTTAGTTATGTAGAAGTCAAGAGCTTTAGCAATGGAACTTTGTGAAACGAAAGATCTTGGCTAATTAAAAAGGGAGGGAGATTTTACCAGTTCTTTTCCAAGACCGATGATTAAAAAAGGTTTACATGATGGTTTTCGATCCATCATTTCGGTTCTTGTTTTGCCTCCTCAGTCCCGAACGAATGCCATCGCTTTATTCTTTTCTAAATTATGATTCATCACTTTGAAAATTTCATCTGGGGAATTCAAAACTGTATGAATATTTTTCAACATGTTGTAGCTCTATATGACCTAGCTTTTCTCGGGTTATGCTACTTTGTTTGTCCTATGCATATGTATAACCTATCCTCTTGATGATCGGTAAATTGGTTTTTTCTTTTTGTTAAATCATGTACTGCATCTGAGTGTTGATATAACTCTGTATTGAAGCTGCAGTGGGCCTTGTGCAATTCTTCAGCGTGAGAGATCATGTGCCTCTCCATTTCATATAACCGTCATTCTTTTAACAGAAAATACTTTTGTTCTGTGATCCATGTATTTTGAAAGTTGTATACAATGGGATTCAGAGCTAGGATTTCTGCATTATCATTTTTGTGGTTTGGAATTAATACCCTGGGGTTACTGTTCCTGATTTCCAGGTTGGTAGCAGAAGCCGATAGTGTTGATAAGGTAGTTGGAGTAATCAACTCATGCACGGATATCCACATCGGAATCACTGAGCTACATCATGAGGACGATTCCCCAAGGGACCGCGATGTCTATGGATGCTTATAGAAACCAGGCTGAAGTGTTGGTCAGGAGCTATCTTTTGGCAGATCCGTACATACCTTACACGGCTGTCCTTAGTGGCATTATTGCCTGCAAAATGGTATTTTCTTGCTATTGATTGATTTTCTGTCACTGCAGTTACCTTTTCTGGTGCATAGTGGGGTCTTGTTGAGTGTTTATATCTTTATCCAAGTAACGCATTCTGATTCAACATGATTTGATTTCTTTCTGTCTCCTATCAGAAGTTTGTCTATTTAATATGCTTGAGAAAGGGTTTTCATGGTATTATTTTCCGGGGAGATCATCTTCAGGTTGATCTCGTCCTTTCCAACAGTATGAAACCCAAGAGTGAAATCCAGAAGCTTACGAGTTAATGTGTAGCATTTCCATTATCAGGGCCATAAAAATGGATTGTTTGCTCTGGTTGCCTTATCTCATATAGCAATACATCTGATGGGAGAACTGATTTCGTTCTACAGGCTTGTGATCTTACGCGCTTGATCAGCATCTTTTACTTCAAATGTTATTCAGGCCTCACAAAAATACAACGCACAGAGTGGAACAACCGGTAACTTTTTTGTCACCTATGTTTATTATTTCGGATTTTTGGAGTGAGTTATCTTGCATCCATCTCATCTAGTTCTTCTCCTCTTCTGGCAGTGGCATGTCCACCATTCATGCTAGTTTCATCACCGCCTTGTCAGTGTACTTTGTATTTTGGTCGAATCTATTCTCCGATCAAGGCGTTGGTCTCATGACATTCCGAAGTTCAGCGCTATCTACTTTTACCCTTGGGGTGAGTTCTTATTACTATCAAGTTTTGGCCCACAAATCCCAACACCTATTTTCCTTTGTCATGGATGAAATTCACCTGTATGATTTGAATGCTTTTGAATTATTTATCCTCGTAACAATATTCTTAAATTGACAGGTGTCCGTAGGGTACTTCCTCTCAGATCTTGCAGTTATATGTTGGCTCTATCCTTCTCTTGGGGGAATGGAGTACGTGAGTATATCTGCTTAAACATAATGTTAATTTTCTTCAGTGACAGAATAAGTTCTTTTCATGTGCTTGTTTGTACAATTCAAGTTCTTGTACAACAAACAACTAGAAACTGTGTTGTAGACTTGTGCAAAAATTTCCTCATGGAAATCGGAGAATAATGCCATGATTGTTCATCTCATTGATGTCAGTTATGAATTTCTGCAGGTAATACATCATTCTCTGTCAGGAGTTGCAGTTGCGTATTCCATGCTCTCTGGAGAAGGGCAGCTTTACATTTTCATGGTTCTTATATCTGAAGTGACAACCCCTGAGATCAACATGAGATGGTAAGTTTATCATATGTTCCGACCATAAAGTCAACTCAGATTGTCTAATTCGGGCAACGAACTGTTGTAGGTTTCTTGAAACTGCCGGAATGAAGAAGTCCCTTGTGTATCTAATTAATGGGGTGTTGATTTTTCTCGCATGGTTGGTAAGATTGTGTTCCTCCATTTTCTTTTGTAAATGGAAATGCTTCTTGAAAATCAAGTGATGTAGGATGATAACGCTTTTACCTTCTCATTGTGGATTCTGTGTTCATCCGAAAAATGCAGGCAGCGAGAATTCTGCTTTTTGGCTACTTATTCTACCACGTTTACTTGCATTATCATCAGGTAAGAGCAAAACTCGACCATATTCCTGAACCTGACTCGTAATTTCTGTTCCTTGTTTGAAATGGAATGGGTTGAAAACTCAGTGCATGACGCCCAGGTCCCAAGTTTAGAGGCTTCCAAGTTCTTCAATTACATCTTCCATTCTATTTTCCGTTCAACTCGAATAATGCATAAGTAGCACTGCAAAACGTAGCCCCTTGTTTGCTTCCACGTCTAAATGTTGTCTCAATTGCTTCTTCCTGTTGTCGGGCAGATCATTCAAATGCATATCTTCGGGTACTTTTTAGTCTTCGTGGTGCCTGTGGCATTAGCGGTGATGAACCTGTGGTGGTTCTCGAAGATTGTGAAGGGGGTTAGGAAGACTCTTACCCAGAAAGAGAGGCCGCTCTCCATCTGATTTTGGGGTTTTATTTACAGTATCATTTCGCTTGGTCTTCCACGCTGCACAATCTATCATACTGTCTCCTGTATAATTGAAGATGGATACCCTTGAGATATAGCAATACACCTCCCACGGACAAATATGCCAACTAGGTACTTACAGCATGTTAATGATTTTCCATTTGTATATAGTTTTAAGACTGACCTCACGAGCAGAATCTAGAATCTGACAGCACCAGTGGCTCGTCCCGGCTCATGTTATTGGACTGATGTTTCGAGAATGACTCGGATTGATGAATATCGAGAAGGTCGCGACCTTGAGGCTAGAATGGAATTTGCAGTATTCGGGGCTCTCTTGGGTCTATTCCAAAATTCTGATGGCTTGTTTGGTTAGGACGAAAAGTAAGCAGTTTTAAACAGTTGTTTGAGAGTATAAATTGCGCAGAAAGTTGAAGAATTTAATAAGGATTGATAATGGAAAAAAAATGAAAAATTTAAACAATACAAACAGGGCGTGAGATGATTGGCTCAAATTTACGACATTGGTACAAAGTTCGATCCTTCCACAAAGGACAAATCAGAAGCGCGTGAGTTTGTAATAATTGAGGTGGGAAGAACGGCGACGACAACGACGAGGACTACGATTTCGATTGTCGGCGTTGTTCCCGATAAGCAATTGACGGATCATGGCAACGTCCGGGAACAAGAACATCAACGCCAAATTGGTAAAGGATTGTGTTTGGTTTTCAAGATCGGGTTTTTGACCGATTCTGGGAGTTGGGTTTTTGTGTTTTTAGTGATTTGGGTTGGTTTGCGCTGTTGGGATTACTGTTTTGGTGGTATCTGAGGTTGATTGTGGCCGAGGAAAGGGGTTTTAGCTTGATTGGTTTTCTGGATCGGGGTCGTTTTGATTTCTTAAGGTTTTTTTTCGTTTGGGGGTGGTTTGGTCGTGGTGGTGAGATGCGTGTAACTGCGAGTTGTAGTGGGATCGCCAGTCATGGAACTGCGTGGATTCTCTCTGCTTTATGCGAGGGTTTGGTGGATTGTGCATTAGGATGATTGATTTGGGTCAATTGTATTGTTTACCAATGATCGGGAGGGTAGAGCTCGCAGCTTACGTTATTGGACAAATCTTTTTTGATTGATTACGCTGTCTTTTGTTAGAGTTAGACCGGGGTTGAGTAGAGCTATATGTGTCGGATTTGGATTTTTGAGTTCCCTCTTTATCATTATTCAGCTGCTGGGTTGATAGAGAGAAACTTGAACTTTTGGTAGCCCCCTTTTTATTTGTCTGTGCAATGGAACACATAGAGACATCATTATAATTTTGAGAGTCAGTTATTTCAAATTAGCGATGCATGAGGTTTAATCATCATTGGGAAGTGAGTAGGGGTTGACGATGTTTGCTTGTTTGGCTTCTCGTGGGCAGGTGCTTCTTGGCGATGTTGGAGCAGGAAAGTCTAGCTTGGTGTTGCGATTTGTTAAAGGACAGTTTGTTGAGTTTCAAGTAAGCCAAGCCATATCAGAACTTGGCCTTGTAAAAAATTGCTGTCAAATCATGTGTCTGTGTATTTTAACTGAATTTATTGCCTGTGCAGGAATCCACCATCGGTGCTGCTTTCTTTTCTCAAACATTAGCTGTTAATGATGCGACTGTTAAGTTTGAAATATGGGATACGGCTGGACAAGAGAGGTACCATAGCTTGGCCCCCATGTACTATCGGGGAGCTGCGGCAGCAATTATTGTCTATGATATAACTAATCTGGTGAGGACAGTTTGCACAATGTGGTGGCTTTTTTTTTATTCTCCTGTCCCATGCGCAAATTCGAGAACTGCTTTTTTTTTGTTGGCAATTATGCAGGATGAAGGATAACAGCCTTTTGGCTCTTTTTTCTTTTCTTCTCATTATGGAGGATCTAGTTTATGAATAGGTCTATATATGAGGATCGGAGTTTCTGCTCATGGTGATTACATTGAACCAGATTTGAATTGCTACATTATTTTCTCTTACCATTTAATGGCAGTTCTTTGAATCATTTGAGCCCAAAATATCTCTTAGACTGAAAGCCCACCCTTACTCCACTGGTTGAACATCCATCTACCTTATCCTATCAAGATTTGGGATTCTAAAACCCCTTTTTGCTCACCCTTTAAGTGATGCAGGAGCATATTATTAATTTTAGATTTTATAATATTATGGGTATTTTATGAATATCCCATTAGATTTCTTTTCTAGTGTAAATAAGGCCTTAGGTTTTCTAAGGAGGACAATTGTTATTTTTATCCTATTATCTGAATTTAAAAATTTCTTGAGGTTTTCTTACAAACCATAGAATTCTCTATTGTTCCCTTCATCCTATTCGTTTTCTCCTTGTTTTTTTGTGATTTCTCCTATTTCCGCTACGCTATTCCATCAATTGGCATCGGAGCCTGAATTCTACCTTAGGGTTAGAGTTTAGGATTTTACGATGGCTAATCGTGGTAAAGGTTGTGAGAGGGGGATTCGACATCAACAGAAGGAACTTGCCGAGATGCGAAGTATGCTTGAAGATCTATCGCAAGCAGTCCAAGAGTTGTTCCTACTGCAACAGGAACGCGTGGGACCCCAAATGGAGATTCCGGAAGGCAACCACAACCCGTTAGACATACCGGAAGGTAGTACTGAGGATGAATTTGGTGAAACCGAAGTCAATTTTTACCGTGAAGTTGGACCTGTAAACAACACAGGAAGAGGTGGATTGGAAGAGAGATGTGCCCTAGATCTCAACGGTGGTGGGATCGAAACCGAAGTTGCAGACTTTAACGAGAAGATGCACGCCGGTGAATATCAAGACTGGAAGGCTATAGAAGAGTTTGGTGAAGAAATAAAGCCTATTTATGATGAATATCCTGATGAGGATGAAGATATCGATGTGTATCCGATCGAAGGAGAGTCGGTCGTCATTGGAGGGGTCATGTCTATTTCTCCGGTGGAAGTTGAAGATTGTCATAGGCATCAGATGATCAACGCTCATGAAAGTGAAGTTTCTGATGTTATAACTCGTAGTGGAAGCTCATAGATTTTTATTGTCACATATGCAAAAAATATTATAGCAAAGGGAGTCGATCTTGCTCTGGAACAGTGGCCAAAATGTCAGTTCATACAAGGATTCCTCTCCTGCTGCAATTTCAGCGGCTAGTGGAAGTTCAAGAGTCTGCAAGGATATACGTTGACATTTTGAATGGAAGTAAGCACAATGTGAATTCTATTGCTGGTGGACTTGAAAATTTATATGTAGATCTGAAAGATATTCTTGAAACCTGGAAACTGAGGATCCCTAATGAATGGGATAACATGTCTGTTTGGTATGATCTATTACAGTGGAGACATTATGCTATCTGGGATGATCCCTTCAAGAAACATTGCTATGTGTTTGCTTTGGTGGCTAGCAAGCTGGCGAGCAAATGAGGATATGAAAACCACACTAGAATTGCTAAGCCACCAGATTGGGGATTATTTATTTTCCAACTCGGGGAGATCGATGTAGGAGTTGCGTGTTGTAAGGACATACGGACATGTGACAGTCGTGCCCTGACCTTTCTTGGAAGCGAAGTTAAGAAGATGAAAGGCCCGAATAGAGAGTATCAGACATTTTGCAGACATTGTTACGAGTTTGTAAAATCAATACAATATTGTGGTCTATGCAAGAGAATTTGGCACCATTTAGATGGTGGAGGCTGGGTGTGTTGTGATGGTTGTGATGTTTGGGTGCATGTCGAATGTGCCGGATTCTCCTATCGACTTCTGGAGGATTTGGAGAATACCGACTTTTATTGTCCTGATTGCCAGAATGATGTTATCGTCTCTATGGATGTGAATATATTAGAGAAGAAGAGAAGTGACTGTGAGAAACATCTTCCGGAGATTTGTGAGGAGAACGATCAATCGAAAGTAATAGATGAAGAAATGTTGGATAAGATGTCTGCAAAAGAAGAGATCAAGCAAGTGCGTCAGATTGGCTAAAGACTCATTAATAGCCAACATGGAATATGAGAAGAAATTGCTATCGAGAAGCTAGATAACGAGAGAAGTGAGACGCTTCGAAAGCATGATTTCTGGAAAACGGAGCTTGAAACCAAAATGCAAAATAAAATGGAGAGAGAAAACAGTTTGCTTGAAAAGATTAAAGCATTTGATAAGGAAGAAGGGAGAGAACTGAGTAACATTGATTTCCTAAGAAAGGTTGCTAGAAAAGATATGGAAGAGCTGAAACAAGAAAGCCTGGTCACGTTCGCTCTCTCTTATGGAGGTTGGTCTTACCCTGTTGTTCAAGTATACACTGCGTCTAAGGTTGAGGACAAGCTAGAGTCCTCGAAGAGGAAATTCCTTCGGGCAACATCAGGGATATCAAAGGTGAACCAACTGATGAGACTGAAGATGCTCGATTGGTACCTCCTGGACTTCGTCGAGGACATGGGATCACTTCTTGACTAGGTATGCCTGCGGTTGTCGGATGAGATACAACTCAATCAAGTATTTAATGTCTTAGATTTGTATGAGTTTGTGGGAGCTTATGAAGGTTATGCTGTCCAAGATCAGTTCAAAGAGCTTCCAAATGTCACAAAGAATGTTATTAAAGACGTTCTAGATGTGAAGGAGGCTAAGTCAAGGAGAGGAAATCGGTACAAGGGGTTCTTGGTGAAATGGTTGGGAAAACCAGCGACGGAAAGTACCTAGATAGCTGAAGAAGAATTGAAGAAGATTGATCCTGAGATTTATGCTGAGATCGTCGAAGTTTTCACGTCGGAGTTGTTAACTTTTCCAACCCGGGGAGATTAATGCAGGAGCATATTATTATTTTTAGATTATATAATATTATGGGTATTTTAGGAATATCACATTAGATTTTTTTTTTTAGTATAAATAAGGCCTTAGGTTTTCTAAGGAGGACAATTGTTATTTTTACCCTAGTATTTGAATTTAAGAATTTCTTGAGGTTTTCTTACAAACCATAGAATTCTCTATCGTGCCCTTCATCCTATTCTTTTTCTCATTGTTTTTCTGTGATTTCTCCTATTTCCGCTACACTACTCCATCATTAAGTCATTGCTGTCTCTTTGTCCATTTGAAAAAGAACAAGGACAAAGAAAATATCTCCTTAAATTATTAATCGAAGGGTAGCATAGCTGTTTAACTTGATATGCAAACTTCTAATTGTCAAGTCTCTAACAACAGTTAGATGGAAGCTTCTCTATATTTGTTGACAGGTTAGTTAACTAGATTTCTTTCTTTCACATGGTTTCTAATTGTAGGCGTCATTTGATCGAGCCAAAAAGTGGGTAGAAGAACTTCAAGCACAAGGTAATGGGCTATTCTATGATGATGTTGCTGACCTTATGTCTTCCTTGTTGGGTTCTAGTGAACTTCTTGTGATTTTGGTGATGCTCGGATTTGTAATCTGTCCTTCCTCTTCTAAATGAGGATCGATATCATTGTCGTTCACTGGAAGGTTTAGATACACCTTTGTGTTTGATGATGACACCGGAGGAAGAAGTTTGGTGTAGGATCTTTCGTTAGCATAATTAAATGTGTGCTGCTTTGTTCTAGGCAACCCCAACATGGTGATGGCACTTGCTGGTAATAAGGCAGATTTATTGGATGCGAGAAAGGTGGAGCCCGAGGTGTGTGTAAAATTGCATTTCTTCTTGATACATTCCATGCTCTATTAGAAATGATTATGCTCTACGGACGACTAAAATATTCACATGCAGGACGCACAAACCTATGCCCAAGAGAATGGCCTTTTCTTCATGGAGACCTCTGCCAAAACTGCTAATAATGTCAATGACATATTCCACGAGATAGGTGTTGCTCTTCTCCTCATAGAATTCTTCTTGCGTATGCATGACGTCAGTGCCGGCGAATTTGAATGATACTTTTGGGCAAATGGGCTGCTTTCCCATTTCTAGCCTTGCTAAAAGGGTGCTTGTTCTGTAGACGATTTTTATTTTATGGACATTCATGGCTGAAGGGAGAAATTTACATAGAATGATGAAGTTGGATTCTGTTTTGTCGACAAATTTTAAATTCTATTTATTGATGGATACAGCAAAGAGACTACCTAGAGTCCAGCCAGCACCAAACCCGTCGGGCATGGTACTCATGGATAGACCAGCGGAAAGGACAGGGGCCGCGTCCTGTTGCTCTTGAGGTCAAAACATCTGACAGGTGCATTTCTCCCGTACATGTTCATCGGATCGCTTTGTAATGTGTGTGAATTCTTATCAATATTCACTCTCCACCGGGAAAACGAACTAGAAATGTACATGCCTCCACATAGTTTGTAAAATATTCTCATTGAAGGTTTCTACTCATTGTAACATTGGTCTGTTATGCTTCTGCATGTGTTTGGTGTAACTCTTTATGAATTCCTTCATCCATGCTTTTATGTATATGTATTGTTTGTATCTTTTCTTCGGTGAGTAACTTTGTAGCCTAGAGCGCTTTGGGGCTTTGACTAATTCGAGGTTGGCCATGGAATTTCACAATGGACTGGATATCGATTTGTCTAACCGGTCATTGTGCATCTTTAATAGTCGGTATTTCAGATTCATTTAGCTATGAGAAAGTGCACCTTGCTGTTCCTCGAGTAGCGACAAAGCCAACTGGTATGTTCTGTCTGGGGTCTATCATCTATATGTAAGACAAACCTTTGGCAGTCTTCATTTTGTTGGTTGATTTATGACAAGCCTCGGACATGGTGAGATTATTGACGGGAAATAGAACGCAAGGTAAGAAAATGAGTGGCATAGTAGAAAAGAGTGTTCAGCCTTTCCGTACTATTATTCCCTGTGAAGCTGGGGTTGAGGCGCAGTCCATGGGCTGGAACCCAATCCTCTCGTTCTCCAAGTTGTAGACAACCTCGACATTCTGCTACTGGAAGCTTATGAATACCCCAGGCAGCCCATCGTTCTCGTTGCCCTCGTCATTGTGTCCTCCACACTTCGGAACAACAACCACTTAACAACAGTGGAGTTGAGAGGGGCGCTCATTGCGTAGAAGCTGTTACCTTGGGAGTGGTAGGCGCAAGATGTTTAGGAAGTGGAAAGTGATGGGAGGAAAAATGTGAACATGGTCGTCGTTGGGTACCACCGGCACTTTGTAGCATAGGTGAAATCTGGTTTGTGATTCCATGTTATTTGCGGCCGTCATGATTTGGGTGAACAGCGGCTCCGGGAAGTGTGTGTGTCAGTCCCGAATCAATCAGGAACCCGCAATTTCCCTGTGAACCAAACTAGCCTAGAATGGTTGGTACTTGAATTCTTTCAGAATCTCCTACTGTCACTCCTTCCAAGCCAGTATATTAGTAGTTCGGGTACATGGAGGATTGCAACATCGGCGTGGACTGCGTAGTCTCTTTCGAAGAGAGAGCTGCATCACCTACGACTAAGGGGCTCGAATAGTTAGGCTTGTTCGCATACTTGAAACCCAAGAAACTGTGAGAGAACCCCTTTTGGAGGAACCCCAACAGTGAAGGAATCCAGAGCATCCCCCTACCAAACCCTGTGATGCCAATTGGCTCATGGTAAGTCGACCCAAGGGACACAAATATGAACCTTGGCACTTCCCTGATAACATTAGGGTTTCTCCCGTGTAACCGTATGGTATCCCTAGAAAGGGATCCTGTCGCGATGCCATTGGCACCATGAGTGTATGTGAAGGAGGGACACGACATCACACAGGAGCCCTTGAGGGAGGTAGCCAGCCAAAAAGCACCCTGCTCTGACACATGGATTGTAAGGGTTGTCGGAACTGTGAACATTCGAGCAGAACTGGCTAAGGCAACTGTCCCTGATGGCTGAAGAAGAGTAGGAAGGGGAGAAGGCGGAATTCGCCCGGAAGCAACTACTACTACTCCTAAAGTCATCACAGTCAATGCAGTCGAAAGTAAAGTTACCGCAAGGCACCCATGTGGTCACTCCCCGTGTCGAGGTATACCTGGATGATTTGGGCCGGGGTCCTGAAATGTAGCGACATGAAGTATCCATCCCTAATCTCTCTTAGTGGCTCCCCCATGTCTGCTTGCATTTGCTGGGAGAATTTTGGGAGGAACACCTTTGATGAGTTTCAAGGGATTGGGATTGGGATTGGGATTGGGGATTTGTGATTTGTCCTAAGAGACAATGAAAGTGAAGTAAGAGTTTGGTTTATTGCAATGCAATTTTGGGGTGATGTAAGAAGGGTGAGGAGGAGGAGAGTGATTAGATTATTTGTCATTGTCAGCGTTTTGGGCGTGAAAGTTGGATTGTTACATCAAGTCTCGTTGTATGAGTACTAGTGATTGCCAAACATTAGTGATGCTGCTTTCATAAAAAAAAGGATGATTCATGAGTATATATGTTGCATCACATCACTATCATGAAACCACTCATCGACTCACACAAATGGAGAAGATTGACGTTAATGTAAAGATTTAGTTCATACTCTATCGTATGTCGGAAGCATGGACAACTTGAGTTTAGCACGATAAGAGCAATCGCAAACATAAGTTCGCATGTCTAGGCAGACCCAAACAGGAAGTCGCTTACTTGGACTGCGAGTTTCGACTTTCAATGAGACCTTTCTGCAACTCGAAATGTGCGAAGTCTACGTAAAACCAATTTTTTAAACAACGATGTGATTAGGTCATGCCGTATTTGGTGAAATCTTTTCGAAACTAACCTAACCGTGGAACCTAACTTAGCTCAAGAGAGTGTAGTTGGATGCATATATACTCGGAGAAGATGCACTTGGTATTACATGTTGGTATAGGATTGCACTAAGAAGGGGGGTTGAATTAGTGCCGTAAGAGTTATGACACTTTTTCGTTCACAGAAGCGTGGTTCTGTCAAGTCACAGAGACTGGATCTGATGAACAGATTCCCAGTTATGAGATGAATTATCTTATGTGTAAGACACAAAGATTTATAGTGGTTC
The DNA here is from genome assembly GCA_029817715.1 of Melastoma dodecandrum. Taxonomy (NCBI): domain Eukaryota; kingdom Viridiplantae; phylum Streptophyta; class Magnoliopsida; order Myrtales; family Melastomataceae; genus Melastoma; species Melastoma dodecandrum. The sequence goes on along the minus strand of JARUPY010000279.1, from coordinate 1,548,259 downwards.
GACAAACAATGCCTACGTCCACTCTCCCAGCTCTCACCCCATGTAGGGCGTATTCACTATGATTGGAATGTGGGTCAGAAATGTGACTAACAAGTTGCACGTAATCACGTGTCTAACACAACCCGCACGCAACGTGTCTGACTCCGGCTCCTTACTGAGCCCGTGGCTTGACGGCTACCACCTGCCAAACGTGGCTTAACGGCTACCACCTGCCAAACGTGGCTTAACGGCTACCACCTACCTTTGCACACAACCTGTGTGACTAACAACCTGCACAAAACAAGATTAGCAACTACAGCACCAACAGTCTGAAGTTACAGAAGACGCTCTCTGTCAGCGGTGATCGGCTCGGTGAATGTACAACGGACGCGCTCAGCTTTTGCAACGGTGAAGGCACAAGGATTCTGGTAAGCTTTTCGATAGAACGACCCCTGGAATCATTGCTTCACTCTTGCTTATAAGCTTGTCCGTAGAACGAAGTTTCCCAATCAATCCCAACGGCTAGTTGATTCACTTGCCATAATCTCCGTGATCTAATCCTGTGGGAAAACTTCCAAAAGCATAAAGCATTACCCTTAGTCACGTAAGATAATAATAAAACAAAATGATCGCTCAACAAGAGATAAATAATGTCTTCTGCTCAGAAGCTGAACCAGCACTCTTCCTTATACGAATTTGGCATTGGGATTATAAGTTTCCATAATATATATGATAACATTCCCTTCGTAGAATTATTCTCACCATATAGGGAGATCTTAACCTAGATGTGATTCCATAAAGGATGTGTGAGATAAATATCTCACGTGCTCACATATAGGACAATCTCCAAGAAGGAAATCGTCACTCACATAAATACCATTCTGTAAACCATAGCAAGTACTCCAGCAAAGAGAGTTATAGCAACTATGACATAGATGCTCATCTCTGTAACAGAGATAGTGGACTCGATAGTAGATCTTGTCCTCAGAACACCATTTCTGATGGCTAGATCATTTCCCTCATTGAAGTACTCCACATAACTCTTTTACGTATTGCACGGATAACAGAGACCAGCTTCTATACCGCAAGACCTATTCTTCTGTACATTTAAATATCACATTAGCAATACATAACCTTTGTCATCATCAAAACCAGATTATATCAACATTACAGAAAAACAATTATATTATTGTGGTTGCTATTTGAAAGATAGAGGGAACAATTTCCAAATCATAACACTGATTACATTGCACACATTTATTTATGCCACGAAACCTTGACAAGGTAATATTCATCAACATAAATAACCAAATAATAAAAATGCTCCAACAAACATATTGAACCGGACAGATTATATAGCGATCGACGAGTGTTTCTATTGTTATGCTTTCGAGATTTACATTTTGGGCATAGAGACTTTGTTTAGCAATCAGGGGGGAGCTCAAGCTTGCACTTGGATAGAAGCGCCATTGTGAGACACAGGTCGGCAGTTCTTGGCACTAATGGACTGGTCTTGTAACCGCAAAAGCAAGGAAGGTCGGACTGCCTCAGCACCGACGACACGCGCTTGTCGGTTGTTTATTGCTCCCTCTCGTCACTGCCGGCTCACACGTTTTTAGTTAGACAATCAATAAACCCTGCAAACTCATGGAAAGCTCATCTCGGCATCGGTTCGAATAGAGAAGACCGCAATGATAACCGCAACAACCACTGTAGCCACAATCTTCTTATCAACGGAGTTGGCCATTGCTTTTAGTAATTGGAAAAAGAAATCTGTATGTGCTCTTTAATCGGTTTCCTGCGATTGATGTAGCAAAGTGGGTGCTTATATAGAGTTGTTTATACGTCTTCCATTGAGCCCCTGATGTGCATGCATATTTTTCTATTGATAGATTGAGCAGTATAAATCGTCTCATTGCGACGACTAATCATTCCACTGTGAAACAACACCGGCAGACCATATACGAATCTCCGGATGCTCTTGTTGGCCTATTGTTGCCGGGGCTCTTCAGTGAGAGCAGCTATGATTGGTCGATTATATCTTAACATGTATTATCCGGACAACAAAGAGCATAAGAATTTCCATCCAACATTTGGACCGATTGCCGGCTTCTACGAATCTTATTGTCGCGTGATAGAGGTACTAGATATTCAATTTGCTAATGAGATGAAAAGAGTGAATTATACAGTAATCAGTTCAATGTGGTTTTGGTTCATGATCAATATTCTATTACGTTGGGTGGTTGAAAACTATTGCTCGATGGTTACCTCGATCTGTATATGGATATACACTGCCTTCGTTTATAGAATTTAGAGAATTGCACGGAAAAACAAGTCGACAAGAACATTCTATATTTAATTCTAGTGGATATTAGAATTAATGCGTATAAGTTTTAGAATTAGAATTTGTTAAATTACAAATTTATTCTGAAATATTGAAAGCATTAAATACTTGTCATGAATTTAAGAGAAAAAATTTATAACAATATAATATTAATAATAATATTAATCCACGGCGGTATCCATATTTTAAGAAATCATAATTGCCTATTCATATATCGTAGCATGGCTTTGCTACTTGGCATTTATTGGATATATTTTAGTTATTAAAATTCTAAATCGGTACCGAGAACTAAGAAACTTAAGTTATAAACAAGGTAAGTGGTCCAACAAATTAAAGGGTGTGAGAAATAAGACATTTGGCTGCATAAGAAAAGAAACAATCTGCCCAGGCTTTGGGGAGAAATTTCAGAAAGAGAGGAAATACGAAGTGCTGGCAACTGAGAGTGAGTTCGAGTTATCCATACGACATATGTGTAAATGTCTAGAAGATTCGTATTTGAGACTAAAAACGAATCCATCGTGATCCAGTGTATTCACCGAGTTTAAATTTACGAGGTATATTTTATTTAACGTATTTTATTGTTCGATTTATACGTATTATATAAATTCGAGATCTTGTTTTGAATAGTTTTTCCGAAAAGAGCATTCGCTGTTCCCAGTGAAAACCCAACATCAACAACTGAAATACATTTTTAATAAAAAGTACATCACATGATACGATTACATTATTAGTTGCAGCATTTATACGAAGAAACCGTGACAAAGTAGTCACTATGACTCGAAACACCAGCATTAAGAACATCAGACAAGGAACGCCATTTTTTCCAGTTACTTATTTTATAATAATTATTCATTCCGCGTACCTGGGAATGGTTTGGTCGGATATAAACGTCATCGTCGTTTAGCAAGGAGAGGGAAGCTTAAGGCTGCACTTTCCAGGAAGCTCCATGGCGAGGCGGATATCGACGTTGCTAGGGATGTCATGGCTGGTCTTGTATGAGCAAAGACAAGGTAGGTCGGCCTTCGCCAGCACCGAGCAGCACATCTTTGACGGGTATATCTTGGTTCCTCTTATTGCTGCTGGCTCGCAAGTTTGTAGCTCGTCGATGGAGACCTTGCAAACCCCAAAAAAGAATTGAGCGTCGCTGCCAATAGCAAAGACTGCTACCATCACGGCAAGAACCACCGCCCTCACCACCATCTTATTGGCTGAGTTCTCCATCTGACCTTCTATTTTTGGGGAAAGAGAAATTCTTATTTACTTTTCTTGGCTGAGGAGTTCTCCTTTAACTGATGATGATGAAACAACACAGAGATGATGGTCATTATATAGAGTCGTCTTTCACTCTCAGGCTTCGATCGATCCCATGTTATGCATACATATTCTCCAAAGGTAGTTTGAGCTGTATAAATCGTCCTCTGGCGAAGATTAATTTATTCTACACAAAAAAAAAATAACAGCATAGCCTATGCAAATAATTTGAATGTACTTGTTGGCCGATTGTTGAAGTTATCTTCTTTGCCGCTCATTATATCTTAACAAGCATTATATTCGGACAACCTAGGAACTTAGGAATTCCTATTCAACAAACGGACTAAATGGCCAGCTATTATTATTCTTCTTGATAAAAGGATGTACGTAACTTATATTGTTCATACCTACTGCGACTGTTGACAGTGAAAGGCATCGTTATCATTAATGCAATGGTGTATGTTTTCTGATAGATGGATTAATGTCGAGTACTCATTTTGCGACCGACGGCTGCACTTGGAAGGAAGTGTCTTGGCGAAATGCTCGTCAACTGTGCTCGGCTCTTGCGGGTTGCTCAGCCTTACAGCACAGGTGGAGGCACATGGTTGTCGGGGGCATCACGCACCCTCTCGTTGTAACTGTCGGCTTGGGCGTTCCTATCTTTTCAAAAGAGACTTGGGAAAACTCCTGATAGTTGGGCGACGACTCCGGTAGAGAAAACCACAGGAATTTCCATCCAACAAAATGGACTGATTTGCCAGCTTCGGAGATTCTTCTTGCCAAGAGAATGCACTTCTTGTTAATTTTTTAATGCATATATTGTCGGATCGAAGGACAAGGGACGTTATTCCAAAATTTTTCCAACATTCCCCCGGGAAACCATATGGTTTCTGTCGTTGATCAAGGACAAATGGACCAGGATAAAAGAAGCATTTGTGGTAAAATTTTCTTGTTTTAAGGTTTCGTTTCTTTAATCATATATTTCGTCACTGCTTTAACAATTATTCATAATAATTTCAAGGTATACAACAAAAGTACAACATAGAAGAATGCTTATTTGGATTTACATAAACTTGTACGGTTAGCCTTTGCAGCTTCAAGAGATTTGTTTTGAATATTAATGAATATGATTTCGTAATTCGAGTCGAAAGATATGGCAACGCCATGAATCTGCCATAGTCAACACATTATGGTTTCATTTGTTTAAGTTGAACATGTGTTCCCATGTTTGTTTGCTACACTTCATTGCATCACGTTACTTCATTTAGATTAGAAATTGTTGATCGCGACCTGCCTTAATCGAATTAACCTATTTATAACTAATCAAACGAATCTAAATTAGGCTAATAGTTTACAGGACGTCGAGCTGCTATAGAAGGAAAGTATCTTGCTGCAAACAAAAGATATGATCTATTAGTGTAATAATCATATAAATCACATGAGATTACTGCAGCATAACATCTATCGTGTAACCGTTGGGAATCAATCAAAGAAGGCCAAATAACCAATTCTACCCCAAACTTTGTCCGTTTTTTCCTATCTACCCTGAACTTTTTAAAATATCATCACGCATGCTAGCGTTTGACCGTTATATCAATTATAACCACCGTTAAGTGAATGCGTGGACGGAATCTTACGTGGAGCCCATGTGGCCATTAACGTCATCTGCCCACCGTTAAATTGGTGACATGGCGCAGACGTGGAATAGGAAAAGTGTACACATCACCTCACCAATCTGACGTGGACTTCCCAAATCAACTAACCCTATCCCGGATCCAAACCCTAACCGAACTCCTTCCGACCGCCACCGCTCGACGGTCGCCTCCCTCGCCGACACTGACCGGCCCGCCCTCTCCCTCCTCCTCTCCCCCGCCGCCTACTCCGTCGTCGCCTCCTCCCTCGTGCTCTCGCCTTCCTCTGGCTCCAGCTCTGACCCGCTCTGCCACTGGCGTACGACACCTTCCTCCTCCTGTCTTCTGACCCTCACCTACCCCTCGTCGCGTTTTCCTTCCTCCCCCTCGTCTCCGAGCTCTACCTCTTGCGCCTCCACCGCTCCCCCTCCCCACCTTCCCTCGCCGGGTTTGAGGCCTACTACTCGCCATCTACTCCAAGGAGGTGAAGTCCCGCGGAGGAAAACCTAATTTGGTTAAGATCCTTGACCTCTCCAACCCCTCGCTCTATTACTTTCCTCGTGTCCCCAACCTCCACAATGACGGCAAGTGGATTAGGGGTCCTGTCACGACAGCTCGAGCGGCAGAATGCGGTTAACAGTAGGAAGACGACGTTAATGGCCACCTGGGCGCCACGTAGGATTCCGTCTACACATTCGCTTAACGGTGGTTATAATTGATATAACTGTTAAACGTTAGGATGCATGACGATATTTTGAAAAGTTCAGGGCATATCGGAAAAACCGGACAAAGTTTGGGGTAGAATTGATAATTTGGCCATCAAAGAATGATTGATTTCGTCCCCAGCAAGTAACAGATGGACAGAAGATTCTGCGGACGTGCAACCTTCTGTAAAAGAAAATAATCCATGATCTATTTGTGTAACACATATCATTTGTGGGTTGAAGATGTCCACATAAAATTTAATTACTTTAAGATTATGTTTCCGTATTTTAGCTATTCTTTATTTTGATGTAAATACTTCTATTTTTTTTTAATATCAGCGGGGTTCGTAGCAGACTTACTTTTTGCGAGCCCTCTCACGAGGCACGTAGGCTCTTTGATAAGCCCGCAAGTCTCAGGCCCAGCCCCACTACATCCCCTCTAGGCCCAACTTGAGGCATACGCCCCTGTTCCCAAAGGCCCAACAGGTAGGCAGCTCCTGGGCTTTATTAGCCATTGTCGACATTAAATTTTTGTCTACTATAATTATGGGCCCGATTTTATGATTTATAAATGGGCTATAAATCAAACCCATAAAGAAATTAGAATGGGTCATAATTTCAAGTCCACAAATATATATACATATATATATTGGGATATAAATGAAAACACAAGCCCAGTCCAAACAAAAATGTTTTTGGGCCGAATAAGCCCAAATTCAAATCCGGCCCATGGCCCGATATATGGGAGGTTGCCTAATATGGGATGACCAATTTCCTAATATAAATCGGCCCTGGAGGCCTATAAATAGAGCCATTCTCATTCATTCGAGAGGACAACATACAATACACATTGGTGGAGAGAAGACTCTTGGCTCTCGAAGACTCTCGCCGCTCCCTGCTCGCCGAAGCTCTGCCGACGTCCATCGCCCGGTGTTCTTCTGCAACGCGCCCTGAGGTTCTGCCGGATCACGCCCAAAGGCCCCGACGACTTCATCAAGCTACTGAAGCTCTGCCGGATCACGCCCATAGGCCCCGACGACTTCTTCAATATTTCATCCTGAAGTTCTGCCGAAATTCAGCCAGAGCTCCAAGATCATCACCCATCAACCGTTATTCTTCGAAGATCGAATCAGAGGAATCACGTGTTTCATCCGTGACTAGAGACAGAACCCGCTGCATATTTTCATACGACAATTTGTACGCTGATATTTCCACGCGAAATTTTAGTGTTCACAAATTTCTGGCACGCCCAGTGGGACAATTTCTACCTCTCATCTCTTTACTTTGAGGAATTCACATGGCACCCAAGATGATTAACGTCAAGAATGCGATCGCATACAATCGACTTGCTGCTTTTCCTTCGCTCTCATCCGGGGGCTCTTCATCTGCTGAGTTTCCGAGGTTGGTCAAGGCTAGGACCATTGCTGAACTATATAAGGAGACTGAGGAATTGCTCAAGTCCGTCTCCCCCAAGGCATCCGCATCTTCCAAGGATGTCACTGAAAAGAATATTCTTAATGGTGGAGACTCTCCAAAATGGACTTATGCGCAGTCTGTCGCCATGACGCGCAAACAGGCTGAAGAGATAGAAGAAATGCTCAAGTCTATCTCCCCTAAGGCTTCCCCATCTTACAAGGATGTTCTCAAAGAAGGAGGCTCTCCAAAGTGGACATATGCCCAATATGTGGCCAAAACTCGTAAACAAACCGAAGAAATTGAAGAAATGCTTAGAGCAATTTCCCCTAAGTCATCTCAACCAACTGCTGGTGACAATTCCTTCGACAAGGTTCTGATGTCTCCTATGCCGCAGATAAATTTTGAAGATATCTCGTCAAGTGACTCTCCATCGGATTCCTCCCCAGAAGCAGATTCAACTAAAGGCTTCGAAGTCATGCCAGTAATGATGGCGGATACTCCTTCACTTGAAGATCAGGTTTCAGCTCTCACAAAGACTGTAGATGCTATGATGCTTTTTATGAAAGAAAGAGAGCAGCAAATGGACTACATTGTCAAAAAGCTGGAGAGTAAAGAAGCTGACAAAACGTCTATGGATGAGAGTTCGCGCACCCAAGTTGATAAGGGAAAGGGGGTCATGAATGTCGATGATTCGGCAAAACACATGTCCAGTGCTGAAGATCCTATTCCAGCAAAAGCGATGCTGGAATTAATAAAAGAGACAGTGAAGAGTGAGCTTGAGGGCAAATCGTCATCATCTTCGGCATATTATAAGCCTTACAGTCGGAGAATTGAAGGCCTCAAGATGCCCGTGGGATATCAGCCTCCATACTTCCAACAGTTCGATGGAAAGGGTAATCCACGTCAACATGTGGCCCACTTCGTTGAAACTTGCAATAATGCAGGCACAGATGGAGATTGGATGGTTAAGCAGTTTGTTCGCTCTCTAAAGGGAAACGCTTTTGATTGGTACATTGACCTCAAGCCAGGCACCATTGACAGTTGGGAACAATTGGAAAGGGAATTTTTGAATCGCTTCTACAGCACGCGACGCGTGGTGAGCATGATCGAGCTAACTAATACTCGCCAATGGGAAGAAGAGCCCGTCGTCGACTATATCCAACGATGGAGGAATCTAAGCCTGAACTGTAGGGATCGTCTATCAGAGGAAACGTCTATCGACATGTGCATTCAAGGCATGCTCTGGAGGATTCGATATATTCTACAAGGGCTCAAACCACGATCATTCGAGGAGTTGGCGACAAAAGCTCATGACATGGAGTTAAGCTTTGTTGGTACTAACATAAGTAACATCCCGATACCCGAGCCACCTAGAGGGACAGGAAGACCAGGGAACAGAACTGGGGGCAAGCCTGCTTTCAAGGACGCCAAGAAGCAGGTAATGACTACAAATGTAGTTCCTGTCAAAGTGCCAATTGTAAAAGGAAAAGTCCCGCTGAGTGGACAATCACCTGCAGAAGCACCCCGGATGGAGAGACAACGCCTAACTCTGGAAGAAAGGCAAAACAAGAAATACCCTTTCCCTGATGAAGATGTTGCAGAAATATTTGACTATTTGTTGTCTTCTAAAATGATCGAGCTTCCGCAATCGAAGCGACCGCAACAAGCGAATCTAGCAGACAATCCTAACTTCTGCAAGTACCATCGTGTCTTAGGCCATCCAATTGAGAAGTGTTTCGTCTTTAAGGAGAAGATCATGGAGCTTGTACGTGACAATAAGATCGATGTAGGAGCTTATATTACTCCTTCAAATATGATCAGTGTTGCAAATAATGATACTTCTAACATCATATTCGGGACTGTCGATTATGCTAAGATAATTGGACTACAAAGTATGGGAGCAATGCAACGATATATGACCAAGGTGTCAAGTTGTGTGGTTAGCTCTGAGGAAGCATCTATTGAAGAAGGCTGGACTTTGGTGACCCACAAAAGGAATCGGAAGAAGTCTTCTAAGCCTGTTAAGCAAACGCCTCCCACGCGAGCAAAGATCACAATGAGGTCACCAATAAAAGGGTATTCTCGAAAAACGGTGAAAGTGGAAAATTCCCTTGATGACCAGTCCTTGAAGAAGCCAACCACGGCTACGTTATGGGATTTCTTTCCGGAACGTTTTCGAAAACTTGCAAATCTGTCTAGGAGTTGTCACCACATTGATGCAGACAAAGAAGTAACAGCCGCGAAGGTTGACACACCGGAAGATCCCGCAGTGGTGAATGTTGTGAAATTACGAGAAGATAGCACAACAATTACATTTTCCGATGAAGATCTTCTTATAGGTCACAAATCTCACAATCGGCCGCTATTCGTATCAGGATATGCTTATGGTACGAAGGTCAATCGCATACTGGTTGACCCAGGTTCTGCCGTCAATATCTTGTCACTAAAATCCCTGAAAGAGATTGGGCTAGGGGTGGACGATTTGTCAAGTAGTCGGCTAATAATCCAAGGATTCAACCAGGGGGGAGAACGAACCGTTGGGAAGATCTGTCTCACCCTCACTATAGGAGATATGGAAGCTGGAGCGACATTCTACATCATCGATTCCAACACCACCTATAATATGTTGTTGGGACGACCATGGCTGCATGAATATGGAGTCGTTGCATCCACGCTTCATCAGTGCTTTAAATTTGTGAAGGATGGGGTAGCCCACACAGTATGGGCAGACGCAAAACCCTTTACAGAAGCGGAATCATACTTCGCCGATGCCAAGTTTTACTTTAATAAGGGTACTAATGCTGAAGAAAAAGAACTCAACTGGTCAGTGACAAAAATGACGACAATAGCTCAAACGAGTACGCCTTTAAAAGGTTTTGTTCGACCTAAACAGGGGGCAATTATCTATCCAGATTCATTACCTAACAGGCGCACCAACGGGTTTGATCCAAATGTATTTAGGTTAATCTCTGCAGCTGGCTACACTGAGGACTTGCAGACACTTGGGGATGCCTCAAAAGAAACTAATCCAAGAAGTGATAATCATAAATTGAAATTTGGTCTTGGATATGTCACTCCTAAGCCCGTCAACCCTCTGGCTAAGAATGCTTCAATTCAATACATTGAACCTGATGATGAAAGTACGGCCGAATCAACTAGAACTTCAGTATTTGATCGACATGGAGTCCCGTCTAAACGAAGATCAGTATTTGATAGACTTGGCACTCAGAAAGAAGAGATTGATGCTCGAAGGTCGGCACGATTAAGATTGAGTCAAGCTCCAAGAAGTCGAATGGTGTGGAAGAGGCTCCAGAAGTATTCGAGGACCAAAAAAGGTCTACCGTTGACGAATTGAAGGAAGTCGATCTTGGGGAGGAAGGGGATCATCGCCCTACATTCCTTAGCGCGAATTTAACCCCTGATGAAGAAGAGTTGTATGTCCAACTGTTGAAGGAATACAAAGATGTCTTCGCATGGACCTACAAGGAAATGCCAGGCCTTGACCCGAAGATAGCGGTTCATAAGTTAGCTGTTAAGCATGGAGTTCGACCCATAAAGCAAGCTCAACGACGTTTTCGCCCAGAATTAATCCCATTGATAGAAGCCGAAGTCAACAAGCTTATCGAAGCTGGATTTATTCGGGAGGTGAAATATCCAACATGGATCGCAAATATTGTACCTGTTAGGAAGAAGAACGGTCAACTCCGAGTTTGCGTTGATTTTCGTGATCTTAATAATGCATGTCCCAAGGACGATTTTCCTCTTCCAATTACTGAGATAAGGGTTGACGCGACCACAGGCTATGAAGCCCTCAGTTTTATGGATGGATCATCGGGATATAATCAAATCCGAATGGATCCAAAGGATGAGGAAATGACGGCTTTTCGTACTCCAAAAGGTATATATTGTTATAAGGTGATGCCTTTTGGGTTGAAAAATGCGGGAGCAACCTATCAACGAGCTATGCAACGGATCTTTGATGATATTCTCCACAGGAATGTAGAGTGTTACGTGGATGATCTGGTTGTCAAATCCAGACAAAGGCGCGATCATATTGATGACCTTAGAAAAGTATTTGACAGATTGCGCAAATATCAACTGAAAATGAACCCATTAAAGTGTGCATTCGGGGTCACTTCAGGAAAGTTCCTTGGATTTGTCGTTTGACATCGAGGCATTGAAGTCGATCAATCAAAGATAGATGCGATTATGAAGATGCCAGAACCAAGGAATATACATGAGTTGAAGAGCCTTCAAGGGAAACTTGCATACATTCGAAGATTTATATCTAACTTGGCCGGACGATGCCACCCCTTTCATAGATTGATGAAGAAAGGTACTCCTTTTGAGTGGGACGAAGCGTGAAAAAATGCATTCAACAGCATAAAGGCTTATTTGTCAAAGCCACCAGTCCTTAATGCACCTATCCAAGGAAGACCTCTCATACTTTATATAGCAGCACAGGAAGCTTCATTAGGAGTTCTGTTAGCTCAAGAGAATGATAACAGAAAAGAAAATGCCCTGTACTATTTAAGCAGGACTCTAACCGGAGCGGAATTGAATTACTCTCCAATTGAGAAGACATGCCTTGCTTTAATGTTTGCCATTCAAAAGCTACGACATTATCTGCAGGCACATTCTGTTCGTCTCATATCACGGGCAGATCCTCTCAAATATATAATGTCGAGGCAGGTTCTATTTGGTCGTCTCGCAAAATGGGCACTTATGCTCTAAGAGTTTGAGATCTTGTATGTTCCTCAAAAGGCTGTGAAGGGACAAGCTTTAGCTGACTTCTTGGCAGATCATCCTATACCAGACAATTGGAAAATATCGGAAGAACTGCCCGATGAGGAAGTAATGATGGTTGATGTTCCCCCTCCATGGAAAATGTTCTTTGATGGGTCAGCTACACAAAGAGGTGCGGGAGCTGGAGTTGTCTTCGTCACATCCGATGGAGATATCATCCCTTACGCATATACCCTCACCCAGTTATGCTCAAACAATATGGCTGAGTATCAGGCTCTCATACTTGGGCTAGAAATGGCCATGGATAACAAAGTACATAGTTTGAGGGTATATGGAGACTCCAAGCTTGTGATTAATCAACTTCTATCCACATACGAGGTTCGCAAGCCAGAGCTTTTGCCTTATCATGATTATGCAGTTAAACTCGCAGGGTGGTTTCCGGATATTACAATAAGTCATATACCGAGAAAAGAAAATGCACAGGCAGATGCCTTGGCGAGTCTTGCTTCTGCTCTTACTTCGGTAGATAGGGAGGTCAGCATTAGATTATGTCAAGCATGGGCGGCTCCACCAGTCCCCGACAAGGAGGAAACAAACGAAATAAATCTCATATCCGTTTGTAACATAGATGACCAAGATTGGAGACAACCACTCATCGACTTTCTCGAGCACGGAAAGCTGCCTAATGACCCGCGACAAAAAGTGGATGTGAGGAGAAGAGCGCCTCGGTTCATATATTTTAAGAATACTCTCTACCGACGATCCTTTGAGGGAGTGTTCTTACGACGCCTTGGAGTGGAAGAAGCCATGAAAGTGTTAGAAGAGGCGCATGCTGGAGTTTGTGGAGCTCATCAATCAGGCCCTAAACTTCACTTCCAATTGAAAAGAATGGGCTACTATTGGCCAACAATGGTAAAAGATTGTATGTGATATGCAAAGAAGTGTCAAGCTTGTCAGTTTCACGCCAACTTCATCCATCAATCGCCCGAGCCACTTCATCCAACTGTAGCATCTTGGCCGTTTGAAGCCTGGGGCTTAGATGTTGTAGGGCCCATAACTCCTAAATCGTCCGGGGGCCATTCGTATATATTGGCAGCGACAGACTATTTTTCAAAATGGGCGGAAGCTGCATCCTTTCGGGAAGTGAAGAAGGAAACCGTGATCACCTTCATTAAGAATAATATCATTTTTCGTTATGGCGTGCCTCGCTATATCATTACTGATAATGGCCGAAATTTCTCTAATAAGGCCATGGATAAATTTTGCGAGCAATTTGGTTTTAAACAGTATAACTCTTCCATGTATTATGCGGCCGCAAACGGGTTAGCAGAGGCGTTCAATAAAACGTTGTGCAATCTCTTAAAGAAGGTAGTCGATAAAGCTAGAAGAGATTGGCATGAACGAGTCGGAGAAGCTTTATGGGCATATCGTACAACGTACAGGACTGCGACTCAAATGACCCCATACTCATTGGTCTACGGTGTTGAAGCAGTCCTTCCACTTGAACGACAAATACCGTCGCTGCGAATAGCCATACAAGAGGGACTTTGTCAAGAGGATAATGCGCGACTACGCTTACAGGAACTAGAAGCTTTGGATGAGAAACGTCTTGAAGCCCAGCAGCGGATTGAATGCTATCAGGCAAGGATGTCGAAGTCTTTTAACAAAAAAGTACGGCCTCGCTCCTTTCAAGTCGGTGACCTTGTTTTGGCGGTGCGAAGACCCATAATCGTCACGCACAAGACCGGGAGTAAATTCACATCCAAGTGGGATGGTCCATACGTAGTCCAAGAGGCTTACACCGGGGGCGCCTACAAGATAGTTGATGAAGACGGGGTTCGAGTCGGACCGATCAACAGAAAGTTCTTGAAGCGGTACTATGCCTGAAGAATAACGCTCCATGTCGCATGAGCCTAAACTGCATGACATGAAAAAAAAAAACAAAAAAAAAGAAACCCAAAAAAAAAAGAAAAAAAAAAGAAAAAATAAAAAAATAAATAAAATGTAATACTCCTGGCCCGCACGAGTATAAACTGTGAACGGCTTAATAAAAAAAATAATTATATTTCTCTACTAGTTTCGCAAGGATGAACATCTGAACACCAGCCAAAAAGGTTAACGAAGTAACGTGATGAAGATATCCGCGGTGGTCTTTATACAAGCAGACAATGATTTTTATCTTCTCGTCTCTAGAAGCTTTATGAGGATTTTTTCCCTTTGGTCTAAAATTGATGATGTTGCTACACTTTTATCTCATGAGCATTTTATCGACATGCGATGGACATCGATCTCCAGTCTTTACGTGAATGACCCTCGAAAGATTGTGAGGGAACTCGGTGTTGAAACACAAATGACCATTTCGATATGCAAATTTGATCCCTTAAAAAAAAAATCAGAGAGTTGTGGCAGCCCACTGTAGTCTCATTCTCATTAATATATCGAATTCTTCAGGGAGTATGTGTCGGTGGATATTATTTTGACAAAGAATAAGCATTCTGCTTGGCGTTGAGTTAGCTCGGTTGTGCCTCGATTCTGAAGAAGAGATACCGTTTACATGTTTAAATATGATGACCTTCATTAGAAGCAGAGACCACACTATGGGAAGGAGTCATGAGAATCGAAACGCCATCCTATTAATTTTGTAATGCACGCCGTGGCACATTAGTTCTGGTTGCTCCACTCCTGGAGAGATGACATGATTATTTGAGTAAACAGGTTGAAGTCTGAATTAGACGAGCAAGTCACTAATGGAAAAGTATTCATACAAGGCAAATCAGAAAATTCGGCATGATTGATTGCTTTGAGAGAGTTAACTTGTCCAACCCTAGCAACGATGAAAAGAGGACTCTTCACTCTGTTGTAAAATCACAAGACAGGAGATAATTGCGTCAAGAAGTGGCAATTCTCCTCAACATCGAGAATATTGAAACCCATTATTGATTTAAATAATGGCAACCACAAGATAGTCATGGTGCACCACGAGGTCCTCTTTTCCGTAAAGATGAAACCCGTTATTGGTTCGGTGATGGACTTGTTTATTTTTGCATCAATTCTTATGTACTCTGTCTCCTGGAAACGAATGTCCATGTTTTCTGGACCAACCAGACAACACCCTGTTTATTAGACAGATTTACCATAAATAACTAGGCAATACCCCTTTTCAAGGCAAAAGCAGAAAGAGATGTAATGCAATTGCCGACCGTACAAAATTTCTTTTTATTATGGAACCTTTCATGTGTACCTCCTGCTTGTCCAGCCTTGGATGGGACGAAGCTTCCTGAATGTTAGTGCGTGGGTGTTCTAGTTTTCAGGATTGCTGAAGAGAATCATGAGGATGGCAAATGGGTATTTAGAGTCTTAGAGATTTCTTAATCTCTTTTAGTACCCCCATACAAATGAAAGACGAAGACCAGGAATGCTAGACTTGGTGCCCGTCTGATATTTTCTTTATATGGATATGAGCATTTCTAGTAGCATCCGGATAAGGCAACAGCAATGTCCTTGTGGAGATTGGAAGTGTTGGCTAAGCCTTCTATGAATCCTCAGGCTGGAAAAGATACGACAACTTCAGCGACGGAAGCCATCTTCCCTCCATATGTCGGTCAGATTTTCAGAATCGATGACGACGCTTTTGATTACTACAGTAAATTCGCTCGTAAAAACGGGTTTTCTATTAGGAAGGCTCGATCAACGGGGAGCCAAAAAAAAAAAAATTGGGTGTTTATAGAAGAGATTTTGTTTGTTATCGCTCTGGATTCAAACAACCAAGAAAGAAGGCTGATGTGGAGCACCCACGAGATCGGAAATCTGTGCGACGTGGCTGCGATGCTAAACTGTACTTGACAAAGGAAATCGTGGATGGATCGGTCAAGTGGTTTGTTTCCCAGTTTAGTAATGTTCATAATGAGTTGTTAAAGAACGATGAGGTTCGTCTTCTCCCAGCTTACAGAAAGATAAAAGAGGCTGATCAGGAGCGAATCCTTTTGCTTGCAAAAGCTGGGTTTCTAGTTAATCGGATCATTAAGCTGTTAGAACTCGAGAAAGGTGTACAGACTGGTCAGTTGCATTTCATCGAAAAAGACGTGAGGAAATAATCCGGCGGTGGTCCCATATGTACGGGGAAGGCCGAGGGAATATCCAGCGACGGTCCCATTTATACGGGAAGGCCGAGGGAATATCCTACGACGGTCCCATATGTATGGGGAAGGCCGAGGGAAATCCGGCGGCGGTCCCATTTGTACGGGAAGACCGAGGGAATATCCGGCGACGGTCCCATATGTACGGGGCAGGCCGAGGGAAATCCGGCGGCGGTCCCATTTGTACGGAAAGGCCGAGGGAATATCCGGCGGCGGTCCCATATGTACGGGGAAGGCCGAGGGAATAATCCGGCGGCGGTCCCATATGTACGGGGAAGGCCGAGGGAATATCCGGCGGCGGTCCCATTTGTACGGGGAAGGCCGGGGGAATAATCCGGCGGCGGTCCCATTTGTACGGGGAGGCCGAGGGAATAATCCGACGGCGGTCCCATATGTACGGGGAAGGCCGAGGGAATAATCTGGCGACGGTCCCATATGTACGGGGAAGGCCGAGGGAATAATCCGGCGGCGGTCCCAGTTGTACGGGGAGGCCGGGGAAATAATCCGGCGACGGTCCCATTTGTACGGGAAGGCCGAGGGAATAATCCGGCGGCGGTCCCATTTGTACGGGGAAGGCCGAGGGAATAATCCGGCGGCGGTCCCATTTGTACGGGGAGGCCGAGGGAATAATCCGACGGCGGTCCCATATGTACGGGGAAGGCCGAGGGAATAATCTGGCGACGGTCCCATCTGTACGGGGAAGGCCGAGGGAATAATCCGGCGGCGGTCCCATTTGTACGAGGAGGCCGAGGGAATAATCTGGAGGCGGTCCCATTTGTACGAGGAGGCCAGAGAGATATCCGACGACGATTTGTATGTACCTGAAAAAAAAGGGTACCCTTACGAAATGATCTTGATGCTATGAGTTACCCCGGAGAAAGCCAAAGAGAAGAGAGTGGATTAGAACATGATATTGCTCCAATAAAATAAGTTTTTGGGACAATGAAACTCTAGTGCATGAAAACTGATGAAATATAAACCTGCTACGACGAGCAATGAGGATGTCGACGACAAGATGAAGAAAAGAGGATGACAGAAGAGCTTGCTCGTAAGAATATGAGGAGTGGGATATGAAATCATGAGCTCCTCGCACCTCTATTTATAGGGCCATGGGGGATGAATTTGGACGTCCGTTGATTATGGAAATCAATCAAAATCGCTAATCACGGATATTATTTTCCTCGAATAATAAATAGATGAGATAATAACGAATGTGGATGGAAAACGTTATCAGTGACACACGTTTCCTTCGATATAATTCGTAATACGGAAAACCTGTCGTTTCTTTGTTTCCTGAATTGTGTTGAATATGTATATGGGAATTTCAATTATCAATTATACCTTACGA
Source organism: Melastoma dodecandrum (assembly GCA_029817715.1). NCBI lineage: Eukaryota > Viridiplantae > Streptophyta > Magnoliopsida > Myrtales > Melastomataceae > Melastoma > Melastoma dodecandrum. The sequence continues at coordinate 1,530,704 of JARUPY010000279.1, read as the reverse complement.
GATGAAGAGGAAAAGCGGGGGGACTGGCGTCTGCAAATAAATTTTCCAAAATATAAATACATTTCAAGGAGAGAGGACAGTGAAGGCTGTTCTTATCATAAGCTCTGGCTATGTTCACCCGAATACCGACAGAGGGCAACCAGTCTTGCCTCTAATTGCGGCTAAATCATGGCTTTGATTTACTCATCGTACAACTGTCCGTTACTATTATAAAGCTCATGTCCCAAAGATTTGAGGTTATCAACCTATCGTTTTATATTGATGAGTGCTGCGGATTCATCCTCAACTCTTGCTTCCTTGACCAAGCTAGAGATGACTTGCAACGGTCAGACATTGTAGGAGAATATAAAAAAATATATACTATAATATTGCAGAATGTGTGGAACTCATATCATAGCCCGATCTCAGGGATTGGAAATAGGAGAAGTTAGGTTGTTTGTGCCATGAAAAGACTTCGTGGATGTGCTATTTCAGGAAGCGATAATTTAAGGACCGCTAATTCCACGACATGTGCAGAAGTAGTGTTTTCGCTTGGAATAAAGAGAAACGTGTGATCCTAGGAGGGGGACGCATATGGTGATCTTAACCTAGTTAATCTGCGGATTATAATTTTAATTTCTCCTAGATCCCCAGACTTGAACGCCGATATGGACAAGCTTCATAATGGCTGTGACATATGCCTCTTGGAAAGCATATACATTGGACGCAAACGGGCTCACTGTCATTATAGATTTCCAATCTGTGAAAGGAGAGGATTCCTAGACATCAATGCAAGGTCAGAAGGAAAGATTTATGGGTGGGTATAAAATTACGTGTGGTATGAAAGGCGGAACGCTGACGAACCTGTTATGGTGTTTTGTCCGCATACATGCAATCTTAAAGGAGATCTTTTCTGAAATCACACATGTATTTCGAAGTTGCAAAGCATGATTGCTTTCCAAGACAGGAACCGCAAGACAACCTTTGAATCGGAGCATTGATTTTTTTCATCATTTTTACTTTGATTATATTCTTATTATTATTCAAAAAAAAAGGGGGGGATAAAAGCAACGAAGAACACATATCATTATCTACCAAATAAACAAAGACAATGAAGAAGGAGCAGTTGCGGCCATGGTTATTAATGCCCGCAGTCGTCTCTTCGATCGTCGTCGTCGCGTTGCTGTCCGCAGTAAGCATCCCTGGAGGAGAAGTCACGTACGACGGGAGGTCGGCTGAAATTTCTGATTTGTAAACCGTGATAGCTCTCCTCCAAAGTGATAGTCGACAATAAAGAAAGGCATATTTCCAAGAGGAGAGACGTGTTCGTGAAGGAAAACAATAAAGGAGTTCATGTCCCCCAAAGGCAAATAAGGAAAGAAGATTTTACTATGGGAAAATAATATGAATCAGCTAGAAGTCTTTGGAAACCCACAGGTTTCATTCCGTACCCCAAAATTGTTCCTTATTCCACTTTTGGCTATAATATACACGGGAGATAATATTACCTTGACGATCGAAGAAAGAAAGGAATGAATATTACTAATATATTCACATATATTATGTCCATACCGATACCCTTCACATAAATCGATATATATATATGTGTGTATGTGTGAGGAGCAAACACACGCTTAACATATCAAAGCAAAGGCAAGATGAGTTCAAGAAAGAGGAAGGGAAAGGAACTACGTGTTGCGGAAAAGAAGGATCATCCTCGATGTATCGAACGATGTTTGTCTGGATCTCATGAAATAAGAAAAAAATTGATTTGACACGTTTTTAGCAGATTTGCCTGACAGCAAACAAAAACGAGTCCGATGAAGCAAATATCTGAAGTATATAGCAATAATACAAAGAATATCTACCCCTCAGATTTCTCTGGATGCCGACTAAAAGAATTGGCCTCACAAGTGGTCTGCAATCATCTGGAATACTCCTACTTAATTCGGCGAGGGGGAATGGACTAGGAATCTGCTAGAATGCGGACACCGGTTGCACATGGCGTGCATCAACACGTGGTTCCATAACCGTTCTAGCTGCCCGACATGCAGGGCGAGGGTGAGCATGTTACGGACACTGAGCAGGGAGAGTTCTGCTCAGGAGATGGCAATGACTTACCAGGATTTGAGCCTTCAAATATTTGCGGGGGCATGATGATAAACACGGGCATAGTTGCTATATTATAATTCAAGGTTGATTGGGCTAAACCCTCGAGGCCCATAATAATGTTATTACATCTCACTTTAACAACCCAAGCATTCATCAAAAGTGTTTTATTCAGTAGGGATCATCATCAAATGGATATGATGAGTTTTCAAGGCTTCCCACGATTGCAAAGTGAAGATGGCAGAGAGCAAAAGAGAATAAAAAGCTTCTAATTTCTACTTTTTAAACCTTGCATATATACATACATACGTGTATATATATATATATATATCAGTACCACTGATAAAGTCCAATGTCCATGTACATGTGAAAGATTGACCTTGGTCTAAAGCAAATTTATATACTTTAATTCCATCCTCTCGACATTATATAATTCGAGGAAAGAATTAAAGTGGGGGCATTTGTAGACATTAAATTTTTGTCTACTATAATCATGGGCCCGATTTATGATTTATAAATGGGCTATAAATCAAACCCATAAAGAAATTAGAATGGGTCATAATTTTAAGTCCACAAAAATATATATATATTGGGTTATAAATGAAAACACAAGCCCAGTCCAAACAAAAATGTTTTTGGGCCGAAATAAGCCCAAATTCAAATCCGGCCCATGGCCCGATATATGGGAGGTTGCCTAATATGGGATGACCAATTTCCTATTATAAATCGGCCCTGGAGGCCTATAAATAGAGCCATTCTCATTCATTCGAGAGGACAACATACAATACACATTGGTGGAGAGAAGACTCTTGGCTCTCGAAGACTCTCGCCGCTCCCTGCTCGCCGAAGCTCTGCCGACGTCCATCGCCCGGTGTTCTTCTGCAACGCGCCCTGAGGTTCTGCCGGATCACGCCCAAAGGCCCCGACGACTTCATCAAGCTACTGAAGCTCTGCCGGATCACGCCCATAGGCCCCGACGACTTCTTCAATATTTCATCCTGAAGTTCTGCCGAAATTCAGCCAGAGCTCCAAGATCATCACCCATCAACCGTTATTATTCGAAGATCGAATCAGAGGAATCACATGCTTTTCTCGTGACTAGAGACAAAACCTGCTACATATTTTCATACGACAATTTGTACGCTGATATTTCCACGCGAGATTTTAGTGTTCACAGCCATCACCCAGGAGATCAACCGTAAATCCAAGAGGGACAATGACAAGGTTCCAAATACCCACCACCCACCTTACGCTACTTGGGTGTCCTCGTAAGGACTACTTTCAATTTTTTGAAGAATTAGGAATAGGACAAAACATATTTCGGCCCAATTATCCTTTTTTTTGTTCTATACAAGTTATTAGCGCCATTTTCCTTTTATTTTTCATCATCCCTATAGGGCCCCTTTGCCTATTTCATACTCCATTAAACTTTCACGTTGGGTTCTCCTAGTCCATCAATCCTTGATCCAAGGACCGAGAGCGAAAGACTTGGTGTTTTTGCCAATAACCGCACCTTAGTTGTCCTTCTTGCGGACTTAGCCCATCATTGCCGCACAACGCTCAGACTCAACAAGACATCGACGATCGAATGCAAAACACCAGCAAGAAATGCTCAAGACTTTGTGGGGACCGCGGAGGAAGCGATTCCCTAGAGTGACATCAACTGACCTTGCCCGTTCGATATTGAACCCTCCTGAGGGGCCTCAAATACATGAGGAAGGTACGGACATTCCCGACAATTCTTATCCACTAGTGAAGGGTCGTAGCCCAAGTGCATAAGCCCATAGTCATCGCATTTTCCTACTTACTGTGATCTACATACTTGATTATAATTACGCTTGTGTAATATCATGTCATCACCTCACATGAGTTCGGGTACAACGCTCGTAATTTTAACCATTTTTGAGACCAACGCCACATTTTCGCATACAAGAGCAAGTAAGAATCTCGAAACGTCTCTGGTCTTTCCGACTTTATATCATATTTTAAACGAAGTTGGTTGCGACTCCGTATAGTTTTCTTGGATAAAGCATCAACGCGTTTGTTTGGGTAAATCCTCCCCAACCTTTCTTTATAGATCATGCTACGCCTTTCGAGCGATGTCAAGGCAGTCCTACTTAGTAACTACTTACTTTGTCGAAGACCGATGCACACACAACTACTTACTGCCTTGGGGTCAGAAAACTCCTACCCCTATCAAACTGTACGAGTTCCGGTTATAAGCCTAAGCTTCTGGGCGAACACAACGCATGTTTGCGTCTTTGGGTGGTCGAACGAGTCTCGCAGCTTCGACATCTACACCCGTGGTAGCGACTATCACTAGTGGTTTATTAAAAAACGACGGACCATTTTCGATCCAAAGCAATAATCCTAGTGTCTTTAGCCACGGGAACCGATAAAACAAAAAGGGCCACTCATCTCATGTCCCAGAATGGAACGAAACAAAAAAGAAATCATGTATTTTCTTAATACAAATGCCGTTATCTAGATGTCTTATCATCATATATTTCGAAACGTTTTCCTAATATATGCTGCCATTTATAAATTGAAATCAATTAAATAAAGGAAAGATAGAAAAAGATAAATATTATCACAAAATAACACCATTTTATATGTATATCAATTACTCAAAAAAATAGATATATACTATTACAAAACTATATAATATAAGTGAAATAATTTTATTGTATGATACATATATTATTAAGGTACTTTGGAGTGCATTTATTTCAAAAGTTTGAATCATGGGAAATACTTGGGTGTCCAGAATTAGAATAATAACCGAATGTCGATAAGAGTTAATATATTTAATTCAATCATGTCAAGATATATATCCATGAACCAGATATCTTGCCAAACATATGAAACACGGCGGCATAGTATTCCAAATTTCAAATCCTTTCCCAGAAAACAAACTTGGCAAAAAATAAAATTGGATAGAATGTCGATAAGAATAGGACGAATATTTTTAGCTGCTTGTATTTCGCAGAATGTTGCCAAAAGATATGGATAAAATGGAAGGGAATAAACCAAATGATTGTAGTTTACAAGATTTGGAGTGATTTCTCTCCATATAAAAGGGATGTTACCTTCGTTCATTCTGACTCAAAGCTAAAACACTCACGAGAAACATGATTTCGTCAGTGATTTCTCTCTGCCTCTTGATTTTTTTCTTCATTGGTTTAGTCCATGCTTGGCCAAACATCCCCTTCTTGCACACCGTCGTACAGATCCATAACGCCATTACCGATTCCGACCTCGCTGTTCACTGTTACGCCCCATACTACGACCTTGGGCCCCAAGACCTCCCACCCGGGACTCAATACGAGTTCCAGTTCAAGCCCAGCTTCTTCTTCGACACCAAGTTCAATTGCAGTTTCGGGTGGACGAACGTCACTCAGAGCAACGACATGGATGTGTCCCGTACGTTCGACATCTACCACCAGTCCCGGGATTTCTTCAGGTGTCCTTATTTATGCACGTGGTGGATTACGATCGATGGACCGTGTCGCGGCGTGGGAAATTTTAATTGTGTTCCTTTCCCATGGCAGTGATCAAAGAAAGAAAGGATATGTCAATCTAAATCATCCGCCGAATAAATTTAAAAAAAAACCACTATTTTCTTTCGTTATGTCGTTGTTCTTGCATTATCTTATTGAGGTTTGCTTTACGAAGAAGAATCCCGCTAAACTCTTCTCGAGATCCTTCTCTCGATACTTTCTGTGAAGATGCTGATTTGTGAGTGTGTTGGATAAAACTTTTGGCAGTGAAAGTAGATGGAATGAAGTAGGTAGTTTGTATGGTAAGATAGAGGGTGGAATGGCTAGCTTTTTAACATAAGTTGGGGCCCATGTCCGACTATAAATGTGGTAACATTCTCTCCATTTGTGTATCGAGCTCAAGTTGAGGAATACACGGTTTCTATCTTAGTAATCTCTTCTTTAGGTGGTCGTGCGAGATCCTCGACCGCTAGCTTAAGTGGATAGCCCGAAGCTCGCAGGCTCAACGGTTACGTATCCAGGGAGAATTGTTCCCTTCGCATGATAGATGGATGCATGAAGTTTAATAATTTGATGCTTCTCCAAATATGATTGAAATGAACATTGATCACATAGATTAAAACTATCGAATCGAATGTGGAAAGAATATGATTATATTAGTCATAGTGTTAAACTATGCAAGAACTCCGATTCATTCTTTGGAAGCTCATCCTTTTCATCATAAATGATCCGCTTGCCCGGAGGATGCACGAAGGAGACCGACGCTTCTTCTATTTCTATATTTTTCCATGGCAGCTGGGTAATGTACTAGACATTATTTATGCAAAAAGTACGACCTGAGTAACCCTACTGATTTTTTGGTTTAGAAATAACTATCGTTTTATTTAACTGATGATTGCAAAATATCTTATTTTGATGGATTTTCTATCCGGAGGACGATTAATTTAGCAGTAATATCACTTTTATGATGACAATATAATTGAGATTATTTGTTAACAAGCCGATCTGTCGTCAATCATTTGTCTTTCGAGCATTTCACTTGTGCTGTGTTGTTTTTACGCGATGATGTACTTAGAAAAATTAAACGACCAAAATTATAATTAACACGTGGAAGATTTGCATGGAATCTTATTACTAAATTCAAGATTTCTGAGATATTATTGATGGAAGTGAGAAACTCCATCAGAGCAGGATGCTATTACACCGAGGAAATGGTGAATTAATGTGAGGAAGGCTTTGTCCGCCATTAAAATTGTCATCGAGGATGAGATGCTCGTACATATAAGATATGTCGTTAAGCCGAAGGATGGTTAGAATATTTTAACAATTAGGTTCTCAAAGAAAAATTATATGAGGCTTCATTTGCTGGAAAATGATTTGCAGGCACTTAGAATAGGAGAATTAGGAATTAATTAGTTTTGACAAAATATTGATTTATGTTCGTATCTGTTTCGAAACTTTCTTTTTTGTTCATATCTTTCATTTTTTTCGTTTGTGTCAATTTTATTTTTATGTCCCATAGGACGTTAGACTCTAATCCTATGTGGACTAACGGCGGAACAAATTTTCCAACGTGTGCCATCGCGTCGGCTTGTGATTACTGACCTTCTCCCTCCCAGTTCGAAGCCATCCGCTGCCATCCTCTCCGCTCACTGCCGAACCCCTGCGTGGTGGTGACCCCAACCCCTTCGTCGCCCTTGCGAGTGCCTGATCAACCCTGACCCCCACCTTTCCTTCCATGTGTGTGCCGGACGATCCGTGATCCGAAGACATCCATCGACCAGCTTTGACCGCTCTCCTCCCCAATGTAGTGGCAAGCTCCGAAGACATCACTGGTTTCCTAGATCCGAGTGTGCCTCTTAGCCGAATCTCAAACCCATCATTGTCACCCTCTTCCCTTCTGTCCCCTGGCTTTTCGAGCTTCTGATTGAGATACTAAGTTGATGTGTCCAAAATCCACACCTGCCCATGCCAAATCTGTTGAAACAGCGGAGGGGTGGAAAGTCAACCTTTTAACCCGCCACTGTAACCCTCCTCCCATCTATCCCTAGGCTTCCCAAACTTTCGGTTGAGATATGTTACATTAGGAGGGGTGAATTAGCGTTAAACTTCAATTAAGGATTTTTAAGTCCTTTTCGATAAATCCCGCATCGGAAGAAAGCTTCGGCAAAACAAAACCGTAGAGACAGGTTTCTCTAAGACATAACGTACAAATGTGATCCAGTGTATTCATCAAGTTTAAATTTACGAGTTATATTTTATTTAACGTATTTTATTGTTCGATTTAAACGTATTATATAAATTCGAGATCGTGTTTTGAATAGTTTTTCCCAAAAGAGCTTTCGCTGCCCCGTGTGAAAACCCAACATCAACAAGTGAAATACATTTTTAATAAAAAGTACATCACATGATACGATTACATTATTAGTTGCAGTATTTATACGAAGAAACCGTGACAAAGTAGTCACTATGACTCGAAACACCAACATTAAGAACATCAGACAAGGAACACCATTTTTTCCAGTTACTTATTTTATAATAATTATTCATTCAGCGTACCTGGGAATGGTTTGGTCGGATATAAACGTCATCGTCGTTTAGCAAGGAGAGGGAAGCTTAAGGCTGCACTTTCCAGGAAGCTCCATGGCGAGGCGGATATCGACGTTGCTAGGGATGTCATGGCTGGTCTTGTATGAACAAAGACAAGGTAGGTCGGCCTTCGCCAGCACCGAGCAGCACATCTTTGACGGGTATATCTTGGTTCCTCTTATTGCTGCTGGCTCGCAAGTTTGTAGCTCGTCGATGGAGACCTTGCAAACCCCAAAAAAGAATTGAGCGTCGCTGCCAATAGCAAAGACTGCTACCATCACGGCAAGAACCACCGCCCTCACCACCATCTTATTGGCTGAGTTCTCCATCTGACCTTCTATTTTTGGGGAAAGAGAAATTCTTATTTACTTTTCTTGGCTGAGGAGTTCTCCTTTAACTGATGATGATGAAACAACACAGAGATGGTCTTTATACAGAGTCGTCTTTCACTCTCAGGCTTCGATCGATCCCATGTTATGCATACATATTCTCCAAAGGTAGTTTGAGCTGTATAAATCGTCCTCTGGCGAAGATTAATTTATTCTACACAAAAAAAAAATAACAGCATAGCCTATGCAAATAATTTGAATGTACTTGTTGGCCGATTGTTGAAGTTATCTTCTTTGCCGCTCATTATATCTTAACAAGCATTATATTCGGACAACCTAGGAACTTAGGAATTCCTATTCAACAAACGGACTAAATTGCCAGCTATTATTATTCTTCTTGATAAGAGGATGTACTTAACTTATATTGTTCATTCCTAGTGCGACTATTGACAGTGAAAGACATCGTTATCATTAATGCAATGGTGTATGTTTTCTGATAGATGGATTAATACTCATTTTGCGACCGACGGCTGCACTTGGAAGGAAGTGTCTTGGCGAGATGCTCGTCAACAGTGCTCAGCACTTGCGGGTTGCTCAGCCTTACAGCACAGGTGGAGGCACATGGTTGTCGGGGGCATCACGCACCCTCTCGTTGTAACTGTCGGCTTGGGCGTTCCTATCTTTTCAAAAGAGACTTGGGAAAACTCCTGATAGTTGGGCGACGACTCCGGTAGAGAAGACCACAGGAATTTCCATCCAACAAAATGGACTGATTTGCCAGCTTCGGAGATTCTTCTTGCCAAGAGAATGTACTTCTTGTTAATTTTTTAATGCATATATTGTCGGATCGAAGGACAAGGGACGTTTTTCCAAAATTTTTCCAACATTCCCCCGGGAAACCATATGGTTTCTGTCGTTGATCAAGGACAAATGGACCAGGATAAAAAAAGTATTTGTGGTAAAATTTTCTTGTTTTAAGGTTTCGTTTCTTTAATCATATATTTCGTCACTGCTTTAACAATTATTCATAATAATTTCAAGGTATACAACAAAAGTACAACATAGAAGAATGCTTATTTGGTTATATATATATATATATATATATATATATATGTCGGATTTACATAAACTTGTACGGTTAGCCTTTGTAGCTTCAATAGATTTGTTTTGAATATTAATGAATATGATTTCGTAATTCGAGTCGAAAGATATGGCAACGCCATGAATCTGCCATAGTCAACACATTATGGTTTCATTTGTTTAAGTTGAACATGTGTTCCCATGTTTGTTTGCTACACTTCATTGCATCACGTTACTTCATTTAGATTAGAAATTGTTGATCACGACCTGCCTTAATCGTTTTTTGTTGGTTTCATTCATAAGTTCCGTTGAAATGTTGACACATATGCATAGTGCGTTATCTTCCATGCATAATATGAATCTCGGAATGATTTGTTTGCATTGTGGTTGTTATTCATTAAACTTCATGTTGGCCCAACGATTAAGACTAAGAGGGGGTGAACTAGTATTAATGCCCAAAGGGTCACTTTTTAACTTCTTCAGAGAATCCTCAACCGCGGAATACTATACCTCTTGTAAGAACAGAACCTGTGTGAGGTTTCTGTTTGCTACATAAGCTATCGAACAGAACCCAAAGTGATCAGTCGTTCATGTTGTCAATCAGATCAATGGAATGATTTTTGACAACTTTCAAAACCTTAGAGATTTAACTTTAAACGGACGTGTAAACTAGAAGTAGTGTACCACCTCCTGTTACTCGTCAGTCAACCTTCTGTATCTGCACGGTTATCCTTCTGTCTGCGACTTCTGTACGATTAACACTTATGAAATGATTAGCAAATAAAAGTAACTGAAACACAAGTTTATAGTGGTTCGATAGAGACTACCTACGTACACTCTCACCAAAAATATAGGATGGTTATCACTAATCGAAACGTATCAGTGATGTAGAAGGTGATATAGCATATGCACCCAAAAGTACTACGCTTTTACAAGTTTGCACGGATTAGCGTGACTAACGGTTTGAACGGGTTAGCGTGACTAACAATGGTAACCTGGTGTTCGGACATTCTCTTCCTCGGACGGTGTCCTCTCTAGTTGTACAACTACCCGCTGCGGCTTCCCCTCGGCTCCTCACCGAATAATCCCTTAGCTCCTCACCAAGCATGTACAGCAACCCGCTGTGACTTTCCCTCGGCTCCTCACTGAGTAATCCCTTGGCTCATCACCAAGATTGCTCCACTCCTCGTGAAGACTTTCCCTCGGCTCCTCGCCGAGTAGACGCCCATGCACACAACCACAACAAAACGTAGTTACATAACCAGGTCAGTCCATCACCTTCTTTGCTCCTAGAGTTCTGGCCTTCACTTCGGTCGCTGCACTTTGGCTCGTACACAGCCAACAATCCTCCCCGGATCCTGCTGTACGCCCCCTCAACGCTATCCACAGCCTCCAACCCAAGTCAATCGTGCTCCCCGAGTCACTCTCCTTGAAGCTTCACCGACGATACTGCCTTCTGTAACTCACGCTCCTCCCGTGGTGCGGCAAGAACCCGAACGACGCACTCAAAGCAAAATCAACTGAATGTGATCGTTTCCCTAATACACTGATACACACTCTCTCGAACACTTGATAATAATGTCGAATTAACCTACTTATAACTAATCAAACGAATCTAAATTAGGCTAATAGTTTAGAGGATGTCGGGCTGCTATAGAGGGAAAGTATCTTGCTGCAAACAAAAGATATGATCTATTAGCTTAATAATCATATAAATCACATGAGATTACTTCGATATTGCTGCAGCATAACGTCTATCGTGTAACCGTTGGGAATAAATCAAAGAAGGCCAAATGATCAATTCTACCCCAAACTTTGTCTGTTTTTTTCTATCTACCCTGAACTTTTCAAAATATCATCACGCATGATAACGTTTGACCGTTATATCAATTATAACCACCGTTAAGCGAATGCGTGGACGAAATCTTACCTGGCGCCCATGTGGCCATTAACGCCGTCTGCCCACCGTTAAATTGGTGACGTGGCGCCGACGTGGAATAGGAGAAGTGTACACACCACATCACCAATCTGACGTGGACTTCCCAAATCACCTAACTCTATCCCGGATCCAAACCCTAATCGAACTCCTTCCCGGCCGCCACCGCTCGACGATCGCCTCCCTCACCGACACTGACCGGCCCGTCCTCACCCTCCTCCTCTCCCCCGCCGCCTACTCCGTCGTCGCCTCCTCCCTCGTGCTCTCGCCTTCCTCTGGCTCCTACTCTGACCCGCTCTGCCACTGGCGTATGACACCTTCCTCCTCCTACCTTCTGACCCTCACCTACCCCTCGTTGCGTTTTCCTTCCTTCCCCTCGTCTCCGAACTCTACCTCTTGTGCCTCCACCGCTCCCCCTCCCCACCCTCCCTCGCCGGGTTTGAGGCCTCCTACTCCAACGAGGTGAAGTCCCGCAGAGGAAAACCTAATTTAGTCGAGATCCCTGACCTCTCCAACCCCTCACTCTATCACTCTCCTCGTGTCCCCAACCTGCACAATGACGGCAACTGGATTAGGGTCCTATCACGAATGCTCGAGCGGCAGAATGCGGTTAACGGCGGGCAGACGGCGTTAATGGCCACCTGGCTCGTACACAGCCAGCAATCCTTCCCCGGATCCTGCTGCATGCCCCCTATCCACAACCTCCAACCAAAGTCAGTCGTGGCCCCCGAATCACTCTCCCATAAGCTTCACCGACGGTACGACCTTCAGTAACTCACGCACCTCTCGTGGTGCGGCAAGAACACGAACGGCACACTAAAAGCAATATCAATTGAATATAATCGTTTCCCTAATACACTAAGTGGGGGGGAATCAGTGTTAAACTCCAATTGAGGATTTTTAACTCCTTTTCGACAAACTCCGCATCGGAAGAAAGCTTCGGCAAAACAAAACCTTAGAGACAGGTTTCTGCAAGATATAACGTACGAATGTGATTGCGATTTGTTTGATAGACGCAAGACTTTTATAGTGGTTCGGTAACTAGCCTACATCCACTTTTCACCCAGAATTTGGATGATTATCACTCAGACGTAATGTAGTAGAGATTACAGAAGGCGATACGTAACATAGTTACGATTATGGAAGGTGATGTGAGATCGACCTTCTACAGCACAGACCAGAAGGTTCTGCACCAAAGGTGGCTCGTTGCACATCACAGACTAGAAGGTTCTGTATCAAAGGTAATTGAGTTACACAGCAAAGACCAGAAGGTTCTGTACCATGTGTGTCAACCCTCTACAGCAAAAACCAGAAGTGCTAGAAATCGTGTCGGGGTTACCCCTTCACCTAAAAGCTAGCAATTAGGTGAAGGGTCCCAACTGAAATGTTCCAAGGTTTCCAATTTGCGGTATAACTTGATTTTATTATAATTCTAACGACGACTTAATATACAATATTCCAGTATACATTAGTTTAATACACAAATGTAACCTTTTGCATAATTACCAACTTCGGTACCTGTAAAAAGAAAGTAAACAATACCGAGCATTATTTGTTATTCATTAGAGACTTAAGTGCGACCCTAATAGGGATTCCCTTGACCTTCTTGTCTATTATAACCACAAAGCGCTTCAACTTCTATCGTGAACAAATCCAATTCCACCATCGATTTTCTCCCTCACGGAGCACATATCCCACGCATTGAAGCACATAACCGGAGTCCCCATTTCCAGCTTTCCCAAAACATCCTCCATCACTTTCTTCACGTAGTTTTCCCGTATTTTTCGGATTAATCCCGAATAATTATGCCTTTCACGATAACTTCATTCACGTGATTCCGGCTACAATTCCAGCCTAGCTTTAGCGGCCTTAAAAGTATTACACAAGGTCCGATCCACCTTGTCGAACTCCATCCCGAGTTCTCTCTCCGACCACGGACATAATCCGTCCAAATACGTCGCACACGAACTCTAAGTTCCTCGTCATCCCTCCATGATTCCGGCTTAACTTTGTCAGCCTGTATGGCTCCTAATTGAGCTTTCTGGGATGCCCAAGCCTGGTCACATCCCTGCCCATGGAGGCCTTAATCAAGTCTCCCGTTAATACCCGTCACATGTTTTAACTACACGTGAAATATCGTCACTTCCACCCCTTTACCGGGTGTTGGACTTAGTGCACCTCAAAGGGAGCGACACCATTCACCAGTGCTTCAACGACTAGCTTCACACCAAGTCCAGGAAGACAAGTCATCATTCCACAATCTGGGATAGAGCTCGGTCCCTTTCGAGTGACAACAAGGCAGCACCTCTCTTCCTTCAAATCGAGCTTACAACCCACGGTAGACACGATTTGAGCAACCATCATATTACAAAATACAAGACCACCACAGTACTAGCACAGATCCAGACCCACACACACACGAGAATACGACTTGTATTCAAAACCACAGTAAGACGCCACGAGAGTCGACAAGACAAAAGCAAGTAGGAAAACAGAGAAGGGGCGAACGTACCGCGCTCCACATTACTTCGAGTTGTCGACGTCTTCGTACAATTTCGCTCCGGGTTGGACGGTCTAACACTCTTCCTCGAGGTTCCTTTCTCCTTCGTAAGACTTCAATTCGCGGCAAACGAACTTGGGTTGCCGTCTTTGGTTTCTTCGAGTAACTCCGTCAGCTTCCCACCCTCCTGTCCTTTTCTTCTTCCTTATATGCTCCGTCGAATCCCTTCCCCCCCTCCCTCCAAGATGGTAATCCAATTTCCTTTTTATTCTAAAGTCACCGTTTTACTCGAATGGGCTTAGTGTCCCCTAATAATAGCCACAGGGTCCCACCTCTTTTTTTTTTCTATTTTCTAATTACTATCAATTTAGTTTTAATAAGTTGTCGGCCAAAGTGATCAAAATCTATAGGGATTTGCCCAAACGTTCGATAATATCCTAATTTAATAATTTAAAATTAAAATCTTCAGATCATTACATTTTCTCCCCTCCTTAGGTGATTTCGTCCTCGAAATCTTATTCCTCAAACAAGGAAGGGTACTTGTTTCGCATTTCTGCTTCATGTTCCCAAGTGTTTTGTGTTCTTCCGGCTCCACTCCAGAGCACCTGCACTAACGGTACTCTCTTCTTCCGTAGTATTCGTTCATCCCGATCAATAATTCGTATTGGTTGTACTGTCACGCTCATGTTGTCATTCACTACTACTTCTGTCGACTCTACTCTTAGCTCCGGATCCGGTTCATACTTTCGTAACATTGAGACATGAAAAACATCATGACAGTGGGAGAGTTCCGGGGGAATTGCTATGCGATATGCCGATTTCCCGATCCGTTCCGTTATTTTATATGGCCCGATGTAATGAGGACTTAACTAGTGAGCTCTCCTCGCCCTGAACATTGATTTGATCGGCGATAACTTTAGGAACACCTCGTCATCAATATTAAATTCCATGGGCCTCCTTCTGCGATCAGCATAGCTCTTTTGTCGACTCTGTGCAGTTCTCATCCGTTCTCTAACTACAGTCACCACATCACAAGTTTCTTGTATTAATTCTAGTCCATTGAAAGCTCTCTCTCCGGGTTCATTCCAACATAGGGGCGACCTACAACTTCTCCCGTAAAGAGCTTCGAAAGGTGCCATCCCGATACTCGCATGATAGTTGTTGTTATAAGCGAATTCCACCAATGGCAAGTGATCAACCCAGCTTCCTTTCCATTCAAGAGCACACGCTCTGAGCATATCTTCTAACGTCTGAATGGTTCTTTCCGTCTGTGGATGGAAGGCGGTACTCAATTGTAATTTTGTATCCAAGGCTTCTTGTAAGTTCCTCCACAGTCTAGACGTGAATCGTGAATCCCGATCAGATGTAATGGTATGGGGCACGCCGTGGTATCTCACTATCTCTTTGATATACAACTTAGCCAAGGACTCCAATGACCAGTTGATCCGAATAGGAATGAAATGTGCCGACTTTGTGAGTCTATCAACCACTACCCACACAGAATCCATGTTTCGGCCTCCTTTGGGTAGATTCGTTACGAAGTCCATTGCTATGTCTTCCCACTTCCATTCTGGCACCGGGAGTGGTTCTAATAATCCTCCTGGTCGTCGGTGTTCAATTTTCACTTGCTGACATGTCTTGCAGTGATTCACGTACCTGGCTACATCCTTCTTCATTTTAGGCCACCAGAAATCCTTTCGTAGGTTCCTATACATCTTTGTAATTCCTGGATGCACGCTATATTTACTCTTGTGCGCTTCATCCATCAATCTACGTTTCACCTCCTCCACATCAGGTACGCATACGCGTTTCTGGAATTTTAGCATCCCATCTGAGGTTAGTTCAAATTGGGCATACTTCTCTGTTCCGATTTCCTTTCGTACCATATTCAAGTATTCATCCTGGGATTGTGCTTCTCGGATAATCATTAACATCTCTGGCTCCACTTGTCCTCTAGCCATACATAATCGTCCATCTGGTTCTTCGAGGCACAAGTCCAAATTACTTAATTGTTCTATCATCCGTGACTCTTCCACCAGGAGGCACATAAGTGAACAATGCTTCCTGCTCAAGGCGTCTGCCACCACATTTGCTTTGCCTGGATGATATTGAATTGTACAGTCATAATCTTTTAATAGTTCCATCCACCTTCGTTGTCTCATATTCAGTTCCTTCTGTGTGAATAGATACTTCAGACTCTTATGGTCTGTGCATACTTCGAATTTTTCTCCATACAGATAATGCCTCCACAATTTTAATGCAAATACCACAGCAGCGAACTCTAAATCATGGGTTGGATAATTTTCCTCGTGTTTCCTCAATTGTCGAGAGGCATATGCCACTACTTTACCGTTTTGCATCAATACGCAACCCAATCCTTGAGTGGATGCATCACAGTACACCACGAATTTTCCTGACTCACTCGGTATAGTTAACACAGGAGCGCTAGTTAATCTCCTCTTGAGTTCTTCAAAACATTCTTCACAGTTATTTGTCCATTCAAACTGGACATCCTTTCTTAATAGTTTAGTCATAGGGGCAACTATTTTAGAAAATCCCTCGACAAATCTCCTGTAGTAACCTGCCAACCCAAGGAAACTTCTTACTTCTGCTGCTGTCGTCGGTCGTGGCCATTTCTTAACTACTTCCACTTTCGTAGGATCTACTCCTATACCTGTGGCTGAAATGACATGTCCAAGGAACGTTACCTTCTCAAGCCAAAACTCACATTTGCTGAGTTTGGCATACAATTTATTTTCCCGTAACGTCCTTAGTACAATAGACAGATGTTCCTTGTGTTCTTCTTTACTCTTAGAGTATACAAGAATATCATCAATGAACACTATCACGAATTGATCCAGGTACGGTCGAAACACTTGATTCATTAATCCCATGAATACTGCTGGTGCATTGGTTACTCCAAACGGCATTACTCTGAACTCGTAATGACCGTATCTCGTTCTGAATGCAGTCTTAGGGATATCTTCTTCCCGCACTCCAATCTGGTAGTAACCTGATCTCAAATCGATCTTGGAGTACACCACTGATCCCTGTAATTGATCGAATAAATCATCTATACGTGGAAGTGGATATCGATTCTTGATTGTATTTTGGTTAAGCAACCTATAGTCAATACACAATCGCATCGATCCATCCTTCTTTTTTACAAACAAAACAGGAGCGCCCCACGGGCTTACACTAGCGCGAATAAAGTTCTTATTTACAAGTTCCTGTAACTGTGCTTTCAATTCTTTCAACTCGGCAAAACTCATGCGATACGGAGTCCGAGAAATGGGAGTTGTCCCCGGAACCAAATCTATCACAAACTCTACTTCCCTACTAGGTGGTAGTCCCGGTAGCTCCTCGGGAAAGACATCAGAAAAGTTCTTCACCACTTCAATCCGCTCCAGCATCGGTAGCTCAGCTTCTTTGTTCAACACAGTCGCTAGAAACGCTTCGTGCCCTGTCTGTACAAGGTGATACGCCCGTGTCGCTGATATCATCAAAATCTGGCCGCATCCTCCATGGCCTATGTACTCACGAGAACCTCCATCTTCTGTGCTAAACAAAATGCGCTTCCTTTCACAGTCTACCTGTGCATGGCTGGAAGCCAACCAATCCATGCCCAGAATAATCTCAAAATCACGGATCTGCAACACCAACAGATCAATAGTAAACTTTAATTCAGCTACAATTAACTCATAATTTAGACACGCATCATCAATGCAGTATTCTATTCCAGTAGGGAACACAACATGCCACTGTTTCACTGTCTTATCTACTATCCAACCATATTTCTCCACACAGTTAGATGACACAAAAGAGTGTGTAGCACCGGTATCAAACAAGGCATAAACTAATTCACCTTGAAGTCGAACCGTACCTGAGATCACACCGCGAGATGCAACGGCATCCGCTTCCGTGGTCGCATTCAGTCTCACAGTCTCTGCAGGCCCACTGACTGATCCCCTAGAAGTAGACACAGTCGGTCCTGGTCTATTTCCACTTCTTGGGCGTGGAGCGTTCGATCCGGTTAACCCGCTACCGGAGCCCGCTCCTGGTCCTTGAGGACATTCCTTACGAATGTGTCCTGGTTGCCCGCACCGATAACAAGTGAATTCCCTGGACGCACATGAATCTCCATAATGACGCCTCCCGCATCTCTGGCAAAGGGGCTGACATCCTGTTCTCACTCCCTGACCTCTTCCCTGAGAGAATGATCGTACCGGCATAGGAGCTCTCGGGGGTCGATTCACCTGAAACCGTGGAGCAGAGGAGGATGACTCTCCAAACCGAAATCTCTTCCTTGGAGGTGGTCCTACTCCTAGCACCCTTCTCACGTTTGCTTCCTCCCCCACAGCTTTCATATCTGCCCATCCTTCTTCAGCGCTCTGTGCTTTCATATATATTTCTTCGTAAGTTGTGAGCATCAGAGTTCTTAGTTGGAATCTGATTTCCGGTCTCAGTCCCTCCTCAAACTTCTTAGCCTTCGCCTCGGCACTCATTGTCGGGCCATACCTCGACAGAGTGGAAAACCGTGCCTCATACTCATCCACTAACATCCTTTCCTGCCTCAGATATAAGAATTCCCTAGCTTTCTTCTCCCTGAACACGTGAGGATAGAATTTCCCTAGAAACGCCATTCTGAACACTGTCCATTCATCTCCAGAATGAAGAATCCGTGCTCCATCCTTGTTGGCATTCCACCAGTCATTTGCTTCTCGCTTAATCGACTGTTGTACTAAAATCATCTTCTCTTCTGTTGAACATCCTAGCACATCGAAAGCATTCTCCAGTTCAACAATAAATTCTTCCGCCTTCTCAGGCCCTTCTTCACCCGAATAGATGGGTACTTCAAGTTTCCGAAATTGTCCGATAAGCGCAACCTTTCTCTTGCGCCATAGATCCTCATCCCTAGGGGGAGAATTCCGTACAGCATTACGTATGCCCTCCTCAGACATCCTGCAATCGTAATAATTGCATCATTAGTCCCAGTATTATGCCATTCACACATAATACTACATCAACGGAAATATAAAAACCATATAAGTGTGCTCAATACCAAGCACACGATCGTTCAATTCCGAACAATCAACATTTACTTCTTAATGCAACATTCATATACTCAACCTTTCCGGTCATTCATATTATGCAGATATCAACTGTATTTCCGGTCACTCATTTGTTTTCCGAGAAGTATCTGTAACTCGTCAAATGAGTTTAACCTACTCACGCGCATGTTCCCACACTCAACTTCCCTTTTCCCGAGTCCAAAACCGACTCGTTTATATTCTAAATTTTCAACCTTATTACTCCGAGCTTAACCTCGCTCTGATACCACATGAAATATTCCAAGGTTTCCAATTTGCGGTATAACTTGACTTTATTATAATTCTAACAACCACTTAATATACAATATTCCAGTATACACTAGTTTAATATACAAATGTAACCTTTTTGCATAATTACCAACTTCGGTACCTGTAAAAAGAAAGTAAACAATACCGAGCATTATTTGTTATTCATTAGAGACTTAAGTGCGACCCTAATAGGGATTCCCTTGACCTTCTTGTCTATTATAACCACAAAGCGCTTCAACTCCTATCGTGAACAAATCCAATCCCACCATCGATTTTCTCCCTCACGGAGCACATACCCCACGCATTGAAGCACATAACCGGAGTCCCCATTCCCAGCTTTCCCAAAACATCCTCCATCACTTTCTTCACGTAGTTTTCCCGTATTTTTCGGATTAATCCCGAATAATTATGCCTTTCACGATAACTTCATTCACGTGATTCCGGCTACAATTCCAGCCTAGCTTTAGCGGCCTTAAAAGTATTACACAAGGTCCGATCCACCTTGTCGAACTCCATCCCGAGTTCTTTCTCCGACCACGGACATAATCCGTCCAAATACGTCGCACACGAACTCTAAGTTCCTCGTCATCCCTCCATGATTCCGGCTTAACTTTGTCAGCCTGTATGGCTCCTAATTGAGCTTTCTGGGATGCCCAAGCCTGGTCACATCCCTGCCCATGGAGGCCTTAATCAAGTCTCCCGTTAATACCCGTCACATGTTTTAACTACACGTGAAATATCGTCACTTCCACCACCTTACCGGGTGTTTGACTTAGTGCACCTCAAAGGGAGCGACACCATTCACCATTGCTTCCACGACTAGCTTCACACCAAGTCCAGGAAGACAAGTCATCATTCCACAATCTGGGATAGAGCTCGGTCCCTTTCGAGTGACAACAAGGCAGCACCTCTCTTCCTTCAAATCGAGCTTACAACCCACGGTAGACACGATTTGAGCAACCATCATATTACAAAATACAAGACCACCACAGTACTAGCACAGATCCAGACCCACACACACACGAGAATACGACTTGTATTCAAAACCACAGTAAGACGCCACGAGATTCGACAAGACAAAAGCAAGTAGGAAAACAGAGAAGTGGCGAACGTACCTTGTCCCACTTCCTCCGTAAAATATTTCTAATTCTCGACGTCTTCGTACAATTTCACTCCGGGTTGGACGGTCTAACACGTTTCTTCCTCGAAGTTCCTTCCTCCTTCGTAAGACTTCACTTCGCGGCAAATGAACTTGGGTTGCCGTCTTTGGTTCCTTCGAGTAACTCGGTCAGCTTCCCTCCTTCTTGTCCTTTTCCTTTTCTTCTTCCTTATATGCTCCATCGAATCCTTTCCTCTCTGGGAGATGGTAATCCAATTTCCTTTTCTTATTCTAAAGTCACCGTTTTACTCGGATGGGCTTAGTGTCCCCTAATAATAGCCAAGGTCCCACCCTTTTCTCCATTTTCTAATTACCATCAATTTAGTTTTTAATAAGTTGTTGGCCAAAGTGATCAAAATCTATGGGGATATGTCCAAACGTTCGATAATATCCTAATTTAATAATTTAAAATTACAATTTTCAGATCATTACACCAACCCTATATATGCTTTGGCCCAGGCCTTTCTCTATCCGGTGTGGGACTATTTCCCAACACCTCCCCGTAATTCCACATCGGATCTTTGTCCGGGGGTCGGGCGCCCTTATTCGGAATCTTTGTCCGACGGGACGAATTTGGCTCTGATACCATGTTAGAAATCGTGGTTGGGTTACCCCTTCACCTAAAAGCTAACAATTATGTGAAGGGTCCCAACCCTATATATGCATTGGCCCAAGCCTTTCTCTATCCGGTGTGGAACTATTTCCCAACAAGAAGGTTCTGCACTACAGAGGACTGAGTTTTACAGCACAGACCGAAAGGTTTTGTACCACAGTGATGCTGTGCACTTGATAACGTGACTAACAAAGGTAACCAAGCGCAATCCCCTCGAAACAATGACTTCGTGACGTACCACACGCGAGCACGTAGCGTACCCTACGCAAGCAGAGAGCGACCCCTGTCCAAGGATGAATTTTCCCTCCGGCGGCTCCACCCGACCTGCGCGACCTCCTCGAGATAGCGACTACGTATCGAACCCCACACAGGCACGTAGCAAGCCCTACGCAAGCACGCAGCTAACCTCACGCAAGCAGACAACAACCTCTGTCCTAGGTTCCTGCACACACAGAACGCACCACAGAAGCGGGTCAGTCCCTCACCTTATGTGCTCCTGGGGTATCTGCCCTTCTCTGTGGCCCACTTCATATTGGCCACGCCAGCCTCAAGCCGCATGCCTCCAGTCCCTCGTGGCCCCTAGGTCACTCTCCCAGAAGACTTCAACAACACTACAGTCTTATGCAGCTCACATCCCTCGTGTGTGGCTAACTCTCAAACGAACCAACGTTTACAAGTTCCGAGCACACTCTCTATATTTTACACTATGATACACAATAATACACCACCAGATAATGTGGTTGAATGACTCTAATTATACAAGAAATTTGAAGTCTAAACGTAGAAGGTAATCTTGATGAATGAGCCTTCTCCACAAAGGCAACAAAAGATTAGATAAGATTATAATTTATTATTTACAAAAATTTCATACCCAAGCAGATATTTTTTAGGTAAACATATCATATCAATAGGATTATGATTTGAAGATTTTCCTCATGAATACTGCGGTACAGAAGGTTCTGGCTGAAACTAATCAGCAACCCTCTGTGAATGGAAATAATCCAAAATTATATTCAATAAGTACCAAATTTGATTTATTCTGTCCAGAATATTTATTTCAACGAACCTAGACATATGACGTGGATAATCATCCCAAATGACGGTTCATTGGTGGTCATATTGATCCTCTGAAGGTTTGAGACAACCTTGCAGAACCTTACCATAAATAGATTATATATTTCCTTCCATGGAAAATATAATTCCTATTATGATTATTTGGAAACGTAATCCAGGGATTTCGATCGAATTAATATCTTGATCAATTCTTTTTTATTTTGTAATTAAACAATCATTAGACAATCATTTAATTACAATAATATTTCTTACAAAAGTTCTCACCATGAATAGCTTATGTAGTGTAGATATTTGACTTCTGTTTCACAGAAGTTCAAGGCCCATCATCAAAACCTATTCAACAATATCCTAAGTCGATGTAGCCGAAACACACCTGCATGCCAGATTTTTTAAAACAACGAAGGAGCGTAAGCCGACCACGTCGCCGAACCAGACATTGCAATTGTTGCCAACATCCACGCATGAGGGAAAATTTGGAAATTTTCTTAGGTGGGAGTCTGACGTGGAAATATTAAAAAAATGAATATTTCTCTGTTAGTCCACGTCCGGTGATTTGTGTAATGTCCATTCCCTCTGGGACATAAAATAAATAAAATTTAATGTTACGGACACAAGAGAAAAAAAATGGAAGATATAGATCGAGAAGAAAATTTTTGAAATAGTTACGGACACAAATCGATAGTTTGCCCTTAGTTTTTTACTAAAGTAAAGTATATATGCCAGATGAATTCAAAGTTAGACCCAATAGTAAGAATTAGGGATTAAGATCGAAGTACGGAGGATTTAGTGTGGTGTTGCATGGACGGCCGACATCGTCTTCCCTAGAAGATTCAGCGAATTGTTGGCTAATCAGAATAGATTATCAAAGCAGTGGCTGGTGTTTCTTCTAAAGATGAAGAATAATCTTCATAAATTCAAGAAGTTATGCAAGAAATAAGGATGGGGAGAGAATATTACAACCAGATGGTAAACACGGCCGACGAGAATATCAACCAAATTGACCACATCATCGGAGGGGACCTAATAAGCCAACCCAAGAGAAAGATGAAGATTGTTTCAACTGCAGTAAGATGGAACACCGGAAGAAATTGCTGATCCAAGAAAAATAATGTGAGAGTCAATGTCGTCACATCCAGCGGTCAAGATGGAGATAATTTCGAAGAAGAATGGAATCTTGAAGCATCTTTTGTCACATGCTAGAAGAAGTGTCGATGCTGGAAGGTCACGCTTGCCTGAGTGTTCCAACCACATGGTACGTGATCAGGAAAAGATGTAAGAGTTGGCATTGTACAAACAACAAC
Source organism: Melastoma dodecandrum (assembly GCA_029817715.1). Lineage (NCBI taxonomy): Eukaryota > Viridiplantae > Streptophyta > Magnoliopsida > Myrtales > Melastomataceae > Melastoma > Melastoma dodecandrum. Next base: position 1,507,175 of record JARUPY010000279.1, on the reverse strand, counting down.
GTTTCGTTGTCATAACAAACCACTCAAAGTTATTAATCACGCATATTGCAAGACTGTCAAAGTAGATAATGACAATTCCAACAAGGTCCAACTACTGGGAGTGTTCCATGTCTCATGCATAAAGAATAATCTTTTGTCAGTAGCCGAATGGGCAACCCTTGTAACTTCGTGGTGTTAGGGCCAGAAGACGTCAATGTCTACCTTGAGCTGATATTTTCTGGAATATCGTTCATGGAAGAATAGACAGTAAATTATATTTATATCATGTCTGTAGAGTAAGAATACGTAAATAGAGTGAAGAAGAACGACATAGTCGGCCTCTGGCATGAAAGACTTGAACACGTCAACTTTCACAAGTCGAAGCACATGATGAGTAATGAGATTTTCAAGGGTCCTCCACGATTGGAAGTGAATGTTGACAACGTATATGTTGGCTGTCGTATGAGAAAGCCCATCTGTTACCATATGAGGAATGTAATTATAGGATAGAAGAACCATTGCAGTTGATGTTCAACTATATGTATTCCTCTATTCGTAGAGTACATTGAATGTATAGAAATGGCTATAACAGAGTTTCTGTTATTCATATTAACAGCTACTCTAGGAGAAATGTTTTTATGCGGGTCAACAACTTCCTTGACCTTCTGGCACTCATTTCAACGTATTTGGTTAAGTGAAGCATTCATTTGTGGGAGACTACAGATACAGGTGACATTAATCGATGACTATTCCAACTTTGCCTAGGTAGATTTCATAAAAAAATAAGTTAGAATTTTTACAAAAGTTTAAAGGCTTCGAGACTAAGGCATAGAGCTAGCTGCAAAAGTGAAGTTGCACATCGATAACTGGGCGAATACACCTATAAGAAATTTAAAGAGTTCCTAAAAGAATACAATTGACATGTCTTCATACAGCGCAGTGAAATGGTGTTGCAAAAGGAAGAACGAGCATCTTGTGGAAGTTTGTAAGAGCACGTTGCATGCAAGGAATTTCCAAGGAAGATAAACCTCGACAAATGCATATCTTAAAACCTCAATAACACCTTTTGGGTTCTGAATATCTAATTTTAGTAGTTAGTTGATGTGGGTAAAATATCTCATTTTGATGGATTTTCAATTATGGAGGAAGATGATTAATTCAGCAGGAATATCTTTTGTGATGACAATATAATTAAGTTTATTTGTTAACAAGCGATCTGTTACCGGCTTCTGTGTACATTTGTCTTTTCTATCATTTTTCACTTGGTTTGAGTTGTTTTTGCGAGATTCTAAGATCGATTTCTACATTACAGCATAACGCTGCTAATGGAAATATATGATAAGAAGGTAATGTAAGAAGAGCCACATAAATATTACGGAATAAATTATTTTAACCCTCTTTGTTTTATCAGTTCAAGTGGTGAAGAACACCAAGTATTATCACTTCGAATATAACAAGGTCGGTCGCACATAATCAACCACCTGAAGTAGTCGTTACACTCATCATTGTCCCACTTGTCGGAGGTTGAAGCATGTTGCCATCAGCATGAATCAGAACACATCTTGTTTATAAGGGGTAAGGATGATGGATCCCAAGGCCTGTCGTCGTCGGAGAACCAATGCACGGTGCGGTTCATCCCAATGATCAAGTTATCGATGGGGACATGGGTGCACCTAGGGGTGTTAATGAGTCGGGCTGGCTCGAGCCCAGGTCCGACTCGACAAAAATCAAAACACGACGAACTCGAACTCAGGTTGGGCCTTAACTTTTGATAGTTAAGTCGGGCTCGGTCGACTTACGGACCCAACAAACGGTCTAGCCCGCCTCGATAAATTTAATAATAAATAAAAAATAGTTTTTAAAAAATTTAAAATAAAAATGTGCGAATATGACTTTGAAGGGATTTAAACTCGACGCAAAATTTTTTGGACGGGTCAAGCTCGGTCTTGACTAAACAGAGCCCGATCAAGTTCGGACCCGAGCTCTGACCCCATATTTTTTTGTTCGGGCCGGGTTCGAGTAGGGGGTGTCCGAGCCCGGCCCAACTCATTAACAGTCCTAGGTTCACCAGGAGGGAAGGTTAGGCCAGCCATGGACCAAACTAATGATTCCCGGAAATAGCATTTATTACATCGTTAAATCGGTATATGCTGCACTTGTTACATCCTTACAGTGAATTGTATTTAGTTTTGGGCATATCAGATGATCGCAGCTTGGACTAAATACAAGCAAGAACCAAGAGAATGCAATATGAGAACATTTTGCCGAACTCCAGCCAAATGTCACGTAGCTATGACTAAGGCAGACTTCCAACTACATATATAAATAGGCAAGACAGCAACAATTTCTGAAAATGCAGGTGCGATCAGTGCTTAGTGTCAAGGGAGGTTGCTATAGATATATAAATGATATACCGAATGATTGTGTCACTTCGATGGGACTGGAAGTCGATGAGAAACTAGGCCATAAATTTTTGAATTCTCGATGCTTCGTGCAAAAGGCTAAGTGATGGCCAAAAAGAAGAATTGGCAAGCAATCTGCCGAGGATGCCTCACTCTCCAATGAACTTTCGCTTTTTTGATGTGTTCATGTAAGGTCTGATAACCCACTCTATCTGAGCTTCACTCTGATCTACGGTACCTAGTTTTATCTGCACACATCAATTGCAACATAAATGCTGGCGTGACGTAAAATTTCTGAGGAAGATAAAATGAATTAATGCTACATTGACAAGAATCTGAAACAAAATCATCACAGCCCAGAATAAAGAAGGAAAACCTGATAAAGACGGAGCTCAAAACGAGGTCCAATTTCTTTGAGGTCAATGGATTTAGGATTCCCATACTTCACGCGCGGATTATTGTTTTGCCTCTCATAGAGATGATGCCTACATACAAGCAGTAATCAGAAGATCCAAAGAGGTAAAGGTATGGAAAAAAGAAGCCACAATAAGCACTAGTTTGCTAAAAATTATTTGATAAGCACATTACAACAGAGATTGTGACTATCATATGCCCACTCTAAACAGTTTCTGTGATGCCAAGACAGCACTAACCATATTCAACTATTCAAAATCCAATAACGGAAAATGTCAACCGTAGCACAATATCTCGGATGGATATTTGAACCCACCTGAACGAAATGTAATCGGACTGATTGGCAAAGGTGACAATACGCTTGGTGTCAGGCTTTGGTACAGGAAATAGATGCTTTAAAATATTTGCAGTTCTTTCTCCCAGCTGTACGCAGTTAAGCAGGAATAATCAATAAGAAGTACAGCGAAACATCAATGTTACTATTTACACAACCCCAACAAAAGGAAGAGGAAGACCCCAGTAACTGATAGTTTCCCATATAAATCATCACATTTATCATCTTAACAAATAAGTGACAGCCTAGTCTTGTTCTCTTCCTACAAAAAATTACAGAAAAAACAATAGAGTATGACTACAACGCATGAAGGATTAATGAACCTTATCTTCGGGCCGATCTTGGCCTTAAAAAATCATTTGATAACTTACATCAGTCATTCTACACGTTTAAACAGTAAAAACATAAGTTTCCAACTGATTAAATTAAAGCACTATGCAAAGTCATATTACCTTTGTTGAGAAGTTATCCAATATCAAATGAGGATATGCCTCGGGCATTGTTCCAATAGCCTTTTTGTCTTTGATATCATGTCTGGTAACCTAAACAGAGATGAAAGAAATGTCAGCAGCGTTACTTCACCAGAGAACTCTTCCACAGGAAAAGCAAGCCAAGAAGAGGTGTAAAGACGGACTGAACCCATCAACATGGGGTTGGGCAACCAAAGCACAAAGACTGACTGAAGCCAAATGCTTACCACATTGAGTAATCCAAAGTATGCAGTTGGGCCAAAAGGTAAATGGCTTATTATTAAACCGTCTGGCACTCCGCGGTGTTCATGGACAAGAATGACATCTGTGTAGTCATTGGCCCGACAGGCCTCAATGATTTCAGATATAACCTAGAACAAGAAGCACAATAAGATATGGTTTGAGCCATGACATCGTTTTTAAACATGTTTTTGCTAAAGCTTCATCTAAAATATTCAGTTCATTTGACATGAAAATCAAGCATCATAAATAGACAATCAATTTGACAAACCTGGCTACCCCTGTTTACTCTCACTGCATTAGGGAACACGATCTTCAATTCCTACACAGAAGAAGATTTGCCATTCAAGAAACATGGGGCAAAGCATAAAAATACACACAACCCACGACATTGATATGGCTAGATAATTTTTATGGTGGGCTAAACTTACGCTATGTAGGAATCGTCATACAGTATGGCCACTGCTCATAATTTTTTCTCATAAACTCATCAATATAAGAAAACAATAACACAACATATTGAAGCAAAAGTTTTAGCGGTGCCAACTAATGGCATTCATTTACAATAACTACACCCCTTGACTGCGAACATCATATCATGAGGGAGGCACAAGAACAATTATAACATGAAAAACAAAAGACAGTGCTTGCCTTTACAAACTGTGTAAGAGGGGCACTAGGATTCCTGGATGTCGTGAGCAAAATCTTCGGATCTCTTTCAGTCGCAGATGCATACTCGTCATCGATGTGATTCCTTGGTACTACATGAATCATCAACATAAAAGGTAAATTATGAATATATTCAACGATACCAATGTGCGAGACATGGGCTCCTACACTATATCTGTTGGGGTTCGGAGACATTTCCAGTGATTGACCAAAAAACATTCAGGCAACTCGAAATAACAAACATTTTGTCGTTCATGCAAAACATGTTCCTCAGACCAATCAATCAGCTATGCTCTTCTTCCCCCTAAAATGTTACAAACAAGACATCATCTGAGAACCTCATGTTTCATTTCCACAACCTGAAGAATATCTCAGTGACAACCATCCACACAGTCCAATGGTAAGACACCCTAAGGTTTCTAGAAAACACTCTTCGAAACCGTGATTCCTTTAAACCACAACCTCAATAATTACACACGTCAAGCAAGTCCATCCAACTACCACAAACTCCTCAAAGCGATTCCCAAAACCATCAACGCCAAATCCCCAAAAAAGAAATAAACTAACCAGCAGTGTTCTTATCCTCGAGGTCGATCTCCTGGCGAAGCGCGGCCTCCTCGTTCCTCAGCTCGGTAGGAATCGGCTTCCCCTCTGGTACCAACAAAAAACCCCAACCACAACAACAATCAACGAAAATCGACAGCCAGCCTCCTTCATCCCCGGAACAAACCTCAAAACACAATCCGAACCTTCGAGGGCCTTCTTGATCTTGAGCTTCTTCTCGTAGAGCAACCGCTCCTTCCCTTCCAAGCTCTTCCTGTAGAGGTACTCCCTCCTCAACCTTATGTTCCTCCGCAACATCTCCCTCAACCCGCAAGAGACGGCCGAAATTAGGGTTAGGGTTTGGGAAGAAGGAAGAGGAGGAGGAGGAAGATGATGATGACGTCGGTGGCAGCGGTTAGGGTTTTTCTCCCCCGAGGGAGGCGTTGGTAGGGTTTTAGGCGGTTTGTGTTTTTCTATTGAGTACGAAAGATTTGATAAATCACGATTTGGTCCCCCGTACTTGAAGATGACTTTCAATTTAAATCCACTTTCCTTTCCATATTTAAGGATTCAATTTATTTATTTATTTTCTTATAAACTTCGTGCTTAAATATAACCTAAAAGCACGTTAAAAGGGTTGAGTCGAGCTTAAAACTAATTATAGCTCGACTGCGCTCGAATTAACTAAACTAAAATTATGCTCACGTGCTTTACGAGTCGAGTAGTCTGATGCTCAAACTGACTTGGATATGTATTCGAATAGCACGAATCGAGTTCGAGTGAATCCCACCAGATCCGATGTCATATATTCCTCTAGTTATTTCGAGCAACTCATTAATAGCCACACTCATCTACACCCTTAGCTCGGGTACAGACGATATAGAAAATTAGTATTCTTATCTCGATACATTTCTTAAATATAAAAAATACGATTCTTGAGCGATTATATGTGTTTTTCTTTCGGTTCATTATAAATCAATTTTTAAAAACACAATCTTCTTGTGATACTCCACTTTAGGGTCATTAATAATGCCATTGTAATTAGTATGTAACACAACTTCTAAAATGCAATGTGTCACTTTTATTATTTTCTTCTTTAAATTATAATGCTTCACTTTTAAGCAACTTCAATTGAATTAGATTATTATATTTTTCATATAGACATTATTGAAGGTATAATTTTGAGCGTGTTTAGAAAATGTTTATGGGGAACAAAAAGTAATCCAATCATGTTCCCACGAGATTGGGTGTTCACCAACTGATTTTAAAATAGTTTATCAATAAACCAACTTTAATATAATAATAATTATTATTATTTCAAGAAAGAAAGAAAATCCAGTGATGTCATTTTTATTAGCCTTTTTCACAAAAAAAAAGTGTGACCAAATAAATAGGTCTAATCATGCAATGACAAAGGTTGATCGGCCTGTGTCAACCGCTGTACCCGTGAATTCGGCCTTATATTGGATAGGATTGTACGGAAATATCTTTGTTTTAAAACAAAACAATTATGCGGGTGAGGTTTTAATCGTTTTTTATTTTACAAAAAAAAACAAATTTTAAAAATATATCTTTATTATTTTTTTATCATTGACGGGTTTTCATAACGCGTCTCTATGTTAAGCGAGATGAAACATTTACTCACCATAAAAATGAGTCATGAAAACTCGTTTTTTATAGGAAAAATGGAAAAGACGGATCCTTAAAACACGCATTTGAAATATTTTGACTACAGATGGCTTACATGGTAAAATATTTCTCCTTAAACTACAAAAGGACAGGCTTTCGAATACTAAAAGCGTGTCTTAAACATCCAATGTGCTCTGTAAATATATAAAATTTTATGTAATGCTTGGTTTGAAGAATGTGTGATTGCGTTTCTCCGATCCTTATTGCTCAACCTAAGATCGGAGAGCTAACACGTTCCACTATATATAAAATTTTATGTAAGGACCATGAAAAATGTGTTACTACCATTTATAGCCCGTTAAAGAGTGTTACATTCATTCAATAAGAAAACCATTGAAACATATATAAGAATAAGACTGTGGGAGGTTGTCAAAATCATACCTTCTTCAAAAAATTCTGTAGAATCCATTGGGAAATTTTAGCTGGGTTAGTTCATGACATCTTGACCCACCTCCAACCAACGCATAATTCTAGTTAAATACCTTATTAATTTTTTTTTTTTGGCTCTCTTTTATCTCACGTGACTTCATGTTGTATCAAATACTTAGGGTCGATTCGATTAGAAAGATTTTTTAGATTTTTAAAACAATTGTGGTGGTTATAACAAACTGAAAATATTAATTTTAGTACAAAGGCACTAATTAGGAATCATTAACCCCCCCCCCCACCCAATTCACCCCTGTTGGCTTAAACCCATCAATTACATAACAAATAATAAATAAATATATTGATAACATGCTTGAGTTTTTGTTTATTTATTTATATAAGTAAATATTTATACAATCAGAAGAAGCATAAACATTTTACATGATGATGGTGAGAAATTATACAAGTGTGCATTGATGGATGGCGTGGGGGAGGACTATTTATTTCCTCAGGAACAATCCCAAAAAGTCAAACATAGTCCATGCAATAATTATTGTATGCAATTCAAAATGTATATTTATGTTCAAAGTATTGGGAAAAATAACCACCTAAAATAATTCAATTTTCTAGAAAAAAAAATCATTTTAAATGCTACAACAAATTAAGTCGGGGTAGATCGGTTGCCGGGTTTGTTGGAAAATAGCTTATAACATATTTATCGGGCATTTGATTTTCGAGTTGGAAATTGACTTAGAACAAGATGGAAAGGAGAAGCTGCACGTGCCCAACAAAGAGAAGAGACAAAAACATGGACCGAAAGTAAAAGTTTTTGGAGATCATGTTCCCCAGACCAACAAGATCTTTCCATCATTTAGGAACATCAGGCATGCGTATATAACTCTTCCTTATATAAAAAAATAATGTCCCCATTTCGTTGTTCGCGTGTGGGGCTTACCGTCGCTTACGCGGAACATATCACCGCGAATTTAGATCCGGGCCGATCGGGACGCGCCCACGAGACCATTCATTCCTTGCTTTTCTTCGGACACGCAACATGATATGGTTTCTGAATTAACGTTTGTATTTGTGCGGCCTTCGAGCTGCCGACCAAAACAAAAAAAAAAAAGAATCTTATCGTATCAAGCGATTAATGGTTGTTATTAATCACGGGGGTGATCTTAAACTTACTTCTATGTTACGTTGAAAATTACTTTCTTACATCTTATATTACTTTTTACCTGTGGATAATACTAATCATGTCCAGAAAATACCATATTTTTCTACAAAAGTTTCCTGATACCGACAAAGAGCAAATCCCATTGCTTGGATTCTCCTCCAAAGACTTTTCCATAAATATTACTTTTTAAAAAAAATATAATATTTTTTTGTGTTATTTGTCAATGAAAGACCATTCAGCCAGTCAATTCATATTCATTTTGTTTTATTTTTTCAGGTTAATTGCCTAAAAAAGTGTGACGGCACATGGACTTAATAACACGCCCAAATGATACTGAACATATAAATAAAATTACACCTTATTATAATTAAGTAATAATTTTAATTTTTTGAGTATGTGTTATTGTAGCTCTCTTATTGAATTTAGTTATTTTTTTTCCTAGGTTAGAATTCATTCATCTGATAGTAAACATGTTTTACTCCTCTAAACCTAAAATGTAAGCTTTATGCACAAGTTTTTGAATCAAATCGTTCCTCTTTACAACAATCATGTCGGTATTTCCAATTAAATGAATGAAAAAAATTCTAAACATATGACCCATTTTCACGTTCCATGAACCGGCTCGATTCGAACTGAATTATATTATCGAGTTCGAGTAATTCGTTTGTTTTGAATCTTGATGGGAATCCATGTTTGGTAATAATGTTAGTTTTGGAGATGGGATCCCCCGAGAATTCCCAGCCATACATTTTGATGTCAGATTAGATTATTTTATTACTCACTCTACCGACCGAAACGACCCGAATCAAACGGTCGTTTGGAAAAGAAAAGGCAACTTGTCTTTGGGGGTTAGTTTGGGTTGACCATCCAATGGCCATCATGGATCCCCTACACATTTGGGATAACTCATCATAGCCCTTCATTTTGAAAACCAACGAATTTACCATCATATCCCTCCCCCCAAAAAAATTACTGATCTTACATTTTTAAATAGGATCCGGAATTAGAGTATCATATTTACTAAGGTGAGGATTCATTTGGGCATAGTTAGTTTTCTCCCTAACATTGGTAAGGTGATTCTAAGGTGCCCTTTCCACATTCTAATCTAGGTTACTTTTCTTTCTTTTTTTTTTTTTTTTTGTTCTTTTTAGTCAAACAAAGTATATGTTACCCAAACCTTTAGTAGGGTAATCGATTGCATGCCTGTTTCAAAAAGAAAAGAAAAAGGAAGTTCAACCAAGTGTGTCACAGATGAAATGAAAATTTCTAAATTAGCCATAATGATTCGATTGACCTAATTTTCCCTCCATTGTGCCCCCCCGCCCTCTTCTAAAGAGAAGTTAATAAAGTCATTACTAATTGTCTTGTTAAACCCCTCGAAATTTGGACATCAAATAAAGTAATTTAGGGTAAAATTTCAAAGTGGGGGGGACAATAACCAATCAAATTTCGGACAAGTTTCATCTTCTCATTACCAATCAAAATCTTGTTCCTGATTAATTTTGAGTTATTTATATATAATAATATATGAGTGGCATGCTTAAAAGGGGTGTTAATTAAGCTTAATTTGGGGGACCATGAAAAGGAAAAAGAACCCAAAAAGAAAAACAATATGAGCTTCTATTGCCGAATGATTTTGTCGGCTGTCCTCCACAAGTTTAGAGAGGAAAAGGAAACAAAAAAAAAAGGCTGAAAACAAATTATGGCTGTTGCTCAAAAATTCCTTCTTAAAGGTCATGATTTTGATATAAATCATTTCAATATATAACAAATTTTATTTCTTCAACCGTCAGCCAATTTCTCATTCTTCTCTTTGGCAATTACATAACAAGTTTAGCATCTTCTCTGGTCCGAATTTGATATATTTTGATTATGTAAATGGGGTTCTTTTTTGCTGTTTTAATTTATTTATTATTCCACGAGATCTCATGTTGCACTTATACAATATGCTTTTTGTTTCTCCTCTTTCGGACCTCTTTAGTTTGTCGCCCTTTCCATGACATACCGTGATATAGAAGCTCGGGACTCGACAATTTTTTACTTATTTGGGTCAATCATGCTTACACAAATAAATTAAATAAAGCCATCATCATAAGTGGAACTTTTTTAAATTTTTTATATGGACAGGATTAACTTACTAATCAAGCTCAAGACAAGTTCTCCTCGTGGTCGTATGCCTAATATTTCCCCAAAATTTTAAGGTTCCACATTGCCAATCTTAACACTGGACTTTCTATTCAAATAGTGTCTTAATTAAATTTTTGTGTTCATGGGACTCGAATTCAGAAAAATGTTGTTATTATTCGTAGCTTTATTTTTGTTTTTTCAGTCGTCAAAGTAAGAGGACCACAATCCGGGGAAGACAAACTTGCAGAGGGTAGGGTGATTTCATTTTGTTGTCAAATTAGTAGACAACATCAAATCCCCAAGTCCCCCCTAACCCTACACCCATCTTTATTTGTGTGTTTTCAAATAATTATTACAACCTTGTCTTAATCATGTACTGTGTTTGAAATCGGACTCATTGATGTTAATAATGTGCAGTCGATAGTTGAAAAAACAGACCCAGTTATCCCCACAGGTGAATCACATTGAATAAGACTGTCATAAGCAGCACACTGATCGAAACAAAACTCTGGGAATTTTTCTACTCTAGCGCCCTCGAAAGCGCGATGCCGGGGGCGGTTTCGAACACGAATCGGTTGGGCTACTTTTGGCCTCACGCCTTATTTTAGAGATTTTTGCGTACGCGGGGTTTGAATCCGGGATACGCTCTGATACCATGTAGAAACTTTACTATTTGACCTAAAAGCTTAAGCTATTAGGTGAGGCTTAATTATACATTATATAGTTTAACACGTACAGGTAAGAAAAAAAATCTGAGAAAGAATAATTGATGGAATGTTTCTAGAAATAGATAAAAAAGTAGGGCGTGGGAGTTAATTTTCCTATTTTGACAAATATGCTTGACAAAAAATAAAAGGATAATGTTGTCTCTTGTCAATTATATAGACATAAAATATTCGATTAATTTATTATTTACTGAATTTTTTTATTCGGTACTTTTTTTCTTTTAACCAAAGTGACGAGAGAGAAAAAAAAAACGGTCCCTACCTCAGGTGAAATGAATACAATCCTCTATATCTTACTCTTCTATAAATAAAAGTCTCCCCCGTTTTGTTCACCCTCAGAATTCTTTCTTCCTATTCATCCTTCTTTCGTTGTTTACTACTAGTACTCCAAAGGGAAAGATGAAGGACAGTTGCAACAGGAAGCAAGGGACGCCGTCGCCGTGCGCCGCGTGCAAGCTCCTCCGGAGGAGGTGCACCCAGGACTGCGTCTTCGCCCCTTACTTCCCTGCCGACGAGCCCCACAAGTTTGCGAACGTTCACAGGGTCTTCGGTGCCAGCAACATCAACAAGATGCTTCAGGTACCCTTCTCCTCTTCCTCCCAAGTCCGGATGCTACGCCAAGGAATTGTGTGAATGGGAAAGTTCCATCAAAGGTGTTGGGGTGTTCAATGCTAAGCCTCTCTTTACACTCAAAAGAATCGAAAAGGAAAATAGAGCATTGAATTTTGATTGGAAAGACAATATCATATGCGTGCGATATTTAATGAGCACTAGTCCAGCACGTTTGCTCTGTCCCCTTATGGACCCCCTTAACCCACTTTTTGGTTTAACCCAAAGAAATAAGATTTCTGAAATAATTTTACTCATAAATTTATGTATGACATAATTTTTGCCTAACATTAAATTCAGTTTGTGAGATGGAAACAATATATCGATGCTTTATTGTCAGTTTTGTTGTGAAATCACATCCACCCACAAACATACACAGAACACAAAAAGATAAAGCTCTGATGAATATTTGTACTTTGGACAAAAGTCATTGTATAGAAACAAAAAAAAAACCAACATATGCTGACTAACAGGCTATTTCGTTCTAGATTCTTTCTTTTCTTTTCTAATACTTTCATGTGGACCCACTTTCTTTCTTTCTTTTCCAAATATTTGATTTTTTGGGTTGGGGGGTAATAAATTTGTCTTGGTCAATTTCACTATATTGGTGGGTGTTGTGGACCACACATGATGTTTTTTCAAAAGAAATGACGACCCAATATCCGCATGACCAGTCACAGAATTTCACTAAGTTGTTTTTTCTAAAGTAATATGTAAGAAAAAAGGGAAAAGCAAATGGGAAGGATAATGTTCATTGGTTGGTATTTTCTAGTAGCTAGTAGCTACATGTTTGGTTGAGATTTCGCGCCGTTGGCAGGAACTTCCGGAACACCAAAGAGGGGATGCGGTGAGCAGCATGGTGTACGAGGCGAATGCCCGGGTGAGAGACCCGGTTTACGGGTGCGTCGGGGCTATATCGTCCCTTCAGCAACAGATCGACCTTCTCCAGACCCAGCTCGCCCTAGCCCAGGCAGAAGTCGTGCACCTCCGTGTCCGGCAGAATGCTTCACGCTCGTCATCCAACAACCGGAGTGGATTTCGCCAGGCTAGTCCAAGCAACAGCGGGTCGCCCTCATCCCATATCATGGCGCCATCACACGGCAAGGCAATTTTCGACGTGGACATGGATTCAATGTGGTGAACGAGGTATGCCTAACTAATACTATGGGGAAAACAAAAGACAAGTCAACTACAATATTTTGCAAACTACTAATTTCACTTCTGTTGAAACTTCTTTTTTTTACCAAGAGGAGTCATGTCTATGGGAATCTTCTTGTTGTGTATACTTAGTAGCGGGCGGCGCCGCCTCGGAGGTCGAGGGCTGAGCGCGGCCGTGGTGCTTAGGAAGTACTACTAATGTTTTTTTTATCCTCTCAACAAGAGAGTTTACTTGGTTTGCAAACTTGTTTGGTGATGATTGTGCTGGCAATGTAATAGTGATCTATCTATCTATCTATCCATTTTATTAAGTTCAACTGTGGGTCATAGATCCATCATCCATGGCATGAAAATGAAAGTTCGCCATTTCTTTTTTTTTTTTTTTGTAAGTAGATGATTGTGTTTCCTACGAAGCATTCACTAAACAGTTTCGAGTTCTGAATTCTATTAAGGCGGCCGGTGTGATTAAGGTCTTCCAAGTTCCAACTACTACTCTACTGATGACAACAAAAGATTTTGACAAACTAGGAGAATTGATTGTTTTCAACTAGCCAAGAAAAACATGTTCCTTTTTCCTAGGATTCTCCCAAAACAGAGAAATTGGAATATAACCCAAATGTTTGGAAAGGCTTTGTGACCAGAAAAGCATCTCATACACAAAACTGATCCAAACAAAAACACAATGCTCAAAACATGAAAGATAAGGGGAAGTTGGGTATGGGTCAAAGTTTTGACGTGTAGTAGATTTTGGCAGGAAATTTCAGAAAAGTTGAATATTTTGTGGATAGCAGCACAGCCATAAATCACAAACTAATTTCAAGCTTATTGGGAACACGACTCGTATAATGTTTTAGTCGGTCGGTCCATCCTTAATACGTTTTAGCAACGGCCGAGAAGGTCTTGAGAGGTACCACTTCTGCCTACGCCAAGTACCAAGTTATGGCTTGGTGCCTAAACTTCCTAAGATCGAAAGTTTAGTAAAAGTTTAAAGCTTGTAAATATTTTTATGACTAAACAACAACTTTAGGAATCATTTCCTTTACGATAAAAAATACTCGACAAAATATCGATTTGTGGCACTACCTTTTCACCTACCTTCTATTATTGCCTCAATTTTGAAATCTTTCTTTTATGGCCTTAAATTAATATTTTGAATCATTTATGGCCTTATTATAACGTCATTACCCGAATCTACGATTTTCCATTATTCAAATGCGTAATTATCCGATAAAATATCGATTTATGGCCCTAATTTTTTGCCGACTTTCTTTTGTGGCCTGAATCTAAAAAAGGTCCGACAATTTCTATAAATTCAACGGTTGTTTCTGCTTTATTCTTCATTTTTACCTGGAATTCGTATACATTTGGTGTCATGACATGTTCCAAATAGGCTTGAAACGTCCTCCGTTCCTCTGCAGTTTGGTCCCCACAGTCTGCACTTGATTCCTTCGGCTCGCTCGTGCAACCAATTCCTTCTCCAGTATTGAAAGTTCATCCCCACGGGCCGCTAATTCTTCCGATATACCCTTAACTTTAGGTCAGGCTTTCCGCTTCGGTTATAAGCGTGCACCGCTGTTCATCTTTATTAGGCTTCCACACTTTTACCCCTACCTTTAGGTCAGTAGCCTGCTCCTCTAGACTTGGTTCGTCTGGCTCTTTCTCCCGGCGGTCATACGACAGATTCTCATTTGGCATCTTTGTTGTCTTCCCTTCCTGTTCCATGAAGTACCCGGCTAATCGCACAGGAAAGCTTTCCAGCTGCCATGCAGGCCTCAGATTTAGTTCAGGCTCTCCACATCCCTGAAGCTTAGAGCTGCGATCCTCACCCCTACCCTCGTGACTTGATTCTCCCTTACTCTCTGCTCCTTCCTTCATGCTCACCCCATGTTCCTTCTCTTTATTGGTTTCTTCTTCCTTCTTTTGCATCGTCCCGACACTTGCTTCAGAAATTTGAGCTCCTATCACTTCCTCTTCTTCCTCTGCAACAATCCCCCTACCATTATCCTCCAGCCGTGTAGATTCCTCAGCCTCCAAACAATGAAACTTGTTTAGGTGCTCCAACGCCATTCGCTTAGAGGTATCCTCTACTTCCTTGCTTCTCATTATCTCTCGTCATATCACCGGGTGTCCTTCCCTCTCCTCTGCATATCCTCCCGTATTGCTTGGTTTGGAGCAGTGTTACTCTTTTTTGCAACTTCCCGCTTTGTGCCCATGCACCTTACATTCCATGCAGTGCAGTGGGTTGGATTCATATGTTAGCCTGATTACAGAGCTCTCCCCATTCTCATGTTCCGCTTCTATCCAACATGGTAGCTTCGTTGGCTCCTCCTCATGGATTACTGCCCCAGCTCTCCAGAGTTTTAGCAGTAGTGGAAATCCGGCCACGTGGCAGTGCCCCCTATCCATAATCCCTTAACACCTTTGTCAAACTTAAGGATCAATGGGTCACCCCCTGTCGCGGCATACTTCAACTAGGCGATTCCTCTGCCACCGCTGCTTATAGATTTTCTCCGAGAGTTGGAAGGGTATTCTTTTCCCAGAACAGAACTCATGAGGGTGTGCTGCCACCTACTTTCCCCAAGGCTAGAGCGCGTTTGGGTGATACAGAGTTTCCCATTCTCTTGGATCTGACATGGTATTGGGTCATAAATTTTCGTTACTCACTCTAACACCGCCTTAAATGAAGCTCCGACCGCCGTCCACCCTAAATGTACCATTAACCTCACCTCAGGCCCCTGTACAGGTTCCCCTCCGTAGGTTTTCCCGGTATAGGAACCAAACCTGAACTACCTACAGAACCGACAACAGAACCTTATTTCTTCACAGCATAACCTCTCCTCTACTAATGAACTCGACTGAAATCAAAACACACGATTCTCTCTGAACAAAAGCTCACTTTCTAATTTTATTGAACGAAATCAAAGTGTATAGTTACATCTTTTCATATGAGGACAAACTCTATTTATAACTCCAAAAGTAATATAAATAAATCAAATAAGATCTAAACAAAATCTTAAATAACCAAATAACGAGATACGATATCTCCTCCCAAATATTTCCCATATCCTTGAACTTCAATCTTCTTCTATTGAAGAGAACCTCTCTCAGGTTCTTCTGACCTCGCTGGTAAGGCTTCCTCCGTGAGAACTTCCCTCATCATCAGCCTTCTCTGTTCCAGAGCCTGCAACGCACTCAACAACTCCACCAGCTTTATGTCCGACAAATCCCTCGTTTCCTCCAACACAATCCGCTCATCCTTTGTCTTGTTGTCTCTCGATTTCCTGCATCAAATCCAATGCCTTCCTACCTCTTATCTTCTCATCACCTTCATACTCATCCTTCGAGAAATTCCAAATCACCTTTTCTCGTGAATACTATAGGCGATACAGCAGCGTAGAAGCAAGACTTCGCCCTCCTCATGACTCTTTCCTTATGAAATCGAATCTGGTTAATTGTATGATTGTCGGGGTGTGGGGCCACTTCATAATCACCCAACACTACTTCCCATCGTAGAAGTGAAACCGCTCCCACTTGCTTCCATCTCCTCCTAGGACTTACAAGTTACCAGAATGTTCACAAGACCACCAGGTTCCTGAAGATCACAAACGCTCTGATATCAATTGTAGGTGTTCCCGATGTAGGAACCAAACCTGAACCATCTATAGAACCGACAACAGATGTTATAACAAAACCTTACTTCTCCAAGACAGAACATCTTTTCTACTAATAAACTCGAGTGAAATCAAAACACACTATTCTCTCTGAGCAAAAGCTCACTCTCTAATTTATTGAACGAAATCAAAGTGCATAGTTGCATCTTTTCATACGAGGACAAACCCTATTTATAACTCCAAAAATAATCTAAAGAAATCAAATAAAATTTAAACAAAATCTTAAAATAACCGAGATACGATATCTCGTCCCGAATCTTTCCCGTATCTTTTCATATCAACCTTTAACAAAATCACCAACACCCTCCAAAGCCTTGGGCTTCCACCCTCATAACGTCCAACCGCTCGCAGTAAATCCTCAGCAGAGGAAACCCATCACCGAACATCAGGTCTGGTGGAGTATATACTCTTGCCATGACCTCATCTCAGGGTCATGTCGCATTTGGCCAACGCTGGTTGGTTTAGTTGGAGGGTTGCTTGGGGAGGAAGCAAGACCTCCCTGCAACCGTAGTGGGAAGAAGGAAGGTGAGGGGTTCATTTGGGTGGTTGGGGTAGGATAGGGGAAGGTTAGCAGTTGGTTGGGTCGTCGGGGATCTTTAGAAAGAGAAATTTTCTTGCAAAATAAACGTCCTAGTTTCTACATTTTAATTTGGCATATTTTTCTTAAACAATCATACTGATGCTTAACTTCTTTTATTTTTTAATAAATATTTCTTGTACTAATTTGATATTTTACTTATAAAGATTTTGTATATATATATTTTTAAATTTTTGAAATAATTTTCAATAAAATTTTAGGATGATTAAAGAAGTTTTTTCAATAAACCGTTTCTAAAAAAACATTCAAGATAAATTTAAAATTTTTAGAGAAAAAAAGTTACTGTGTTAAACTATAAAAAAACTCCCGAAGAATAGTTTCTACAGATATAATATACAAGCTGACGACCTAAGATAAAACCAGAACCTCAAAAGGCCGAGTCCCAAACCCCGTTGTCCTTATTATTCTGATCTCATTTCGTCGGGTTTGTGGTGTATGTGTGTAACAAAGAGATTCGAAACCATCGAGAGGATAGTGCTTCTTCTTAGCGTACCCACACGACCACGCACGCTCCTCCGAGGATATTCCTGGCCTGACTTCAGAACAAGTTGCCCAATTGTTATTGAGTAACCAGCCACCCGGGTTTGATCAGGATGTCCGCCTTGAAATCTCGCCCTAACACAGAGGTTGACTCACCCAAGCGACGGTAGCACTGCGCCAAAATTGAAATAATAATCTCAGACACTGGCAAGTAAACAGGCAAAAGAGTATTCATCTACAGAAAATTTGTTTCCCTGGACAAACGCCCAACCTTATAGCAGACAATGGTGTCATCAGGGTACATAGCAAACAGCTTGGTCCCAAGTCGAGCGTGACAAGAATCACAGAGGCTCTCGTCATTGATCTGTACATGTCGAGATCTTTCCTCCAGAATTGCTAAACTTGCGTCGAGGTCCACCGCACGGGACAGGTTATGCACAATCTAAAACAAATGAATTCGCATGAAAAGCTTTGTATGAACCTGAAATGTGACTCGAAGAAGGCCATAACACAAGAATGATTATATGTGGGATGTCCTCAACACTTTCAGCGATCATATTGGCAAAGTGGGAACTGATGAACAAGAATATTTTTTGAAATGTATACAAACAACATGCCCCATAGAAGATGCCAAAGCCTGCACTAGTCATCAGTGGCTGTTTTGAAATAGGACATGAATTGACAAGTCTGCGGTCCACTCATGTACAGGCTTTCTCGTCATCAAAAACCAAATTTTGCATCGGCAGTCAATGTCAAAAGGTAATGCAGTTTACAGGATCAAGGGCATCCTAAGGTCGATCTGCTTAAAATTTCTTAACAGTGAAAGAAGATGTTGCCAGAGGGGGAGCTTTATTTCAGTGACAAGGTTGCAAAGAAACAATTCATACAAATACTGTTTTCCTCCAGTATCTTTCACTAGCTACGGATCACTTTGCATACTGATGTGCCCTTCTATAAATCGAATGTAGCTGAGTACTCAACAAAGATGTGGGAAAATGACCCAAGAGAGGAACCACAAAAAGGTATGTACAAATGAAGGACAGGTGCCTCCCAACTCAGCAATCTAAGCAACTAAAAGTAATACATGGGAGTGCTAACAAGAACATATCACAAGTCTTCAGTTTTTCATAAAATTCACACTTTCAGTACAGACGGTTCAAATATCAATGAACATCCTCGGAAAAATAATTGATCATCACTCTTAAAATACTGAAGTATACAGCTACTTGATGATCATACAAGTGCTGCCAGAAGATATAACACAAACTAACCTGGCCCTGACGATGATGATGAAGGCGAGCCCTAAACATTCTCAGTATAGTGTCGGATGCAAGTTGAAGAGGCATTTCAGGTGACAATGTCTGCCAAGATAAATCACTTTCAGTTTATACACTCATCACTAGATGAAACACATAAGAATGTGGGTATACATCTATCAAAAGCCATGCCGCTTGTTTATTTATCGATTGAAAATATAACTTAAAAACATACAAATGAAAGTACCTTTCTAATTTTCACGAATAACTTCTATTCCACCACATTAAAGAAGCATCGTTATTCTATATCTCCTTTGCAACTAAACAGGCCGATTTCCTTGAGAAAATCAATGCAAGAAGGACAAATTACCCATACCTCTAGAACCTGCAATGGGTCAAGAGATTCTCCGTGGTTGTGGAGTAGGCGAACTGCAGCCTTGTACATTGGCGCTTTACCGTCTTGAGGATCCAAATACATGTCAAGTAACCTGAGTAGATTATGGCAATAGTAAAAATGAAATTTTCCAAGCGCCGGATGACGAATATAAATATTAATGAACATGAAAATTGCACGGTATAAGAAGGAACAAAACATACTGCATATATGCATCTGGTCTACCAATCTCTGCACAGTATTGTTCTGCAGCTTCACTGTCTTCCAACTTCCTGAGAATTACAGTCAATGTGAGATCAATCATCCAGTGATCACAAAAGGAAAAACACTACAAATACTTGTAGTAACTATTTTTTAGATTCCTCGAGAATAAATACTAGCTATGTGTTTCCTTCTCTATGATAGGCTGAAGAGCAACAATATACTTCTCTAGCACTGACTCCTCCCTTGATGGAGGGGGGGGTTTTGTTAGTCACTAAAACTACAAGCACAAAGAGCGAACTGTGAACACAAATCATATTCTATGCAGATCCACAGAATTGTAGAACTTACAAAGCCAAAATTTGAAGGACTAACGTCTCTTGCCCCAATTTTCTGTAGAGAATAGCCTGTCCAACAATACCTAAGAATTAAGAGAAGAACTTGCAAGACCAACGGCATTACTGTTACTTGCAATATAGAGTGCTCGCACAAAGGATTAAATGATGCCAGTGCCAATTTGCTCATTTTTTAAACTACATTCTGTTAATCCGGCTCAGGCAATTTAAGTTTGGCCAGCTAATTTTCAAAAACACAAGGTCTACATGTTAATTGCGACAGAACAAAATAAAGACGAGAAATCTAGCTTCACACGCTTTGTTTAGAATTGTATAATAATCAGTGATCTTGCGATGAGAATGACTCAATATCTTTCAATTCATTGTACTTGAGGAGCTTATTTTACGCTACTATTGATCTTCCATAGAAAATGAAGTTTCTATAAGATTAATCTTAGTTGAAAAACATGACTGACAAGATCATCCAATGAATAAATAGAACACTTAAAACTCGTGCTACATCACGGTATACTCCTTAACTTTCATTATAGAGATAGAGCGAGTCTTTCTAAATCATACTTAAGAAAAGAGAAAAATAAGTTGGACAAAAGCTCAATCATCATCATTGCTGTTAGTCAGATGAGTAGACCACAAAACTATATCGACTGCTACAAATGAAGCAAGATACCTTAATTTCGCCTGTTGATTTGCTCCTTAAGAAATTAGAAACTAAGAGAAGAAATCTAACTATGCATCCAAACCCATTAAATTTGTGGCTATTTGAAGTAACATAGCTCTTAAAGATTTGAAAGAGAAGAAAAAGTGTCATCCAACCTTTTCCAACCATAAATCAGAATTCTCAACCAACTCTAAGACCTGCAATGGATCATACAGGTCCGAGGATTGTAGGAATATTTGAAGTCTTTCTCGGACAGGACTTTCAAAAAGAGAATCGGTTCGGTGGTCAGAAGCAGTTATCTCTGCTTGCTTTCCACTTTCCAATTTACCAGGGCTATATTCAGCTCCATGGATCTCAAGTGCAGACTTAGCAAGTGAGACTGCATATAATGTGTGGAATTGAGTGTCATCGGAGTCCTGATCTTCTATTAACCACTGAAGGTATCTGCACACCAGAAAACAGCAGAAGGCTGCAGTAATAAAATGGACTCAAAAGGACATTGAAGAAACAAAATAAACAGACATGAGGAGAATTCATATAAAAATACCACAACAAAACTAATTGTGCTATACCTTTGTCGGATCTCGACTTTCTTTAGGTCAATCGCAGTCAGAACATCAGCTACAAAAGAGAAATGAAATTATACATCCAAACTTACCCAGACAAATCAACAAAGTACTACATTTCTGCAAAATGCATTATAACAGTATCATTTAAGCCTGAATTTCCAAAAATACTCCAACAGTAAAAATGAACTACCAGGTGATAATTGCTTTTCTCTTCTCTCTGATGTCAAAATATTGACCGCAAGAATCTGATTAACATCTGAAATCTAACAAGAATAGTTCATATCACTTAGCAGTTTAACTGATAACGAGAATAGCACAGGAAAAAAATCAATCCCGACAATAAATCTGCCTTACCCAACCAAAATGCTGCAAAACAAGATTCTGATCAGAGCAGGTTTGTAGTATCTTTGAGGCCTCAGTTGCAGCAACCTCTCGACCAGTTAACACGTCTGACCTTGACTGAAGATCGTCTCTTGATCCAGTCTCTCTCAAAAGACTAGTATAATTTCTAGCCAGGACTCGCCATATAGATAAAGCCTTCGAGCTCCTGCCTTTATTTGCATATAAGAAAGCAAGCGTACGAAGATGTCCCGAGTCATCTAATAAGTTTTCCAATTCCTCCTGCTCAAACAAGAATTTTCTGCAGTCAATATCATAAAGTAATGCTGGCTTTGTGGAAAGCTCAAATCACTAAAATGTATAGGGGGAAAAGATAATGCGTGCTAAACTAACAATAACCATTACTACGCAGAAGCTTTGTTTACTCCACTATATCTCAAGTTTCACTTAGACCACTCCAAATTATAAATTTTGTTGGCAGAGTAATTCAGTATTCTCTATCAAGATCAGCTCTCGACTACCAAGAATGTCTTAACAAATCACCGAAAACTAGAAAATAATAGAGGGTTCTTCTAAAGTCTCCATCTTTTTTCATAAAAAGAAAATTTCCAAAAAGAGTAAGTATTAACATAAAATGTAACAAACCACAGATGTTATAAGTCAGTATTTCTTATACCACCACACAGCTGTTATCAGAAGAAGCCAGATCCTCCATTTCAGAAACACAATTCAAGGCCCTATAGAGGTACATCAAAAGTGTGTCCACTCCCTCTTTGACTGGCATTGTCAACTCCTTTTTCCGGGAAGCC
Source organism: Melastoma dodecandrum (assembly GCA_029817715.1). NCBI lineage: Eukaryota > Viridiplantae > Streptophyta > Magnoliopsida > Myrtales > Melastomataceae > Melastoma > Melastoma dodecandrum. The sequence continues at coordinate 1,484,942 of JARUPY010000279.1, read as the reverse complement.
TCCAGGTACCTACAGAAGGGGGATATGGAAGATGCAATTACATTCGCTGAGCAAAATCAATTAAGCAAGCACTCAGCAGTAACATATTAAAAACCACACAAGAAAATCAAATTCTAGTAGAAGAAGTGTGAGATTCAAAAACCTACCTTATAAAACTTCTGATAGCAGCCTCCAGGAGATCGCTTCTATTTGGTGGATTAGACAGAAATTTGTTGTCGATAACAGTTTCCACTCCAGCTTTCTTAAGAAATATAGCTCTTTGTATAGCAGCTAATCCATTGTCGATAACTTCTTCAAGAGGTGCAGGGGGAGGGTGCAGTCCCCAATATCGGTTTCTGGGAACCTAAGAATGTAAGTCCGTAGTAATCATCATGAATTTGCAGTGAATTTCACAACCATGACTGATGTGCAAATAAAGGGGCACCAGAGAATAATTTAGATCAATTGAATTATGATATTTAGAATGCTACTATATCATATGCGGTAAAACTTCTGTTCACACCCTTTACCTTTATACAGATTAAAGAGATCCCAGATAAAGCACACTGAAGACCATTAAACAAGCAAGTAAAGATTAGCTCTTACTAGCAATGACCATCTATTGGGATCTCTCATGATGAAGGGAAATACTTCTGAAGGATGCATTGTCTCAGACTGCAAAAAGTGGTCCACTGCTTGCTCAAAATGCAAGTCAAAAAGCAACAGGAAACCTGCTTGAGCATGAACAAAGGAGACCAAATCCTTGTCTATTTCACCTTCACTCTCAAGTTCCTGTACCAGAGAGATGGCCCCCTCAAAATTCTTCTTCCTGAAAAGATCTTTAATCTGCTCTTCTAGAGGCACTTTCCGATAGCCGAAAACCTGATAAGGCCCATACGTCTGCGAGGTTAAGATAAATCTCCCTTGAAAGTCACATCAAGCAACTGAATATGAAGACAATGGAGACTATGACAACAAATATCTAATCTTTTAAGAGTAGAGAATAAGTCAGATACAGCGCCAAGCCGAAGAGGTTACCCGACTAGTTTAGGGAAGAAGGACATGTATAAGTCTTCAAAACTCCAGACCAGATGGAGTATGCATAATTTTACAATGGGAATTAACATTCTCAGTGACCTAGAATGCTACTTCTGAAATGGATTTGATATTTTACGCATAAAATGTCATCAAAGGAAACTTCTTCGAGAAATGAACTTTAAATGCAAGCATAGTTATAGCCAAGAATGTTTTTCGCATCAATTTGCTATGCACTAGATTCCTCGATTGCATGTTCAACCTCATACAAGAGAATCATTCCCTAACAAGAAATGCCAGTAAAAAATGAAAACAGAGAAAAAGAAGGCTTCAAACAATTTCCAGTAATTACATACCTTACTCCCTGCCCCTACAAGGAGAATCTCTTCTTTCTCTTCTTCTACACCTATGCACGCCTTCCCCATCCCCTCCCCACCAAACACCAATGTCTGCACATGTTTTCCAGTTTTCTTCTCATACACATCACACTTACCATCCTTAACTCCCACCACAAACCTCCCGATCTCTGCAACATTGTCTACCCCTCTCCTAAACACCAAACTCCCTCCACTAGGCTGCCCCAACAAATCCACGAAAACCCCAACAATGTCCACCATTAGCATCACCCTCCACTCTCTCCTCATTAACTTCATGTACACCATTCCCGAACCCTCTGGTAACCCAAAAATCATCCCGCTCCTCCCTGTCACACAAGAATACAAATAGTACCCACTAGCCGCACCAACAAAAATCGAGTCGTCAACCCACAAGACCTCCTGAACGTCTTCAACACACTGCATCTCCTTCACCACCGAAAAGCTATCACTAACAGCATTAAACTCTGCAAGCACCAGTCTTTTACCAATCACTACAGCAAAGAACACTGCACGGCCATCTCCGCCCTCCAAATTTCCATACCCTAGTCCTAGCCTCACATCCTCGCCACTTTTGACCCTCACCCCATTCCCCATAATCCCACCCCCGAGCCGCTTCAACAGCCCCCCAGTGCCCTCCCCAAGGCCTGTGGCCGGGAAGACCGCCCCCGGGGTCTCAGAACCATCCCCCAGGTTGTCGTGAGACACTTCATTCCGTCCCCTAAACCTGCGGCAGACAGCGGAGACGGCCTTGAAGGCAGATAGCCTCCTGAGGGGCTGTGTCAGGAGCGAATCGGCGAGGAAGAGGTGGCCGTCGGAGGAGACGAGGAGCAGCTTAGGGGAGTCGGGGATAGGGTGGAGGGACTTGATAGGGGATCCAGGGGGGAGGAGGAGAGAACGGAGGAAGGAGAAGGGGGTTAAGGAAGCGGCCGCCCTGGCGGACGAGGAGGAGCTCGCGGCGGAGTTGTCGAGGTGGAGGAGGGAGATGGATTTGGAGGAAATGAGGTGGATTAGTGATTGGGAGATGGAGAGGGATGTGGCTTGGGAGTGGGGCGCAGGGAGGGTTAGGCCAGCGATGGGCTCGAGGAAGTTCAGGGTGGTGGTGATGGTGGCGGCCGCTGCTGAGGAGACGTCGGGCATCGTCGGCGGTGGGTGGATAGAGGTTGGGGTGGTTAGGTTAAGTTGTTAAAGCACCATTGATGACGTAAGCAAGACGTCGGTAGTAGAGAGTGAAGGGGATGGAAGAAAAGCAGAGCGAGAAACGAGAAAGACGACGAAGACGAAGACGGACAGGCTCCAGTTCGGTTCGGTCCGGTTCAATTTTAGCCGGTCCGGATCGGACCGATCTCTGTTTCCGCTCTAAAAAAATAACATTTGATAGTAGGAATACGCTCACTTCATTTAAAATCCCAGCGACATTTTGAAAGAAAAAAGAATAAAATTCTTCCAACGAAGATGCTGTTCATATAAGGTCAGATATTTGGATAAGCACTACCAAAGGCTTTTACATTTGTTCATTTATTTAGGTGGTGATGATTCCTTGAAGCCAGTATTTCTGTCTTCAATACCATCTTCAATATCAGCTATGGTAGAAAAAAGCCTGACAAGTAAGCATCTCAAAATTACTGATCTGACAGTTGGGTAAATCCAACAAGAGATTCATTTAGGTGTCTATCTAAGGCTTTTTGAAGCAGGATAAAAGACTTGACCAAGTCTGCAGGAGCAAGAAAAACAGGTACAAAATTAAGTGTACCTCAAAAGATTTGTGCAATTGTGCTCCAGGTACCAAGTCTTCCAGGCCAAAGTTCAGAAAGAAAAATTGCAGGAGGTTTGAAAATAATCCAGCCAGACCACGACGGTCTCCAAGAAAATGGAAGAAATTCCTCAGGTTTAAGAGGAAAAGAAGTCCTCAGAGAAAATCGCCCAAATGCTTCATTTGCAACAAGCCAGGACATTTTGCAAGAAATTGTCCTAAGGGCCAAAAGAGATTGGTCGCCCAGATTGAAAAATACTCTGGTGTTTCTTTACAGGAAGATGATGTTGAATCTATTTTCTCTTTAGAAGATGAACCCTCTTCTCATACTGTGTGCTGTCTTGAAGGGTACCTTGATTCAGGTTCAGACCAAGATAGCCAATCCTCCTCCTCGGAAGAAGAACAAAATAAAAGGATTTGCACAATCAGTGCTTATCCTAGTTCAGAAGGATTCAGAAGAGATTTTCCAATTCAACCTTCAAGAAAGGTCTCTACGAATGGATCAGAAATAGAGGAGATTGAGATTGGGATAAGTTCCCAACCACAGCAGGATAAGGAAATTCCATTGATACCTGCATCGCACATATCTCCACACATAAAGGTGCAGGTATACTTTTCTAAGTATCATAGACCAGTAACCGCCATCGCCTTTATTGACACTGGTGCATCAGAAAGTATGATCAACCCTGTGATCGTACCAAAGGAATTCCGGCATTCACTGTCGAAATTCCAACTCGAAATTTTAAAAATCAAGTTTGCTTTTTAAGGAACACTTCTTTTCTAAAGTCGAGTTCGTCTTTCTTGAATCATTATTGCCTTAAAAAACTTGCTTTTTAAAAGTCAAGTTTGATTAAAAACTTAAAACACTTATAAGTGATCCGAAACTTGACTTAAAAATCGAGTTCCTTAAGTCAATGAGATATATGTTTCTCTCAGGAAAGAATAAGCATTTTCAGGAATTTCGAAAGTGAGTATCCTAAAATTTAAAATATTTTCTTGACGAACTCCCAGTTGAAATAAGCACAGTACAAAGTGAACAACTCTTCGATAAGCAATATAAAAACATCTCGAGTTTCAAATTAAAGAATATTGCTAAAAAAAAAAAGAAATAGATTCAAGTGGTGATGTACCTAAAGGGAGAATCATCACAAGTATAAGGAGATGACAAAAGCTCGAAAGGAGATGATCGTAGTTGTTGTGAATATGCTGCTGAGCTTATTTTATATTTTGTTCTCTATTTAATTTTAAAGGTTTTGTTATATCTTAACCTCCTTTTTTTCTTGAGCACGAATCTTTTTATTTTTTATTTTTAAATTCAGGACAGTCGCCTTTTTATTACTTAATCGCTTTTTGGAGAACCTCTTCACCCTAACATTGCCTTTTTTAATTCACCATTTTGCCCCAATATAACCTCAAAAGGGGTACAAATATATATATATATATATATATAGATACTTTTTTACCTCTATCATCTAAAACATTTGGATATAAAGAAATACGGTCACCTTCTATGCTTATTAAATTGTCCTAAACACATAACCAAATGATCTTTCGAAAGGATAGTAGAAGAAAGGTAGACATGGGACGGGTAAGAAGGCTTACCAGACATCTCCTCGCAGAATCCTTTTAGCAAATTGACCTTTGTTGGTAGAAATAAAAGAGAAATTAGTGAGATGAGCAAGCCACGCCTAGGGGTTTGCAGTTTCTGCCGTCACAAAAAATTTTAATGAACCGACAGAGAAGATTATAATATGATTGGAAGATAAGGTCGTAATCTTTTTCAAATACAGATTGAAGGTATAATTTCTTTATCACACTTGTGCAACATATGAGAGAAGGTGGACATTGAACAAAAAGCTATTGTCAGTCGAGACTGAAGTCCTCACCGGAAACCACTCAAAAAGAAAGAATTAGTCGAATTCGACTTCAAAGCCGCTAGAGTTATCCAATGATAACATGGAAGAAAGATAAAAGCACTGGGAAATGAGAATGTTCCTCATGTAAAGGATAAAGTAACCTTCGGAGAAAGTTGTGCTCAGTTGTCTCATATACTATACACAACCCCAATAAAAGCCTTCAAAACACCCATGGCCGTAACCAGAATGGACGAACTCCTAGCATCAGATGTATTACGCGGGCTCAACAACCTCTAATATTGCGTTTTGGTTTCCGAAAAAGGAACGTAGGGTGAAATGGAATCGGCGACAGAATGGAGTGGAATAACTAACATAAATAGTTAAGGATTCTTGGACATAAAGCAACCAGGATTATACCCAGGCAACAAAACTTTTATATAAGGGACTCTTTGGAAACATCTTCCAGAAGAAAAAACGCATCCACGCGCGACTACAAGGCATCCAAAAGGCCCTTGATAAAGTGGAGTCATTGTTTCTGATACAACTTAAAATAGACTTCATCAAAGGAATGTAACGCAATCCCGATACAAGAAGAACATGGAAAATGAAAGTTAGATTGTCGAAATGTCAAATACTTTGATGCCGTTGTCCTAGCTAGACGACGAGCCAAAAGGCTCATGATTTTGAGTCGAAGATGAAGCAGCTCTAGCTTTATGCTATGATATGTCGTACTCAATTATTGTATTAGATGCTACCTAACATACCCATTCCTGAATCTTAGAAGATCTATCCTGGTAATACGATCTACAAGATCATCAGCAAAATCTTAGAACATCAATTCTAATGATCTAATTATGCCTTGCCAAACCAACTTCATCCATGGATACTAAACGATCGACGACTAACAAGTAGGGAAGGGATCTTTGGCAATCAAGATTGATCCAACGAGGAAGTTGATCCGTTAGAATGGCGTTTCATAACCATTCGAGTTTCCCTCCAAAGTGAAGAGAACTGATGATGAATTGCACTATCGGGTCACCTTCACCTCATATAAAGGACTCTGTGGCTAGGAGATGAACCAAGGAAACATTGTTGTATTGACCAATCTAAACAGGAGATTAATTACACAACGGGCAAACATCTACTGGAACCAAGTTATCACCAAAAGCTACAACCTCAATCTCGATAAACGATAGCAAGGCTCGTGCATCTTAAGAGTCCTAAAGGCATGCATGATGCCTATCTTCAACAAGGAAAATAATTACGAACGAAGAAACGACTCAAGTTTATAGCAAAGATCGTTCAATTTAGGGGAAGGGCAAAAAACGAGTCCAAACCATACAAGGAGGAAAGACATGACATTTGTGGCTTTGTATCACAGTTGACCTCTTCCCAGTAGACCCAATCAAGGAGGATGGATACCTATGGAAATTAACCAGCTCAGGAAATTTCACCACGAGGTTGGCCAACACACAGAACACGTCATAATATGTCAACAAAAACCAGGAACATAACGAATCAAGCTTTAAAGTGAATTGCAAACATCCTATCCTATCGAAACTGAAGTGTTCATCTGGTTAGCATGATGAAATAAACTACTGTTAAACATAGTGTAAGACACGGTGAATGAAAAACACACAGTCATATGTTCTATTGCATAAGTGTTTCTCTTTATAAAAAAAAAACGAAATGTATGATCTTTCTTTATTTTCTATTGCATAAGTGTTTCTCTTTATAAAAAAAAAACAAAATTTTTGCGCATGCATATAGAACATCCAATATTCATGTCATCCGTAGTCAACATTTTAGCAAGAAGTGCACATGGGAGACGCGAACAATCTCAAGCATACTTCATTCAAAACTCAAGCCTTTGTGCTAAGGTATGTTCATCTTCACTACTGTTAAGCACTCGGTAAACGTTTACTAACAAACGCGATACCACTCGACTGAGCGTTTACTAACAAACGCGACGCCACTCGACTGAACGTTTACTAATAAACGCAATGTCATCTTCAATTTGGTTAAAACGTTTACTAACAAATGCCGCACCATTTTTCCACTTTGGTGAAGCATTTACTAACAAATGTAACACCATTCGGTAAAGTGCGAACAAACGTGATATCATCCGGTAAAATGTTTACTAACAAACGTTATGCTACTTTTAAGTCGGTTAGATGGAGCGTTTACTAACAAACGTGACACCAACCTCCATTCGACTGAGCGTTTACTAACAAACGCAATGTCATCTTCAATTTGGTTAAAGCGTTCCATTTTCCCATTATGGTTAAGCATTTACTAACAAATGCAACACCATTCGGCTAAGTGTTTACTAACAAACACAACGCCACTCGACTGAGCATTTACTAACAAACGCAAAGTCATATCCAATTTGGTGAAGCGTTCGTACAAATGCGGTACCATCTTCAATTCAGTTAAGCGTTCGTACAAACGCCACACCATTTTCAATTCTCCTGGTTAAGCGTTCGTACAAACGTGACACCATTTTCAATTCTACTGGTTAAGTGTTCGTACAAACGCGATACAACTTTCAATTCTCTTGGTTAAGCGTTCGTACAAACACAACACCATTTTTAATTATTCTCGGTTAAGCGTTCGTACAAACGCGACACCATTTTCAATTCTTTTTGGTTAAGCGTTCGTACAAACGCTACACCTCTTTTCACAACTCTCCATCGAGCGTTTATTAACAAACGCTTTAGCATCCTTTACAAAAAAGGATTGGTAATCATTAATTCTTTGTTTGAACATTTTACTAAACATTCTCACAAAGAGGGACAACTGTTATAACTCAATTTTTTCTAAAAAATAATAAAATCACCAAAAATCACCAAAAAACATAAAAAGGAACGCTAAAAACTAGAAAATCACATAAAAATCCTACAAAATCATGAATAAATCATAAAAAATCTAATTTAAAAAATAATTCTTCTCCCTAAGTGTAAGACACGGTGAAAGAAAAACACACATTGTCATTCAGAGAATGAACGCTTGAATCAATCGTTTCCAAAGAAAATCCTAAAATAGCATTCATCTTTTTTTTTTGTAGAAATTATATCAAGTTACATCCCAGCCAGCCGAGCCTTCTTTCGATGCGAACTTTCGACGGCCTCATATCACTCTTCTGTCCAGACGTCTTCGACACCCAATAACTTCTTTCATTTGCTTCCCTTTAATTAACCGAATTTATCTACTTTGATTCTTTTTTATTTTTTAACCAACGACGGCGGCGGAGTCCGCGACACTTGAAGATTTAGATGAATATGGAAAACGACCAAGATCGTGCTTATGGGAATTGGCTCGGCATTTGGTACGTTGCTGTTGTTGTTATGCTCTGGGAGATTGCGCAAATACATCAAGAAGAGGAAGGAAATGAAGAAGCATTTCAAATGAAATGGAGGACTCTTGTTGCAACAACAGCTGAACTCCCCCAACGGACGTTTGGACCAAAGCAGAATATTCACCTCCAAGAATTTGCAGATCGCTACTGACAACTTCAGCCAAAGCAGAGTGCTCGGCCATGGTGGCCAAAGCACGGTCTACAGGGGGATGCTGGCCGACAGGCGAATTGTTGCCATCAAGAAATCGTTGGTCGTAGATGCGGAGAAGCTCGAGCAGTTCATCAACGAGGTTCTCATCCTATCCCAGATCAACCACAGGAACATCGTGAAGTTGCTGGGATTTTTTCTGGGAACCGAAGTTCCACTTCTCGTCTACGAGTTCATACCAAACGGGACCCTCTTTGAGTTCCTCCACGATCCCAGCGAAGGGCTTCCAGTAAGCTGGGAGACTCGTCTTCACATCGGCGCCGAAATCTTCGGAGCCCTTTCGTATCTGCACTCTGCCGCCACGCCTCTGTTCTCCTCAGATCTGGGCAACCCGTGCTCAGCGTTGCCAGCGGTCACCATCGACTTACCCCCGACCTCCGCCTCGACGCTCTCGATCACCCTGGCTCCAAATTTGCTTCCTCACAACGGCGACCTGCAACGGTGTGCTCGGTCCAAGCTCGACTCGCCCACTCCTCCGTCAGCTCTTACCTCTCATCCCGACATCGGCGATGACGCTCTAGGCCCAGCGGCGGTGAACCCACGACCTCCCGACGTCCTTCGGTCTGGCAGCGGCAAAGCCACCTTCCCCGACGCCCATAGACCAAGCGCCAGTGACCCACGTCCTCCCCGACATCTCCTTCCAGCAGCGATGTCTCCAAATCCGCGGCTTTGAGGAATCTTCCTCAGGAGACCCAGATCCGGCCTGTCCAATGCCAAATCTTCAATTCCAGTGAGCTCCGTTCTCCAGATGGCGACCCAGCAGCTCCCTCACGGAAGCCCTACCTCATCAGCCCACGATCAGCGTCAGGGCACCAGCAGCTGCCAACGATCGACTCCACCTCCTCCTCCTGGCCCCGAAAGCAGCCGGTTCATCTCAGTCCCGGGTCCCCGCCAGCAGACCGACCCCACGGTTGAACGCCGCTTTCTCCGCAAATCCGCGAATAAAAGACAATGCCACGCTCCAAACCGCCCATGACCAGCGGCCTCTCCTCGCCCCAGTCGTCCCTCGCCGATCTTCCAGATCCAGTAGCGACAGGTGCTCACGTTTTCCCGTCGTCCCAGACCCAGCGACTCGGCAACAGCGGAGGCTTACCCGACAACTGCAGTCTCGTGTTCATCCTGGGTTTCCTCTAAACTCTGTGCACTAGTTCAACACCAAGCCCCGGAGGAACGTCAGCGACGTCGGCGTCGCTCAGATCCTGTTTCGGCTATCAGCGAGTTAGCCTCCAAGACCCATGCCCCAAGCTCGGAGAGGGAGATTCAGAACCCATATCCTTTCGGCATTCTCAGATTCGGAGCCTCAAACCCCAGCGCACCGCTTACTCGAGGACTGTCTCCGACTCCAGGCTCTCGGTGGAAGGCTCGTCCCCCTGGTCTTGAAACCAGTGTTGTTAAGGCGCTAAGGTGCCACCAAGGCGAGAAGGGCTTCCATCGCCCGAGGCGCTAGCCGCTAGGCGAGGCGCTCGCCTTTTGTTTTAAGATGCTCGCCTCTCCGAACTCTCCTTTAGTCCTTAAATAAACTGAAGGACAAGTTACAATGCCGCTTAGGGAAAGGAAAAAAACATGGTTTGTGGGAACTCACAAGAAGAGGGGCTGGCTGCTCAGACGACAGGTGCGGATGGCGGTTTTTTCTGGTATGGGGATGACGGGTTGAATCAAGACGGTGGGCGCAAGGGGCTGGGAAATGGGAATGGACGTCGGGTCTAAAGGGGAGCGGCCAGGGTAGGAGTTGTTTTTGTTTTAGTAAATAGGGTAGGAGTTGTTGGGGTAGAAAGAAATAAAATAGGGTTAAAACTAAAAAGACTTTAGAGGGGTGGGTAGGATGAGACTAGTCGGGGTAAAAAGAAATAAAATAGGGTGTTAGAGGGGGTGGCTAGGATGGGACTAGTCGGGGCAGAAAGAAATAAAATAGGGTTTTAGAGAGGGTGGGGGATAGGGGTCACCTAGAAACGCCTTTATAGCGCCCTAGTGCCTGAGGGCCTCAACCAAGGCGAGCGCCTAGGTGGCGCCTAGTGCACTGGCGCCTGCCCGAATCCTAAATAGGCGAGAGGGCCTCGCCTCGCCTTGCCTGAGCGCCTAGGCGAGCGAGGCGTGGCGCCTTGACAACACTGCTTGAAACCCCCGAGGTAATGTTTTCTTCTATTTTTAACTTTTGTTCTTTTAATTGCATTTTACACGAGCGTCCCTGGGAAGAGGAAGATGTTGACTTTTTTTTTTTTTTTTTTGCAATTTAAAGAATTCTTTTCATGCTATCATTTTAAAAAAACACATGACATTTATCCTCTGTTCATGGCGTGGCTTGTGTTTAATAAAAAATCATTTTAATTATTTCTTCTAAAATCTTTTCAAAGTTTTACAAGATTTTAAAATTCATTTTCTTAAAAATGAAACCCTTTTTGAGTTTAGTTCTTTTCAATTGCCTTATAATATAATCGTTGCTTACTGAGAGTTCGATATCTTTCGTCAAAATAACTCTTACAATGTTATAATTAGTCTAAGGTATTTCGGGGGCATGCTTTGCGGACAACCAAGGCACACACCACGTTCAATGCATTGAAGACAACGAAGTCATATATATATTCGAGAGATTATTCGAATTCTTGAAGATCAAGATCCTCTAAAGACGACTTCTCACTCACCAATGTCCGGCATCAACGGCTCGCCAGGTTTGCCTAAACCTACTTTAAAATGGCACCGTGAGGTATAAACGCTAACGGGGGCGTCCTATAGAGAGCGAGAAGTGGTACAAAATACCCGTTTCTCCCTTGAATTTATTTTTTGGCTTAGAACTGTTAAGGACATTAATCAATCTATGTTGCTTGTGCTTTTTTTTTGCCCGAAATCAAGTTTTTAAGAAATATTTTCATAAAAGTTAGTCACATAGACGTTTTAAATATTATTGGGCTCGAAATCATTTTTTTAATATCAAACAATTTCTTTTTTCTAAAACCGAGATCAAATAAATTCGGACATCGAGAACACACGATAAAGGCCTCCTTTTTCTTTGTGATGCAAGCGATTTAGTAATCTCTAATTTCTGAACCTTAACGAATCTCTATAGTTTTTCTAACTTGAACTTAAAAGAAGTTAGTAACGACTGCAACACGTTTTCAACTGAAAACGGGATCCACCGTGACAACTACATACCAAGAACAATCTTCTAGCCAATAGCCAAAAAAACATCATTCAAGACAGAGAATATCCATTACCAATATCTCAAACAGATGAAGGATACCCTTGCCAAACCAATGACTGAAAGGCTCACAGGCAAATCTAACCTACGGCCAGCAGAAATACAGTGGAATACAATTGAATGCCCTATTTACAGAAAACCATCTGGCACCACCTTCTATAGAGTTAGACCAAATAACAAAATACATGCAGTCATCCTCGTAAGGGCAGGGGAGATACAAGTCCCTATATCTACAAAGCTTGCAATGCCTAACAACTTCGCCCCACGGACTCCTTCCACAACAATGCCCCTTCACCCTCAACATAGACACACCAATAGGAAACAAGTTATCTAACAACGACCAAGGAGGTGTCATTAGGTAACGACAAGGAAACTGTATAGTAGTTTCTTCATCAACCCCACCAGCTGTCTCATGGCAGAAACACTGGCTTTATAGGAAGGGCTACTATTGCAAAGAATATAGGCATACAAGATGTGGCGGTGCATGTAGATGCAGGGATATAAGTTAGACATATGATAGGAATTTCAATCAGACAAAGCCTTAAACATTCACGCGATAATCAGAAAGTCATCATCCATAGTGATAAGACCGAGAGGTGTAATAATGGGAGATGGATCAAGAGATTTACCATTCAAAGTTCCACAAAAGAGGAAGTCAATTACAGAGGGTTTTTGAACCAAATACCCTGTCTATGGAAAAAATTGAGTAAAAAAGGGGAGCGACTAAAGAAATTCTAAATCTACCCGGTTAAAGTCGTCATTTTGAAGTGACGATTTTTAAAACACCCTAAGTCGAGTGACGACTTTCATTAAAACTGGAAGTGAAGTCGTCAAAAACAAGGTTCAATTTTAATGAAAGTCGTCACTTCAAGTAACGATTTTTTCCAATTTTAATGAAAATCGCACTATGGTGTTTTAAAAGTCGTCACTCCAAGTGACGATTTTAGCCAGGTAAATTTCCTTCGTCGGCCCCCCTCTTCGCACAATTTTTTCTCCGGTTCAAATCTCCAACTACGAGGGATAACGAATCACGGGTTATACAAATGGATGGAGAAACATTAGTGCAAATTCTCACTCGGTACTCCAATAATAATTGAAAATTACAAGTTGATCTGATATAGGTTCGAGGTGTCCTGTCTTCTCTTTATTTATAGATCTATAATAAGTACGCACAAAAAACCGAGCTTTATCACCATAACAATGTTATAGCCACATATGATGCGGATAATCTAGCATATGTGATTGCCCGCTCGGAAACATTATAACCTATAAAACGATAGTAAGTGTGAGATGATGCACCAAAGGCTTACGCTCGATATCTCATCGGGCTTCCCAACCCGATCATTTCTTCTCATCTGTTCAAGCTATTGTCGCCCTCTTCCCTCTAGAGTCCCTCGACTACAGTCATTGACATGATGTCAGAAAATCATCACCACAGATAATCCAACTTGGTGAAATGTTTCTTAGTGAAAACGGGTTGTCGAATGGTCAATGAGAGATAAAATTAACCTGTGCAGCCGTTGACCTCTTGGAATCAAGAAACTGGCTGTAAATACCATATAGTCTTTTCTTCTCAGCATCTGCGACCGATGGCCTTGCCTTGGATGTAACTGATATTAGTAGATCATTCGTAATGACAGGTGTTTTGACACGCTGGTTGCTTTCTTCCATGATTTGATTATCTAGCAGTACATGTACGGCTTCGAGCGGAGTGTCCGAGAGCAGAGCCTGAAGATCCGCACCGCTGAATCCGTCTGTCATGTTTGCTACTGCATCCAAGTCTACATCGTGCTCCACAGGAAGCTGCACCAACAAATAGACTTGAGAACATAAGCTCATTTATTATTCTTTAGTAGGACATGGAAAATTTGAACAATAGCTCAGATCAACGTAACATCCATTGTAACATGTTTGTATGGAGGCATTACCTTCCTTGATAGAACTTTAAGTATATCCAGTCTCTCCTGCTTGGAAGGAAAGTCACAGAAGAGAAGCCGATCTAGCCTGCCCGGTCTTAGCAGCGCAGCATCCAATAAATCTGGCCGACTACCTCACAGTCCATGCCAGCATGAAATTAATAAAATTAGCAAAGGAATAGACGACGAGGAACCAGAAAGTTCATGCATTCCAAAAGATGTAACATATTTTAGATTTCTAAATAAAATAAAAAGCAAAAGGGAAGCTTTCTTTCACCTGGTTGCCGCAAATCCAAACACCCCGGTCAAAACTTCCACACCGCAGAGCTCTGTTAAGAACTGCATCAGCAAATCACGATATGCCAATAAGTAAACATATAGGAGTAACTATAAAGCTATATTCAAACAGTAAGCCAACCTGATTGACGACGCGATCAGTGTCAGCGGATGTCACAGCAAGTACCGAATGGATAGCAGTGGTTAGCAGCAGAAGAATGAAGTTCTCAAATATCAGAGACTTGTTGTTGTTATGTTTCTGATCTTAAGAGTTATGGAAGAAGGTTTTGAGTCATTGTAATATATATATCCAAGTGTAACTGTTTTACAGTTGGAGACATTAATAACAGAAAACAGTTTTCCAAGTCCTCCGCTCCTCCTCTGTCTCCGACTTGTTTCCTCCGGCAACCTTTCTTTGTTCGTTCCGCATCTTCGGCGTGTTACACCGGCAAGCAACTCGCTCACATGGTATCAGAGCGTGGAGCGATGGGAGAGTTGTCAAGCATGTCCGGTAAGTCGATCGTTGAACTGGATCCATCTTTCCCTTTCTATGTTAGTCCTGCGGATAGTCAGATGGGAGCACTGGTTTCACCGGAACTATTCGAGGGAAATTATGCGGTTTGGAGGAGATCGTTTGAGATGGCTCTCTCTATCAGGAACAAAACTGCATTTGTTGATGGTATTATTGATAGGCCGGGAGAGTTAGATCCACTGTTTCCTTCATGGAGAAGATGCAATGACTTAGTAAAATCCTGGATTTACAAGTCTGTGTCAGTTTCTATAGCAGCGACAATATTTTATTTAGAATCGGCTAAGGATGTGTGGGAAGAACTCGCAGAGAGGTTCGCTGAACCGGATGATTCTAGAGTTTGTCAACTGCAAATGCGTTTTCATTCACTGATGCAAGGATCGAAAGGTGTGGCGGAGTATTATAATGATCTGTTATCATTAGTGAGAGAACTCCAAGTATATCGACCTTTGCCGCATTGTTGTTGTGGCAATAATAGATGTCGGTCAATGAAGGATTTTTCGGAGACATATAAAAAAGACTTGGTCTTTAAATTCCTCAAGGGATTAAATGATGAATTCTCAGTCATTAGATCACAAATTCTGTTGAAGAAGCCATTATGTTCGCTCGGGGAAGCTTATAATGTTGTGCAGAGAGAAGAGTTACAAAAACAAATTAAAGATTCTGTTCATTCTCCTATTGAGGGAATAACAATGGCAGTGGTAAGAGACAGAGCACAGAAACAAGGGGATATGGAGGTGTGGAATTTTGCAGATAAGAAGAGGAATAGATTTGATGTCTTTTGTGATCATTGTGGGAAGAAGGGTCACATGAAAGATAGGTGTTTTCAATTGATTGGTTTTCCAACTCATTTTGGTGGTCGTATGACTAGAGGAAGGGGTCAGTTTGCTGGTAGACATTCCTCTGGCAGACATGTTGTAAATCAGGTGTCTGCAACTTGCCAGAATCAAGAGAGTTCCTCTCAGCTAAGTCTCTCTAAGCAACAAGTTCAGCAGTTGCTGGCTATGCTCAATGTGGGAAATGATGTTAATCATGAGACTAATATTTCTAATTTTGCTAAATCTTCTTTTCCTGTTTTGCCTATTTAAGCAGGTATAATTTCACCTTTTACAAAAGCTTTTACTATTCTTTCTGATTCTGTAAGCAAAACAACTTGGGTTGTGCTACAGACCATATTATTTCTAATCTTCATTTGTTCTATTCGTATCGCATACTTGCTGTTCCTTTAAAAATCCAGTTACCCAATAATTCCTTTGTTCTAGCCACTCATATTGGTTCAGTCAATTTGTTCAACAATTTGTCCATTCATAATGTTCTATTTGTGCCTGATTTCAACTTTAATCTCATGTCTGTTAGCAAACTTGCTATGACTGGTGAGTTTTGTATTCTGTTTCTTAAAGGCTGTTGCTATTTTCAGGACTTGAAAGAGTGGACGACGATTGGACTGGCTAGACAGAGAGGCGGCTTGTATGTGATGGAAGAGGTCAGGAACGCAGAGACAACTAGTGTTGATGACTCTCTTAGTCCTGTTTGTTTGTCTCACCACACTTTGGATGAGTTTGATCTCTGGCATTCTCGGTTAGGCCATACTTCTTTAGAGAAAACTAAACTTCTTACCATCTTGGATTCTAGTATTCGTGTTAGACCGAATAATCTCTGTAGTGTTTGTCATGAAGCCAAGCAGAAACGTTTGTTGTTTCCTTCCAGTGTAACTAAAAGTTCTTCCTCATTTGAATTGATACATGTAGACATTTGGGGACCATATTCTGTAGATGCCATTGGTGGCTTCAAGTATTTTCTTACTATAGTGGATGATTTTACTCGAGGGACTTGGTTATATCTTTTGCGCTACAAATCAGAAGCACAACAATATCTGAAAGGTTTTTGCCATCTTGTTAAAACTCAATTTCATAAAACTATTCAAGTGATTCGTTCAGACAATGGGGCTGAATTCATCATGCTAGATTTTTACAGAGAAAATGGGATTGTTCATCAGCTGAGTTGTCCAGAAACTCCTCAGCAAAATGGGGTTGTTGAACGTAAATATAAACATTTAATTCATATAGCTAGAGCCCTTCTCTTTCAAGCTGGACTTCCTGTTCATTTTTTGGGTTATGCAGTTTTGGCTGCAACTTATATTGTCAATAGACTTCCTTCAAAAATTTTGGATCATAAGTCTCCTTATGAGGTTTTGTTTCATAAACTTCCTGCTTATCATAATCTGAGAGTGTTTGGTTCTTTATGTTTTGCCAACACTTTGAGTAGAAATAGAGATAAGTTTGCTAAACATACTTCTAAGTGTGTTTTTCTGGGATATCCTCTACATGTTAAGGGATATTTTGTTTACAATCTAGAGACCAAACAAATTTTTGTTTCTAGAGACATTGTGTTCCATGAGTCTGTTTTTCCTTTCAAGATGATTTCCTCTAATTTGCGACAGCTAGCTGATCCTTTTGCTACTGTTATGGATTTGTCTGGTGTTCTGCATGATGTGTCTGTTCCACCAGGTCCATTGGTTCCTTCTACTTCTGCATCATGTCTAGATGATGTGCCAGCACCTAGCATTCCATCAGTTGAGTCGAGTTCTATTTCTAATGAGTCACAAATTCTGAGACGAAGCACTAGACATAAACAACTTCCATCGTATCTCAATGACTATCATCACAAGCTGTCTCTCACTATGGCTGGTTCAGTCTCTTTTGCTGCCAGGTCTACTTCTTCTTCTATACCTGCTTATCCCATTGAACCCTATATTGCTTATGATCGTCTTTCTTCTTCTTACAAAGCTTTTGTTGTTAGTCTTGCTTTACATGATGAGCCTCACTCTTATCATCAAGCTAAACAGATTCCACATTGGGTAGATGCTATGACAGCTGAACTCAATGCTTTAAGGGACAATGCTACTTGGGAACTGGTTCCTTTACCTGCAGGGAAGAGAGCAATTGGGTGCAAGTGGGTTTATAAAA
The DNA here is from genome assembly GCA_029817715.1 of Melastoma dodecandrum. Lineage (NCBI taxonomy): Eukaryota > Viridiplantae > Streptophyta > Magnoliopsida > Myrtales > Melastomataceae > Melastoma > Melastoma dodecandrum. Next base: position 1,467,499 of record JARUPY010000279.1, on the reverse strand, counting down.
CCAAATTGCACGCAGATGGCACAGTTGAGAGGTATAAGGCTCGCTTGGTAGCTAAAGGTTATACTCAGGTTGAAGGGGTTGATTATCAAGAGACTTTTAGCCCGGTTGCCAAGCATTCTTCTGTTAGGATATTCTTTGCTCTTGTAGCTTCTCAGGGTTGGTTTTTGCGCCAATTTGATATCCATAATGCCTTCTTGAATGGTGATCTTGAGGAAGAGGTTTACATGCAATTACCTCCTGGTTTGCTGATTGAGGGGGAGACATGTGTTGATTCAACAACAAACACAATGGTATACAAGTTAAAGAAATCCTTGTATGGTTTGAAACAGGCCTCTCGACAATGGAATAGCAAACTCACAGAGTGCTTGGTAAATGGGGGATTTGAGCAATCTAAGGTTGAGTATTCTTTGTTTGTTAAGAATTCGGAGAAAGGTTTTGTTGCTGTGCTGGTGTATGTGGATGACATAGCCGTGGCTGGATCAAATAAGAAGGTGACTGATGATTTGCATAATCTTCTGCAGCAATCGTTTAAAGTAAGAGACTTGGGAGATCTTAGATATTTCCTTGGTTTAGAGATAGCAAGATCAAGTAAAGGAATACATGTGTCACAGAGAGGCTATACTCTAAAATTGCTGGAAGAGATGGATAAGCTGGCAGTCAAGCCAGTTGCGGTTCCTTTACAACCGAATTTAAAGCTGGTGCGAGGAGACAAGTCTAATCCTGTTAACATTACATGATATAGGCAATTGGTAGGTAAATTAATCTACCTGAGTATTACAAGACCTGATATTGCCTATGTAGTTCATCTTTTGTCGCAGTTTATGGATACACCCTCGCTTGAGCATTGGAATGCAGCTTGGACTGTTCTGAGATACTTGAAATCTTCTCCTGGCAAAGGTATTTTGTTTAGTAAGAATGTTGAAATGCGGGCATTTGCAGACAGTGACTGGGCTGGTTGTGTGGAGACTAGAAAATCTACTACTGGATATTGTATCTACATTGGAGATTCTATTGTAAGCTGGAAATCCAAGAAACAAGCAACGGTTTCTCGCAGTTCAACAGAGGCAGAGTACCGAGCTATTGCATCCACTGTTGCAGAATTGATATGGGTTGCAGCTCTATTAAAGGATTTTTGTATACAGCCACAGAAACCCATAAAGTTGTTTTGTGACAACAAATCGGCTATATTCCTTAGTAAGAATTCGGTACTCCACGAAAGGACTAAACATTTAGAAGTTGATTTGCATTTTATTAGGGACAAAGTGGCTGCAGGAGAGATAGAAGTTCTGCATATTCCGACTGCTGTCCAGGTAGCTGACTTGCTAACCAAGGCCTTACATCCGGCTAGATTTCAACTATTGGCAAGCAAGATGGGATTGTTAGAAATTCACAATGCCCATCTTGAGGGGGAGTGTCAGCGGATGTCACAGCAAGTCCCGAATGGATAGCAGTGGTTAGCAGCAGAAGAATGAAGTTCTCAAATATCAGAGACTTGTTGTTGTTATGTTTCTGATCTTAAGAGTTATGGAAGAAGGTTTTGAGTCATTGTAATATATATATCCAAGTGTAACTGTTTTACAGTTGGAGACATTAATAACAGAAAACAGTTTTCCAAATCCTCCGTTCCTCCTCTGTCTCCGACTTGTTTCCTCCGGCAATCTTTCTTTGTTCGTTCCGCATCTTCGGCGTGTTACACCGGCAGGCAACTCGCTCACAATCAGTAACACCGGTATTATCATGTCCTCTTTTTGGAGCAATTGAATCAAATTCATCGAAAAATAGAAGGCAAGGTGCTGCTGCGGCTGCCTTGAAGAATATATCTCGAACCTAAGATATTTCGGAAGTTTGAATGTCAAGATAACCATGACGTCATGACACACGACTGCAAATCACAGTAAAGCTCAATACTGACAGAAGGTTGCTTATACCATAGGAGAAGTTTGCCACTTACAGCTTGTTCAGAAGCACCGATGTACTTATTCAACAATTCAGGCCCTTTGACTGATATAAAACGTAGAGAAAATGAAGCAGCAGCAGCACCAACAATGTGTGTCTTGCCACAACCCGGAGGTCCATATAAGAGCACATTTGACCGCAATCTCAGAGGAGCTTTTCCAAACACATTTGGGAATTTCGAGGGCAATTCAATCATCTGTTAACAAAAGAGACAGGAAAATGTAAGAAGTTATTTGCGATTATGTTTGTGTTTATTATGTGGGAACTATTGTACAATTTAAAATGCATTAAAAATATAGTTATAAGTGTGAACACCAACCTCTTTGATGGCATTCCGAACATCAAGTAGACCACCTACGTCCTCCCATCCAGAATGCCCACTTTTTGTTTTCATGACATCACGCATGGAGACTGGAAGAAAATTATCCATTGCTCGTGAAAAATCATCCTTCACTAGGGTAACCTTATCACATCTTTCAGAAGAAGATGGCATTAAGCGGACAACAGATGCATGTATTGCTCTATCCACCAATATTTCCTGGTTCAGAGAAGGATAAAAAGATCAAATACAAATAAAACCCCATAAAGAAAGAAGTCCTAAGGAAGCTAGACACCATAATATGAATTCTCATTCATGCTGCATACAAAAACATATGAATCTGTGTGCATGTGTTGTTTTGTCCTGCCATCATGGCATGCATATGAAAAGCATGCAGATACGTGCACATGTTAAATTGCAGGGCTTCGGCCAAAACTAAAAGAATTAATGGAAACAATTCCAGACAGTCTTGTACCAGATCATAAGCATCCTATCCATCACATTTGAATGCCACATCCTGCAAGATCTCAACAGCACAATTCAGGGATCGCCTCTGCATTTCATGCTTCAACATCGCTTCTCTTTCAGAAGCCGCAGGTGCTGGCAGTTGCATGTGAAAATCAAATCTTCCCGTGCACAAAACTTCCTTCGGCAAGTTGCATTGTGGAAAAAGGACATTTCATTGTTTCTAAAGAAAGCCTTCATGAAGAACGACCTGCGCTACTCAACGATTGAGGTATTTTAACCAAAGACTTGATTGTCGCGAGGAAGGCAATAGGTCCGATACCACATTTGCTCTTTCTTTTCTCCTGAGAAGAAAAGACTAGTCATGAAATAAAAGGAAAACAAAGACATTTATTGGCCAAGATAATGATACTGAAAAGCAAAGTGGCAGTAAATATGCATGAGAAGGTAAGAAAAGGAGGAAATCGCTCAAAGACTTAGAAAAGGTAATGCCCGATGACCCAATCAAGGTTTTGCAAAGAATCCGTTATACCGCATATTCATCTATAATGTCCTCAAGAAACTCAGTGAGCTCCATTGAAGAGGATGAGGAAACTGGACCTTCTGAATCTGAAGGTGATGCAACAATGCTATCAAGATCATCAAAAACTATAACTGAAGGTGTATGACCCAAGGCATCTGAAATGTAGCTAGAGATCTTCTGACGAATGGAGGAATTCTTTTCCAGAGCAAACTGAGAGCAGCTTATGTAATCTCTGCGAAGAAAAACCATTGTCTGAGAAATTTAGCGAATAAAAATCATAGATTTATTAGAATAAAAGAAGAATAACGGTTTCCAGTTAAAAAGTTTCCAAGAAAAATAATAATTAAACTTCAGAGAATTAAGAATTTCATACATATGAGCCAAGATATCAGCATGATGCTCAAAGTTCTTAGCAACAGCTCTCGCCAACAACGACTTCCCAGATCCCTATATAAGCATACATTGTAGTAAATTTCAACTGAAGTGCACATTATTGGAAACAGAAACCAGAACATCACTAAAACAATTTTTCAAGTGAAACCCAACCTAAAAAAAAAATTCACTAAAATCATGATCGATGCTTAGGCAATTATACTGCCAGTTAGATAACCATTTTTATAGCACTTTGGATCTACAAGGTAATGTCCTCTATAAATTCAGCCGTCATTGAGTAGGATAATTCATGGTCACGTAGCTTGAAAAACCTTTACTTAGATGACAATAGTGTATTGATTTAGAATTGAAAATGATGGATTCAATCTTTGCAAATCACTGATATTCTCAGATGCATATCACCATAATATTAGAAATATTGCAACTCCAGTGTCAAGTTTCCAAAACTTAATCGCCACGCAGCACAGAAACTATGCCCAAACAATGGTCCTGCACTCACAGCAGGTCCGTGTATTAAGACATGCCCTGGCACAGGGAGATCATGCGAGCTAAACCACTTCCCGGCAGTTGAAGATAGCAAAACCATTAGTCCTGCAACATATAGTAAGTTCAAACATGGGGTAACACACTTATCGAATAAGGAAAAAAAAAAAGACAGAAAGACAGTACAAACACAAAAGCCTTAAATCCCACCAGGTTGGATGCAGAAATCTTGATGCATCAGGTAAATACTATTGATTTTGAAAACAAATGCACCTGACCAAATCAAGCCAGAAACAAATCTAACAGGAAGTACCTACGGTTAATAATATCTGAAGCGGCAACCTGTATCCAGCTCAAAGAAGACAAATCTGAAAATGGTTCGTTTTCAGCCTGCTTCAATGCACTGTAGTGTAGGGTTGCAGGGTTACCCAACACCACTTTTTGGTTCTGGAGCTCCATGTCTTCATCTCGGCCTCCTTTTCCTCTACTGAATGCCAGCTCATAGGCAGCAAACTTGTCCTTGGATGTGACACATTGAGATAACAAAAAGAAAATCTGAAATGTCTGATCTCAGTCCTCACATTCCTCTCCATAGAACCAGTTGACAACTTAAATTTTCCTGAAGATCTAAACTGGCATCTATCGATTTCAAAATGAACAATGCTTTCACCACCCAAAGTTAATGACCTGATTTCTTTCTGACAATCCAAGTTGAAGGCATTCATATGCGCCAAATACCAAGCTCTCAAAATAGCCAGTAAACCAACAACATTCCTAGATTGGTCATCGAACACGTCATCTTCCTTCATGTAGTGCTGCTCAGGCACTGCATTAATAAGTCTGACATGAGTTGACCAGGCTTCCACGTCTCTGATAACATCCTCATCGTGTTTACTGTTGCCATTTTGCTTTCTTTGGTTCCCCTGGAAATCAAGCGTGCTCTCGTCATTTTTACCATTATTCTGGTCTTTTCCTAGCACCTTCAAGTAAATAGGGGACATACTAAGAGAAGAAGAATCATTGATCACACGCCCATTACATGTCTTCACATGGACCCCTGAATAAAAAACAAGAGAGACGTAATTGCTCCAATGTATCATAACAACCCAAGCCTCTCATAAAAGTGAAACACTGGCTTATCCTCTTAAGTAATTTGTAAAGAACACAGTAAAAGAATAGAAATATATAAGTAGCAGCTTACACAATCTAATATGATATTAAAAAATGCCCAAACCTTCTGTATATCCCAAATAAAGGCCATATATTTTAGAGTTTTCTTGTAACATCTGGATATTTGCTCGGGTTGAAACTGGCCAATGAGTAGAATTACTTCTCAACAGAACTAATCGCCATTGTTACCTTTTTAATCGGTTAACATCATATAAAATGGCAGGATGATCAATAACCTGATTTATAAGATAAACATGATTTCTTCTTCTACCAAAAAGGGTACCACAAAGAATAGTCATATACTGGTGCAATACACGTATTCAGGTAAAAACCCAAAGTGTATTCACAAAGAGCACATCTCTCATAGTGGCATCTCCAGGTTTAGCTTGCAAAATGTGCCGACAAGCAATCAGTTATACCGAACAAATTTTATGTAAATTTTTCATTTAGCAGGAACATCATGAAATGGTCAAAAGCTGAGAATGGAGGTTTGAGAAGACTTACTTACATGACTGAGGACCAATTCCTAGATACATGCAAACAGGCTGAGCAATCATTATATGCCCTCCAACAACTGCATCCTACATCAGTAGAGAAACTACATAATATCGCTCTACTTTCTTTGCAGCTAAGCTTCCAGTTGACCCTTCCTTAGGACCTGTTTCACCTTTTACTTTCAATTGATTTTTTATGAGTTTGCTTTTCAAGATTTTAGTAGTAGATGGTAAAACAACAACTGAACAAAGACTTCTGAAACCAAAGTGGCTTGCAGTTTCTGGATGAACATATGCGACAGCGCTAAGTGATATGCTGAGTGCCAGACTATTAATCTCCATTTTTCGAGTCAATGCATGATTTGGATCTTGTACACGCAGCAAAGCTCTTTTAATTCTCTCCTCAGAAGAATGCTCAGTGGTTTCTTGATCAGTATTCGATATTTGCAAGCGTCTCTTTGGGGCAACTGCTACTTCAGATCCAGGCACAAGTTGCACTGAGAAACAACTTATCGGTCAAACTGTGAAAGAAAGCTATGCCAGCATTCAAATAAAATCATCTGCATAGTAATATTGAAGAAATGGCTTATAAAACACTTTTGATGTACAAACAGTGAAATCAAGAAAACAATTCTTAAGTGACAGAAATTGATATGAACAACTTACTTGGAGGTTACACATAAAAACCTTATAATACCAAAGTGAAGCATATCATTTCAGAACTTTACGCTGGACCTTGGTCTATGGATTTTGACTTTTTTGTATTTTTATTTCCACTCAGTCCAATGCACATGCGTTAAAAATTATCTACGTAATTTAAAAAATGCATCTAGAGGTCTGCAGTAGTTAAAAAATAACAGATTAGGCACCACCAGAGGCATTCCAGACCACTTCAATTATCCTGAACAATGGAAAGGATCTGATATTGACAATGACATCTACCTCACAAGGATTCAAATCTTCTGAAAAAGGATCACACCGATCACTAGCACACCATGAGATTTAAATGCAAGATCCTGGCGGAAAACGACAAACTACTGATCACTAAAATGATTATTGCATCCTGACCCAATGATTCTCGATGTCGAGAATTAATATCATAATTCACTGGATGGGAGATTGTGTGACTTATTTATGCATCTATCTCCAATTAAACTCTCCGACATCAACTTTTTGGCTGCATGCCAAAGACTGGCTATTACTGTTCGTCCTAATTAAAAAAGAGATGTTCTTCGTTTAGAGATAACTATTCAAGACAAATCGCAAGAACCAAAACCAGAGACTCAAAATTTGATAGGATTACAACTTCAACACAAATCGGGAAGCAAAAACTGAGGCTAGTGCAAAATGACAATTCACAATCAACAATCAATGATATTAGAAACAAAGGACAAGTCCCTCACCCAAGGCTTTTTCTGGAAATGTTGAAACCACACGAAATTTAATTATAGAATGGCCATGTAACCACAGGGGAAAGTTCATCGTTTCATGAACAACCTGAATCTGCCAAAAAAAACAAAATAAGATTATAGTAATAAGTGTCACTATTGGCAGGAGCGTTCCACGTGAATGGATGATGTAAATCACACCCTTCCCGCCAGGAATTAAGGCAAGTTGCCAGACATTATTTACCTGCTTCAATATGGCAGCTTCAGCTGACTCGGAGTTCAGCTCGAGAACCTCCCAGTCATCTTCAGTTAGTGGCTCTACAGTCACAAGAGTAGCCTTGGCCAAATTGGAAATTACACGTACTTGAACCTTGCTGTGAAATGCACTCGGCAAATTGCTGAGAAATCTACAACACATCAAAATTAATGTAACTAAGCCGTTGAAAATCACCAGGGCGTTAACATAACCTTAATCAAGGAAATATTTTGTTGCAAATGTAAAAGTTGAAACTGTCATACCACACAACCCGATCATAACATTTCCTGTTTTCTTTTAGGGAGTAGGACATTAAATGTTGAAATTCTTCCCAATTCAAATTCTTAATGTTAGATCCTTGTTCAACATTCCCAGAAAGAATAAAGTCGAGAGGACAAAAATAAAGCATTCATAGCAATCCATTTAATTCCATATTATTTATCAAAAGAACTCCTCCAATGTCTCCATTTTCCACTGCATTTTCATACTCAATGCAGAGGAAGAAACCAGTTCGGTTCATTCAACCTTTTATGGTTGCAGCATGCCACTCCCATAATCAGTCATTACATGCAAGCACCCGAGATAAAACTAAAATAAATCACCCAACACATAACTTTGGCACAACTCCAACTTTCCTCCTCGAATATCCCACTAATTTGTCATCTTCGAACTGAACCAAACTAACAAAAGCATGAAGAAATCTCCCCTAGCCCAAAACCCCATTCCGGAGCCCAAGGTGTTAGCAAGACATGAAACCAAAAATTCCAACTTGATAGTAATCCACCCTATTCCTGAGAACATCTCCAAACTTCCCAACGTAAGCTTTAAACAGACCATCTATTTCCACCCATGAATTATCCATGATTCCTCAGCTTCAAATTCTACTAAAGTCCAAGAAAAGCTCCAACAAATATTAGGAGCAACACAAATTTGTGAACCGTGATACCAAACCCAATAATTCCTCCTCGGCAGTATTTCCCACTATTTTTTCTCCCACTACACCTCAAATTCCTAAGAAAACCCAGCACGTTAACCTTCAAACTTCGAACAGAATTCACATGGAAACTTTGACGAATGGCGAATTGGGAACCTGAGCAAATCAACGAGCTAACTACACATTAATCCCACTTCGAACCGCTTACCAACTCAACGTAAGCGACAAAACGAAACAACGAACCCCCCACCACATCTCCAAAACTTTCAACCAACTTAACGCAATAATAAACCTTAAGCAAATGAATAAAACTTGGAAAAGGAACAGACAGCCCGCGGCCACCGCGAACACTCCGACGTACTTCGATAACGGAACCGGAGTTAGAAACATCCCCTGACCAAGCGACGGCCCAGGAATCCCCAGTGGGGAGATGCCTGAGCTCCATCGGGAGCAGCCCAGGTAGCAGCATCCATGAAGGAGTGGATTGCTGGAGGGCTTGGATTAAGGGCAGGGGAAGGGAAACGAAACAGCTCTCGATTCCTCTGACTGTCCTGATTTCGTACTCCAAGGAGAAGGCATCCATCGTCCCTCCCTCCTCCTCCTTCGAAGAGGATTTGGTTTTTGCTGGAAATTCCGGTTCCCGATGACACCCGACAGCGAATCGATGGCCGATCGGTCTCTTTCAACTACTGGGCACAACTGTAACGACAGAACATAGTTTGACTCGCAATTGGGTTAATTTCTTCCTTTGTTTTCCTACAACGTTCATGTTTTCTGCCTTTTCATTTCAAGTCATTTCGGTCGAGGTTTGGTCAATCGAAGGTCGATTTGCAGAAAGCAATGGTTCTACACGGAAGCGGCTAACGTTACGTGCACGTAATCGTTACGTGCTTTACTAATTACTAAAAAAATTTAGTAATGTTACTAAAAGTCGACATTTTTTAGTAAAAGTATTAGTAAATTACTAAAAAAATTAGTAATTGGTTACTAACTTTTCACCGTTTGAAGATTAGTAAAGTTACTAAAACACATTACTAAAAATTTTAGTAATCGATTACTAAAAAGTGGTGTTCAGTTTAGTAATCGATTACTAAAAAAACGATGATTTTACAGTTTATTTTAGTAATCGTTATTAAAAATTCACTGTAGAACTTTAGTAATTGGTTATTAACTTTTCACTGTTTGAAGATTAGTAAAGTTACTAAAACACATTACTAAACTTTTTAGTAATCGATTACTAAAAAGTGGTGGTCAGTTTAGTAACCGATTACTAAAAAAACGGTGATTTTACAGTTTATTTTAGTAATCGTTACTAAAAATTCACTGTAGAACTTTATTAATCGATTACTAAACTTTTCGTTTTTTTTAGTACACGGTTACTAAAAATTTTAGTAATTGGTTTTAGTAACTTTCCGAATCGTCAAACAGTGAGAAATTAGTAACGTTTATTAAATTTTTTTGGGAAATTTAGTAATGATTTACTAATTTTGTAACTGAAATTAGTAAATTACTGTTTGACATAGTAAAGTCGTTAGTAAATTACTAAAATTTTGTATTACTTTTCGTAATCAGTTACTAATTTTTGAAAAAAATTTAGTAAACAATTACTAAAATTTTTAGTAATTTACTAAACAGAACAGTACATTCCGAACCTAAAAACAAACCAGCTTTCGATGTGAAATTACAAATCTACCCTTGCGGTTAAATTACTAAACCAGTCCCACATTCCATTTGTAAATTTACCCCCTTTCAGCCTTCGTCCTCGTCATCCTCGTCGTCCTCCGTCGTCCTCCTTCCAACTTCATCCTCCCGTGGTCCCGAACCTCCGTTCATCCATTCCGAACCTCCCCTCCGATCAGCGACTCCAACCCCCTTCACTGTTAAGAAAATGTCGTGAGCTGCGTGCCCTGCGTCCTTGCGTGCCCTGCGTCCGTTCATCCCATCCGAACCTCAAAGCGTACTTGAGGAGCCGGTTTCCTCCTAGCAAGTCCCTCCAATCGCGGCCTTCAGGTACGCTCCTCTTCCCCATCCTCGTCTTCATTTTCCTTTCACCGTCCCAAACCCAGTAAACCCTAATCCGTGTTTCCCCCATCTCTTTCTTCTTCTTCCGTTTTTCCTTTCGCCGTCCGTGTTGGTATTGATTATATGGTTTGATTTAGGGTTTACGGGAAATAGTTCTGTAATATATGCAGATATGGATCGGGTAGACACTGAAGGAGGAGAGATCGAGCGAGGAGAGGTTGCAGCTGGCGAAACTGCCGTTAGTGGCGGCAATGTTAATACGCCTGATACGTCAAAAAAGAAAAAGGGGAAGGCCGTGCGTGTGTGTGTTGACCATGTAAGGTGTACAGTGAAATTATTTTTGTTCGTTGGATAGGTTCTGTGTAAACGTTGGATCGAGCTTTTGTTCCTTGAATTGTTACAGGATTACCTGTATACCCGCTGCAGTCCGAAGAAATTATTTTCCGTCCTGATGACCTTCAACCAACCTAAGAGATCCGCCCCAGCTGAACTCGGATTTGATGGCCTGCTTCATCTCTCGAGTAAGCATGTAAATCACACCGTCTTGAAGAAACTAATAAGGGCGTTCGATCCGGTTAAGAGGGTGATGACCATCAATGGACTCGAACAACCATTGCTCTCTTCTGATGTGGAAGCCATACTCGGGATACCAAGTTCGAAAGTGGGTGTCCCATTTAGCGGGCATATGGAGACAGTACGGGATGAGCTAAAGGAGCACATAAAGAGGGGGAAAATATCTCTAAAGTCAGTTGAGAGTAAGCTCCTTTCAAGAGATGTTCCGGATGAGTTATGGAGAGTTGAGGCAATAATTTTCATCATAGGAAGCTACTTGTGTTCGACTACCGCCTTTGACATCGACAAAGGTTATCTTCTTGCCACGCGGGATGTTGCGGCAATAGGAAAATTTGACTGGGCTACGCATGTTCTTGACTGTTTGTGTACGCATATCAAGACATATCAGAAACTAGATTCGAAGTACATAGGCGGCTGTGTGCATCTACTTCCGGTAAGGTTTTTCACTTTCGTCTTTGTTAGAAATATTGAACGATTGATATGGTTTTTTACTTTGGTCTTCGTTGTTAACTTTCGTCTTGGTTATTACATTCTGCCTGCTTTGTTCGTTGTGAATGCTGTAGTTGTTCTATGCTTGTAAAAGTGCGAAGGCTGGGCGTGATTTATCAAGGAGCAATCGGAACTTACCGCTGTGTCGCGAGTGGGACGACGATCGGCTGAGAACGTTTTTCAAAACCATAACAGTGGATGTTGCGGATATTGTAAGTGGGGACGTATATGTCATTCACATGGAATGTATCGGAAGGTATCTACACTATTTATTGATCTGTGTTACTTCCAGGAACAGGATGTCGGAGAATCGGAGAGTATTCCAGAGGATGACGTAGAGTGTTCAAAGGAGGCAACGACGATGCGAGTGGTTATGCGTCGGTTGAAGGTAAGTTATCATCGCAGACCACTATAATGGGCATATCACATAGGTTACACTAATTGTCTTGCTGATATGAAATGCATGAACAGACGGTGGAATTTTCGGTAAGAAGACTCCAAGCCAGCAATGAAGCCAGCACTTGAAGAGAAACAGGATATGAAGGCTGCCGACAAAGGAAAATAGGGGATTGAAGTAGTAGCTGCAGATGGCACTAAAGATGATGCCGTTGCGAAAGGGGCTGTCATGGATATCAATCATGACCCACTTGCCGTTGAAGAAGAGCCTGTCTTCACAGGCATAAGAAATAGAAAGGAGGCGCATGAAGCAGAGATTCATGTAAAGGTCAGTCGAGGAAATTAGAATTTAGTTATAGGAAGTAGATGGTTTTTGATGTGTTTTATTATTAAATGCAACAGGAAAGCGGCTCATCAACAACAAATGTATTCAGAAGGCATACTCGTCGTACTGCTGAGAGGAAGCCTTCCACAATCATGAGCAGCCCATTCGTACCACCAAAGCCAGTTACGCGAACAAAGAAGCGGGCTCGTGAACTTATACCTGAGGTATAAGATCAAGCGACGTTGAAGAATTGTCCGTAGTTGTTGTTGATGTGCGGTAGTTTGTTTTTCCGTATATAGGGACTTAAAAAAATCATTCCAAAGGATTTCCCCTTAAGTGAGCTGAAAGTGTTTACTGCGGCTCAGTGGAATATCTTAAAGTACGCTTGGAATGAGGACCTGGATAATAGGTTAGTGTCAAATTCCTGTACCTTTGTGTTATTAGAATGTTACATTTTCAATTGAAGCGAGTATTGTATGTAACTTCGTTTAAATGTTGCTTCCGCAGTGAATGTCTTTGTGTCACCGAATCGGTCCATATTAATAGGCATGATATGCTGTCTGTGAGACCGGATAGATGGATTGCCAATGATGTAAGAGTTTCTTTGTATTCACATTAAGGATATACCTGTGCAGGTCTCATTCTTTGTATGTGATACCATATTGCAGATCATAGACTTTCATACCGTTATGCTACAGAACACGATTGATACAGATAAGAAAAGGACATGGTATCTCACAACTTAGCTAGGGGTTGGTGTCATGTGCATAAATTCTGAAATAGTAAATGTGGATTTACTTTTTTAGTAATGAATTTAAAAACTTCTCAGAATCTTGCCGCAAACCAGTATAGCGAGGCGAAAATGCCCATCATCACAACATCTGATGCCGCTTTCCTATATGGTCACTATAAGTCCTACATCGGGAAGAATCATGAAGTGCAGCAGGTAAGTGATCCCTCATCTACCATTACTAACCATTTTACTAAATTTCACTTCAAATTTAGTTATTGGTTACGCATCTGTTGTTATGGTTTTAGTAAAAAAGCAGTAATAACCCCTGCAGATTTTGATTCCGGTATGCGTCGCGGGGTCCCACTGGGTATTAATAATAATATCATTTCGGAAAGCCGAGGTGATCGTAATGGACACACTACATGACTCACTAAGCAACTTCCAAGGCCGGACCGACCTCTTTCGTCGTGTTGTAAAGCTGGTGAGTCTGATCTTGAAAGAGAATCAAATGAAATCGAAGGCGAAAGGTTATGAAATACTGGACATGTGTTCATGGAGCATTACATGCTGCCGAAATGTCCCACACCAAATGGACGCAGGAAATGTGTAAGTATAAAAACCAGTACCTGTCCCTTACGTAATCATATAATACTTCCCCTGCTATGCTATGTATTGGTGTTATGCAGAAACGAATGTGGTATCTATGTCATGAAGTTCATGTCTTTGCCGGATCCCCCAGAAGGGGCTGAGAATGTGGTAATCAAAATGTTCTGCCTCCCACAGTCGTGATGGTTATCAAGTCGTGGTTTATAGTCTGTCATATAGTTCAGCTGTTGCTGGTTTTGCTTAGCGTGTGTAAATCTGGTATTTTCATATTGTAGGTCCTGCTGACAGGTTAAAGCTGGTGATAAGTCTTATCAAATGGTCTGGGAATCACATAAGGAAAATTATACTACAGAAGGTGAAGGAGGACGGCAAGACCAAGAGGAAGCGAATGGAGGACAGTGATTCAACAACTTCTGTCCCTGTCATTCGCGCATGATCACCAACTTTTTAATAGTCTGTCATATAAAAAGTAGGTTTTGAAGTTGCTGTACTCGATGCATGTACAGCGGTCCTTTTTTGTCAACCTCTTCTGTTGTAGATATTGGGGACAAGACCGTGCCGGTATTCGTTGCTGGCCTTTTACATTTAAGACTATTGTAAAATTAGCCCAGTGGGTGCTCTGTTGCCAATGCACTCCAGTTAACATTTCTTGAAACTACAGACTTCGTTACTAAATTCTAAAAAGTACCAACATAGACTATGCTCAAGTACTGTTATCTTAAGCTTACATATTTAACATACCATACGTTGAGTTCTCTTCGTAAATTACATGTCCATGCGTGTCCGAAGTACTTTCGTTGCATCCGTTGCTAACGTTGTTGCCAACGTTTCTGTAGTTCCCTGCGTTTCGGAAAGAGACGTTCATACGTACAACATCGGGACTCATCAACTCCTCTGTTCCGCAACTTCGCTCGAGCTCCGCTGTCAATTTTTTAACTTTCTTCTGCTGTTTACGAAATGTGCCATCCGTCTTCCCGGCCAAATAACACATACGTCTGCAATCTGCCATGAGAATACCCTGTCGCAGATCAGCCACATCAACAGAATATTCCGGCCTTGTAAATCCTTCTTCGTATATCACTTTGGCTGTCCTAGTCCACCTTTTCATTACCAGATGCTTCGGTATGTGAACGAAGCCTTCGACTTTCGCTATGTGGAATATATGAGAACACGGAAATCCAAAGGTTTCGAAATGTAAGCAGCTGCATGTAAGTTCAACTGTATTCTTCGAAGACGAAACTTGCACGCACCTCCGCTCACCTTCGTAACATGACAGTATGTAGACGATCGCGATATTCCCGTCGACGACATTTTCCACGTAAAATCTCGATTCCTTTTGCATCTCAATCTGCTCCTTACGGAACGATGTCTGGGTGTACAAGCGACGTGCATCCTCCTCAAGTCGACGCAACATCGTAATTGGCCTTAACGCCTTCTGTGATGAGTTGAAGTCCTGCTCATATTCCTTGTGACGAAGATCAACTACCGCACGCTCAAAGTTATGCACAAAATCATGTAATTTGTGTTTCGCAGTCACATATCCCTTCATAAAACGATGCATTCGTTCGCATCGTTGAGTGCTTCTAAGCTCAGCCCAAAAATGACTATGTAAACACGTTTGCCACCACATACGTCTGCATGTATAAATCTGTCGCAACCATCTAGTGCTCACCGATCCTGCATGTGATACCACATACGACCATTCCTCTTCAACTTCTTCAGATGGTCTAGTATTGTACATGAAGGACGATATATGGGCTCGCAATCGCGGATCTTGTACGTGACGCGCAATGTTCCTGCTAAAATGCCATAGACATAACTTGTGTCTTGCGGTTGGCCAAACTGCTCTAACAGAAGCAATCATCGCCCGGTCGGAGTCCGTTACAACGCTAATCGGATGTTTCCCTCCCATTACTTACGTATGAGTACGGAATAGCCAACTGTAGTCATCAATTGTTTCAGAAGTCATCAACGCAGCACCAAATACAGTAGTCTGATGATGATGATTAACGCCAACGATGATGATCATTTGCATCCCATATTTGTTCGTCTTGAACGTAGAGTTTACAGCTATAACATCGCCGAAAGCCTGGTAATCAGCAATGGATGTACTATCGGCCCAATATATGCAACTGACTTGGTCATTTTCAACAAAAGTTTCATAAGTCATACCACTCTCACTACTTTTCCTAGAAAGGAGGTAAGCAATGACGGAATCACAAGTACCGAATTCCCGGCCTGACTCTTCCTTAAGCTTTCTGTTATTCACGTCCTTCATCAGGAAACCAACATGTTCGTGTCCCCCGGATATGTGTACAAGTAGTCGCATAATATCACATTGCCTGAATCCAACATCCAGCATTCGGCAAACAAATGTCATATCTTCCTCGGAAATCTTGCGCCTTTCCCGCATGAAATATGACAAATCATTGCTCACCATTTCATGATTGTGTTCTAACTTAACCGCAACCAAATTCCATTGTCCGTTCATCTCGACTCTAGCTTTGAAGAAACAACCGCAACCTGTTCTCTCAGACGGCCTAACCCGACCAAGTTCCGTCAACACATGGGCATCCGAACATTCACCTTCCCTTGAGCAAACCCACTTTCTCATAACCCATTCACCGTTTCGAAGCTTCTGACGATCTCTTCTCCTAACTGAAAAGCCACGTACCATCGCATAGATTTTAACGAACTCTTCAACTTCTTCAGAAGTACCGAATGACATACTGAACAACTGCTCCTCATTCATGTCCGTTACTATATTGAAGAGTTCATTCGTATCCTGCTCACCTACAATCACGGATATCAGGTAACGCTGGATAGATTTCGGTCCATATTATTGGAGGCAAACAGATTGAAAAAGTGAGGCCACGGAACCTCACCAAATCGTGGGGGCTGCTGATTGAAGACACCATCCATTTCTTCTAAGAACATAAGACAGAGACCGTATCCCACAGGCCGATATCGTAATGGGCAACACTTTTGCTTCCATGGAATGTAATGGCCAAACGATGCTTGATCAAAATATACCTGCTCTACGATGATTTATGGTTTCTCAGGCAAACACTCCGGCATCACTGTTGTTCGGAGAGGAAGAGTTATCGGACATTCAGTCTAAATCAATCAAAGACTACGACAACGTACCTCATGTCAGCATCGTCGATGGCAACGGGACGCCGAGTTCACGCACGGCATATCGAAGCGGGTGCAGGTGGAATAAACGGGCCACACAGCTCATGACATTTCCTGAACAGTGAAGGGGGTTGGAGCCGCCGATCGGAGGGGAGGGGAGGTTCGGATGGGATGAACGGAGGAAAGCGGCTCCTCAAGGACGCTTCGATCAGGACCTCGGGAGGATGAAGTCGAAAGGAGGACGACGAGGACGACGGAGGACGAAGGCTGAAAAGGGGTAAAATTACAAATGAAATGTGGGACTGGTTTAGTAATTTAACCGCAAGGGTAGAATTGTAATTTCACATCGAAAGCTGGTTTGTTTTCAGGTTCGGAATGTACTGTTCTGTTTAGTAAATGACTAAAAATTTTAGTAATTGTTTACTAAATTCTTTTCAAAAATTAGTAACTGATTACGAAAAGTAATAAAAAATTTTAGTAATTTACTAACAACTTTACTATGTTAAACAGTAATTTACTAATTTCGGTTATAAAATTAGTAAATCATTACTAAATTTCCCAAAAAAATTTAGTAAACGTTACTAATTTCTCACTGTTTGACGATTCGGAAAGTTACTAAAACCAATTACTAAAATTTTTAGTAACCTTTTACTAAAAAAAAACGAAAAGTTTAGTAATCGATTACTAAAGTTCTACAGTGAATTTTTAGTAACGATTACTAAAATAAACTGTAAAATCACCGTTTTTTTAGTAATCGGTTACTAAACTGACCACCACTTTTTAGTAATCGATTACTAAAAAGTTTAGTAATGTGTTTTAGTAACTTTACTAATCTTCAAACAGTGATAGTAACCGATTACTAAAGTTCTACAGTGAATTTTTAGTAACGATTACTAAAATAAACTATAAAATCATCGTTTTTTTAGTAATCGATTACTAAACTGAACACCACTTTTTAGTAATCGATTACTAAAATTTTTAGTAATGTGTTTTAGTAACTTTACTAATCTTCAAATAGTGAAAAGTTAGTAACCAATTACTAATTTTTTTTAGTAATTTACTAATACTTTTACTAAAAAATGTCGATTTTTAGTAACATTACTAAAATTTTTTTAGTAATTAGTAAAGCACGTAACGGTTACGTGCATGTAACGTTAGCCGCTTCCGTTCTACACTCGAGCGAAAATATTGTTTCGGTCAATTGAGCATAACTTTGGCAATAGAGCTTTGTTTAACCTAAAATTAATTTGGTTAGCTTCCTATGCAGTCGATCCACAACTTTTATATTTTGAGATGTTTGATTCATAATTAGTTCGATCGAGTTTTGGTTAGTCAAAAGTCGACTTACATAATACAACGGCTCTTATTTGAGCAAGCATGTTATTTTGGTCGATTGAGCTAATTAAGGCTATAGAGCTTGTTTAACCAGAAACTCTTTAGTCAATCCACAACTTTTATGTTTTGCAATTGTTAATTTCAAGCCGGTTCGATCGAGTTTTGGCTAGACGAAACAATTTGACTTTGGACACAAATCCTAACCGAAAGATCTGTCTACAATAAATAAATGAGCACAAAAATTTTAATAAGAAAATAGTCGATGAACATGAGTATCTCCTTGGAGCCAATAATCATTATCTGATTGCTAGTAAACTCATTATTGTTTGGTTCAGATATCACATACACTCCAACACTATGTATTCTTCTCTATGTCACAATCCCTTTTTCTGAATTATTTTTTTCCTTGTTCGTGGATCTCATGTTACAATATTTTTTTACAATTCCCCGTCAAACGTTTTTTTTTCTTAATTACAAAGTAGTTGAAAGAGACCAATCATTATAGAAGTTGACTAAAAAAAATGAAACGTGGAATTATAATATCCAAGCCAAGTTCAACCTATAAATGTCACTATGATTTGAGCGGGTTGAATATACTTAGAGCAATATTTAAATCTATGCGATCTCCAAGGATATTACATAATTTAAATCATTGAGTTGTTTTTACATTGACCAGAATTAAATATTTTTCACGTTGGGCGAATGACTCTCGGATGAAATGATAATACGTGTCAATATATTTGATCTGATCATGAAAGATTCAATTCCTCTTTTAAGGCTTGGACTGATTTGTTATCAATTATAGTTCTTTGTCAATACTCCTTAAACATCTTATTATTTCAAAATTGTCTACATTTAGACCCGACCCATAACAGCATCTGACTCAGCGTTGATATTGTGCCCTTAGCCCCGACCCGAAGTGTTTCCCAACAAGCCCACTTTCATTACCGTTGCAATCTTTTCACTCGCCAGGTTCTGCTCTTATGATTGCTCTATGTTTGTTATCGTCCTTCGCTTTGTAGCTGACATAAATCATGGTATTATAATGACAGTGATATATGAGCAATGTAATAAATAATATCATCCATTAAAGATATTCTCCGTCGTTCAATATATTTCACGAGCAAGTATTCTCCAAACCCAAAAATACTGACTTTGAGCCAAAAATTATGACAGCCTCCACCTTGAGCAAAAGTTCATAAACATGAGTTGTCACTTCATGTATTAATCTTCCACCGAGACTAATTGTATATATCTTCCATTTTCTCTTTTAGGCTCCCATGAGCCTAATCAATGAAACGACCAAGCCCGTCTGCGATAGACTTGATCATGCACATCTTTTTTATTCTCCGTACTTGCGACCAATTAGATCACTTTTTCGATAACTGAAAACTCCTCTTGAAATGTTCATGACGCCTTTTAGAAGACCCGACAATGGTAATAGCAATGACACCCCTCATCACATATAATCCCTTAAATCAACTCTCAATCATCTATAACCTCCTTCCTCGGTGAACTTTGACGGTTTCACTTGAAGCCGAAAATACGTACCATATGGCTTCTAACACAATAATGGAAACTCTATTTCTCATTATGTTAAGTACATGTCGACCACCTGTCAACTCTATCATAACACCATCCTTCATTCTAAATCGAGTGGTTTTCCAACCCGCAACCTAACACCAACGACCATTGCCTAAGTATGCTTCTCCACCTATAACAAAACTACATGTGGTAAACAAGATCGCCTTACGAGAACTCAGGTAGAAAGTACTTCCTAGGTCGAGAATCCAATCATCGTCTAATAGTTTCTTCGATTTAGTTTCAACAGGCTACATCTCGCTAGCCACGAGTATATATCTGAGTTCACTTATGCGGGTATACACAACAACCTTCCCTAATGCTTGGAACCCTTCAAAACCAAACAATTTGACTTTGGGCACTAATCCTAACAGAAGGTTCTGTCTACAATAAACAAATGAGCACATAGTTTGCGGTTAAAAATTTTAATAAGTAAATAGTCGATGAACATGAGTATCTCCTTGGAGCCAATAATCATTATCTGATTGCTAGTAAACTCATTATTGTTTGGTTCAGATATCACATACATTCCGACACTGTATTCTTCTCTATGTCACAATCCCTTTTTCTGAATTATTTTTTTCCTTGTTCGTGGATCTCATGTTACAATATTTTTTTACAATTCCCCGTCAAACGTTTTTTTTTTTAAATTACAAAGTAGTTGAAAGAGACTAATCATTATAGAAGTTGATTAAAAAAAATGAAACGTGGAATTATAATATCCAAGCCAAGTTCAACCTATAAATGTCACTATGATTTGAGCGGGTTGAATATACTTAGAGCAATATTTAGATCTATGCGATCTCCAAGGATATTACATAATTTAAATCATTGAGTTGTTTTTACATTGACCAGAATTAAATATTTTTCACGTTGGGCGCATGACTGTCGGATGAAAAGATAACACGTGTCAATATATTTGATCTGATCATGAAAGATTCAATTCCTCTTTTAAGGCTTGGGCTGATTTGTTATCAATTATAGTTCTTTGTAACTGGTCCGTAAACATCTTATTATTTTAAAATTGTCTACATTTAGACCCGACCCATAACAGCATCTGACTCAGCGTTGATGTTGTGCCCTTAGCCCCGACCCTAAGCCCAAACCCGACCCACCCCGTCTCTTCCTCCAGCTGCCCAGGAGGATTGTATTGAAGTCATACCACTTATGAGGATTATATTTTGTTGTAAGGAGACTTGAAATTACGATGACATGCCAAAGACATATCAGGCATCCATGGAAACAACCAAGACACAAAGCACACACGGAAATAACCAAGGCACACAACTTTATTGGTTTCTTATTGTTGAGTCTTCCATGCAAAGTCCATCAACATAACTTTCTTGGGTTCTCGATATCCCTATATTATAGCTGATTTGAACATGGTTGAGAGTTCTCTCTTCCATTGGGATGTAGCACCGAAATCAACTCCTCGTCCTTTTGCATGTCAAGTCAGTATATAATGAGTCAACTGTTAATTGTGTAATGCAAAAGGACAAGTCAACGAGATATACAATAAGTTGAAGATCGAGGCTCAAGGTGAGTCGATGTTTAGGCTAGGGGTGGGATCGGTCGGGGGTAGGATGGGGTCGGTGTTGGGTTTAAGATCAGGGCAAGTGGTACACATCAATGCCAAGTCGGTCGTTAGGGGTTGGGCCTAACGGTGGACAATTTTGAAATAACGTCCTAACATTATGTTACACGAAGATATTTTTCAAATATTAGTATAAATCGAAAAATGGTGAGAAAGCTTAGAATATATTAAATTATTTCATGTAGAGTTTTGTTCTCAATGACCATTAAATATTACCAATTTTTGTTTGCAGCTTTAAAAATTCTTTCATTATAGTTTCAAGCTCCAACTCTTAAAGTTCGACTTCGATATAGAAGGAAGTCGAAATCTAAGAGCTTGAGTTCCAGCTAGGTCAGGCGAAATGGAACACTGTGTGTTCAACTTCATACGAATGTAACGATTCCATGTGAAGTTAAACTCATATAGAGTTCAAGTTTCTTAGGGAATAAGAAGTTTCCAACACTCAATATTTTTTTCTCGTGTCTGACTAAATCCCTTCCTTGTGTTCGACATCCTCAAGTTATATTAAAAAAAAAAATCATACTTGTCGGACCAACCCCCCCCCCCCACCTTCCTCCCTAGCTGCCCCCTCCCAGTCCCCACTACCCCTTAACCCCAGCTGCCCCCCTCCCCTGCCTTTATCCATTTGCCCCATCCTTTGGACCGGAACTCAATGAATTCGAGTTCATGTGAAATGTTACGTACCCATAAAGTCAAACTCATATAATTCGACTTTGCTCTAGTTGGTTGGAACTCAAACTCTAAGAGTTCGACTAAATGGGAACGTTATTCCGTTCGTGCACCCGTAACGTTAAGTGAACGTTTTTAGCCTTACCCCCCACACCGACACATTATGGAATTGGAAAAGTGACACCCCCTAAATTCAATTAAGGAAAAGAATTATTTCATACGATGGAACATTGGGACTCGAATTCGATTGGCTCGGATAGGGATTTATTATTATTATTATTAGATCCAAGGGGGAATGAATAATGGCAGGGTGCACCCAGCTTTGATCATCTTCTTTTTTTTTTTAATCTCTACTTGCTGAGAACCAAGTGGAAGCTTTGTGTATGGGATGGGATGGGATCTGTGGGATATTATTGTGGAATTCTTCCTACAAATAGATGAGCAGGCAGTTCCAAAGATGTCATGCCCAAGAAAGTATCCCCTCACTTGCTTAAGAGATTGGTCATATGGCCTTCCAGATTCCATCCTCACTTCTCTTTATCACCTTCCTAATCTCCCTCTTAATCATACTTAGGAGATTGAGGGCCTCCAACAACCGCGCCAAACTTACACCCCTGCCTCCAGGGCCGAAACGGTTGCCACTCATAGGCAACATCCACCAGGTCATCCGGGCGCTCCCGCATCATTCATTGGCCAACCTCGCCAGGAAGTACGGTCCTCTAATGCATCTCCAGCTGGGTGAGTTGACCCTTGTGGTCATCTCATCGCCTGACGTGGCAAAGGAGATCCTCAAGGACCGAGAAGCCTGCTTCGCACAAAGGCCCGAACTCACAGCACGTGAGATCACGTCGTATGCAAACGGAAGCCTCGTATTCGCCCCCTACGGAGACTACTGGCGGAAGATGCGGAAGTTGGTCATGGTTGAGCTTCTCAACGCAAAACGGGTCACGTCTTTCCAGCCCATCCGGGATCGTGAGACTTGGAACACCACAAAATCCATCTCGAGCAGCTCCTCTGGAGGCAAACCCGTTAACTTGACCAAGTTGATCCAGTCCCTAATCGCCTCCGTGACATCCACGGCAGCATTCGGGGAGTGTTACGAGCACATTGAGGACTTCGTCTCCTCCCTACAGGAGGTCACCGCTCTTGTTGGGGTGTTTGGGCTTCCTGACCTGTTTCCCTCGATCCGCATCCTCCGCCACCTAACAGGGCAAAGGAAGGCGTTGGTGAGAATGCACCATCAAATTGAGCATATAATGGAACGCATCATCAGCAATCATGAAGTTAAGCTAAGAAACAACGCCACCAATTATAGCGAGGATATGGTCGATGTTCTCCTCAAGCAGCAACAGACCAGCGAGCTCAATTTCCCCATTACCAAGAATGTCATAAAAGATGTTATTATGGTAGGTCGTAAGAAACTTATGCTAAAATTATCCGCGAAGTCATCTTCTGATTTCCTTTTTCCCTCTTTTTGATTATGCTCTTTGGGGATTGCCTGCGTCTGGTTGGTGTGAATCTTTCACAGGAAATGTTCTCCGCCGGGGTAGATACATCATCAACCACCCTTGAGTGGGCGATGTCGGAATTGGTCAAGAACCCACTTGTCATGATGAAAGCACAAGCAGAGGTCAGGACAGCACTCAAGGGTAAGAATAGGATTAAGGAATCAGACATCCAGAACCTGGACTGCCTCAAGAACATAGTAAAGGAGACACTGCGGCTCCACCCTCCTGCTCCTCTGATACCAAGGGAAGCTACGGGGGAGTGCACAGTAAGAGGGTATCGGATTCCACGTAATGCCATGGTTTTGTTCAACTTGACAGTGCTTGGGAGAGACCCGGCATACTGGTCTGACCCAGAATCCTTTAAGCCGGAAAGGTTTGAGGACTCCAGCATAGACTTCAGGGGAGGGTGCTTTGTGTACCTCCCCTTTGGTGGCGGGAGGAGGATCTGTCCAGGAATCAACTTTGCTATGGCGAACATCGAGCTCCCGCTTGCACAGCTGTTGTATCACTTTGACTGGGAGACTGCAGATGGGAAGAGGCCTGAGGAGATGGACATGACCGAGATATATGGCATCACTGCAAGGAGGAAGAACGACCTCGTACTCATCCCGACAACCATCATTGCCACAGCGGATGAAGAAGGAGATGCCCCTGGCGAGTTCAATTAATCACGCATGCTTGTTCCTCTTTCCGTGTATCGCTTTGCTTTCGGGGGTAAACGCTACACAATGGATTAAAACGTCTTTTGAATAATTGAAACTTGAATTTGGAAGTCGTCCATCTTTTAGTTGAGATGATATTTTTAAAAAAGTATTTTACGTTACTGTAATCAAGCCGGAGCCTCTATCTTCTATTTCAGTCGAACTTCTTGCAAAATAATAATTATTATTATTATGAGTCTTTCAAATTAAGAAAACTACTACTAATCATTGTATCGGAAATGTTGTGTGAGGAGCTCAGTTAAAAGAGATTTCTTTCGATTAAGTGTTGCGCGCACTATCTGTCTAATCGAATCCAGTCGGAAGTCTACGGAGACGCATAATTTACGTGGCTTGAGCATATTGACCCACATTCACGGGGTGAAGAATAATATTCACGTATAATATGGAAGAACCTTACATCGCTCTTACTTTTGAATCTAGTCATGTTTACAATTAATGCATTCCTCGTGGACCGCACTGCTTCACTCGTCAACTCTTTGTCGATCAAATTCTTAGACAAAAGGGCGTATCGTACCTCATCAATCACGAGAACACTTATCTCGTACAATAACATAAACTCTAATACGAAACGGGCATATGAGTGTAACAGCAACATCGTCTAGATCTCCTCGTCAATTTTGTCCTATATCTTATCCAAATCCAAAGATGCAAACATCTAAATTTCTGAATAGCAGCATTTAATGAAAATGCCTTCTGTCATTAGCTCAGGTTCCAAACTATCCAGCTCCCGATAACAGTTGTCTCCCCGGATGATGTTTTACACGGGGGGCAAATATTCTCCAAACCCAACTAATTTGAATTTGAATTTGGACACAAATGCTAACCGAAAATATACTCTACCAAAAAAAAAACAAATGAGCACATGGATTTGCAACATGAGAATCTCCTTAGAGCCGGTAATCATTATCTTATTGCCGGTACACTCATTACTATTTGGTTGAGATATCAAATTTGTTAAAGATATATCAAATATTTTCCAACACAATGTATATTGTGATTTGATGTACTTGAACATTGTAATTTGTATCTAGTTTTCACAACGCAATACCAACTTTGTTTTATGTTGCAATCCCTTTTTTGAATTAGTTTTTTCGTCGTCGTGAATCACAATGTTACAATATATATATATATATATATTTTACAATTACCCATCAAACACCTCTCATATAAAATTACAAAGTAGTTGAAAGAGATCATTCATTGACCAAAATTAAATTTATAGAAGTTGATTTAAAAAAATGAAGGAAAGATAGTCGGCGGAATTATAATGCCCAAAAAAATCACGTTCAACTCATCAATCTCGCTATTATGATTTGATAGGTTGTTGATTATACTTAGAGCGAGATAAAGAACTAAACGGCTGCCATCTCCAAGGAAATTATATAATTTAAATCATTAAGCCACTTTTTTACATTGACCAAGATTAAATCTTTTCATGGAGCAACGGTTTCATCTTGCTTAAGGGGCTAGTAAAAGAATAGGTAAATAGAGCCTCCACGCAAATAAAAGCATATAGAAAACTCTAGAGAAGTGATGTGTAGGGAAATATTGCCTACATATTAAATCGCGTTGGCACTTCAAAATAAAAGTTAAAAAAAATAATTACTTACTAAAATAATAAAAATTAATGATTTTATAATGTTATTGAACATATAAATTCTTGAATTTATAATATTAATATAAACTATGTAATTCAAAATATTTATTTATATACTATAATTTTATTACATAAGGTCACAAACATACATAAAAAAAGATACAAGCAAGGATTTTACACAAAATATTAAAAGTAAAATACACTACTTTCTACACTTCTTATATGACTTCTCTCTCAAAATTCAAGCTATTCCTCCAATATTCTATCCTACACAGAGATATAAGAATAATAATTAGGAGTAGTAAAAAAACAAATTTTGAAGTTAGATTGCATAAAACAAAATATTCTCCCAACATGGAAAAAAGAACTTACAAATTGCTTCTCTAAAACATCCACATAACAATTATATTGATAGATCCAAGCCAAAGAGAATCATTCACCCAATAAAGAACACTATGAAGTGGAGATTCCTACCGTAAATATATTTCGTTTAAATAATAATTAAAGTAAAAAATTTAAACATTAGACAGAAAATAGTTACCAATCCTTGTGCAGATCCTTGAATCCTTGAAATGCATCAAAGAATTCTTTATGAGATTTAAACAAGCAAAATTTTTATTTTTGAATCGAAGACTTGTTGAAGGAGGAAGTAAAGAGATGAAAAGTAAAAGAGATTTTTTTTTTTAATTTTTAGTCAAAGGAAAGCAAATCGTTGAGGATATTGTGGGGTAGTGGCGTAGTTTTTGGATAGTAGTTACAAGATTTATTATATTTTCATTAGTTTTGTGGTGGAGAATATAAAAAATAATTTATCGTGGTTCTAAAAAACTTTAATACCTTTTAAAGTATTATTTTTTGTAACAAAAATTATAATTAATTGTTTTATAGTGTCTACGCCTTTTCCAGATGTGTAGTTAAGTTTTGTCAACTTTAAAATTTTCCAACACAAACATAAAAAGTAGGGAATTAAGTTTAGTAGTTGATCAAAATTGTTGTTGTGTTAAATATGTCGAAAACATCTTCCACATACGCTTGTTAAGAAAAGAAAATCTGGTCGACATGAGGCCGACGTTCGTCATGCGAACTCACGAGCCATATCCTTCTTAACATTTCTTAAGTGACTCGAATTGTCTCATGTAAAAATTAGACATCTCCATAGAGGCACACAACCAAAAAGTCACAATTAATCATGCATGCTTGTTCCTCTTTCCGTGTATCGCTTGGCTTTCGGGGTTGAACGCTACACTCAATGGATTAAATGTAATAAACGTCTTTCTTTTTTTAATTACAAAATACCGATATTTACTTAAGAAAGAAATATCAACAATTAGGATACAAAAATTGAAGAAAGCTTAGACTGAGGGCGTGAGTGAGTCGCCCTTGGACTGAGGGGGCTCAAGGGCGTGGGGGACGGCTAGGCCAGGAGGGTGTCGAGGGAGGGGGCGTCAAAGGAGAATGATTTGGCTGAAGGGGCGGGTGTGTGGGAGTAGCTCGGAGGGCATGCGTAGGGAGCGGCAGGGGTGCGGGGGAAGGAAAGGCGGGAAAGGGGCTTCGGAGGGCATGGGGCTGCCCACTCCGCGTTGCGATCTCAAACTGAACTTGTGACGGCCTCTGGGAGTTGGGGGTGAGGGGTGGCGACTGGGCTGTGATGGTGCGGAGAGACGGAGGGAACAAGGGCGGGTGGTTTTTTAGGAGAGAAAATTTTGGAAACGGGTTTAACCCGTTTTCTAAAAGTTAAAAGAAATTAAGAAAACTTTTTTTTTATAGTTTTTGTTTTCATTTTTTTTTTTAAGGAATCAAACGACTTTTTTGCTATTTCTTAAAAACAAAAAACCGAAAACTGAAAATTTTTCATGAAACAAACGGGCTTATGTTGTCAATTCCTGTTTATAGTCTGTTTTTTCTTATAAAAAAAATGACGAAATTATCGGATATATTCTGTAGTATGATTAATTTTTTTAATATATCTCGTATTTTAAAATACTTCTAAATAATACATGTATTTTGACTGTTATATCAAATATATCCTCCATTAAACCACTCACTAATGGCAGCGGACAAGGACTTTCCCGAACCTATGTATGTGGATAGAGAATAATATTACCTTATAATATTGAGTACAAAATTAGACTGTGACACTCTCTAACTCAAATCTACTCAAATACGAGATCATTTTTTCCCGATAAGAGATAGACACCGAAGTGTTTCCCAACAAGCCCACCTTCATTACCGTTGCAATCTTTTCACTCGCCAGGTTCTGCTCTTATGATTGCTCTATGTTTGTTATCGTCCTTCGCTTTGTAGCTGACATAAATCACGGTATTATAATGACAGTGATATATGAGCAATGTAATAAATAATATCATCCATTAAAGATATTCTCCGTCATTCAATATATTTCACGAGCAAGTATTCTCCAAACCCAAAAATACTGACTTTGAGCCAAAAATTATGACAGCCTCCACCTTGAGCAAAAGTTCATAAACATGAATTGTCACTTCATGTATTAATCTTCCACCGAGACTAATTGTATATATCTTCCATTTTCTCTTTTAGGCTCCCATGAGCCTAATCAATGAAACGTCCAAGCCCGTCTGCGATAGACTTGATCATGCACATCTTTTTTATTCTCCGCACTTGCGACCAATTAGATCACTTTTTCGATAACTCCTTTTGAAAGGTTCATGAAGCCTTCTAGAAGACCCGGCTGTGGTAATAGCAATGACACCTCTCATCACATATAATCCCTTAAATCAACTCTCAATCATCTATAACCTCCTTCCTCGGTGAACTTTGACGGTTTCACTTGAAGCCGAAAATACGTACCATATGGCTTCTAACACAATAATGGAAACTATATTTCTCATTATGTTAAGTACATGTCGACCACCTGTCAACTCTATCATAACACCATCCTTCATTCTAAATCGAGTGTTTTTCCAACCCGCAACCTAACACCAACGACCATTGCCTAAGTATGCTTCTCCACCTATAACAAAACTACATGTGGTAAACAAGATCGCCTTACGAGAACTCAGGTAGAAAGTACTTCCTAGGTCGAGAATCCAATCATCGTCTAATAGTTTCTTCGATTTAGTTTCAACAGGCTACATCTCGCTAGCCACGAGTATATATCTGAGTTCACTTATGCGGGTATACACAACAACCTTCCCTAATGCTTGGAACCCTTCAAAACCAAACAATTTGACTTTGGGCACTAATCCTAACCGAAGGTTCTGTCTACAATAAACAAATGAGCACATGGTTTGCGGTTAAAATTTTAATAAGTAAATAGTCGATGAACATGAGTATCTCCTTGGAGCCAATAATCATTATCTGATTGCTAGTAAACTCATTATTGTTTGGTTCAGATATCACATACGCTCCAACACTATGTATTCTTCTTTATGTCACAATCCCTTTTTCTGAATTATTTTTTTCCTTGTTCGTGGATCTCATGTTACAATATTTTTTTACAATTCCCCGTCAAACGTTTTTTGTTTTAAATTACAAAGTAGTTGAAAGAGACTAATCATTATAGAAGTTGATTAAAAAAAATGAAACGTGGAATTATAATACCCAAGCCAAGTTCAACCTATAAATGTCACTATGATTTGAGCGGGTTGAATATACTTAGAGCAATATTTAGATCTATGCGATCTCCAAGGATATTACATAATTTAAATCATTGAGTTGTTTTTACATTGACCAGAATTAAATATTTTTCACGTTGGACGCATGACTGTCGGATGAAATGATAACACGTGTCAATATATTTGATCTGATCATGAAAGATTCAATTCCTTTTTTAAGGCTTGGGTTGATTTGTTATCAATTATAGTTCTTTGTCACTGGTCCGTAAACATCTTATTATTTCAAAATTGTCTACATTTAGACCCGACCCATAACAGCATCTGACTCAGCGTTGATGTTGTGCCCTTAGCCCCGACCCTAAGCCCAAACCCGACCCACCCCGTCTCTTCCTCCAGCTGCCCAGGAGGATTGTATTGAAGTCATACCATTTATGAGTATTATATTTTGTTATAAGGAGACTTGAAATTACGATGACATGCCAAAGACATATCAGGCATCCATGGAAACAACCAAGACACTAAGCACACACGGAAATAACCAAGGCACACAACTTTATTGGTTTCTTGTTGTTGAGTCTTCCATGCAAGGTCCATCAACATAACTTTCTTGGGTTCTCGATATCCCTATATTATAGCTGATTTGAACATGGTTGAGAGTTCTCTCTTCCATTGGGATGTAGCACCGAAATCAACTCCTCGTCCTTTTGCATGTCAAGTCAGTATATAATGAGTCAACTGTTAATTGTGTAATGCAAAAGGAAAAGTCAAGGAGATATACAATAAGTTGAAGATCGAGGCTCAAGGTAGTCAATGTTTAGGCTAGGGGTGGGATCGGTCGGTTGGGTAGGATGGGTCGGTGATGGGCTTAAGGTCAGGGCGAGTGGTACACATCAACGCCAAGTCGGTCACCATTAGGGGTTGGGTCTAACGGTGGACAATTTCGAAATAACATCTTAATATTAGGTTACACGAAGATATTTTCCAAATGCTATTATAAATCGGAAAATAGTGAGAAAGTCTAGGATATATTCAATTATTTCGTATAGATTAAATACGACGTTAGTTGACATGTAAGCGCTACGGAGGCCTTCGTCTGTAAGGATGACTAACGAATGATATAATTGAAATAACGTCGTAACGTTAGGAAGGAATGTGATATTTTCCAAATGTTAGATTAATTCAAAAAATAAAGTGTCAAAAGTTAATATATATATATATATATATAGTCATTTGAACTTTAAAATATAATTTAAGAAACCACTAGTTTTTAGAGAACCAAAAATGCTTTTCCAATTATTCCGCGCATGTTGGTTAAGACAAAAAGGTAAAAAAATGGAATATGTTGGACACAGTATTTCAGGGTTGCCAGGCTAATCTATATTCAAAGCCTATATAAAAGTCTTAAAAGAGCCAAAAGGGTATCAAATTGGTGCACTAAATCGAGGAAAACAGAGTTTAAAACTCGAGCATGTATAGACACTTTTGGAGTAAATTTGAGGCAAAACATCCCAAATTGAACTCATGAAGAGGCCATGTTAATGTAGGTTGCCACAATGATAGAATAAAGAACCCACTTCTCTCTTATCATCGAGCCGTAAAAGATAACTTATTAAAGCTTTGATTCAATAATCACCAAGTCCAAATCGACAAATTAGTCCAACCGCTGTTGCACTCTTCCCCGTATCCTAAACGACGTCTTCAATTCATCTAAGGATCCCATCATATATAGTCCCGACCGTTTTCACCGTGGCTAACATAAAAGGTTGTCGTAGCCGCATAAAAGTTGGCGTAGCCGAAAAGAAACACTTTTTGCCATGGCTGTAAGTCCGTAAAAGTCTGTACATCTCCGTAAACACTTTTATTTGTTAATGTAAGTGTTGTTTACCCATTGTTCTATCTAAATTTTGTGTTTCCAACCCTTAGTCGTGTTTATCTTTTAGGGGTCCCGCCGAATGAACTGTGGGCTAAGTCAAAACCTTTCGTGTATTTATTATTTTTATATAATAAATACAACTCATCTTTGTATATTGTTTTCATCGAAACAATCACTCGTTCAGATTCTTAAAAATAAACAATAAAAAAACATGAATAATTAGATCTAAATTTTTACTTAAAAATAACCATTAGTGTTTTCTTTTTAGTTAGAGTAATTTTCTTGCCAGCTAAGTTTGTCAGAGTTTTCCAGATTATATAAATATCCCCACGTGGACATGGTCTCCAGTAACCGTCTTTAAGTGGGTCGCCGGGAGGGGGGGGGACTTGAGTTCAGTTCCGACAATGTCGGGAGGAGTTGGAGATTTCAGTTAGAAAAAGTAACCTCGTACCCCTTCTCATACTCCTTGCAACCCAAGCAACCCCATCCACTTAATTGTTTCTTTTCTAATAGCTATTTTTTTTTATATGAAGAAAAGAATTGCATTTTTTTTTTTAACTTACTTCTCCGAGTACATGGAAAAATTCCATAATAACACCACCACCAATCCGATACAAAGATGAAATTAAATGTTAATAAATAAAATGGAAGAGCGATCTCTGTTTCCGAAAATTTCGGGAGGAGTTGAGATTCGGTAACTACCTCGTACCTGGTTTCATACTTTGGAAAGCAAAGCAAAGCATACATGGAAGCAGATTACTAATATTTCGGTCCATTTCATTTCAATCTCGTATTTTTCTTGCTCAGCTCCACTGGTCTTCCTCTCATCCAAGAGTCATGAACTGCCGGTGGTGCTCTTGGACCGAGACGAGCACGCGGAGAGACCCATACACCCTTTCGCTCATCGAGCTCGCCCGAGCGGACGTAATCTCGTCTTGCTTTTTCTTATGGCTACCGTCAAGTCTAGAAGAAGAAATTTGGCCGGCAAAGAAGAAGATCCAAAAGCCTGGGTTTTTCTTTTATAATAATATAATTTTTATGTATAAAAAGTAATAACAATCCCATGACGCTAGAAATTAAAAAGGCAAGAAAATAAAATAAAATCATTAATGTTTTTTTAGAGCTCTTGAGCAGCTAAATAATAATACACAATAAAATATAATATAATATTAAAAAAAAATTCTGTTTAACAGAATTCCCCCCCAAGGAAAAAAAAACTCCACCATCACCTGAAAAGCAGGAGAAGTTAAACCCGCCATCCCCATTATTTACTAACTTCCCCCTCTCCCGTCCCACCCACTCCTTTCAACCCTGTTTTGACACCTTTCAACGTTTAACTGCAAAACCGACAGAAACTCCCTCAAAGACACTGACCTCGGATTTGTTTTCCCGCAGGAAGAGATTCAGTCCTGCATGGCAACCACAGAATCTTCTCTGGTTCGTATCCCCCCCCCCCCCCTTTCAGTTCCTTTAGCTAGAAGCCCTCAAACTCTTCTTACCTCTTTGCACTGTTTTTGTGCGCTGTTTTATCTCCTGCCAGGTCCCTCCTGGCATGGCCCTTGCCTCGTATTCCGGCAACCAGGTCCCCCTCAACTACACTGACCATGAGCAGCTGTTCTGGGAACCGGGTTTTTACCCTGACGACGTTGCTTGCTTCGGCTGCCCGCTCCTCGGAGGTTCGCTTGAGGTTGAGGATTATTCGTGCTTGAATGATGTGAGCGGTGCTGCTGCTCCACTGACTTGCTATGATCCCGGACTTCTCGGTAATTATGTGTTTGCGACTGATGGACTCGAGTGCTTGTACCCTAAAAGGCAGAGAACCGAGGGTCCGGTTCCGTTTCCAGAGTTCATGCCATTGCAGTCGCACGAAGTCCCTGAGCTGTTCCCTTTCCAGAATGAGTACGGTTGCTTCAGCATGGGATGTGACGGTGAGAGCGGGAGTGTCACCAGGAGGAAGAGCGGGGGTAAGCCAAGCCTGTCGGCACAGAGCATGGCGGCTCGGGAGAGGAGGAGGAAGATTACAGAGAAGACGACAGAACTCGGGAAGCTCATCCCTGGCGGACGGAAGATGACCACGGCCGATATGCTGCAGGCCGCTCACAAGTACATTAGGTTCCTGCAAGCACAGGTCGGAATGCTTCAACTCGTTCACCTAAACATCGACGAGGTAAAGCCTATCGAAACGTTTTGCTTTCCCAAGAACATCGACAATTGTAGCAACTGTTCACATTGCTTGCTGAAAACAAAACTGCAGGTGAAGTCCGAAGTTCCGCAATGCCAGTCCCTAAGCAATATCGGGGCACTCCTTGGATCGCAGAGGATTCAGGAGAAGTTGTACGCCGAAGAGAAGTGCCTGGTAACAAATGAGCTGGTCCGATCAATAGCAAAGAACGACGGGGACATGGTCCAAGCAAGCCAAGGAATGGCATGGAAGTCATCATCAACAGCGCTTGATTGAATCCAATTAATTATCTCTTAGTTTAATCTGTTCATCCTTTTCCCATTTATTGTTGTATTTTTTTCTATTTAACTTTTTCAATTCCTTCCCTCCTAAATTTCAATCCATTGATCAAATGATCAGTCCATTATGTCATCAGCATTAACTATATTTTCATGTATGACATTAATAAGAACATTTTACACGCACATGATCAGGAGAACTTATCTAAGGACATGACAACCAGTAGACTTTCTCAATGGACGGGCTCTGGGATGCACTCAGGCGGTGCTCTCGAATAGACCAGACCGGGCGCGTCGGGCTGAATTTTATTCGGGAAGCCATATTTGGAGATGGAGCCACTACAATGATGGTCGGACAAGTGCTATAGATCCGAACGAAAGCCCACCCTTCACCATCGTCTCGACCCTGGAGACAATCATACCCGACACGAAAGGTGCTGTTCGGGTGAATTTCAGTGAAGCTGGTCCAAAGTTCTACGTTTCGCCTCTCATGACTTATATGATTGCCGGAAAACTTAGATGGAATTCAGACAGAAGCATTCCTCTGCTCGGGATAGACAACTGGAACTCTAATAATTTATGGGCGCCACATCCATGTGGCTGAGCCATCCTCGGCTCGAATGAGAAGAAGCTGACATTGAATGTGGGAAAAATGAAAGCGGTAAGGACGGTTCTCAGGGAGTATGATAACATGGTGTGCCCAACTCTGATATTTATTCTCGACAAGCAACCGCTGGAGAAGGGCTTGTGTGGGGGCTTGGGGTGTGTTGTTTGGGTCTCACGGCGGAGAAGGTCGCATTGCAGAGTGTCCGCACGGCCACATAAAATAGCCGACTAAAGGCGCCTTTAGGAGATAAGATTCGTGGACCCTCCTCCATTTTTGACAATGCCTTGGTGAAGCTTACCCTTTCAAGACTACAGTCGTGTTTTGCATTAATAGTGATAGCCTTTGTAGAAGGGTTGGACGGACAAATAATTGGTTTCGGGATAATGTACTATTGCATGAGACCTCTTACACACCGAGGTAAATTAAATTCTTACCCAAAGTTTCAAGTGGATTCATAATTCGATAAACACAGGCATTCTCGTACCTTTTCTTTGGTCCGTAGATTACGTTTTCCATTTCTTAAACTACACGAATGCCGTCTTCGAGATAAGACAGTGCTTGCACAGGGGAGCGGAGCGAACCCCTCGGTTATGCCGTTTGGGATAGGCCGGAGGACGTGTGACGGGGCTCTGCTAGCTCATGATATGACAGGAGTGATGTGAGGGAACTAGATCCACTGCTTCGATCGGAGAAAGGTAGGCGATGCAGAAATCGGCATGGCAGAGCAATGCCAAAGTCGAAGCAATTCAGAATCGTTGTGTAGCAATCAACTAATCTAACTGTTAGGCTCAGAGTTATTATCCATAGTTCACAAAAAAAAAAAAATTGTTCGTGGGAGTCTAAGACAATTAAGAAATACTTATCTTTATACTTTAATTTTTTTAAAAAGAATATAAATGCACGTTTTAAATCTAGAAAAGGAGGCTCATTTATGCGAAAGGAATAGATCAACAGTGGATTGGTCGGCACAGAGGCGGAGACCAAGAGGACGGTGGGGCGGCGGGAGAAGTTGGATAGTACGAGTCTCATTTACCGGAAATAAATGATCAACGCTAGATCGGTCGGAGCAGAGGCGGAGGCCGAGAGGACAGTGGTGCAGCTGGCTTCAGATGGATAGAACAAGGCTCATTTACGCAAACTCAATTGATCAGTGGTAGTGATGCCGCATGCGGAAGACCACGTGTCGAATCAGATTCAGTCCTTGATCGGAAAATTAACGAGACAAAGGATATAGGTGGCTTGTTCAATCGATCTACGTCCCTCTTCAATTGGTATTAGAATCATCAACACCAACCAACCCCAGCTTCAGGATTTTTCTTGGATATTTTGGTTATAAGAATACATGGCGAGAGTGTTGTTAGTTACAAGGAAGTAGGTAAAAAATATAAGGATAATTAGAATACTCAATTCGAGGGATGATCGACACTACAAATAGGGGGAGTCCCCCACAATAGTTGTGTCCCGAACAAGAGAAATCATAAGAGTCTGTCACACAAATCTCCCCTTGTTCTTCTTCTCATCAAATTCCTCTTTAATTATTCCTCCTGATTCTTCGTACGAGGTTCGTGGGTTGGAGCCTTGGGTACCGATCTAATTATACCCGGACCTTGATATGGATGTCATGGGAAAGATCCGTGACAACCAGCGTGCGAACGGCTTCGCGACCATCCTGGCGATCGGGACGGCAAATCCGCCGGATATTATGCATCAGGCCGAGTATCCTGACTTTTACTTTAGGATCACTAATAGCGAGCACATGACGGACGTGAAGGAGAAGTTCGCCCGCATTTGTGAGTAAAGAATGCTTTCGAGTTATCATGTCCCGGGATAATACGTTTTTGCTCAACTGTTTTTTTGGTTTTCATACATATTTCTCAGGCAGAAAATCCATGATAAGGAAACGTCACATGTTTGTGACAGAAGAAATAGCAAGAAAGCACCCTGAGATATGTGCATACGACGGCTTGTCATCCGGGATACGCCAGGAGATGCAGATACCTGCAAATGTGATGCTTGCAAAGGAAGCGGCACTGAAAGCCCTCAGGGAGTGGGGCCAATCAATATCAAAGATCACCCACCTTGTCTTCTGTGCGACGTCTGGAGTTGTCATGCCTGGTGCCGACTACCAACTCGTTGAACTAATGGACCTCCCATCCAACATCAGGAGGGTGATGCTCTATGGCCAAGGTTGTTATGGCGGGGGGACAGCCCTTCGAGTCGCCAAGGATCTGGCAGAGAATAACTCAGGTTCTCGTGTCCTGGTGGTGTGCTGTGAGATTACTGTTTCTTCGTTCCGCGGACCGTCAAGGGACGACATGTCGACCCTTGTCGGCCATGCCATTTTCGGTGATGGAGCTGGTGCCATGATAGTTGGGGCTGACTCGATCGATCCGATGGAGCAACCACTCTTTGCCATCGTAACAACCCAGGAGACAATCATACCCAGATCGAAAAGTGCCATACAGGCTTCTTTCGTCGATGTTGGTCTGAAGTACTACATAGCACAAAACGTGCCTTCTCTGATTTCTGAAAACTTGGAAGGCATCTTGACCGACGCATTCTCCCGGCTCGAAATCAGCAATTGGAACTCTATATTCTGGGCACCACACCCGGGAGGCCCGGCCATTCTCGACTTGATTGAGAAGAAGCTGATGCTGAATGAGGGCAAAATGAGAGCCTCGAGGGCCGTTCTCCGGGAGTATGGTAACATGTTAGGCGCGTCCGTGATATTTGTTCTACACGAGCTGAGGAAGAAGTCAGCAGAGGAGGGTAAGACAACCACAGGAGAAGGACTCGAGTGGGGGGTGTTGTTCGGGTTCGGCCCAGGTCTCACAGTAGAGACTGCAGTACTGCGTAGTGCTAGCACAGCAAATCATGGCTGACTGAAGCCGCCATTAGAGAACGCAATGTTATCCTATACTATGGTGATCCTTAAATAATAAGGTGGTGCGTGCGCGAATAGTGGCGTGACTAAATCACCTGTGGTTCGTTCTTCTTCGTTGTTCCGTGCGTATGTTATTCACCAGAAACTACAATCTGGTTCAATGTGTATCTCATTTAATCTAACGAGAAAAAAGTGTGCTGAATCCATTAGATATTGATATGGCATGACCAATGAGCGACACGCCAAGAATAGAGCAAGAAACTTCTGCGCGCGAAATACGAGCATGGCGTTCCGATCGACGAGCATAGGCCGGGACCTTGCCCGGTTCGATATATTATTCAAGGTTAAATGGCTTTTAGCACTCCAAATGAACGCATAACGAAACAGGTAATATAAACCGATGCCTAACCCTTCGTCTTTGGATGGAGTCCTCTCTCTAAATGAGTGACAAATGTGTATATTAAGAGCCAATTCTGCTTTTGGTTCCTATTGCCAAATTTTCCAGCTTTTGTTTAAACTATAATTAATTAACTAATTGCTTAAAAATCTTGAGAATTGTATAAAGAGAATATTATGTACCATGCTTTTTTTTGTATAAAGGGAAAACATGTTTTCAATATTTGTCATGAATAAATTAATATGTTTTCCCAAATCAATATTGGATCAGTAAATGAAAGTTGTTCATATAGGCCTAATTCATCTATCCATTACGTTCCAGCTATACTAGTGCCAAAGTAGGATGGGATTTGGAGAAAGTGCATAGATTGTGGAGTAATCAACAAGATCATTGTGATTGTATGACATGTTAGACGAATTACTTGGAGCGCTGGACTTTTCCAAGGTAAATCTTTGAAGTGGCTGCCACCAGATTCGAAAGAAGAAAGGCGACGAATGGAAGACATCTTTCAAGATTAATCATGGATTGTAGAGTGGTTAGTGATGTTATTTGGCTTGTCGAACGCGCCCAGCACCTTCATCCGATTAATGACCCATGTTCTGCGACTATTCACGGGTAAGTTTGTGGTCGTCTATTTCGATGACATTCTCATCTACAGTCGAAGCACTAAAGAACATGTCGACCATCTAAGAGTAGTATTCCACACACTTAGAGTAGATAAGCTTTATGAGAGCCTTGTGAGTTTTTTCAATCAAGGATGACATTCCTTGGATTCGTGGTATCTGTTAAAGGACTCAATGTCGACGAGAGTAAACTCGAAGCAATATGAGAGTGGTCAATGCCCAGAAACTTCATGATATTCGAAGCTTCCATGTCTTAGCTTAGTTCTACAGGAGGTTCATTTGCAGGTTCAACTCAATCACGGCCCCATTCACTGAGTGTCTGAAGGGAGACAAGTTCTTGTGGACACCAATTGCACAAGCCAGTTTCGATCTACTGAAGCAAAGTCCGAACAAAGCCCCATTCCTCGTCTTATCCTACTTCTCAAAGATGTTTGAAGTCAAATGCAACATATCCGGAGTTGGAATATGAGAAGTGTTATTACAAGAAGAGAGACCCACAACATACTTCAACGAGAGGCTTAATGGAGCCAAACTAAACTAATCGACGTACAACAAGGAGTTCCTAGCCATAGTTCGAGTGCTCTAGACATAGAGCCATTACTTGTTGCCTCGAGAGTTCGTGTTGCACATCGACCATGAGGCTCTCATGTTCATTAATGATTAGCATAAACTCAGTCGACGACATGCAAAAGTGGATAGAGTTCATACGATCCTTCAGTTTTATCCTTAAGCACAAGCCCAGAGTGAAGATGTAATCTCGGATACCCTCTCGAGGAAGGTAGCGCTACTATCAGAAATGGAGATCAAGCTCATTGGTTTCAAATGTCTGAAGAATCTCTAAAAGGATTATAAAGACTTTGGAGGAATCTTCGACCAATGCACCACTCAAGTGGTCGCTCAATTCCACCACGTGAATGAATTCCCGTTTCGTAATTTCAAGTTGTGCATTACTGGGAGTTCAACGCGAGAGCTGCTCATTCAAGAAGTCTATGGAGGAGGACTGTGGGACACTTTGAAGTCGACAAGACAATGTCGATGCTGTAAGAAAACTTCTATTGGCTTTGAATGGAGAAGCAAGTCCGAAATATTATCTCAAGATGTAATGTTTGTCACCAGTCAAAGAGCCGAGTCCAGCTTTAAGGATTGTACACTCCATTATCAGTCTCTAGCGACCATGGGAACATGTAAGTATGGAC
The DNA here is from genome assembly GCA_029817715.1 of Melastoma dodecandrum. Classification (NCBI taxonomy): domain Eukaryota; kingdom Viridiplantae; phylum Streptophyta; class Magnoliopsida; order Myrtales; family Melastomataceae; genus Melastoma; species Melastoma dodecandrum. The sequence goes on along the minus strand of JARUPY010000279.1, from coordinate 1,428,200 downwards.
TTCGTGCTAAGATTGTCGAGAATGTAATAGAAGAAGGATTCGATCATGGTTCCGGTCAATCTATTCTCAAAGATAGTGCATTTCATCGCTTTCCAAAAGACAGACGATGTAATCAATGTAGCGTAAAGTGAAGAGATTGCACGGATTGCCTAAGTCGATCGTGTCTGATCGAGAGGTGAGGTTCCTAAGCTATTTCTAGAAGACATTGTGGCATAAGATGGGAACCAAGGTCGTCTTCTCTCTACTTATCGTCTCCAAACCGACAGTAACACATTGGTAGTCAGTCGAACCATGGATGCCATTCCTCGAACCTTTGACTCGAAGAACCGTAAGGACTGGAATGTGAAGCTCACTCATGTGGAGTTCGCCAACAATCGAGTTCTAAGTTCAACAACCAAGTCCTTACCCTTCGAGGTAGTTTATGGCCTCAACCCCTTAGTATATGTTGAGCTAATGCCTATGCATGATGCTAGAATAATCAATCGAGATATCGAAGAACATGCTAAGAAGATGAGACTGCTTTATGAGAGGATTCACATCCAGATCGTGAAGGCTAACCAACGCTACCAAGAGAAGGTTAATGAGGATGAAGGGAGAAGATCTTTCAGTCAGAAGATTTTGTATGGATCAATCTGAGGAAGGAGCAATTTCATGCAAAGAGGAAGAACAAGTTGATGCCTCGAGTAGAAGGACCCTTCAAGGTCCTCGAATGCATGAATCATAATACCTACATGATCGACCTTCTGGGAGAATATGGAGTCTATGCTACCTTCAATGTCAAGAACCTCATCTCATTTGTTGAAGAACATCATTATGTAAGTTTGAGGACAAACTTTCTTCGACAAGGGGAATATGATACAAAGACGATCGACGACTCACACCAACCCCCACTTCCATCAACTCACGAAGGAGTGACCTTGCTCTCAGTCGACGAAGGGGAACCTAGTCGACCTATGTTCTAGTAGAAGTTGCCAGTCGATGTTATCGCTCGTCGCTCGGGCGAAAGGGACCATTAAGCGAAGCGAAGAGTCCCTCGAACAAAGGACATGCGGGCTAAGTGGTCGACGCAGGCAAGGATTAGACCAAGAGAAGAGAAGTCCAAGCACCCAACATTCAGCATTAACGTCCATTGCGTTAAAGGCAGCGCGAGGAATTTGGATCAATGCATGTCTTTGCTTTATCATTAAGTAGCATTTAATTTTCTAATTTTCTCTTTTCTTGAAGGCTACCGTATAAGGTGCCTTTGTAAGTTTAAAACACAATAATCATCAAGAATTTTAAACCCTTTTAAGACTTTGTAAAGTGAATAAATTCCCGTTCAATCTCATTCTTCATTTGGTGGATTCTAAGTACAGTTTGAGTAAAGTGTTTTATCTGGTGGTGATGCATCTCTATCCTCCGTGTCGTTCACTGCCTCCGTTCTTATTTACGGTGGTGTATTTGTATTCATGTTTCGAACGAGCCTATCCGAGTTTCTTTTTCACGGTAGTGTATCTATATCCATGGATGTTGAATCTCAACATATCCTTCGCATATTTCCCGTTTGTGTTTCTTCCCATTATTCAACCTTTGTTCATTTTCCTTTCCTAGTACTCACATTCATTCCGTTCGCCCGCATCATACACACCTTCCAACCATTCATACGCCACTCCATTCCGCACCATTCAGTGACGTACCGGAGTCGAAGTGTATTATCCCTACAACCCCGCACAACCTTCTCATAATAGGCTATAGTTATTTCATAATAGACTTGGGCTATTCCGTAAAGAACGTGTGTTTCCGGGCGCTCTACATGGTTTCGCGGAAGGTTTGAGGGCATCAGAAATACTTGGATCGCCGCCGTTATGGCAAACTCGACAATTCCATATGCAGCAACCACCCCGACATGAACACGTTGTGCTTGCGAAGCATCAGCCCTTGATCGATGCATGACGTGCCGGGCAACTCCGTTCTGACGGCAGTGGCTGCCGTCAACTGGATGCATATTTTATTTTATTGTGTTTGATTATACATACAAAAAATATTATCGAAGTCTGTCACTTGAAAGAATATTTTTCCCTCAAACATTTGAAAAAAGTGTTTCTGTTTAAGAAATCCGCTTAATTTATTACAAAAAGAAAACTAACATTACATAGTATTGTAGCACCATGAAACTCCAAAGAGTGCCAATGACAAAAATATTTAGTTATGTTATCGAGGTCTACCAATAATGTTCTAAATGGACTCACTATGTCATGAAAATCAAACTCGAATTCTAAGTATAACAAAGAGGGTAGAAATTTTTTAATATGTATATATTATAAGGGGTATATTCTTTTTCCATATAGATAATAATTCCTCCACAAAGTTTTCGACATGCTTTCAATAGTTCTTGTTATCAATAATGGAAAACATTTAATTTCGCCAAAATATTTAATCACGATCCAATCCATATGATACCAAAATCGAATGTCGTCTACACAGTAACTTCCATTCAGCTTCGTAAAATGTAATACATTTGCATGAAAATGAGCAAACCGACCTTGATTGATTGGACCGGACATAATATCTTTCTTCTTTTCTAAAGCACATTGATAAAAAAAAAAAAAAACACTGAATGACAATATCTATTTTTAGGTCATGCACACTATTCAGAAGGGTGTCTTCGGGACCGAATAATTGGACGAGATTTGGTAAAAGTTTACAAAGATTCGAGATAAGATATAATGTATGGATTCGGCGATTATTTCGAGTTCGATCGAGCAATTCTCTCTAATGAATCTGATCATACACTCACTACTCGGGTTCATGTTAACTACACCAAAATAGATCGAGTAAAAGAAATCTAGACATTTAGTAGAAGAAAAACCATTGCTGCTCGTGTATCGACTGTTCGAATCCAACCTTGTCTATCCCTACAGCTTTCTGTCCCATCCAACTAAATGTGCATGTGGGCAACACGCATGTTAATGTTGTAATAACCGGAGTAAAAAAATATATTAATATTTCAAGCGCTTGTATGTTTTCAAAGTAACATATTTAAATTAATATTTACTCCTCTTACACGTCTCATCTCCTGCCATCTTACCATCTTCGCCCCCTTGTCCTCGTCGAACTCTTCCGCCATATTCCCTTCTTATCACAAATCCTGATTAAATTGGGAGAAATGGCAAAGGTTAAACTCAAAAGTGTTCGTGTGAAAAACGTTGTTTAAATTCTAATGCTTTATATGATCAGGTGCTGACCCTCTAGGAAATCGCATCGATGGGCCGGCTGCGGTGCGGTTTACGATGAGGACAGGCGATCGTTGAGTTGTGACTTCGGCGTCGTCATAAACCCTTCTTGGTCACTTCCGTGAATGACATGACATCGTCTTCGTCCGCCCAATCTAGGAGGTTAAATGCGTCCAATGATTTGTTCCCTCTTTGGGAACGGTAGTTCCCAGTAAACCCTTGGTCGAAGAGTAGGTTGTAAGGGTCGGCGTCGAGTTCCCCAAGATCCGCGAAGAAGTCGTCGGGATGGCGATCCAATTCGTCCGTCATGGAGGGACGGTAACAGTGCGCAGGACCATCGGCCACGAGCTCGGTGTCCTCCATGTCAAACTGCTTAACCTTAACCTCATCCATCTCTTCCTTTACCAACGTTGCGGTCCCCGACAATCCACCCGCTACCACCACAGTGGAAGACATGTCGCCGTAGCTAGAATTCCCAGTTCGCTCCTCCTTCTTCGCGGCCCGGGGCTTTGTCGGATGGGGAGTGTTACTATTAGCAGAACTCTTGGAGATCGACCCGCCCTTAGAGGTCGACCTAGTCAATCCGGCTAGAGAGTTCCGTTGGGTCGGCCAAGGATGGTTGTGCTCCGACGTGTACGTGATAACCAACATGCTAGGATCGGTCCTGCTCCGCTCGACCTGTTTCCTCGCCGAGCAACCTTTCGAGCTACTACACCTGTAGTATCCCCTAAAGCAATCCTCAACCAAATTAGAAACAAAAACAATTAGAAAACCTCAAAAACACGTTACATTGGCAAGATTAATACCTGGGATAAGGGGAACCTTTGATGGGCTTCTGTCCATATTTCCTCCATGCCCAAAGATCGGAGGGAACAACTTCACCGCTGCTTGGCCTGCTGTTTGGTGCTGCCGGTGCTGGTATGCACACCACCTTCTTCGCCTGGCTCCTCCTGATCATCAAATAATACATATATATATATAATCCTTCTTTTTAGTCAAAAATGGAAAATCACCGGGAAAACTCAATCAAATTGCTAACATGGAAACAATTATTAAATTCTCGTATATGAATGGAAATTTCACTTCGAATCAGGTGGAGGCAGAAAAAGGTGATTCAAATTGTTCTGGTTGTGGATGGTACTGTTGGAATGGAATATGCAAAACTCTGACAAAGAAAACGATGTTCCTAATTAATTTCTCTCTAAAATAAAATAAAAAATCTATATGTGACATTTTATTTACATCAAATGGTGATCATTATTTGATGAGTGCATCTGACAATGTGATCCATGTTCACATGTGAACGAAGCAAAACAAAAAAGAAAGAAACTGAGGACTCGAGAAATTTTTTCTCAGATCTTCGCCATAACGAACTCCTAGGAAACCCCAGAACTAAATAAAATATTATTTGTAAATTTTTCATTTCTGATTAGGTATGATTTTAGTGTTTACCTTCTCTTCATGCCTGGATTCCTTGGTGACGAGATCTGCATCATCCCGGCCGTGCCACGGTCGACCGTCATGGTACTCCCTAGTAAGGTCTGACTGTTGTTAGTGTAACTGTAGTCCCCGCTACACTTGACCCTGCCCAGGGAAGGAGGGGGGACTGGTCCCTCTGCCTCCACGAGCGGGGAAGTCTCACACGCTAGCATGTGTGAGAACATCCGTCCCCCAGAGGACGGAGGCCCGATCCCGTCCTTACTCCCTTTCTCCTCTACGACGACGAACTGATGCCCGAAAACTGGGGAATTGTTGCCGTCGTGTAGCGCAGCGGCATCCAGCTCGGTCCCGTCACGAAGGAGGGGATCTCCTGTGTCGGAGAACGGATCGCCAAAGCCCTCCCTAAGGGTAGCGATGCTATTATCTTCAGAGATGGAAGCGAATCCTCTTGACCAGTCGGCGATCGACGTTGAAGGAAGGGAAACGATGTTGGAGCCGGAGGAAGACCCTGAGCGGACAACATCGGTGAGGTCACCGGCGGCATGGAAGCAATCCATCATCCCTTGGCTAGACCAGCTGCACAGAGGTTCCCCTGTAACTACAACATGGGATTTTTGCATGGATTTGCTTAGGGTTGTAAGAAAATCGAAGTGGGTATGATTAAAACTTTTTGGGATTTGAATTTGGTCTATTTCCTTTGTCCTTGTTGGGTGGATCGAGAAGGGAGGAATTGGGCGATGATTCAAGAGAAATGGTGAAGAATTTAGATAGAGAAACGAATAAAAATAAAAGGGAAAAAAAAGGTTGGCAAACGCGCTGACTTTAGTTTAAATCTAATTAATTTGCTTAGGGCATCAAATTAATGGAGGGAGTTTATTTTATTACTCTCCAAAACGAAGAATTACAAGCCCTCAAGGAGTTAAAAGATAATGTTACGTGTAAATCCGCGTCGGCAGCGCGCAACTTGCTTGTCACACATGCCGTTGCCGGGGACATTAACGTTAATTTAGGATCTAAACTGTGTTTATATATATATATATATATATATATATTTTTAACATTCAAAGACCATTAAAGTTATTCTTTTGATGGATATTGAGTTGTGCCCAATTTAAACCCTTGATGGGGTGATGATGGAGGTATTGGAACACAAAATGTGATGGGATAGATGCCAATGAAAAATAATGGCCACGACATTGTAGATGATCGATCTCCTCCTCCTCTCTGTACTCAGCTCTCTAGTGATATCCTTCTTGGAAATATAGGAATGATTACATGCCTGGTTTTATTGGTGGATTGGCATGTAGTAATAATTTTGAAACGAAACCACTTCTACAGCCTCCCACTCAAACATAATTCACTTCACTTCCTCCCCCCCCAACTCTTTTGATATATTTGTTCTTTAGATTCCTTCATGGAATTCATCAGAGCTCATCATGACTTCCACTTATAACCACCATTTCCGTGACCCCTTTCCAACAATAAATCGCTCCCCCGATCTATCTCCTTATGGGTTGGTAAATGCAAGAGGTTGTAGTACATTTTGGTTGTGAAATCATCGTGGTTTCTTAGATTAAAATAAACTCTCTTTGGAATGATTACAGGCCAAAACTGGGAATCACAAACAGGTTAAAAAAAGGATAAAGGATCAACGACTCTCTTCTTAAATAATTACCCATGATTGTCATTACATTCAATAGCATTCAACGCAGATCTCTGTTCTGAAACACTTCATCGTGGTTTAAATCAGTATGTATAAGTGATATAAAACCCAACTCAGAAGAAACATTAGAGATCCCAAAAATTGCAATTTTTTATTAAAGGAACAAATTTTTCAAAAAAAAAAAGAAAGAAAGAAACCTAGGGGCCACGTTGTTTCATGACATAAGGGGGGACACAAGAGGAAGAAGAAAGAAGAGGACAAATCGAAGTGAGATTCTCCTCAACAGTACAACCATCCCATGATTTGTCTTCTAATCACAAGGCAAGGACAAAATGCCCCAAAATTGTAATACTAAAGAATGATCCAATTATAATAATGATTAAGCATCTATCCATGTGACTCTCACCCCCTCCCCCCACCAAAAGAACCTAATTAAATGATAGTTATTCGTAGAACAATTCTTAACCATGACTCGGATATGGTCTCGACAACGTGACACGTCGCCCTGCCTCGACGTTTCGAGGACGCGCGTGCATTATTTCAAACTTCGTGACCTTTGCATATGCTCGTCCCTTTTTCTCTCTCGCTCGAGAAACAAACTATCTCCTTAATGACCCGTCGTGAAGCATGATGATGAGGCGTAAACGATCCCCGAGTCTTTTAAATTCATAGGCCGTCTTGTGACGGCATCGTTTTTTTTTTTTTGGGAGGGGGGTTTTAATGGTAGCCACGCCTCCCTCTTCGGACGTCACCTCTCCTCTCCTCCCTCTTGAAAATATAATAATAATTGTAACTAGGAGCATTTTTCTTTTTGTCTTGTTATATTCACCAATTAAAATGTAAATAAATATTTAGATTATTATATCTTTACGCATTATCTTCAAAATAGTTTCACACAATTTATTAAGATTCAACGTTAAAGCTCAAAACTCTGTTAGGTTAGGTTGCGTAAAATAATGGGGTCTCTAACTAAGATTAGATATAATAATCAGAAAGATGGGGAGGGGGTGGTGGTGATCGTGATCGTGATCCACAACTCTTCCGTTCACACAGGGAGTTAAATTAACACTTAAACGGGGGGCATCATAACAGCTAGAATCGTCGTGCCAATAATTTAGTAGAATAATATATTTTTAAAAAAAAAAAAGGATATGATAAATTAAACAGGGCGGCTAAATATATATATATATATTCTTCCTTCGGCCTGTTGATGTATTAATTGTTATTATTATTATAAGGGCAAGTGACCTCAGCGCAATTTCCGCTGATGCAATTTGATGTGGACCGAATTTTTATTTTATTTTTATTATCTTGATATTAGCAAAAGGAAATTATATTTATATGTGAGGTGAAGCATCTAGCGAGGCTCATTAAAATCGGACTTATTATGAAAAACAAAAACCCTAAATCATTTCATGAAGTATTTCAAATTAAGCTAAATAAGATTAATAAAATATATATATATATATATATATATATTAGTTTTCTAATTATTTGCAACCATTAATTTGAGTATCTGAAGAGAAACAAGGAGATGAAGAGCATGGGGTCCATAAAAAGGTCCATAAATTTTCTTAATTCATTTTATAAAGGATAAAAAAATGGTGTTCTTATGAGAAAATGTAGGTGGACCGAGCTCTTCTCAAAACCTAAAATATTTTAGTTTTGGAACTTCAGTTAGGAGATTTGTTTATTTTTTTAATATGAAATAAAACTTTGCCCCACACGTTTTAAATAGCTTTTCACTAATTTCATTAAAAAAATAACTAAATTTATTTAAAAAAATAAAATGTAAAAGTGGTTTGGAGATGTTGTGTTTGTCCCATGTGAAGCAACCGACAAACTTGGATCATCCAACAAATGTAAAAGTGATCAAACCCTTAAACAAAACAAGTAAATAAATAAAGGTAAACACCCTTTAAGTGGATCTGAAGAAATTGATCCATCCAGACAAAAGATTCTTAAAGAAAGGGCGTCGCTTACATCTTCGTTCAAGTTATATAAAAAAGATGGATAGGATCGGCTCCTTTCCATCGCCCGCAAAGGCCTTGATCCGATCCGATCCACTTTTGAATCCTAAGGTAACGGCGAAGTCAGGGCCGGAGTAAGCACGCGTAAAACGCCGGAGATGCATCCTCAAGGCCGAGCCTCTCATGGGCCTCTCGAGCCTCTAAAATATGCTGAATCCATTTGGACTTGTTCCAACAAAAAAGTAACAAATATACACGATGGCATTCATATACTCCTAACTTGCAAGGAAACGAAATCGATCAAAATCTTGGTTGATTGAGATCAAATACATTTAGGAGTTTACCTCTTAATCGGCTAACGACGCAGCAGCGGACTCGAAGACTCATCGATTCCTCCCCGGGATCTTGACTGCCACCTCCGCACTCTGGACTCTCGTCTTCAAAGCCTCCTCATTCTAAACCTTCTCTGCCCGGATGGTCATCGGATTGGTAAAATTATACGCTCTGGACTTAGGAGAAGGCCCATCGCCCACAAAACTTGTCCAAGTCCAGAAAGTTGGAGCCACAACAAACTTCATGCGACACCAGTGATACATCCTCACTTGGGGGAACAGAGGATTCGGTCAAGAGAAACGACAACATCTGTCGTAACAAAAATGGATGGATTCATCGTACAGGCAGGCTGCGTGATAAATATTGTAAGGAATATATATATTATCGTCTACCTCTTTTCTTCTTCTTCTTCTTCTTCTTCTTCTTCCTCTGGTACTCCTCTTTTCTTATTCTCTGTAGCTGGGAGACTCTAAGTAAGAACTTCAGCTAAAAACTATATCTTTTCGCCAAGGTTATGGGAACTTTCGACCGACTTCTTCGCAAGTTTGTCCATTTCGTGTGCACTCTATTATGGAAAAAAATATTAAAATTTTGGTATAACACATAAGAAATATAATAGGGATAGTTGTAAGTAATAGTTATGTCCAAAAAACTGTAATTGAGGAAAATAATTGGTTAAATAAGTCAGATAGCTTCGAAATTCCGAAAATAAGGCATCGAAATCGGATTTATAAAGTCTCACTTTGCTCGAAGGAAATCGGACTTATAAAGTCTGACTTGTAAAAAATACCGTTAAGGAAGTCGGACTTTATAAGTTTGATTTTCAAAAATAAAAAGGGAAATCGGACTTGTAAAGTCCGACTTTCTTAAACATATTTTTTAAAAGTCGAATTTTATAAGTCCTATTTTTTTAAATTCTTATTTCCAAAGTCTAGAAACCTAAGTTTATTTCGGAAAATTTTAGTATAAATCCCTTGTAAGTGAACATGTAACTATGAATTCAACATGGGGTTGAATCCAATTAGACATTAGCTTTCCCCCTCGGCCCGTCTAACATTATTTTAGAATATATTAAATAAATCCGAATTATTCATTTCTCCATTAGTAATATACCGACGTAAAAAAATATAATTGGCAAAGATTTTACTCGTTTCCTGTTGGTAGGTAATATTAAGATAACGACGGCCTTATATTAAGGCTTTTATTCTCAATATTTATTGGGTTTCGGGCTTTCATGAAATCTAATAATGATGGCCAAATCCGCATGATTAAGAGATAAATAAAAAAAATCATGTGAATCTCTCCCCGTAACATCAGTTTACTCTGTCATATTCGTCTTAATACAAAACAATCTAGCGACCGACTGTGCTCGTGTGTGCATCAGGAGAATTACCAGGACGAGTCCCTTGGGATCTTGAAAGGCGAACATCGGAGCTTGCACACAATGGAAGCAGTACCGGCTGCGGACGACAAAAGGGGAAGCCCCAATCTGTCTGCGAAACCGCGGAAGGGTATCACCTCGTATATCCAACGGAACTGTTCTCTTCCAAAGCATCTGCCCGAGATTGTTGTCCGAGAAGTACTTACGGCCAGATTCCCGACTCGTCCTATGAACACAAGAATCCCGAATTCTTCGATCTACGATGTCTCCATCGTATCGTAGGGATTTGGGAGTTAGATCTCGATCGACCCAGTTTCGAAATGTCGGGAAACTGCTATCACCTGTATCGTATACAAATCTAGGGACAGCATTGGATTCTCATGAATGTGTATGAATGCGAAAAAAGTTGTGTACTTCCCATTGGCATTGTAATTATTTAGCTAGATTTCGTGAACTTTTAAGAAATTTTTTTTCCTATTAAAAGAACAACATTTTTTTTAAAGAATAAACAACATCTTGATAATACCCTAATTAATATTCTTTTAAACCTTCACTAATAATTTAACATAATAAAAAAATCTCACCACTTCATTCCCAAAAGTAGATAATAAAAAGAGAAATTTCGGCTTGAATTTTTTAAATATTAAAAAAACCAAGCAATAATTGTCAATGATGATGCCACCGAAATTGGCACGGCCACTTCTTTCTAAAAAGTTATGTGCCCTTCTTCCTTGGTGGGTTTGTTTAATTATTTTATCATACGATTGAATTCGAGAAAGTTTCGTGTCAAAATAAAATTTTATAATCAATTCGACAAATCATAAGCTATTTGAATAGTCGGGTAAAAGAAAAAATATTATAAAATAAATATGATTGAAAATTCAGAGGTACATTTATTTTATCACATTCTTTTTATAAGGTATTGTCACAAAATTTATTCAAGAGATGATGGTGATGATTGTGTTGTGGGGATTTAGCCTCCTTTATTTTGTGGGTCGGACACAATCAATACTTCCTTTTTCCTTCTTTTTGTTTTCCCCCTAACGACTATATATAATACTACTTTATTTTTAGAAGAAGAAGAATAATAACAATAAAGGTGTGGGTCCAATAAAAAAATAATAATGAATGATAATGAGAAAGCATTAAAATAAAAAGAGGAGGGTGGCAAAAAGCTAATAATTCCCACCCCCCAAACACTAACCTACCACTTTAGATATTGGAATAAATAAATAAAAAGGGTTACACCCCCCCAACGTTACTATTATTTTTGTGAGGATTATTATTATAAGAAAAAGAAGAGGAGATTATGTCAAAAAAAAGAGTGATGGACATTCCCACTACTAGTCCTCCTCCTCCTCCTCCTAAGCAAGGGACATGTGCTCGAAGTTGTATACGGCCTATGCCCCTCGTCTAAGGTTGGGAATTATTTATTACAAGGAGAAAGAAAGAAAAGGCTGCATCAACCACGCTAGAGTGGTTGGTGGGTGCTCGATCTTTCATTTCACTTCTTCCTCCATGCTTAAGTTTCATATATCGATTCTTATGATCTACTACTACCGGTCTATCTTGTTTTTGAGGTAGTTTTGTACGAAAATACGGTTAATTTAAAAACAAATTGCGAAATACAGTCCCAATTTCGTAAAATACGGTTTTATCATCGAAGAGGCGCGTTTTTAATTTACAAAGAAGGCGCGTTTTGAAAATGCGTCATCGGTCTACAATAGGAAAGGGCGGGTTTTGAAAACACTCGAAGAATTTCGCCAAGTATTGGGGGCCCCTTCCTGGCATACACAAGGGGCGAGTCCCGCCCCTCCTGGAAATAAACAACCCGCCCCCTCAACACTTGGGCGAATTCGTGGAGTGGGGACGGAAAATTTCGACGTCGGACGGGGGAAAACTCGCCCCTTTCATAACCCCACAAGGGGCGGGTTAGTAACTAAAAAACCAGCCCCCCTTGCAACTTAGGTCGGGTCCCCCACCCCCGAATTCATTTTATCCAAACCCTAACCCGACCCCCAAACGCCCGACGCCCGACGCCCGAGCCCCTGTCCTCCGTCCGCCTTCCCCCAACCATACTTCGTCCTCCGCTACTCCTCTTACGCCCTCACATACTTCGTCCTCCGGCCTCACGCTGTCACCGCCTCCGCCCTCACGTCGGCGCCCTTCGTCCTCCGCCCTTTACCGCCGCCCTTCGACCTCCGCCTGTCACCCCCTTCGTCCTCTGCCCTTTACCGCCGACGGCTTCCTCATCTCGGTAATTAATTTATGTTTATACCGTGAAATTATGTGTAGTTGAAATTAGGTTTTAGTTGAAGTTAAGGATTTAGTTGGAATTAGGTCTTAGTTGAAATTAGGGTTTTAGTTGGAATTAGGTTTTAGTTGAAATGTTTTTAATAGGAATTATGTTTTAGTTGAAATTAGGTTTAAGTTAAAATTAGGTTTATTTTGAAATTTTGGGTGTAATTGGATTTAATTTTTAGTTTAAATTACGTTTTAATAATGTTTATTTAGTTACCACTATTTTGATGATTAATGGTATGTTATTTGAATTTTTGTAGGTATTAGTAAGTTCGAAGAAGTAGCTAATCACTAAATCGTAAGTATTATCATACGTTTCAATGTCTCAAGTTCATTTGTTGTTGTATGAAAATAGGAGGGTTATTCATCGTAATCAAAGAGTATGTTATAATAAGGGTCCACGGAAACGTATAAAGGTACCTCCTGATGTTGACTATATGTAATTTGAAAGGGTCATTGCTAATGCAATGAGATTAAACGAAGGCAGTAGGCTGGAAATATGTCATAGATATCTCGTTCATTCATATGGTCCTTCTGGCATAAATTTTGTGCTAGTACTTATTGGTGATGATGAGGATGTTAGGTTGTTTTGTGAGTTTGAGATGTAAAATGGTGACCGCATTCAAGAAGTGTATGTGATATTAGTTTCTGGGAATTCTAGCAATGAAGAGATGCCCCCAAATTTAAGAAGATAAGCATGGTAGTAATATGCAGGCCGTAGGAGTGAATGTGGATGAGGGGTTAAATGTCACGCAAGAGAGAATGGAAAATTTCGAAGTTAGTAGAAATATTCATCAATTGGTACCGGTGAATGAAGGATGTAGTGGTTATGGTGGTAATGTGGGGAATGAAGAGGATGATGGTAATGTATCGACGAGGCGTAGGGGACTTTACTGATGTTTGTAAATAAACATGTATGACTTTTACGTATTATATTCTAAGGTTTTATGAATGATACTGTTCTAGTTTTCTGTTTTCAATCAGGGATTGTTTCGAAGTTAGATTGATTGGTTATTGCGTTGTTGAAACTAGGTTTCTAATATAATTTATAAGTGTAAGTTTATGGCTAAGAGAGAGGCGGGTTTTGAAAACTTGTCCCTTGTGCATTTCTAAAAGGGGCAAGTCACAAGGGACGGGTTTTCAAAACCCGCCCCATAGTGAGGGGCGCGTTCATTACTGAAGGGGGCGGGTTGTCAGACGCCAGAAATCTTAACATCTGGGCGATTTTTCTCTAGTGTTGAAGGAAAACCCGCCTCTTTAGTGTTTCTTCAACGTGTGTATTCCCCGAAGGATCCCTTTCTCCAAGTGTTGGAGGGGCGGGTTTTCAAAGCCCGCTCCCGCATGAGGGCGCGTTTTAAAACCACGCCCTCATGCTGGGTTCGGATGCCGCATAGGGGCGGGTTTTCAAAACCCTCCCCTTCCTATTATACACGTAGGGCGCGTTAATTTGATGGACGTCTTTGGTAAAACCGTATTTCACGAAATTGGATCGTATTTTCGTAAATTTTTTTTAAAATTAATATTTTCGATGATCCGACAAGACCTTGGACCCAATGTTTGATCGTGTGGGTTCCTTGGTAAATGTGTTCCCAGAGGGTAGAGAATTATGTTTTGTTTTGTTTTAATATAGTGGGAAGTGGGAAATATTTGGCAATGAAGACAAAGTGGTCTTGGAATCAAAGATGATATAAATAAACAAACTGGGAAAGCAAAATGTTGAAGCGGAGTGAGTGTGCAAGTAAGTATTAGTGCTTTTGCCTAATTTAATCTCCATCCCTTCCTCTCACAAATAATATTACCGTATGAATATCGAAATTAAAGAAATGGGATTTTGTTTGTTTATTTGTTTTAACAAGTCGTCGTTGGAAATCTTTTAAGGTGTTAATGATATATATAAAGGGAAATAGTCGGTGGGCTGGGGAGTGCGATCTGTCGGTGGAAAAAAGCAAAATGGACAGAATGCCCACGTGGCGGTCACCCAAAAGGAATGTCCGAAATTTTTAAAAAAAAAAAGAAGAAGAAATTTCAAGGACGAATAATTATGACGAAAAACGGAGACGGGGGGCCAGATGATTCCGGCACTAATAAAAATACTCACGTGACTTATTTCACCCGTATTTTTTTAACTCTCTGGAATAAAAAATGACTTTAAATATCTATATATTTTTTGTAATAAAATGTGGGTGAGTTTGGAAGGAGGAGGAGGAGGCTAAGAACGGGAGATTTACGAGACAAACAGGCGTCAACATCATCTCTCAACATTTAAAATATATACAAAAAAATTGGAACGTTGGAATGGAGAGACAAACCCAAAAACGAAGACTAAGAAAAGGAATGACGACGACGTTTTGGTCCCGTCCCAATCCCAAAGGGAAATTTACTTTTTTTCAACAAAAAGAAAACGCCAATCTCTGCTTATTTACATACATACATTCACTAGACCACAAGAGAAAAGAAATTAATTTAATAGGATTCGGGGGAATGGTGGTTTCGGTCAACCCAAATGGTGGTTTCAGTCAAAGACTTCCCTGTTATGAATTATTTATTTATTACATAATAAATATTACGTTTTTTATAATGAAAATATGTAAAATTCGAGCCTGTCAAGATTGACGAGAGCGAGTAAGAAAAGGAAAGAAGATATTAAATATATAAAATCAATATGCTTTTACTAACCCCATCATATTGTGTTTGTCGTATCTGCGTTCCCCCCATGCGAATGGATATAAAAACCAATTTTTAATGGGCTAAAACTGGATTTACAGTGGCTCTCTTGAAATCGTTATTTACATCTTAAAAAATATTTATTGAATTTATAAGAATTTCCCAAAATTTTTTATAGGCATAAATATTATATTTTTAAAAAACCGTGAAAAGTTTCCCCACTTAACGTTAATCCGGGTGAAATACTTTAACCATTTAAAATTCCTGTTTTACAACCGAGAATTCGTTATTTAAAAAGAAAAAAAAGAAAGAAAAAAACCATGTTTTAAAAACACATGCTAAAACTCGTTATTTCAAAAATAGCATCTTGAAACTTTATATCATAAAAGAAAAATTATGGGGAGTGAGTAACAACAAATCTCACCAAAGCAAAACATGAAAAGCTACAACGTTCCTCTAACTCTAACCTCCCTTCCCTTATTATTATTACTACTACTACTTTAGGTTAGACCCAATGCCTTTTCTCTCTACTTTTTTTGGTTATTCCTTTGTTTTAATTTAATCCAACCACAACAACAACACTTCACTGCACATCCAACGGGAAAAAAGAGTCTCCGCCTTTTTCACAAAAGTCACACCTCCTCTCCTCTCCACTAATGGGTCGGTCCTAACTTTTTCTGGGTATTCCCCCCCCCCCCCACCTTCTTCTCCAACAAGGTTCGAGTGTTTGTGTGTCTGTGTAAGGGGGGGAAAGAGAGTTGAGTGATGGGGAGGAGTGTGATGCCGTCCCTGGGTTTGTTCCCGTTTGCGGTGATGTTGTGTCTGGGCTTTTGTCCTTGGAGCTGTCGGTGTTCGGACACCACCGGAGGAGGAGGTGGTGTTGGTGGTGGCGGTGATTTCTCTGCTGTTTATGTTGTCACCTTGAAGCAGCCGGCAGCTGGGGTTCATGGGTACGAGGGGATGGAGTTTGATACTGGGTTGATGCATCGTGGGAATAAGACCAGGTAAAAAATGTGGGTGGTGTTCTTGCCATACTAGTGTTGAAGGAATTCTTTTTTTTTTTTTGTCTTACCTTTCCTTTCCTCGTACTAACAATGTCGGGAGGAGTTAGTTTTTTGCGTGGAGAGGTTTGGGGTTACTTACTGTCGTTTTTAGTTTTTTGCGTGGAGAGGTTTGGGGTTACTTACTGTCGTTTAATGGTTATGGTGGGGAGAACAGGGGTTCAGGTGGGGGTTACGGCGGCAGCGGCGCCTCGATTGCGCGGTATCACGACTCGCTGTTGAAGAAGGTGCTGAAGGGGCAGAGGTACTTGAAGTTGTACAGTTATCACTACTTGATCAATGGATTCGCGGTGTTCGCAACTCCTCGGCAGGTACACCGTTGTCATTTTGGTATGATCCCATTTGAATTGAGTAGAGTGAGTTTGAAGTAACGGAGATGGTATGACAAAATGTGCTGTGGTGATCAGAAATTGGCTCTTTGAATTGTTGAGATTGTTCGTGATTCGGAGTTGGCGGCTGATTCCGGGTGGTATTTTGAAGGCAGATATGCTTTCTCGGAGAGCCGAGGTTGCGAATGTGGTCTTGGATTTCTCGGTGAGGACGGATACAACGCATACACCGCAGTTCCTCGGTCTTCCAAACGGAGCTTGGACGCGAACAGGTGGATACGTCTCAGCAGGGGAAGGGATTGTGATCGGCTTTGTCGACACTGGGATCGATCCGACGCACCCGAGCTTTGCTGACGATATAACCGATCGCCCGTATCCTGTTCCTGCGCATTATACGGGCATTTGTGAGGTTACTCCAGATTTCCCATCTGGGTCGTGTAACAGGAAACTCATCGGGGCCCGCCATTTTGCCGCTTCTGCCATCACCAGAGGGGTTTTTAACGCATCTCAAGATTTTGCTTCACCCACGGACGGCGATGGTCACGGGACGTGAGTGTTTCGACCAACTCTTCAATCGCCATTGCGTATTCATTCCTTCTTACATTGATGTTAATTCTTCGTAAGGACTGGAGGCGTACTGTCGGACAGCGTTTCACGGTGTTCTCGAATTTTAGTCAGCTCTTCCAATCTTGCAGTTGTCTTTCGGAGAGGAGACTGATCTAAAATAATAGTGATGTTGCAGGCACACAGCTTCCGTTGCTGCGGGTAACCATGGAATCCCAGTGATCGTCACTGGTCATCACTTCGGAAATGCGAGTGGAATGGCTCCTCGTGCACAGTAAGTTCTCCGACCCGATCTATAAAGGCCTATTATTAATGCTCTGCATTGGGATTTAACTCGTTTGTCATGTTCAGCCTCGCAGTTTACAAGGCCCTGTATAAAAGTTTTGGAGGTTTTGCGGCCGATGTCGTTGCTGCCATCGACCAGGTAATATGGGCATGTATCGGCTTCCTAGCTCATGACAGATGCTCAATAAAGGAACTAATAAGTCTTGTATGCTATGGGAGTGACAGGCGGCTCAGGATGGGGTCGACATAATAAGCTTATCCATCACTCCGAATAGGCGGCCTCCCGGAATTGCGACCTACTTCAATCCCATCGATATGGCATTGCTGTCTGCTGTGAAAGCGGGTATCTTCGTGGTGCAAGCAGCTGGAAATACTGGCCCATCACCGAAGAGCATGTCTTCGTTCAGTCCGTGGATCTTTACGGTCGGAGCTGCAGCCCATGACCGAGTGTATCACAACTCAATCTTGCTAGGAAACAACCAAACTATCACCGGAGTCGGCCTCGCTCGTAAGTTCAATCGACTTTTCTGGTGTTCCTTAGCTTGCAAAATTTTGGAAACAGCAACTCGTGCTGGTATAGTATTTTTAATCATGCTGATCCGATTGCTCTAATTACAGCGGCGACTGGAAAAGATGCGATGTATGGACTAATCTCCGCGACAGATGCTTTGAATAATGGTTCCTCGACAGCTACCGATATGTACGTCAGCGAATGTCAGGACTCGAGCAGCTTCGACGGGGACTTGGTGGAAGGAAACCTCTTGATATGCAGCTACTCAATACGTTACGTGCTGGGTCTCTCCACTATCAAGAAGGCCGTAGAGACTGCGAGTAATCTCAGTGCAGCAGGCATAGTCTTCTACATGGACCCATTCGTGATCGGGTTTCAGCTGAACCCTGTCCCAATGAAGATTCCTGGTGTTATCATCCCAACAGCCGACGACTCGAAGGTAGTAAAACCTCTTTCCCTCATAATAATGAATCGGTCTACAATGCCTAATGTCCGTGATACGACTTTGGATCTGTAGATATTACTCCAATACTATAATTCTTCCGTGGAGCGAGACGAACGGACTCGGAAGGTTATTTCATATGGAGCCACCGCGATGATATCCGGCGGGCTGAAAGCAAACTACAGCTTTTCAGCTCCGAAAGTGATGTATTACTCAGCACGTGGTCCTGATCCACAGAATATTTACCTCGACAATGCCGACGTGTTGAAACCGAATCTTGTCGCCCCTGGACATTTCATATGGGCTGCTTGGAGTTCTTGCGGCACTGATTCTGTGGAATTTCTAGGTACTAAAATTTAAACCTGTGATCTCAAATCCAGTTCACCATCGTGTTCCCTGAGTGTGAATCTGGATCGGTATTGCAGGTGAAGATTTTGCGATGTTGTCCGGAACAAGCATGGCTGCGCCTCATGTTGCTGGTTTAGCCGCATTAATAAAGCAGAAATTCCCGAGTTTCAGTCCTGCCGCCGTTGCGTCTGCACTTTCAACTACAGCATCTTTGAATGACAAATCTGGAGGACCGATAATGGCTCAGCGAGCCTATGCGAACCCTGATCTAAACCAGTCACCGGCAACACCATTCGATATGGGCTGTGGCTTTGTGAACGCTACCGGTTCGCTTGACCCGGGACTTATTCTCGATACAGGTAATCCATTGTTTCAACATTTTCTTTTTCAGGAATGCAATCCTCTGCATGCTTATCGAATTCTTTCCTTGCAGGTTACAACGAATACATGTCATACCTCTGCAGCATTAACGGATCCATGCCTGTGGTACTAAACTACACCGGCCAAAGCTGTCTCTCTTACAACACTACGATCACTGGCTCCGACCTCAACCTGCCGTCCATTACAATCGCAAACTTACGCGGGTCAAGAACAGTTCAAAGAACCGTCACTAATATTTCCGGTAACGAGACTTTCACGGTAGGCTGGAGTGCTCCTTACGGGGTATCCATGTCGGTAACTCCTTCCCGGATCTTCATCCCTGGAGGACAAAAGCAGGTGCTGTTTGTGTTGTTCAATGCAACCACGAACAGCTCGACAGCCACCTTCGGAAGGATAGGACTGTTTGGTGATAAGGGCCACATCGTGAACATCCCATTGTCGATCATCGTAAGAAGTACCTACTAAAATGCGGGACCGATTTGCTGTTCGCCCCAGGGTTGTTTCGGGTCTTGTGTATCATTTTCTAGGGCTGATTTTGTTGAACAGGGCAGATGCATCTTTATTTTGTTTGATTGCTAGGCAGTGTAAATTCCTTTTCCTCGTTGAGCAAGACTGTCTCCATAGTCAGTGACATTGGATCCTCAAATCCGAACTAAAGCAGCTTCTCTTAAGAATCAGATAACATGATCCTGCCTAAAGTTATACATTGGGAGATAATAACGTCATATCTAACATATCCAGAAATAAAAACAAACCGAAATGGCCTATGTAGTGGCTCTGCGAAGCATAACAAGGCAATTCGCAAGGGATTTTATCATACATAGGGCCACGAAAAGTAACTCTTCGGCCCTTTGTCGATACAAGTCCCTCTCTTCTTTTCCAACCTTTCTGCCAAGTACTACTACTAAAAGGAGATCCTGGCCATCCCCGAGTTAAAATCAGCCCCATAAGCATACAAGAACACGAATAACTGCTTATAATCAAATATTGAAATCAAAACTCATGGCACAAAAATCTATGAACTTAATCATTGGAAAACATGGCAACTGAAACATCTCTTGTTTTTCCAATGCTCCTTTGGTAGAAAGAAGAGAACTCTATACCTCTCTAGTGGACACGCTGTCTAGTCTAGCCGACGAAGACATCATCAGTACATGAATACAGTCGTACAATCCGGCCAATGGCAATTTCTGCATATAACCAAATAATGCGGAAGCATTAGATCAATTTCATCCTCATTGAAGGTGCTTGCAAGAGATGAAAAAGAACAATAAAAAAATGTGGCATCCATTCATGTGAAGGGCACAGGCCAAGAAAAACCGCATCAAAGAAATTGGAGAGACCTGGGCGAAAAGTAATTGTCAAAAAAGAAGGTTCAATCACACACTTCAGATGGTCAAGGCTTATAACTAAATTGTTATGTCAACAAAAACGAGATCGTCAATACAACATTCCAGAAGTTTGTCCAAGGAAAATCGCAATATTTCAACTGGAATGAAGAAGAACTCACCCGTTATCTCACT
Source organism: Melastoma dodecandrum (assembly GCA_029817715.1). Classification (NCBI taxonomy): domain Eukaryota; kingdom Viridiplantae; phylum Streptophyta; class Magnoliopsida; order Myrtales; family Melastomataceae; genus Melastoma; species Melastoma dodecandrum. Next base: position 1,407,792 of record JARUPY010000279.1, on the reverse strand, counting down.
CGGACCAAAAAGAATCCCTTAATATACAAATACTCTTTTAATCACGGTCACCCTTCATGATCGCCAAAAGAAGGAAATAATTGCACTATACAAGTAATTCACACTGCATCAGAGCCAAAATTGTCGGCCAAGAACTCGTCGAGTTTCCCCCAGTTAGCAATGCCACGTTCCTTCGAGTCACCAGTGGGCAAGGATCTTATGATTCCAAGGATATGTTGGGTATCACGATGTAGTCTGGCACAGGAGGATTCATAAACAAATGAATAACACTATAATTCAAATATTTGATCCACTAGAGCAAGGTGCTAAGCAAAACGGTTTTTGGTTTAACCTGCGCTTCACTTCAGGAGAGGTTCCTTCCGAACTCCTTAATGCATTTGTGAAAGCTTCGGTTATCTGTGAATGGAAAATAACAACCACCTGCCTGCAGTACCAAGCAGAAGCGTCAGGAATATTATAGCATGAATAAAAAGTTTGCAATCCAAAATTCACTGGCAGGATTAGCAAAATTACTAAATCAGCGATCTCGATAACACAGACACGAGAAAAAAAGGGAGCTCGAAGCATTTTCCGATCACCACACTTACCTAAAAATTAGGTGGAAATCAGCCTCGTGTAATGTCCGTGTCAAGATGCGGACAAGAATGGTAACTTCCTACAAAGTAAAAGAGGAGAAGAGATATTAAATGTTAAAATGCTAAGCACGAAGACATTATTAACTAAGCCGCAAAATTGCAGTAACAGTGCTTTAAAATTTGTCACAGGAAAACCCCAGAGAGCATCATAAATTTCTCCATAACCAAAGATACACATTTAATTGGTTGAAACTAAGATCTATAACCCAGGTTTTGTAAAATGAATACAAGATATCAAGTGCTACTATCAGTTTCTATTGAAATAACACAATTTCTTACCCCAATATAAGTTAAGTTGCCTTTTTAAGTTACAGAAAGTAACAACTCAAAATCATTTTTCCATTCCACGCACATTGACAATGCATTTCGTAACTAAATAATCAAACTCACTTTGGTAAGCAACCGAATGTATTCACTTGGCTGTGCATCAGCTGCATCAACTTTATTCGAAATTGAAAGTACATTCTGTAGCCCCCGAAGATGAAACAATAACCTTTCTCTCATTATTTGGACCAGTTTTGAATATATTTCATCTCGGTGAACCTTACAATCCTGAAAGGACAACACAATAGATTTAAGAACCAGTGTCACAAAGGAACATGGTCATAACTAGTCTAGGTCTTTACACAAAAATTCCAAAAGAGCCATTTGTATTGAATAAATCAGGCACTAGACAACAGGGTCTATACTTGTAATACCGTCATCATATCTAACAATGATTATACATATGTTTTCTCATATTGACAATATACATAAAAGTCAGACTAGACGGTTTAGTCTTCCCTGAACTGGCAATTACTGTGAGCTTAAATTCTACTAAAAGATTTACATGCAAGTAGAAAAATTCAACCACAAAATGTAATTTAATAACAAGAAGTACACAGATTACTGTTCACCTGGGCCACTCTATCAAACTCTAATTGTAACATGGCCTTCCGTGAATCGGGAACTTTCATCAAAAGGATGCACCTGATTTCTTCATCCAATGACAAACGTTAGTAAACAAAAGTCACAAGAAAAGCCCATGTTCATATCGCAGTAATGGGACATGACACCAAAATGCATTATATCAGAAACACAATTCTGATCCTCTTTTCCCATCATTTAACATTTAGTCAAATCATTAATAATTAATTGATACCAGCTACAAACAAACAGTAATAGTCAAATAGAAATGAAAGTAATGACCAACCCATAAAATGGAAAGGGACAAAGGGCAAAAGAAATCACAAGACATGATACAACAGAGATAGATTATCATATGTAGCAATCAAAAATGTCGCTGACTCAGAGTAAGACAATTAACTAAGTCGAGCACTCAATGAAGTTCATGGACATTTCATAATGTACAAGCCAAGTAGCTTTTCCTCACCAGGAATCATGGCATGTATGAAGCTAATGACTTGACTAGTAAGGGCCAGGTGTTTAGAAGTTATTGACTTCAACCCCGAAACCTGAAATACCAGTACGAACAACCCAGTGAGAACGACTCCCGAGTACTAAGATGGTGCTTCAGATTTTACACGAGGTTTCAGGCATGTAGGCAATCATTCCCTAGTACCGAGACATGGAAAAGGCATATCCGAAATGGAGGCACAGAAGAGTATGCTGATTTATTATGATACAAGAGGTGACCCAACACAGTGGGACATTATTATGTTCACTTTGACATAGGTGATAGGGGAGTGCAAATTCCTTTATACAATGGTCAATTCAAAAAGCCATTCCACATATTTCCTGACTTTAAGCCCGAGTCGTCAGTCTCAAAAATACAAACAAGAAAACATGTGAAAGATTGGCAAAACCGGACATGCAACTTCCTAAATGGTTTTAGCAACTAACAAAGGTAGGCACTTAAACAACTTATTACACTTGATGGAACTTCAATGTTATACCTGCATGGCCTGAGCCCCCAGAACAAGCTGACACGATCTCGAGTTAAAATACTTTAAAATTTCAACTACGCGGAGAACAACCTCGGAAGACAGTGCCGGCAAAAAGTTATACATGTCAATGTACTCTGACAATATCTTTACCAATATTAAAGCACTGCACAATAAGAGAAAAACATAATCAGTAACATTTCTACCTGCAAGAACATCAACACTGTGTTGCTTGGAAATCTAAAATAAGAGACAAAAGAAGAGACAACAAAGGGCATCCCCTGTGCACAGAGCAGCTGGTTGCATTTACAGAAAACAATAAATGCAACCTATTCCTGAAAATATATGCAATGAAAATGTTTCACACGTGAAACTCTAACCCATGAGTTAGAAGAGCAACTGTGCCAGCAGAACCATAACACAAGCCCAAATAACCAAAAAATTAACAACAAGAACAATAATGATGATGATGAATCAGAAAAGAGCACTAACCAGTTTACCATGTGGTAGTTAAGGCCTTTATAAAGAAGAGTCTGGGAACCAGATTTCCCGCGTTCTCGCTCCTTATTGTTGTTACTATTTTGAAGAGAATCACCTTTGGGTTTTTCAACTGTATTGGGCAACGGAGAAGGTCGTTGACCACCACGTGCAGCAGATGCATCAGCTGCATCCCCAGGCTGACGAATTGGGCTCGAAGATGATAGTCCATCTATTCTTTTGTCAAGTTCATCATTCGCATTAACTGCATTCGAATCTGTAGACGCCATAACATCATTGTCAAATGAGTCAGCTTGTATTAACCTACAAGCTACTGCCTGGAATTCATCTGGTACGTCAACTTCAGCCCATCTCTCTTGGTCAAGTACCGCCCTGATCTTTGCCATCTGGAACAATCAAGAAATGCATTCTGTCAAGATATTGACGTAAGAATGGCCAAACTTATGGTGAAGTGCATATAGATAAGTACTAACACGAGATTCATGCTGGAAATCAACATAAGATTTCGCCTGTGACTGTAGGGTGCCTCGGATGCTATAACCCAACCTTCCACCGATCTGTCGATGTCCATGAAAATATGTAAGTCATAAACATAAAAAATTCTTTCGTCGTTTTTTTTTTTTTTGGCTTCTTTTTTTTTTGGAAGATTCAGAGGTAATCAATCATCTGAAAGGAACAATTTGAGGAAAGAAAGATGAAAGTAACCTTCTCTGTAGCAGCTATAAACTCTTGAGTGATATCATACATGCTCAAGAACTCCTGCAACCTCAATTTGGGATGAAGAAGTGCACGCACTCCTAAAAGCTTTGCCCATCGTCCATGAGCAGCATCACATGCAGCAAATACAGCTTCTGCATTTTCACGTAATACATCGACTCTGTCCACAAACAGAAGTGTTAGACATTGCCATCAGCTAATTGGTAGAGGAAAGGCAATCTCAGTCTTATAAAAATGCAAAGGAAAGGAATACAAAGATGCGACAACAGAATTCTTATGAAAGGATGACTACATAAAATATACTTCTTAGCCATAAAAAACAATTTGCCTTCTACTGTCCAACATAAAAGGAATACACCTTGGTCATGGATAAGAGACTCATGGAGAAGATACATTTAACATGAACAAGTATAAGATCAGAAGTCAAATCTGAATTGGCCGAATTAGATCTAGGATCAGAGAACAATTTGTGAAAACAATAACAGGGGGGCATAATAGCAAGATATATCTACTGAACCCATAAAACAAAACTTTAGTCAAGAGGATGATGCAGATAAACCAAAACTGCTTCAGATGCGATAGTCGTGGACCACAGGCCACGAGAAACAAGATACACAAGCAGACAAAACACAGCTGCGCCTTCCAAAAACTCTCTTTTTTTCCAGCTTTGGAAAACAATGTACCGCACTACAATAACAACAGTCTTTCCAAATCTCATGCTCTTTGCAAGAACTCAATAACCACAATGACAAGTAAGCCACTAAATATTGAGCTAAGCCAAGAAATTGAACAGAAAGAACTAGTCAAGTTTATCAAAAGGGGAATGCAGTCAAGCAACAACAGGTTATGTATACCTGAAGTTTTTAGACATTACAGCAGGACTGCTGAAGTCGTTAGTCCTCCCTGGAAATGAAGGAAGTCGAGCTACAACATTTCTTTCTGCTGTGGCCTTGGAACCAGACTGACCATCAGAATCCAACCCAGAAATTGTGGCAGCTTCCCCTAGAGTTATTGCTGTGGCAACAGAGTTAGCAGCATATTGATCATCGAGATTGCACATTATCCATTCAATGGCCTTCTTGACTTCAGCAGCCTGAATTAAATGTACCTGCAATCACTAAAAGAAACAAATCACATTCATAGTACTTATGATACCCTCAATGTATGCATGGGTAGAAGTGAAATTTCGTTAACAATATTCCAGAAAGGATACAAGGTCGGTAGATGGAAAAACACCTTTAAAGGTGCAATTAATGCCTAATGCATGTGGTTTGAAAATATAGCACATGAAAAAATAAAGAATAACCTTCTATGAAATAAAATAAAAGAAAAAAGAAGCAAAGAAATAACCTTGTTTTATAAAGGCAGATGCAAATTTTTTGTCAATCGCGTCATGATTTATCACGAAAGGAATGTAGTTTAAATCAATGACAATGCATCTTTTTTGCTGAACTGGCCATTCCATATGCACAAATGGCTTGCTTCGGAACATAAAAAAGAATCAGAGAACAGTTCATGTTGTTCATGACATTGTTTAATGAACATAAACAAAAACGTATAATATATTAAAAACCTAACAGTACCCGAACAATCCCAAATATAGCATCTAGCAGTTCCACAAAGGATTCGGATGTCAGGCTCCTTAGCTTGCCAGCAAGAGATGAAGCTCCACCTAAGTCAGCAAGGAATGGCTTATTGGAAGGAAATGAAGCCAAAGAATGATAAATTTTAATTGACAAAGTTGAAAATGAAGGAATACAGTTCAACTAATTACTCGAGACACCTCACACTTGCAAATGCATTGCAAAATGATTTTCAGGACTGGTACCCAGAACCAATGCCAATAATGGAACATTTCCGCCGTTAGATGAGAAGGCAAGCAATTGACATGGTTTATTAACATTAAAGCCAAAAAAATCCAAAAAGTTCCCAACGGAATCATCAATCTCCATATGTTTATATCTATTGATCACATGCAATAGGAAAAGACATTTTCTATTTTACGGTCTTATGAGTAGACATCAAACAGTAATTCTGGAAATTCAATGCACTGGCAACGTAATTTTCCTATGTTGTGCCTAGTCAAAAGAGGTAAACAAATGCTTAATAATTAACTCAGAAACATTAAATAAGAGGAACAAATGCTCATACGGGCAACATTTGAATCACAAGGATGGATGATGCAATTGAGGAAAACTAGCAACATGATTTCTCAATGATGGAACAAATATGGGACCTCATGTCATTTACCACTGTAGTGTTGGCTGAATAACAACAGCATAATTCCTCAAAGATGAAACAGACTTTGGCCTCATGTCATGAATTACTTTATAGACAGCAGCTACTTTCATGATTAAGTGTTAGGCGATAATCACCTTCTCCATCCACTGTCTTATCAGCCTCAGAAAAGTTTGCTTCCGCATGTCTGGCTACAAGTATTGGGAGCAGATCAGCCACAGTGTTCTTAATGGCAGTTTTCATATCCGCTGTAAGCATGTCCCGATAAACTCTTAAAACAGATGGAAGCTTGGCCTGGAATAAAAAACAACCATTACCAACAGATCCAAGCCTCTCCCATTAATATTTATTTTCCATAAGTAATAATATACCCAAAAAAAGTTTGTACAAAATCACAGGGGTATACCATGAAGTCCAAAAACTACTCAAAGTTGTGTATACCTCATATACGTAAGTCGTAAACTATACCAAAACAACCAATGGCTACGTCCTAAGCAGTGACGCAAAAATAATAGAAGCAAGTATCCTGGCTGGCAGCGAACGCTCACCCATTAATATCTCTTATTAAAAAAAGGGTATTTTAGCATAAACGAAAACCGCATATAAAAGGTCATGCAAATCAATGTCTTTCATGCAGTGTGATCAATGATTATTTCAACTAGAGAAAGATTATTTGCTTCCTTCCATTGTAGATTTAAGAATCCAAAGACAGTTATTTCATAAAGGATTATGGATCATAATGTTCTCGGGTCATCACTTTTCATCTATTTCATTTGTTGGCCTGCCACTGTATTGCCTCATAGATATGTAGAACTGGCAGAATAGAGAGACTGCTGAAACTTAAACCTAAGTTTCTGAACCAATAAGCCAATATCGAATCGCCAGGTCAATACAAACGACTCGATGCTATTGAGACATTAATAAGAAATACATTGCATTCTGTGCGTTAAGACTTCAACGCAGACGACAAAATAAATTCACTTACAGTTCGGAGCAATCCAACTACAACTGGGAGAAGATGATCCTGTAAATTTGATGTTTCTTCATTATCCAATTTAACCTGTAAGAGTCGGATAAAATTTCAGAAAATTTAGGAGAGGCACTTTCAGGAATCTATGGTCCTGGCAAAAGTAGAAACCAGAAAGTTACTTGATACAAGGTGTTTCGCAACAAATATAATAGGATAGTGAAAGCATGTACTTCTTTTTCAATCCCGTTCGTAGAAATGGAAGCCTTCGCTTTCGCTCTCGACAAAATGATAATGTCTAAATCCCCAACATTATGCACAGAAGCTCGCAAGAATTCTGCTGAAAGAATGCTACAAAATGAAGAGATCGATTCAGTGAATATAAATTACACAATTTAATTCCGCAAGCAATATCTCTAGAGACTAGTATAGTCAATAAATGAATAAATAAATAATCATAAATGTTTAACTAGTGATGGATCCATCAGGTTTTAAGGGCCTTTCTATAAATTCCAGATCTAGAATATTCCATGAAGTTGCAAGATGAAGAGACTCATAATGAAAGAAAACAATATGATATCATCATTCAAAAATCAATTTATTCTGAGTTTATAGGTAAAAGAAAGTACAAAAGGAGTTACAGCCAAACAACACCATTGGCAGCAAGAGACAATGGATGATAAGCGTAGGCATTTATACAAGCTTTGTTCCAAATTAACGTCCATTGAGAAAATGGTTTGCGAAATAAGGCAGCAATCTTCAAAATTCACTAAATAATGCCCCTAAACCGGTGTTAGAAATACTTGGGGGTTGAACTCGGTATTTGAAAAACCAAGATCCCAATTTTTCACAGGCGAACTCGGTGTTTCCAACACCGTTTTAGGGGCATATTTAGCGAATTTTAAAAGTTGTTCCCCTATTTCGGTAAAATATTTTTCTGACGAACCTTGTTTTGAAAGGTAGCTCAGCATCTATACTACAATTAGGAAAACTTTGTGGTCTTTTCTCTGTCTGGGCTGAGCCATGTTCAGCAAAAATCAATAAGCCATGGATTATGTACCGACATAGCAATTAGTGAATTACAAGATATTCTCTACTGAAAAGGAATCATAAAGAAACAAAATACAGGTGAGGATACAGACTTGTTTATAGACTCTACTGAAGCAGCTACATGATCTCGAAGATGACGGAAGCAGTGTAAACCTGCAAGTTCGTCTCCTTCCTGGTAAAACATTTTGGTGCAAAGATAAACATTACTTGTCTTGACATGAAGTATATCTCGATTCATGCTTTGCCTGCCATAAGCGATAGCTTTACATGAAAGTATCAACGGGAAACCAATGACATTTTATTCTTCAGAAAAATAAGCAGAAGATCATTCAAGTGAGAATTAGAGAAAAAGCCCAAGTAACTCCGGACACAATCTTTGCCAAAAAACCCAAAACCCCTTACAAAAATTATAGACATGGGCAAACCCCAGTTCATTTAATCAGGCAACAAAAGCTGCAGCCATCACGAATACCAAAAAGGGCATTTATATGAATGCAGAAAGGCAGAATAGTTGTGACCAACATGATTGCGGCAAAGATTACTGTGTCAACCATTCAAATCTCCAACATAGACAAACGTGGGTGAACAGACTCTGCTTATGCTGACTCAAAAGGTCAACTCCTACAAGGTACCCATTATGGTAAACTCTTTTTAAAGTCCAGTTTCCACCAAGCATTCTGTTCCTGGCCTTCAGCACAACAGTAAGCAACAGTATAAACTAATTGAATACATATTTTGGTTTGCACGGTATCTTCTGTGCTCATGGCAGAGTGAACAAATCTAACCTATGATCACCAATTTATCACTGCAGGTAAATACAAGAACACAGCTCGTACCAGCAAATGCTGCAAATCGTCGATGATGTCCAAAGCACCTGCGCAGTCTGCAGATGCGACAAGCTGCGGAGCATAGAAACAGAACAAGAATATCAATCATTATTAGCAAATTTGATTTCCCAACATTTTGAGAATCTAGTACTCTAGAGAAGTGACTCCAACCAAAATAACATCAACAAGGAAAAACTAACAACCAAAGAACAAGCTCAATCACCTCTGAACAACTTCTCCACACTCCTCAATCACATAAGTAAAACCGTACAACATCACATATCCCTACACCTAATATCCATCTACAAGCACTCCCACACCAAATGGTGGTCTCTGAGAGTCTAGAACTAGCAAGCATTATTCTAAAATCAAGAAAGTATGTCCTAAGGCATCTGTCGATCACAACCAATCGGATGCCCACCAACTATCACGCTAAAGCCCTTGAAACTCTAGGAATTCATCCTCCAGCACTTAACAACCACCTCAAGACTAAAGATCGGCACTTTACAACAAGCCATTATGATCCACAGTAAGAATCACCATGGAACCCAAAGATGTTACCAATTTGAGAGCGGAAAGCGCCTGATTGACGGTCAAGATCAATCTCAATGCCCCCTGAAGACCAACCAACCTCGTTCTCCGCTTGCTCAACTCCTTAACCTTCTCAGCCCCGCCTACGACCTCCCTCTCCAAACCCTTAACCCTATCCCTCAAAACCCTAACCTCCCCTGATCCCTCCTCGATCCTCTTACTCAATTCTTCCAGATTCAACTGAGCCTCAAAGAAGCTCTCCATCCGTACCCCGATCTCCCTAACCAACTCCCCCTCGACGACATCCAGGTAACCCCCAAGCCGCTCCTGGATCGCCTCCTTCTCCGCAAGGGTGAAGTTGCCATACTCGGGACACGCAGACCGGAACGTGGTTCCATCCTCTAGCGAGAAGTCAGGGCGGAAGAAGAACGCGGGGACGGCCATAAGGGCGGCTGCGAGGGGGTCACTAACGCTCGACCGGGGAACGCCGTCGTCGTCGTCACCGCGGGGTGGGGCGTCGTTACCATCGGAGAGGGAATGGGATCGGATGTCGGAGAAGCGGAGGAGGAGGGGGAGGAGGGAGGAGAGGTAAGTGGAGAAATGGGCGGAGGTGACGTCGGAAGGGAAGGAGGGGATGGGGGTGAATTCGGGGAGGGATATGGATGTAGAAGAGGAGAACCACCCGACCCACGATGGGTCGACGGAGGAGGAACGAGGGGAGGATGTCGAGGATGGGAATTTCGAGAAGGATGGGGAGGAGTAGGTGCGTGAATACGAGTCCATTGAGTCGGCGGGGGTTTAGCGGCGGGCGGCGGAGGCGGTGGTCATGCGTCGTCGGTGGCGGATCTGGAGGAAAAAGAGGTGGCGGGTCGGAGTAGATCCGGAAGGGAAGAAAGTAGAAAGATAACAAGAAGAAGAAATACAATATTCGTTAAAAAATAAATAATAAAATTTTGTCCATTATATATTTTTATTATGTTCATTAGTTAATGTTTTGCTTTCTTTTAAGTGTTATCTGGATTGAATGGCTGATTGTATGATGATTTGGTTGGATCATGATTGCACATGAGCCTACAAGACCCCCCCCGGGAATACGCGACTACTTCGATCGATTTCCGAAGCGCCTTGCAGGAACGACAATGGAAAAATGAACCTTCTGGGCGAGGTTGTTTCTTTCTCGTATGCAGTTCCGAGATGCAGACTGTGTTTCGACTAGTGAGCCTTGGAGGATGTCCGCTCAATGAGCAGGAAATGGATGATCGATCTCGCTGGGGATAGCGAGAGTCAGAAGGCCAGAACGACGGAGAATGATGGTTTCTTGTTGGTCGTGACGTGACGTGCATCCGAGCAGTTCAACTTGCGAAAGGAGTCACCGGCTGCAAAAGACAGATCTTGGATCAGGACAGATGACGGCCATATTCTTTTTTTTTTTTTTTTTGGCGAAATCGGACAAGAAAGGTCTTTTTACGGCTGTTGTCACTCTCCCGTCCTCGTCCTCGTATACGTTCGTCTCCTTCGCCTCTCTTTTCTCGCCAATGATTGAACCTGCTTTGTTGAAGTCGCAAACCTTCATTGCCTCCCTGCCACCATTGTCACCGAAGAGTTATCCTTCAATCTCATGAGTTCACCAAGAGCAGCAGTTCGAGCTCAGCAGGTGAAACTGCCACCTCCGCTCTTTGGGCGACAACCCGCCTTTACATGTGTTTTTCCGTACGTTTTTCAGGAGCCATATGTTCGAACGCGGGAAAACCCTTTCTTCAATGGTCTGCTGAGAGGCGACACAGGGTCGAGCAACCAGGGGTTATCTTCCAAGCGGCCGAAAAGTGCAAAGGGTCCTGACCTGGTCCGGTCAAGATCAGACATAAGGGACTCCAGGAGGACAAAGTTCGGATGGGGTGCGCCCGAAATAACCAAGGATTCTCCTGGAGAAGATCTGAGCTCCGACTTCGCTTTCGAGCCGTTGCAACGGTCTTCCTCAGGATTTGGGTCGAAGAATCCCAAGCCTGCCCCGTTTTCATTCCCGATGACAACTCAACCCAATCTAAATTTCAAATTGCTCGATTCAACAGCAGAGGAAGAAGAACAACAACAGGTCGAATCGCCGCACGTCATTATACCCAGGCCATCCATCACAAGGTCGTTCATGGTCAGACTGACGAACCTATATACACCAGAGATACCGCTGCCCATGTGTGCAGCATCATGGAGTCCTGCAACAGCATGAAGAGACTCAACTCATACCTGAAGCGAAGGAGGGACGAAGTAAGTGCCGGCATCCCTGGAAAGTTCCTTCACGTAGTGATGGGCGAAGACGTCTTCGGTTAAGCCTCTCCCCAAGGACGCCTTTTTTCCATAACCATCTATCAACAGGTGCCTGAAGACAGATCACGGCTTTGTTTCAGATGTTGGGTCGTTCGTTTTGACAATCTTGTATGCTTATTATCTACACGAGACTTGCCGTGATGACGAGTTCTGCACGGTGCCCGTCATCAACATGAAAAGGCTGGCGCTAAACTCTCACGGTGCCATCAAATGGTTGATCAGTTCATGTCAGATAGATGAGGCATCTCTAATCTTCGTCGATGAGGTAATGAGAACTCAACTCGTTGCGATCCCCCACATCCGAAACTGTCCCGTAACAATTCTCAGAAACTCTCATACAGATCGACTTGTCATACTACGATCTATTTGGGTCTCTCAAACTCGTACTTATAAGCAGCCACGGAATGCCGGCCAAGCAAGAGGTAAACCATAACTATGCCCGTCATCATCTTATTCTCCAGGCGTTTTGGCTAATGACTCCCGATTTCATTGATGCCGCAACTGAAGGATGCTGTCATCGAAGTCGTGTACTGCCGAAAGGTAACAGAATGCATGACTCCTCGCAACCCATGAGACAGACCCCATACTCTTGACAAGTGACCATTCTATGCAGGGTGATTCCGAATATCCTTGGGCGAAGCATATAACCTCAACAGAGGTATTAAGGCGAAACCTCGATTCACATCGTCTTGAGGCTCGACAGAAATAACAATTCCTTTTACAGGACTCTTCTTGCTGCGCGCTCCTAGCTGAGAAGTTCGCTGCGGCTTATCCAGAAATACTAGGCGGACCAGCATTCAGCCGACTTCTGGTACGTGAAAATCTCTGCAAGTTCTGATCTCGAGCCAAGTCGACTGAAATTTCATGGCCTTAAACTGCAGCTATCAGGCATCTTGCTGGACACCGGAAACCTTTCGCATCCTACATGTACGCTGAAAGACAAATGTATGGCTTCCCTGCTTATAAAAGGCGCCGGCCGCTTTGGGATGGATGGCCTTTACCAGATACGTAAGCTCAACATCCTCAATTTCCAGAAAGGCCCAATGGTTTTCTTCCCCCGATCTTCTCAAGTTGAACTAGTATTCATCCCGTTTCAGTACAATACAAGATGCACGATGTATCGGATCTCAGGGTCGCTGATATGCTACAGAAGGACTTCAAGAAATGGACTGTCGTCGGTTAGCACATTTTCCTCATTCTGCTACAACTACACATATGCAGAACAAAACGAGCATCGCTACTGTGTCGCAGGTCCAGAAACTGTAAGTTCTCGCTCAATGGCGTCCTTTGTCGGAACGAGTTCAGTTGGAATCCCGCTTAGCCAGCTATTATCTTCCCACCACACATCGATCAAAGAAATTATACGCTTCCAACGTAAGTTGACTGAATGATTACCTCGATAGTCGATATCCGTTCTTGGTATCTGAGGTTCCTCTGAAGTGCCTGAAAATGCTCGTCCTGCGAAATCTCAGAAATCGAGAACCTCCGGCTGCTGGCTATTGTTTCTGGCTATTACAACACAGAGAAGAATTTCAAGGTTTGATACAATTCTCTCGTCCTTCCACGACTGAAGGAAAAAATTTACACTTCACTCCCTCAAAACTACTAGAACTGACGCATTCTTCATCTTGCGTTGTTCAGAGGGAACTTCTAGTCTCAGCTGAGTCGACCGAGTTCCTCATGAACGCCCTCCAGTTCTTCGATGTCAACGCCTCCCAACTGCCGTTGAGGATTCTACCACAACCAGGTCTGCCATTCCTTGCTTTCGAATACCATACCCTTGATGAAATAAGACAAACAGTGATCATGCAGGCCTCAAAGAAGAGATGAAAGCATTTGAGATTGACAAGTTCACGTCAAGGAAGAACGTGGAAAGGCTGCTAGAAGAGTTCTGCAGCCGAACAAAAGGCACACCGGACTTGAGCTCATAAAATGCAGGCCCCCCGAATCATGCTGTGTACGGGTCCAACGCACCTGGTTCAGAAAGCACAAGGAAGTGGCGACATCGAAGGAACACCAAACCGAATCCCATAATATTTCATTCATTATATGACATATCAAAGCTGCAACTTCTTTTTACCTTGTAATTCATAATCTCATTTCCTTTAACTTCTCTCGGATGATCTTCCCGTCAACACGTATCAAAACATGTGCATTGCAGCGAGAAGTTGATCCATGGGAAACAGAAAGTGCCACAACCTGATAAGACGCGATGCAAAACACTGGTGGGTTTAGCGATATTAACACACGTTCCCAGAAAGGAGAACAGACAAGCAGCCCATGCCAGATTCCCAGAAGAAAAAAAACACCAACGCGAAGCTAGATGCAGTAAGTGAAATCCAAGCCATGGCCAGAACTACTCTTGGGGCCTCACCAGCAGCAAGAAGGCTTGCCATGTGGATTGTAGCAAACATCCATGTTTGGCTGTGGGAGCGGCTCTGGAGATCTTTATCGTGAAAGGTGTGCCTCGTGGTGTTGTGCTGGGTAAGGATGGCTGTCATCCCGTCGACAGTCTTTGTCCCCGGTTTTGGTGTACATGGAAAAATTGCGATCAGCAACAATGGAGCAACGGGTTGTCCATTCGTGGTAGTAACCATTCGTGGTTGTACTTTTCAAATGTTTAAGCACATTAATCACATATCATTCATGTTTCACTGATTTTTTCGGCCAATATCCAATATCTATGTAACACTCGACCAGTAACCAAGCTCAGGCCGTGTGATGAAGACGAGTGATGTCTCGGAACACTGGCAGCCTCTTCCTAGGACACTGTCGTTTCCGTTCCTGGATTTTGGCCTCAATAGAAGAGTTGCAGTTGCAGTGGTAGGCCGAATGTAAACCATCCCGGCCTTTGCAGGTGTATGGTTCATTCCTGGTGAACTTCAACGAACGGCGGACCGACGCACTCTTCCATTCTTCTAGGCCAAAAAGAGCTACTCTTTGGGCTAGATCATTGTTCACCTGACTTAGTGGATCGCGCAGCAAAATATTGGAATCCACATTCTCCCGTTCATCGTTGAAATAGTCTTCTTCTTCTTCTTCCTCTTCCTCTTCTGCGATATCTGCCCAACTCTTCTTCGGTTGATCCCCAACAAACCAATGTGCTAATAAGTCCTCGTTCATTTTTGTTGCTTCATCTGCTCTATTTTCTTGCCCCGTCACTGAGATCAGCGCCCACTTGCCTTCTGCATTCATCTTGTAGTCCCTCCGGGTATCGTTCTCAAGAGTACAACAGCCGATGACACCATCACGGGGAAATCCACGGTGTTCGCTTTGCTCTGGACTTCCCAAGATCGAGTATCGGTTATGCTCATTTGGCAAGGGTACCGAGAGATTGGGCAGGAGCAGAGATCCATTTCGAGAACCCTCACTGGATCCCTCCTCAAGTCCTGTCCCACTTGTCGACGAGAAACTGATGTTCCTTCGGACAGGAACCCGAGGTGCAGAATTTATTGCCCTACGAGAAGTTGCTTCATGAACTGAAGAAGATATGCTTTCCGGTGTCTTGAAAGGAGAAGCCCTTCTGGTTTCCTCGTTTAAAACCCATGTTTCTTCCTCTCTACCAAAATGATCTGAAATAATTCTCGAAACTGAAGCATCTCGAGCAACAGGCGGTGTACAGTGATTAGGAGCCTCACTTCGTGCACCTTCCAGTTCGTTCAGCATCTCCAAGGCACGCTTGAAGGATTTCATGTGAGCCTCTTCAGTTTCCCCATCGAGAGAGGAGGATGATGACGATCCGATGGCATGTAACAGTGCCTTTGCCTCCGAGACTTTGTTCAGATGCATCAGACAAATCGCCAGGTTGCACTGCTTGTTCTTATCTGGCTTTAAACACAAGGCTTCCCTGCAATCCAACAGCACATTTTGACGACATAAACCCATGAAACATCATGTTCAAACACAATCCTATGATATTGAGGTTGTCTTATGTACCTGTACAACTTTTCGGCAGTTTCAAAATTGTTCATCTGGATGTAAGCCCACGCTAGATTACCCATTATCCTGCACAAGAATGGAGAAATCCACCATAAAAGAGGAAATCACGGGTGAAGAACACAAACAAGGAATAAAAAAGTCTTATGAAAGAGGACCTTGATCTTTCCTCGTCAGCCTTCGCTTGTATTTTCTTTCCCTGTGATCTCGCCATCTTGTATCTACTCCCGCTATGATGCTTCCTCTCATCAATATTCCTCAGTTTCTCTACCAGCATCTGGATCTCCTCTTCTATACGACCCGATCTCTGCAGAATGTGAAAAACCGAATGAATCGTCACCGCAGACCATGCTTTGACAAGTAAGGATGCAAGGAGGAGGGAAGAATTAATGATTTTACCTTGTAGAGCTCAATCAGCACGTTGTCGAGAGACACCTGAGAATCAGCAGGACAGAGATGGCGGAAAGATTTGATGGCTTCTATTGCCTCATCGGATCGATTCAATTGTTTCATCACGATCGCCATATCCTTCAATGCGCTATCGACTCGGTCCCCCGCATTTATCGCAGCCCAGAACAAACCAACCGCCCGACCGAAATCTTTGTCTATCAACTGCAATCCAAACAAATCGCGCATGAACTTGACATTCTAACATTGATAGATGCAGAGAAGAACACAGACCACTAGATTCTTTCTAGAACCATCCAAATTTGTCCGAATTTCGAACAAAGAACAAATCAATGAACGAGTTCTCGCCAAGAACCTTTCGAAGTTCAGTTAAGTCCATCCCAAGCACATATCGACATCCATCTGGACTAACATCGAACGACCATTCAGTGAATTCCGTGAACCCAGGCATCTAAACATCACTAAAATCAACGAATAACAGAACCAACTAACAAAATCGATTTTCTTGCTCGCCAAGAAATCAACTTAACTCCCCATAGGAAACCGAAAACAATACCTGAACCCTCTTGGCCTTGACGTAAGGAGAGTCGCCGGCAGGAACCTTGTGTATGACGTGGAAGAAGTCCCCCGTCCTCCGTGCCATCTTCCTTTCCGACAACGGGGACCGCCGAGGCTCAGGCCTCCGCGCAGGCGGCGTGACGCAACCCCGTCCTGCGAAGTTCTTCCCCGTTGTCCACATCTGGTAAACAACGGATGATCCCTCAGTTCCTCCCCCTGTCGCTGTAAAAGCTCCGATTTTGATCCGAACCCACGATCAAGTACGAGGAACAGGAACTTGGGTCGAGGCGAAGGATCGATATCGTGTGAGAATTTGAAGTTCTGGGGAGGGAAAGGAGCAGGGCGTGTGGTTTGTTTAGCGAAAGGACACGTTGAATGCGTCTCTTAGCATATTACTAGCCGTTTCAAAATTTTGGGGACGGCTTTTGAATAAAGGTTAAAATTCTCAGAAATTTGTTGTTTAATATAAACCATTTCCGATCTTATTTGACATTAAAGTTTGACAAAATTCACAAAAAACAATAGGAAAAAATCTATTAAAAAATTTCAGTGTCGTAGGAAGAAAAACGAGAGACCATAAATAGAAAATTTCTTATTAATTACAATAAATAGAAAATTCACAGTTCTTTTTTCAAGGCATCTATGTTGAAAATGGTCCAGGCACATATTAATTAATTTGTACGGGAAACTATGCTTTCTCTATTTAAATATTTGTAAGAGGATGCCGTGCTCGTCTGATGAGAAAAACTTACCAGAACTTCAAATAAAGGATCTCATCAAATTGTGCCACTAAGATCATCAGTCTATCACATTCATATCACCATTCATCAATCATATATCCATTTGGTGTAAAATCTATGCATCTGGTTAGCCTCCTAAGACCCCACCACCACCTCCTCTATGTCCCCGTCCTAGCTTCGTCTGACAGATCAACGATGCCGTCTCTGTGCCTGTACAAGGACGACAAAGTTTCGTGATCAGGAGGTATCACTGCGGACCATTCCCATATGGTGTTGTATGGGCAGTGTACTAGTTCTTGGTTGTGACTATCTAAGCCGTTGCTGTTCTGAGCTGGTTTCCTCCTAAAGACTGCAATTTGGGAGGCGAAACCAGGTTCGCAATCCCCAGAGCCACCGACACCACTGAACTCCACGGTGTAATCATGCGAATTTGCTAACTGGAATGCCCATGAACTGAACTGCTCCCTCGTCCACTCGAATTTGTGGTCGTGGTTGCGGAATCTGCAGGCTTTCTCGTCCGGGTCGTCCTCCTGGTCAGGCAAGTTGGATTTCTGTAATATGACGTTGTACTCGTAATTTGGAGTCGAGATGATGAGAATCTTCGGACAGAATGATTTCAACACAATGTTTCCGAACGAGGTCGCCTGATCTTCTTCCATGTGCTCGATCACCTGAGGAACAACAAAGAGTGTAAGTCGGAATAACTTCAGCCAAGAATCTAGAAACGATGTCTGGATGAAATGGGAACAAGAAATTACTGGCGAGACTGTAAATTGAAAGTTTAATCGGCAGAGAAATACGAAGACAAGCACCTCTAAGCAAGTTCCAATATCAAAACCCTGGAGGCGGGAATCAAACTCCGTGATCGAACCGTCATAAAGTATTGCCGATTCGATACTGGAATATGGAGAGTCAGCATCGAAGCTTTTGTTTAACTTTGTGTGTAAAATCTGCATTAATATCAAACCGTTCATCCAACGATCCAACCAATCGAGATGCCAGCCATATTATTCTGAAAAACAACTTATTGCAAAAATGGAAGTAAGCCCACAACCTTTGCTGCACGAGCGAGGCCCTTCAGAGATATATCAACACCAGCAATCCTCCGGAGAGAAGTTGAAAAATTCAACAGAGAGTCCAACAAACTCCCAGAACCACATCCAAAGTCGACCTTCAATAAAACCGGAACAATAACATAACATTTAAATAAAACATTGCAAAACTCAAGTCACACTGCTTTTGAAAAGCTACACCAGGTAAAATGTATTTACCAGAGAAGTGGCGCCAGAATCCCTGATATGTTGTACCGCATATTCCACCCGCTGCTTCGAAAGAGGAGGGTTGAAAAAAGCCTGCTCCATTCTCTCTTCCAAGGGCTCTGTTACCCCCAACAATGAAAGGCAGAACTCCAAGTACAAGCAAGTGCCTGAGAATACGTTCATTGCTTCTTAGGGACGACAAATCATTTGCTTTGAAGAAATTTGATTGCTAGAAAATTTTTCATCACAGTAATTTGCAAATGCAACCTCCAGGTGAATGAACAAGTTTGCAGCTAACCGTTACATGTCGATCATCGACCAACTAACCTGAATTGATCAATGGAAATACCCTTTTAGGATCCCTAGCAGCAGCCATAAGGAGCTCTGGCCCAGGTAAGTTAACAGAGAAACGTGCAGACTGGCCAACATACATCTGAGACAAAGCCACCTCGGCATGGGGACTAATAGCTCCACTTCCCATCTCAAATTCAAACTCATCGACGCTCTCAAGGAGCTCATTTATGCTTTTATCGACACTGACCAAGCAAACAGTGTACTTGGTGCTCGCCAGGCACCCACTAGATGGAAATACACCAGACTCAGGCCCCTCAATGTGGATAGCAGAGTCTCCATTTCCTTTGGTAGAATCTCCAATATTGGGAATAGTGCCCCCCTCAAACCTAACTTTCCAGTCTCTGTTGACAGATGGAGAAAACTTGAATTCTTTCAGAAGGTTTGGGTACTCGAATTGTATGTCAAGTGCCTCGGCCAAGGAGTTGAACTTCTCTTCTGACATGTCTTTGCCTAGGAGATACGCATTTAGGAACGAAAGAACTTTCAAAGAAGAATCCTGGAAGCCATCACTATGCTTCTTGTACAATTCTTTCGGGGAGCATTGAATTAGTAGATCCAGTAATCTAGACGAAACTTTCACTTCACATCTAAATAGGCTTTCAGAATCCCCTATGGTATCATTGTCCACAACGTTAGTATCTCCATTAGTGTGCTCCACCTCAAGGGCTGATTCAGTAACTTTCAGCTGTTTCTGTGATCCAGCATCAGTATGCTCCTTTATAGGAAGTCTTGACATTTTGAAGACGGGTTCAGACAGCCGATGTTGCCGGCAAAAGGAAGAAAGCATTTCCCTGGGGAAGGATCCCCTCCAGTTATTTTTCGTAGTAAAGGATGTGGGCAACTCTGCTCCAAATATAGCCTCTCTTGATACCTTATACGCTCCACTGGGAATCTTACCAATTAGCATCCTGTACAGATGATTCAAAATAAAAGTTCAAGCAATAGAATCTACAACTCCTGGGTAAATTGGGTACGAGAATGTTAGCAAGAACTGTAAATGGGAACCTGTAATATGACTGCATGGAGACATCTTCAAAGAAAAGGTCCTTCGACTTCCATTTATACCCAATGGAAGCCAAAACTGCAGCTCCATATACCTCTTGACTAGCTAAAAAACTAGCCCTCACGTTTACTGGGCCTTCAACCAAATCTCCATTCTTTGGAGTAGAAACTAAAGATTCCGCCAGATAGTCATGAGATGTAGAAAAATGCAACCTTATCTCCGAAGAAGCTTTCCCTATAGGCCTATACCAAAATGCATAAATATAGGTCAATGATATAACACCTTTTGACAATTTTGTTGGTAGTCTAAATTTCAGAAAAATCTAGAAACACACGAACCGTGAAATTAGAACCTTTGAAACATCCGTCTGACCGAGCTTTTCTGCAACAATATCGAGATAATATCTAGATGGACAAATGCTTAAAGTCACCTCTTTCACATCATCCCTCAAGTCACAGGGAATATACAAAGCATTGACAAACGCAGTTTCTCGATCAGAAGATTGGTCCATGAGAACAGAGTCTACAAGTTCGGAAGGGTATGGACTTTTCCTTCTTACCAAAAGTGACCCTTCTTGAACCAAGGAAGGTGATCTAACAGCGGCCCGCAGAATAAATGAGAGTGCTGAGCAATGATTTATCTCAACCTTCGGATCAATAACTTTCCATAAGCTATTGATTTTCCCATCATAGACAGCAAAGACAGAAACAGGAACAGCGCCATAAAGATTGTCGTTTCTCCTTAAAGCCGCTCTAAAGTGACCACCCAGAGGACTTTCAGATGTTAGGAACTGGGTGAAGAATAATTTAATGACAATAAGTAAACTCAAAAGGCTATATAAACTTATTAAAATGCATAATTGGGCTATCAAAATAAAAATAATAAAAGTAAACAAAATAACATGATTATGCAAGTAGTACCCCTGATAGAAAAAACCCGAGAAAACGAGAGACCAGATCCAACTTTCCTTAATCAATGAGATGTAATAAATAATGAGTTTTAACATAATGAGTTTTAACGTTAACTTGCTATATTGGAACGCTTCATATCAAGTCCCACTCCCCAAATTATAAACCCATTTAAATAGGAAAAACAATTGGATGATAACGTAAGGCATGAAAACCCATAAAAGTACAGACCTCATCAGAAAATAAGTACTCAATGCGGGAGACTAATTCGTTTGAAGCATCCTCTGTAGTAGGACTATTCGCCGAAGGATAGATGCCAAGCTGCAAAAAGTGAGTGATAATATAAGTGAAAAGTACTTCAAAAGGAAAGATTTCCCTCTGAAATGAAAAACTAATTAATGACTCATTATCGATGCAAAGTGTAGCGAGCAAAAGGATTGACTAATAATTTAAGAACAGCAGTTCGCAATTGGCAACAACAAAATTTAATCAGAAACCTTTTGCACTGCCATCTGAGCAGCACATTGTTCTGCATCCTTCTTTTTCCGAAATGTTTCGGATATGACAGAGAAGTCGGGAAGCTGCAGACAGCATCGATAGAGGCAAGGACCTTTCTGTGGAATGGCTAGTCCTGGGCATCCATTTGGGGGTGCTTCATGAACCTCCTCAATCGTATAAGAAGCTTTGCCCCCAAACTTTTCGTGTATCACAGCCTTGGGCGTAACATTCGGCTTCTTCACAAGAGGAACTCCAGTTCCTCCCATTTCTCTCAAGTAGTCCTCTACTGCAAACAAAAATGAAGCATAGACTATTTTATTTCATTCTAAGTGCAAAACCATGGCCCGTGAACAAGCTGGTAATAACTGAAGGAAGCCTCGGCAGAAATGCATAGAAATGACAATACCAATCGAAGCTCATCCAGGAACCAGTCAAGACCAAATAAAGGATGGAAAGCACATACTAGAGAACACAATCAACACGAACAGCGTTCTTCCGGAACTATCAATACTGAGAAGATACGATTACCCTAATGGCAGCTCGATATTTGAATCCCACGTGAACAGGGAGGAACATAAAAGATGTCAAAGGATCACATACATTCCCAATAAACATATGCACCCAATATTGACAAGACACTAAATAAGATGCCGGCGTTGCCTTTCCGAGAAAACCCATGACCAAAATATGACCCAAAAAAATCCAGAAAATAACGAGAAAGGACGGACCTTTATTCCATTTCCAAGTACTAAGGACAGAGAATTATTAGCCCAAAACAACGCATTCAAGGATCGCATACCAGGACAGACCAACATAACATTCCACAATACTGGACAACAAGAAAACACAAGAACAAGATGCCGACTTCCCAGAAAAAACACCCCACAAAACAAAAATACACAAAAGAGAAAACCCCAGGAAACGCTGGAAAGGATCGCACGCCCAATCTCGACAAATAACGAACCAAGTCGCCGCCTTTCCGGGAACTCATTACACCAAAGAACCCAAAATAACAATAAACAAGTGCAGTAAAATGGACAAAAACAATTAAAGAACCAACCAGCCAGCCAGCCAGCAATATCGTAAGAAAGCGGGAAACTTCCTCAAGGGGTTAATTGGGGGTGGGGGTAGGGAATCGAATCGCGCGGGACGAGTCAAACAAAAAGGAGTAGTATGTGATAAGAAGAATAAAGTAGAAAAAGGGAAAGGGCATGGGGAAGAAAAGAAACGGTGAAGCCACTGGATTTCGGGTAGGAGGAAGGAATGGAGCGGTTTCCTTTTGGGTTAGCCGAAGAAGAAAGAGGAGGAGGGTTTTTTGGGTGGGTTTTCCTTGTCCGACTGGCGACAGAGGCGTCGCAGTGGCGTTGCCGTCGTTTGGTAGGGCTTCGTGCCAAAGCCGCGTTACGTCGACAAATATTTCGACGAACGATAATTTAATAAATTTAGCAAATTAAATTTTTATAAAATTTGGCTTCATTTAAAAAAAAAAAATCGACAAACTTTATCTTAAAAGATAACTCATAGTTTAAAAGGAAGTGTTTTAGTCATAAAATAAGGATTTGCATAAATTGATGGTGCACCTTGAAATAAACCCCCTGTTAAAATTTCAATATTCATTAACTACTACAACGCGGCATAATTGAAACTCGATAACCTTGTAAAATTTATTTAATATTTTTTAAAATATATAAAAAAATAATATTGAAGAATTTGTTTTTTTTTTTTTTATTCTGACTAGACTCTAATGGGAGGTAGGTAAATGGAGAAGGAGTGAATGGGTTGATTGGTCGAACTCTGACTAGATTTTGCCATATTTCGATAATGGTGATAAGGACAGTGATTAAAATATGTGAGTGTGTTTTTATCTCTTGCTCAAGGGTTACGAACGAAAGGAACATTCCCCCACCAAAATCCGACAATCGATCAGGTGATTTGATTACTTCCTTTTTTTTTTTACTGTAACGCAAGAATTCCGACAATCTCTAAACATCTCGTAGTCGCGATATTACTTTCGGAATTAAAACTCTTGTTTTTACTTTTCCTAAACACGAATTAGGAACAAAAATTTTTAAGAACTACTTATGTTTTAAGAATATGTTCATAAGGAAAATGTTATCGGCTTACCTTCTAAATGAAGTTAATCAGTGTGATTGATGTATCTGTCCGAGAAACACCAAATGAGTAAATCATGGATGAGAGATTATTATGTCAATGAGTTTTGCTACCAAGGATTACGTGACAAGCTCATGTGCGCTGCTCGCTCCTTCCTTCTGCGTGTTAGAGTTATGTTTCCTTGTTAAGTGGAAAAAGAAATTACTAAATAGAATAAATAATTCTGAAATTTAAAAAATAATGCACGAAACCTTAAAAGTCATTTAAAAAAGTCGGACTTAACTTACGAAGACTAACTTAAAAGAAAAAAGGTAATTAGAACTTTTAAAGTCCGACTTCCTTATGCATCAGTTTTTTTTAGTCGAACTTTATAAGTTTGATTTCCTCTGTGAAGTTCGACTTCGGTACATTATTTTCGCAATTTTGAAACAAATACCCTATTTCACAGTTTTTTCTTCCGCCTAACATTGAAACTGAACAAGGTCCTGTGTGTTGCACCCAACACTGCCTTGTCCCATGGCCAGAAGACGGGACTAACACAACGTACTCAAGCCAGCCATGCGACAGACTGACATGTGGAAACAAGACTGCTAAAATGGTCTCATGTCGAAACCAAAATCAGACTATGTCTAACGTCTAACTCGTCATCCACTTTCTAAAATAATGCAACCCAAGTATTGGACAGGGGGGTGAATTCATGGGTCTAGCAGGAAGGAAGCGAGCGCCAAAACAAATGAAACTTGACCTCAAAACTGGGAACTCCATTATCAAAGAAAACTACATGCTACAATAAATATCACGGACAGAGAGAAGGAACTGAAACGAGGGTTTGTGTTACAATACAGGCCATAAATCGGTGGTTACTACCACTGCTGGGCTCTCACTTCTTCCCGCCGCCAGAAACATTGAACTTGAAGAATATGATGTCTCCATCTTGGACAACATATGTTTTCCCTTCTTGCTTGTACTTCCCAGCAGCCTGGTAATATGAATAGAAAGGAAGAATATATGAAGGATGAGCCAATAAGTTTGGATTGCACAGAGGAGAAGAACACTATCCATGTAGTAAACCAGTCTGATCCAGACGTTGACTCAGGCGTTCAGGATAAAGCACGACTCTGTCAAGTGTAACAAATACCTTGACAGCTGACTCACTGCCCAGTTCTTTCAGATCTTCAAACTTCATCACCTGGAGATACCCAAAAGAAGAGTGATAAGAATCCATTGCAATACCCACAACATGATTGGTTCACGTGATGGTTCCAAAAAAGATTCAGTAGCGTCCCATGACGGACATGGGACTTGATTTGAATTCGAGGAGACAAACTGAAAGATCAGAAGCAGTCAGTCACTGTGAAATCATCATTACAGCGATGCTCTAGTCTTTATCCTAACTAGTAGGTATGGTCGGCGCTGTGGATCCTTCATCAGTATCACACCCTATCCCTAGTCATAACCTCACTAATGACTAAACACTTACTGCCCTTGTTTATTGCTTCATTAGTCTTTTCAATCTACCCCTCTCCTTTTGACATGCATAATATCTAAACACTGGGTCTCTTTAAGCACGTGAACGAACCATCTTGCCATCACATTATTAATTTATTTTTACTTATAAACTCATGGGAAGAATAGGACACCGACTCTATCAGCAAAGCAAACTATAGAGGACACCTACAAAGTCAATCACCAACCTCGGCGCATATGAAACCTCTCTCAAAATCGGTATGGATGGTCCCTGCTGCTTGTGGGGCCTTTGTCTGCCGCCTAATTTGCCAGCACTTAACCTGAGTGTAAAGCGGAGAAGTTACAGCTTTCCTATAACGACCTTTCACAGGTCAAATCACACTACTTCCATTCATGCAAAAGACGCAAGAGATACAGAAACCAGCTATGTTCGATAGAAAATCAGTTCACATAGTCAAGATTTTCCACTCACCTCATCTGGGCCAGCAGTAAAGAAGTATATGAGATTAATGGCAGAAAATCCGGTCTTTATGATCTTTGGAAGTGCACTGCAATTAATCCAAAAGACACATTAAGCTGAAAGCCATCTAAACCACCAACTGAAAGCTCAACTCTTTCTAATTTAAGAACAGGTAAGTTCGAGCGAAGAGAATAGGTGTACTGAGCTCCAATGAAGAAAAGGGCACGATATCAGTAAGCTCGGGATGCAGAATGTTAAGAAACAGCTTCTGGTAAAATAGTACCTCTGCAATTTGTTTTCCTCGCAATACTTAGCTGCATCCTCAGGCGGCATCTCAGCCAGATCTCTCTCTAGTGCGCAGCTGAAAGGTATGATTGTTTCACCACCATGTTCTTGGACCCTAAAGAAAATGAAGTAACATGCATCAGTCAAGCTTTCTAAAATAGAGATGAGACTGGGAAAACAGAAGAGATAAGCCGCTATTAGACAACACAAACATAGCTTGCCTTTTCAAAAAGCAAAAATGTATTAAGAAAGAGAAACACAGATAGACAGATCACAGCATGACATTTGAACATCAGGAACCATACCATGCATGAATTTTTGGCAAAAACTTGTTCTTTTTTCTTTGGTAGTCCTTCTCGTTCATGTTAACCTGCGCCACGGAGGGAACAAATAACATCAGAAGAAGAATTGACTCACACACTGAAGCTTGAGGAAAGGAGAGGATTTTAGAGAACCAACAAAATGCAGAATGAAGATGAGCTACCAGACACAGTCAGGGACAGGAACAAAATTTAGTCCCTCTCTATGCCTTAAAAACCAACAATGGAAACCAAAAAAGAGTATCATGGCTCTAGAAAAATGCAGAATGAAGATGAGCTACCAGACAGTCAGGGACAGGAACAAAATTTAGTCCCTCTCTATGCCTTAAAAACCAACAATGGAAACCAAAAAAGAGTATCATGGCTCTAGAACTACTGAATGAGAATTTAGCTCTTGATATCCAAGTAGTGGGGAAGAAAACCCTCTCCTGGTCCTGGTTGCTTATTAATTATCCCAAATCCAAATCATAATAGGATAAGATATACCTGAAGATGGAAAAGAAAAATAAACAATGCGAGAGATAACAGCTCTAGTGTTCACAAAAATTGCATAATGTGTGTTTGTGTGATTGTAATTGCATTAGATTTTCAATGGATGAAATCAGTTATTCAAGCTTGTTCATGGTAGCATTAGGTATTTGCAATCACATTAGCACAAGCATTAAAAAAATCTGGAAAAACTATAGCTCAATCTTATGTTATGTGAATATGACACAGCTCTTATATATCCATAAATAGATAATCAAAATATGCAAACACTATATTATGCGATCTTTGTTCCAAAATAACATTCAAAGGGAAAATATTTTGCGAAATAAGGCAACAAATTTCAAAATTCGCCAAAGAATGCCTCTAACAAACACCAAGTTCTTTGTAGATAGAACTGGGTGTTTCTAACACCAAGTTCCACCCCCCAGAAGGAACTCGGTGTTTGAAACATCGAGTTCTTCATTTCCCATATAGGGGCATTATTTGGCGAGTTATGAAAATTGTTGCCTTATTTCGCGAAATATTTTTCCGACAAACTTTATTGTGGAACAAACCTCTATATTCTACATGAATAGCCTTTTCAAGGGACATTAATCTTAACTTCAAAACATTTGTCCCAATAAAACGCTTTTGGAATATTGACAATTGGAAAACAAATCTTTGCTTCTACAACCCCCAAATCAGACAAATCCGTGCAGGTCTTGCATCACCATCTAGACACACATTGCCTGAGCGAGAAATTGCAGAATAGCATGATGAGTCCACAAAAAACAATCGTTGGTACAAAAAATTTTAAATTACATTTTGGTAAATAAGCAGAAACACCCACTGATAATAAATCCTTACCAAGTATACAACAGGCTTTGCAGTAAGCAGCTGAAAAGAATTCAAAATTTCAAGATCTGCAGCTTTCCAATCTCCTAAACGAACATCTTTTCCTTCCTCCAGCCAATCTTTGACCTATCAACGAGAGATCAAAATCAGTGCAAGGAACAAGCAGTTTTGTAAGTATGGTATAACGAGTTCAGATTAAATCACATGCTAGGCATAGAAGGGAAACAAAAACAAGGAAATCTCATAAAATTCTGACTAATGACAGATATAGAGTATTGCATTCACGTCTTCATGTTATTCCATCAAAAACCAGACAATAAACCTCCATCTGAAAGTATTTGGTATATAGCTATAGGATAGATTAGACGAAACGAGGTACGAAAGCCAATCAATGTAAGGGGAAGAATTATCCAAAATACTTTGTCACAGCACTCGTGCTCAATCTTCAGTTGTTTGTCGTTGCTCCTCTTCATGCTTTTCTCAAGATCTTCTATTTTCTTTTCCATGAACTCAATATCCTGGTCACAGTTTGTACAGAACAAATGTTAGTTCAACCTTATTTCATTTCCAACCAAGATAAGTGACAGTGCTACAAACAGCAATTGAGCGCAGACTATGAAGGTATTATGATAAAGTAATTTGACAAAATCTGACACAAAATAAAAAATCAAAACAATTTCGTTATTTCAAGAGTAAAATGTTAGACCACCAAATTAGCAAAACGGTCACTAATACACATAAATAGCATGCTTGTGTTTGACATACATTTTGTAAACAGAAGGAAAAACTAGTACGACAGTCATTGGCAAACTTAAGTACAAAATTAAAAGATGGCACAAATTAGAGTCCTTGAGCTATGCCTGTGGTTGCACATATGCCATAGTTACTCAGAAGAAGTACAATAAGCCAGTAAATGCATCCATCATATAACAACAAAAGATACCTTTAGCCGTAGCTCCTCAGAGATGACCTCCAAGTCCCTGACAGGATCTACAGAATCATCCACATGAATAATGTCTGGATCTTCAAAAGCACCTACGTATTAGTTCAGGAGCTGGGTAAGTATATGCCCGAAAAGGAGGAGCATTGTCCAAACGAATTCACAAGTTAATTCATTCACTGAATTCACTTATAAGTAAAAAGAAAAAGTTGTCAACCGGCTAAAGCGCACTATATCAAAATAATTAGTTTCTTCCAAACTCAATATTATAAACGTAGGGCATTAGCAACAACACAATAGTAAATAAAAGTTGTCTTACGTAGCACGTGGAAGATTCCATCAACAGCACGGATGTGAGAGAGAAAACTGTTTCCAAGACCTTGTCCTTGATGAGCCCCTCGAACAAGACCAGCTATATCATGGATCTCTAAGAAAGCTGAAACCTAAAAATTAAACAAAACACCTCCAGTGAAGTCCATGACGACTTACAAATCACATTGGAACATAGCTAAAGTTTTCCATTCCAGTTTCAGAGAGGGCCACGCCATCATGTTGGATAACCGATTGTACCAGCATTCAGCATACAATGAAAAATGCTAGAACTTAAGACCAGTCCAACAGAGCCAGACAAGTTTGCAACTTTTTCCCTTGGACACAAGTCAATGAAGTCATGATAGTGAGTTTCAAGGTATTCTCTCATTCAGTAAACAACTCATCAACTAGATACAATCCTAAGCACAACAAAGAAAAATTACAACCCTTTCTACCAAAAAAAAAAAAGAAAAATTACAATAACCTATTTCTATTTCATCTTCTTATGCTCTATAATTCCCCCTCCTAATCCTTAAAAAAAATCCCCATGATATGTCTAGCAAATCAGTAATCCACTAAATCACATACAAAATAACACAAATAACCCGGGTCTCGGACACAGATATGTTCAAACAAATTTAACTGTGGTGTTTCAGCACTTGAATAGCCATCAATGATTTTCATATCGTTGAACTACCCCAATTAAGAATAGGAATCAGATTACTCGTTATAAAGACGAAGTGGTCAATATGTATGATGACATTCATCTATATACAACCGATCATACAGCTGCATCGAGATGGATTAGAAGCAATACCTCGCTTTTAGGCTTATATAACTGACAGAGCCATTCAAATCGTTCATCTGGAACATTGACACGAGCCTCGTTGGGCTCAATGGTACAGAAAGGGAAGTTCTCAGCTGGAATTGATAGCTTTGTGAGCGTATTAAAGAGAGTAGACTTCCCCACATTAGGCAATCCCACCTGGAGCACAAAAGATGTTGCTGTTCACCTGTTACCTCTTGTAAAAATTGATTAACCTAAACCAGCCCACAAGGCCAATAACTCGAGAAATCAACATCGGGACTCTAAAAACACAGCACAAGCAAGGCAATCCCATTTCATCACGGTCCAATAGAAGCCCGCGATATGACAACATCACGTGAAGATCTGCATGCGCTTCATCGCTCAGTCCACCAACTTCCAGAAGCAACTATAACAAACACGACTCCAGATTTGAACCTCGCCGCCCAACTTCCTCCATGATCCTAGGAGGGATCCCCTCGCGGGTTCGGCGCAGCAACTATAACAAACACTACCCAGTCATTGGAAATACAGCCAAGAAAAAAGATCAAAACATAGTCGAGGGCATGACAGTAAAGCAGCTAAAAACAGCAACAACAACCGAATACCTACATCCATTAACCTGAAAAACACAGCCCATTTCCCATCCACATGTAATCTAAATAACAACACGGGTCGGGAATCCAAGAGATACGCCCAATTAACCCAATCTTTCTTCAACACAACCCTATGGCTCAAACGCGAATTCAATCAGGGGTCCAAAAACGAAACGGATCGAATCATCGCCCGTACGATGCCAATCTTGAGGTGAGAAGAGAATCTGCCGAGGATCGGCCTCTCCGCGGGCGCTTCCTTCCCCTTGGCAGCCTTCGGGGGCATTTCCTACCACTCTCTTCGATCTCTTCACGGCTGCACAATTCTTGGGTTTCCTCCCGAGACGAGGAGACGATAGAAGAATCCAACTGGAGAGCAGGAAAGCAAAGGAAGAGGTTATGGTTTGTTATGGTTTGTCTTAAACCCTAACAAAATTAAAATTGTTACAAAAATATTAGGCTTAATTATTGAATATACCTCTAACTTTACTAGTTTTTTCAGATCTAGCCTGAAGTTTATATGGTATCTCTAGGTAGCCTGTACTTTCGACTTGTTTCAAATTTATCCTAATTATTTCAGTCTCTAGGTTAACTTTCCCAGACAATAAGAAAATTAATTCTTCTTAAGCGGCTCTGATACCAATTAGATAAACAGGAATCGGACTTAAGAAGGTTTTCTCAATTGTCTTTGTCGTCGGCGTTCTGCCAACCTCGAATACTCGTTAGAGTATCTCGAACTTGCCGCAAACCCAAGATTGGATTTACCTTCAAGGAAATATTCCTCGAATTCACTCTGCAGGAGAGTCAGCTCTTCTAATTTCTTAGAGCAGCTATCAACAAGCTCTATTAGTTGCTGTATTTGCGCTGAAAGGCCTGCCAGTCGATCTACTACAGTGTTTAGAAGTCCAGTAGCAGAATCCTTGCCCACACCGTGATCCAAATGTAGGAGCTCGGGGTTTGGACAATCAGTCATAAGACTCTTGCTTTCGCAACTGTCGTGCTTTTGCACCACCTTCACAATCTTATTAGATCATGAAGATTATCATAAACAATACGGTGGGAAGTTTATCATACCTTAATCCAGTGGGTTGCTCCAAGGGTTCACCAAGCTTCCGCAACTTTAGAGATCCAAGAGTAACACAATTCTCAAACTAGAGAATTCAGCGAACGCATCCGCAAACTGGAGAGGCTCTTCTGTGTCGTTCCAATGCCCTTACACTGAGGGTCTTATATAGACACTCCTCATCCAAGGTTTCAGCCCAAGGCTATACTCCCTGCAAGGTTCTTGATCTTTCGATCTGACCTTCCGTTAGTCTTAACCAATGTTGATTAATTCTAACCACCTTACTCTTGGTTCCTTAAGGTATTCGGAGAGCGATTCAGAGATTTCTTACTCAGAGTTTTTGAGAGAGAATTTCTCTATTTGATTCGCCTCCCCCAAATGAGGTAGAGGGCTTGTGAATATATACACAAAGGAGCTGGTGCCTATGCACTGTTTGCCAGCTCAAAAGTAAAAGGAATCTAAACTGTTGCAAAAGTTAGTGGGGTCCTAATGACCGACAAAAATGTCCTAGTCTAACTTTATACAGTTGTCTTCTCCCGTCTGCATTGGCGCGCTGTCTTGGGAGACTCCTTCCTTGTTGTTGGCGTTTGAAGTTTCGCCAACTCCTTCTTTCTATGAGAGTCCCGGTGGATCTTGGACCGCATTAAGAATTTGTTGGGCTCTCTCATCATGCTCGATTTGCTGATTTAAAGTCTTGTCTGTAAAATCAGCAATCTTGCTCCAAACCTCGAAGGTGTCGGTTCGGAAGTGCAACTTAGAGTTCTCTCGCCTCCAGAAGCTATCCAGTAGGTCGAGCATTCTCTACCATCCTCGGTCTCCTGCTTGTTCATCGATGAGGCTCAGATTTGACCGAAGAATCGTGACGGTGATCATACCATCACAGAGCACGTAATATTCGTCCTTGCGGGCTAACACATGCTCTAGCACATCTTTAAGGAACTCAACCTTTTTGGCCTTTCGGACAGTTTTGTCCTTGTAGTATTTCCGCCATAAACCTCTCTGATCGAGGTCCTGTCGTTGAGGTTCCACCAGATGTCTACTCTCACATGGATGGATGTCCCATACTTGCAGATTTTGAA
Organism: Melastoma dodecandrum; assembly: GCA_029817715.1. Lineage (NCBI taxonomy): Eukaryota > Viridiplantae > Streptophyta > Magnoliopsida > Myrtales > Melastomataceae > Melastoma > Melastoma dodecandrum. The sequence continues at coordinate 1,375,701 of JARUPY010000279.1, read as the reverse complement.
GTATCACCTTCCCATACTGCGGATGGTCTTCCTCCTCCATTATTGTGCTAGTAATCAATGCCGAGGCATACTTTGGTCCGTAGCCTAGGCATCCGAGTACAAACCTTACCAACGTAGGCAGGGGTTCCATACATTCTGGTTCGGATCTGTCGATTTCCAGTATGTCTACAAACCCAGCATAGACGTAAGGTGCTGCTACTCCCACCATATCTGAGTGAATTCTCAGAGACGGCCACTTCCCAGATATCCAGTGTAGATACGGCTGAATTACAGTGTTATCCTCTAGCGAGGATTCACTCATGTCCACTACTACCTTTGGGACGTCATAATCTCTGATTTCCCCTGGTATTATAGACATCGTTGTGGAGAATATTTGTTGTCTTTCCTTTTCAACTCGGGACAGCTCCTCCTCACCTGAAGCCATAATCGATAGCTTATACTCCAGATCTTTGACGTACTCAACGGTCTTTCTTGCAAAAAACTCAATCTGGTGCTTGTCATCATGTTTGATGCCACCCATGAGTCCTCCACAGACCACAGCCGCATCCCAACTTAGGGATTCGTCCTCAAATGAGTCTTCATCAAAAAACCAGGATCCTCCCAGATCCTCTTAGGTTTTCCCAACATGGCTCTTGCCATCGCGACCTTTGTCACCGTGAGAAGTCTCACCAGACTCTTTGACCGAGTCTCTTACAGGAATTGCTTCCTCAAGGTTTTCTTTCTTTTCAAGATTACCTTCCAATGCTGCGTAAGCACTTCCAAAGTCGAAGTACTGCTCACACTCCATTGCAGCCGCTTCCTCTGGTTCTCCCCTTGGTTCATGGTCTACCACTTGAATTGGCTCGCCAATTAAGGCCTTAAACTTAGCCTCCTCCTCAGCATACTGTGTTTCCATTTCCTCCTTCTGTTCCTCCTTGCTTTGTAACAAAGCCTTGTAGGATTTCACAGCTTGATTAATGGACATTTTCTGCTCTTTGGCTAAGTGATTTCGGCAGTAGTTAAACTGCTCCATGGTCAACGGAGACCACCAAGGTTCTTCAACCTTACCATCCTTCTTAGGACCATCTTTTGCAGAATCATCCCCTTTTGGACCAGAAGATCCGAGCCTCTTGGCTTTTCTCTTCTTTCTGGCTTTCTCATCTGACTCGGCTCTTGCCTCATCTTTCAGATCTGCCATTTTCACATCTTTTCTGGAGTTTTCCTCCTTCAATTCTGTCATCTTCTTTTGAAGATTTTTCCTCATATCTCCTTTAGAGTTGGTGTTACCCTTCTCCTTCAGATCTGTCTTTCCCTCATGGGAAGCTCTCGCTTCTTCCTTGGGATTGGTTATTACCTTTCCCTTAGATCCAGCCATCCCCTTCTGGGATTCTTTCGCCTTTCCCTTAGATCTGGCCTTAGCCTCCTTGGGATTAGCTATCTCCTTCTGGAGATCTGGTTTCGGCTCACTCTTGGAGTCAGCTTTTGCTTTCTCCTTAAGTTCAGCCTTCCCCTTCTGGGAATCCACAGTTTTCAGCTTCTTGGGACATTCGTAAGAACGATGTCCTAGTTGCTTGCACTGCCAGCAGAGCATCCGTTCCTGAAACGGAACCAGCATCACTATGCTCACTATCTCCCTTATTAGGACATACCTTTCGGGAGTGTCCCTCCTTTTTGCATCCCCAGCATATCTTTCTCTTTGCAGCAGGATCCATCTGCAGAGTTTTTAGAAAGAGAGGTGTTTGCAAGTTCTCTAGAGAGAGAGACAGCTATTATGTTGTGGTCGGACTTAATGTATTCGACCTCATATTTATAATAGCTTAATTGTTCTTGCAACCTTAAGAGTCTAGTTTGCCTAGCTTCCTTAAGGTTCAGACTCATAAACCTTTTTGCATAGGTCGAGTCAGAGCGCACTAAAAATTCTTTCGGGGCCAAAAAGATGTAAAAGGCCTTTATTCCGTTTTTTAAGGCCAATACCTCTTTTTCATGTATCGGGTATCTTAATTCGTACCCCTTGAAGCTTCCCGACTAGTATTTACACACCGGTTCTGGTTTTCGTCCTCTAATTTTGAGGACTGCTCCCCAATATTCTTCAGAAGCATCAACCTCCAAGACTAACTCGTCCTTATCAGAAGGTAGAGCAAGTTGTGGCAAATTTTTCACCTTTGCTTTAATCCTTCTAATGGATTGAGTATCTTCATCTTCCCATTTCCAAGGATTTGTAGAAGAGGTTTTCTTCGCAATCCTACTTAGATCTCGGGAAAGATCTTTCACAAACTTTCTTGCATAGTTAGCGCATCCACAGAATCTCTGGACTTGCTTTCTATCCTCAAGTCTGTCAGGAAAATTAATTATTTTCTCAGCAATATGATTTTGCAGTTTAATTTTTCCCTGCTCAATCTCCATGCCTAGAAAATTAACTGATTCCCTAAACCATTCTATCTTTTTCTCTGATAGAATCATGCCTTCTCGCCGGAAGACATCAGTCACCTCATCAAGGTGTCTCATGTGTTCATCTTCAGTCTGACTGTAGATTAGCACATCGTCAATATAGACCGCACAAAATTTTCGGACCTGCTTGAAAGCATTATCCATTTTGCGCTGAAATACGCCTGGAGCATTTTTCAGGCCGAACGGCATTACCAGCCATTCAAACATTCCTTGCGGAGCATTGAAGGCAGTTAGAGGAACCGACTCTTCCTCCATCTTGACTTGCCAGTATCCACTTTTCAAGTCAAATTTAGAGAAGAACTTTGGTTGGCTCAGACTTATCCTATCAATTAAATCTCCCGCAGTGGGAATCTTATAGCCATCGTCTTTTGTAGCTTTGTTAAGCTGACGATAATCTATAACCATTCGTGCTTTACCTCGCACCTGCTCGGCATGATTAATAACCATAAAGGCAGGACTAGAATGTGGACTGTAACTGTCCCTAATCAAGCCTTTCCCAAGCAACTCAGGAATTTGTTTGTCAAACTCCTCAACCATCTCAGCCGTATATGTAATGTTTCTGGCTCTTATAATGGTTCCGGGATCTTTCAACTCTAATCTAGCCTTTAGGCCATTTCGAGTCCATAACTTTAGTGGATCTTCACTAAAATTATCGGCCAGTTTTATTAGGAACTTATCCCATTTCGTTCCTGTTAACTTGACAGCCATACACACTTCTTGTTTTGGAAACAAGTCGTCATACCAGCTAGAACTTCTGGTATTCGTTGGAGAAAACAGGGTTTGTTCCCATGAATCGTTCTCATCCAACCGTATATCACCACGTTGAGCTCGCACTCTGAAAGCTCTTTCACATGGGATATCGCCACAGTATTCTGTTCGTTTTACCGGATAAAAGCCAAATTTTAACCGAAGTCTAGACTCTTGTAGAATACTTATCTTTACCCCACCGATGGAAACATCACTTTCATTCTGCACAAAAGGAAGGTTTTCTTTTTGACCTTTCAAAAAGGCGTTACCAATAATGATGTCGGCCTCTAATAAAGGATGTGCAAGAATCTCTTTAATGATGAACTTTTGTCCACCCATAGAGACAGGCACGTTACTTGCCTTATGGACAACAATTGTGGCCATACCATCGACGTTAACCATGTGGATGGGTTTCTGCAGTGGTTCCCACCACTCATCTGACAGAGCATTGAGTCTAGCACAAGTTATGCTATACCCAGTGTCTATCAAAGTATCCAGAGAATACTCATAGTATACAGGAAATTTGAAAGTTAGAGCCACATATGTGCTCATATCTTCCTTCCTAATACTAAACCCAATATTCTCAGGTACCTTCTGGGATGGTTCTATCATCCTCCAGATATCGTCTATCGGTATAGACCTTTGCTCGGCTATTTGTTCAGTAACCTTACAAACCTCAGGAATCTCAGATAAAGAGTTTTCCATATTGGTAACTCTTATCATCCTTATGGATTCCTCTCTCGTTTGATCTACAGGGTCTTCATAGACTGGTAATGATACCTGTCTATACCCTACGATTCTACCCGTATGTTGCGACGGGGCTCTCGAATCAACAGACCTTCGAGACATCTCTTCTATTAGTGAAGGTGCACTTGCAACCTCTGGTCGAGATACTATTACGTCTTCTCCCACATCACTTGCTCTTGAAGAGACTTTAGAGGGCGCTCTATTGAGTGGCTCTCTCAGGATTGGCATTCTCACAAGCAAATGCCTGTCAGCCCTTTCGCTAAACATAGGCAAATGCCTATCAGCTCTTTCATTGACCCTTGACGGATCTCCCAACATGAGAGTAATTTCATTACCCCTCTGTCGGATGTTTACCGCACTAATGGTCCTAGAGCTACTACCAGGTTCAGTCATAACCCAACTCCTTGGCCAGGTTAATTCCAATGGATTCACCTCACGCCTATGGAACTGTTGGTAGTTGCTATGACCTTCCTCAAACAACTCTGTAAGTCTTGAGATGTTTCTCACACCAGGACTAGTGGTATTTACCAATCGGTAGATTACCCTAGTGCGATACGCCAAATACTTGGCCTGGGGATTCATACGATCCATATTCATCGACTTGATTCTTAAGGTCAATGAAGTCCCCAAACAGCGATCGTTCAAAGCCATCATAAAGTTTGGATGGACTTGGAACCATACAGGGCCATGTGCAAGGTTGGCCTATACACCTGATATCAGCTGATCTCTAAACTCTCGCCAACGTTTATCGATCACTACTGCTACCACAGGACTATCCGCTGGTAAATGAAATAGCGGGACTAATCCTATCTGGATCAACCCAATGTGTATCTAGTTATATACACCTCTCGTACTACGCATGGTTTCTCTTATGCGTTGTACATTTAAGAGTGGGATATCCAAAGTCTCAAGCTCAGTGCTTGTGACTTGAGCCGTTGCCTCGGTCTGCGATATATCTATGGTGGATCGAAACCTAAATCTCGATACTTCATAAATTTCTCTCGCATTGACATTTGGCAATCTCCATTCCAGGATTGACTGGGATGGGTCTTCGTACTGGTGGGTTTCCTCCAGTACCTGATTCGATGCTTCCAGAGGAACCATCTCATCACCATCTCCGTTTTGCTCTGCTCTCATCATGAACAGATGCATTTTCTAGAGATCGGAGTCCTCTTCCGAGTCTGTGTCATAATCCGACAATATCTCATAAATCGACTCTACTTCCGAGTCTAAGTCGGAAATCTCCTGCTCATCGATCGGTTCATGAGCAAGGACTTCTTCCTCATGACTCCTGTCATCCAGGAAGACCATCCGGAGTCTTTCTCTCCTTTAGTTCTTTTTCGGACAACTATCCGCTTTGTGGTCTTTTGAACCACAAAACCAGCAGCAATTGCAGCTGCTCAAAGGTTTCCCTTTTGGACATTTAGGCTCTCTGCCATGCTTTCTTTTGAAAGCATCGATCCTATCTTTATCCTTCAGGTTATCCCTTCTCCTTACAAACCTCCTTGGTTTGTAAGCAGGACCTCCCCTTTGTTTTCGCTGGAAGTCCTTCTTGGGCCAAACCTTCTTTTTGTTGTACCCAACAAACTTCCTCTTACGAGGAAAGTTCCCTCTCTTCAAAGAGTCTCCTGGAGTATTGCGAGTATCGCATCCATACCTTCCAGGCACATACTCTATCTGAGAACAACAGCTCTTGTTCAGGTAAGATAGCTTTTTAGCTGCCTCTTTCACCTGGAGCTCAGTACATGCTTTACGCATTGCGTACTTCACCGCCTGAATTTTTCCTCCGAGTCCAGAGACAATCTTCTCCTCACTCAGAAGTAATTCATAGGCCTTTTGCGCAACTTCCGGCCAAGGTTCGGGAAGTTTTGCAAAAAAGGTTCCTAATATGAATTGCTGTGATACTACATCCAGATTGTAATAATACTTCTGGAATTCACACACGTAGTTATCAAAATAGCACATATCACATATCTGTAATTTGACTAGAGCGGTCAATGACTGCTCCTTCTCCACAGTTTCAGTGGATAATGAGAAACCACAGAACTCACGTTTCAGGGCATCAGCGATTATTGCCAATACTCCATCAACCGTCAGCGCTTGATCTATCTTTTCCTTAATGTCTGTGTGCGCCACTAAGGTTTTCCAGTATTTTTGCGCTGTACCCATGAGGGTTGCTACACATAATTCGTAGACTACCCCAGGAGGTATTCCTCCTGCAGATGCCGTCATTCGAATAAGTGATAACCACTCATCTATCTTTTCAGATACGTGCTTTTCACAATCAATGTCCAGAAAAGCACCAGGGGTTATTATTGGCTTTAATATATTATCCCTTGGGACAAACTCTTTTTTAGTCCGATGAGGATAATCAGGCCTGTAAATTTCTCTCTTCGCAGTTACCAGTTCGTTAAACGTTCTATTGTCTAAATGAACTGGGATATCCTCTGCCAGACCTAAGGCTTTCCTTAAGTCTTTTGCCAACTCCCCACTTTGGGAATTCAAGTTTGCATTTCGCTTTTGTGAGTCTAAAATGAAAGGAGCTACTGACTCTCTATACATTTCATCCACACTTTTGCCTTGATTCTGTTTGGAATTTCTTCCTCCCAGATTCAATCTTTCGACTGGTTTTCCTGTTGTACTTTCCAGTCCAGAGGTCGCCTCGGCTTCAGGCCTTTTTAAACCTCTTTCTCTTTCCAGAGCGTCTAACATTGTGTTTACAATGGAGCCTACTTCCTTTGCCATTTGGTTTCGGCTTTCTAGACTTTCATTGCTCCCCTGAATGGTTAGCTGAGTTAAAATATCATTTATACTCTTGCTAACTCCAAAAGGAGACAATCTAGCCTCTGGAACGAACTCCAACCTCGATGGAGTCCCGGAAGGATTTCCCGAAGATTTTCCTTCTCCAGCCATTCAGAAAATCTGACCTTGAGACTTCAATGGATATTTTTGAAACTAGGTCTAAGTTCTGGATACGGAGAGATATTTTCTAAACCTTAGGGTAGATTGGAAAAACTTTGTAAATATGGGGATATTTTTGATAAAGCGGCCTAAAAATTAATGCCCATTTCTCATAATATAAAGTGGTATTCCATAATTAGATCAATCCGTATTGATGCTTTATCACGTTGCCGTTCGGTTAGCCGCCCGCGCTACTAAATCGGCTGCTTGAAAGAGAGTCTAGAGAGATAGCCCGAGTGCATAGAAAGTTGGATCTATATTTATAATTCTTCCGTTTTACTATATGGAATTTTAATGAATTAGATTAAAGGGTAATTCTTAGATTTTTAATACGCCACATTCACGTCTTCTTCTTGGTTGTCCATTTGGCTGTGCTACCGGGGGCTCCGGGGAGGCTAACCCAATAACGAAAGTTTCGTAACTATTTGTTTATTTTCCGATCGCCTGGGAACAAGGTAGCCGTACTGGAAGGTGCGGCTGGATCGCCACAAAATATACAAATTCCAAAATGTTTTGGTAGACGGAGATGGAATTGTCAGGCCTAAATCTGTGCTCAAGAGATAGCTGTCCATACACTGATAATGGATTGTGTATATCAATACCGATTCCATCCGAGATCTTGGAATTGTGTGAAAATGGAAAAAAATTGAGTTCGTATGGGCATTGCTATTGAGATATATTAGTTGAACTTTTTTGGGATTTTTTATATATTTAAAACGAACGAAAGTTTTACTATCGTTTTCTTGAATAATTATATTTCTTATTGTTTACGTGGAATTTTATGCCTGATTAATTCACTTGTTATGTTGAAATGTGACTGACAGGTTTTTATGAGAAAATGTGAGACATCGTGGAGGGCATACATTGTTTTAAATCGTCTACACGACGATTGGGTCGAGCTGCTTCAATCTCAGGATTCGAGTTCACTTATTTGTTAACTCGAGAAGCTGGTTAGGCATTCAAGATTAAGGAGTGTTTATAGTAAGATCCTTTCGAGAAGACACAGTCTAGCATTCCAAGCGAAGAGCCTGTTTGGTGATCGAGATCGATTTTCGGCTATTCGAATTCAATATATTAGTTCCCAATCTGGAATTAATATGGAATGTGGTGATGACTTTGATCATCTTACAATCGAGACGAATACCCAAGCATCATGATTCGACAATGGATTATTAACGGAACAAACTCCCGGGGACATTTTGATCAGCTAGCTCAGTTCGTCCGAAAGAGGCTCGTTATTGCCTCCTCGATCCTGAGTTTCTGTAGCACTAACCAGTAACCAAGCTTCGTGGAGCTGCAGGCTATACTCCAGATGCCACAGGACGTCCCCCATCGTGGGTCGGTTCCTGCCCTCGTCCGCCAGACACTTCTCTGCTATTTCACCAAACTTCTCCATCGACTGCGGAGAATACTTCCCTCTGAGATGTGGGTCGATGATGGCTTCGAGGGATCTCTCTCGTTGCCACCTCAAAGCCCATTCCGCGAGGTTTATCTGATCTTTCGGAAGGCTTGGGTCTATAACAGCCCGAGCGCACACGACCTCGAACAACACCACCCCGAAGGAGTAGACGTCTGACTTCTCCGTCAATTGCTGCCGTCGGAAGTATTCCGGGTCTAAATATCCGAAGCTTCCCTTCACCGCTGTACTGACGTGGGTGCGGTCCAGGGCAGGGCCCGTCTTGGAAAGGCCGAAATCGGACATTTTTGCGACAAAATCCTCGTCGAGCAGGATATTGGTTGTCTTGACATCACGATGGATTATTCCCCCATCAGCTCCCGTATGGAGGTAATGGAGTCCTCTTGCCGCACCAATACAAACTTCCAGCCTCTGCTTCCAGCTCAATGGCGGGAGATCATGGCCAAAAAGATGGCTTCTAAGTGTCCCATTCCCCATACACTCGTAAACCAAGATCATCTCGTTATTTTCTTCGCAAAACCCGATCAAAGACACCAGATGCCGATGCCTGAGCTTTGAGAGCATCTCAATCTCCGTCTCAAATTCAGCCAGGCCTTGCTGGGATTGAGGATGCGCTCGTTTGATAGCAACGAGAACGCCATCTTCGATTTCGCCTCGGTAGACCTTGCCGAAGCCCCCAAATCCGATAACCATGCCCTCGTCGAAATTCTTCGTGGCTGTCTTAATTTCTGCTATGGTAAATCTCCTTCCTATTCTAGCAGATTGCACTGAACCATTTTGGCTTTTGCCAGTGGTCGTGCCCTTGGCATTAGCCGTGCTGTGTGTGATAGCACCATGAAGGAATAACGGTCGCCAGCCAGGGGCATTGTCTTTGTGATCAGCCAAATGCCGTCTTCGTCTTTTGCAAAAAAGAAAGAGAAGAGCAGCTATGACTGCGAGAATCACCACAGAAGCAGCACCGACTGCGATAGCTAACCAGAGAGTGATAGCTTTTGATTCTTCATTCGGGGATGAAGGAAAATTAAATCTGTCTATAGAAGCGAGATTTCCATTCCTGCTCAGCTTAAAGACCTCTAGACCATTTAAGAGTGCATCGGTTGCCGCAGCACTGGTAGCCGTTTCTGGCCCAAGTTGAATCCACAATGTGTTGAGTTTCGCAGGCACAGTGTCCATGTAATCCTGATGATAAGCTCTGTTCTTGCCTCCGGCTTGTACGTAGATATCGTAATTGTCAGCTGCTGTCATGTTGTTCACGTAGATCCGGAAGTTCCTCTCGTTCGGTTGTTCATACTGCAGCTCACAGAAATGCAGCCTGACCAAGTAGTCGAAATCGGGATCCACGAACAGTTTCCACGACATATTGATCCTTTTCTCGAGAACTTGCGCGTTGGAAATGGTCTTTGCCGATTCATAGAGGAGGAGGGGAGCCGAAGACGAGTCGTTTGTCGAAGCATAACTTATATTGGATGAATTCTTAACTTCGGATCCGGCATCTGCGTTGATCATGTAGCCGGTATCCCCTTCCCATGTCCTCCAAAGATCTGAGTCCTCGCTCGGTTTGATTCCTGGCCCGCCAACATCTAACCTGTACAATGTCTCCATCCCCCGCCCGCTTACATTCAAAGATGCAGCATTTCCACCAACCTTGCTAAGGGAGCCACTGAACAACTTATTTACAGCTGGGATGACCTCAATCGCATTTACGAATGCATTTGATCCTTTACTTGGCAGAAACTCAATAACAAGTTCCCAAGAACTAACCGAGAGAAAATACTCCTTGATCAGGTAGGACGAATTATTGCCGCCCGAGTCCCGTGATCTCGAGTTCCTATTCAAAATCTCATCTCGAACGTTGTATTCTGTCATCAATCTCATCCCGTCTGCCACCACTCCGAATCTAGATTCATTCATACTGCGCCCATCAAAAGAAAATGGACAAAAATGAAGCCTGAGAAAACAATCCCCGTGGACACCCCGGATGGTGTAATTCGAAGGATTCTCAAAAACTCGAGCAGATCCATATAGTGTCCCTTTGGCAGAGTCCCCGCTCAATTCCGAACTCACAGCAACAACCCCCGTCAAACTTAAGGTCAGATTGCCATTCTCCGGATTCGAGTCTCCGATCCATCTTCGACCATCTACCACGAGACTCGAATTCGCCCCACAACTCACCAAAGTACTACTACTCCTCTGCTGATCAACCGCCTCAACAAACCCGGAACACAAACTCCCAACCACCAAACCCAATACCCAAATCAAAACCTTCGCCTTTCTTTCACAGGGATCGCATACTACCATTCCCAACATCAGCTCCAGGGATGTCGGAAATCCCACCGACAGCCGATCCCAAAAAAAAAAAACACAACCTCTCAAAAAACTCTCACCTCACAAACACCATTTCCCACCGGAGGCATTACATAAACACAAGGACATCATAAAAGAACACCCCGAAAACCCCCACTTCCTAAAGCATCACCACCAGATCTGACCGACCCAGTTGAGACACCCAAAACGTTGTCGCGAACAGACCAACGCCCGAGTCGGGAAATCCCAGAAAGTTCCAAACTTTACCAATATCGTCGCCTCCGGGGCCCGGGGGGGGGGGGGGGGGGGGGGGGGTCAGACGGAGACGCTGAACTGCGGTTTTTTGAGGTAATTGGTAAGGAAGAAGTGGGTTGATGATGCTGGGCGAAGGGAGAAGAAGTTTGGCTTTGTCTTCAAGCTTTGTAGCACAAAATTTAACAAAAAATATTAAATGAAAATCATTGCATAAATTATGGCATGTGTAGGACAGCAATGAATTTGATTCTTATTGAATTCCAATATCCAGATCAAAAGATGGTCCAGTTCATAGTTACTATTCTATCGTGTTTGGTTTTAGTTTCGATCACGAACACTACCCGTTCCAAAATAGTTATGGCAACAAAATTCAAAATTTATTTAAAGATGTCGAAAACTCCCTGTTCGAAGTTGACTTCGATCTACAAGAAAACTCAGTTTTCGAACTCGTCGTTTTTAACAGCTAGTCGAGGGTCTTTTTTAATATATTTTTTTTTCTAAAATATGAAAAATCGTTGTTGGCAAAGAGTAAGCTTTTTTTTTTTATATTGATCACGTCATTTAAAAAATCTTAAAACTTATTCTCCTATTTGACAGAATACTTGGCGGAACAAAAGCTCCCATTGCTTATGCCATTTATCGCTAGGATCATTCGACGTGTCATGAGATCATGAACAGTGTGTGATGCAGACCACATCATTTATGGATGACATGAATCGAAATGTACCAATTTGTCAGTATTCATCAATTATGTAGTCTTGTGTCCCCTAAAATTCGACCACAATTCAACCCAGATTTACCCCGCAATCTTGATTTGTTGTAGGAGAAGAGTACAACCAAATGCAATAACACATGAAACAGAAAACTAAAATAGAAAAATTTAATAATCGCGTGATAACAAAGCCAGGAGATTTACTTGCCCATAAATTTATTTTGTTTTTGGATTCGTTGTTGGTTAAAAAAATTAATAAAATTCTCAACCCTCCTTTTTTTTTCTTATTAAAGTGAAAAAAAGCAAAAAAGTGATGGGTGTCAATTATTTTGGTGGGGGGTGGGGGGTTTATGAGGTTGGAATCAGGTGGGGTCACATTTGAGAGTCTAGTTCCTTTTTACAGCTAGTGGGAAAAAGAATTAAAAGTTTACGGTGGGAGTTTGAAAAATTCCTTATTTACGGTGGTCCTATTTTCGTCTTTTTCCAAAAATCAATTTAACCCTAAAGGTTTGACAAATTCGTCAATTAAGTCCTTGAAATGGCTGGAGAAGGAAAATCTTCGGGAAATCCTTCTGGAACTCATTCGCGATTGGAGTTCGTTCCAGAGTCAAGATTATCTCCTTTTGGAGTTAGCAAGAGTATAAATGATATTTTAACTCAGCTAACCATTCAGGGGAGTAATGAAAGTCTAGAAAGCCGAAACCAAATGGCAAAGGAAGTAGGCTCCATTGTAAACACAATGTTAGACGCTCTGGAAAGAGAAAGAGGTTTAAAAAGGCCTGAAGCCGAGGCGACTTCTGGACTGGAAAGTACAACAGGAAAACCAGTCGAAAAATTGAATCTGGGAGGAAGAAATTCCAAACAGAATCAAGGCAAGAGTGTGGATGAAATGTATAAGGAGTCAGTGGCTCCTTACATTTTAGACTCACAAAGGCGAAGTGCAAACTTGAACTTCCAAAGTGGGGAGTTGGCAAAAGACTTAAGGAAAGCTTTAGGTCTGGCAGAAGATACGCCAGTTCATTTAGACAACAGAACGTTTAACGAATTGGTAACTGCGAAGAGGGAAATTTACAGGCCCGATTATCCTCATCGAACTAAACAAGAGTTTGTCCCAAGGGATAATATTTTAAAGCCAATAATAACCCCTGGTGCTTTTCTTGACATTGATTGTGAAAAGCACGTATCAGAAAAGATAGTTGAGTGGTTATCACTTATTCGGATGACGGCATCAGCAGGAGGAGTACCTCCTGGAGCAGTCTACAAATTATGTGTGGCAGCCCTCATGGGTACAGCGCAGAAATATTGGAAAACCTTAGTGGCGCACACAAACATTAAGGAAAAGATAGATCAAGCGCTGACGGTTGATGGAGTATTGGCAATAATTGCCGATGCCCTGAAACGTGAGTTCTGTGGTTTCTCATTATCCACTGAGACTGTGGAAAAGGAGCAGTCATTAACCGCTCTAGTCAAACTACAGATCTGTGATATGTGCTGGTTTGATAGCTACGTATGTGAATTCAAGAGGTATTACTACAATCTGGATGTAGTATCACAACAGTTCATATTAGGAACCTTTTTTGCAAAACTTCCCGAACCTTAGCCGGAAGTTGCGCAAAAGGCCTATGAATTACTTCTGAGTGAGGAAAAGATTGTCTCTGGACTCGGAGGTAAAATTCAGGCGGTAAAGTACGCTATGCGAAAAGCGTGTACTGAGCTCCAGGTAAAAGAGGCAGCTAAAAAGCTACCTTACCTAAACAAGAGCTGTTGTTCTCAAATAGAGTATGTGCCTGGAAGGTATGGATGCGATACTCGCAGTATTCCAGGAGACTCTTTGAAGAGAAGGAACTTTCCTAGTAAGGGAAAGTTTGTTGGGTACAACAAAAAGAAAGTTTGGCCCAAGAAGGACTTCCAGCGTAAGCAAAAGAGAGGTCCTGCTTATAAACCAAGGAGGTTTGTAAGGAGAAGGGATAACCTAAAGGATAAAGATAGGATCGATGCCTTCAAAAGAAAGCATGGCAGAGAGCCTAAATGTCCTAAAGGGAAACCTTTGAGCAGTTGTAATTGCTGCTGGTTTTGTGGTTCAAAAGACCACAAGGCAGATAGTTGTCCGAAGAAGAATCAAAGGAGAGAAAGGCTCCGAATGGTCTTCCTGGATGACAGGAGTCATGAGAAAGAGGTCCTTGCTTATGAACCAATAGATGAGCAGGAGATTTCCGACTTAGACTCGGAGGTAGAGTCAATTTATGAGATAGTGTCAGATTATGATACAGACTCGGACGATGACTCTGATCTCTGGAAAATGCATCTGTTCATGATGAGAGCAGAGCAAAACGGAGATGGTGATGAGATGGTCCCATTAGAAGCATCGAATCAGGTACTGGAGGAAACCCACCAGTACGAAGATCCATCCCAATCAGTTCTGGAATGGAGGTTGCCTAATGTTAATGGAAGAGAGGTCTATAACATATCGAGATTCAATTTTAAATCGATAATAGATATCTCACAAACAGAAGCAACGGCTCAAGTTACAAATACGGAACTTGAGACTTTGGATATCCCGCTACTCAACGTACAACGCATTAGGGAAACCATGCAACGTACGAGAGGTGTATACAATTATATACACATTGGGTTGATCCAAGTAGGACTTATCCCGTTATTCCATCTTCCAACGGATAGTCCTGTGGTAGCAGCAGTGATCGACAAACGGTGGCGAGAGTTTAGAGATCAGCTGATATCAGGAATACAGGCCAACCTAGCACATGGCCCTGTATGGTTCCAGGTCCATCCAAATTTCATGATGGCCCTCAACGATTGCTGTTTGGGAAATTCATTGACCTTAAGAATCAAATCAATGAATATGGATAGGATGAATTCCCAGGCCAAGTTTTTGGCGTATCACACTAGAGTAATTTACCGATTGGTAAATACCACTAGTCCGGGTGTGAGGAACATCTCAAGACTTACTGAGTTGTTCGAAGAAGGTCATAATAACTACCAACAGTTTCATAGGCGAGAGGTAAACCCATTGGAGTTAACCTGGCCAAGAAACTGGGTTATGACTGAACCTGGTAGTAGCTCTAGGCCGATTAGTGCGGCTAATATCCGACAAAGAGGTAACGAGATTACTTTAATGCTGGGTGAACCGTCTAGAGACAGTTTTAGAGCTGATAGGCATTTGCCTATGAGGATGCCACTCCTGAGAGAGCCAAGAGCACATACGCTCTCTGAAGTTTCTTCTAGAGCTAGTGATGTGGAAGAAGACATAATAGTGTCTCGACCAGCAGAAGCATCTACTCCACCACTAATAGAAGAGATGTCTCGAAGGTCTGTTGATTCGAGAGCCCCGTCGCAACATACGGGTAGAATCGTAGGGTATAGACAGGTATCATTACCAGTCTATGAAGATCCTGTAGACCAAACGAGAGAGGAGTCTATACGGATGTTAAGAGTTACCAGTATGAAAAACTCTTTATCAGAGATTCCTGAGATTTGTAAGGTTATTGAACAAATAGCCGAGCAAAGGTCTATACCGGTAGACGATATCTGGAGGATGATAAAACCATCCCAGAAAGTACTTGAGAATATTGGGTTTAGTGATAGGAAGGAAGACATGAGCACATATGTGGCTCTAACTTTCAAATTTCCTGGATACTATGAATATTCTCTGGATACTTTGATAGACACTGGGTGTAGCATAACATGTGCTAGACTCAATGCTCTGCCAGATGAGTGGTGGGAACCACTGCAGAAACCCATCCACATGGTTAACGTCGATGGTATGGCCACAATTGTGGGCCATAAGGCAAGTAACGTGCCTGTCTTTATTGGTGGACAAAAATTCATCATTAAAGAGATTCTTGCACATCCTTTACTAGAGGCCGACATCATTATTGGTAACGCCTTTTTAAAGGGTCAAAAAGAAAACCTTCCTTTTGTGCAGAATGAAAACGATGTTTCCATAGGTGGTATAAAGATAGGTATTCTACAGGAGCCTAAACTGAGGTTAAAATTTGGCTTTTATCCGGTAAAACGGACAGAATACTGTGGTGATATTCCATGTGAAAGAGCTTTCAGAGTGCGAGCTCAACGTGGTGATATACGGTTGGATGAGAACGATTCATGGGAACAAACCCTGTTTTCTCCAACGAATACCAGAAGTTCTAACTGGTATGACGACTTATTTCCAAAACAAGAAGTGTGTATGGCTGTAAAGTTAATAGGAACAAAATGGGATAAGTTCCTAATAAAACTGGCTGATAATTTTAGTGAAGATCCACTAAAGTTATGGACTCGAAATGGCTTAAAGGCTAGATTAGAGTTGAAAGATCCCGGAACCATTATAAGAGCCAGAAACATTACGTATACGGTTGAAATGGTTGAGGAGTTTGACAAACAAATTCCTGAGTTGCTTGGAAAAGGCTTGATTAGGGACAGTTACAGTCCACATTCTAGTCCTGCCTTTATGGTTATTAATCATGCCGAGCAGGTGCGAGGTAAAGCACGAATGGTTATAGATTATCGTCAGCTTAACAAAGCTACAAAAGACGATGGCTATAAGATTCCCACTGTGGGAGATTTAATTGATAAGGTAAGTCTGAGCCAACCAAAATTCTTCTCTAAGTTTGACTTGAAAAGTGGATACTGGCAAGTCAAGATGGAGGAAGAGTCGGTTCCTCTAACTGCCTTCAATGCTCCGCAATGAATGTTTGAATGGCTAATAATGCCATTCGGCCTGAAAAATGCTCCAGGTGTATTTCAGCGCAAAATGGATAATGCTTTAAAGCAGGTCCGAAAATTTTGTGCGGTCTACATTGACGATGTGCTAATCTACAGTCAGACTGAAGATGAGCACATGAGACACCTTGATGAGGTGACTGATGTCTTCAAACGAGAGGGCATGATTCTATCAGAGAAAAAGATATAATGGTTTAAGGAATCAGTTAATTTTCTAGGCATAGAGATTGAGCAGGGAAAAATTAAACTGCAAAATCATATTGCTGAGAAAATAATTAATTTTCCTGACAAACTTGAGGATAGAAAGCAAGTCCAAAGATTTTGTGGATGCGCTAACTATGCAAGAAAGTTTGTGAAAGATCTTTCCCGAGATCTAAGTAGGATTGCAAAGAAAACCTCTTCTACAATTCCTTGGAAATGGGAAGATGAAGACACTCAATCTATTAGAAGGATTAAAGCAAAGGTGAAAAATTTGCCACAATTAGCTTTACCATCTGACAAAGATGAGTTAGTCTTGGAAGTTGATGCTTCTGAAGAATTTTGGGGAGCAGTCCTCAAAATTAGAGGACGAAAACCAGAACCGGTGTGTAAATACTGGTCGGGAAGCTTCAAGGGGTACGAACTAAGATACCCGATACATGAAAAGGAGGTATTGGCCTTAAAAAACGGAATAAAGGCCTTTTACATCTTTTTGGCACCAAAAGAATTTTTAGTGCGCTCTGACTCGACCTATGTAATGTAGCAATCGCCTCTCCCAACGTGAACCGAGAAGAAACAGAGATTTTTGGTGCTGTCAACAACCACAGCTATTTTTTGACTCTTTATAGTAAAAATAATGAAATACCCCCAATAACAAATCACGACCCCACTACCAGCTAAAAATCAGAAAGTAAAGAAACGTTTCCTACATTTATGCTCATGTAGGAGCATTTATGGAAAAAACAAATCCTAGAAAAAAGATAAGAGCTGACAGAGCTGGTTTATCCAACAATCTCCCCCTAAGCCAGACTTTGTCCATCACAACTTGACGACGCCGATCTTGTCACGCAGCTCACTAAACCGCGTACGCCCGAGTGACTTCGTCAGCACATCCGCGAGCTGCTCCTCCGTGCTCACATGATCCACCCAAATTCTCCCATTCTCCACACATTCACGAATAAAATGATACTTAGTGTCGATGTGCTTACTTCTGTCATGAAGAACAGGATTCCTGCTGAGTGCAATCGCGGACTGATTATCCATCTTCAACACTGGCGGCTGGACCTTAACGCCGGTGATGTCGCCCAGCAGCCGAACGAGCCACACAGCCTGACACGCCCCCAACGCGCCAGCCATGTACTCAGCTTCATATGTCGAAAGGGCCACCGTCTTCTGCTTCTGAGACTGCCATGACACAGGCATCTCACCAAGGAAGAAGATCACACCGCCGGTGCTTCTTCTCTCGTCGATGTCTCCCCCCAAGTCGCTGTCGCTGTACCCCGTCAGCGTGTTGCCGGTGTTGCCGAGCTTGGAGTAGAACAAGCCGTAGTTGATAGTGCCGGCGATGTAGCGCAGAATATGCTTGACGGCGGCGAGATGTTCCTGTCGAGGTGTCTCCATGAACCGGCTAACATATCCCACCGCGTATGCTATGTCTGGCCTGGTATGCACTAGATAGCGCAGACTCCCCACAAGACTGCGATACATCTTAGCGTCGACGTTCGGCGTGCTGCCCTTGGCAGAGAGTTTAAGCCGAACCTCCATGGGTGTGTGGCAGGGATTGCACGCCGCCATCCCCGCCTCACCAGTAGCTTCCTGGCATACGCAGCTTGCCCCAGCTTGATGCCGTCTCCGCCTTGCTTCACTTCAAGCCCGAGGTAGAAGGACAAGGGGCCGAGGTCGCTCATTCGAAACATGCGACGCATCTGCTCCTTGAATGTCTCAACATCCTCTTGCCTTGCTCCGGTGATGATCAAGTCATCAACATAGACCCCAACCACCACGCGTGTCGCTGCGGCTCCTCTGGTGTACATACCGTGCTCGCTGGCGCATCTGTCGAACCCGAGCTCACGCAAAATGCTGTCCAGCTTCGCGTTCCATGCACGAGGAGCTTGACGAAGCCCGTACAACGCCTTCTTGAGCTTCAGCACCTTGTCTTCATGCCCATCAGCAACGAACCCCGGCGGCTGCCGAACATACACCTCCTCCTTGAGCTCGCCATTCAAGAACGCTGATTTAGCATCCATGTGATGCACAAGCCAGCTTCTGTGAGCAGCAACGGCGAGCAGCATGCGCACCGATTCCATCCGTGCGACCGGGGAAAAGACTTCATCGTAGTCGATCCCCGCTTGCTGGATGTACCCCTTGGCGACGATCCGAGCCTTGAACTTGATGATCGCGCCCTGCTCATCACGCTTCAGCTTGTACACCCATTTGAGGCCGATCGGGCGATGTCCAGGCGGGAGATCAACTAGCGTCCATGTCTTGTTCTCTTCAATGGACGTCATCTCCTCCACCATAGCCTTCCGCCAACGTGCGTCCCTGTGCGCCTCCTCGAATGTGACAGGCTCGTCGTCTCCGCTGGCGAGCAACAGCTCCTCATCGACCTCGAATTCTCGCTCCGCCAAGTCAGGAATGTCTGCCGGTCCAAGGACGTTGTCAAGCGGCCTGAACCGCAGAGGTGCGTCATCGTGATTGTCGTCGAGATCCGGGTTAACTGTCGGTGGCGAGACGAATTGAATTGGCGCACCGGCTGTTGCTGAGACTCCAACCTTGCTAAACGTGTGCATCGGTGTCGATGGCGTCCCTGGTGCAGCAGCCGCCACGTCATCGATCCTAGCCGCAGACTGTGTGTCCATCGTGCTCCCTTGCCATGGACCAGTGACGTCGTCGTGACGGACCGTGACCGTCGTGAAGTCGTCATGAAACGGCTCGTTGTCCAGGTCACTGGAATCGCCGACGCTTCTCCAATCCCAGGCTCTCCCTTCATCGAACACCACATCGCGTGAAACGATCACGCGTCTGGTGTTCGGGTTGAGGAAGCGATAAGCCTTTGACCCCGGCTCGTACCCGATGAACACCATCGGCGTACTACGATCATCCAACTTCTTCTTATGCTCGCCTGCAACCTTCACGTGCGCAACACATCCAAACACACGCAAGAAATGAACTGAGGGCTTTACACCATACCAGACCTCGTACGGAGTCTTCCCTTCGACGCTCCTCGTCAGCGACCGATTGAGGATGAAGACGGCCGTGATGACCGCCTCTCCCCACAACCAGCCTGGCATGCCCTTCGCCTTGAGCATGCTCCTAGCCATTCCTAGCACCGTCTGGTTTCGCCTCTCCACCACGCCATTCTGTTGCGGAGTATACGGCGCAGTGAGATGGCGATCGATGCCCTGCTCGGCGCAGTAGTCGGCGAATGCGCGCGCCGTGAACTCGCCCCCACGATCTGTGCGGAGCGTGCCCATCTTCTTCCCTGCTTCGGCTTCGATGCGCGCCTGCAGTTGGATGATGGCTGATGCCGCTTGATCCTTCGACGCTAGTAGTACAACCCACATGTATCTGCTCTTGTCGTCGACCACGAGTAGAAAACTCCGTTTCCCCCCCGGTGTCTCCGGCGTGATCGGCCCGCACAGATCAGCGTGCACGAGCTCTAGCAAGTGTGACGCTCTGTACTTGCTACTCATCGGGAACGGGCGCCGTCGCTGCTTGCCTGCCAAACAGCTGTCGCAGATTTGCTCGACGTGGTCGATCGGGGGCAGACCACGCACCATGCCTCCCTTGGACAGCGCGCGGAGCGACTGGAACCCAAGATGTCCGAACCTAGCATGCCATTGCCAGGCCACCTCAGTGCATCGTGCTGCAAGGCACACTGGATGTGCGATGTCGATGTCGAGGAAGTACAGCCGGCTCGCTGAGCGCTTCACCATCACCAGCAGTCGGCTCCTCTGATCCCAAATCTGCAGGATCCCCTTCTTGATGCGCACCCCGTGATCGTCCTCGTCAAGCTGCCCCAGGCTGATGATGTTCGCTGTCAACTTGGGAATGTAGTAGACACCGAATAGCGGACGGTGTTCCCCGTTCTTGCACTTGAAGATTATCGTACCGCGTCCCTCGATGGCGACCACGGAGCCGTCGCCGAATCGCACGGTACCGCGGACGCCGGTGTCGAGCTCGGCGAAGGACGCGCGTTGGCTCGTCATATGATTCGTCGCCCCGGTGTCAAGAATCCAGCGCGTGTTCCCGCCTTCGCCCTTCTCGCCGAGTTGGACAAAGAGCTTGTTCTCGTGGAGGTGGATCTCCTGTGCAGCGCCTGTGCGGGACGGTTCCACAGCGCTCGATGTGGCCAGGGCCACCAGCGCAACGGGGTTTGGATCCTCGTCGGCGAACGCCCACCGCGCACTGCCTCCCCCCTCGATCTGAACCAAGAGGTTTGTATCTTGCAACGTGGAAAACAAGTCCGCCGGTGGTGACGGGGTTGGGGAAGGAGTACAGTCGAGAGAGGCCACGCCCAGCATCAGCGCTCCTTCCGTGGGCTCTTCCTCCGTCTGAGCCGCATGAGCTGCCTCGTCACGCTTCTTCTTACGGCATTCTCGAGCCCAATGGCCCGTCTTGCCGCAATAACGGCACTCGTCGTCACCGATGACCTTCTTCCCTTTGTCGTTGCCAGCACGGGGCTTTGGCGGTCGTAACCCTCTAGTGTTGTTGTCGCCTCTTCCTCGCGCGCCACCCCTGCCACGGCCCCGGCCTTGGCCTGACGATGAGCGATTGCTGCCTTTGCCTCCATCGGTCGAGAGCTGAAGCCGTGACGCAACACGTTCCACGAGTTCGTCCTCTAACAAGTTCAACCTTGCCGAAGTGCCGCTACTGCTGTTTCTCCTGCCGATGTCGCGCTCCTCCATGGCCTTGAAACGCCCGACCAGCTCCTCGAACGAAACTTGACTCAAATCGAGCAAAGTCTCGATCGCCATTGCGATCTGTGAGTACCTCGGAGGAGCCGCCTGAAGGAACTTGCGGACAACTTGTTCATCCTGTACGGCCTCCCCGAGCACCGCCAACTGGTGCACTATGCTGTTGATGCGGAGTGCAAAGTCGTCAATGGTTTCACCGTCGCGGAACCGAAGCGTGTCGAACTCCCCGCGTAGAGTGTTCGCCTTGGCACGACGCACTCGGTCCACGCCGATGTTCATCTGGCGGATTGCATCCCACGCCGCCTTCGTCGTGGGCTTGGTCGCCATTGCTCCCATGAGTTCAGGTGGAACAGCCTTGGATATGACCTCAAGAGCCGTCCGATCGTCGATGAAATCAGCAGTCTCACCGCCGATGCTCACCACCTCCCAGAGGCCGCGCGCCTGAAGCATCACCTTCATAAGCGCCGCCCAGTCATAGTAATTCGTACGGGTGAGAATCGGATAATTCCCGCTCCCACTTGTTTCCTTGGTGACGCGATGGATCACTAGTCCCCTTCCATCGCCGCTGCCTAACCCGCTCCCCGGAATAGGTGTCGCGTCTCGTTGACGGCGACCGGACGGCGATGTTGAATGACGGCGCGGCATGAGTCCCCACTCGATAGCGCGGTCACAATCTCTGCTATGGAACCTCGCTCTGATACCAATTGTAGCAATCGCCTCTCCCAACGTGAACCGAGAAGAAACAGAGATTTTTGGTGCTGTCAACAACCACAGCTCTTTCTGACTCTTTATAGTAAAAATAATAAAATACCCCCAATAACAAATCACGACCCCACTACCAGCTAAAAATCAGAAAGTAAAGAAACGTTTCCTACATTTATGCTCACGTAGGAGCATTTATGGAAAAAACAAATCCTAGAAAAAAGATAAGAGCTGACAGAGCTGGTTTATCCAACATGTAAAAAGGTTTATGAGTCTGAACCTTAAGGAAGCTAGGCAAACTAGACTCTTAAGGTTGCAGGAACAATTAAGCTATTATAAATATGAGGTCGAATACATTAAGTCCGACCACAACATAATAGCTGACTCTCTCTCTAGAGAACTTGCAAACACCTCTCTTTCTAAAAACTCTGCAGATGGATCCTGCTGCAAAGAGAAAGATATGCTGGGAATGCAAGAAGGAGGGACACTCCCGAAAGGTATGTCCTAACAAGGGAGATGGTGAGCATAGTGATGCTGGTTCCGTTTCAAGAACGAAGTCAGCAGTGCTCTGCTGGCAGTGCAAGCAACTAGGACATCGTTCTTACGAATGTCCCAAGAAGCTGAAAACTGCGGATTCCCAGAAGGGGAAGGCTGAACTTAAGGAGAAAGCAAAAGCTGACTCCAAGAGTGAGGCGAAACCAGGTCTCCAGAAGGAGATGGCTAATCCCAAAGAGGCTGAAGTCAGGTCAAAGGGAAAGGCGAAAGAATCCCAGAAGGAGATGGCTGGATCTAAGGGAAAGGTAATAACCAATTCTAAGGAGAAAGCGAGAGTTTCCCAGGAGGGGAAGACAGATCTGAAGGAGAAGGGTAACACCAACTCTGAAAGAGATGTGAAGAAAGATCTTCAAAGGAAGATGACAGATCCGAAGGAGGAAAGCTCCAGAAGAGATGTGAAAATGGCAGATCTGAAAGACAAGGCAAAAGCCGAGTCAGAGGAGAAGGCCATGAAGAAGAGGAAAGCCAAGAGGCTTGGGTCTTCTGGTCCCAAAGGGGATGATTCTGCAAAAGAAGGTCCTAAGAAGGACAGAAAGGTTGAAGAACCTTGGTGGTCTCCGTTGACCATGGAGCAGTTTAATTACTGCAGAAACCACTTAGCCAAAGAGCAGAAAATTTCCATTAATCAAGCTGTGAAATCCTACAAAGCTTTGTTACAAAGCAAGGAGGAACAGAAGGAGAATATGGAAACACAGTATGCTGAGGAAGAGGCTAAGTTTAAGGCCATAATAGGCGAGCCAATTCAAGTGGTAGACCCTGAACCAAGGGGTGAACCAGAGGAAGCGGCTGCAATGGAGTGTGAGCAATACTTCGACTTTGGAAGTGCTTACGCAGCATTGGAAGGTGATCTTGGAAAGAAAGAAAACCTTGAGGAAGCAATTCCTGTAAGAGACTCAGTCGAGGAGTCTGGTGAGAATGTTCACGGTGACAGAGGTCACGATGGAAAAGGCCATGTTGGGAAAACCCAAGAGGATCTGGGAGGATCCTGGTTTTTTATATAGACTCATTTGAGGATGAATCCCTAAGTTGGGATGCGTCTGTGGTCTGTGGAGGACTCATGGGTGGCATCAAACATGATGACAAGTGCCAGATTGAGTTTTTCGCAAGAAAGACAGTTGAGTACATCAAAGACCTGGAGTATAAGCTATCTATTATGGCTTCAGGTGAGGAGGAGTTGTCTCAAGTTGAAAAGGAAAGACAGATATTCTCCACAATGATGTCTATAATACCAGGGGAAATCAGAGATTATGAAGTCCCAAGAGTAACAGTAGACATGAGTGAATCCTCGCTCGAGGAAAACACTGTACTTCAACCGTATCTACATTGGATATCGGGGAAGTGGCCGTCTCTGAGAATTCACTCAGATATGGTGGGAGTAGCAGCACCTTACGTATATGCTGGGTTCGTAGACATACTGGAAATCGACAGATCAGAACCAGAGTGTATGGAACCACTGCCTATGTTAGTAAGGTTTGTGCTCGGATGCCTAGGCTACGGACCAAAGTATGCCACGGCGTTGATTACTAGCACAATAAGGGAAGAGGAAGACCATCTGCAGTATGGGAAGGTAATACTTCAAAATCTGCAAGTATGGGACATCCACCCTTGTGAGAGTAGGCGTCTGGTGGAACCTCAACGATAGGACCTCGACCAGAGAGGTTTATGGCGAAAATACTACAAGGACAAAACAGTCCGGAAGGCCATAAAAGTTGAGTTCCTTAAGGATGTGTTGGAGCATGTGTTAGCCCGCAAGGACGAATACTACGTGCTCTGTAATGGTATAATCACCGTCACGGTTCTTCGGTCAAATCTGAGCCTCATAGACGAACAAGCAGGAGACCGAGGATGGCAGAGAATGCTCGACCTTCTGGATAGTTTCTGGAGGCGAGAGAACTCTGAGCTGCACCTCCGAACCGATACCTTCGAGGTTTGGAGCAAGATTGCTGATTTTACAGACAAGACCTTAAATCAGCAAATCGAATATGACGAGAGAGCCCAACAAATTTTTAAGGCGGTTCAAGACTCTCCGGGACTCTCAGAAAAAGAAGAAGTTGGCGAAACTTCAAACGCCAACAATAATGAAGGAATCTCCCAAGACAACGCTCCAATACAGACGGGAGAAGACAACTGTATAAAGTTAGACTAGGATGTTTTTGTCGGACATTAGGACCCCCCTAACTTTTATAACAGTTTAGATTCCTTTTACTTTTGAGCTGGCAAACAGTGCATAGGCACCAACTCCTTTGTGTATATATTCACAAGTCCTCTACCTCATTTGGGAAGGCGATCTGAATAGAGAATTTTCTCTCACATCTCTCTGAGTAAGAAATTCTTTGGTCGTTCTCCGGGAACATTAATAGATGGTCCGAAAATACCTTAAGGAATCAAGAGTAAGATGGTTAGAATTAACCAAAACCGGTTAAGACTAACGGAAGGTCAGATCGTTAGATCAGAACCTTGGAAGGATTGAAGCCTACGGGCCAAAACCTTTGGATGAGGAGTGTCTATATAAGACCCTCGAGATAAGGGCATTTGTTATGACACAGAAGAGCCTCTCCACTCGATTCCCCAAATTTGAGGAATTCTTCACTCTTAAAGTTCTATAGGGCGGAAGCTTGGTGAACCCTTTGAGCTATCCCGTTGATTAAGGTATGATAAACATCCTTCGTGTTGTTTATGCTTTTCTTTCTTGAAAAGAGAATCTGAGAGAAGTGCAAGTGCACGAGTCACTCGCATGACTGATTGTCCTAACCCAGAGTTACTCCATTTGGATCACGGGATTGGCAAGGATTCTAATACGGGATTACTAAACACTGTAGTAGATCGACTGACAAGCATTTCAGCACAAATAACGCAGCTGACTGAGCTTGTGGATAGCTATTCTAAAAAATTGGAAGAGCTGACTCTCTTGCAGAGTGAATTCGAGGAGTATTTCCTTGAAGGTAAATCCAATCTTGAATTTGCAGCAAGTTCGAAGTACTCAAACGAGTATTCGAGGTTGGCAGAACGCCGGCGACAAAGACAATTGGGAAAATCATCTTAATTTCGATTCCTGTAATCATTATTGGTATCAGAGCCTGCTTAAGATCAGAATTCCTAAACTGTCTTGAAGGATTAGATTGAAAGAAGAAATAAAACTTCTTGGGTAAATTTGAGGGAAAAAGGTAGTGAATAGTACAACTGCCGTAAATCCGTAATTTTGAAACTCGCAGCCGTAAAAGTCAAAATTCTTTGAAAACTAGTGGTAAAACGGTACAAAGCTCTCACATTTGATGTTTCTCTTTATTTTATTTTTTTGAACCCACTTCAATTATTTGGCCTCATTGCCTTTCCCAACATGTAAAACATATTTAATAAAAGTAACGGAAAATATAATCTACTCGCCTGTCAATTCTTCCCGAAAATATACACGAAGGAACAGAAGTGCAACAATAAACAGATTGGGGGGTTGCTGTTCAGAACCTCTGACTGTGTGTCCGTACTAAAATAGTAGTACCCCACCTCCATTTTGTGATGTCATGCAATATCATGCTGATTATAAATAGCGGTATTTGACCAAAGATCCCTATGGTATGTGCTTGGATGTAAAGTCGATTCCATTCCGGCCACACAACACACAACAGGATCCTGCCGAATGCAGCAGATTTCCGGCGTACCGGACCCGATGCCGGCCTGCCGTGGTGAAAACAGACAGACGTGAGAAGCATGTACCTTGGAAACTAGCCAACCAATCCCGGACTGTCCATACTTCAAATACATATAAGGCACCTTCCCCGGACGGACGGCCGATGATCATGACAGGAGAAACAGCCCCATCACTTAGACAACCCTATGACCTATTGGAACAGTCGGTTGATTACGGATACTGACCCTTAAGGTGTAAGACGAACTAACCAAGGAGGAAAATTGTCGACCAGGCTCATTCTTCAGGATGCAGTAAAAGCTCCGTATTAATGGGCACGGGTGACGCTCCATGTAAGTCCTAAGATGTGCCCCTGGAAGCAAGTTCATCTCCATCAGAAGACGGGGCGACATTCTGCTGGGATTTATCGGAGGCCAAGACCTCGTTCTGCTGGTTTTCTTTCTTCTTTGCATTAAGGAACCGGCCTCCGCATCCTCTTGCTCGCCTTATTGCATGCTGATGTCGAGATTCGTGCAAGTATGGCTGCAATTTTTGTTGTGAAGTGAATAATGTCACGACTAAAGTGGAAACTAGAATGCGAAATGGTACTGTGCAAAATTATAGCAATCCATTCTAGTTGATCAGTGCATCCGACAATGGATATTGCGGACATTCAATGATGATCCGTGCAACCGAGGGTTCTTGCACACATTTAAAGTTGTCCAACAACGACAAACCAAATCGTGTATCTTCCTCTCTACACACAATATGTGAGAACGCCAATTGGTTTTTTCTTTTTTTTTTTTGGGGGGGGGAGGGGATCTTCGCCATGTTCAGATTCAACATCATGTTGAGTCTAAAATTGCAACATACCTTTCGTGACTTGACAATTTTGTTTTCTAACTCAGCTTTTGCACGAGATTGTCGTCGCCGTAAGATGCCATGGTATTGTTTAGCATTGACAAACACAGGCTCCTCAACTGCATCCGATGGCAGGGGAACTCCCGCTTGTTGAAGTCCCATGAATTGTAGGTGGACCTGGGACAGGCCATATTGCAATTTATACATGATAAAAAACAAGCACATAATGATCTGTATGTCTATAGTCCCTCAACTTCAAAAAGTCACGGATAACATGAAAAACGTTGACAAGTATGTGAAGTTAACAGAAACCCACCATAGGCTGGCCTTCATAAGGCTGTGGCGGATATGACTGACCATTGTAAGAAGCAAATATGCTTCTATAATATGGATCGGGATGCGGATATACTGGAGGGACCTAAGAAAGAACCCATAAATGTAAGTCCTGATGCTAAACCCACAAGAAATGTTACAGCCAAAGTGGACAAAAATAATCTTTGAAAAAAGATGGAAAAGATCCAAAAATTAAAATTTACCATTAAATTTCCAGGCCCCAGTTGTGGAGGCGGTCCAAATGGCACATTGGGCAGTGTTATGCCAGGATGAGGCAGTCCAGTGGCAGGTAGATGCAGAGGATTGCAGTCTGAATGCTTTCGAGGCTCATCGGCTTCACTACTATCTACAGGAGGCATGTGTTAGACAAGAATTAGTGTCCAGAAATAGTACAGAACCAAGAAGTAGCAAAAGAAAGAAAAGAACACTGGATTCAGGGAAGCGGAGGAAAACAACCGCAGTCAGGCAGAACTTTTCATAAAGCATGCTAGTTAGTAAGACTACCTGAAGGGTCGTGCTCGGAGGAAGTCATCAGATCGTCAATAGCAGATTCCTGAGCACGATTAAAATATAATAATGAAAACAAAATAGATACTCACATAAAGCAACAACATTAAAAAAGCTCCAACACTTGCTTTGGTTGGTAATAAGCCTGTAACAAGAATTCCAATAGTAGCAGTATAAATCCATTCGCACTGCATACTTCCAGGAAACAATGTGAATGCTTCGAAATGCTGTTAGGCAACGGTTAAGGCTTCCAACAATTGTTACAGAGTATGAGTACCATTCAAAGCTTCCGTCCACCAACTATTGAGTTAGAATCTTGGCAAAGAGGTGAACATAATGTAAAGAACCCTAAGGCAACAGGGTTTCACTAAGCACCATGTTTATCTGTTATGGTTCTGAAATACTAAGTAACAAGCTACACGTCTAAGTTAACAAAAGATATATGAAGGTGGTCTAGTAGCCCTAGCATAGAATAAAGCATCCTGCATATGCGAACATTGCTCTTCCACTTCTAAAATTATAAAGGCAAGACATGAAATCATTTGAAGTCAAGCCTATATGAACTTTTTCATGGCAACAAAAGAAAACAGACCCTACGAGCAACTTTAAACTCTACTTCCAGGCCAGCTCCAGTTATTCATGGGAAAAATGCATAAGGCCTAAATATTTAGCGATCCTATCAGATAACGAGCTTGTGTAGTAATGGATGGGTAATTTGTGATGCAAAGTAGTAGATGGACGCTTTTAAAATATGCAGAACAGAGAGGCTGGTGCACCCCCAGTCCGTTTGTCAGGGACTGAGCAACTACAGCTGCCGAAATCACATAACATCTATCAACATCAGCTCATTAGACAACCAGTAACATTCTAGTAATTCTCTCATATAAGCTCAACGCACAGCGAATAAACTAATACCGCCACCAAAGCACACTCTCGCAATGCTTGGGAACGGTTTCAAAATCTTCCATTAAATTCAAACCGGAGTTAGACACAAATCCACGCCACGAAATTCAACAATGATTTCAACCCTATTACTAGAAAAGAAAAAACCCACCAAATTATCAAACCACCCATCCATCACCACCCGATTGACCCCTTCCCCAAAGCACCACAAACCAGATTCCCTCGAAATTAAGCTCAATCCAACCAAAACCCACCAATTAAAAAGAGTACCAACCCGGGCTAAAGGTTCCAACTTTGAATTTGCCTAAACCAAAGGGAACAACGAGCAAGGCCCTTCAAATTCAGATCAGATTTAACAGGAAAACAAGGACAGTTAACAATGGAACTTTTACCAATTCTGGTGGGGAAGGAATCCGGGAACTCTTTCTGGACGGGGGAGAAGGGGAATTTCACCTCTGCAAGGGGGGGGGGGGGGGGGATGGCCCAGAAAGCAGTTTTTCGGACCAATGGATTCAGGACAACCTCCTGGATTCTTTCCCCTCTTAAATACTGGCCACGAATCGAGTCAATAATAATAACAATTAAAAAAAGTAATCCATTGAACTTTCAAATAACTTTTTCTTAAAGATGAAACTTTGATTCTTTTGTATCTAATGTGGAAACAGATATTAATTTATATAAAAAAAGGTAAAACAAAGAACATTAATTTTCATAAACTATAAACGTAAACCTAAACTTTTTTATTTAATTTCATATTTTTAAAAAGGATGTTATGTTACTATTTGAAACTTGGAATTTTGTTCTTAAATAATGTTGGTTCGGAAATTATTTCGTCAAATAAGTTCGCAACTCGAAATTTGTTGACTAAGGTAGCGAAATCGGCCTTACAAAGGCCGACTTCGTTTATAGTCGGCCTTTGTAACGCCGATTTCATCGTACTCGAAGCAAGGTCGACTTCATGCGAATGATACCCCATGCATGAAGTCGGTCTTTGTAAGATCGACTTCAGTGAAAAAAAAAATACACCAACAGAAGTTGTATGAACAACTCCTTCGGAATTTAAACCACTCGGCCATTCGGGACAGAAAGGCCGACATGGAAAAAACCCTCCTCCTCCCGACCTCTCCCGACCCCACCGAGCCCTAGCCCTCCCGACGTTGTCACGGACGTCTATCCCCAGTGTTCACGACGCCCCCAAGTATTCCGGATGCCCATCCTCGACACGGAAAACCCGTCCCCGACGTGAAAGCCCCGACCTCGACGCCGGAGGAGGTGGAGCATCTGGAGGAGCATGCTCTGTCGGAGGATGAGGAGGATAATTGGGCTGACATATTTGACATTAATCCTTATGCAGTGGATAATGAAGTGTACTCGTCTCTGGTGCTTAATCCGACTCTCGTGGATGCATTTCGGACTCCATTTGCACATGCATCTACTGATAACTCTAAGAAATTAGAGTTACAAATCACATTTTAGAACAAATTCGATGTTAGTTTCCGTTGTTTAGTCTCGTTTGTGCGTTTCTCATGGTTTGTTTTGGAGTGTGCACGTATATGCTGTTTTGTAGGGAAACGAGTGATACGGAGCGAAATCCATGAGGAGGAAGCCGTATAAATGGAGGAGGAATGGACAGACGTGAGGGTGCGGCCGCACTAACTGGAGATGCGGCCGCACCAGAAGGATTAGAAGAGGAGCTAAGAGGCAGAACGTGAGGTGCGGCCGCACCAAGTAGAGATGCGGCCGCACCGGTCGAGGTGGAAGACGGACATCACAGTGGCGGAGGTGCGGCCGCACCAAAGGCCTGTGCGGCCGCGCCGGACGAGGATCAACTTGAGATATTTTATTTGGTTTCCTTTATTATTCCCTTAGAAGTCCTAGTATAAAAACCTTTGTGAGGACTCGGTTTAGGGTTATCTCTGAGACACCTCTTGACGGCCGGAAATAGAGAATTGAGATCTTGAGGGAGTTCTTCATGTCTTCCCTTAGTTTCTGCGTTTTCATGATGTTTCCGATGTCGAACTAATTTACTTTATAGGATTGTGCTGAACCGATTCGCGTAGTCGGTTGTCTACACTCTTTTCAGATTTAATTTATGAAGTTCTGCGTTTTCTTACGTTTCCTTGTGTGCATTGCCTACTTATCGGGTTGATCGCCGGTTTGTTTGATTTCTTATCGCTAAGTGAACTCGAGAGAGACTTAGGACTAGAAGAGAGGAAACGTAATCTGAGTTAAGGCTGAGAGATCGGGTTAATTAGAGAGTATAGAGATATACACTCGTGGGTAACCGATTAGCAATTGGAGTTTAAGGAATCGTAGATACTCATAACACGCTGTAGAGATATAGGTTTATGAGTGTTCGCTGATTCACCGTTACACACTCGAGAGAGGTATAACGACTATTTAGGAATTGCGGTTAGTAAACGCAGAAACCGAATGAATTGAGGAAGAGAGAGTGCGGATAACTGACGAAACGATAGGGGATTCATAGTCCTAGGCATTTCTTCCATTGACTACTGCTTTACTTTTGTTTTCTGCAATTTTAGTTACTTGCATCAATTCATCAAATCAATTAACTGTTTACGGCTAGAATCTGAGACTTGCTGGTAATCGGCAATAGGTTCTAACTAGTCCTCGTGGGAACGATACTTTTTCTCATCATTATATTACTTGCGCGACCCGTATACTTGCGTGTGCGATTTGGTTTGAACAAGTTTTTGGCGCTGTTGCCGGGGACTAGTTTTAGAATTTATTTGCTAATTTTCTTTAGCAATTTTCAATTGTAGTCGCTGATTCTCTTTTTCACTTTTTGCAGGTGTATGCGACATCGCAAAGGTGACAAAGAGCTACTCTTTGACCCTGAAATCGAGCGAACGTTTCGGATTTTGAGAAGGGGTCAGAGAGACACAATGGCGAACGCGAACAACGACAACATCGTCGACATTGCGGCGCAGCAACCGCCGAGGACAATGCGGGATTACGCACAGCCGACGCCACAGAATCATGCTGGTTTCCTCCGTCCTGAAATTCAGGCGGATACTTTTGAAATTAAACCATCTATTATTCATATGATTGAAAATTCAAATTTTGGTGGTTTAATTAACGAAGATCCGCACTGGCACCTAACGCGTTTTGAAGATTTGTGTGGCACTTTCAGGTACCACGGAGTATCAGCAGAAGCAATCAAGTTGCGGCTGTTCCCGTTCTCGCTTCGAGATAAAGCCAGAGCGTGGCTGTATTCGCTGCCAGGAGAGTCAGTCAGTTCATGGGACGACCTCCGCAAGCACTTCCTGTCCAAGTACTATCCGCCGAGCCGAACTGTGAAGATACGGAACGACATCACCTCATTCCGCCAACTAGCCGGCGAATCCATGTACGAAGCGTGGGATCGATTCAAGGAGCTGCAGAGGCTATGCCCCCACCATGACATCCCCAAGTGGATGTTGGTTCAGAGCTTCTACGACGGGCTAGCGGAGCAACTCCAATCTACCATCGATTCAGCCGCAGGAGGTACCATAATGAACAAGACACCGGATGACGCTTTGGATTTGTTCGAGGCGATGGCGACAAATGGCCAAAGGAGAGCACCAGCAAGAGGAGGAGGACATCATCAGATAGATGCTATCACCGCCCTCAGCGCTCAGCTAGAGACACTGACCAAAGAGATGGCGGCGTTGCGTACGTCGACTCAAAATGCTAACCCTCCACCTCGTTCTAATTTGCAGGTGATGGAATTGCAAGAGGCTGAAGAGGCGAACTACGTGGGAGGCACCAACAGGAATAACCCGTACTCCAACACGTACAACTCAGGATGGCGCAACCACCCCAATTTCTCGTGGAGAAATAATCAGGAGCATCAGGATGTCGGGCCTTCGCGACCAAACCAGCCACCGGGATTTGCACCACCGATGCGACAACCCGTAAGTGAACCTAAGTCTAGTGTTGAAGATTTGTTGAGACAGGTTCTGGCTAGCAATGAGGAGGTTCGGAAACAGCAAGAGGAGACGAGGAAGCAGCAGGAGCTCATACTGAAGGACCACGCGACCTCGATCAAGCAGCTCGAGATGCAGATGGGGCAGATAGCAGGATCATTGGTGATAAGACCGCAGGGGACGTTTCCGAGCAACACAGAGCTCAACCCCAAGAATCGAGAAAACTGCAGTGCTATTACCCTCCGAAACGGGAAGGACCTGGAAGAGGAGTTTGAGCGGCAAGAGGCCGAAAAAGAGCAAGCTAGGGAGAAACGTCAGGCTAAGGTACGTGAGACGGAGTCTAGAAAGGACTCTGAGCATCAGAGTATTGAAACACCGGTACGTACTGATCCTATGCCTGTAGTTCCTATTATTCCTCAAGTTCCGTTTCCGCAGCGTTTAAAGAAGCACACTGACGAGCAGCAATTCAAAAAGTTTCTTGAAGTGTTTAAAAAGCTGCAGATCAATATCCCTTTCGCGGAGGCGCTCGAGCAAATGCCAAGCTACGTGAAGTTCATGAAGGATATCCTGTCAAAGAAGCGGAAGCTTGGTGGTCACGAAACGATCTCGTTGACCGAGGAATGCAGTGCAATTGTTCAAAGGAGACTACCGCCAAAGCTTAAGGATCCTGGTAAGTTCACCATCCCTTGTCACATTGGGACTGATTTTTTTGGTCATGCTTTATGTGATTTAGGGGCGAGCATCAATTTGATGCCATTTTCGGTGTTCAAGAAACTGAACATCGGAGAGGTAAGACCAACATCGCTGACCTTACAATTAGCTGACCGGTCTTATACTTACCCGAAGGGTATTGTGGAAGATGTTTTGGTGAAAGTGGACAGGTTCATCTTCCCCGCGGACTTCGTCATCCTAGATTACGAGGAGGACCGGGAGGTTCCCATCATCCTGGGAAGACCGTTCTTAGCAACGGGGAGGACATTAATCGATGTCCAGAAAGGAGAGCTCACCATGAGAATCCACGACCAAGAGGTAACATTCAACATGGATAAGGCCATGAAGATGCCTAATGAAGTTGATGAATGCAGGTACGTGGACATACTTGAGGAGGTTACCGTCGAGACTATTCTAGAAGCCTATGAGTTACCGACGGAAGGTGCACTCCTTGATGAGACGTCTGAGGAAGAGGTGGCCTTTGTGCGACAATTTCAAAGGGTGGAACCTCTTGACCGACCTGGAACCACCATCAAGCCTTCCATCGAAGAGCCCCCGAAGTTGGAGTTGAAGCCCTTACCAGATCACCTACGGTACTCTTACTTAGGTAAGAACAACACCCTTCCTGTTATTATTTCATCTTCGTTGACTAACGAACAGGAAGAGATGTTGCCACGAGTGCTTCGGGAGCACCAGACAGCCATCGGGTGGACTACTGCGGACATCAAAGGGATTAGTCCAGCAATTTGCATGCACAAGATTGTCTTGGACAGTGAGAAGAAGGCGTCCGTCGAGCATCAACGGCGACTGAACCCGCACATGAAAGAGGTGGTAAGAAAAGAAGTCATTAAATGGCTTGATGCAGGAATCATCTATCCGATCTCGGATAGTTCATGGGTGAGTCCAGTCCAGTGCGTACCTAAGAAGGGAGGCATCACAGTGGTCGAGAACAGCAAAAATGAGCTCATTCCGACGAGGACGGTCACCGGGTGGAGGATCTGCATGGACTACCGGAAGCTCAATGCAGCCACGTGCAAGGATCACTTCCCGTTGCCTTTCATTGATCAGATGTTGGACCGTCTCGCAGGTAAAAGTTTTTACTGCTTTCTGGATGGTTACTCAGGTTATAACCAGATAGCGATTGCACCTGAGGACCAGGAAAAGACTACCTTCACCTGCCCTTACGGTACGTTCGCTTTCCGTCGTATGCCGTTTGGATTATGTAATGCGCCTGCCACGTTTCAGCGATGTATGCAAGCAATTTTTTCGGACATGATTGAGAAGACCATTGAGGTATTCATGGATGATTTCTCAGTTTATGGATTGTCATTTACAAATTGCTTGGATAATCTTGCGGCTGTCCTTGCACGATGTGAGCGGACTAACCTGATTTTGAATTGGGAAAAGTGCCACTTTATGGTGCGTGAAGGTATTGTGCTAGGTCACAGAATTTCGGAGAGTGGCATCGAGGTGGACAAGGCCAAGGTGGAGACAATCGAGAAGCTACCCCCTCCGACATCAGTGAAAGGAGTTCGAAGTTTTCTGGGACACGCTGGCTTCTACAGGAGGTTTATTAAAGACTTTTCGAAGATCACCAAACCGTTGTGCAACCTCCTGGAGAAAGATGCACCTTTCCTCTTTGACGGTAAGTGTATGGAAGCGTTCCATACATTGAAAGAGAGGTTAGTGTCTTCTCCAATTATCGTTGCCCCTGATTGGAACCTGCCTTTTGAACTCATGTGCGATGCGAGTGATTTAGCTGTAGGAGCGGTCTTAGGACAGAAGAAAGATAGGCATTTTCATGCAATTTACTATGCTAGTAGGACACTCGATTCCGCTCAAGTCAATTACACGACAACGGAAAAGGAGATGTTGGCAATCGTGTTTGCATTTGATAAGTTTAGGCCTTATTTGATTGGCTCTTCTGTGATTGTGCATACTGATCATGCTGCCATACGCTACCTGATTTCTAAAGCGGATTCCAAGCCGCGACTAATCCGTTGGGTTTTATTGTTGCAAGAGTTCGATCTTACAATCGTCGACAGGAAAGGTTCCGAGAATCAGGTGGCTGATCACTTATCTCGGCTGGAGGAGGGAACAACGAGCACCACAATTTCGACGCTGATCAATGATTCCTTCCCTGATGAGCAACTGTTCGCCGTGGAGGTAGCCGCACCTTGGTATGCCGACTATGTGAACTACATAGTCGCGAATATTTTCCCTCCAGGCATGTCAAGCCAACAGCGGAAAAGGTTCGTTCATGACGTAAAATTTTATATGTGGGATGAGCCTTTGCTTTTTCGTAAATGTGCAGATCAGGTTATTAGGCGTTGTGTCCCGGAGGAAGAAATCAGACCGATCCTTGAGCAGTGTCATGCATCACCGTATGGTGGACACCACGGCGGTCACAAAACAGCAGCAAAGGTCCTACAATCAGGTTTTTATTGGCCCTCCCTGTTTAAGGATGCTTACTCTTTTGTCGCACGGTGTGATCGTTGTCAAAGGTTAGGCAATATTTCGCGTCGTGACGAAATGCCCCTGAATAGCATTTTAGAGGTTGAACTTTTTGATGTATGGGGAATAGACTTCATGGGCCCCTTCATAGACTCGTTTAAGAACAAGTACATTCTAGTGGCTGTTGATTATGTGTCAAAATGGGTAGAGGCTATTGCGTTGCCCACTAACGATGCTCGTGGAGTTTTGAAATTTCTTAGACAGATTTTCACGCGATTCGGAACACCACGAGCCATCATCAGTGACGGTGGAGCCCATTTTTGCAACAACAAGTTCAATGCACTGATGCGGAAATATGGAGTCAAGCACAAGGTGGCTTTACCCTATCATCCTCAAACATGCGGCCAAGTCGAAGTTTCCAACCGGGAAATCAAAAGGATCCTGGAAAAGACGGTAAGCGTTAATCGAAAAGACTGGTCAACCAAGCTTGACGATGCTCTATGGGCATACAGGACGGCCTTCAAGACCCCGATTGGGACATCGCCGTACAAGCTGGTATATGGCAAAGCTTGTCACTTGCCGGTGGAGTTGGAACATAAAGCTTACTGGGCGGTTCAGAAGCTGAACATGGATCCTAGCGCAGCGGGGGAGCAACGATTACTGCAGCTAAATGAGATGGAGGAATTCCGGAAAGACGCGTACGAAAATGCCCGCATTTACAAGGAAAAGACCAAAATATGGCATGATCGGCGCTTGAAGGATCGTAAGTTTTCTCCAGGCCAATTTGTTCTTTTATTTAACTCCAGACTGCGGTTGTTTCCAGGGAAACTCAAGTCGCGTTGGTCCGGGCCCTTCCAAATTACCCAGGTATTACCGTTCGGTGTTCTTGAGTTAGTAGGTACTGATGACTCTAACAGGTTCAAGGTGAATGTGAGTCGTGTCAAGGCTTATATGGGAGGCGTTGTCCACCGGGATCCGGGGACACTGGCTATGGAAGACGCCTAGTGGATCAACATGTCAAGCCGATGACGTTAAATCAGGCGCTTGTTGGGAGGCAACCCAACAATCTTTTTATTTAAACTTGTGCATTGTTTTTATTTTTATTTTTATTTTTATTTTTATTTTTGATTTAGTACTCCAGAATTTCTCGTTTTCTTAGGTGGGCAATAGGCAGACGAACTTCATCATGGGGAGCTCGCCAGTGAAACGAGAAGCAGCTGTCTCGCAACCAGTGTGCGAGGTGCGGCTGCACAAGAGAAGGGGCGCCCCATCCACAGACCGGACAGTGCGGCCGCACATAGATTCGATGCGGCCGCACCAACTGAAGAAGCCCCCATGACCAGTAGCCACAGTGCGGCCGCACTTAGGGGAGATGCGGCCGCACCAACTGAAGAAGCCCGTGACCAGAGGCCACAGTGCGGCCGCACCACAAAAAAAAAATATATATATATAAAAACACAGCTTTCCTCGCCTCTCTTTCATTCTTACCCTAGTCTTCTTTCTTCTTTTTGCAGGAGAAGGGTCGGCCGTCACCCCCAACCGCCCTGGAGCCCCGACAAGCCATCGCCCCTCCACCACGCCAAAACGCCGGATTTCGACAACCGCATTGCCACTCATCGTCTCTTCCCAGCAGATTCCCGCGGTTTGCACATCCTCTAACCTCCCCTTGGTTTGGGTGTTGTGTGGTAGTGATTGAATTTGGGTTTGGGTGTTGTGTGGTAGCGATCGGATTGGGGATTGGGTGTTGGTTAGGTAGCGTTTCCCGGTTAATCTGATTGCTTGATTGTGATTATGGCCCCTAAGAAGAAAGCGAGAGTGATTGAACACCCGCCCGCTAGGGGTCGAGCTAGGGGAGGCATGACGGAGGCCGCGGAGACTCGATATAGGGAGGACTTGGTAAATAGGACTCTTAACGTCGAACGGAGATTAGATTATAGCAATGGCCATATGTACAACTTTAGGTACACCATCTCCCGCCTTCATTGGGAGAAATTTGTAGAATCACCAGCGGCTTTTGTCGTACCCGTAGTGCGCGAGTTCTAAGGGGGACGATGGTTGTGCCCGTTAGGGGAAAGGATGTTTGTTTTAGCGCTGCGGCGATTACGGAATTGTATAACCTCCCATATATAACTCAAGATGAGTTCTATCCCACGGTCAATGAGCATTTCGATGCCGTTGCTATATTAGGGAGATTAACCATTCCGGGGTCGTCTTGGACATTGTCTTAGAGTACCCAACAGCCCATATCCCTGCTCAACACTAATCTAAAACCGGAAGCTAGGTTGTGGTTGCAATTTATCTCGTCTCGTTTGATGCCCGCAAAGCATACAACGAAAGTGACAAAAGAACGCGCAGTGCTTGTTTATTGCATTCTTGAGTGCAAACAGATAGATGTCGCTTCGTTGATTTCTCATATGCTAACAACGAGCCTGCAGGATCCTAATCTTGGGATTTGGTTCCCCGCGACGATTTTCCAGTTGTGTAAACGTGCAGGGGTGCTTTGGGATGCCCGAGAAGAGGTGAAACATATCCCTCGCGAACTCAATTACTCCACCCTGGTCAGCATGGAGCAAGCTTACGAGAGGACACATGGGTTGGCGTCGTCTGATGACGAAGGTATGGCTCTTGCTCCCGTTCCCGCTCACCCTTCTAGCTCTGTTGCAGCGCCTCCTCCACGAGCCACAACCGAGGATGGCTTCCAACAAGAAATGCGGCGTTTCATGAGGTCTCAACGAGCGTTCAATCGCTATCAAATGGATTTCAATCGGCGCGTCGCAGCGCACATGAACATGGATATCGACGACTTGAGCGAGCCCGATGATCAAGACTCTCCCAATGGGGGAGATACCTCCGGCTCCGCCGAGTTCTGAGGCTCGTATCACTCTCCTTATTGTTTGCCTTGTTATGTTGTTTTGTTTCGCACCGGGACGTTGCTCCCGTTAGGTTTGGGGGTGTCGTTTCTGTTTTGCTTTGTGTCTGCATTGTGTTGGCATGGATGGTATTTTCATTGTTAGGTTGAGTTGAGTGGATTGTGTGGTTTATGTTAGCCTAAGGAGTTGGAGTTGATAGGGTCGTATTTAAGGATGTGAATAATCGGCTAGGCTCCTAGTGTAGGAAGACGAGAGCCTTTACTTTGACTTGTGTTAGGCGATAGTTGTCCGATCCGAAACTAGGAGATAAATGAAAATTTTTGGCTTCGGCGAATCTCGAACCTTTTGAGCACACGGAGGGCGACATAAGTAGAACTACCTCGGCCTTTTGAGACATAAGTGTTAGGCAACCAAACAAAGGAAAAGAGAATTTTTAAAATGTTTTGCCAAGGCTCTGAGTACCAATGTTCGGGCGTAAAAAAAAAAAACAAATAGAAAGAAAAGAAAACAAAGAAAGAAAAGTGTGAGAAATTGATGAATTGCCTGAATATGTACTTGTGGTGTAAGTCTTGATGGTGGTGGCTTGAGTGATTAGATCCGAGGGGTGCTTTATCACCCAATGCCTTGAACCAACTGGTTCGGGAGTCATTGATCGAAAACTTGTTACATAGGTACCCACTGTTAATGACGAGCACTTAGAGTCGTGTAAACGAAAAAAAAAAAGGGAAAAGAAAGGAAAGTGTGTTGCCTAGCGTGAAGAATCATAGGTTTGGGTTGGTTTTGCGATTCGTTGCCTGAAGTGTGCTATTTTGGTGGTAGACTCGTTTTAGCCTCTGGTTGGAGTCGAAAATGTTTGTAAAGGAATGCGGTGGAGGATTGGAATGCAGGATTACCGAGGCACAAGTCGGGTAGGGGCAGGAGTTCAAATATACTAGTTGAGCAACCGATAACTGAGAATGTTTAGTGTGACTAGAAACTCCGACACACTGAGGCTACCGTTGCATTAGATTGTTCTAGGTGCATTTTCTATTTGTTTTGCTCGGGACTAGCAAAATTTAGGTTTGGGGGTGTGATAACTCTAAGAAATTAGAGTTACAAATCACATTTTAGAACAAATTCGATGTTAGTTTCCGTTGTTTAGTCTCGTTTGTGCGTTTCTCATGGTTTGTTTTGGAGTGTGCACGTATATGCTGTTTTGTAGGGAAACGAGTGATACGGAGCGAAATCCATGAGGAGGAAGCCGTATAAATGAAGGAGGAATGGACAGACGTGAGGGTGCGGCCGCACTAACTGGAGATGCGGCCGCACCAGAAGGATTAGAAGAGGAGCTAAGAGGCAGAACGTGAGGTGCGGCCGCACCAAGTAGAGATGCGGCCGCACCGGTCGAGGTGGAAGACGGACATCACAGTGGCGGAGGTGCGGCCGCACCAAAGGCCTGTGCGGCCGCGCCGGACGAGGATCAACTTGAGATATTTTATTTGGTTTCCTTTATTATTTCCTTAGAAGTCCTAGTATAAAAACCTTTGTGAGGACTCGGTTTAGGGTTATCTCTGAGACACCTCTTGACGGCCGAAAACAGAGAATTGAGATCTTGAGGGAGTTCTTCATGTCTTCCCTTAGTTTCTGCGTTTTCATGATGTTTCCGATGTCGAACTAATTTGCTTTATAGGATTGTGATGAACCGATTCGCGTAGTCGGTTGTCTACACTCTTTTCAGATTTAATTTATGAAGTTCTGCGTTTTCTTACGTTTCCTTGTGTGCATTGCCTACTTATCGGGTTGATCGCCGGTTTGTTTGATTCCTTATCGCTAAGTGAACTCGAGAGAGACTTAGGATTAGAAGAGAGGAAACGTAACCTGAGTTAAGGCTGAGAGATCGGGTTAATTAGAGAGTATAGAGATATACACTCGTGGGTAACCGATTAGCAATTGGAGTTTAAGGAATCGTAGATACTCATAACACGCTGTAGAGATATAGGTTTATGAGTGTTCGCTGATTCACCGTTACACACTCGAGAGAGGTATAACGACTATTTAGGAATTGCGGTTAGTAAACGCAGAAACCGAATGAATTGAGGAAGAGAGAGTGCGGATAACTGACGAAACGATAGGGGATTCATAGTCCTAGGCTTTTCTTCCATTGACTACTGCTTTACTTTTGTTTTCTGCAATTTTAGTTACTTGCATCAATTCATCAAATCAATTAACTGTTTACGGCTAGAATCTGAGACTTGCTGGTAATCGGCAATAGGTTCTAACTAGTCCTCGTGGGAACGATACTTTTTCTCATCATTATATTACTTGCGCGACCCGTATACTTGCGTGTGCGATTTGGTTTGAACATCTACTTCATCGATTCCCGTGGCTCCAAGAAAGACCAGAAAAGGTCGACCACCCGTAGGTGATGTGGACAACTCACAGATTTCTCAGCTCACGCAAAGAGATCGGTCACGATTTGGAATTTTCTATAGGTGTTCTCGGCGAGAAAATTGAATGTAGTAGTTTGTAACAACTTCGGATGTTAACTTTGTATACTAATGTCAGTGTTTTGACGTTACTTTTTGAAAAAAAACTTAGTTGGATGGATTATTAATGTTGTCTGTATAGTGGACGCCTGTAAAGGTGGGCAATCGACAACTTAGTTTATTGTGTTAGACAGAACTAAAGGAGTCGGCTAAGACCGACTCCCTTAATACGTGATAAAAGTCGGCCTTATAAAGACGCGACTTCTGTGGTGTAAATTTTTTAAAAATTTTTTTTACTGAAGTCGGTCTTACAAAGATCGACTTCAGGATGTCATTCGCATAAAGTCGGCCTTTGTAAGACGGACTTTACTTCGGGCACAATAAAATCGGCGTGACAAAGGCGATTTTTTTTTCATGATCAAAGTACGTTTTTATAAAATCGATTTCGCTAACGAATTTCGAAAATTCCTACCGGTAATTTTGGCACCAACTCTTGAAACTTGCTATTTGATTTCCATCAACAATAAATACTCGATTGTTGAATTAAAGTTAGTTCCAATGATATAATCCGGGGAAGATCTAAAACCAAGTGAAAAGTGAAGCAAAGGTTTGCGGGGGGCAAAGACGAGGGGGTCAGTTGGATGAGTCCGAGGAGAAAGGTAAAAGGGTTGGAGGTCGCCTCTCGACGTTCTGTGGATCGGGTATGTCGGGATTCGGATAGTCCGATGTCGGGGAGGCGCAGAGCGACTCGGATGGTTTTGTCGGTTTCCGGGTTTTTTAGGTTTAGTTTTTGTCAAATGGTGCTTCCATCCCCTTTTCGGTTGCCTGCCTGCATTGGATTTCTCTTTCGGAGATTACCCCTTTTTGTTGTTTCACGGGTAGTTGCTGGGGTTTGTTAGTTGGCGTGATGCCCGGGGTTGAGAATGATTGTGTTGGGTCTGACTGCGTAGTTCGATCAGTTGCTGATTGGTGTAAAATTGAGGGGTGTGAGTTGTGGAAGGTTTGATTCTGGGAAGGGGTGTGGAGAGATATTGAATGGAATGGACTTTTTTTGCAACTCTAACTCTGCTGACGTTTGGACCACTTTTTGCAACTTATTAAGCAGTGAGAAGTCC